>JACZZP010000010.1:0-2442459 GCA_015183035.1 Meloidogyne chitwoodi
TTCAAAAAATTTTTTCTCAAAAACTAGTCGATGGATTTTTGAATTTTATTGCTCATTCGATTCAGCTTTTAATGCTCTTTCGAATGATACTAAATTTAGCCAAAAATAATAATACAACTTTTTTTTCAAAACTTTAAAATATTCCTTCACACAAAAAAATTTCAATGTTTAAAAATTTTTTTCTCAAAAAATAATCTACGAATTTTTGAATTTTATAGCTCATTCGATTCAGCTTTTAATGCTCTTTCGAATGATACTAAATTTAGCCAAAAATAATAATACAACTTTTTTTTATAACACTTTAACATATTCCATCCCACAAAAAAATTTCAATGTTTAAAAATTTTTTTCTCAAAAACTAGTCGATGGATTTTTGAATTTTATAGCTCATTCGATTCAGCTCTTTAAGCTCTTTAAAATGATACTAAATTCAGCAAATTTCCAACGATGGAAATTTTTTTATAAAAGTTCAAAAATATTCCTTCCCCAAAATTTTTCTATACTTTCAAAAAAATTTTTCTCAAAAACTAGTCATACGATTTTTGAATTTCATAGCTCATTCGATTCAGCTTTCAAAGCTCTTTCGAATGATATATGAATCATATAGAAATATTTTGTCGATAATAAGTTAGCCGCGGTTGAACCTCCCAAATTATTTTTTCGGAACAAGTCTGAAATTTTCGGAACAAGTCTCATAACTTACTGAATTTTCTTCAAAAAATATTCATTCCAGCTTCAATATATTCAGAATTAAATCCTCTTTCGAATGATATATGACTCATACGAAACTTACCTACAGATTTTTTTTACAAAAATTCAAAATAGTCATTCTCCCCCAAAAAATTTCTATGTTCAGCAACTTGCAACTTTTGACTGTTCTGTTAAAGGTTGATAATTTTTGCTTAAGAATGAAGAATATAGAATGAGAATCATAATAAAAGAAAAAAATTTGAAGAAATACCAAAGAAATAAAAAGTTAATAAATTTGTTCCCCCCATCTCCCTTTTTACACCCAGCCAAAACACAAGCTCTCCAAAGTGGAAGTGGCTTGTCTCTTCTACACCTATTGAAGCTCTAATGCTTGGATGTGACCGTATCTGGTCTCTTCTGTACCTTTTGAAGCTTAAAGGTTTGGAGTTTAATTTTTTATACACCCAATGAAACTTAAAGGTAGAAAAGGGTGTTCCTTTACTCCTATTTTCAAAAAATTTTTTCTCAAAAACTAGTCGATGGATTTTTGAATTTTATTGCTCATTCGATTCAGCTTTTAATGCTCTTTCGAATGATACTAAATTTAGCCAAAAATAATAATACAACTTTTTTTTCAAAACTTTAAAATATTCCTTCACACAAAAAAATTTCAATGTTTAAAAATTTTTTTCTCAAAAAATAATCTACGAATTTTTGAATTTTATAGCTCATTCGATTCAGCTTTTAATGCTCTTTCGAATGATACTAAATTTAGCCAAAAATAATAATACAACTTTTTTTTATAACACTTTAACATATTCCATCCCACAAAAAAATTTCAATGTTTAAAAATTTTTTTCTCAAAAACTAGTCGATGGATTTTTGAATTTTATAGCTCATTCGATTCAGCTCTTTAAGCTCTTTAAAATGATACTAAATTCAGCAAATTTCCAACGATGGAAATTTTTTTATAAAAGTTCAAAAATATTCCTTCCCCAAAATTTTTCTATACTTTCAAAAAAATTTTTCTCAAAAACTAGTCATACGATTTTTGAATTTCATAGCTCATTCGATTCAGCTTTCAAAGCTCTTTCGAATGATATATGAATCATATAGAAATATTTTGTCGATAATAAGTTAGCCGCGGTTGAACCTCCCAAATTATTTTTTCGGAACAAGTCTGAAATTTTCGGAACAAGTCTCATAACTTACTGAATTTTCTTCAAAAAATATTCATTCCAGCTTCAATATATTCAGAATTAAATCCTCTTTCGAATGATATATGACTCATACGAAACTTACCTACAGATTTTTTTTACAAAAATTCAAAATAGTCATTCTCCCCCAAAAAATTTCTATGTTCAGCAACTTGCAACTTTTGACTGTTCTGTTAAAGGTTGATAATTTTTGCTTAAGAATGAAGAATATAGAATGAGAATCATAATAAAAGAAAAAAATTTGAAGAAATACCAAAGAAATAAAAAGTTAATAAATTTGTTCCCCCCATCTCCCTTTTTACACCCAGCCAAAACACAAGCTCTCCAAAGTGGAAGTGGCTTGTCTCTTCTACACCTATTGAAGCTCTAATGCTTGGATGTGACCGTATCTGGTCTCTTCTGTACCTTTTGAAGCTTAAAGGTTTGGAGTTTAATTTTTTATACACCCAATGAAACTTAAAGGTAGAAAAGGGTGTTCCTTTACTCCTATTTTCAAAAAATTTTTTCTCAAAAACTAGTCGATGGATTTTTGAATTTTATTGCTCATTCGATTCAGCTTTTAATGCTCTTTCGAATGATACTAAATTTAGCCAAAAATAATAATACAACTTTTTTTTCAAAACTTTAAAATATTCCTTCACACAAAAAAATTTCAATGTTTAAAAATTTTTTTCTCAAAAAATAATCTACGAATTTTTGAATTTTATAGCTCATTCGATTCAGCTTTTAATGCTCTTTCGAATGATACTAAATTTAGCCAAAAATAATAATACAACTTTTTTTTATAACACTTTAACATATTCCATCCCACAAAAAAATTTCAATGTTTAAAAATTTTTTTCTCAAAAACTAGTCGATGGATTTTTGAATTTTATAGCTCATTCGATTCAGCTCTTTAAGCTCTTTAAAATGATACTAAATTCAGCAAATTTCCAACGATGGAAATTTTTTTATAAAAGTTCAAAAATATTCCTTCCCCAAAATTTTTCTATACTTTCAAAAAAATTTTTCTCAAAAACTAGTCATACGATTTTTGAATTTCATAGCTCATTCGATTCAGCTTTCAAAGCTCTTTCGAATGATATATGAATCATATAGAAATATTTTGTCGATAATAAGTTAGCCGCGGTTGAACCTCCCAAATTATTTTTTCGGAACAAGTCTGAAATTTTCGGAACAAGTCTCATAACTTACTGAATTTTCTTCAAAAAATATTCATTCCAGCTTCAATATATTCAGAATTAAATCCTCTTTCGAATGATATATGACTCATACGAAACTTACCTACAGATTTTTTTTACAAAAATTCAAAATAGTCATTCTCCCCCAAAAAATTTCTATGTTCAGCAACTTGCAACTTTTGACTGTTCTGTTAAAGGTTGATAATTTTTGCTTAAGAATGAAGAATATAGAATGAGAATCATAATAAAAGAAAAAAATTTGAAGAAATACCAAAGAAATAAAAAGTTAATAAATTTGTTCCCCCCATCTCCCTTTTTACACCCAGCCAAAACACAAGCTCTCCAAAGTGGAAGTGGCTTGTCTCTTCTACACCTATTGAAGCTCTAATGCTTGGATGTGACCGTATCTGGTCTCTTCTGTACCTTTTGAAGCTTAAAGGTTTGGAGTTTAATTTTTTATACACCCAATGAAACTTAAAGGTAGAAAAGGGTGTTCCTTTACTCCTATTTTCAAAAAATTTTTTCTCAAAAACTAGTCGATGGATTTTTGAATTTTATTGCTCATTCGATTCAGCTTTTAATGCTCTTTCGAATGATACTAAATTTAGCCAAAAATAATAATACAACTTTTTTTTCAAAACTTTAAAATATTCCTTCACACAAAAAAATTTCAATGTTTAAAAATTTTTTTCTCAAAAAATAATCTACGAATTTTTGAATTTTATAGCTCATTCGATTCAGCTTTTAATGCTCTTTCGAATGATACTAAATTTAGCCAAAAATAATAATACAACTTTTTTTTATAACACTTTAACATATTCCATCCCACAAAAAAATTTCAATGTTTAAAAATTTTTTTCTCAAAAACTAGTCGATGGATTTTTGAATTTTATAGCTCATTCGATTCAGCTCTTTAAGCTCTTTAAAATGATACTAAATTCAGCAAATTTCCAACGATGGAAATTTTTTTATAAAAGTTCAAAAATATTCCTTCCCCAAAATTTTTCTATACTTTCAAAAAAATTTTTCTCAAAAACTAGTCATACGATTTTTGAATTTCATAGCTCATTCGATTCAGCTTTCAAAGCTCTTTCGAATGATATATGAATCATATAGAAATATTTTGTCGATAATAAGTTAGCCGCGGTTGAACCTCCCAAATTATTTTTTCGGAACAAGTCTGAAATTTTCGGAACAAGTCTCATAACTTACTGAATTTTCTTCAAAAAATATTCATTCCAGCTTCAATATATTCAGAATTAAATCCTCTTTCGAATGATATATGACTCATACGAAACTTACCTACAGATTTTTTTTACAAAAATTCAAAATAGTCATTCTCCCCCAAAAAATTTCTATGTTCAGCAACTTGCAACTTTTGACTGTTCTGTTAAAGGTTGATAATTTTTGCTTAAGAATGAAGAATATAGAATGAGAATCATAATAAAAGAAAAAAATTTGAAGAAATACCAAAGAAATAAAAAGTTAATAAATTTGTTCCCCCCATCTCCCTTTTTACACCCAGCCAAAACACAAGCTCTCCAAAGTGGAAGTGGCTTGTCTCTTCTACACCTATTGAAGCTCTAATGCTTGGATGTGACCGTATCTGGTCTCTTCTGTACCTTTTGAAGCTTAAAGGTTTGGAGTTTAATTTTTTATACACCCAATGAAACTTAAAGGTAGAAAAGGGTGTTCCTTTACTCCTATTTTCAAAAAATTTTTTCTCAAAAACTAGTCGATGGATTTTTGAATTTTATTGCTCATTCGATTCAGCTTTTAATGCTCTTTCGAATGATACTAAATTTAGCCAAAAATAATAATACAACTTTTTTTTCAAAACTTTAAAATATTCCTTCACACAAAAAAATTTCAATGTTTAAAAATTTTTTTCTCAAAAAATAATCTACGAATTTTTGAATTTTATAGCTCATTCGATTCAGCTTTTAATGCTCTTTCGAATGATACTAAATTTAGCCAAAAATAATAATACAACTTTTTTTTATAACACTTTAACATATTCCATCCCACAAAAAAATTTCAATGTTTAAAAATTTTTTTCTCAAAAACTAGTCGATGGATTTTTGAATTTTATAGCTCATTCGATTCAGCTCTTTAAGCTCTTTAAAATGATACTAAATTCAGCAAATTTCCAACGATGGAAATTTTTTTATAAAAGTTCAAAAATATTCCTTCCCCAAAATTTTTCTATACTTTCAAAAAAATTTTTCTCAAAAACTAGTCATACGATTTTTGAATTTCATAGCTCATTCGATTCAGCTTTCAAAGCTCTTTCGAATGATATATGAATCATATAGAAATATTTTGTCGATAATAAGTTAGCCGCGGTTGAACCTCCCAAATTATTTTTTCGGAACAAGTCTGAAATTTTCGGAACAAGTCTCATAACTTACTGAATTTTCTTCAAAAAATATTCATTCCAGCTTCAATATATTCAGAATTAAATCCTCTTTCGAATGATATATGACTCATACGAAACTTACCTACAGATTTTTTTTACAAAAATTCAAAATAGTCATTCTCCCCCAAAAAATTTCTATGTTCAGCAACTTGCAACTTTTGACTGTTCTGTTAAAGGTTGATAATTTTTGCTTAAGAATGAAGAATATAGAATGAGAATCATAATAAAAGAAAAAAATTTGAAGAAATACCAAAGAAATAAAAAGTTAATAAATTTGTTCCCCCCATCTCCCTTTTTACACCCAGCCAAAACACAAGCTCTCCAAAGTGGAAGTGGCTTGTCTCTTCTACACCTATTGAAGCTCTAATGCTTGGATGTGACCGTATCTGGTCTCTTCTGTACCTTTTGAAGCTTAAAGGTTTGGAGTTTAATTTTTTATACACCCAATGAAACTTAAAGGTAGAAAAGGGTGTTCCTTTACTCCTATTTTCAAAAAATTTTTTCTCAAAAACTAGTCGATGGATTTTTGAATTTTATTGCTCATTCGATTCAGCTTTTAATGCTCTTTCGAATGATACTAAATTTAGCCAAAAATAATAATACAACTTTTTTTTCAAAACTTTAAAATATTCCTTCACACAAAAAAATTTCAATGTTTAAAAATTTTTTTCTCAAAAAATAATCTACGAATTTTTGAATTTTATAGCTCATTCGATTCAGCTTTTAATGCTCTTTCGAATGATACTAAATTTAGCCAAAAATAATAATACAACTTTTTTTTATAACACTTTAACATATTCCATCCCACAAAAAAATTTCAATGTTTAAAAATTTTTTTCTCAAAAACTAGTCGATGGATTTTTGAATTTTATAGCTCATTCGATTCAGCTCTTTAAGCTCTTTAAAATGATACTAAATTCAGCAAATTTCCAACGATGGAAATTTTTTTATAAAAGTTCAAAAATATTCCTTCCCCAAAATTTTTCTATACTTTCAAAAAAATTTTTCTCAAAAACTAGTCATACGATTTTTGAATTTCATAGCTCATTCGATTCAGCTTTCAAAGCTCTTTCGAATGATATATGAATCATATAGAAATATTTTGTCGATAATAAGTTAGCCGCGGTTGAACCTCCCAAATTATTTTTTCGGAACAAGTCTGAAATTTTCGGAACAAGTCTCATAACTTACTGAATTTTCTTCAAAAAATATTCATTCCAGCTTCAATATATTCAGAATTAAATCCTCTTTCGAATGATATATGACTCATACGAAACTTACCTACAGATTTTTTTTACAAAAATTCAAAATAGTCATTCTCCCCCAAAAAATTTCTATGTTCAGCAACTTGCAACTTTTGACTGTTCTGTTAAAGGTTGATAATTTTTGCTTAAGAATGAAGAATATAGAATGAGAATCATAATAAAAGAAAAAAATTTGAAGAAATACCAAAGAAATAAAAAGTTAATAAATTTGTTCCCCCCATCTCCCTTTTTACACCCAGCCAAAACACAAGCTCTCCAAAGTGGAAGTGGCTTGTCTCTTCTACACCTATTGAAGCTCTAATGCTTGGATGTGACCGTATCTGGTCTCTTCTGTACCTTTTGAAGCTTAAAGGTTTGGAGTTTAATTTTTTATACACCCAATGAAACTTAAAGGTAGAAAAGGGTGTTCCTTTACTCCTATTTTCAAAAAATTTTTTCTCAAAAACTAGTCGATGGATTTTTGAATTTTATTGCTCATTCGATTCAGCTTTTAATGCTCTTTCGAATGATACTAAATTTAGCCAAAAATAATAATACAACTTTTTTTTCAAAACTTTAAAATATTCCTTCACACAAAAAAATTTCAATGTTTAAAAATTTTTTTCTCAAAAAATAATCTACGAATTTTTGAATTTTATAGCTCATTCGATTCAGCTTTTAATGCTCTTTCGAATGATACTAAATTTAGCCAAAAATAATAATACAACTTTTTTTTATAACACTTTAACATATTCCATCCCACAAAAAAATTTCAATGTTTAAAAATTTTTTTCTCAAAAACTAGTCGATGGATTTTTGAATTTTATAGCTCATTCGATTCAGCTCTTTAAGCTCTTTAAAATGATACTAAATTCAGCAAATTTCCAACGATGGAAATTTTTTTATAAAAGTTCAAAAATATTCCTTCCCCAAAATTTTTCTATACTTTCAAAAAAATTTTTCTCAAAAACTAGTCATACGATTTTTGAATTTCATAGCTCATTCGATTCAGCTTTCAAAGCTCTTTCGAATGATATATGAATCATATAGAAATATTTTGTCGATAATAAGTTAGCCGCGGTTGAACCTCCCAAATTATTTTTTCGGAACAAGTCTGAAATTTTCGGAACAAGTCTCATAACTTACTGAATTTTCTTCAAAAAATATTCATTCCAGCTTCAATATATTCAGAATTAAATCCTCTTTCGAATGATATATGACTCATACGAAACTTACCTACAGATTTTTTTTACAAAAATTCAAAATAGTCATTCTCCCCCAAAAAATTTCTATGTTCAGCAACTTGCAACTTTTGACTGTTCTGTTAAAGGTTGATAATTTTTGCTTAAGAATGAAGAATATAGAATGAGAATCATAATAAAAGAAAAAAATTTGAAGAAATACCAAAGAAATAAAAAGTTAATAAATTTGTTCCCCCCATCTCCCTTTTTACACCCAGCCAAAACACAAGCTCTCCAAAGTGGAAGTGGCTTGTCTCTTCTACACCTATTGAAGCTCTAATGCTTGGATGTGACCGTATCTGGTCTCTTCTGTACCTTTTGAAGCTTAAAGGTTTGGAGTTTAATTTTTTATACACCCAATGAAACTTAAAGGTAGAAAAGGGTGTTCCTTTACTCCTATTTTCAAAAAATTTTTTCTCAAAAACTAGTCGATGGATTTTTGAATTTTATTGCTCATTCGATTCAGCTTTTAATGCTCTTTCGAATGATACTAAATTTAGCCAAAAATAATAATACAACTTTTTTTTCAAAACTTTAAAATATTCCTTCACACAAAAAAATTTCAATGTTTAAAAATTTTTTTCTCAAAAAATAATCTACGAATTTTTGAATTTTATAGCTCATTCGATTCAGCTTTTAATGCTCTTTCGAATGATACTAAATTTAGCCAAAAATAATAATACAACTTTTTTTTATAACACTTTAACATATTCCATCCCACAAAAAAATTTCAATGTTTAAAAATTTTTTTCTCAAAAACTAGTCGATGGATTTTTGAATTTTATAGCTCATTCGATTCAGCTCTTTAAGCTCTTTAAAATGATACTAAATTCAGCAAATTTCCAACGATGGAAATTTTTTTATAAAAGTTCAAAAATATTCCTTCCCCAAAATTTTTCTATACTTTCAAAAAAATTTTTCTCAAAAACTAGTCATACGATTTTTGAATTTCATAGCTCATTCGATTCAGCTTTCAAAGCTCTTTCGAATGATATATGAATCATATAGAAATATTTTGTCGATAATAAGTTAGCCGCGGTTGAACCTCCCAAATTATTTTTTCGGAACAAGTCTGAAATTTTCGGAACAAGTCTCATAACTTACTGAATTTTCTTCAAAAAATATTCATTCCAGCTTCAATATATTCAGAATTAAATCCTCTTTCGAATGATATATGACTCATACGAAACTTACCTACAGATTTTTTTTACAAAAATTCAAAATAGTCATTCTCCCCCAAAAAATTTCTATGTTCAGCAACTTGCAACTTTTGACTGTTCTGTTAAAGGTTGATAATTTTTGCTTAAGAATGAAGAATATAGAATGAGAATCATAATAAAAGAAAAAAATTTGAAGAAATACCAAAGAAATAAAAAGTTAATAAATTTGTTCCCCCCATCTCCCTTTTTACACCCAGCCAAAACACAAGCTCTCCAAAGTGGAAGTGGCTTGTCTCTTCTACACCTATTGAAGCTCTAATGCTTGGATGTGACCGTATCTGGTCTCTTCTGTACCTTTTGAAGCTTAAAGGTTTGGAGTTTAATTTTTTATACACCCAATGAAACTTAAAGGTAGAAAAGGGTGTTCCTTTACTCCTATTTTCAAAAAATTTTTTCTCAAAAACTAGTCGATGGATTTTTGAATTTTATTGCTCATTCGATTCAGCTTTTAATGCTCTTTCGAATGATACTAAATTTAGCCAAAAATAATAATACAACTTTTTTTTCAAAACTTTAAAATATTCCTTCACACAAAAAAATTTCAATGTTTAAAAATTTTTTTCTCAAAAAATAATCTACGAATTTTTGAATTTTATAGCTCATTCGATTCAGCTTTTAATGCTCTTTCGAATGATACTAAATTTAGCCAAAAATAATAATACAACTTTTTTTTATAACACTTTAACATATTCCATCCCACAAAAAAATTTCAATGTTTAAAAATTTTTTTCTCAAAAACTAGTCGATGGATTTTTGAATTTTATAGCTCATTCGATTCAGCTCTTTAAGCTCTTTAAAATGATACTAAATTCAGCAAATTTCCAACGATGGAAATTTTTTTATAAAAGTTCAAAAATATTCCTTCCCCAAAATTTTTCTATACTTTCAAAAAAATTTTTCTCAAAAACTAGTCATACGATTTTTGAATTTCATAGCTCATTCGATTCAGCTTTCAAAGCTCTTTCGAATGATATATGAATCATATAGAAATATTTTGTCGATAATAAGTTAGCCGCGGTTGAACCTCCCAAATTATTTTTTCGGAACAAGTCTGAAATTTTCGGAACAAGTCTCATAACTTACTGAATTTTCTTCAAAAAATATTCATTCCAGCTTCAATATATTCAGAATTAAATCCTCTTTCGAATGATATATGACTCATACGAAACTTACCTACAGATTTTTTTTACAAAAATTCAAAATAGTCATTCTCCCCCAAAAAATTTCTATGTTCAGCAACTTGCAACTTTTGACTGTTCTGTTAAAGGTTGATAATTTTTGCTTAAGAATGAAGAATATAGAATGAGAATCATAATAAAAGAAAAAAATTTGAAGAAATACCAAAGAAATAAAAAGTTAATAAATTTGTTCCCCCCATCTCCCTTTTTACACCCAGCCAAAACACAAGCTCTCCAAAGTGGAAGTGGCTTGTCTCTTCTACACCTATTGAAGCTCTAATGCTTGGATGTGACCGTATCTGGTCTCTTCTGTACCTTTTGAAGCTTAAAGGTTTGGAGTTTAATTTTTTATACACCCAATGAAACTTAAAGGTAGAAAAGGGTGTTCCTTTACTCCTATTTTCAAAAAATTTTTTCTCAAAAACTAGTCGATGGATTTTTGAATTTTATTGCTCATTCGATTCAGCTTTTAATGCTCTTTCGAATGATACTAAATTTAGCCAAAAATAATAATACAACTTTTTTTTCAAAACTTTAAAATATTCCTTCACACAAAAAAATTTCAATGTTTAAAAATTTTTTTCTCAAAAAATAATCTACGAATTTTTGAATTTTATAGCTCATTCGATTCAGCTTTTAATGCTCTTTCGAATGATACTAAATTTAGCCAAAAATAATAATACAACTTTTTTTTATAACACTTTAACATATTCCATCCCACAAAAAAATTTCAATGTTTAAAAATTTTTTTCTCAAAAACTAGTCGATGGATTTTTGAATTTTATAGCTCATTCGATTCAGCTCTTTAAGCTCTTTAAAATGATACTAAATTCAGCAAATTTCCAACGATGGAAATTTTTTTATAAAAGTTCAAAAATATTCCTTCCCCAAAATTTTTCTATACTTTCAAAAAAATTTTTCTCAAAAACTAGTCATACGATTTTTGAATTTCATAGCTCATTCGATTCAGCTTTCAAAGCTCTTTCGAATGATATATGAATCATATAGAAATATTTTGTCGATAATAAGTTAGCCGCGGTTGAACCTCCCAAATTATTTTTTCGGAACAAGTCTGAAATTTTCGGAACAAGTCTCATAACTTACTGAATTTTCTTCAAAAAATATTCATTCCAGCTTCAATATATTCAGAATTAAATCCTCTTTCGAATGATATATGACTCATACGAAACTTACCTACAGATTTTTTTTACAAAAATTCAAAATAGTCATTCTCCCCCAAAAAATTTCTATGTTCAGCAACTTGCAACTTTTGACTGTTCTGTTAAAGGTTGATAATTTTTGCTTAAGAATGAAGAATATAGAATGAGAATCATAATAAAAGAAAAAAATTTGAAGAAATACCAAAGAAATAAAAAGTTAATAAATTTGTTCCCCCCATCTCCCTTTTTACACCCAGCCAAAACACAAGCTCTCCAAAGTGGAAGTGGCTTGTCTCTTCTACACCTATTGAAGCTCTAATGCTTGGATGTGACCGTATCTGGTCTCTTCTGTACCTTTTGAAGCTTAAAGGTTTGGAGTTTAATTTTTTATACACCCAATGAAACTTAAAGGTAGAAAAGGGTGTTCCTTTACTCCTATTTTCAAAAAATTTTTTCTCAAAAACTAGTCGATGGATTTTTGAATTTTATTGCTCATTCGATTCAGCTTTTAATGCTCTTTCGAATGATACTAAATTTAGCCAAAAATAATAATACAACTTTTTTTTCAAAACTTTAAAATATTCCTTCACACAAAAAAATTTCAATGTTTAAAAATTTTTTTCTCAAAAAATAATCTACGAATTTTTGAATTTTATAGCTCATTCGATTCAGCTTTTAATGCTCTTTCGAATGATACTAAATTTAGCCAAAAATAATAATACAACTTTTTTTTATAACACTTTAACATATTCCATCCCACAAAAAAATTTCAATGTTTAAAAATTTTTTTCTCAAAAACTAGTCGATGGATTTTTGAATTTTATAGCTCATTCGATTCAGCTCTTTAAGCTCTTTAAAATGATACTAAATTCAGCAAATTTCCAACGATGGAAATTTTTTTATAAAAGTTCAAAAATATTCCTTCCCCAAAATTTTTCTATACTTTCAAAAAAATTTTTCTCAAAAACTAGTCATACGATTTTTGAATTTCATAGCTCATTCGATTCAGCTTTCAAAGCTCTTTCGAATGATATATGAATCATATAGAAATATTTTGTCGATAATAAGTTAGCCGCGGTTGAACCTCCCAAATTATTTTTTCGGAACAAGTCTGAAATTTTCGGAACAAGTCTCATAACTTACTGAATTTTCTTCAAAAAATATTCATTCCAGCTTCAATATATTCAGAATTAAATCCTCTTTCGAATGATATATGACTCATACGAAACTTACCTACAGATTTTTTTTACAAAAATTCAAAATAGTCATTCTCCCCCAAAAAATTTCTATGTTCAGCAACTTGCAACTTTTGACTGTTCTGTTAAAGGTTGATAATTTTTGCTTAAGAATGAAGAATATAGAATGAGAATCATAATAAAAGAAAAAAATTTGAAGAAATACCAAAGAAATAAAAAGTTAATAAATTTGTTCCCCCCATCTCCCTTTTTACACCCAGCCAAAACACAAGCTCTCCAAAGTGGAAGTGGCTTGTCTCTTCTACACCTATTGAAGCTCTAATGCTTGGATGTGACCGTATCTGGTCTCTTCTGTACCTTTTGAAGCTTAAAGGTTTGGAGTTTAATTTTTTATACACCCAATGAAACTTAAAGGTAGAAAAGGGTGTTCCTTTACTCCTATTTTCAAAAAATTTTTTCTCAAAAACTAGTCGATGGATTTTTGAATTTTATTGCTCATTCGATTCAGCTTTTAATGCTCTTTCGAATGATACTAAATTTAGCCAAAAATAATAATACAACTTTTTTTTCAAAACTTTAAAATATTCCTTCACACAAAAAAATTTCAATGTTTAAAAATTTTTTTCTCAAAAAATAATCTACGAATTTTTGAATTTTATAGCTCATTCGATTCAGCTTTTAATGCTCTTTCGAATGATACTAAATTTAGCCAAAAATAATAATACAACTTTTTTTTATAACACTTTAACATATTCCATCCCACAAAAAAATTTCAATGTTTAAAAATTTTTTTCTCAAAAACTAGTCGATGGATTTTTGAATTTTATAGCTCATTCGATTCAGCTCTTTAAGCTCTTTAAAATGATACTAAATTCAGCAAATTTCCAACGATGGAAATTTTTTTATAAAAGTTCAAAAATATTCCTTCCCCAAAATTTTTCTATACTTTCAAAAAAATTTTTCTCAAAAACTAGTCATACGATTTTTGAATTTCATAGCTCATTCGATTCAGCTTTCAAAGCTCTTTCGAATGATATATGAATCATATAGAAATATTTTGTCGATAATAAGTTAGCCGCGGTTGAACCTCCCAAATTATTTTTTCGGAACAAGTCTGAAATTTTCGGAACAAGTCTCATAACTTACTGAATTTTCTTCAAAAAATATTCATTCCAGCTTCAATATATTCAGAATTAAATCCTCTTTCGAATGATATATGACTCATACGAAACTTACCTACAGATTTTTTTTACAAAAATTCAAAATAGTCATTCTCCCCCAAAAAATTTCTATGTTCAGCAACTTGCAACTTTTGACTGTTCTGTTAAAGGTTGATAATTTTTGCTTAAGAATGAAGAATATAGAATGAGAATCATAATAAAAGAAAAAAATTTGAAGAAATACCAAAGAAATAAAAAGTTAATAAATTTGTTCCCCCCATCTCCCTTTTTACACCCAGCCAAAACACAAGCTCTCCAAAGTGGAAGTGGCTTGTCTCTTCTACACCTATTGAAGCTCTAATGCTTGGATGTGACCGTATCTGGTCTCTTCTGTACCTTTTGAAGCTTAAAGGTTTGGAGTTTAATTTTTTATACACCCAATGAAACTTAAAGGTAGAAAAGGGTGTTCCTTTACTCCTATTTTCAAAAAATTTTTTCTCAAAAACTAGTCGATGGATTTTTGAATTTTATTGCTCATTCGATTCAGCTTTTAATGCTCTTTCGAATGATACTAAATTTAGCCAAAAATAATAATACAACTTTTTTTTCAAAACTTTAAAATATTCCTTCACACAAAAAAATTTCAATGTTTAAAAATTTTTTTCTCAAAAAATAATCTACGAATTTTTGAATTTTATAGCTCATTCGATTCAGCTTTTAATGCTCTTTCGAATGATACTAAATTTAGCCAAAAATAATAATACAACTTTTTTTTATAACACTTTAACATATTCCATCCCACAAAAAAATTTCAATGTTTAAAAATTTTTTTCTCAAAAACTAGTCGATGGATTTTTGAATTTTATAGCTCATTCGATTCAGCTCTTTAAGCTCTTTAAAATGATACTAAATTCAGCAAATTTCCAACGATGGAAATTTTTTTATAAAAGTTCAAAAATATTCCTTCCCCAAAATTTTTCTATACTTTCAAAAAAATTTTTCTCAAAAACTAGTCATACGATTTTTGAATTTCATAGCTCATTCGATTCAGCTTTCAAAGCTCTTTCGAATGATATATGAATCATATAGAAATATTTTGTCGATAATAAGTTAGCCGCGGTTGAACCTCCCAAATTATTTTTTCGGAACAAGTCTGAAATTTTCGGAACAAGTCTCATAACTTACTGAATTTTCTTCAAAAAATATTCATTCCAGCTTCAATATATTCAGAATTAAATCCTCTTTCGAATGATATATGACTCATACGAAACTTACCTACAGATTTTTTTTACAAAAATTCAAAATAGTCATTCTCCCCCAAAAAATTTCTATGTTCAGCAACTTGCAACTTTTGACTGTTCTGTTAAAGGTTGATAATTTTTGCTTAAGAATGAAGAATATAGAATGAGAATCATAATAAAAGAAAAAAATTTGAAGAAATACCAAAGAAATAAAAAGTTAATAAATTTGTTCCCCCCATCTCCCTTTTTACACCCAGCCAAAACACAAGCTCTCCAAAGTGGAAGTGGCTTGTCTCTTCTACACCTATTGAAGCTCTAATGCTTGGATGTGACCGTATCTGGTCTCTTCTGTACCTTTTGAAGCTTAAAGGTTTGGAGTTTAATTTTTTATACACCCAATGAAACTTAAAGGTAGAAAAGGGTGTTCCTTTACTCCTATTTTCAAAAAATTTTTTCTCAAAAACTAGTCGATGGATTTTTGAATTTTATTGCTCATTCGATTCAGCTTTTAATGCTCTTTCGAATGATACTAAATTTAGCCAAAAATAATAATACAACTTTTTTTTCAAAACTTTAAAATATTCCTTCACACAAAAAAATTTCAATGTTTAAAAATTTTTTTCTCAAAAAATAATCTACGAATTTTTGAATTTTATAGCTCATTCGATTCAGCTTTTAATGCTCTTTCGAATGATACTAAATTTAGCCAAAAATAATAATACAACTTTTTTTTATAACACTTTAACATATTCCATCCCACAAAAAAATTTCAATGTTTAAAAATTTTTTTCTCAAAAACTAGTCGATGGATTTTTGAATTTTATAGCTCATTCGATTCAGCTCTTTAAGCTCTTTAAAATGATACTAAATTCAGCAAATTTCCAACGATGGAAATTTTTTTATAAAAGTTCAAAAATATTCCTTCCCCAAAATTTTTCTATACTTTCAAAAAAATTTTTCTCAAAAACTAGTCATACGATTTTTGAATTTCATAGCTCATTCGATTCAGCTTTCAAAGCTCTTTCGAATGATATATGAATCATATAGAAATATTTTGTCGATAATAAGTTAGCCGCGGTTGAACCTCCCAAATTATTTTTTCGGAACAAGTCTGAAATTTTCGGAACAAGTCTCATAACTTACTGAATTTTCTTCAAAAAATATTCATTCCAGCTTCAATATATTCAGAATTAAATCCTCTTTCGAATGATATATGACTCATACGAAACTTACCTACAGATTTTTTTTACAAAAATTCAAAATAGTCATTCTCCCCCAAAAAATTTCTATGTTCAGCAACTTGCAACTTTTGACTGTTCTGTTAAAGGTTGATAATTTTTGCTTAAGAATGAAGAATATAGAATGAGAATCATAATAAAAGAAAAAAATTTGAAGAAATACCAAAGAAATAAAAAGTTAATAAATTTGTTCCCCCCATCTCCCTTTTTACACCCAGCCAAAACACAAGCTCTCCAAAGTGGAAGTGGCTTGTCTCTTCTACACCTATTGAAGCTCTAATGCTTGGATGTGACCGTATCTGGTCTCTTCTGTACCTTTTGAAGCTTAAAGGTTTGGAGTTTAATTTTTTATACACCCAATGAAACTTAAAGGTAGAAAAGGGTGTTCCTTTACTCCTATTTTCAAAAAATTTTTTCTCAAAAACTAGTCGATGGATTTTTGAATTTTATTGCTCATTCGATTCAGCTTTTAATGCTCTTTCGAATGATACTAAATTTAGCCAAAAATAATAATACAACTTTTTTTTCAAAACTTTAAAATATTCCTTCACACAAAAAAATTTCAATGTTTAAAAATTTTTTTCTCAAAAAATAATCTACGAATTTTTGAATTTTATAGCTCATTCGATTCAGCTTTTAATGCTCTTTCGAATGATACTAAATTTAGCCAAAAATAATAATACAACTTTTTTTTATAACACTTTAACATATTCCATCCCACAAAAAAATTTCAATGTTTAAAAATTTTTTTCTCAAAAACTAGTCGATGGATTTTTGAATTTTATAGCTCATTCGATTCAGCTCTTTAAGCTCTTTAAAATGATACTAAATTCAGCAAATTTCCAACGATGGAAATTTTTTTATAAAAGTTCAAAAATATTCCTTCCCCAAAATTTTTCTATACTTTCAAAAAAATTTTTCTCAAAAACTAGTCATACGATTTTTGAATTTCATAGCTCATTCGATTCAGCTTTCAAAGCTCTTTCGAATGATATATGAATCATATAGAAATATTTTGTCGATAATAAGTTAGCCGCGGTTGAACCTCCCAAATTATTTTTTCGGAACAAGTCTGAAATTTTCGGAACAAGTCTCATAACTTACTGAATTTTCTTCAAAAAATATTCATTCCAGCTTCAATATATTCAGAATTAAATCCTCTTTCGAATGATATATGACTCATACGAAACTTACCTACAGATTTTTTTTACAAAAATTCAAAATAGTCATTCTCCCCCAAAAAATTTCTATGTTCAGCAACTTGCAACTTTTGACTGTTCTGTTAAAGGTTGATAATTTTTGCTTAAGAATGAAGAATATAGAATGAGAATCATAATAAAAGAAAAAAATTTGAAGAAATACCAAAGAAATAAAAAGTTAATAAATTTGTTCCCCCCATCTCCCTTTTTACACCCAGCCAAAACACAAGCTCTCCAAAGTGGAAGTGGCTTGTCTCTTCTACACCTATTGAAGCTCTAATGCTTGGATGTGACCGTATCTGGTCTCTTCTGTACCTTTTGAAGCTTAAAGGTTTGGAGTTTAATTTTTTATACACCCAATGAAACTTAAAGGTAGAAAAGGGTGTTCCTTTACTCCTATTTTCAAAAAATTTTTTCTCAAAAACTAGTCGATGGATTTTTGAATTTTATTGCTCATTCGATTCAGCTTTTAATGCTCTTTCGAATGATACTAAATTTAGCCAAAAATAATAATACAACTTTTTTTTCAAAACTTTAAAATATTCCTTCACACAAAAAAATTTCAATGTTTAAAAATTTTTTTCTCAAAAAATAATCTACGAATTTTTGAATTTTATAGCTCATTCGATTCAGCTTTTAATGCTCTTTCGAATGATACTAAATTTAGCCAAAAATAATAATACAACTTTTTTTTATAACACTTTAACATATTCCATCCCACAAAAAAATTTCAATGTTTAAAAATTTTTTTCTCAAAAACTAGTCGATGGATTTTTGAATTTTATAGCTCATTCGATTCAGCTCTTTAAGCTCTTTAAAATGATACTAAATTCAGCAAATTTCCAACGATGGAAATTTTTTTATAAAAGTTCAAAAATATTCCTTCCCCAAAATTTTTCTATACTTTCAAAAAAATTTTTCTCAAAAACTAGTCATACGATTTTTGAATTTCATAGCTCATTCGATTCAGCTTTCAAAGCTCTTTCGAATGATATATGAATCATATAGAAATATTTTGTCGATAATAAGTTAGCCGCGGTTGAACCTCCCAAATTATTTTTTCGGAACAAGTCTGAAATTTTCGGAACAAGTCTCATAACTTACTGAATTTTCTTCAAAAAATATTCATTCCAGCTTCAATATATTCAGAATTAAATCCTCTTTCGAATGATATATGACTCATACGAAACTTACCTACAGATTTTTTTTACAAAAATTCAAAATAGTCATTCTCCCCCAAAAAATTTCTATGTTCAGCAACTTGCAACTTTTGACTGTTCTGTTAAAGGTTGATAATTTTTGCTTAAGAATGAAGAATATAGAATGAGAATCATAATAAAAGAAAAAAATTTGAAGAAATACCAAAGAAATAAAAAGTTAATAAATTTGTTCCCCCCATCTCCCTTTTTACACCCAGCCAAAACACAAGCTCTCCAAAGTGGAAGTGGCTTGTCTCTTCTACACCTATTGAAGCTCTAATGCTTGGATGTGACCGTATCTGGTCTCTTCTGTACCTTTTGAAGCTTAAAGGTTTGGAGTTTAATTTTTTATACACCCAATGAAACTTAAAGGTAGAAAAGGGTGTTCCTTTACTCCTATTTTCAAAAAATTTTTTCTCAAAAACTAGTCGATGGATTTTTGAATTTTATTGCTCATTCGATTCAGCTTTTAATGCTCTTTCGAATGATACTAAATTTAGCCAAAAATAATAATACAACTTTTTTTTCAAAACTTTAAAATATTCCTTCACACAAAAAAATTTCAATGTTTAAAAATTTTTTTCTCAAAAAATAATCTACGAATTTTTGAATTTTATAGCTCATTCGATTCAGCTTTTAATGCTCTTTCGAATGATACTAAATTTAGCCAAAAATAATAATACAACTTTTTTTTATAACACTTTAACATATTCCATCCCACAAAAAAATTTCAATGTTTAAAAATTTTTTTCTCAAAAACTAGTCGATGGATTTTTGAATTTTATAGCTCATTCGATTCAGCTCTTTAAGCTCTTTAAAATGATACTAAATTCAGCAAATTTCCAACGATGGAAATTTTTTTATAAAAGTTCAAAAATATTCCTTCCCCAAAATTTTTCTATACTTTCAAAAAAATTTTTCTCAAAAACTAGTCATACGATTTTTGAATTTCATAGCTCATTCGATTCAGCTTTCAAAGCTCTTTCGAATGATATATGAATCATATAGAAATATTTTGTCGATAATAAGTTAGCCGCGGTTGAACCTCCCAAATTATTTTTTCGGAACAAGTCTGAAATTTTCGGAACAAGTCTCATAACTTACTGAATTTTCTTCAAAAAATATTCATTCCAGCTTCAATATATTCAGAATTAAATCCTCTTTCGAATGATATATGACTCATACGAAACTTACCTACAGATTTTTTTTACAAAAATTCAAAATAGTCATTCTCCCCCAAAAAATTTCTATGTTCAGCAACTTGCAACTTTTGACTGTTCTGTTAAAGGTTGATAATTTTTGCTTAAGAATGAAGAATATAGAATGAGAATCATAATAAAAGAAAAAAATTTGAAGAAATACCAAAGAAATAAAAAGTTAATAAATTTGTTCCCCCCATCTCCCTTTTTACACCCAGCCAAAACACAAGCTCTCCAAAGTGGAAGTGGCTTGTCTCTTCTACACCTATTGAAGCTCTAATGCTTGGATGTGACCGTATCTGGTCTCTTCTGTACCTTTTGAAGCTTAAAGGTTTGGAGTTTAATTTTTTATACACCCAATGAAACTTAAAGGTAGAAAAGGGTGTTCCTTTACTCCTATTTTCAAAAAATTTTTTCTCAAAAACTAGTCGATGGATTTTTGAATTTTATTGCTCATTCGATTCAGCTTTTAATGCTCTTTCGAATGATACTAAATTCAGCAAATTTCCAACGATGGAACTTTTTTTATAAAAGTTCAAAAATATTCCTTCCCCCAAATTTTTCTTCAAAAAATCATATCTCTCAAAGCCTTCTTATTTAGGAGGTCTATCATAGCTCATTCGATTCAGTTTTTCAAGCTCTACAAATGATCCAAAAATCAGCGAATATGCTTCCGAGGAAGTTTTTTTATCGAAGTTTTAAATATTCCTTCTCCCCAAAAAATTCCAATGTTCATGGACTTGGTTCTCAAAATCTAGTCATTAAATTTTTTTTAAAAATAGCTCATTCGATACAGCTTTTCATGCTCTTTCGAATGATACTAAATTCAGTATAATTCTATAGAGGGAAAAAAAATTTCTTCAATTTAAAGTATTCCTTCACCCCAAAAAAATTTCTATGTTCATGGACTTGGTTCTCCAAAACTAGTCATTAGATTTTTAAAAAAAATAGCTCATTCGATTCAGCTTATCGAGCTCTTTCGAATGATACCAAATTCAGCAAATTTCCAACGATGGAATTTTTTTTATCGAACTTTGAATTATTCCTTCCCCCTAAATTTTTAAAATTTTCAAAAAA
This sequence comes from Meloidogyne chitwoodi, assembly GCA_015183035.1. NCBI lineage: Eukaryota > Metazoa > Nematoda > Chromadorea > Rhabditida > Meloidogynidae > Meloidogyne > Meloidogyne chitwoodi. Next base: position 21,060 of record JACZZP010000010.1, read on the forward strand.
TTTTTTCTCAAAAATTAGTCTGTAGATTTTTAAATTTCATAGCTCATTCGATTCATCTTATCGAGCTCTTTCGAATGATACCAAATTCAGCAAATTTCCAATTACTCGTGTTTTCGGACTACTCGTATCTCGTTCTCGTTTTTTATTCTCTAATATTCGTTACTCGTATCTCGTTCTCGTTTTTAAAATTCAATTTGGCACACTCCTGATCTACACCCTCTTTTTCAACTTTACATTCCTCTTCGCATTTATTATCCAAAAACAAAGCATCAGATTTTTGAAGAAGTGGATGTATTAGAACAAGATGTGAATCAGCAATCGGCAAACGTTGAAACGGTTCATGTCATCCAATAGAAATTGAACAAAAATTACTTGAAAAATTGAATAAAAATTCTTTTTATATTAAGGACAAGCACAATTCCTGATAAATAAACAAAGATTAAAAGGAATTTTTACTAGTTTAAATAATTTTTAAAAATAAAAGCTATCAAAAATAGTTTTCATTAGTGTTTATTTAAATAATACATATGCATGTTATAAAAAAAGTCAGTAAAATAAAAATCAATGAATTTTCTGTGAAAATAATGACTTATAATTCATCAATTGATTTTATTTTAAGGCACTGAGATTTAGTCAAGTTATAGAGATCAGATAATATTGTATTGGAGTTTTAAAAGTCTGAAAGTCTTTTCAATTATTCCCTCACTCATTGGTAAAAAATGTTGTCAATTCCATTTCACCTTTTTTGTCAATATTTGAAGATGATGGCATAAAAAACAAACGTCGCTAAATCTTACAATTACAATTAAATTAAAAATAATACTAAAGCCTTTTTGCCACGAACCTTCTCATTGTTTGTCTTAGATTGCAATCTAGTATCTTCAGCAACTTCTTGACCCTGTTAATGAAAAGTGTAATTAACTTAAAATTTTAAAATCAAAAAAATTTCCAAAAAATCCAAAAATTGTTTAAAAAAATGCATAAATTCGAAAGTTAAAATCAAAATTATAACAAAACATATACATTTTTATTCGAATCCTGCCTATTGTTATTATTATTATTGCCTCCTATTTGAGATTGACTACGTCTATTCTATAAAATATGTATTAAATTATAAATAATAATTTCAGGTGGATCAAGATTATAAAAAATTTTATTTAAAAAACCTGTCCATTTAAATTTCTTTGAACATTGCCACGTTCAGGATCGGATGAAGGAGGTCGCTAAAATTAAGTTATTTAATATATTTTGAAAAATAATAGTAAATTTCCTAAAAATAAACGCGATTGGGTAAAAACAATTTCAAATCAACTAATTTCATAAAGCTTCAATACTATGGAGGAATATAATTGAAATTTTTTATAAATTGATCTAAAAGGAAGCTAATGTGTCAATTCCCTCATATAAATTACTCAAATTATTCTTTACAGAGAAAATAAATAAAAATTACTCCGTTGGAAACAATAGTTTTCAGTGAGTCAAGCTCCGCTTTCATACGGTCAAACTGCGCGGTCATAACCATGTAAATAAATCCGAAGAGAGTAATAATCACTGCCATACAGGCAAGTCCAAGTGTGTTGATTTCTATCGCTGCACGAGATGCGGTTTCCACGGATATACTATCCAATGCCTCTTTGTTAAGGCTCTAAAAAATCAAAAAATTATTAACTAAAATTAAATAAATACATTCGTTTTCACTTGTGCAGCATAAAAATAATTAATAGGTTTTCCATTGGCAGCCTAAATAATGTTTTCTTTTTTTAAAATTGAAAAAAATAGCGTAGATTTTCCAATTTTTTGGTTTTGTATATCAACAAGAAGTTTACCTTGTACATAAACAGTCCAACAAAAATCAGCAAAACACCCAGAACAAACAGGAAGAAAATTATCCAAGACGTTTTTTGATTAGTCAACAACTAAAAAAAGAAATTAAATTTAGAATTTTTTAAATGAAGTTTTTACGAGTTATAAATTTTTGAAGCATTTTCTGAAAAACTCCCAGCATGGAAATTTTAAGTCTTACTACGACAAATAAAATAATTTTTAAACAAACCTTGCTAAATAACATAGCTATTAGATGAATCGAATAAAACAGAGAAAATAAAAAGATAAAGACAATTGTTTATGTCACAGTCGTGATCAAAAAGACTTTTGTTGTTGCAAAACAAGCAAGAGAAGGAAAAGACCAATCAGATATGCTAACCAGAATCAAGAACCAAATGAACTGCCAAACACTGTTAAAATAAGCTAAAAGATAAATTAAGTTATAAAAACAAAAACACATATGTAATATATATAAAAGTATTAAAGAATAAACAAAGAAGAAAAATAATTTGCGATCAATTTATTCAATAATGATTTAAAAATAAATTAAATAACCTAACAAAAAACCTATATATTTAAAGCAATATTACATCAAGCATACTATCGGAGTTCAAAACAACTCAATCCGTCGCCCAAACGAACTGTTGTACATATTATTACCTCGAACTGTCTTGTCAAGATTAGTAACTTCAACAATAGATGGCCTAAAAATTTGTTTTATATTATTTCTAACAATTAAAAAATACTTGACGTATGACGTGCAGATAATTTGTGCAATACGATCTCCGACAGAAATCTAAAAATTATTTATTTAACAAAAATAAATTAAAATTTAATTTAACCTTGTAATCATCCTCCGAAAAGTTGAAAAAGCAAAACTTGAATTTCTTCACGATAATCCGTATCGATCACTTCTGCGCCCACATCAATGAATTTGGAATAAAGTCCAGAACGTGGAGCAATTTTGAGAAATTTTTAAGACTTAATTTGAAATTAATGAGTCCTTAAATAAGTCACATTATCAAATTCTTAATTAATTTTAAAAAAGTTTAAAATAACCTTCCATAATAACCATCAGGCAATGGGGTCCACCCCTGAATATCAACACCCTGAATATCGACCCCTGAATATCAACACCCTATATATCAACTGACCCTGAATATCAACACCCTGAATATCAACACTCCTGAATATCAACTACCTTTTGATCAACGCATTTTTTTATTTCTTAAAATTAATTCTAGCAATTAAAATGAAAATTTTATTTTAAAAATCTAAAAAATATATATCAAACAAGTTCAAAATTTAAATATAACTAGATGTACTTAATAATTTTGAGTAATAGAAATAAATTAGAAACGAATATGGTGTGAGCAAGCAGTAAGATATTCTTAGCCCTGTCACTGATTCCAGCCAATTGCATATTCACAAGAGCTCTTGGAGAAAGTGATGATGTGCTCGCTGCCTTGTTGATGCGCTCCTTAATTCTGGCCAGTTCAATTCGAGTAGGTGATGGACCATGGTTATGTTGTTTGGTAACATCCACTTCATTATTTGCATCAGTTACAGCAGATCCGCAGCATTTGCAACTTCTCCAATATTCACATCTCCAATAGCGCTTATTTTCCTCGCCATTTCTACTCTTTGTATAAATAAATCCTTCAAAAACTAATTTTTCACCACCTTTCCTAGAGTTAATAAAAGATGCCATTTAAATAATAAACTAAAATGATAAAAAAAGATTAGCTGAAAGAAAAATTAAAAAATAAAACAAAAAAAATGAAAAAAGAAAAAATGCGTTGATCAAAAGGTAGTTGATATTCAGGGGTGTTGATATTCAGGGTGTTGATATTCAGGGTCAGTTGATATATAGGGTGTTGATATTCAGGGGACGATATTCAGGGTGTTGATATTCAGGGGTGATCCCAGGCAATGCAATTTTAATCTCAGTTGAGACCAAATACTTGCCTAAATTAAAGGAAAATACAAAGTTTTTGAAAATCAAAAAAAAAACCTTTTGCCGGAACGGTACTAACGGTACTTGGACCCCTATTGCCCCCACATCCTTTTTCAATGCCGCTCCTTTTTTTTCTGCGCCGAAAAAATTCTTTAGACTGCCGTGATTGATAATGCCCCAAGAAAACTTTGATGTATAAAGGGGTGTGTATTTATAAATTAATAAAAAATAAATAAAAGAACAGAAATTAAAAAGGAGGCATAAATGTGTTAATCCCATTCAAAATAGCATCAAAAACAGAATCCGGTCCTACATTTCTCACAGTTACGCTCTTGATGCAAAATACCACGTTGTTGAAAAAATCTAATGCTGCCTAATTCTTGATCACCGGATCCAAGTTCATTAATATTACGTATTAATTGATCATGGTTCATTTTTATAATGTTTTTATTTTTTACAAATTATGGCAAAAAACCAAAGTAACGCTATCATTTGAAATTCAAATGTAACACACCTTTATACATCAAAGTTTTCTTGGGGCATTATCAATCACGGCAGTCTAAAGAATTTTTTCGGCGCAGAAAAAAAAGGAGCGGCATTGAAAAAGGATGTGGGGGCAATAGGGGTCCAAGTACCGCCGGAACAATACAATCCTCAACACTATGTAAATCAGCACCAGCAGCGCCAGTCGAAGCAAAAATTGGTGGTAACGCTCCTTCCTTGATTTTAGTGTAGCGAATCTGTGGCTGTTTTGATGATGGTGGTTGACAAGTAGATTGCATACCTCCAGTATAGGGCAAATATGTACTACTCATTTTTATAATTTATTTTAAAGCACTAAAAAATATCTTAAAAATCAATTAACAATAGAAATGTACTAAACAGTGGCTTTGAGAAAAAGAAAATACATTTAGAATGAAACTAACTAACTGGAAAAAATTCGCGTTTATTATGTGAAGCAGAAAAAAAGACAAAATCAATATATATATGACAGCTTGATTTATAATTTAGCACAAAAACAATATCCTACAATTCAGCCAAATTTAAGGGACTTACGCTTGCAAAAACACAAATAAACAGAAAATGGAAAAAACTTAAACCTTGCGAAGATTTAAGACAAACTCGAATACTCGCGAGCCAATTTTCAAAGAGTCTAGGGCTCCTGTACATCTCGGAAAAAGACATCTCGGTAATGGACATCTCGGTAAAAGGACATATCGGTAATGGACATTTCGGTAAATTTTTACATTTTTAACAATTTACTTTTGGTCGTTTCAGTACCAATTAACATATTACCAACGAGCAAAAATTGTACGGATATACTATAGTATATCGGACGCAAAATTTTGTAACAAAAGACATACCATTCGATTCGTCTCGACGAGCTGAGTCGGATGGTACTACTCTCATGATGCGGAAATGCCTAAAAGTCGAGATACAAGCCCCTAAAATTTGAAAACCCAAAGGGGGGAGTAAGCTCTACAAAGTGATTACCGCGTCTGCACCTAAATTATTTTCATTGAATTAATTATTTTGTTGTAATTTGCGCCGTAGAATAACGCATGTACCAAAAAACCAACGAGAGATGGGCTCCCAAATCAAGAAGTCATAAAACACTCCCACTAGGTCCATGTTTGGCGTGCTTCAAGCAACTTCGATCCGTCATAACTTTGTTAATAATAGTTCAATCAAACTGATTTTGGTTTCATTCGATAGGTCTTGAAGAGACCTATCGAATGAGCTATCATACTCCTATTTGAATTTTTACCCTCAAAAATGTGCTTACTCCCCATTTGGGTTTTCGAATTTTAGGGGCTTGTATCTCGACTTTTAGGCATTTCCGCATCATGAGAGTAGTACCATTCGACTCAGCTCGTCGAGACGAATCAAATGGTATGTCTTTTGATACAAAATTTTGCGTCCGGTATACTAAAGTATATCCAAATATTATTTTAATAATTTTATAATATTAAAAGAACATTTTCATAAAATTCTTCATTAATGTATTCCCTGTATCATCAATCGGTAATTGTTGAATAAATAAATGTTCTGATGAACTTGAAGGAAATTTTTGTAGATAGACTGAAGGATAAGATATCCGAAACTGAAAAAAATATATACAATTGGCTAAAGAAACTTTTAAAAATTGTCAGCCTCTAATTTAACATTCTAAAATATTACTTATTATTAGACTAATGTTCCAAAGTATTAAAAAATTACAAAATACTCTAAAACATAGTTCTTTTAATTTTTAACTCTTCATGTCGTCTACTGGTTCGTCAATTAAAAATATCTAATAGAAAAATTACCGATTTTAATTTTTCTTCTTTTTCAGTACAACTCAAATTTTTATCAGAAATAATTGCTTCTAGTAGAGTAGTTAAATGCGGCTCAACCAATTTTGATTGTTGTTCGTATGTTGATTTATTTATTCTATCACAAAATGTAATACTTGGTGCAAAATCACTTGGAGAAAGTGATGACTTAAATTTTGAAATTAAATCTATGACTTTAATAGGAACTTTAAACCGCTCCCTGATAAGTGAGAAAGAGATACCGCATCCCAACAAGCCAAAAATATTCTTAAAAATTTTCTTACCCCAATTTTATTGCTTTTAATCATTTTCTGAACATCCTCTTCCAGTAATTTGGGCAGATTTGAAGAGAAAAGGCAATCAAAAATTTTATTTATCAAAATTGAAAAAATTGTTGTATTTTCAGTTATATTATTATTTTCATTTGTTTGAATAAAATAAATTGAAAATGATTGGAGTAACTAAAAAATGTATAATAGTAAGAGGTTAAAGAGAATCAGTAATGCTGCCATTTGTATAAAAAGGCAATTTTTGAAAATATTTAAAAAATTTAAATCTAAAATTTTTAGTTACAGAATTTTCAAGATTTGATTTTTCTTCTTTAAAAATAATAGCCAATAACTGTCTATCCAAACTAATTCTTTGAATATATTTGCAAAGTATTTGTAAATTTCTTAGTTTATTAGGTTGTAAAGTTAAAAGGCAAAGGCGAAAGGCAATTAATAAACGATTATCAACTGAAAATTAAAAAAAAGAACATTTGGTTAGTTATATTTGAGTCTAAAAATTCAATTCTATGGACATTTAAGCCTAAAAAATAAACCTAATTAAAAATGATTGAAATAAAGATCTAATTATATTTTCTAGAAACATGAATTATAAACATCAAATGTAACTTTTTTGTAAACAATCAGATTATTCTCAAAAATTTACCAGTATTCCAATCACTGATAAAGCTTTTCCCACTTGTATATAGATTCCAAATATTCTTTAAACAAATAGATATTTTTATTGGAATAATTGGTGCAATTTTAGATAATTGTTCTTTTAGAGATTCAAATAGAAATGGAGCTATAAATTTTAAAAAAATTAAAAAAAAACGAAAATTTCTTACCATTTTTTGAAATGATTAAAGGCATCGCAAGATTTTTAACTTCATTTGGTTTATTAGTTGGTGAAATACAATTTTTGGAGATTTTTTCATTGAAAGAACAGAAAATTCGGAGAGAAGAGACCAAGTCACGCGAAAGTACTTCTGGAATTTTTTTTTTTTAAAAACTTTTAAATTATTTACCACTAGTCTCTTTGAATTGATCCACAATTCCATTTTTAGGATTAATATGCTGGCAATTCCACCTCAAGTCAGCACCAGAAAAATAAACGGGAATAAACCCGCCAAATTTAATTCCAACTGGGATTTGTTGCATTAATCTTAATCATTAACTTAATTTAATTAAAATAAAAAAACCTATTTAATAAAGAAGAATGCCAAAATTTATATTCATCATAAATTTCATTAGAACTTTGTGAATTGACAGAAGAGGGCTATTTTTAAATTAAAAATATAATGCATTTCAATTTATTATTTGATTGTGATAGACAGCGTTGTGTCTAGTGTGCATGCATTTTTTAAATTTTAACAGAAAAAAAGTGATTAAAAATAAAAAAATTAAATGCTTATTATAATTAAAAAAGCATTATAAATAAAGTTAATATTTTTACATATTCTTTTTATTTAGTCCTATAAGCATAATAAATAATTTAAAAACAAAAAAGTAGTAGGAATTAGAAGTAATAATAATTTAAAAATACACAGGATGTAATAAAAAAAACTATTAAGTAAATTTTTAACGCAACAAAAATCAAACTAATTAATTTCTAATTTTAGAGTGCAATAAAAAGTGCTCTTTTAACGTCTAATTACCCTGAATCTTGAATTTGCCTTTGCAGTAATTGTTGTAGTAGTACTATTTGTTATTCTTTTCTTTTCAGTCTTGTCAAGTGTTATATTCTAATGTGAAAAAATAAAAAAGTTATTCAACTTCTAAAAACCCTCTTCAGCTAAGAAGCCAAAAAAGTTAAAAAACCTCTTCTCCTCTGCTTTCACTTGCAACATTTTTATTTGTATTGCCACCAGTGCAATTAATAACACTGCTTGTCCTCACTCTAAAGACACTTCTCGAAGAAGTTAGAATTTTTGAAGTAGTTGCCTCCTTGGTTATAGTCAATTTATTTTCTTTTAAAACAGCGTCATCCAAAAATTTTGGATTTGAACGATTACGTACTGTTGGTGTTGTTTTACGCGATTCGCAACTAGCTGAAGCACTTCGGTTTAAAGAGAAAATGCTTGCACTAGCACGGCTTATACTTCCGACAATCATTCCACTGAGATTGTTTCGAACGGAAGAAAGCTTCTTTTGAGGCTATAATAAAATTGTTTAAAAAAAATTTTTTTTACGCAAAATTTTTGCGGAGAAAACATTTACATTAAGAGCATCGTGAGTTCCTAATGCTAAAACCTAATTTTTTAATAAATTGCAAACCGGAGAGTCCTTTGTTTCGCTAGTTAAGTCATTGTAAGAAATAGAAAGTCGTCCATCGATTTGGTTTAACTCCAAAGACTCCAAATTTGTTGAGGCTCTAGAAAATGATGCAGGCTGACGTTTAGGCACTTGTTTAGGCCTTGGATTAAAGTTTTCTTCTGAACCTCTCAATGAACCAGTTCTTCGAACAGAAAATGTTGAATCATTTTTTTGATCAAAGTCTTCGAGTTCTGCATTAATTTTTGACCAATTAAGTCTAAATGTGTAACTATTTGATAAGTTGTATTAATTATAAAATAAACCTGTACAGAGTTGTATTGTCTTCGAATCTTGCGCTTTGTTGATCCTTGACATTAACAATAAATTTGTTGACGTTCAAGTAAAGATTTAATAAACCCTTTGCTGCATCAATTGTACATTTATTTGGTTCAAATATATTTGGAATAATTTTATGAATACACGCTAGAGCATCTCTGCCAGTAAAAGAATCAGGGAAATTTTTGAAACTACGAGTATTAGATTTAATTGGAAGTTGTTGTGTAAATTGGTGCAGTACAATCTTCCACTATAAAAATTAAACATAATAAAGCCAAGTAAATTTTTTTATCAAAATTTTTTAAAACCTGATTTGAATGTTGAAATTGGTTTTCACGTAGACGTGTAGCTGACATAATTGTTATTAACTAAAATCAATTAAATAAAAAAGAAATAAAAATGTAACTAGGAGATAGAAATTAGAAAAAATGAAAAGTCAACAAGATTGGAGATGTAAAATAATATAGAACATCAGAGAAAAAAAGTAAAAACGATAAACACACGTAAATTTAAATTGACATTTTCCCGCTCTTTTTCGCAAACTCAAATGAGTCCGGACTACTAGTTGTACACTGCAAAATAATTTTACACCTTTTCAAAAATAAGTTGGAATTTAGCATTTTTATTATATTTAACAACTTGAAAAAAAATTAAACTATGATTAATAAGATTAAATAATATATATTAGTCAGTTGTAAGCGTTAAAATATTTTTGTTTTAAATGGCAGGCTGACTCTCCACAAATCTTTTTACATTTCTTAAAAACTAAAAAATTATTTTTTAATAAAAAAAATAATAAAATTTATGTAATGAAAACTTTTTTAAATTTATTAGCTATTTTTTTAATTCTTTTTAAATTATTACTTAACAATTTTCATTTGATCCAAGCTGAAGAAAATTTTTCATTTGGTAGAACTAAAATTTAAAAATTCAACTGAATCTCATATTTGGACAATTTTCAGATTAAAAAGGGTTCAAAATGTCTTTAAATTATTTTTAGAATATTTAATTTATTCTATTTAATTGTAGCCCAGAATTTTTTGGTTTTATTTAAATTTTGGACGTTTATTTGAGAGTGAACATCAATTAGAATAAACCTCAAAAATTTCTTAAAAAAATAATACTCAAAATTAAGCCAAAAAACCTTTTATAGATAGATTTTGGAACTCAAATTCAGCAGAAAAAGATTTAGAAATATCAGAAGAAAATAGTGAAGAAGAAAATAAAATTTTTGAAGAAAAAGAACAAAAAAATGAAGAAAAAATTAAAAAAATAAATTTACAAACATATTGTTTTGGAAACGGGAAAGTGTTCCAACTTGGCTCTTGTAGTTCTACATTTTTAAAATGTGAAGAATTTAATAATAGAAAACAAAGTTTTAGTTTTGAAGAATGTCCTTTAGGTCAAGTTTTTATAGGAAAAAAATGTAAGTTTTTTAAAACTTTCTTTCAAGTTTCATATTGTTTTTCTCAAGAAAATTGTTTAAAAATATAAAAAATTTGTCAAAGAATATTTTTTTATTCTAGTAGTAAGGAAGTTTTATTTGTTAACCCACTTAAATTGTCCTTTCTATTAGAATAAATTTTAAATTAAAAAAAAATAAAATTTTTTAAAGGCAAACCAGCACGCCGTGTTAAAGACTGTTTCCTTCCCCAAGTGAATTTGCTTAATGATGCTACAGAAAAATTAGCACAAGTTTATTTTTAATTTTATTAATAATTTTGGAATAAAATAATAAAAAATAAATTATTAGGCTGTCCATTTTTGTGACCGCCATAGGCCTTTTACCCCAACAATTTATTTTTCTGATGGGAATTCTCCAAAGGAGAAATGTTCAAGACAAGCTTTACTTTGTCGAGGATCTGCCGTTAAACCTTTGGCTATTAGTTGTCCTACAGGTAAATTTTGAAAAAAATGATTATTTTAAGAAAAATATTCTTCAAACTATAATGGACTCTAAAATTATAATTATAATTTTAAGGAAAAATTCTTTTAATGAACAATATGACTTGTATAAAATCACCAGAGCATTGTATTAACTCTATTAGTGAAAAGATAACACCTATTAAAAATTATTTGTTGAACCTTTTTTGTGATGAATATGGAGAGGAGAATGCTCCTCTATTTCCTCAATCGTTGTTTAAAGCAACAGAGGGAAGATGTAGAAATTGGTTAGTTTACAAAATATATGCTTACGATCAACAAACATTTTGATGTGTTGATCTTTTGGTAGGTGATGAGTTGGGTTTGATCAAAGTAGCCTTAAAAATTTATTATTTACTATTAACTAAGTTTTTAAATATATTCAAAGGTATGCTGTTTGTGAAGAAACTAGTGAGCCTGAATTTGTATTCTGTGACGGTGGAAAAATTTTTGACAAACAAAAAGAGCTGTGTCGACGAATTCTTCCTGAAGACCAATGCCCACATCTTAGCGCATGCAGGCAACATTTATTTAAAAATATATTTTTTTAATTATTTTAAAAAATTTGAAGAGGTTGGGAGTGGAGAATGAGTGCTGTAGGCGACTGCCGTTCAGAATTTATTTATTGCAATGGAATGCGTCCACAACTTTTACAATGCAAACGTCCTGGTGATGTTTTTAAGGATGGTGAGTGCATGCCAGCAAACGTTGCAAATTGTAATGTTTGTCAGCCTGGGGAAACGAAACGTTCTACTGACAAATGCGAGGAAGTATGTTATTTTTCGAGTTAAAATTTTTTTTCAAAAATATTGTAAAATTCTGAACCTTTGTATACAGAAGTATTATTATTTATTATAAAATTTCAAAATTTTATTTCAATTATAAAATGAAATGAATTTTTAAATTTGATATATGCCTCCTTCTCTCTCCCTCTCTCTCTCTTATATACTATACCTTAATTAATTAAAAAATACCGATAAAGTAATTTTTCACATCTAATTAAAACTTTCCAGAATGTTGTTTGCCTTTTTTTTCTTAAATTTTAGTTTTTCTTCTGCGAAAGCAATGATAATACGCCTACACATTGGAAACCATATATGTGCACTGCTGGTAAACTTTTTCATCCAGAACGGCGAGAGTGTGTATCTTCTAACGAGTTTCAATGTCCTATAAAGACTCAAGCAAAATTTAATTTTTTTATTTTATAAAATTTTAAAATTTAGTGTAAAGAAGGCGATTATTATTCTGTAGAATGTGGAGATTTCTTTCTCTGTTTTCATGGTAAATATGTTATTGCAAAATGCCCAGACTGGACTCAATGGAATGGGAAAGAGCGTCGTTGTGTTTTTTCTGAAAAATGTCGAAGATTTAAGGTTTTTCGTCCAAAAAATCTAAAAAATTATTTTAGAATCAAATGCCGTCTACTGCTTTTACAAAAAAGGCCTGTTTTGAAGGAGATATTCGTCCATCCTCAGATTGCAAAAGCTTTGAGGAATGCTTTTCAAACACTTGGATAAGTAAATCATGCAAAACATATTCTAATGACAGGCTTAAAGGTTTTAAAAACATTTCTCGAACTTTTTTAGTTTTTTTAACAAAAGATCCATGCCATTTTTGCAAAGAAAAACAGACTAGAATATTTAAAAAAGAGAAGTTTGATGATTATTATCCATTGGAAAAACTTTTGCCTCAAGGTTTTAATCCTTTTAACGAAAAGATTGGAATAAAAAAGAGACATTGTATTGAAGGAGAGGTATGGAAATATTTAATGGTTCTTCTTCATATAATAAATATAAGTATGATCATGACTATGTCGAATTTAAAAATTTATTTTCTAATGTTCTCTTCACTATATGTTCCTTACCCTCTATTTGTAGTATGAGAGGAACCATTAAAATTTTTTAATTTTTTTTAATTTTTTAAATTTAAGAAAATAATAAATAAACATGATTGCACACACTTTATGGAATGTATAAACGGAGATTGGTTTAATCTTGCCTGTCCAACAAATTATTATTTTAATACTAAAACATTGGGTTGCGTCCTGGCTACATCTTCATTAAATTCTTCCGCTATTCCAATTTGTCAAGAATTTGAAAATAAAAATAATTTAAATATTTTTTCATTAAAAACCAACAAAAATAGCCAATCTTTTCATTTATTGCCTCTTTATTCTGTTAATAATTCGATTTATGTTAATAGAGCTACTTCAGGTTTAGGGCCTCTCCCTGAATTGAATGATAGAATTTTAAAGGCAAATTATGTGAGATTATTTTTTTAATGTATTAATTATATTTAATTTTTTTTAATAGTTAAATAAACCAATTATCCTGATTTTATTTTTAGAAAGGCAGTTTTGAATTTTGTACAGCAAAATCTCCTCTTAGAATTCCAAATTTATTTGATTGTACAAAAGTAATAATTTTTGATATTTAAATTAAAAATCCACTTTTACAGTACAGTGAATGTGCACTTGATAGAGGTGGGTATTATACAGAAAAACAGTGTGCTCTAGGAACTCAATTCGATCCCTTAAAGTTACAATGCACATACAAGTGAGTAAAGACGTTAGAAATCAATTTAAAAATAATTTATAAAATTATTTTTAATCTTTGAAAATTAAAAAAATTTAAACTCTAAAAATCAAAGAAAATATATTGAAAAAACAGTTATACATGTCTATCGACAAATTGTACTTCTGGATTTCGCCAATCATTACTGCAATGCGGCACTGCAAAAGAATGTCGTGAGGGAAAATGGCATGAATTTACTTGTCCAAATTCTATGGCCTTTATTGAGGGAAAATGTAGTGAATATATTACTTGTCAGAAAAGTAAGTATTTTTAATACAATGAAACTTAAAAATCAAATTTTATTTATTCAAGTTTAAACTTATTTCTTCCCAAGATGAAATCGCAAATGCTGGACAATGTAGAGAAGGAACTGCAAAGGCGCATCCTCGTGATTGTTCAAAATATTTACTTTGCCGCTATGGTCAATTACTTGAAGAAAGCTGTCATTTAGGACATCGTTTTAATCCAAAGGCAGCCAATAGACCACTTAACATTTATTTAAGTTTTCAATAAATAAGTTTACAGATTAGTCAATGTGATCCAAACTATGTTTGCCTTTCCATACATTTACCACCCTGCTTTGAAGGAGAAATTCGTCCAATAAACTCAAATAAATTAACAGAATGCCAATCAGAATATGAACACTGTTTGGATGGAAAATTTCATAAACAAATATGTCCTTTTGGTGAAAGATTTTATTTGGGAAAATGTGAAGCTTTTGAAAAATGTGGAACAAATAAAAATAATAATATTGTGGTAGTAAATAATGTTGGAATTTATGAAAAATGTCAGGCAAGTTTATTTTATTTTTTAATGAAATACATATAAGGGCACTTTTAGGAATCAGCAGGCCTCTTAGGATTTCGTTCCGACCGTCAAAATTGTTCAAAGTTTTATCAATGCGCTTCAGGAAAATGGATACAAAAGGATTGTGCTAAAGGAACAGTTTTTAATCCAGCAATAGGTGTTTGTGATTGGCCTACAAATGTTCCCTCTTGTTGAAGAAAATATTTTTAAATTTTTTAAAGATGAAAAAGAAATGATAAAAATTAATATTTATTTTTTAAAATATTTATACATTTTTCAAAAATTTTTTTAATAAAAATATTTTTTGTTTTTTATTATTGTGATCAAATAATAAAAGATAAAATTTAAAATGTTTTTTCTCATCTCCACTTCCAATTTTGTTGACAGCTGGGAATAATAATAAATTTAAAAATTGCTGATCTTCTGGGTGTGAGATTACTAAAATATGTTATGAATCACGTCTGTTTTTAATTGTTAAAAGATGTGAACACCAATTTTTTTTGAAAAGTACACTCAGTTTCCCGTCCTTCTGCTACTTTATCGACTTCAATCAATTAAATGAAAAATTTTACTTTCTTCCGCTATAAAATTGATTTTTAAATTTTAAAACAAGTAAAAGTTGAAAAAGAATAAAATGTTTTATTCTTTTACTATTAGTTTGTCCACTATTTCAATTTTATTTTTAATTTTGCACAAATCTGATTCAGCAAAATATTGTCATTCTGGACAAAATTCACGTTATACTCAAAAACATTGCTCCTCTGGAAGCATAGGTCAGTTAAATGAAATTAGAGGAGTTTCAGGTTAATTGTATTTGGAGTTTAGTTTAAGTTTACAAAAATTCTTTACAATATTTTCTACAATAATTCATATTTTGTTATTCATAAGCGAGGGGAATAAATGAGCAAGACCAAAAAATATTAAATTACAAATTTCTTTCTTAAGATATCGAATACGTCTGTCACAAATATTCATGTGAGGGTGGTCGATGTTAGTTTAATAACCTTTAATATTTTAAATGGTTACATATTAAGCTCCTTTTGTACTACGTACATGTGCACCTAAAGCATCAAGTAAATGTTTTGCTGGTTCAAGGATTTGCCTATTTTCAAGTTTAACATATTTACAATAATCAAAAGTTAATTTATTTTTTACTAGGAGGAAAAGGAAATTGTCAAGTATGCAAAGATGATTTTTGTAATGAATAAATAATAAAATAATGAATTTTAATATTTTCTTTAATAAAAATTTATTTTTGATGTAAAATATTATTGTATAAATTTATTTTTTTCTTAATATTTTAATTTTGCATTTTTTAGAATTATTTAGTTCTATTTCAACATTTATTTAATTACTTTATTTCCAATAGTAAGGCATCATCGCTGGTTGCGCTCCAATACTACTACTATTTGAATGTAATAATGCAGCCCCAAGAATTGCTAATCCGCCTGCCATTCCAATTTTTGTTTTACTCCATTTACCATCCTTGCTATTTTTAAAAAGATTTTTGGTTTTGTTCCATAAACCTTTTTCTTTATTTGTATCGCTTCTAGGAACTTAAAAAAATACAACTTTTAAACTTTTCTTAAGTTGTAATATTAAGTTTTACATTCTAATTTTATTTGTTCCTTATTTTTATGCTTTTTTTCAAGTTTTATTTTAGAATTGTAATTTTATTATTGTCGACATGAATTTTTACAATTAAACTTAAGTTTACAATTATAGTTTAAACTCATACATACCTCTACGTAGTATATCCCCCGAAATTTCAGCATTTATTTGCGAACACAATTCAAATAAAATTAAAAAAGCAAATATAAATAAAATTATTAAATTGAGGAAACTTTTTTTAGTCAAGTTGGTAGACATATTTTTTTAATAGCTATTAATAAAAAATAAAATTAAAAAAAAACTAAAAGAAATTTATCGCTATAATTTCATAATATGACATAATGATACGTGTACTATTGCGAAATTCATGTCTAGGAAAATTGCACTTTAATATAAAGGAAAATCATATAATAAAAAGGTCGGATGTTTGTCTCGTTTTTACACTTTAAAAAATAAATTCGAGATAAATTTTTTAAAAGATTTAGGCCACACAAATGGCTAGAATAAAATTTTACTTTTTGTTAATATAACTGATTTTTAAATTCGTATACACACATTTCTTTCTTTAAAATCCAAATATTGGTGGAGGCGAAGTATATACTGGCATTTGTTCTAAAGTTTAATTAAATGATTATTATAAATGATTCCTTTCTTTCTAAGTGCCTTTTATTAGAGAATGCCTTCTATAAATAAAAAATAAACTTACGACAAAAAGCTCCACAATTACCAAAAGGATTACCATAACCTCCACTCATAAATTGTTGTTGTTGAAATTGTTGTTGATTATTTTCAATTACTCTACCCCCGATAACTCCAAGAATACCTGCACCAGCGGCTATAGCAACCGCATGTCCTGTATTAAATTTCTTTTTCTTTAAAACTTTTTTAGCTTCGCTAAGAGAACTAGGTTTTTTATTTTCTTGGGTAGCTAATGACCTTTTAAGAGGTGGTCTTGCTCTTTTTTCTCGCAGAATTGGATATGAAGTTTCTTTAAAAATTAAAAATATATTTAAAATAAATTTAAAATTTGTTTAGAATAAATGCTCCATAAAACATATATATATTAATTTTTAAATAATTTACTTATTAAAAATCCATTTGAATAATTTACAGCTTCATAAATTATAAAAAACGCTAAAAGGTAGCTAAAAGTTGCCAAATTTAAAGTAAAAAAATTCATTTTAGTTAAATAAAAATTAAAATTTTTTAATTTAAAAAATAATATTGAGAATTAAGATTGGGCAAAAATTAATTTCTCAAAAAATGGCTTGAGTTATTAGAGAAATTTTTTTAACTCCTCCACCCATTCATTCCCTCCCTTCGATTTTTAAATCTTATGCGCGTGTAAAGCCGTGTGACATCAGAAAAGGGCAAATGCCAAAAAATCACATGCCCTTCCCACAAGAATAAACACATGCCTTAACATTTAAAAATCTGTCAAGCTTTTTTTTCAAAAAAAAAGTTTCTGTTTTATGAAATACCTTAAAAACATCTCTTTAAGCAAAAAGGTTTTTAATGAAAAGGTTTAAAAAATTTTAAAATTAGGATAAATGTTTCTTTTTATCTTTATTAATTTTCTGAACAGTTCTGTATTTTGGCACTAAACGTTCATAACTATATATCCAAAAAGCAATTCCCATTCCAAAGAGGCAAATCATTCCTGCCCAAACAGGTCTAGGACCACCCCATTGATAAACATTTCTGAAAAGAAAAAAAGTAAAATTTAATGAGGATTAAAGTTAATTATACGTTATAATAACAGGTCCAATAAATAAGACAATATCACTTAAAGCAACAAATACGCCTTGCATTGTTCCTTGCTTTATTGGGCCCAAAAGGCGTGAATAGAGACCATCCAAATTTATATTTCCTATGGGCAAAATAACGCCTAATGTAAAAATTAAAGATGCATGATACACAAGAACATTGATAGCCTAAAAGAATTAAAAGAAGCATAAACTCAGAAAAATGAGAAAAAATTCGAAAAATTATAATTTTGATAAAGATATAAAAAATCAAAATTCTGATAAAAATCAGAGTTTTAGTAAAAATCAGAATTTAAAACTTACAGGTGTACTTAAACACCAACTATACTTTTGTGGAGAACAGCCCTGAGTAATTAATGTTTGAGTTGAATTATCTTAAAATATAAACAAAATTTTTTAATTTTCTTTAAAAAAAGTACCCAAAGTTTCATTAGTAAACGTTGGAAGAGGCATTGAAGTATTAAGAAACGGCCATGGATATGTGAAGAGAAAAAATAAAAGCAAAACAATTAATGCAAAAGTAATACAACGGCGTTCATCTAAATGTGAAAGAAGCCGAAATGAATAGCCTAAACAAACAAAAAGTCCTATAATTCCAGTAGAAAATTGTATTAGCATGTTGTAGGAAACATAAAAAAAAGTTAAATTAAATGGAGAAGAATTTTTGTTTAAAGCATGATATCTTAAAAAACTTAAAGCTAAAAAATAATTTATGACGCCTAAAGTTCGCTATATTTTTTAAATATAAGTTTAGTTTAATAGCTTTTTTTAAAGTAAAGTTTATTGCGGTTAAAGTCCTCAAGTCACATTTTTCCCAAGAAAAGCTTTCGTTTATTAATTAAATAAAGACCATTTGTTCACCACTCCAACCAAAAACTGTCATTGAATATGGTGCTGATAATGAAGTGAGATAAAGAATAAGACCGCATATACATAGACGCGCAATTATACAAGCAAAAATTGCATTTTTGTCGAATTGTAAAACTTTGGCCTTCTCGATTTTTGGAATTTCTTCAACTGATACTAAAAATTTCGTTTTAAATTGAAAAAATCATTCGACCCTAGAGTCTAAGTGTTAAAACTAAAAACTAGACTCAAATGTACCCCAAATAAAATAATTTACCATCAGTTGAAGGAACAATTTCTAAATGTGCCTTTTCCATATCTAACGGCGATTTTTCTAGTTGAATCGAGCTTTTAATAGCCCACTTTCCTTTTAAGTCATTGGACCTTTCCACCTCATCTTTATGTGTTTTATCCATTCGGCCATCAAATCCAATTAACAAAATGATTAAGCCAATGATAGAGATAAATGTCATAAAATATACTGGTGCAGTATACAGACTCAAATGGACGCCCCAAGGAAGTGAAATTGAGCCATTTGAGAGAATCCTGCCAAGAAGCATTACTACCACTAAATTTAGGAAAACATTAAATACTAATTGATATTCGATTACAAGGTCCAAGAATAAAGCCTATATTCAAAGAAAATCCAATTAATGAGTTAGCTTTAGAGCGATCATGATCTGTGGTGGACATTGCAACATCTACTCTCCATGTTTGTATAGCTCCTTAAAAGGGTAAAAAGATTGTTAATTGGGAAAAATCTAGCATTCCTGAGAAATTCTCAGTTAAGGAAAATTCACCACAGAGGAAAATTCCTGCTGATACAAACACAGGGAAAAAAATTCCCCGTGGAAAAATGTCAGGAGAATTTTATTTCCGGGAAAGAAAATTTCCATGCGAATAAATTTTCCTATAATCTCAAATTACCATTTGCAAGGCCCAAAAGAACTTGACAGACAAAAAAACCATAACGGCGATTATTTGGCATTAATTCAAGATTAGCATAAATTATACAAGTTATAATAGCAAGTGTTTGACCAATCATAATTGGTGGTCTAAAAAGGGAATTAATTTTTTTTAGTTTTTAATACTTTGTATGTGAAATTTTGTTGCTTAGCCAGCCGGAGAGAAGAGAAGCAATTGCAGCGGCTAAATAATTAAAAAAATGTTTCGTTTTCTCTATTTGTTTCTAATGAATAATTTCAACATAAGGTAAGCATAATTTTATATAACGAATTTCCAAGTTTCAAATTTTTTTGTTTAAATCTAAAAAGTTATTGCCAAAAAATATAAAATTTTATTTTTCATAATGTCACAACACAACCTAATCAGCTTTGACTTGATCAATTTTTAATCAAAAATTTTAAATGGAAATGTTATGGGTGAAAAACCTTTAGTAGCGACCTTGAATTTCCCATGAGAAAATTTATTTATTTTTCTATAAAATTATCATACCCAATGTAAAAACTGAGTTGGCTAATCCATAATAATTTTCACTAATATCAGCATCTAAACTCGAAATATATGGCCAACTGTTAGACATTACTGTTGAAATACGCATCGTGTCCATCATAGAAATTGAGGTAATAAAATAAATTGAACGCCAATGTGTTTTGGGTAATAAAAGAGAATTTAATGAAGATTTTGATGTACGTGTATCAGAAGATATGGTCATTTTACAATTTTTTAGTGACTGAAAATTATTTTTATAAATTAAATTTTTAAGGACGGATAGCGTGAGATTTTTTTGAAAAAAGTTTGAGATAATGCAGCGAAGATAGAAAAATTATAAATTGAGTTATGAGATAAGATAGAGAGAAACCCCTATTATAACTTTAAAAATTTTGTAAAATTTATTGTTCACAATATTTTTAAATTTTTTATAAAAAATTTAAAAGGAGACAAAATTTAATAATTGAGTCCAATTTATTTATCTTTTCTCTTTATCAGCCTACTATAAATCCATAAATGCCCTTTTCATTTTTTATTAAATATTTATTTAGTTGTTTTACATATTTTTAAAATATTTTAAGTAAAAAATTAAATTATTTAAACGAGAACGATAAAATACATAAAATAAAGATTTTTAAATAAACTTTAAAAGCATTTTAATATATTTTAATATTTTATTAAGAGTTAATTTATAAAAAAAGGGTAATTATTAAATGTTTCATTTTTATTTAATTTGTATTAAAAAAAATTTGTCTCATTAATGATTATGAATAAAAGGTTAAATAGTGTTGTCAATAACGACCATAAATTATATACTTTTTTATAAATTTTGTACTTCAAAACCTTTCCTTTTACTATTTGCCCCAATACCGTAAAAGGTTTGCGACTACGTGTTCGCTATTATATGGCCTCGCGGCTAAGTAGCTCGCGACTAGGTGGGCTTGCATTAATTTTTTCTTTACAAACATTTTTCTTAATCTTTTCTTTTATTTTTTTTCATTTTTTCAGTCCTTAAGTATTTATTTTAAAAAATTAGCTAATTTAACAATGTCAACTTCATCAAACACCCTTATTGACGATATTTTTTATATTCCAACAGTACCACGCTATAAAGAAGATCTTGTAGGAGAAATGGATGATACAATTGGAGACATATTTTTTGAACGTTTGTCTAAACTTAATTTAGTATTAAAATAGCTAATTTTTAGTGTTAGATATAAATGTGGAGAATGTTGCTCCAAGAAGTAAATTTGTAGAAGCTCCAAAATCTGTGCGTTCGAGCAAGCGTTTGAGCGTTGATAAAAAGCCACCAGCTAAAGACGAATCTGTTCCAAAGGTTAAGGCGCAACCACGCCCTGTTAGAAGATCTTTAATGAATCAACAAATTCCAACTGTTCATGGATTAGAAAATAATGATAAGAATCGAGACGAATTGCTTAAAAGTTTGTAACTTATTCTAGTTTTTAGTTAAACTTTTTACCGAATAGAATTTTCACATTTATTTTTAGGATCAACTCGAAGCAAAGAAAGCATTGCTTCTGATACTAAATTAAAAAGTCAGAATATCTCTACAAAGAGGTATAATTTTCTTAGTTTTTATTTTCCTTCAAAATTTCAGATCTCAGCCTTTGGCTCCCAAGCAACCACCTCCAACTCCAAAACGTGTTGCTTCTTCGATTTTTTCAAATCCAAAACCTGCACTTGTTCAGCCTCCCATGCGCTTTGGAAATACTACTCAACGGCGTAGTATTTTGCCACAGTAATTTTTTAATAAGTTTTACAAATCTTTTTTATCACAATTTCACTTACCTAAATCTTAGTTTAAAAGATATAAAATTTATTTTGAATATCTTATATTAGAATCTATCAAAAAAATTTTAGGACACAGCCTTCGACACCTAAACGTACTTCTTCGGTTTATATCAATCCAAAGCCTACAATTGTTCAGCCTCCTATGTGTTTTGGCAATGCTACTAAACGGCGAAGTTTTATGCCTGACAATGAGTTATTTTCTTAAATTAAGTATATATTTTAATACATTTGTTAAAGATCTCCAATTCGTAGCAATGCATCTGTTGTTTCTCGTGCGGTTCGTGGTATTCCAATCAGTCGCCGTACTCAATTATTTGAAGTGAAAAAGTGAATGGAAGTTTTAACACTCGGTTAAATTTAAATTAATAAACTTTTTATTGGGTTGACCAGATGAATTTTTTTAATTCCAAAATTCTTTTTTGCTTTATAGATTAAGCATAAGTATTTATAAAAAAAATTATATGTGGCTGAGTACGCTTTTTTTATTATTATATATTTTTGTTGTTTTCGATTTTATTTTATGTATTTGACAATAAAAATTATTATATTTCATTTTATAGTTATATTTTATTTGATTTAACCAAATTTTGATTTTTTTAAATTACTTTACCATTTATTGCTATTTAAGAATAGATGGTTTTTGTCTAATTTATTTTGCGGACTTTTATATTTATTTTCGCATAAATATTTAAAAATCCACCATCTTTTCATGACAGTTATTTGATTTTTCTTTAATTTTTTGAAATAAATTTTAAGATAGAAAAAACATTTGTTAATGCATTATAACTTTGTTTTAAAAAGTTTCAGATTTTTAAATTATTTATGCCAGCTGGAATAAAATGTCAACTCCAGCGAAAAAACCTTCTGTCAAGCGTTCTTTGTTTAAAGAAAAGGTTTTTCTAAAGATAAATATTTTTTAATTAAATTTAAAGGTTGTAGTGTGTCGTGAAACCTTTGAGTCAGTTAAGGCTGACTGTTTTATTAATTTTTGTGGACCTGATATTTTAACAGGCATGGGATACTTTGAGAGAATTCATCAACTTGCTGGTGTAGAATTAGCTGAAAATTGTGCAAACTTTATTGGTGCATGTCCTACTTCTTCGCGGATTACACCATCTTATGAGGCTAGAAATTTTAAAAGTTTGTTTTTAGATTTTTTATTGTACTTTTCGGCAAAAGTTCACAAATTAAATTCCAACTTTTATTATAAAATTGCTAAAATATTTTCAACACATACAACAAAAATGTTAGTGATAAAATTTGTGGACTTTTGACTGCATAAATGAAAATACCAAATGTTTTCAATTAAATAAGAAATTTTTTTTTGTTAGATAATCTACTTAAATTCACAGCCTTAAATTAAAAAATTTTTTCAGTTATTGTTCATACAATTGTGCCTTCACCTATAGATTTAAACAGATTAATTGATTTAAAAAAAGTTTATGTTTCTACTACAAATTCATTAAATATGGCTATTGAAGAAGGAGCAAAAACAATTGTATTTTTATTTTTTAAATTAAGGGTTTTGGCTTAACTTTACTTTGTTTTTTGTAGTAATATAAATTTTTTTCTAAAATTTATGAAAAAATCCAAAAAAAAAATTATGTTTTGTGGGCATTTTAAATTTAGAATATAATTTTCAGGCTTTTCCACCCTATTTTCCTGGTCTCAGTTGCAATGTTGCCTCAGAATTATTACTTCGTATTTTTACTGTTTGGATTCATAGAAGTCAATATTCTGAACAGGTTTATTTTTTTTTTGAATTTAATTTTTAAAAAATCATTTTTTAGTTGATGGAAATGAAGATTTGTTGTCATGATGAACAAGAATTTTATTTTTTTGTACAAGCTGCTCGGGCTTTATATGAAGAGGCTAGTATAATTGGTCATATGTTTGTACCAGAATTTTTAATACAAAGAAGCATTTATTACCGGTATATAAATTTTTAAATTAGGAGAGGGGCTTTTTAGGGCTTTCCTGTTAAGCAACCAACATACTTTTTCCTTTTCTTACAAATAGTCAATTGGACATAAGGGTCAGACAGTTATTAATAAAGATTACCTAAACTTGTTTTTTTTCTGACTGATGCCTCTCAAAAAATTTTTTTATACTCTAATTTAATATTTATTTACTAGTCTACTGACCATTATGTTCCATTGACAATTTGTAATGTCTCTTAACTGGAATTATGATAAATTAGAGTAAAAAATTAAATTTTTGGATTTTTTTAGGTTTCCTATTTTTATTTTTCCTACATTGTCTGGATAAATTAAAAAAAATTTTTTCCTAGTCGTCTAACTAGACCTCGTCGTTCTCGCCGTACTCGTGAACTTCCACTAGAAGACGCTCCTCATGTTAAACTTGAATTATCAGCAAAATTAGCACCAACAATTTTAGTAATTGATGACGATAAAGGTTTAAAACGTCAATATCGTTTAACTAATAAAAGCAGAGATGGAAGAAAAATGTATTTTCGTTGTTCACGTTGTGATACTTTAATTAAAAAAGATGGAGTTCAAATTCGTGCAAAACTTATTGTTGAAGATGGACAAATTGTTAGCGAAAGGTTTTTTTATTTTTTTTTATTTTCTGAAATTAAAAAACAAAGTTTAAAGATTTTTATTCAAATTCGAGGTATGAAATTTTGTCTCACGGGAAATTTTCTTAAAAAATGTAACCAATCTTGAATTAAGCTTATCTTTTGTATATATATTTTTGAGAAAACTTTTTAATATTGATTTTAATTTTGAATAATTTCCCTGGGATAAAATAACTCATAGAAATATTGATAAAATTTAAATATTAGGTATCCGCAACATCATCCAGAATGTGTAGCAAAACCTATAGAACAAGTTTTAATTCAACAAGTTGATCGAACATCCAGACGTGAAGTAAAAGATTTATATTTATTACCACAAGATGCTTATAAAAAAGCTTTGGATCGAATGAATTTTGAGGCTAAACAATTGGGACTTTCTGTTGAAGAATGTTTTCCTGAATGGCCAAAATTAAGGCAACAATATTGTAGACTTAGAAAACAAGCTATGATGCAAAAACAACAAGAAAAATGGGAATTTATGATTAATAATGGAGAAATTATTGATAATGAAGATAATCCATCATATTTACGTTATAGATATCAACAAATGCATCAAGGTTTTTATTTATTATAAATTTTAAAAATTAGTATGAAAAGTAGGGGTACATTTTGTCCTATTCTCTCTATAAAATATAAAAAAAATTAATTTTAAAGAGAGATTGTCTAATTTTTTTCTTATGATTAATTTTGATATTAGAAGGGAAAAAATTAAAAAAAAATTTTTTCTTAGGAACAAGAAAAAGAGGTCGTCCTCGAAAAGATTCATATAATACTGAAGAATTTTTATTGCCTCCCCTTTATTCCCCAACAGAAGAATTAAATAATAGAAATGGTGCTAACAATGATAAGAATGAAAAACGGCAAGAAGAGAAAGAAGATGGACAGGGTTTTTTTTATAATTTTTTAAAGTAAAAAAAATTTCAGGTCCAATTGAATTACAAAGTGATGAACATCGATTTAACATTGATGAAGACGTTATTGTCGAGGTTTAATTTTTTTAATGTGAATTCCCCCATTGAACAAATTTCCTTTATTCTCTGAGTTTGTCGTTAATTAAAAAAATGAAAATTCTATTTTGTTATGACTTTTAAAATGGTCCTAATTTTTAAAATATATTCTGGTTTTGATTTTTTTAAATGTCCATAAATGTTACTCTTCTGTCCCTTTTTCTCTTAAAAGTTTATTTAAATTAAGTTAGTTAAGCAAAATAGAATTGTTAAAATCAAAAATTTCATCCATTTTCACTTTCTTCTTTGCTTGTATCTTCACTACTATTTGTATTGTTATTATTAATATTTTTTATAATAGTCCAATCTCTTGGTTTTGTATTACAAAAAATAAAAAATAATACCATCATTACAAGTTGGAATAAACCTATACAGACAAACATTCTACTCCATTGATTTATTAAATTATCTGAGGCAATCATTGTAACAAAAAGAGGAAGCAAAAGTATTGTAAATGAACTAATAAGACTATTCCAAGCCATTAAAACATGAGAGAATTGTTGAGATATCTGAAAAAGAGAAAAAATATTTTTATGGAAAATGAAGATCAAAGTGCCTTCCAAAAATAATATCCAATAATAGCAGGAAAATGAGCACGAACTACTTTTTTATAATATTATAAAAATACCCTTTGTGAGCATCTGATCACTCCAAGAAAATCTAAACCACAGAAAAGATTGATAAGTGTGTAAACAAGTTGAGCAGTCCAAGAAGGGAACAAATCTGCTAGTGGAAGAATTGCTAAAGATATGAAGCAGAAAGCCATACCAATCTGAGAGAAAAATTGAAGTTTTATAACTTTTAAAGCAAAATAAGAATTTTTAAATTCCTATTTTTGTCCCACAATATATTTTTATAAACCTGTGTGAGTGCTGTAAAGAGATTAATGCGAGCGCGTTCTGTTGTAATCGGTAAACGATTATATATCCATCCAGCCAACACCTTAACACACACAGATAGGAGATAAGTTAGTGCAGAAATAAATCCTGTTCTGCGAATATCAATTCCTAATACCTAAAATTCTAATCCTTTCTGATTTTTAAAAATGTTTTGATTTTAATCTGATTTACAATGTTCTGGTTTTATTCATTAAAAAAACACTTACCCGATTTAAATAAGTAGGGCCAAATTGTCCAAGCATTTCAAATCCAATTTCATCAGACCAATAAGTAAAAAGCACTAACCAAACAATGCAATCGGTAAGTATAGCTTTGTAAGGAATAGGCTGTCTTTTAAATGTTTCTTCTTCTGTACTGTCTGTAGTAATAGTTAAAGCCAATTTTT
This sequence comes from Meloidogyne chitwoodi, assembly GCA_015183035.1. Classification (NCBI taxonomy): domain Eukaryota; kingdom Metazoa; phylum Nematoda; class Chromadorea; order Rhabditida; family Meloidogynidae; genus Meloidogyne; species Meloidogyne chitwoodi. The sequence continues at coordinate 47,694 of JACZZP010000010.1, forward strand.
CTGATAATTGTTTAATTCCAAGTTTTTGTAGTTCTACTCCAGTAATTAAACTTAATTAAAAAAGAAGCATTTTAAAAAAATCTAATAAGAAAAATCATAATTTTGTAAAAAAAATAATAATATACGGATGTATCTCTGGTCGTTCTCTAAATATAATGTAGAAGAATACAAAAGAAATTATGGTCAAAGAGCCCAACAAAATATAAAGAATAGGCCATCCCAAAGTTGGAGAACAAAAGAAGGCTGCCAAAGGTAAACTTAGTACTCTACCAAACTAAAAATTAAAAAAGAATAATTTTTTAATTAAAAAAACCTGAAAGTGTGAAGAAAGCAGCATAAGATAAGAACCAATAGAATTTGTTGGAGCCCAATTACTGGCAACTGCTCCAATCATTATATATTGTGCAGGACCGGAACTGCCTTGAAGCATCCGAATTATAAACATTGGAATAAAACCAAGTGCAGCACATAAAGGAAGTGCTAGTGCAGCTAACCCAGAGAGAATTCCATATGCAGAAAGTACTTTTCTTGAAATTTCAAAATTTTTATATCTTATATACTTACCGAAGTCCAAAACGACTAATAAGACTAGTAATTGCTAATCCACTAAAAATTGATCCCAAAGCTGCAGCTGAGAATAAAGAATTTCTTTCTGTGGGTGAGTATTTGAGTAATTTAAAATCTTAAAAGAAAAAAAGATTCTTGTTGACTGATACTCATATGTACACTATAACTCTACACCCCATTTTCCTTTTTGTTCAAAAGTTGAGTTAGTGCCGTGTAGCAAGAAATGACATTTTGTCCCACAGCAGGCCCTTTCTCAAAGTGTGAGCAAAAAGAGAAAAGGGAAGATAAGGTTTGGGAGAGATAATCAGAAAAATTTGAATTTATAAACAATAAATGGAACCCTTACAAAAAATAGCATAAAATTATTAAATTTAAATTATTTAAAAAAATACCCACAAGCTGTATTTCTGCCTAAAATTTCTTCTTCTGTGAAATTGCCATTACTGCCTTCAACCATGCAAATTATAGTTAAACTAAATGATGTTGTATTAGCACTAACTAATGTAAAAGAAATTAGCGAAGAAATAACAATTAAATATCTTATAGAATTAACAAAGATATTTCGTCCCATTAGTGTTGGTATCCAATAAGATTTTTGTTGATCATTTTTATTAGTAATTATGTTCATTAGAAAATTATAGAGACAATTTGCCTTAAAAATTTAAAAATAATAAATTTAGAAGAAAAAATAATTTAGGAAAAAATTATTTTTTCTTAAATCAATTGGTCAAAAAAAGTCTGAAAATGATAAAAATAAGAAAAGTACATCATTGGAAAATAAATTACATATGTTTGCATAAGGTGCAAAAAAGCGAATTTATTCACCTGACCAATCACAGACCCAAATGATCGATTTTTTAATCAAACAGAGATTGGCAGAATCAAAGACCATTTGAGTCTCAAAAATTTCTTTGTTTATTAACATTTTAATAAAGGTCAATAAATAATCAATTTTTTAAATTTACTTATAAATATACAAATATGAGACAACAAATTAAGTCGTACAAAAAAGAGGGAAAATCATTTACAAAAACAAATTGGCCAATGGCAATATTATAGAGGAAATAATATACAAAAGGGAAAATGGGTGAATTAAGGGAACACACAATTATGACATAAAATATATTTTATTTAGTTAATTTATACATCAATTTTTAATTATCAGCTCAACAAGGGTCGGTCATTCAATTATTCTCCTCGTTCAACATCTTCTCGCGCACCAACATTTTGTAGTCGGAGAAAGCATAGTCAAGCAAATGCTCGGGACTGAAAATAAGGTCAGAATTTTGATTATAAAGATTTTTATAAATTCTGGTTTTTTGAATAAAAATTTTGTCTGGTCCTAGCTGATTTTAAAAATAAAAAATTTCGATCAGAATTTTTTAATTTTATTAAACATACATCAGTCCAAGGAAGTCGTTCATATTGTTGGCTTTCAATGCCAATTTCCGCACTTCATTCTGCACATCGAACGGAGGCCTGAATTTACCTTTCATGGATTCAAGGAGATGATCCATAGAGTACATAGACGATGGAACAGACAACAATGCCGAATCAGAACTTGTGCAGCTCACACTTGGAGTATAGAATTCACGTGGTAGAGGTAAGAAGCAGACTGCAGGGAAATAGCAGGAAAAATCGGAGCTATCTGAATTTTAAGAAAAATACTTATTAGAATTATGTCAATATTAAGGGCCCTTTTGGTGTCAAAAATAAAGAATAACCTTCATGCGAATCCTTCACATATGTAGAAGAAGCTGACCAAGGGGAGAATAACCATTCGCTGGAATTCGCAGTGAAGTAGCTGTCAGAGATGAAATCGAGCTCAGCAGTCTCGTTATACTCTGGCTCTGCTTCTTTCATGGTCTTGAAGGTTTCAATTGAAGAAATTGAATTGATCCACTCATACAAGTCGAAATACTCCGAGTCGCCGTCCTCCACGTGTAGAGGTGGCACAAAGGTAGACGAATGGCTCACCGCTCCAACTGAAAAAGGAAAATGTTATGTATTTAAAAGAATTTTAATGGAAACCTTGACTTTGAGAGGAAATTTCCAACTTTCCACCGTTCGAGTGTGCAAATAGATGTGGAGGCGCAGATTTGGAACGATACAGAGAGAAACTCCGATTTGAAGAAATGGTACTATCTGAATTTTTGGCATTAAATCATTTTAAAGGTTATTTTGTCTTCACCTCCAAAAAAATCGTCCTCGTAAACTGGTACGCAATATTCGCCGGACGCCGTAGTAGTACTCACAGTCGTAGTAATTGTAGTCGTAGTACTTGTAGTCGAAGTAATTGTAGTGATACTTGCAGTGGAAGAATCGTCAGAGGTCCCAACAGTCTCGGTGTCCGTTGACGGATTGATCCACTCAAAGAAGTCGAAGCACTCCAAGTCGAATAGATCACAGGATGAGGTCTTGTGTTGTTCAAAATCCTCTTGTTGAGTTTCCCCGTTGACCAGTCCAACTAAAAAATAAAAAAATTAATTTTTTTACAGTCGAAAAATGAAAGAATAAAGGGAGTGTGACAACGTGGGTCTTCTCTCACTAGAACGCAAACTTCGTACCTCTAGTTGTAACGGCAATATTGTTGTCCGTCGGTTGTCCATAGCTCGTCTCCTCCTTCACAGATTGCAGCTGCAGCACATCATTCGGGCATGTCAGTTTGTCGAATCGCTGTAGCAGTTCTTGCATAACTGGTGCTAGGTGAGTTCCGTCGTTGTTGTCAGCTTCGGATGAGAAGCATTTATCTGTTGGAGACGACATTGTAGTTTAGTCGATGATGACACTGTGACGCGAGAAGAAGTAGGGAAGTGAAGTTTATGAGCATTTTTAGGCTTAGCTTTAATAGTATTTTGGAACGGGCAAACTGCGCTAACTATTTAAGAAACAGAAAATATAACAAATAATTATATATTAGGTGATTTTAAATGTTATGATTCCATTGGTAGAGTAGAAAAATTACTATAAAATACCAAAAAACCAGAATTTTTAAAAAAATACAACAAAAGTTATATTCAAAAAACTCGGTTGTTATAAATTAAAGAGTAAAGAAACAATTACCAAATTATTTATTCAAAAATAGTATTAGTGTATTTATTTGAATATTTTTAAATAATGTTTTTTAAATTTTTTCTTTTGATTCGATCTTCTCTAAATTGACAAGTTTTACTAATTTTAATTTTCTTCCGTAAATCAACCACCACCTCCTCCATGAGATCCACCACCGCCACCTCCTCCTCCTCCAGGAAATCCACCTTCGTGTCTCCAAGATCTAAAATTTTCTCTATTATATTCGGAAAAACATTTATTAAAGATTACATGTTTCTTTGTTATTTTTCCTACCGGGACCGGTTTAATTAAAACTCTTTAGTTCAATTCTTGACACTAAACTTCTCACTAATTGAAATGGACTGGCACTATCCCAGGCCGGTTTATTAATAATTTAAGGATTCTTCCTAGTTGGTTATAAAGTTTGATTTTATAAGAAATGTCGGTTAACAAAAAGAAAACAAACTTTTGACCATAATCATCATTTGAATATGTACGATAAGAAAAAGATTCTTTAAAGCTAATAATAACAATAACCAAAAAAAGAATAATTAAATTTCCTCGCATTTTTAAGGAAAAAATTTTTTAATTAGTCGAACTGACTTTTCTTTATTTTTTTTAGCCCTCTTATATTCTTTTTTCTCTTTTTTATTTATTTTTTTTTAAGTACAAAATTCAACTTAATTTTAAAAAATATTTTTTTAATAAAATATTTTTTTAATAAAATATTGTTTGTTTAAGCTTGTTTTTTTAAATTATTTTTCTTAAAATATACTTAAAAGTAAAAATTAATGATTTTTAAGTGGAATTTAAAATTTTTAAGTGGATTTTTTAATTTAAAATATAATGATAATTTTAAAACAACAAAATGACGTGATTTTTAATAAGAACATTTTTTATTTTATTTTTTAACTTCCTTTTTTTTTTACTAAAAATAAAATAATTAATATTTAAATTTATTTTTAAGTAGTCGGTAAAATTAAATAAAAAAATGTTTCTATGTATTTTTTTAAGTGAATCTCATTTTTTTCTATAAAAACCCTATTTTCTCTCTCCTATTGTTGCCTATTCTTAAGCAAATTTTTTTTTCTTTAATAAGAATTTTTTTAATTCCTGAGAGAGTCGTTAATCGCTTTCTTCTTCTCCTTTTTCCCGCTTTTGTGTCCTTATCTCTATTTCCTTTTTTACAAAAAAACACATATAATTTGCCTTTAAAAATTTCCCATTGTTTTGATATTTAATGACGACAAAATTATTTATGTAAATAAAAAGGTATATAAGGATGTTAATAAGAATGAAAACCAGAAGATTATTTAAGCAAATATTATGAGACTATTCTTATTTTTCGAAATTTATCAGAATTTTCTGGTTTTGTTTTGACTCTGATCATACTTCTATGTAGTTGTGTTTTCTGATCATTCTTCTAGTGTTTTCTGCTCATTCTTCTAGTTGTGTTTTGATTCTGATTTTTTTTTCTAGTTTTGTTTTGATTTATCTTCTAGTTTTTTCTGATTTTTGTTCTGGTTTATTTTCTGATTTAATTCTCCTTTTTTCTGATTTTATAACGTATAATAAAATTTTATATAAACAATAAAGGAGAAAATAATAATAAACACTTGAGTTTTTCCTTTTAAAAGAAAAATGAGATAAAAAAAGTAAAACATGTTGTGTTTTTGTTACTTTGTGCAAATGAGGTGATTTTGTTAATTGCTTATTTTCTTTAAATCTCCATGTTTTTTTGTCGGTATTTTTACTTTTAATTTGTCCCCATTTTCCATTTTTTTAAAAGTAATAATTTATTTTACCTTTCTTTTTTTTTTTGTTTTTAGAAAAATATTTAGTTTATTTATGTATTTACATGTATTTATAAATTTTATACAAAAATTGTCTAAGCAAAATACAAAAATTTCAAAAACACAATGCCAATGGACTTAAATTGTTTTTGTTTTTTAATTTTAAAAAGACTAAATTAAAAAATCGTGGTCAGGTGAAATAATATCCATTTTTGTGTTTTTGGAAAAAATTAAATTTTTAAGTCCACATTCTAAATAAACAAAAATACAAAAATAAAAAAGGAATTATAAATTTATTGCAATTTTGACCTATTTTCATTTGAAAGCAATTCCAACTGTGTTAAACAAGCCATAACTGTACTATTAGGTGTAAATTGTTGTTGTTGTTGATGATTATTATTATTAAAATTTGATAAATGACTTAAAATATTAAATTCTAAAGTAGGGAATTTTGGTGAATATTGATGAGAAAATTGAAATAATGCTGAATTTTGTTGTAAATTTGGGATAATGCCAAATGTGGGATTTTGTGTAATTGAAATTTGTGGAATTTGAGAGCTTTGATTAAATGCTAAATTTAATGGAAAAGATGAATTTTGGTTTACATTTTGTTGTAAATTTCGTGAAATTATTGTTTTAGTTGCTGGAGGGGGACGACGTCTACGCAGTTTTCCTGTTGTGGCACCTATAAATATTTCATTTTCTGATGCTGAGTCTAACATCCAATAATTTCCTTAAAAAATAAGGGATAAAATTTAAAAAAAAATTTAAGTTTTATTTTTGTAAACAAGGCTCAGACTCTATTAGACCTTTTTTCCAAGACTCTAATATCCCCTAGAAAATTTTATTTTCAGAAAACTAAAAATTAATTTTTTGTCCATTGTTTTCTACAAATAATCAATCAAAGTAAATATATTTTATAGACATAAGTTTTGTGGTATTTCAATTATTATCTTTTTTATTCTTACTGACAGCTTAAATCAAAAAATCATTTTTTTCCCTTAAAATTATTTTTTGAAACAATTGTTTAAATTTTTACCTTTGCCTGGATCATCATAAGATCTAGCAACTTTAACAAAAAATTTGTTTAATGAAAGATTGTGGCGAATGCTGTTTTGCCAACCTCGGCGATTGGTTCTGAAATTTTTTTCTTGCGTATTTTGATATTCAGGCAAAATTAAAATGGTTCAAAATGGTAAAATTTTAATTGGTAAAAACCTTCATTTTTACCCAAAATATTCGTTTTATTTTGAATTTGACCATTTTCAAATTTTGGCTGTAAAAATAAAAACAAACTTATAGAAAGGAAATCGTCTCATAATAAATTCATAAATGCCATTAAGAGTTAATCGACCGGTTTGACTTTGCCTAAGTGCCATTGTTATAAGTCTATAAAAATAAATGTACATATACATGTAAATTATAGAGTACACTTCGATGTGATTTTATTCTGATTTTTGTTCTACTTTTATTCTGACTGTAAGGGAACCCGTTTGCGGTAAGGAATATAAACTAAACAGTACGGGTACAGTTGAGTCTTGAACAAAAAAATAAAAAACTTACGCATTATAAGAATATCTTGGTTTAGCAAATCTTTTTCCACATCCTTCTCCATCATTTATATTAATTTTATTTTCATTAACGTCTTCATCTTCATCTTCTTCCGGTTCACTACCAAATTCTTCTTTTAAATCCAATTCTTTTTCTGCAGCACTTGATATTTTTGTTGAACGTTTTCGAGTTCCAAATGATGTTGGGGAGTTTGAAGAAGGAGGTGAAAAGGCAGCAGAAGCTGACGAAGAACATGGGGGAGGTGGAGAATTTAATAAAATATTTGATTTTGTATTCTCTAATAAAGATGGCAATTTTTGTTGTTTTTGGTCACAATTTGGCAATAAATCTAAAATCCAGAATTAGAAAAAATGCCAAAAAATACTCAAAATGTCAAAAGATAATTACAAAATATCCAAAAATAAATTTTCAATTTAATTATATTTTACTAATTATATATCCAATTAAATTTAAAATACAGTAAGTTCGTTCTCTCATTTCCCCTTTTTCTTTTCAATAATAATTCTTCAATCAAAAAAATCACCCGCCTTTCTTCCAATATTTTCTTAATAAAATAATAAATTTTTTACTAATAAACTCTCATCAATTTGCGTCAATTCACTCATCGTAAAGTGGTTTATATATATTTGACCCCCTTTTTTTCTTCTACTCAGTTTTTCCGCTTCTCTTTTTCTATTAAACTCTTTTTTGTGGTTTTTTTATGATTGAATGAAAAAATTAAATTGTAAAAGATTTTAAACAAATTACAGGGTAAGTGGGGTTTAAAATCAGACTCTAATGGGTATGTTGATCAGTTGGGTGTTGATAATTTAGATTTTTCAAAAAAGTAAAAAATACTATAATGCCCCAGGCAATATTTTAATTAATCAGACAAAATATAAAAGTCTGCTGCTTTTTTCCATTAACACATCTTAGTTTTTAACAGTGTATCATAAATTACTCATTAAGGAACAAAAATTTGTAAGGAGGTAAATTATAGGAAAAAGGTGATGGAATAAATGCCGACAGTTTTTTAATTTTATTTAGACCTGTTAGAGTCTGAAATTAAAATTGGGTTTAAACTCAACTAAAGTCTCAGAAGTTCTTTAAACTCAGACTGGCGAAACAAATAAAAATTAATGTCAGACTCTAACGGTATATGAGTGGAATAACTAATAAATAAAATGAAAAGTAGTAATAATTTTCACAATTTAATGCTAATTGGAGTCTATCTTTATGAAAAACTAAAAATTTGATGAGAAATAAAAATGATCGATTGGTAGGTCATTAAAAATAAGTGTGGCATTTTTATGACCTTTTCGGCAAATTATATATCAAATATTACAATCCGGAAGACTTATAACAACTGTTTCTAATAAATTTACTTGCTTTAGGAGGAAAGAAAAATATTAGATCACACAGTAACCTAATTTATAAGGAGAGGGACATTTGAGTCTGTACTTTTTTTAAATCATATCTTACTTTCTTAACTTCTTTCTTTTGTCCTTATAATTTTTTAACTTTATCTTTTTGATTTATTTTTTTTATTTTTGTCCTTATTTTTCTTATTTTTTTTTATTTTATTCTCATTTTTTCAATTTTTAACATTTATTATAATTATTTACCTTTTCCTTTCCTCAAAGAAGGACAGTCAGTTCCTATGTCTGATTCCTCAACCTTTACATCAGTCACAGCAGTAAAAGAAACGGCAGCGGGTTGAGGACATAATAAATCAAAAATGCTAAAACCTTTTTGAGATGAAGCTGAACATGAAGAAGAAGTTGTTGTAGTCATTTATTGAAGAAAATATTAAAAAATACTTTTTATAAAAATTTCTAAAAAATTTTTTGAATTTATTGGGTAAGATAACAGTCTGGCACATTTGATTCTAAAAATCATAACTCGCGAATGGTTTTGTATTTTTAGTGAGTATTTATACCATTCGATAGAGAATTAAATTGGCTATAAAACAAGATTATAATCAAAATTTTAGATTAAAAATAAAAAATGTTATAGTCAAAAAACTGAACATTTTTGTCTAAAACTTTTTAAGGTTTATTTGTTTATAAATACTATAAACTTTATTTTAAAACTTAAGAATTATTAAAATAAAAACAAGGAACTTAAAAATAAAAATAAGTAAAATAAAATATATGTTCATAAAAGAACCGCAAATTATAAAACCTGACAAACACGTAAAATAAAAAAAACGGGGGAGAAGAAGATAGATTTGGCGTCATCATTTTTCTTTGGCCTTAAAAATTTTTTTTCTTCAATTAATTTTTCCTTCTATTTTCTTCATTTATAAAAACAATAAAAATAATAATATTTGTTAATTACCTCTCTAATTTTGTCATTTATCAATATCAATATTTTACCCCAAATTTTTTGAGAAAAAATTACTGCCTTAAATATTAGTCAACAACTATTTTTTGTTTTAAAATATTTTCGATGATCATTTATCAATTTAAGAAAATGAATAAAAAATAAATTGCTGATCAGTCTCTCCAGTTTGGGAGACACTTCGGCGAGTTAATACTTGGGCGTGAACTTATAAAAAAGGATATTAAATAAAACCTAGAGACATGAAATTTTTTAAGAATATCAATGATAGTGTTGACTAAATGATTTAAAAATTTCAGCATTTTTAATTAATTATTTCAGAAGTTCTGGTCAAAAGAAGGTAAAAAATCGATGAAAAATTGACATTTTTGACCATAACTACTGAAATAATTAATTAAAAATTCGGAAATTTTTGGATAAGTTAGATAAACTATTAGGCTTATCTTAGCAAAATTTCATAGCTTTAGTTAAGCATTTGACGATATTACAGACGCCGCTCGCGCCTGTTACTTAAAGCGCCAAAATGCCACTACCCCAACCTTGAAGGAAAACAGCTGAGGGGCTGGAACTGATAAATTAATGTTTGTAAACTTAAATATTAAATAAAAAATGTCTCTGCTCTATTTTAAACATTCAAAAAAAATTTTTTGAAAATTTTTTTAATAAATCAAACGCCCAGCTTTCCCAATATTTTTTAGTTAAGAGTATATTTAATGGTATAAAACTTTAATTTTAAAACTATATTAGAGTTATTGGAAGTAGAACCAACAGTTTTTCTTATATTTTATTTTAAAAATAATTAAATAAAAAATAATCAAATTTTTATGATTTATTAAAATGATATTAGAAACAAGTTTACAATTTAATAAAATTAAAAAGAAAAAATTAAATAAATACAGTAATAAAAGCAGCATAAAAAAGAGTAAATAAGCGTTAACAGGCGTTAAGAAAAGGAAAAAAATTTTGTTGCCTGTTTATTCAGAATATGAGGGCAAATAATAAGAAACAATTTACGGGCAAACAAAACAAGGGGCACTTAAGGGGAAATGATGAAAGGCGTGTCTAAATATTTTGGGGAATAAAGGAAGGGGCGGAACTGAGTTAAAATGATGAAAAAATTTGATCGATCAGAATGTTTTGTGTTTTTTTTTATTTTTTTTTATTATTAGTATTTTATTTTTTGTATTTTGATTTTCTTAATTTTATTTTTAAATATTCTGATTTTTGTATTCTCTGCATTTTTGTAATTTCTGATTTTCTCCAATTTTGTATTTTATGTTTATTATTGTAATATGTCTATTATGATTTTATTTCAGAATTTTATTTTATTTTTGCATTTTTAATTGATTATATTATCTTCTGATTGCATTTTTCTAAGCGCTAAGATATTTTATTTCATAGTATTTTTTAATATTTTTGTATTTTTTGTAATTTTATTTGTTGTTATATTTTTTTCCTTTTTCCGTTTCTGTATTTCTTATTTTAAAATTAAACACAGTCAAAGGTCAAAAAATAAATTAAAAATAATTATTTTTTGCAAAGTCAATTTCTATGGATTAAAAATAAACAACTACCACTATTATATATTAAAAAAATCTGATCTTCATCCTCATCGGCTCTTGTCAAAAAATAAAAAAAAATATTTATTAACTCTCCTTTTCTTCAAAATAATCGAGAAAAAATAATTGGGGCGGTTTAACACAAAATAATACAAAAAGCGACATTTCATCCCACTTTTTTCAACTTTTTAGCTCGAATTTCATTTTATTTTTTAAATTATTTTTTTTGTCGGTATTTTTTCTGTTTTTGTATGCTAATCCGGGAAAATTGTTTTTTATCTAATTTTTTAAAGAAAAAATCCTGGCGATTACGTGGCATTTTTATAATAAATAATGATTGTAATACACAAAAGATCGGGAAGCATTTAAAATAAAAGTATATTATTTTTAATCTTTTGGTGGCAATTGTACGGAAAAAAAGAGGTTTTTAAAAATAAAAACAACATTAACTTTGTAGATACTCACAACAGAGTGGGTATTTAAAATAGCTACGACCTATCGCCTTATTTTAGTGACACAAATCGTTTTACTAAAACCATCAAAAACTTATTTTCGTACAAACAAATTATTTGTATTTGTGTTTAAATAGTTTTAAATTTTAAAATATAAGAAAAAGAATTAAAAGAAACAAAAATTAGCCTATTTTCCACTTGAGTCTGGCGGGAGCATTAACTCAAAGGAGAATGAAACTTTAAAAATATTCTATTTTTCAAATTTTTTCCATTACTAATTTTTCTTTAAGGGTAATTGCCTTAATATTTTATAAAAAATATTTTATTTTAAATAAATTCCTCAGGCATGTCTCTCTTCTAGGGATCATCCTCACAATTTCATTAAAAAATATTTTTCCGTTTACCCGCTGCGAATCAAAAAAAAAATTATTATAAAATTAACTATAATATAATCGCGCAAAATAATAAAAATGAAATAATAATCCTTCCGGGCTGAGAATTGCCTTTGGCTAATTTTAGTGTAACCAATCCTTTGCCTGTTATAAAATAAATTTTTTGCTTATTTTTAATTTACATTGTCTTGAAAATTTGCTTTCTTCGAGTTTTTCCATTGTTGTTAAGTTTATAATGGATATTCCAAATAAATAAACTTGATATAAATATAATATAAATATGACACTTTGTCCCACTCAACGCTTAAATGGAATTTGAAGGATTTAAAACTAAAAAAACTTATTATACAGTAAATTTTAAAGTTTATACAAGTTTATATAAAAGATTTAAAGTATAACATTGTCTAATAAACAAATAAAATTCCATTGTTATGTAATAAATTTATTTTAGTTAAATTTGGTTCAATGAGGAGGTAGAACTAGTTTAGACAGGATAACTTTTGAATAAATAAACTTATTGAATTGCTTTAGATATCATTTTATAGGGAATTAAATTTGCTTCAAATAAATTAGTAACAAAAATTTTTAAATTAAGAAAAAAAGTTGTGGGCAAAAACTGAAAGACTAATTATCCATCATTAAGTTGTTTTTTGACTATAACTTCTTTATTATTCTACTTAAAAATTTTATCTATGTTATTTTATAGTGAATTTAATTCTCTATCGAATGACATCAAAATAATCCAAATCGGTTCATCAGTTCATGAGATATAAAGCTTGCACTGAACCGACCTTTTTGTGAGTGTTTTAAAAATTTTGGCAATTTTTTATTAAAATTGAAGACCAATTTGTTTTTCAATATCAAAACAATTAGGGAATAAATGGATAAAACAAATTATATTTAAAAGAAAAGAAAAAAGGATTATTTTCACAGTTGATTAAAAAGAGCTTCTCTCTCTTCCCTTCACATTTAAATTGACCTTCCACTCATTGACACTCAATTTAATTTTTTTTGTTTTTGCAAAGCAACAATAAAAATAATATCTAAAATAAATATAAAAATATTAAGTAGAAAAATTTGAAAAAAACACGGGAAAACGGAAGCAATATTTTATTAATATTATTGAGAGAAGGAAATCCGCTTGATTGAACTTAATTGAACATTTATGAGAAAAATAAATTTGGATTGAAATTCTTTTAATAATATATTTTAGGTTTTATTGGCAATTATTTTAAATATATGAAATATTTTTAAAAGTACATTAGAGTCTCATAATCTCGTGAGATTTAATTGTAGTTATTATTTTATAAACCAAAATTACATCATTAAAATTTTAAACAAAAAAACAATTTTAGTAAACAATTTTTTAAAATAAGTAATTAAACAATTAAAATTTAAGATGAAGTGAAATACTGCAGAAAAAAAATAATTAAAAGGAAATAAATAATTAAGAGAAAATGGCTACAAATAATGGCATTAATATGAGTTTTTTCTTTATAACTTTAAAACAAAAAATTAATTTTAAATTTTTTTATTTCATTTGATAGAGAATTAAAAGGGCTAAAAACAATATCTAAAAAGTTTAATTTAAAAAAAGAAAGTTGAGGTCAAAAAACTGACTTATGTTAGTTAAGTTAACAACTAATTAATAATAAAAAATTTGCTAATAAATTTATTTAAAAGTTAAAATTATGTTTATATGCACTTTTTGTAGCAAATTTAATTCTCTATCAAATGGTACCAATTACAACTGAAAATGTTTACGTATTCAAAAGTTATAGAATTTTAAATATAATTACCCTCTTTTTGTGCGTGGTATTTTAATTATATATGTACATATGTTAAAATAATTTAGTTTATTAACTCAACAGCAATTATAATTTTTTGATATTTTTTACAGCTGGTAATTATTAAACTCCTATTATATTTGTACTTACACACATTTAAAATTCCCTTAGGATTATTTAACTTTAAAAAATATATTTAAATATTATTAACTAAAAAAATTAAATAATGGAATTGTTAATGTTTCGGCCAGACGAGTAGGTTTTTATATAAATAAATAAATTTAATAATTATTTTATAAAAGCCCCAGTACTTTTATTTAAATAATAGTCTAGAACAAGAAGCTCCATCTCTCTATTTGCATTATATAAGGAGGGGTGTTTATTGGAAAGGAGCGGGGTCTTTAATTATATAGGGGCTTAAATAAAATTAAAAATTCGCCTAAAAGTAAATTAAATATTTGAGTCTCAAACTAAAATTAGAATTAATTAAAAAAAATAAAATTTAAGATATTTTCGTCTTTACAATTGTACAAATTTTAACTCAAATTTAATTTCAATTGAAAATCGTATGCATCAATTTCATAGCTGGATGTTAATTTTACTTTTCTTTATTTTTGAAATACTCTATTTTCCCTGTATGTTAAGTATGTATAAACATTTGAGCAATCCTTGCTATAAACTCCTTTTTTATATTGGAGTGACTGATATGGTAATTTAATTATTTATTTTAATTAATTTTCGCTAAGACTCTAATGACCCTTTTATTTTTATTTAGTTGGTAATGTTAATGAATGGATTGGAAACTGGAATTCTGGGATTAATGGGGGCAGTATTTTGTGATTATCCAACTTTAATTTATGTAAGCGGTTCTGTTGGTTTATGTAAGGGTTTTTAATTTAAAAAAATATTTAATTTTAATTTTTTAAATTTTTCTTCCTCCATTTTTCAGCCTTATGGTTTGCAGAAACCTCAGCAGAGCTTTTGCTTGCTATTAACCGTTGTCTTGAATTATTAAATCCAAAATTGGCACACTCAATTTTTAAAGGAAATAGGACATGGTTTGACACTTAAATAAATTAAATAATATTTAAAAAAATTTTAAATTATTTCTTTTAATTAATTAGGTGGCTAACTGTTGTTCCTTCAATTTATGCTGTTATTCTAAGTTTATGTACTGCACCTATACTCTTTACTGGACTTTATTTTTCTTGGTTTTTTAATCCTTATGTCGGATATAATGATGATTTTGGAAAAATTGTAAGATAGAGGGTTATTTAAAAAGAGGGGACTCGTAATAGAGGTTTTACAAAATATATTTGTTGAGACTCAAACGTACTTATTTCCTTAGAGTCTACTTAATAAAAATCTGAATTTTTAGTATTATAACCATGCTCATACAATACATGATACTTTTGTAATTTTTGGTTTATCAGCAATTTACATAACATTTTCAGTTTTATTAACAATCAGAACAAATTCATATAGTGCTGCTCATCAACCTACTTTAGCGCAAAAAATGGTTCAAAAAAAATTTTTTTTGAATTTATTTTTTTCTAGACATTTATGCAAGTTGTAATAATTAGTTTTTTTAATGCTATGGCTGCGGGTATTTATATTTATATGCAAACTGTGCGTATAAGTGATGCTATTATCATTGCTGGAACATATGCTTGGCTTTTTGCACATGGTTAGCCTTAATAAATTTTATTTTGAGTTTTTGTGTGATTTTCATGTAGCTAATATCTATAAAGATTTTTAAACATAAAAATTAATTTTGTAAATGCGTGACTTTGCGTACTAACTTAATTTTTGTAATAAAGGTTCTTTAAGCGATATCAAGTCATTTTAAGACCAAAACTTTTTTCAAATGAATAATTAAATCTAAATTTTATGTCAAAAAATAGAGGAAACTCTACGCTATAAAATATATATAAATGAGATTTTTAGCTTTAAAGTTTCTAAAGTTGTGAATTTTTGAAGCTCAACTTTTGAATTTTTCAAGCTATTATTAAAAGATATAATTTTTAAATTTTCCTTTTGATATTCTGTATTAATTTTAAATTATTTAATTAATTTTTAGGAATTCCACCTGTCATTTATTTAATTTTGAACAAAACAATTCGTAATGATTTTGTACATTTTGTAAAATTAATTTTTGGAAAAGGGAACGTTAGAAAATTTCTAACTGTTACTATGGTAAATTTTTACTGTATTTATTATGGGACTCTAATATAGAGAAAACATTTTATACTAATTTTTAAATTTAAAGTTATTCACTTCTCTCAAAAATCGACAAAGTAGTCAGCCGCATACCACTAACAATGGTCGTTTTACTAGAAGAGTAGTTAATGCTAATAGTGGATTTCGTTCAAATCGAGTTGTTCAAATTAATAATAATTTTTAATTAAAAATTATTGAATAAATTTTAAAAAATGTAATTTTTATGTAATAAATTTGAGCTGGTTGAATCTTTTAATCTAAATTTCTACAGAAATAATTGGTCCTTATTGCTAGTTCGAATCAACTTGTCAATTGATTTTTCTAATCGTTAAAATTTTTTTGATACAATTGATAAATCAAATTTTTATGCAATAATCTAAAATACTACTGTGTTTACTGAATAAACTTAAAAAGTTAACTGGAGTATGTACAGTCGACCTCTCTATAAGAAACTCAAAGGAATCTGCCCTTAAAGTCTATACCGGAATAATTTTAAAAATAACTCCGATATAAACCTATGGGCCAGAGTAAAGAAATGTTGGTTAAATAGAGGTGTTGTTTATACAGAGATTTTTATAGAGAGTTTCGACTTGGGGTATTTTAGAGGAATATTTTGACTTTTTGGTTAAAAATTTGAAAGAAATCCTCTTTTTTCTCTTCCGTCTCTCATTTTTACACATTCTCTCTTCTTTTCTTTCTCTCTCTCTGTTCATCTTTTTTGTTCTTTACTTTCCAATAATGCTTTGAACATTTTTTAAAACAAATTGTGGAAAAGTAAATGTTTGAGGAAAACCCTTTTGTTGTTGTTTTTGCACAGGCACCATAATTTTATGAAAATTATTCATAAATGCTTGGGGCAAATTAATAAAATTGCTGTTTCCCCAAAAATATCCATTGTTGAATCGTCCAAAATTTTGATTCTTTTGTTGCCAATTTTCCTGTTCTAAGCGTCGTTTTGCCGCCATTTGTTGATTATAATGATGAATACGGTCTTCTTCCAAACGAGCATTTTCTTCATCTCTTTTTTTGTTTTCTTCAGCTAAACGTTCTTTTTCCTCTTCTTCTTTTTCTTCCTCTTCCTCTTCTTTTATTTTTTCCTCTTTTTCTTTTTCAAGTTTTTCAATTTTCTTTTCCAAATAGTCCAATTTATTCTCCAATTTCTCCAATTCACCCAAAATTTGATCAATTTCTGGTCGTTCCTTTGGATTACGTTGAAGACAACGCTAAAAACAAAATTAATAACAATACTCAAAAGCATCTTTAAAGGGTCATTTGAGTCTTAACTGGTTAAAATTTAATTTTCTTAAAAAAATTTCTCCTTTAAAATTACTTGCCTTAACAATTTCTAAAATTGGAAAATCTTTATAATTTTCATCAAATTCTATTTTCTTTTTACCGTCAAAAATTGTTCGTCTAAGTTCTACATCAGTCTTTTCCCCACGTTCTTCCTCATCTAAATGAGCGTATTTTTCCGTTATCCAACTATATGGACTATGTCCAAAAAGCATTTGATAGAGAATTATGCCAATAGACCAAATATCAGATTTTTTGCTTAACTAAAATACAAAATAAAAATACAAAATTAACAAAAGAATACAAAAAACACAGAAAAATACAAAAATTTTTAAAATACCTGAAATTGTTTACGACGAGATAAAAACTCTTCTTCATCGTGAGATGCGCACCAGGCAACCTAAATAATTTGATTAAAATTTAAAAAATTCTAATAGCTATTTAAAAAAAATTTAATAATGTTTTCAAAAAAAACCTCCCTCAACTCTCATAACATTTCAATTATTAACCTGTTCAGGACTCATGTACATTACAGTCCCAGTCACAATTTCTTCACACGCATTAGAAAGTTGCTCGTTTTTCATAACACCTCCAAAGTCAATAACTTTTAAAATTAGTGGATCGTCGTTGGAGGCAGTAAAACGATGAGTATTGATAGCACGAGGAGCTCTAAAGTATGCCATATTTTCAGGTTTGAGATCGCCATGGACAATTCCTTTAAAAAGGTATATTAGAGTCTCACAAATAATTACGAATTATTTAAAATTGCGCGAGTAACTACAATTTTTGTATACTGAGACTCAAATAAACTGATAAAAATCAGACTCAAATGTTCCCATATAGAGAACATTACCTACCATTTTGGTGCAAAGGTTGAATTGCTTGGAGAATCTCTTTCAGCGTATCACGCACCCACTCATGCTTTTCGCGACCCATATTTGGTGTTATTTCATCAAAAAGATCATGATGTGCCAATTCCATAACCATACTAAGAGTATTTTTTGTTGGGTGCTGCTCACTGAAAATAAAAAAAAATAAAAAAATTCAAATTCGGTCACATTCGGTCCACTCATAGCCTAATTCTCCCTTTGTCTTTTAACTTTTTTAACCCATTTTTAATTTTAAACTAACATTTCAAATAATTTTGGAATTCGTTCCAAGTTTTTGGAATTAAGTTCTCCCAAAATTTTAGCTTCGTTCGTTGCCTGATTTTTTAATTTGTGTTCAATTTTGTCCAGATCAATCACTTTTATTGCCATACAGCGCTTAGGACTATTGTCATGTTGCTCAAACGCGTGGAAAACCTTTAAAAAAAAATTGAAATTTTTTAAAAATTCCTAAAAATTTGAAAAATTTCTTTTTAAACCCTGCTAGTAGCTCCATGCTGTAATTGTCCTTGAATAACAAATTTCTTATCATTAACTTCAATAACATTTGGATATGATTCAACCGTTTCAAAATTGAGTATTTTACATTCTGGCGGTAGTTCATACTGTAGTGGATTTGTAATTACCACTTTAAAAAATTAAATAAATAATTTTTAATTTAATTAATTGTTACTGGTTTTCTTAAAGCAAAATACTCTCTTTAACCCTCTTTTTAGGTGTAAATTTCCCAATAAAAAATAAAATTTTAACCTTTGGCATAATGTATCGCCAACAAAGCCAACAAAATGTTCAGTTTGTTTTTCATTCGTTAAAAAGGTTAAACCTTGCCTAAGAATTTTTTTAAATGAATTGGTTGAATATAAGGAATATATTCTCCCCTTTTGATTAAGCTGACGTTGCCTTAGAGAGTCTTAAAGGACGTCTGACTTGCGCAACTTCTTCCACGTCCTCAAAAATTTTTTTTATTTTTCTCTAATTTATTTAATATTTTTTATCTTTTATTTCTCTTTTTTAATTTAAATGCCCTTTTAAAATTTAATAAATCAAAAATCCATTCATTTCCCCCTACTCTCTCTCTTCCTTTGATTTAATTTATCCATAGCAAGAGGAAAGTTAAGAAATTTTAAATAAATCCTTTGTCACAGACTTAAATGACAACGTGTGTTTTTTTGACTGTTTAACCTTTTCTCTCTCTTTTCCCTCTCGGGAATTGTGAAGAATTAAAAGTGTATTTATTTGCGGATAAATTTTTTACGGACAGAATTTACTTGATGATTTTTCAAGTTTTAAAACACTAAAAACAAAAACACACATTTATTAAATAAAAATACAAATTATTAATTAGTATTATTTTTATTATTATTTTTTGGGTAAAAAATTCAGTTTAATTTAGGTGCCTCTTTATTTCTTTGCTCGTTGATATAAAAAATTAAATATTCTTTCTTTTTTAGTAAATTTTGAAATATTTTTGTTGTTGTTTATCCAAATCTGAAAAAATTAAATTAAATTTTATCCCTCACAAATTTTAATTTTAAATTTTACCTCGGTTTTCGTAAATTATCCATAGCTTGCATCCAACGGTCCTCTTCCGTTTTAAATGGTGCTCTCCTTTCTCTAATTCCAGAGAGTGGTGTAAGTTCAATTAAAGTTAAGGGGAGTGCTGCTCCACTACTACTACGTTTGTGTTGCCCACCAAAAATTGGGGGAAATGCCACATTTTCTGAAATTTTAAAATTTTTGATATTTTGAAATTTTAAAAATAATTTAACCCAAAAACAAAAAATTAGCTTATAAAGAGGTTTTATTAATTTTTTACTTTCAAAATCACTGCTATCAACTAGAGGTTCTCCAATAAATCCATTTGAATAATGAGCAGCTGGCCATAAAGCAGAAATTGTAAAACTTACATGAACAAAAGTTAACAAAATTGTTAATAAAAATAAACTAGAAAAATGTTGTTGTTGATTTAAAAGTTTCATTTTTTTTTCGTTTTTTCGCTTAAATAAAAATTAAATTAAAAAACAAAAATATTCATATTAAAATAAAATATTATTTCTACTCAACTATTATATTAAAAAATAATAATAATTTCTTAATTATATATTTAATAGCCTTATAAAATAATAAAATATTTAATTAATCCGTGAGAGAATAAATAAAATTATTATTTTCGATAAAATGGCAAAAAATACGGGTTGTGACGAAATGGCCCATATTTTTATTATTCTTATTTTTTCTAAAAAATAAATATAAAAAGATCTTCTTTTGTTTGTTTGTTTTTTGACAATTAAATCAAAAAGAAGATATACGAGGGAATTTTTCACACGCAGATTTTTAAACAAAAAAAATTATTCCTAAGAAATTAATGCTTTTTATTTATTTAAAATTCGTCATTTGAATTTGAGAAAATAAATAAAAGTTCTGATAAGAAAAACACAATCAGAATTAACTTTAACAGAAATACAAAACAGAATTATGGTGATTTTTTTTTTTTATTAAACTTTTGATTTGTAAGTGAAATACAAATCAAAATCAGAATTTTTTAAATCAGAATTAATACAAAAATACAAAAGTAAAATAAAAATTCTGATATCTAAAAATAAGCAAAACAAAAATCAGAATTTGTTTAAAATAATCAGAAATACAATTATTTGTATTTTTCAGTGTTTAATTTTAAAAAACCAGAAAACTTATTTTTAATAAATAAAACAGTTTAATTCTAAAAAAGTCAAAAAAAAAATTTAATATTTGTAAAAGAGAAAATAAAATAATTTTAAAAATTCTAAAAAAGGAAATTTCCAATTTAAATTCTGAATTTTTAAAGCATTTATTTTTTGTTTAGTAAAATTAATATTTCAATTAAATAATTGCCATTTTATTTTTGAACTCTCAGCAGGAGAAGCATTATTTATTTTAAACAAAAAAGTTTAAACAAAAAAACATTGGAGCAAAATTTAAATTTTTTTATTTTAAAAAATGCTTAAATTTTATGTTTAAAATGATGGCAATATTAAATAATAAAAATGCAAAAAAAAAAATTATTTTTTACTTTTCCAATTCCAATTGCCAAAGCTCTTCATTCAAATTAGTTCGCAGCTGGATGGCTAAATCTTGTGGATATTCTATAAACCATTCATTTCTATAAAATAAAAAGGGAAAAAATGACGTTAAAAGTTTTTTTGAATTTTGAATTTTTTAAAATTAAATTTACCCTGTCAACAATTCAATGTCTCGAATTCGTGTTGTATGTCGAAAAATGTATTCAACAGAGAACTATAAATAATTTAAAAAATGCCTGGAATTTTCTTTTAATTTTCAGTAAAAGATTTTGGAACGAAGTGGCCAGGTACTTGAAGTACTGGGTACTGAAATGGCTCAGTATTGAACTGAACCTAACCGTTGGAAATTTTTTCTATTTTTTAAAAATTAAAAAAAAATATTTTGACCCCCAAAACAATTCCAAAATAAAAATTAAAAAAAAATTTTTTTTTACCAAACAATTCAAATCCTTATCAACCAAAGGCAAAACAAATGCCAACGTTTTAGTTTGTTCCAATTCTTCACATTTTCTTTTTTCATTATTCCAAGTTGAATTTGAACAACGAAGTAAAATTAAAAATAAATGTGAAGGTATTAAATTAATATTATTTTTAATTTTTTTAAAAATTATTTCATCAGCAATTCCATCATTATTATGGTCAAATATTGGACCTGACCACATTATTAAATGACGATAATGTTGAACATATTGTTTTGTTAGACTGAGAATTTGTTTCCAAATACCTAAAAAATGTGCATATTTTGAGAATTTTTTCTTTATTTTTTGTTCCTTTTTCTCTTATAAATTTAATTGAATTTTTATTTAATCATATTTATTCATTTTTTCATTTATTATTCCCCCCATTCATCTAATAAATTTTTAAAAAGCATTTTCTATAAAAAGAAAAAAAGTTTTTGCATTTCCAATTTTTATTTTGCAACTTGCCATTGTAAAAGCCCAAAGGAACACGAAACTGGCCTTGCAGAATATACCTAGCATAATCTAAAAATTAAAAAAAAATATTAAAAAATTAAAAAAAAATATTTAAAAAATTAAAAAATAAGAATTTACCATCATCAGAGAATATACTTATTGTTGCCATTGCTGGGGTGTCATTAGAGTCAAAATTAGAGTTACTTGTACTTTGTTTTTCGAGTACGGCACATTTTGAGTTTTCTTGTTGAATTGTTGTTTGGGTTGAAAAAACAGGTTGTTGTGATGAAATTCTTTTTTAAAAAAGGAAAAAAAATAATGAGTTTTGAGTCTTATACCAAATAACTTTTAAAAATACTTAATAAATGTCACTAATTGTAAGTACACTGATTCTATGTCTCATAACTCAAGAATTAATTAACTAATTTTAAAATAAATTATATCATTGGATAGAGGATTGAATTTTCTACAAAATTAAAAAATAAAGTATTTAAAAATTCTAAAAATAGAAAAAGTTCTAAGCAAAAAACTAACATATCTACAACAAAATCTACGGTTTCACCAAGTTTTTCAATCATAACTTTAAAACTTTTCAATCAAAAATTTTGAAATTTAGCAATTTTATAGCAAATTAAATTCTCTATCGATTGACACCAAAATCGCTTAAAAATATAAATCCGTTGACAAGTTATAGGACCTAGACTCAAGTGTACTCTTTTCTCTTTTTTTACTTATTTGATTTTTCATCCAAAAATTTATTTTCTCCATTAGTTCCACTCATTTCAGACTCAGATTGTCTGTTCCAAGGTTCGGCTGAGTCAGTTTCAAGAACTGTTGGATCACTATCTCTTGCGTCCGTCTCAATATCATCCAATTCTATTTTTTCTTCATTTAAATTTTCTGGTTGTTTTTCTAGAGATGATGTTGTTGATCTGGAATTTTAACTAATTTATATAATTTTTAAAAATCGTGGAAATAAAAATCTCTGACTCTAATGTCAAAGAAAACGGTGAAATACTATTAACCAATTCTAGACTCTAACGTCTAAAAAACAATTTGTGACTCTAGTGTGCCTTAATTAGCTGGATGATCAACCAAAAAAGATCAACTAAAACACCCAACTCATCTAAATTTAAATTAATAAACAACTTCTCTTCAACAACACATTAGAGTCTGATTTTTGAATATTAAATTTTCTTGATAATAATTTAATCAAATGTTTTATTAAAATTTAAAAAGACCTTTTCACATCAAACGATCTTCCAACATTTCCGCTTAGTTCACTAATCGAGTTGGATAAACTGTCCACTTGAGTCTCTTCCTTTCCAAAATTTTCTTTCACATTTTCTTTTGAAAAATCAAAAAATACTGTACAATTCGCTCTATGGTCAATATTAGGAATTGGAGCGGTCATTTGAGTCTCAACAAAATTTGACATTTGAGTATACTTATTAAATATTAGAGTAGCATTGCATAGTCTCAACAGACACATTTGTCCAACAGAAAAGAATTTTGAAGGAATTGATATTTTTGAAGAATATTTGCAATTTTTGCTGTTATAAATAGGCACGTTATTAATATTTTTATTTTCTTCAGTTGAGGGGGAAGAAGAAGCAAAGTTTGTAGAGTAGTAAAAATTGGAAGGATAATTTAGCTAAAAAATAGTCTTTTTAATTTTTTTTTAATTTTTTTAAGTTAATTTTTAAATGAAAATAAACATTTAAAAAAAATTATTTAAAAAATTGGACGTTTGAAGCAAGTGTCATTAGAGTACGGCGTTATAAAATTGCAGAAAGAGGGCCTAATTTTCTGAAATTTTATATTAATATCCTAAGGAGTATTACTCAACTCCTCGCAAAATTTCAGAATTTTTTATAAGAAGTTCAAAAGTTATGGACAAAAAAAGCCACTTGAGACATTTGGGACTCTTTTGGCCATATCTTTTTAAACACTAAACAAAAAAATTCTGAAATTTTGCAAACAGTTAGAGTACACTAGCGAAAATGTCTACACAAAATTTTAGAGCTAAAGATACCCATTTAGCGATTTTATAAGCATGCACCGAAACGGCCTATCATTAAAAATTAAAAAATAATGCTCACATTAAATTTGCACCCATCACCACATTTGACAAGTACAGCACCTTCGCATTCCTCCAAATCAATCGTAGGCGTTTTTTCAATAGGTGGGGGTGATTTGAGTATTGAGTGTAAACGTCCCTTTGTTCCATTATTTGGAGCAGTGAATGGCAATTGCATTAACACTACAAACTGGCACAAACCAATTACAATTGACTCTCGTTATAAGGACCGTATAAGTCCGTATGTCCTTATAACGAGAGTCACCTATATTTAGCTTCAAATAAATGTCTCTCTTATTATTTACACTAAATACTCCACTATCTCATTACTTCTCTAACCCACCTGTAAATAAATTGTATAATTCAATATTTTGAAAAGTTTCAAGTTGATATCCATTTTTAATAGAAGGACCCCAAGCACCAAAAATTGTTCTCATTTCACGCATTCTATTATCATAACCATGATCCCCTTTTTCCATTGGGCCATGTTCTTTTAAGCTTTTTTGATCAACAAAAACACGTCCACCAGCAACTGAATCAATTACTATTTCTCCTATTCTGTTGCTTCTTGTATAACTATAAAAATTAATTTTAAGCTAAAAAACGTTAAAGCGTCAGAAAATTTTGTATAATTTTTTTAATTTGGACGTTTGAGTCTCGAAATAATTTAGGTGCATTTGAGTCTTAATTATTTAAATTTATTCTTTAACTGATATCGCATTGGCATGGTGTAACGTGTGTAGACTCTAAAATTTTGGCCTCCTAGACAGGTCATTGGAGCAAGAACTTGATCAATAAATGATGAATCTGAAATATTTTTATTCAATTTTAAAATTATCAAACAAGACTAATGAACCCTACAATCAAAAGTTAAAATCAGACTCTAATGGTTTCGAATGACACAGAAGATTCTAGAATTAATACTAGACTCAAATGGACTCTTTCTCCAAAATTACTGTAAATGCCATTAGAGTCTTATAAGACACATACTAGTAGAATCACGGAAATTAATATGGCCAATAGTTCCTCCAAAAACACCTCCAACTTGTGGATCCTTAGCATTTACAAATTTATCAAGAGAGAAAAAATGATCAGTTCGGAGTTTTTGAGCACCTAGAAAATTTTTTAATTAAATATTTTTATTTTTTACTTACCATGATCGGAAAGAATTACTATATTTATGCACCCAAGAAGACCCTAAAAAATAAGGTTAAAGTTGATATTTTTTCTGAGACTCTAATGACCTACCTTTTATTATTTAATAATAAAAGGTTATTTTTACCCTACATTTTCATCCAATTTATGCATTAAATAATTAATCATTGCATCCACATAAATTAAAGCTGAATTTACTGCATCAGAGTCTGGACCTTCTCGATGCATTGCAGTATCAGGCTGTTCAAAATACCTAAAAAAAATTTTATTATTTAATATAAAATTCAATAACATAGCCAAGAAAGAAGGCCTTTCTGATTCCTCAAGTTGTAGCCAGTCAATCACCTGAATTTTTTATATTTATTTCAAGGTATATCTGAGTCTGGTATTAAAAAGGGTCAATTGAGTCTGATACAAAAATATGTTAATTTGTGTCTATTATTAAAAGTAAACTGAATCTGTATTAAAGAGGACATTTGAGTCTGTTATAAAATAAAAGATCATTTGAGTCTTGCAGTTACTTGTTTAGCACGTGTATAGAAAGGCTTTGATGAATCATAGGCAAACCGATAGGTCGGCAAAATTCCTTGAATTGCAACTTCACTGCCTGGCCAAAAAAATACTGCTGATTTCTTCCCATTTTTAGCTACAGTATTCCAAATCTAACGAAAAAATAAAAATGTAATATAATTTTTAATTACTGGTTCTCCATAATACCAAGCTGGATTGCGCGAAGACTTTGCAAAATTCTTCTAAAAATTTATTAATATAATTACGTACTCTAGTGACCTATTTTCATTTAATGTAAGTTTTCATTGCGTCTATTTAGGAGGGCGTCTATTAGAGAGGGATGTTTATTAGAATTATTAATTATAATCACCTCGTTAGGCATATATTCATCATAGAAATGATTATCAACAATGCCATGCGATTCAGGATATAGACCAGTTACAATAGTAAAATGATTAGGAAAAGTTTTTGATGGAAAAGAAGGTAGCATGTACTTTGCCTTTATAAATTAAAAAATAAAATTTAAAAAAAAATTATTTTTTACCGAAGAACCACATTCAAGAATGCGAGAAACAGAGTGTGTAATCCCTCTTTTTAAGTAATCTGCTCGAAAACCATCCATACTGATTATAAGTAGAGGAGGCACAGAAAAGCTTTTAAATTTAATAAAATTAGATTTGAGACTCAAATGTCCAAATAAGTCAAATTTATACAAAATCATATTTTAATGTAATAATCTGGAAATACTCATCATATACTCAAAAGTCCATAATTGAAAGTATTATGAAAATGAGACTCTAATGTCCTATTCATAGAATTCCTTAAAATAACTTCAAATTTATAAAAATTTGAGACTTTAATGTCACAATATGAAAGTGCTATCTAAGACTCAAAAGTCCATATCTGAAAAGTAGAGACTCTAATGTCCCACCCATAAAATGCTGTAAAAATTACTTTGCATTGCATTTGTGTTCACAACTGTATTGCCAACTTGAATGTTTATTAAGAAAATCAACATCATCGTTCTCTTCTCCGTTTGGCTTTCTAACTAATAGAAGAACAAAAACAAGAGAAATAATTAATAAAATAGCAAGCAGTGAGAGTAGAAAAACCAGAAAAAGCAAAAAGCGTCTACTGGCTAATGGTCGTTGACAAAAATTTGAAAACCAATAATTTGAAGATTTGTTGCTTTTTATTGAAGTTTTATAATCTTTTGATTTCTTTTCTTCACTGTTTTTTCTGCATTCTTCAACTCTTAATTTAGTAGAAATATCTTCATTAGTATTTTCATTGTTGTTATAATAATTTCCTTCAAAGCTAAGAACTACAGGTTGATTTGCTGGAGAGCGAAGTGAAATTGAGTGAAAATTTCCTCCATTTTTAGATAAATTTTTTAAAGAATTTTTTTGTTGTTTTTGATCATTTTTAGAAGGCAAAGAATTTTGTGTTTTGATTATTATTGGTGAAGATGTAGACATTTTTTTGTAGCTTTTTTAATTAGTGTATTTTAACGATGGTTTTAGGAGATCCTAGAATTTTTTTAAAGTATTAGAATTGCCTCTAGTTAACCCATTTGATCAACACCTATTTTTCGTTTGATCAAATTTTTAATAAGTCCAACTTAGAAATTAGAGTCTAATAGCAAGTTTAAACTTTCATTAGTTATCAGAGTCTAGAATTGTGTCTAATTTCAAGAAATAGCTCCCTCTGTCATTGTTGGTCTATAAGATGTTGATCAGTTGGGGTGATGCATCTTTTAAATATAAACTTATTTCAGGATTACTTGACGCTATTTTTTAATGGCAGAATTACTTTTTTATTTTTCTTAAATGTTAAAGTTTTTTATCTAGACAGCCTATTTTTGTTGTTGCTTCATTCCTCTAATATTTTCTCAAATTTATAATTTGGCAAACAAATAAATACAAACAAAAAAAATTTTTTTGATTAAGAGAAAGCAAAAGGGGAAAAGAAGCTTGAGAGGCAAAAGAAATTTTATAAATACTTAATAAATTAAATAAAAAGGTTAAAATTAAGAGGAATGACGTCTCTTCACTTCAACTTAAAATGGTATAAGAAAACCTTTCACTTATCCTGCTAAAAAATCTCTCACTTATACCACCCCTAGGATAGGACTAAAATGTTGGTATTAGTAATAATGTATAATTGAGAAAAATGTCCATTAGAGTCTGGAAAATAGGAGAAAATAAAACCTTTTCCCCACGATTCAGACTCTAACAAACTTTTACCAAATTTTTTAAATTAAAATATAATGAACGGAGTTTGACTGACACTTATAATAATTTTATCTAAAATTTGTCAGTTATGAAAAAAGTTTTTTTTTCATGCCATGTCAAATATCAATGAATAAACAATTAAATGACCATTCTTTTTAAATATAAAACATTGACTTGTCAGTTTCAAAAAAGTTGAAAAGAAAATTTTATTCTCTCCGCCCCAAACAAAAGAATTTTAAAAAAGTTGATTTTAGAAAAGGTTGATAGAGTCTCTTTTGTAGGGAAATAGTTTTCTTCTCGCTATTTACCAAGCTCTAATGGACATTTTATTTTAAATAGTCTTCTTTATATAGCAATTTCTTTAAACAAAGTGATGGGCCAAAATCGCTTAATATTCTTTAAAATGTAAAAAATTGGCTTCAATTTAACACTAGAAGAAGACACTCGAAATTCCCCGGAAGCAATGACAAATTTTAAAAATTATATCCTAAAAAAGGAAATGTCACTAATAAAAAAATAGTTAAAATAAATAGTTCAGAGAAAATATCTTATGATTTAAAGTCAAATTTCGTTTTTTATTTTTAGACTTAAGTGACATCTTTTTTCAAAAATTAAAAAAAATTTGTTTATAGATAATTTTTTGATAAATAAAAAATATTTTTTAAAAATAATCAAAATTTTGTCAGTCAATTAAACCACCTTAAACATATGAAGAATGATAAATATACCCATAACAGCTAAAATTACTAGAAAAACTACAAAAATAATTGTCCACTTTAAATTGCGTAGCCACATTGTTCTACGAAGTTGTTGTCCAGTATTTGTGAATGTATGGGCCTTTAAATATTTTTATTTCACTTTAAAATTTTTTTTAGACTTTTAAAAAAAATTCCAAAGTTGAAATTCTTTGATAAGAACAAATTCCGCTCGTATGATTCGAACCCCCAACCTATTTAAGTGAAATCTCAACCACACCCAACTACACCAAAACTAACCGAGTAAAAACTTATTTTTTAAGTTTATCTGATTGAATTATAAGTAAATATACCGATTCGCTCAAAGCCTCACTCTGCTGCTCCAAATTGTCCAATCGACCACCTCTATCCAAAATGCGAGTCATATTTTGAGACATTATCTAAATGTCATGAGAATAAATTAAAAAAATAAAAACTTACTGAAGTAACATCCTGCACTTGTCTTTGGACTTGTTCAACTTTTCTATTAGTATTATCTGTTTGATTTGTAGGCAAAGGTTCCATTTCTTTAAGATTTGCTTAAAATTTATGTATTTAAAGAAATAAAAAATAATTAGATAGCTAATTGTTTAGCCTTTTTCCCAAAGAAAAGTACACTAGAGTCTCTTATTAACCACTCGAAAAAGAAAAATTTTTGAAACAATTGGGAAGTTGGAAAAATTGCCAAAAGATTAAAAGAATAAAAAAGACGGACAAATTAGAGAGGCATAAGTAAGAGACTAAAATGTACTTAAAATGATAAAATATATTTATACATATTACATTTTTATTAAAAATGACTAATACAATATTAAAATTACAAAATTCAAAAAAAAAATCAATCACGTTACATAGCTTTATTGTACAGTCATCAAATTTGTACTAATAAAATATAATGTAAAAAATTATTTGTATGTAGGTAGGTATTAAACTGTGCGCCAAAAAAGAATTTTCTCCAATCCCGAAATAAAAAATAATTTTGGCACAAACTTTTGTGAAAAATATAAGTTCAAATTGGGAGAAAAGTGACTTTTTTGAAAGCAAAGAAAAATGTCAAAATATGCAAATATTAAAAATAAGTTTAATATTTTTTATGCTTTTGTCTTTTTTAAGTAAAAAGGACAGTAGAGAGGCAGCAATTTAAAAAAAAGGTCAAAAAATGAAAATATTGAAATGTATAAGATGAATGAGAAAAGAGCTCTAATAAATGAATCAAGCGTTAAAAATGGCCAGAAAACAATTAAAGGCATTCTTCTAAAAAAATTTTTTACAAAAAGGCACGAAAGAGAAGAATTAAAAAGGACACATTTCTAAAAAATATAGAAAATTAAGATATAAATTGTAAAATATTTGTTACATATGGGATATAATGTCCCAAACATTTAAAAAAAGCAAAGGAATGATTTTTTTATTTTTGATAATTTTGAAGATTTTTAATGTAAATAATAAAATTAATAGTTAAAATAAACTTGTTTGTTAGTCTTCATTTTGTTTGTTAATGTCTTCAAAAGATTGAAAAAGATCCTCATAATCCGGAGGTGTTTTGTCCTGTCCAACAGGTTCAAGCAATATTTCGCCACCTTTAAGTGTTATTGGATGAGTTTGATAATGATAAACAAGCTCTGAAAGTGTTGAATGAACTGATTGATTTGTACCTGAAAATAAATCAAATTAAAAATAATTTTTTGGACAAAAAAATAATAAGAAACAAACCCATAAATTGATAACCATCACTAATCCTTTCAACAAGAAAATTTTTCAATCCTTCCACAGCCCTGTAAGAGACTGTATAACCAAAAATTCGTTCAGTTACACGTACAAGGAAAGCTCCAGATTTTTTTTCAATTAAAAGTCTTTCGGCTTCTTCTCTAGAAATTATGCCTAAATTTTGAATATTTGAAGAATTCCCATATAATAGAAAAAATTTACCATGAAACCATTTTGGCGGTGTCTGTCCTCTCCATTGTTCCAATTCTGAAGTCCAAAACCAATTTAAAATTGCTCGTCGACTTTTTGGCTTTGGAGGTCTCGGTAAAGCAAGGAGAGCATCCCGGATGGAAGTTGCACATGTTGTCTTTTCTCTAAAAAGAGGTAAAAGTGCGTCCGAAGTTCGCATGTTTTTTCTATGCTGATCCCTAAAATTATTTTTTTTGTTTGAAAATTAAGAAAATAAAACCTTGCTTTTTGTGCAATTCGACGAACAGATTCTTCCGCTTCACGAGCCTTCCTTTTCCGTTCTTCATATTCAGCCTGCTCTCGACAAGCTTCAATTTCTGCTTCACGTTCCAGCCTGCCCCTCTGTTCCTTGAGCTGTTCAAAAATTTTTGATTGACGTTTTTGAATTTCCTCTTGAGGAATATAGCTGCGAATTGTCTGAAAATAAAAAATTAATTTTTCTTAAAAAACAAAGAAAACGTTGAATTCCAAATGCATGTCATCCGCTTCATCTCTATTTGAGCGTGGTTCTTTACCTAAATTACTACTGATGGTTCTTCGTAAACAAGCAGGTTTTTCAGGGATCGGAGGAGGAGGCATAGATCGTTCATTTCTTCTAAATTCATGATTTTTATACCCATTAAGTAAAGCAAAAGAAGGTGATTGTTGTTTTATTCTTTGATCATAAGATGAATTTTGAGAAGAAAAATTAAATGAATGGGGAGATGCAACAAGGTTATCTATAAATAATTTTAAAAATAAAAACTAAAAGAAAAACCATAAATTTCCTGTGAATTAGGCGAAGAAAGAGTTATTCTATCAGCAACAAGCATTTTATTTGTTAAAAATCCATTGCTGTCGAATCTAGAATTGTTGTCCTTTTCAATTCTTCGTTGTTGTTCAAAAGGACGTTTAACAGGGACATTAGTTTGACAAATATCAGTACTACTTTCATCAGGTAACTCATCATAAGGAGAGTGAGAATCTGTCTAAAATTTTTTTTAATGTTTTTATGAGCAGCAGAAAAGTTTTGTAGGGATTGAGAAGATCTACTCATCTTTAAGGGCATTTATAATTCAAAAAAACCTTATTTTCCTGTTCAGAATCAGTTCCATTTACATTCAAATCAATTTTGGCCAATTCCGATTTAAGCGCAGCCTCTTCTTGGTCAATTAAGTTTTGTATGTCTTCTGTCCTTTCAATGTCTTGGATTATCTGAAATTTATATTTAAATGTTTTAAAAGATTTAAACCTCCTTTTCCGCCAAATTTTTTGCCTTTTCTTTAGCCTCGATTTCAAGAATCTGCTCAATGCTTAAATCATTTTGGTGTTCTCCCATCACCCAAACCCAAACGTTTCCGTCACGTCCAGTTAGCCATCTAAAGAATTTTAATTTATAAAAGTACTTCAAACGGTTCTAAAGCATATTTCAATAAATTTAAAGGAATTTTTAACTCTTAAAACCAAAAAACTTGAAAACCTTCACGCGTATAAAATCAACATTATTTATATTAAAACATACTTAATTTTATGATGTGTATCTTCTGCAATATTTGTCTGTTTCCTCCTCTGATTTTCATGATCAACAATTGCAAGATTAGCCTCTCTATGACGCCACTTTCTAAGCTGTTCTTCCCTCATTTTAATAAAAAGTATTTGTTTTTGTTCTTCATCCAATTGCTCCAAAACGTTTGGATCAATATATCCCTTTAAAAATAAAAAATCTGTTAAAGAATAATCAGGCAGAATCAAGGCTAATCTTATAAAAAAGTTCAAATAATCATTCAAACAAATATTTTTTATATAAGACCAAGATTAAGCGAGATTGATTCAATGTTAAACAACCTTGTCTAAAATATCTTGAAGTACACTCATATTTTCTCACAAAATAAAAGTTGAATTATAAATAAAATTTTATAAAAATTTAATAGGCAAATCCTCAAAAATCCTCAAAAACAAAAAAAAAGAATTATTAAAAATTTTTACATTAAAAAATGACAGAAATTTTTCGGTAGCACGACTTTTCGTCAATAGACTTTAGTCAACGGACCATTAGTCAATACCTTTCGTCAACGGACTTTTCGTCAATGAATAAATTTGAAAAAACAAGAGAAGCCACTGATTAAAAACGGTAAAGGTGTCGTTTCAGAGTCGGCTGTTTCAGAGTAACGGTTCCATAACTTTTTAATTGTAAACCGATCTTAACAGTTCTTTTATTAATGAAAAGCTTTCGTTAAGTCATTATTTTTACTAATTAGGTTAGATAAATATTTTTAGGTTTCAAACCAATTTGTTATAAAATCTTCTTTCTCTAAACTTTTTGTTTTTGTATAAAACGAACACTTAACCTAATGCGTATCATCATTTACTCTTTTTTCTAACACAACATCATATACCAATATATCAATCAAATCTTATTTTTTTGTTTTGGTCGAGAACGGGGAGATTTTTTTCTTTTTCATCTCTTTTTAAGCATTTCCAGCTCGTTCCAACACTTTTATTTCCGATATTACTGCGACCAATGAAATCCCCCTTGTTCATCCACATTATATCTCCTTCTCTTCTTCATTTATGCTGAATAACCTTAAAATAAGATCTCATCGATTAAATATTTATTTTACTTTATATTTTTCTCGGCAGTTTCTTTTCTATAAACCAATATTTACTGAACACATCCAATTTTTATTTTTTAAAATTTATTTCATTGCAATGTCATTATCTAAGGTCAGTTAAACACAGATACCCAGCTCATCTACACACTATTTGACTTGTCCATAAGATCAACCCTATCTGATCACCCTAAACTCTTGTTCCCAGTTTCTAGACTCTAATGGACTTTTTCTTTATAGAGTTGGGTCAACATAACGCTAGAATTATAGTTGCCTTTGACGCCTTATAGATAATTCTTTAATTTTTAAGACTCTAATGTAAAAATGGATTCAAAGATAATAGTTGGAAAAGAGTAGATAACAACGTGGACGAAATTTTATTGTTTTGTTTGTTTACAGCTCTCGTCAAAACACACTGATCAGCAGCAGATGGAAAATTAGGGACACATATGTATTGCTTCGCATAATTTTATTATTAGCGGTTAAAATGTGTAAACGATTTTAGCGAGAAAAAGTAAAAATTAGGCAAGCTCTGACTATTATAGATAAAATTTTTAAATTATATTCTCATTAGATCACCACTCCAATCAGAGTCCATTAGAGTCTGATATTTTATTATTTTTATAAAAGGACCGTTTGAGTCTGTCTCGAAAAATATGTTAAACATTGTAGACTCAATTGTCACTTTTTTATTTTTTCCTTTCTGACTCTAATGACAGTTTCTAAATATGACCAATTTTAAGAACACATTTGTCCCCAATTTGATTTTTATTTCCTTTTCTCATTTTCTCTATTTGAAATTTAATATTTAGTTTAAGTAGTAGCAATTTCTGGCCATTAAAGATACATAATGTCATCGCTAGGCAAAAAAAACATTTTATTAAAGTTTCTCGGGTGACAATCAAAAAGGAAAGAAATGTATAAAAACATTTATTTATTAAAATTATCAAAATTCAATTCTTTCTATTTTTAAGCTTTCTCATTTTGTTACTTTTTTTAATCCTTTAAAATCACGTACATTAGAGTCTGAGAAAAATAAATTTTTACACTTTTCCTTTTTTATTTCCAAACTGCATAGTTTTGCGTGTTTTTATGCGTGACCTTTTTTTAAAAAAAATTAAAATTATATTTAAGTAGCTTTTTAATCACTTTTTATAATTACCTTAAATATCATTTAAATAATTTAAGGAAAAAAATTTTACATGGTCACACATTTCAATTATCTTTAACTTTTTCCGTTTATTATAGTTAAAAAGTAAAATGTACACTAGAGTCAAAAATCTCCATTTTATTTGATCAACCTTAACATTAGAGTTCTGGCTAACTTTTAGAGTCTGAGCCAAATTGAAAATATATATTAGTGTCGGGTTCCTTTAAATCTAAATAACCATTAGAGTCTGGGTAAACCTATAATTTTTTCTTATTTTTCTTCCCTCTAAAAACACCATTTTTTACTATTTTGTCCCATTTTTACACAATGAACGCCTTTGCAATAAAATTAGAGCTTATTTTTTACTTTACAAACTTGTGGTTTTTTATTTTTTTTAGTATTTAAGCACAGATGTGAGACATTGCGCGTATTTATTTTTATTTTTGAGCGTAAAACTATATAAAAGCGAAGAAGCGATCCGATTTTTTATTTTCTTTTCACTTTTTCTTTCTTTTGCACTTGAGAGCACTTTCAAGCAAACAAACAAAGCATATATTCGCATGAAAAGCTAACAGAAATATGTGTATAATATATCCTTCAAAATGATAAGGCAGTGTTTGCTAAAAAATACCAGATTTTACTGGAAATCTGTAATTGTACTATCATTATTTTATGCGTTTTGGCGATTTTTTGCTTTTTTACCAAATTATTCTTTAAATTTTGTTTGTTTTAAAAAAGGTTTCATTTTTATTTTAACTAATATAAGCTTAAGATGAATTGGTTTGTTGTGGTTGTTGTGGTGTAGTTGGAGAAAGATGGGATCGCAAGGCTTATTGTCTAGGTTCGAATCCGTTGCGTGGAAAACATTTTAACATTACTCGTATAGTTTCTACTTTCTTTTAATTTTATAACAATATCAATTTTAAGACCTTTAAGTTTTTAAAAAATATTTTTTCAATATTTTCATCATTATTTTACATTTTTCTTCACATTTCTCTTTTAAATTATTTTATGCAAATAACAATGAGAGGCGCTATAAAAGGAAAGGCGACCAAGCATTGAAAAGCCGCTTTAGAATCTCTCTCACAATTCGCACAAACAATTTTATTCTGCCCTTTTTCCTTTTTTTCTTCCAATTTGTTGAGATTAGCATTCTCAATTGCTCCCATTACAATTAAAATTATTTTTGTATTAAAAATGGGGAGGAGATTCTCAATAGTGACCATGACGAATTCTCTATTATTAATACAAAAAATAAGGAAAACTCTAGAAGGGTTCTTATAGAAGAAATGTTTGATTTTTAAAGTCCGAGATTTTCAAAAAATAATAGATTTTGGTAATTCATAGGATTAATTTCTTTAAAAAAAACATTTAAAAAAGGCATGTTTTTTTAGTAAATACTCTTTCTTCATTTAAAAGATTTTGAGATCAATTTCATAAACGCGCGCACACGCGATATTGTCACCGATTAGTTAAAAAGCTATACGACCCAATTTGCGATTTTCCGCTTTTTTCTACATTTTTTGACGTAGATTGAGAAAATCAACAATAATAATGATAACAATTGCTTGAAAAATTCAACACTGCGCTTCTTCTTACTTTCAACATTATTTTTTTATTTTATTGCTAGCGCTCATTCTAGATTTGCTTTTAAAAAATTTAATTTAACACTAAAAAATCAGATAAAAAATATTCTCTCTGCTAATTTATTTTATTTTGTGAAAATTTTCAGGAAAAAATTTCCCCAAATTTTTATTAAAATTTCCGAAAATCTTCGGAAAGAAAATAGTAAATTCGATTTACCCTATTATTTTATTGTCTTTTTTCCCTATTTTATTCACTCGTCCGTTCTTTTCCGTTTTTTCTTTATTTTTATTCATTAAATCCCAAAAAGAAGAAATTAAAATAACCTACTCTTTAATTTGTTTTGTTTGCCTTTTTGAATTATAACTCGTTAATTCAGTGAACTATATAAATATATTTAGCGCATATTTTTATTATTTTTACCACTAAATATTAATTTATATAAATCAATTAAATAATAATTTTAAATTATTACGCTTAACTTTTAAAAAAAATTTCTTCATTAATTAGTGTCTAACAATAAAATTTTGGCATTATTGAATTTTTGGATTTTATGTCATTTATCCTTTTTTCAATTTTTTTTCTTTAATATTTTTTTCTGATTTTATTTTTTACAAGTTTTCTTTATTAATTTATTTTTAATTATTCGATTAATTTTTTAAATGCCAATTTTTAAAAATTTTTCTTTTCCAGTTTTTAATGGTACTTGACAAAGAATGTAAAATTGACTTTGAAGAGCATATGGCTACTATGCTTCAAAATAAAGCTATGATACAAAACAATGTTTTACATAAACGCAAGGTTTAATTTTTTTCATCAAAATTATTTGGTTTATTTTTTCGATTTTTTTCAATCTTTTTTGTCCTACGCCCAAAAAAAATTTTTTTCCCTTAAATTTAAATTTAAATTTTTTCAGAAACAATTAGAACACTGGGAACATTCTGAACTGAACCAAATCTGCCCTAAAAGGAATAGTTCTTATCATTCAAAAGTAAAATTTCAAAATCGAGACATTTTTTTAAGTGCCTGTCAAAGTGGTGATGAGGACGAAGTTGAAGAGCTACTTAATAAAGGTTCTGATATTAATTCTTCAACTATTGATGGAGTAACAGCACTTCATCAGGTTTATTTTTTATTTCCTTCTCTGACTTTTTTAGCAACTTATGTTTTCTCTTTTTAGGCTGTTATTGACGGTAATATGGATATTGTTCGTTTTCTTGTTCAACACAATGCTGATATAAATGCTCAAGACAATGAAGGATGGACGCCTTTACATGCAGCTGTTTGTTGTGGGAATTTGAACATTGCAAAATATCTTTATGAAAATGTTTGTGAATTTTATTTTTTTATGTGTAACTGGCAATGATGTTTTTTTACTTTTTTAATATATTCTATTCAAATTGTTTCTAAACTTTGTCCGCAAGAATTTTGCGGACAAATAAATTTTAAAATAAATTTATTTTTTTTTACTTTTAAGAATGCAGATTTAGCTTGTGTAAATAGTGACAGAGAATTGCCTGTCGATTTGGCAGAAAGTGACGAAATGCGAAACTATTTGGAAGAGGTTATGCGCTTAAAAAATATTGATGAAAGGAAAGCTAGAGAAACTGAATTTAATACAATGCTTGAAGATTGTAGGAGGTTTATTTTATTTTTTTATTTGAGACAATTTTTCGGATTTGATTGTTTTCTTAGTGGTATTAAAAATCCGTTTTGTCACAGAATTTGTCAAATTTTTATTTAAAATTTTTTAACATAATTAACTTTTAGTTTGATTAATTCGGGTAAACCTCTTGATACACCACATCCGAAGACTGGTGCGACTGCATTACATGTGGCTGCTTCTAGAGGCTATATTAAAATAATTGGTATTTTTATTAATTTGTAACTTTCTGTTTGTCAAACCATTAGAGTTTCAGAACTTGACTTTACGAATCGAATTTTTATGAATAAAAAGACTATCAGGTTTTGGGTTCACTCTAGAGAAGTTTAGGATTTTTTTACAAGTCATCAATTTCTGAGACTCAAATTGGTGTTTGGCAGTACTGCTTGTGAGAAGTACTCATTAAAATTTTTCCAAAAAAAATTCTTTAGAAATGTTAATTAATGCTGGTGCTGACGTAAATGCTCCCGATTTTGAAGGGTGGACACCTCTACATGCGGCAGACCATTGGGGAGAACGTGATGCTTGTCGTATTCTTGAAGAGAATGGTGCAAAGTTTGAGGCCTCTGATATTGACCAAAAAATTCAAAGGCTCGTAGAATCGGTTTTTTTATTAACATAATTTTTAATCGAAAACTTCGACAGCAAGTAGAAGATACTGAAAAAACCCATTATAATTGTCGACAGCAGTCTAAGGAAGATTATACTTCTAATGGTTCAAATAATAGTAGTGACGACAGTTTGCATAGTTTGCGATTTTTTAAAAGATTAGATAGATTTTTAAAGAATTAATAATAAATTTTAAACAAACTTTAGAAGACGCATCAAAGCAATTCGCAGAAATGAAGCTTAAACATCAAGATATGGAAAGGGAGAAAACAGCTTTAGAAGGAGCTTTTGAACGATCCGAAGTTCAATTAAAAAGTTTTAAAACAATTGCGGAACAATCGGAAAAAGTGCCTGAAGAATTGCAAAAGCAGAATAGACAGTTGAAAAAAGAGGTTTTTATTTCTTTTTAAATTTTAGTTGCTTAAAATTTTTGCGGATATAAAAAATAATAAATTCTGAATCTAACCTTTTAAAGTCAACGCCAGAATCTGCTCCTCTAGTTCAATCTGCTCGTCTCTTTTGGAATTCTATTGAAAATAATGGTGTTAATTCTATTCAAAATCAGCTTGGCCAACAAAATCATCCGATTGTTACTACTCAACTTCACCAGCAACAATTTTTACGCTCTAGACAAAAATTTGCGTTAGCCAATCAATGTTCAGTAGAATCTAGTGGCAATTCTTCGAGTAGTGTTTCATCTTTGACTAATAATACATCTCAATCTCCTTTTGCATTTGTAGCAGGTTTACTTTTAATTTTTAAGACATTGGAGAATTATTTTTTTAATTCTTTGAAATTAAGATCTATATTCACCCAGGTTATTTTTTAATTTTTTTAGGGGAACAGCAAAAACAGCCTTTTACTACAAAACCTTCTTCACATATATTTAAAAGAGCAGAAAGTTTAAAGGTTGTTGGATCAAATTTTAATAATAGTAATAATAATGGGGTTAATGCAATATATATAAATTCAAATATTCAACAACAACCTCAACAACAACAAACAATTCCTCCTCAACAACAACAATTTATGCTATGGAGACAACAAACAGTTACATCAAAAGATTTGCTAAAAGATCCAAAAGAAAGAAAAAATTTTGTAAAAACTACAAGGATTGTTTTACCACCACCGCCAAAAAATACAAAAGAGGATTTAAATAAAAACAAACCTTTATTACCTTTAACTGCTGCATTTACTTCAAGTATATCTAATAATGTAGAAGGAACAACAACACCACCTTCAGAAAGTTGTTCTTCATCTATTGCAGCCTCTCCTTCTTCATTGTCGCCTCTTGTTAATTTTCCGTTTGTTACCGTTAGAAAACAGTTTAGTTTGAACAAAAATTTTTTTTATAATAAAACTTTTCCCACACTTCGTCACATGTGGGAAATTTCTCATTTTGGCATTAGGACCTTTTGTCACCGTATGATAAATCCCTTATTTTGTTACATTTTACAAAATAAATTATTAAAATTCTTTTTTTTTAGATCTTTGATACAAACAACACCACCTACTCAGCCTACTTCTCAAAAGGAAAGTGAATCTGAGCGGAAAGCGAAATCAAAGTTGAAACGTTCAACTAGACGATCTACACAAGTATTTTTATTTAATTTGACAAAATTTTTAATAAAAAATTAATTTTTAGGGGGTAACTCTGGAACAATTGGGAGAAGCTGCTGGACGTCATAGTGGATCTCACAATAATAATGGAAATCATCATCAGCCAAACCATGGAGATCGTGTGCAGCGAGCTAATGAAAAGTTCAATTGTTTTATGGAGGTTTATAGAAAGTTTTATAAAATATTCTAGTGTGAGATGTTTTGGTGTAGTGTGTAAACTGATAGTTTTGCGAATTAGTATTCGCAGGTTCGAGTCCGCTTCGTTAAATTATTTTTCTTTTCACTTTTATTTTATTCTAAAATTGAAAAATTATGTTTTTAATTATTTTATATTAAATTTTATTTTTAAAGGTAACAAAAGACAATAAAGAAATTCACGAAGAATTAAAGTTTTTAAAGGTTTATTTCTTTTTATTAATTTATTTATTATTTAAACAATCTTTAGAAAACTGTTCAAGACCTTCAAAATCAACAGTATCACTTAAAAAATGAAATTCTTTGGAGAGATAAACTCATTCACGTTAGTTTTTTTAATTTTTTTATAAGAACGAAAAAATCTTAAAAAATGTTTTTGGTCATAATTTTCCTTTTATTTTTTAATTTTTTGAATTTAGGAAAATGGTTTTGTTGTTGTCAATCAGGACCCAAATGATGACTTTCTTCAATCGTTGCATCATCGAAATATTTCAGAAAATGGGAATGACTCTACAAAAAAGTTTTTTTTAATTTATTTTTTAGAAATTTTTTTTTTTTAGCAAATTTGAGCCTTTATTACTTTCTTACGTTACCTTGGCTGCCGTTGAAAAGGCTCTTCCTGGAACTTCTGCTGTTGACCAAAAAATTCAAAGGATCGTAGAATCGGTTTTTTTAAATTTTTAATTAACATGATTACTTTTAGAATCGAAAACTTCGGCAGAAAGTGGAAGAGGCTGAAAAAACCCTTTATAATTGTCGACAACAATCTCAGGAAGATTATACTTCTAATGGGTCAAATAGCAGTAATGATGACAGTTTGCATAGTTTGTGAATTTTTTAAGACTATTTAAAACAAAAATTAAAATAAATTTTAAACAAAATTTAGAAGACGCATCAAAGCAATTCGCAGAAATGAAGCTTAAACTTCAAGAAATGGAAAGAGAGAAAACCGCTTTAGAAGGAGCTTTTGGACGATCTGAAACTCAACTAAAAAGGTTTAAAACAATTGCGGAACAATCGGAAAAGGAGTCTGAAGAATTGCAAAAGCAGAATAGACAGTTGAAAAAAGAGGTTTTCTTCTTAATATTTTTAAGAAAAATAAAAAAAAAATTATTAAGCTTCGTGACAAGGAACAATCACTCGAAGAAAGTAAAGAAACTATTAACCAATTACAATCTAGACTCGAAAAAATGCGTAATACAAAAAGGCCAATTTAAAAAGAAATTATTAGAGAATTTATTTAAGTTCCTCTTCAATTGAGGTTTATTTTTATTTAGTTTTAGCTCTTGTTTTTTTTTAATTAAAATTGACAAAAATATATATTTATGTAAAATACCTATGATGAGCTCAATTTTTGAAATTCTAAATTCTTTCGATTAAAAATATATTAATTTTTTTATTTAAAATTCAGTCTCAATATTAGTTAGGGAAAATATTTAAAAAATATAGGAAATAAAAATATTTTTAATCAATTTTTTGTGTTTTTAAAAATTAATAAGTCGATGCTAGTACATTTGAGAAAAAATATATGGAGAGACTGAGTTGATTTTTGCTCTCTCTGTTATTTTATTTTCCTTATCTTTCAAAAAAAGTTCCCACATTCTCTTAGATTTAAAATCATTTGAGAGGCCTTTGAAGAAAATTGTTCCTTCATCTTTCAATTTTTTCCTATGTATTACTGAACTAATTTTATATTAATTTCTAGGGTGCCTATTTTTCCTTCTCTCAACGAAGTTATTAAAAATCTACTCTATTATTTTAGATAAATCCCAGTTTAATTTATTCTTTTCCATCTAGGATTTTATAAAATTTCTTTTATTTCGACTCTATTGACTTTATCGTTTTTTATTTTGAGCACCGTCAAAAAATTTTTATGCGAAATAAATTGATTATAATTTAATTTTTTATTTTTGTTGTTTTATTACTTATATTTTTTATATTAAATTTATTTAATTTAGAAAAAAATTTTTATTTTACTAAAATGAACAAATCAGATTCTTCTTCATTACAAAGTTTAATAGAAAATTTTATTTCAACACATGAAGGACGAAAGATTGTCTTAGTCACAGTTAAGTAAAGAAAAACAAACCTCCTATACAGGTTTTAGTCTCTCTTAAGCTTTGTTTTTGATAATACTCACTATTTCTTCTTTCTCTAACCAGAATTAATAAGCGTTCTATTTTATTTTTCTTGCATTTCCTTCCTTAAGTAAACGATGTAAGAGTCCGGACGGATTTTTTCGGCTCTACATTTCGCCCACAGATATTGCACGACATCTCGTCTCCACGACAAAAGGACTACATTTCGTTCGTACGAGCTTGTTTGCCG
The DNA here is from genome assembly GCA_015183035.1 of Meloidogyne chitwoodi. NCBI lineage: Eukaryota > Metazoa > Nematoda > Chromadorea > Rhabditida > Meloidogynidae > Meloidogyne > Meloidogyne chitwoodi. The sequence goes on from JACZZP010000010.1 coordinate 89,968, forward strand.
TTGGGACGAAATGTCGTGCAATTTCTATCGGCGAAATGTCTGAACAATTTTTTTTGTTACATTTTATTTTTATAGAGTGGTGGAACGAGAGTAAAATTGGAAGTAAATGCTGTTCGCTCAATTGAAAATTTTTCTATGGGAACAAGAGGTGCAGCAAGTACAGAGTGAGCATAAAAAATATAATTTTTTTAATCCTTCCAATTTTTAGATATTTTTTGGAGAAAGGATATGCAGTTATTTTGTAAGCTGAACAATATTTAAACAATTTTTTTTTTATTTTTAGTTTCTACCGCGAAGAGTCTTTAAAGCCATATTCTCGAAGGTATCTTCACTTTTTTGAACATTTGGATCTGACGGATGATGGAAAAGTTGAAGGCAAGTAATTTTTTGGTTCCAAGGCTCTAATTACCAAAAAATAAATTAGTAATTACACACTCTAATGACCCATTATTTGTCTACTGGGTCATTTCTGTGTAAGATCTTTAATCTGTTTTGACCTCGGAAATAATTTTTTATAAATAATTTTAAGTGGTAAATTTTCCAACTCTTGCCAGAGATGTTGCTAATTACAAAAGAAACGCTTCTCGTCTTCTGTTCATTCCTTTTGTTGAATTAGATCAATATTTACATGATTTGGAGGTTATTTGTTCTTGTTTGCATAAATATGGTCCAAAATTGCTAATTTACTTGGCTGCAGCTGTTTCTGATTTTTATGTTCACGAAGAGAGATTAGTTAGTTATTTTGAGTTATTCTTAAAGATCAACACTTTAAAGTTAATTTTTTAATTTTAGCCAACTCATAAAATTCAATCTAGAGATGGTGAACTTCTTTTAACATTAAACATTGTTCCAAAATTATTAGAAAGACTTGTAGAGAAGATTGTACCAAATGCTTATATTGTTTCATTTAAGGTTTGAGAATATTATTTTAATTTTTTAAGTGTAAGGAAGGTCGCTGCTAAAAGTTAAAACGTTTAGGTGGTGATTTAAGATCTATAAAAAGGGAAAGTAAAATATCGCTTCGGTAGCTCAGTCGGTAGAGCAGCCGACTATGTGTGAGAAAAATGCCCCAGCAAGCACTGGCGAGGTCGTGGGATCGATGTCTGTCAGGGTCCAAATATTTATTTTCTCTTTATTTTGTATGAACATTTTATCCAATTTTAACTTTTGACATCTTGTCCAATTTTGTACTACTTTCTATTTTCTCTATGATTATCAAAATAAATAAATTTTATTTTTATAGTTAGAAACAGATGAATCTATTCTACTTCAAAAATCTAAAGGAGCATTAGCAAAGTATGGACATAATGCAGTCATTGGAAATTTGCTTCAAACAAGAAAGAAAACTGTTGTTTTTGTATATCCAAATGATAAACCCGTAGAGACAGTAAATATAGAAAAAACAGATTTGGAAAGAGGTGCTGAAGAAATTGAAGAAAAAATTGTTGAAAAATTAGTGGGGCAACATGAAGAATTTATTACAAATCAAAATAAAGCGACAAATAATGAGAGAGAAATTTACTATTAAATTTATATTTAATTCACTTTCGTTATAGATACACAATGGGCGCCACCTGTCTCTATTTTCACTTTTGTCTAATATTTTTGGACAATTTGTCCCAACCTTAGTTCTAAAAAGGTAATAAATAAAGTCATGATATAAGACCACACACAGGTTAACCTCTACCTATAACGAAATAAAATATAACTTTTTTAAAATCTTTGTAATATTTGTAATTTTTAAATTATTTTAATACATATTTATTAGAGATAAAATTTTAATTAAATTTTTAAGGAAAAAATATTAGTTCAATTTAGTTTTTATGCTATTTCGGATTGTCGGCGAATCCACCGGCGAACCCATCGGCATCCATCGGCGAACCCATCGGCGAATCCACCGGCGAACCCATCGGCGAACCCATCGGCGAACCCATCGGTGAACCCATCGGTGAATCCATCGGCGAACCCATCGGTGAATCCATCGGCGAACCCATCGGCGAATCCATCGGCGAACCCATCGGTGAACCCATCGGTGAATCCATCGGCGAACCCATCGGCGAATCCACCGGCGAATCCACCGGCGAACCCATCGGCGAACCCATCGGTGAACCCATCGGTGAATCCATCGGCGAACCCATCGGCGAATCCATCGGCGAACCCATCGGCGAATCCACCGGCGAATCCACCGGCGAACCCATCGGCGAACCCATCGGTGAACTCATCGGTGAATCCATCGGCGAACCCATCGGCGAATCCATCGGCGAACCCATCGGCGAATCCACCGGCGAACCCATCGGCGAACCCATCGGCGAATCCACCGGCGAATCCACCGGCGAACCCATCGGCGAACCCATCGGTGAACCCATCGGTGAATCCATCGGCGAACCCATCGGCGAATCCATCGGCGAACCCATCGGCGAATCCACCGGCGAACCCATCGGCGAATCCATCGGCGAATCCATCGGCGAACCCATCGGCGAATCCACCGGCGAACCCATCGGCGAATCCACCGGCGAATCCACCGGCGAACCCATCGGCGAACCCATCGGCGAACCCATCGGTGAACCCATCGGTGAATCCATCGGCGAACCCATCGGCGAATCCATCGGCGAACCCATCGGCGAATCCACCGGCGAATCCACCGGCGAACCCATCGGCGAATCCATCGGCGAACCCACCGGCGAATCCACCGGCGAACCCATCGGTGAACTCATCGGTGAATCCATCGGCGAACCCATCGGCGAATCCATCGGCGAACCCATCGGCGAATCCATCGGCGAACCCATCGGCGAATCCACCGGCGAACCCATCGGCGAATCCACCGGCGAATCCACCGGCGAACCCATCGGCGAACCCATCGGTGAACCCATCGGTGAATCCATCGGCGAACCCATCGGCGAATCCATCGGCGAACCCATCGGCGAATCCACCGGCGAACCCATCGGCGAATCCATCGGCGAACCCACCGGCGAATCCACCGGCGAACCCATCGGCGAACCCATCGGTGAACTCATCGGTGAATCCATCGGCGAACCCATCGGCGAATCCATCGGCGAACCCATCGGCGAATCCACCGGCGAACCCATCGGCGAACCCATCGGCGAATCCACCGGCGAACCCATCGGCGAACCCATCGGTGAATCCATCGGCGAACCCATCGGCGAATCCATCGGCGAACCCATCGGCGAATCCACCGGCGAACCCATCGGCGAACCCATCGGTGAACCCATCGGTGAATCCATCGGCGAACCCATCGGCGAATCCATCGGCGAACCCATCGGCGAATCCACCGGCGAATCCACCGGCGAACCCATCGGCGAACCCATCGGTGAACTCATCGGTGAATCCATCGGCGAACCCATCGGCGAATCCATCGGCGAACCCATCGGCGAATCCACCGGCGAATCCACCGGCGAACCCATCGGCGAATCCATCGGCGAACCCATCGGCGAATCCACCGGCGAACCCATCGGCGAATCCACCGGCGAATCCACCGGCGAACCCATCGGCGAACCCATCGGTGAACCCATCGGTGAATCCATCGGCGAACCCATCGGCGAATCCATCGGCGAACCCATCGGCGAATCCACCGGCGAACCCATCGGCGAATCCATCGGCGAACCCACCGGCGAATCCACCGGCGAACCCATCGGCGAATCCACCGGCGAACCCATCGGCGAATCCATCGGCGAACCCACCGGCGAATCCACCGGCGAACCCATCGGCGAACCCATCGGTGAACTCATCGGTGAATCCATCGGCGAACCCACCGGCGAACCCATCGGCGAACCCATCGGCGAATCCATCGGCGAACCCATCGGCGAATCCATCGGCGAACCCATCGGCGAATCCACCGGCGAACCCATCGGCGAATCCACCGGCGAATCCACCGGCGAACCCATCGGCGAACCCATCGGTGAACCCATCGGTGAATCCATCGGCGAACCCATCGGCGAATCCATCGGCGAACCCATCGGCGAATCCACCGGCGAACCCATCGGCGAATCCATCGGCGAACCCACCGGCGAATCCACCGGCGAACCCATCGGCGAACCCATCGGTGAACTCATCGGTGAATCCATCGGCGAACCCATCGGCGAATCCATCGGCGAACCCATCGGCGAATCCACCGGCGAACCCATCGGCGAACCCATCGGCGAATCCACCGGCGAACCCATCGGCGAACCCATCGGTGAATCCATCGGCGAACCCATCGGCGAACCCATCGGCGAATCCATCGGCGAACCCATCGGCGAATCCACCGGCGAATCCACCGGCGAATCCATCGGCGAATCCATCGGCGAACCCATCGGCGAATCCACCGGCGAACCCATCGGCGAATCCACCGGCGAATCCACCGGCGAACCCATCGGCGAACCCATCGGTGAACCCATCGGTGAATCCATCGGCGAACCCATCGGCGAATCCATCGGCGAACCCATCGGCGAACCCATCGGCGAATCCACCGGCGAACCCATCGGCGAATCCATCGGCGAACCCATCGGCGAATCCACCGGCGAACCCATCGGCGAATCCACCGGCGAATCCACCGGCGAACCCATCGGCGAACCCATCGGTGAACCCATCGGTGAATCCATCGGCGAACCCATCGGTGAACCCATCGGCGAACCCATCGGTGAACCCATCGGTGAATCCATCGGCGAACCCATCGGCGAATCCATCGGCGAACCCATCGGCGAACCCATCGGTGAACCCATCGGTGAATCCATCGGCGAACCCATCGGCGAATCCATCGGCGAACCCATCGGCGAATCCACCGGCGAACCCATCGGCGAACCCATCGGCGAATCCACCGGCGAATCCACCGGCGAACCCATCGGCGAACCCATCGGTGAACCCATCGGTGAATCCATCGGCGAACCCATCGGCGAATCCATCGGCGAACCCATCGGCGAATCCACCGGCGAACCCATCGGCGAACCCATCGGCGAATCCACCGGCGAATCCACCGGCGAATCCACCGGCGAACCCATCGGCGAACCCATCGGTGAATCCATCGGCGAATCCATCGGCGAACCCATCGGTGAACCCATCGGTGAATCCATCGGCGAACCCATCGGCGAATCCACCGGCGAATCCACCGGCGAACCCATCGGCGAACCCATCGGTGAACCCATCGGTGAATCCATCGGCGAACCCATCGGCGAATCCATCGGCGAATCCATCGGCGAATCCATCGGCGAATCCATCGGCGAATCCATCGGCGAATCCATCGGCGAATCCATCGGCGAATCCATCGGCGAATCCATCGGCGAACCCATCGGCGAATCCACCGGCGAATCCACCGGCGAATCCACCGGCGAACCCATCGGTGAATCCATCGGCGAACCCATCGGCGAATCCATCGGCGAATCCAAGGACGATTCCGATGTTCACCGATATTCAACGATGTCCATCGATATTCGCCGATGTTCACCGATCTCACCGATCTTTTTCATCGATGTTTTCATCGATATTTTCAGCGATGTTTTTCAGCGATATTTTCAGCGATCTTTTTCAGCGATGTTTTCCAGCGATCTTTTCAGCGATGTTTTTCAGCGATGTTTTTCAGCGATGTTTTCAGCGATGTTTTCAGCGATTCTTTTCAGCGATGTTTTCCAGCGATCTTTTTCAGCGATCTTTTTCAGCGATCTTTTTCAGCGATGTTTTTCAGCGATGTTTTCCAGCGATCTTTTCAGCGATCTTTTTCAGCGATGTTTTCCAGCGATCTTTTCAGCGATGTTTTTCAGCGATGTTTTTCAGCGATGTTTTCAGCGATGTTTTCAGCGATTCTTTTCAGCGATGTTTTCCAGCGATCTTTTTCAGCGATCTTTTTCAGCGATCTTTTTCAGCGATGTTTTTCAGCGATGTTTTCCAGCGATCTTTTCAGCGATCTTTTTCAGCGATGTTTTCCAGCGATCTTTTCAGCGATGTTTTTCAGCGATGTTTTTCAGCGATCTTTTTCAGCGATCTTTTCAGCGATCTTTTTCAGCGATGTTTTTCAGCGATGTTTTCAGCGATCTTTTTCAGCGATATTTTCAGCGATGTTTTTCAGCGATCTTTTTCAGCGATGTTTTTCAGCGATGTTTTCAGCGATCTTTTTCAGCGATATTTTCAGCGATATTTTCAGCGATCTTTTTCAGCGATATTTTCAGCGATCTTTTTCAGCGATATTTTCCAGCGATCTTTTCAGCGATGTTTTTCAGCGATGTTTTTCAGCGATGTTTTCAGCGATCTTTTTCAGCGATCTTTTTCAGCGATGTTTTCCAGCGATGTTTTCCAGCGATATTTTTCAGCGATCTTTTCAGCGATGTTTTTCAGCGATCTTTTTCAGCGATCTTTTCAGCGATGTTTTTCAGCGATGTTTTTCAGCGGTGTTTTCAGCGATCTTTTCAGCGATCTTTTTCAGCGATCTTTTTCAGCGATGTTTTCCAGCGATCTTTTCAGCGATCTTTTTCAGCGATGTTTTTCAGCGATGTTTTCAGCGATCTTTTCAGCGATCTTTTTCAGCGATCTTTTTCAGCGATCTTTTCAGCGATGTTTTTCAGCGATGTTTTCAGCGATCTTTTCAGCGATGTTTTTCAGCGATCTTTTTCAGCGATCTTTTCAGCGATCTTTTTCAGCGATGTTTTTCAGCGATGTTTTCAGCGATTCTTTTCAGCGATGTTTTCCAGCGATGTTTTCCAGCGATATTTTTCAGCGATCTTTTCAGCGATGTTTTTCAGCGATCTTTTTCAGCGATCTTTTCAGCGATGTTTTTCAGCGATGTTTTTCAGCGGTGTTTTCAGCGATCTTTTCAGCGATCTTTTTCAGCGATCTTTTTCAGCGATGTTTTCCAGCGATCTTTTCAGCGATCTTTTTCAGCGATGTTTTTCAGCGATGTTTTCAGCGATCTTTTCAGCGATCTTTTTCAGCGATCTTTTTCAGCGATCTTTTCAGCGATGTTTTTCAGCGATGTTTTCAGCGATCTTTTCAGCGATGTTTTTCAGCGATCTTTTTCAGCGATCTTTTCAGCGATCTTTTTCAGCGATGTTTTTCAGCGATGTTTTCAGCGATTCTTTTCAGCGATGTTTTCCAGCGATCTTTTCAGCGATCTTTTTCAGCGATGTTTTTCAGCGATCTTTTTCAGCGATGTTTTCCAGCGATCTTTTCAGCGATCTTTTTCAGCGATGTTTTCCAGCGATCTTTTCAGCGATCTTTTTCAGCGATGTTTTTCAGCGATGTTTTTCAGCGATGTTTTCAGCGATGTTTTCCAGCGATCTTTTCAGCGATCTTTTTCAGCGATGTTTTTCAGCGATCTTTTTCAGCGATGTTTTCCAGCGATCTTTTCAGCGATCTTTTTCAGCGATGTTTTTCAGCGATCTTTTTCAGCGATGTTTTCCAGCGATCTTTTCAGCGATCTTTTTCAGCGATGTTTTTCAGCGATGTTTTCAGCGATCTTTTCAGCGATCTTTTTCAGCGATCTTTTTCAGCGATCTTTTCAGCGATGTTTTTCAGCGATGTTTTCAGCGATCTTTTTCAGCGATCTTTTCAGCGATCTTTTTCAGCGATGTTTTTCAGCGATGTTTTCAGCGATCTTTTTCAGCGATATTTTCAGCGATCTTTTTCAGCGATATTTTCAGCGATCTTTTTCAGCGATCTTTTTCAGCGATGTTTTCCAGCGATCTTTTCAGCGATGTTTTTCAGCGATCTTTTTCAGCGATGTTTTTCAGCGATGTTTTCAGCGATCTTTTTCAGCGATCTTTTTCAGCGATATTTTCAGCGATCTTATTCAGCGATCTTTTTCAGCGATATTTTCCAGCGATCTTTTCAGCGATCTTTTTCAGCGATGTTTTTCAGCGATCTTTTCAGCGATCTTTTCAGCGATCTTTTTCAGCGATGTTTTCCAGCGATATTTTCAGCGATATTTTTCAGCGATCTTTTCAGCGATGTTTTTCAGCGATGTTTTTCAGCGATGTTTTCAGCGATCTTTTCAGCGATCTTTTTCAGCGATGTTTTCCAGCGATGTTTTCAGCGATCTTTTCAGCGATCTTTTTCAGCGATCTTTTTCAGCGATCTTTTCAGCGATGTTTTTCAGCGATGTTTTTCAGCGATGTTTTCAGCGATATTTTCCAGCGATCTTTTCAGCGATCTTTTTCAGCGATGTTTTTCAGCGATCTTTTCAGCGATCTTTTCAGCGATCTTTTTCAGCGATGTTTTTCAGCGATGTTTTCAGCGATATTTTCCAGCGATCTTTTCAGCGATCTTTTTCAGCGATGTTTTTCAGCGATCTTTTCAGCGATCTTTTCAGCGATCTTTTTCAGCGATGTTTTCCAGCGATATTTTCAGCGATATTTTTCAGCGATCTTTTCAGCGATGTTTTTCAGCGATGTTTTTCAGCGATGTTTTCAGCGATCTTTTCAGCGATCTTTTTCAGCGATGTTTTCCAGCGATGTTTTCAGCGATCTTTTCAGCGATCTTTTTCAGCGATCTTTTCAGCGATGTTTTTCAGCGATCTTTTCAGCGATCTTTTTCAGCGATCTTTTTCAGCGATCTTTTCAGCGATGTTTTTCAGCGATGTTTTCAGCGATCTTTTCAGCGATGTTTTTCAGCGATCTTTTTCAGCGATCTTTTCAGCGATGTTTTTCAGCGATGTTTTTCAGCGATGTTTTCAGCGATCTTTTCAGCGATCTTTTTCAGCGATCTTTTTCAGCGATCTTTTCAGCGATGTTTTTCAGCGATGTTTTTCAGCGATGTTTTCAGCGATCTTTTCAGCGATCTTTTTCAGCGATGTTTTTCAGCGATGTTTTCAGCGATCTTTTCAGCGATCTTTTTCAGCGATCTTTTTCAGCGATGTTTTTCAGCGATGTTTTCAGCGATCTTTTCAGCGATGTTTTTCAGCGATGTTTTCAGCGATCTTTTCAGCGATCTTTTTCAGCGATGTTTTCCAGCGATGTTTTCAGCGATCTTTTCAGCGATCTTTTTCAGCGATCTTTTTCAGCGATCTTTTCAGCGATGTTTTTCAGCGATGTTTTCAGCGATCTTTTCAGCGATGTTTTTCAGCGATCTTTTTCAGCGATCTTTTCAGCGATGTTTTTCAGCGATGTTTTTCAGCGATGTTTTCAGCGATCTTTTCAGCGATCTTTTTCAGCGATCTTTTTCAGCGATCTTTTCAGCGATGTTTTTCAGCGATGTTTTTCAGCGATGTTTTCAGCGATCTTTTCAGCGATCTTTTTCAGCGATGTTTTTCAGCGATGTTTTCAGCGATCTTTTTCAGCGATCTTTTTCAGCGATGTTTTTCAGCGATCTTTTCAGCGATCTTTTTCAGCGATCTTTTTCAGCGATGTTTTTCAGCGATGTTTTCAGCGATCTTTTCAGCGATCTTTTTCAGCGATCTTTTTCAGCGATCTTTTCAGCGATGTTTTTCAGCGATGTTTTCAGCGATCTTTTCAGCGATCTTTTTCAGCGATCTTTTTCAGCGATCTTTTCAGCGATGTTTTTCAGCGATGTTTTTCAGCGATGTTTTCAGCGATCTTTTCAGCGATCTTTTTCAGCGATGTTTTTCAGCGATGTTTTCAGCGATCTTTTCAGCGATCTTTTTCAGCGATCTTTTTCAGCGATGTTTTTCAGCGATCTTTTCAGCGATCTTTTTCAGCGATCTTTTTCAGCGATATTTTCCAGCGATCTTTTCAGCGATCTTTTTCAGCGATCTTTTTCAGCGATCTTTTTCAGCGATCTTTTTCAGCGATCTTTTCAGCGATGTTTTTCAGCGATGTTTTCAGCGATCTTTTCAGCGATGTTTTTCAGCGATCTTTTTCAGCGATCTTTTCAGCGATGTTTTCCAGCGATGTTTTCAGCGATCTTTTCAGCGATCTTTTTCAGCGATCTTTTTCAGCGATCTTTTCAGCGATGTTTTTCAGCGATCTTTTTCAGCGATGTTTTTCAGCGATGTTTTCAGCGATCTTTTTCAGCGATCTTTTTCAGCGATATTTTCAGCGATCTTTTTCAGCGATCTTTTTCAGCGATATTTTCCAGCGATCTTTTCAGCGATCTTTTTCAGCGATGTTTTTCAGCGATCTTTTCAGCGATCTTTTCAGCGATCTTTTTCAGCGATGTTTTCCAGCGATATTTTCAGCGATATTTTTCAGCGATCTTTTCAGCGATGTTTTTCAGCGATGTTTTTCAGCGATGTTTTCAGCGATCTTTTCAGCGATCTTTTTCAGCGATGTTTTCCAGCGATGTTTTCAGCGATCTTTTCAGCGATCTTTTTCAGCGATCTTTTTCAGCGATCTTTTCAGCGATGTTTTTCAGCGATGTTTTCAGCGATCTTTTCAGCGATGTTTTTCAGCGATCTTTTTCAGCGATCTTTTCAGCGATGTTTTTCAGCGATGTTTTTCAGCGATGTTTTCAGCGATCTTTTCAGCGATCTTTTTCAGCGATCTTTTTCAGCGATCTTTTCAGCGATGTTTTTCAGCGATGTTTTCAGCGATCTTTTCAGCGATGTTTTTCAGCGATCTTTTTCAGCGATCTTTTCAGCGATGTTTTTCAGCGATGTTTTTCAGCGATGTTTTCAGCGATCTTTTCAGCGATCTTTTTCAGCGATCTTTTTCAGCGATGTTTTCCAGCGATCTTTTCAGCGATCTTTTTCAGCGATGTTTTTCAGCGATGTTTTCAGCGATCTTTTCAGCGATCTTTTCAGCGATCTTTTTCAGCGATCTTTTTCAGCGATCTTTTCAGCGATGTTTTTCAGCGATGTTTTCAGCGATCTTTTCAGCGATGTTTTTCAGCGATCTTTTTCAGCGATCTTTTCAGCGATCTTTTTCAGCGATGTTTTTCAGCGATGTTTTCAGCGATCTTTTTCAGCGATATTTTCAGCGATCTTTTTCAGCGATATTTTCAGCGATATTTTCAGCGATCTTTTTCAGCGATGTTTTCCAGCGATCTTTTCAGCGATGTTTTTCAGCGATGTTTTTCAGCGATGTTTTTCAGCGATGTTTTCAGCGATCTTTTTCAGCGATATTTTCAGCGATCTTTTTCAGCGATATTTTCAGCGATCTTTTTCAGCGATCTTTTTCAGCGATCTTTTCAGCGATCTTTTCAGCGATGTTTTTCAGCGATCTTTTTCAGCGATCTTTTCAGCGATGTTTTTCAGCGATGTTTTTCAGCGATGTTTTCCAGCGATCTTTTCAGCGATCTTTTTCAGCGATGTTTTTCAGCGATCTTTTTCAGCGATGTTTTCCAGCGATCTTTTCAGCGATCTTTTTCAGCGATGTTTTTCAGCGATGTTTTCAGCGATCTTTTCAGCGATCTTTTTCAGCGATCTTTTTCAGCGATCTTTTCAGCGATGTTTTTCAGCGATGTTTTCAGCGATCTTTTTCAGCGATCTTTTCAGCGATCTTTTTCAGCGATGTTTTTCAGCGATGTTTTCAGCGATTCTTTTCAGCGATGTTTTCCAGCGATCTTTTTCAGCGATCTTTTTCAGCGATCTTTTTCAGCGATGTTTTTCAGCGATGTTTTCCAGCGATCTTTTCAGCGATCTTTTTCAGCGATGTTTTCCAGCGATCTTTTCAGCGATGTTTTTCAGCGATGTTTTTCAGCGATCTTTTTCAGCGATCTTTTCAGCGATGTTTTCCAGCGATCTTTTCAGCGATCTTTTTCAGCGATGTTTTTCAGCGATCTTTTTCAGCGATGTTTTTCAGCGATGTTTTTCAGCGATGTTTTCAGCGATGTTTTCCAGCGATCTTTTCAGCGATCTTTTTCAGCGATGTTTTTCAGCGATCTTTTTCAGCGATGTTTTCCAGCGATCTTTTCAGCGATCTTTTTCAGCGATGTTTTTCAGCGATCTTTTTCAGCGATGTTTTCCAGCGATCTTTTCAGCGATCTTTTTCAGCGATGTTTTTCAGCGATGTTTTCAGCGATCTTTTCAGCGATCTTTTTCAGCGATCTTTTTCAGCGATCTTTTCAGCGATGTTTTTCAGCGATGTTTTCAGCGATCTTTTTCAGCGATCTTTTCAGCGATCTTTTTCAGCGATGTTTTTCAGCGATGTTTTCAGCGATCTTTTTCAGCGATATTTTCAGCGATCTTTTTCAGCGATATTTTCAGCGATCTTTTTCAGCGATCTTTTCAGCGATCTTTTTCAGCGATCTTTTCAGCGATGTTTTTCAGCGATGTTTTTCAGCGATGTTTTCAGCGATCTTTTCAGCGATCTTTTTCAGCGATCTTTTCAGCGATGTTTTTCAGCGATGTTTTCAGCGATCTTTTCAGCGATGTTTTTCAGCGATCTTTTTCAGCGATCTTTTCAGCGATGTTTTTCAGCGATGTTTTTCAGCGATGTTTTCAGCGATCTTTTCAGCGATGTTTTTCAGCGATCTTTTTCAGCGATGTTTTTCAGCGATGTTTTCAGCGATCTTTTTCAGCGATCTTTTTCAGCGATATTTTCAGCGATCTTTTTCAGCGATCTTTTTCAGCGATATTTTCCAGCGATCTTTTCAGCGATCTTTTTCAGCGATCTTTTTCAGCGATCTTTTCAGCGATGTTTTTCAGCGATGTTTTCAGCGATCTTTTCAGCGATGTTTTTCAGCGATCTTTTTCAGCGATCTTTTCAGCGATGTTTTTCAGCGATGTTTTTCAGCGATGTTTTCAGCGATCTTTTCAGCGATGTTTTTCAGCGATCTTTTTCAGCGATGTTTTTCAGCGATGTTTTCAGCGATCTTTTTCAGCGATCTTTTTCAGCGATATTTTCAGCGATCTTTTTCAGCGATCTTTTTCAGCGATATTTTCCAGCGATCTTTTCAGCGATCTTTTTCAGCGATGTTTTTCAGCGATCTTTTCAGCGATCTTTTCAGCGATCTTTTTCAGCGATGTTTTCCAGCGATATTTTCAGCGATATTTTTCAGCGATCTTTTCAGCGATGTTTTTCAGCGATGTTTTTCAGCGATGTTTTCAGCGATCTTTTCAGCGATCTTTTTCAGCGATGTTTTCCAGCGATGTTTTCAGCGATCTTTTCAGCGATCTTTTTCAGCGATCTTTTTCAGCGATCTTTTCAGCGATGTTTTTCAGCGATGTTTTCAGCGATCTTTTCAGCGATGTTTTTCAGCGATCTTTTTCAGCGATCTTTTCAGCGATGTTTTTCAGCGATGTTTTTCAGCGATGTTTTCAGCGATCTTTTCAGCGATCTTTTTCAGCGATCTTTTCAGCGATGTTTTTCAGCGATGTTTTCAGCGATCTTTTCAGCGATGTTTTTCAGCGATCTTTTTCAGCGATCTTTTCAGCGATGTTTTTCAGCGATGTTTTTCAGCGATGTTTTCAGCGATCTTTTCAGCGATCTTTTTCAGCGATCTTTTTCAGCGATGTTTTCCAGCGATCTTTTCAGCGATCTTTTTCAGCGATGTTTTTCAGCGATGTTTTCAGCGATCTTTTCAGCGATCTTTTCAGCGATCTTTTTCAGCGATCTTTTTCAGCGATCTTTTCAGCGATGTTTTTCAGCGATGTTTTCAGCGATCTTTTCAGCGATGTTTTTCAGCGATCTTTTTCAGCGATCTTTTCAGCGATCTTTTTCAGCGATGTTTTTCAGCGATGTTTTCAGCGATCTTTTTCAGCGATATTTTCAGCGATCTTTTTCAGCGATATTTTCAGCGATATTTTCAGCGATCTTTTTAAGCGATGTTTTCCAGCGATCTTTTCCAGCGATCTTTTCAGCGATGTTTTTCAGCGATGTTTTTCAGCGATGTTTTTCAGCGATGTTTTCAGCGATCTTTTTCAGCGATATTTTCAGCGATCTTTTTCAGCGATATTTTCAGCGATCTTTTTCAGCGATCTTTTTCAGCGATCTTTTCAGCGATGTTTTTCAGCGATGTTTTTCAGCGATGTTTTTCAGCGATGTTTTTCAGCGATGTTTTTCAGCGATGTTTTTCAGCGATGTTTTCAGCGATCTTTTTCAGCGATATTTTCAGCGATCTTTTTCAGCGATCTTTTTCAGCGATCTTTTTCAGCGATCTTTTCAGCGATGTTTTCCAGCGATCTTTTCAGCGATCTTTTTCAGCGATGTTTTTCAGCGATGTTTTTCAGCGATGTTTTCAGCGATCTTTTTCAGCGATCTTTTTCAGCGATCTTTTCAGCGATGTTTTTCAGCGATGTTTTTCAGCGATGTTTTTCAGCGATGTTTTTCAGCGATGTTTTTCAGCGATGTTTTCAGCGATGTTTTCAGCGATCTTTTCAGCGATCTTTTTCAGCGATCTTTTTCAGCGATGTTTTCCAGCGATATTTTCAGCGATATTTTTCAGCGATCTTTTCAGCGATCTTTTTCAGCGATCTTTTTCAGCGATCTTTTCAGCGATGTTTTTCAGCGATGTTTTTCAGCGATGTTTTCAGCGATCTTTTCAGCGATCTTTTTCAGCGATATTTTTCAGCGATCTTTTCAGCGATGTTTTTCAGCGATGTTTTTCAGCGATATTTTCAGCGATATTTTTCAGCGATCTTTTCAGCGATCTTTTTCAGCGATATTTTCACCGATGTTCACCGATATTCACAACTCTTCCATAGGCGAAACTCGTCGAAAAATTCGTCGAAAAAACTCATCGAAAAATTTGTCGACGAAGTTCGTCGACGAAACTCGTCTATGGGAAAAAAAGCACAAGTCAGTTTTAGACATTTCCCACATAAAATTGTTTAATGTTTAGGGGCTTTTATTTCGACTTCTAAAAGTCATAATATTCTAATTTTTTGATATTGTATTAAGTTTTTCGAGTTCTAAATAATATGTAAAATCCAGACTAATCTGACTTTTAGAAAAAAGCTCATAAAATATAGTATCTACATCTCCCCATATTTATCATCTGCACTGAAAAGGTATTTAACAATTTAATTAATTATAAACAAGCGTTTCAGTGCCAACTGAAATTTTAATATAACATATTTCTTACTGTATTAGAATCGAATTCATGGATGTTTATGGGCAATTTTCTCAAAGTATGGTTGTAGAATTTTGAATATCCATAGCACATTCTATTCAGCTTTTCGAGCTCTTTCGTATGATACCATATTTATCAAAAATGTTTAATTTAAAAAAATTCAAAAAAATTTAGTATATCTCCAATAATCCCAAGCTCAGAAGCGCTTTGTTTTTAATCTATTTTGATTGATAAATGAAAGATTACATAAAAACTTGCTCAGCCCAAACTCAGTCTTTATAACGAGATATACTTTAACTTTTTAAATCTGTTTTGTAATCTTTTTACTTTTTAAATTAATTTAATATTTATAAAAGATAAATTAAACATTTACGGAAAAAATATTATTTATTAAAAATATTAATAAAATTATCAAAAAATTATTTTGTCAAAATAAATTTTCTTTTAAGCTTTAGAACCCTCAATTTTAGTCAAAATTGTTTCCACCTTAAAATTAAAAAATAAAATTTTTAATTAATTTAAAACCTCTTCAATATTTTTTATTTGTTCAATAATAGGATAATCATTAGATGGATCACAAATTTTTTGATAAATAATTTTATAAGCAGCAAAAATGTGTTCATTTGTACGGCGTTGAATTGAATTAAGAATTCTAAATTTAAAAAAAAAGTTTAATTTAATTTTACTACATTATTTATTTATTTTTAACAAATTTTGAGCAATTAAAAAAAATTTTCCATCAATGGGGTTCGAACTCTATACCCACAAGCTTTGTATCCAAGCAACTTACCACTTAACCAAACAACTTAATAATATAAAACTTTTTTCTGTATTATGTTCTTTTTTAAGACTTAAAAAAAATTTGATTTATTAAACCTTGTAGAGGACACTTTAGCTAATTGATTACAATTGTAACAATCCGTATTTAATAAAAATTGATTAAATTTGGTAATAGAATCCTTAACTCGATTTGGTTCCATTCCAGAAATTTTTGATAATTGTCCCTATAAAATATTCTATATCCACAAAAAAATATTAAAAAAAACCTGATTAATTTCATGTGCCATAGCTTTAGTATATAAATCCATCATATCAGTTTTATCAAGTACTAAAGATGCTTGTTCACTAACTAAAACATCTTCATTAGCTTCAATCTGTGCTTTAATCATTTCTAATTTTTTATCAGTGTATTGATATAAAATTAAAATTGAACGTATTGAATTTAAACAATTTAACATATAAACTGAAACATCCAAAAAATTATCCAAATTACTACAGATTAATTGAATTGATTGAATTAATGGATCCAAAATGTGTTGAAAAATCTTTTTAAAAATTATTAAATAAATTTAAAAAAAATAAAAACCTTATTATAAATTTCCCGTTTGTCCGTATTTACAGTCAAAGTTCCATAGGTTGGTGATTCTAAAATATCACGCAGTAAAAGAAGTGTTTGATTAACAGAATTAACAGGCATCAAATCATAATCGGGCACTCTTGCCTTAAATTTAAAAAATAATAAAATTTGAAAAAATAAAACAAACATTGGCCAATATTTTTTGAGTTGCAGAACTAACAGAACTATAAAACATATTAGAACAGAGTTCATGTAAATCACGACAGCATAATAATAAGTGAGAATTTGGTGGAAGCAGCTCACTAAAAACATTTTTTAAATTAGTTAAGGTTTAGAAAGAAAGAAAATCCAAGGTTTTTAATTAAAAATACTTTTAAAATAAATTTAAAACAAAAGAAAAAATATTTAAAAACGAATTAAAAATTTGTACATAAAATAAAAGTAAATTTCCCCCAAGAGGATTCGAACCTTCAACCTTACAGTGACGAACCTAAGACACTACCACTGCACCAAACCGACAACTTATAAATGAAGGTTAAAAAAGAACTAAATAATCTAAAAAAACCTTGAAAATACTCAACTTCCTAACTTACGTAAAAGTGTCCACAAAATAAAATAATAAATTAGAGAGTCTGTAAAGCACTATACAATTACCTTCTCTTGTAATACATTGTTCAACACGTAACTTTAATAAAAAAATTAAATAAAAATTTAAATTAAAAGAAAAAAACTCTTAAAGGTTGACAAAAGGCCTCAGAAATTGAAGAAAGAACACAAAGTATTTGTTCTGTAATTTTTTCAGCTAAACAATGACATCCACGTAATAAATTCTCAACAAATTCCTTTTCGTTTAAAATTGAAGATTGAATCCAAGAAAACATTTCGTTAACATATCTAGAACAAATTGAAGATTTTATGTTTACAAAATAAATAATGTTTAAAAAAAAGTTGCGGATAAAATTTGCGGATTTTTGCCAGCCAAATAAAAATGACTAAAAAATTTTTAATGTGTTTGCATGCAAAATAAAAACAGAGTTATGCATAAGGATCCGAACCTTCCCCCTCAAAAGTACAAACCCAAGACAATACCACTACACCAAACCATCAATTAAAAAAATAAACTTTAAAAAACCTTATAGGATCAGTAGAAAGCTGTTCAATAGGTTTTTGAAATCCAATAGATTTTGCTCCTTTTGTTAAAACTTCAATAAAAGCTCTAACAAGATAATTACGCCTAGCATAACCATAATCTTCTAATGCTTTTGAAAAAAGTGTTGGTTTTAATTGAATATATTCAAAAGATTGAATTAAAGTAGATTTTAAATCGAAAAATTCAACATTAAGAAGTCTACATTCATCTGAGGAAAAAATAATTTAAAAATTAAACAATAAAATACTTTGAATTGACTGATAAAGTGTATTGTACGACGTCTCGAGTTTATCAGAAAGAAGTTGAGAAATTTCAATCCTAAATATTAAAATTGAAATTAATTATTTTTTAAAAATACAATGCAAAATTCTCAGGTTCAACAGCAATGCGTTCAACAACATTAGAATTAACTTCGATTAGGCGATTAAATGCCTTGAAAAATGAATCGCTAATAGCTAAATTAATTTTTTTTAATTTTAAAATAAATTTAAAAATTCAAAAAACTAATAAACCTGTTTTTCCTTCTAAACACAAAGCCTTCTCCTCATCTTCCGTCAATAAATATTTTGCAAAAAAGTCTGATAAATATGCTTGTTTCATTACTAATTCTTTCCTATCATTTTTTAAATAAATTTTAAAAATTAAAAAAATCCAAACTTTTCATTTTGTAAAATAGCCGTCTTTTTCAATAATTCTTGAGTTTTTTCTTTATTCATTTGTATACGATTAGTCATTTCGTGACATATTGTATTCATACTACGAATTTTGCCAACAAAAGATTGAATTTGAGAATTCATCTAAAAATTGAAAAAAAATATCTTTTGCGGACAAAAAGTTGCGGCATCTGGCCTTCCAAAAAAGCAAAAAATTAAAACAAACATTTTCAAATTGTTCCAAATATTGTTGATTGAGTTCAAGTTCTCTGTCTTCAATAGCTATCTTCAAAGCTTTTTCGGTTATATTTGCACCACCATCATGCAAATTTTCGTTTAAATAAGTAAATGCTTCCATAAAATTCTTTAAAAAAATTAAAAAATAATAAAATTAAAAAAACCTCGTCCTCATCTAATCGTGTATTTAGCAAAGATTCAAGTCGAGTATTATTATTATTACCACTCTCATTGAGTGAAATCATGTTCTAAATAATGCTTAAAAAAATTAAAAAAAAATTTTTGATTAAACAAATAAAATGTGGGTAAAACCAAACTATTCGCGAGCCACATATGTAATTAGCGACTGGTCAGTTGCAAGCAACGTAGTAACAAATTAACAATAAATGAAAATAAAAAAAGAATTTTTAACAAATATGTAAATTTTAAAAGATTTTATAAAATTTTTATTTCATTGCATTTTTTAAAAAAAGGCCACAATTGAAAATACAACAAAGTCGAAAAAAGGGAAAAACAAAAATTAATTAAATTTTTTTATTCTGGGGATTTTTTAATTATTTATTAATTTTGTATGACAAAAAAGATTTATTAAACAATTAAAATATTTTGTCATACACAAAAAATCAAAAAAACTATTTGCATTTTATTATTAAATTTGGCATTAAAATATAGGTTACTTGTCCTCTCACCTACTTTTCTTTGCAGATACTCAGAAATACACCCCTTTACTTATTTAATACGTCCAAGTGTGTAATTTTCTAGAAATAGAGGACACCTATTTTCCTTTTTTTTGGTCAAACATCAGTCAGACGTTCGAGATGATAGAGGGGTATATTTGAATATATCAAGCAAGAAAAGGGGGATAAAGAGAAGACAAATACCAAACTTTTTATAAACATTTCAGTATATTAAAAAATTCAACCGTAGCTGAAATTTCCTTTATTAAATTATATTGGCCTTCTTGTATTACGCATTTTTTCAAGTCTAGATTGCAAATGATTGTTAGTTTCTTTACTTTCTTCAATTACTTGTTCCTTGTCACGAAGCTTAAAAATTACTTTTTTTTATTTTTCTTAAAAATATTAAAAAGAAAACCTCTTTTTTCAACTGTCTGTTCTGCTTTTGCAATTCTTCAGACTCCTTTTCCGATTGTTCCGCAATTGTTTTAAACCTTTTTAGTTGAGTTTCAGATCGTCCAAAAGCTCCTTCTAAAGCGGTTTTCTCTCTTTCCATTTCTTGAAGTTTAAGCTTCATTTCTGTAACTTGTTTTAAAGCGTCTCCTAAAATTAAAGAAAAATTCGTTTAAAAATCTAAAAAAATTCAAAAACTATGCAAGCTGTCGTCACTACTGCTATTTGACCCAATAGAATTGTAATCTTCCCTTGGCCGTTGTCGTCGATTGTAAAGAGTTTTTTCTGCCTCTTCCACTTGCTGCCGAAGCTTTCGATTCTAAAAACAATTGTTATAAAATTAAAAAATTAAATAAACCGATTCCACGATCCTTTGTATTTTTTGGTCAACAGCAGAAGTTCCAGGGAGAGCCTTTTCAACGGCAGCTAAGGTGACATAGGAAACTAATAAAGGCTCAAATTTGCTAAAAAATGAATATAAAACATAAAAAATATACAAATAAACGTTTTTGTGCTGTCAATTCCATTTTCTGATCCAGCTCTAGAATGATGTATAGGCGGAAGAAGGTCATCATTTGGGTCTTGATTAGCAACAAGAAAACCATTTTCCTGAAAAAGTGAATAATCCATCTGATGAATTAAAAAGAAACTAACATGAATTAGCTTATCCCTTTGAAGAATTTCATTTCTTAATTGTTGCTGTTGAAGATGAAGCCCTTCAACTGTTTTCTAAATTTGAAATTCAAAGTTTTTTTATGAAATAATAAACCTTTAAAAGCTTCAATTCTTCATTGATTTCACGATTCTCTCTAGTTACCTTTAAAATAAAGTTTAAAAATCACAAAAAGTTAATTTAAAAAAACCTGATATAAAATTTGATCTTTCTCTTCTATTTCATCCTTCATAAGGTCAAGTTCATACAAAAGTGCAGACTTTTCATTATCAAGTTGAGAATACAGCAACATTGCACGTTGAAATTTCTTTTCCAATTCGCTAACTTTGTCCTTTTAAAAAACCAAATTAAAAAAATTAATTTAAAAAATTACATTTTCGTTATCAATAAGATGATAGTCTTTTTGATCGTTGGCTTTTATTGATTTTTCAAGACAATCTATCCTAACTTGTCTCGCTTCATCTCTGGCTTGCCTTTTCTTTGAAAGGAGTTCTTCTGCCTTTAAACAGTAATAAAAATTTTAGAAAATTGAAAAAAAATTTTCTGGAGGGGTTCCAGGTCATAAAACACAATCCCCATATTTTTAAGCTAAAATTTACTTTAGTTAAACGCCCATTGTTGTAATAAACAAATCTTATAGTCATTTAAAAATAAATAAAAAATACTTCTCTATTTATTCTGTCCAAAACGCTCTCTTCCATATGTGAGCTAGCTGGAGCACGTCTTCGTGGAGAAGAATAGGAACTCATTATTGCAATAAAAATTAATGTGCTCAGCAATTAACAGATTTTATTAAGGCAAGAATTATGCTCTAAAAAAATTAGAAATTAAAAAACAAAAAACAAGAAAATTAGTCACACAAAGAGGGCGATCTTTATGATGTTATAAAATAAAAATCATTGAAAGTAGAAATCAAATTAAATTCCTTTTTCTTCCTTGCCAATTAAAAAAAGAGGAAATATTGATTGAAATGAAAGTAAAATATTGGATCAAAATTAAGGAACAGAAAACACACAAAAACGGAAAGAGAAAAAAGCATCAGTTGTTCTTGTAGATAAAATGAACAACTTTTAATAGAACTTTTCAAAATTTAAAATTTTAAAGTCAACTATTTAGAAATTTAAAGGCAAACAAGCTAAGGATTGAGATTTATATAATTTTAATCGCTTATAAATGACCTTAATGCGTGTTCAGACATTTCGTCTACAGAAATTGCACGACATTTCGTCCCAACGGCAAAAAATCGTGGGCTCGGGTAAACGAAATGTAGTTTTTTTGCGATAGAGGCGAAATGTCGTGCAATTTTGTTTGACGAAATGTACCGGTCCCCCTTAATGAAGAAGAGCAGAAGCTTGCTTCTTTTTATCTCTAATTCTCTTTATTTAGAATATATTTCGCATAACTATTCGCAGAAAATAAATTTCGCAGCACTATCGCAGGAATTCGCAGCTAAATATTCGCAACACTTCACAAATTACCTATTTTGTTTTTAATTAAACTTAAAATTTATTTTCTTTTTTTTCTAGTTTTTTTAATATTTCTTGATTCTTCAAGTCGATTTAATCTGAATATCTTATTGTTATTTCAACGCAATGACGGAAGAAGTAAGAATGATCGAAAACGATGGATTTAAGTATTTCAAAAAGGTAACTAAATTTTTGACCTAATTATATTTGTACTAACCTTCATAAATAGCAAGTTAAAAACCGACACGTAAAATTAGATAATATCTATTTATTGGGCGTTATTTTGCTTAATAACGAGGAAAAAGGAGTTTAAAAGTGCGTACAAATATTATTAAAAATTTGTGCAATTCTACAAAAAATTTTAGAACGATCAATGGTACCAGGAGTCGCCTTTCTTCAAGGATAGTTATCCAATTAAACAAGAACTTGTGCCTGATTGCGTCAAAACCGAGTGGAATAATTTAATGGAACAACAAATTGAAAACGATCAAAATGAAATTTTTGAAAATATGGCTGTTGAGAACGCAAGAGAGTCGTCTATTGATGTGGCAAAAAGTATTCCTCCAGCTAAAAGTCACTCAAAAAAAGCTGTTAAGAAAAAGGTTATTTTTTAAATTTAAATTCCTTTATTTTTTCTAAATATTCTCGCAAGTACTTTAAAGCAAAAATTTTTTAGAAACATATTCTAAACAAAATTTTACAGGGTACCCTTTCTGATCCAAGACTTCAACATGCTATGTCCAAAAAAGCTGTTTCTTCGATTAATTTTTCTTCATCACCTGCATCTTCTGTTGTAACTATTGAAGGCGGAGGATTAACGCCAATTATTGTAACTGATTCACAGCAATTAATTCGACCACTTAGTATTTTTTCTGATATTTATATTTTTTATTAAAAAAATTTTAAGGGGCAGAACTCAGATCAAAGATGCTGGAAGATGCTAAGGAATTGGAGAAAAGGATGGAAATTAGAAAGGTTGTGAAAATTAAGTTTTAATAGAGATTTCTTTTTTTTAATTTTTTACTCAAAATTTTTAAAAAATTCCTCAAAAATTTTATTTAATTTTTAGAACATTATGACCATCCAGGATGTTAAGACCAAACCTTTTGAACCAAAGAAAAAACAATCAGAGGAATCAATGCTTGCTCGAAACGAAAGTCGAAGGAAAATGGCTGAGACAGCGGAACAAATGAGTATTTTTTTAATTTTATTTTTGCTTAATTTCTCTAATTTATTAGTTTCAAAATTGGAAAGAATCAAAAAAGCAAGGAAAATGCTTACTGATCTAAAGCAGGGCGAGGAAGGTTTATTTATAAGTTGGATTATTTGTAAAAAAAATTTTTTGCAGAACAAATGGTGGCCAAAGTTCCAAGATTAGGAAAAATTTTTGAGGTTAAATTGATAATTAAAACTTAACAATACTTCAAAAATTTTAACAATAGATTGAACGACTTTCCGAGTTTGCTTCTGCAAACAATGTTACAGTGCTTAATTTGGATAAATTTATTTGTGCAACTGATAAGCGAAGGATTATTTACAATGGTTTTTTAATTTATTTTTTTTTAATTTTGCGAAAAAATTTTTAAAATTTTATTAAATTAAATATTCATAGAGAAAGGTGTTTGTATCTTTTGTTCTGTTCATGGCCTTAGTCAATCGGTTGAAAAACATCAAGATGATCGGGATTGTCCTTTTTTCTTTTGTACATGTGCACATGTAAATTTTTATTTTTTTTAATATTTTAAATTTAAAAATTTTTCAGTGTTATATGGTTGGCAAATTGGGAGAAAAAGGTGTTTTTCTTGTTGATAAGTAATTATTTTTGAATTGATATTTTTAATGGATATTTATTTTTTTTTCGCAGCGATTTTTTATTATACATATATGATTCGAATTTTTTTTTAAATGAGTAAAATGTTTTTTTCCAAAATTTTATTTTTTAAATTCTGAAAAAATAAAAATTTTTTAATGAATGATTCATTTACGATGAAAATGAAAATATATTTTTTTAAACAAAGTGACATTAAGTAAAAATTCTGATTAATAGTTTAAATTTATTTGTCAAGTTTTAAGCATTTTTAAAGTTGTTTTAAGTATCCAGAAAATATTTTTTGAATATTAAAAAATATTAATTTTGTATTTTTTCATTAAAATTTGAAAAACACAAAATTCTGATTTTGTCTTTTTGCAAAAATTCTGATTTTGTATTTTTTAATTATTACTGGGAATGTACAACATATAATACTATAATTCTGATTTATTAATTCTGATTTGTGTTTTAATACTATAATTCTGATAATTCCTATTTGTGTTTCGGATAAATTCTGGTGAACAAGCATTATTATAATGACTTGTGTTTTCATTATAATTCTGGTTTAAATATTTTTGTATTTTTATAAAATTCTGATTTTATTTAATTTTTTATCACTAATATTGCTCATTTTTCACGTTCTTTCTCTTATTTTGCGCATAAGGAATATAATAAATAAATATTTCTCTCCAAGGCCAGGAACGGACATGTGTAATGTTGAATAAAAAGAGCAATAAAAAAATTTCCGCTAGCCCCTCGTCCACTAAAAAGGCGTAAAAAAGTAGTTTTGTACATGGATCGATTTGGTTTGCGCATTCATCTATTTAATATAATTATTAAACAACCTTTTTTGAAAACATTATATATTTTATTACAATTTTAAACTTTTTTTAAAGCGATCAATTTTTTCCCTTCATCTCAAAACTAATTTTATTTTATTAAAACTCTCTCTTTTAATAAATCCTATAGGGTTGATTAGTAAAAGCTATAGAAAAACCTTCTCAAGGTCATTATAAAACAAGTCAAATTTTCAAGATGACATTTCTTTTACATATTAAAAAAATTCAATAAAATAACTTAATGTGAGAATAAAATTATAAAATTTTAAAAAAATGCGCGAAATTTTTTCTTAAAAATAACAAATAAAAAAATAAGTTTTTTATATACTGAATTTCTGCAAATAAATAAAGAAAATTATTCCCCATCAGAATTATTCATTAAATAAATCTGAAATTTCGAGTTTCAAATTTTTTGAAATTTTCAATTTAAAAAAGGGCCAATATCAAGACTATCACTTTATAATTTTTATGTGTTTTTTAATTGTATTTTTGAGTGTTTTTCCAACCTTTCTAATCAAATAATAATAAAAATATTTTTATTATTTTTCCTCAAGTTTTCTTTTTCACAATTTCTCGTAAGTGTGAATGACGCGAAAAATAAGGAAAAAAATAAAAAAGTGAAAGAACGGAGAACTAAAAAAATTATATATTTTGAGCAAAGGATTGACACACTTTTTTTGTACCTTTTTCTTTTGTGCAAAATGTTCTCCCTAATTTTTACAATGCGCAATAATTTTTTGCGAGCATAAAAACACTTTTATTCTCACACGTAGAATTTTTATCAATTTATATTTGAATGAAAATAAATTTAAATTTTTTTAAATTTAATTATTAAAACAAAAATAAATTTATTAATTATAAAATACCCTTTAAAATACCAAAATGTCCAATTTTCATAACGTTCAGAATTTAAAATAAATTAAAAATGATTATTCCTAAAATTTCAACAAAACTTTACTAAAAAAATTTATGGGAACAAATAATCCTCCTTCAGCATCTTCCCTTTGGCGGTGGTCAGCTTATGGTTTCTATGGATTATCCACTAAATATTGCTTTTTATTAACTAATTTTTTTGCTGCAATATTAACAATTATTACATTTAGTTATGGAATATGGCTTTATATAAATAGATCACAGGTATTTTTTTAACTAAGGTTTTCTTATCTCTCAAAAAAACAAAAAAATCCGGTTATAGTGACACTCACAAGAAGTCGGCCCAGTGGTGTCACTATAAACGGAGTGCCATTATATCCTGAGATATAATAAAGGAAACCCCGGTTAGGCTTTGTTTAATTACTTTTAGGTGTATTTTACATATGAATAAAATAATAAATAAATTTAATTTTAGTATTATGAATTGTTAGCGCCAAGTTTATACGTTGACGTCAGCAGGGTTTTTTATTTTATTAATTAAATTAATTTTTACTAAAATATTTATTTAAAGATAATGATTGTTATTTCATTAATGTCTCTTGCAAATAGCGGAATTGCTGTTTATGCTGTTCATCGTGAGCTGAGATGCCTTATTTATTCGGTGTTTAAATTAATCTTAAAAAAATCAGAAAAAATAAAAATTTATTTCCTCTCTTAGTTTTCAACAGCATCAACTATTCTTAGCTTTTCCTTAATAATTGGAGGGTTAATGGGCTTTGTTTTTCGTCAAAAGCTTGATCAGACTCCTCTCCACCTTAAAATGCTCACTTCACTAAAAGAATTGTACGGGTCTCCTGATATGCCTGAAATTACTTATGCTTGGGATAGTCTTCAAAAAGAGGCAAGAAAAATTGAAAAATTCTCTTTTCTAATTTAAATATTTTTTTAAAGTTTAAATGTTGTGGTGTCAATGGAACAGAAGATTATTCAATTTGGCGTACTTCAAAATGGCATATGCATCAAAAGGCACCAAAACCTGCTTTTCCAGAATCGTGGTAAGGTTATAATTAAATAATATTAATCAAAAATATTTAAATATTTTTAGGTTAATTCATTACAGTAAAATTATAAATTACTCCATCCATGCAGCTTTTTAAAACGTTTAGGTTAACCTATTGCGTTTAAAAAGCTATTAGTTGGATTTTACTAGAAAAAGGCTTAATTTTGGTAAATAACTAGGAATTTTAGCTAGTTGATTGATTAAAATAATCAGAATACTCAGAACATAAATGATCGGAATTAATCAGAATTTTTTCATTTTCAAGTTGTGTGCCAACAAGTTTAGAAGCGTGTCGACGCCTTTCAAATTCCTTGGATGAAGCAATGACTAACGGTCATTTACCTAATCATTTTTTAGCAAATGCAGGATTGTACAAAAATATAGAAAAAGCTGAGGCTTTAACTACATTTGCAATTTCTAATCACTTAACACCTCCGTTCTATACAAATACTTGCCATATGCCTTTCCGTAAAGGTATGCGTGTTTAATAAACAAATACAAAAATATTATAAAATCAGAAATAAAATACATATAAAAAATATTAAAAAATACAAACCAGAAAAATCAGAATTAATCAGGAAAAACCTTTAATAAATAAGAATAAACAGAAAATACAAACCAGAAAAATCAGAATTAATCAGGAAAAACCTTTAATAAGTAAGAATAAACAGAAAATACAAACCAGAAAAATCAGAATTAATCAGGAAAAACCTTTAATAACTAAGAATAAACAGAAAATACAAACCAGAAAAATCAGAATTAATCAGGAAAAACCTTTAATAACTAAGAATAAACAGAAAATACAAACCAGAAAAATCAGAATTAATCAGGAAAAACCTTTAATAAGTAAGAATAAACAGAAAATACAAACCAGAAAAATCAGAATTAATCAGGAAAAACCTTTAATAACTAAGAATAAACAGAAAATACAAACCAGAAAAATCAGAATTAATCAGGAAAAACCTTTAATAACTAAGAATAAACAGAAAATACAAACCAGAAAAATCAGAATCAGGAAAAACCTTTAATAACTAAGAATAAACAAAAAATAAACCAGAAAAAAAACTAGGAAAAATCAGAACAAACGTAAAAATATAACAATTAAAAAACCGGAAATATCAGAATAAATAAAAAATACAGATAAGAATAAAACCGGAAAATAATTTCTAGAAAAATGCAGAATAAATCATAAATAAAAAATACTAAAAAAAGTACTAAAATTAAGAAAAATGCATCAGAATATATTATTTTAGATCTTTTATCGGTAGTTCAAGTTGCCGCTTGGCTATGCGTTGCAAGCAGTCTTTTCCTGGTATATTATTTTTATAAAATTCAAGTTTTTATTTCTGATTTTTTAGCTTGTTCCAGCTGTTTTCGCTGCTTTCTATGCCAAATTAATTAAAAAATAAATTTTAAATTTTTGAAAAAATGTGATAATAAAATCCATATTTTATACATGAATGTACATATATTATAATAAAATAAAAAAATTTGATTTTTTCAAATTTAATAAAAAATTAGATCATTCGAAAAAGAACAAAATTCTGAATCGAATGAGCTATCTAAGACATTCTAAAAAATATCATTTTCGAGAAAATTTTTTAAATTTTTCTAAAATAAGAATTTTCTAAAAAATATATTTGATATTTATTTATACATTTATCAGATATTATTTAATTGAATCGAAAGAAACCGTGTTTAGTTCAACATGGAGAGGTGACTGTGTCAGAGTTGCCGCGGGTTACTCGAAACCCGACAATTGAGCTCAACCCGCGGCAACCCTGTTGTGAGTATAAACATTAACGAGGAGGAAGTTTACAGTAAAAATTAATTATTAAATAAGGCGATAAGAATGAAAAAAAAGAAGAAAATATAAAATTTTAATTACGATGGGGAATTTAAATATATTATTCAAAAAATACAATATTTTCTCTGAGATTTAAAAATTAAAATTTTTCTCCTCTTTTAAAATACGTATTTATAAAACAGGCAAGAAGAAGAAAAAAAAGTTGGCTTAAAATAGGTAAATATATTAATAATCACAATTTTGCTTTTTTACAAGCTACCAAACAAAAAATAAATGTTTTAAATTATAGGTATTTTGAAAATTGAAAATTTTTTACAATTTGACATCAATTTAAAAATCTTGTTTTTTATACGAATTTTTTGTATTTAAACTTTTAATTTTATTTAGTAGCCATATTTTGCGGGGCAGTAGTTGGCGAACGATTTTCATTAATTATTAAATACTTATCAAATTCTTGAGGATTTAAGTCGGCTGCGTTGAAACCCTTAAAATAATAATTTTTATTATCTATTAAACTGTTTTATCCCACCCCTCCATCTTAGCACACTTTCTGAGAAAAAATAATAGGGATTCTAGGATCGTGACATTTGAGTCTGGACATAAGACAGTGTCTAGGCTTATTTATTTTTGAAAAAATTGATGAAAAAGGAATACGTAGAGAGAAAAAAGAGAAGAAAGGTCTTACTTTATTTATTTTTTAAATTTCTGTTACCTGAAATAACGGATCCATGTAGCCAATAACAACAGATTGCTGCTGTTGTTGTTGAGGGAATGAAGTGGAATCCACCTCCATCATAATATCCTGTTATATAAAAATAAAATGAGAAGAAAATTGAGGTATTTTTTAGTAAATTAAGTTATTTTTTTATTAAAGGACATTTGAGTCACTTAACAAACCTGCGGCAAATTTGGGGCATTTGATCTTTGAAGGAATAAAGAATGGTTATGATGAGATGGATGACAGTCTCCCGCAACATTTCCAAAGGTATCGATGGAATTAGTAGCCGAGGAATCATGATTTGGACGACCAAGGAAAGAAGGATCCAAAAGGCCCTATAAATAAGATAATTTGAGTTTAAAAATATGTTAAAAAGGAAATAAAATAATATTTTTATATTAAAAAAGAAAGAAGATTTTGGGCTATAAGATACAAAAAAGAACATATTTTTATCTAAAAAATAAAAAAAGGTATGAATTTTTAAAGTAAATTAGTCAGAATATTTTTATCCACTGAGAATACAGTAAACTTATTTTTAAAGAAATTAAAATTTACCTGTCTAATAATTTGTTCACGTCTCTCTTGCATACATTGCTTCTCTTGTTTTAATTGTTGTACTCTATCCAGACCTCCGGCTAAAACAGAAGTTGTAACTGTATTGGGCGTTGCTGAAGGGCCAACAGAAGAAGAGCCGCCATGGAATTGTTGTTGCTTTGAAAAAAAATTTTTGAAAAATTTTGAAAATTTTTTTTGGCTTTTTTAAATTTTGAAAAATTTTTTACATTTTGAAAAATTCAAAATTTTTTATATTTTGAAATTTTTTTCATTATCAATTTTAATCATTTTTACTCTATTTCCACTAGAAGTCATTCTTGTTGTATCCATTGCCGCACCAGCAGATTGGCTATAGGAATGTTGAAAGTTTTGTTGATTATTAGCATCATGATGTTGTTGTTCTGTTTTGTGTGTGTGTCGACTCATAACTATTTGTTGTTGAATTTCTTTTGGTAATCTTGGATCATACCAAGTTGTTTCTTTATGGATATGGTCAATAAAATAAGCATCTCCATTTGGAGTATATGCCTTTTCCCAACCTTCAGGTAAAGGTCCAAGTCCATCTTCTTCCTTTCAAATAATTTAAAAATTTTAAATTTTGTTAAGGTCTATGGGTAACAAAGCCTACACCCTTAGGCCTCGACTGTAGGTGTTGGCAAAAAAGAAAATTAAAAAACCAAAAGATCAACACTAAAGAAGGTTAATGTTCAAAAGATCAACACTAAAGAAGGTTAATGTTCAAAAGATCAACGCAGATTTAAAGGCTTCCACTTAAAGTAACTTAAAAATAAAAGACTGAAAATACTATATCCCTTTTGAGATTATTTTAAGCCCTTAGGCAACATAATTTAAAAAATAAAGAGTCAACTCTAAAATATTTTTTAAAAAATACCAAAAGTATAGTTGTAGTAGATTGTGGTGATTGATGAGAATGCCCAATATTATTATTATTAAAATTATTATTTTCAATAATTTGTTGTTGAGAAGAAGAATTATGTTCTATTGAAGAAGGGGGTGAGGCCATATTATTTTGATGAAAGCCTCCAGCTACTGCAGCGGCGGATTCAAAGGCTAAAGGATCAAGACTTTGGCTTTTTCCACGAGTTGTTGACCAATACATTGCTGCTGATGTAGGAAATTTGTTAGGACTGGAAAATAAAATTATTCTAAATATAAGGACAAAAAATAAGAACAAAGATATAAGAACACAAATTACTTACTCATTAATTTGAGCCGTAACATTATGTTGTTGATTAAAATATTCAGAATTTTGTTGTTGGCATAATAAAGGATTATTATTATTATTAATTTGTGAAGAAATTAATTGACTACTTCCAGCAAGCATATCAAAATCACAAGATTTAGCAGCTCTTTGATGAGCGACTGGAGGTAATTCTGCCATTGTTGCATTTAAATATATATTACTACTATTATTATTATTATTAGCTGTTGCAGAGGAAGAGGAACAATGTTGATGACGTTGATTATTAAAGTTTTGTTGTTGTGGGGGAGATGTAGCAGCCATTGCGTTAAGTGAGCGACTGTAAGCATGTTGATAGGGTTGGGCAATTGGGGGAAGTGCAGAACGACTATTTCTGTTAATTAGGTATTTTGAAATTTTTTTGGATTTTGGACATTTTGAACATTTTAAAATTTTTTGGATTTTGGACATTTTGAATTTTGGACATTTTGAAAATTCTTGATATTTTGTAAAAAAATAAATATATATAGTATATTCTCACTTTGAATTGGTCATATGTTGTTGATGATGTAAATGATGGGATGAGGGCATTTGTTGCTGAGAAGAAGAAATTTGTTGTTGTATTCCTTCATTTTGAGTAAATTGATGTGGCTCAAATTGTTCATAATTAATTAAAGCGGGGGCACTAGCTTGTCTTTGATGAATTATAGTCGAACAAGAAGCTGAATAATTTTGTCCAGTCATTTGGTCTGTTAATGCCATTGGAATATGCCCTCCTCCTTGGTGAAGACCAAAAGAGGAAATTGATGAAGGGCTGAGGGTATGGCGCCCTGCAGACGACCCAAACCCATCGTCAGAGGAATCGCGCGAATGTCCCTTTAAATTAAAAAAAATAATTAAAAAAAATTTTTTTAAGTAGCTCACAGAAGAGCAACGTGTTTTCGTTGGAGGACGCCAGAATGAGTTAGGCAACTGAAAATATTATTAATTTTATAAGTTTACTTATTGTTAGAGGGGTTATGAGGCATAATTTTCACACCAAAATCCAAGTTGTTCATTTAAAATGGTCAGACTCAAAATGGTCAAAATGGAAGAGTTGCTTGAATTTACCATTTAGTATATTAAATTCATTTTAAGTCTAAATTAACAAAGGAAAGACATTTCTACTGCTAGAACTGCTTAAAAAAGAGTAAAGTAGAGGATCTCTTCTAGTTTAACCATTGAAACAAAAATAAATTTTAAACCTTATTTTTCTTGTTAAAGTGCTTACTGCCTCGTTCATTATGAGTCTTAAGGCCTAAAAAAATTTAAAAAAATTAAAAAAAAATAAAAAAAATAAACCAGCATTAATAAGTTCTTCAATACTTTTGCGTGGATCGTCCACAGTAGTATTTATTTGAACAGTCCCACCACCTCTCATTTGTTGTTTGGCTAATGCCAATTCTACACGTTTCTTTGCGGAAGCCATTTGAAAATTTAAAAAAGGCAAGAAAATGGTAATAATTTAATAATTAATTTAAAAAATTTATTTTTTAAATTTTGGCAATTTTTTTAGCAAAAAGATAAAAATTTTTCTTCTCGAAACTCGAGAATCTGAAAAATAAAATTTTTTCTTAATTAAATTAGTATTACTAATAAATTTTATTTATTTATCATTTAAAAAGACAACACGATTACTCGGACACTACGGCGTCAAATTAAAAGAATGGCGCCATAGGTGAAATTAATTGGGATTTCACATAAAAGGGAAATTGGAGATAAATAAGACAGGTGAGGAGAAAAGAGTAAATCAAAATTGAAATATTACTGTAATAAGAGCGCAAAGGTGTGAAGGCGCCATTTTGGTGTTTATTGGCAGTACCAATTTTAATAATTGCTTTTTATTTTTTATTTATGTGTGAGCGAGATAAAAATAAATAGCAAAAATAAATTTGTTGTTTTTTAAACAAGAAAATAATATTTTCCGGATTTTACTATTTTTTATTTATCTATTTTTCTTTTTTTGTCAATACAAACAGACAAAACTCACTAGTCTTTTATTTTTATAACTCAGTTATAAATTAACCAATTGAGCTAATTTTGGTAATATTCGATAGAAAACAAATTCAGCTACAAAATAAAATAGAAAGCATAAAGTTTGAAGCAATAAAAAAAGGAGTTATGCTCAGAAAACCACTAAAAACATGCATTTTTATCAAAAAATGGCAGTTTTTCGATGATATTTTTTTTAATCAACTAGTTCTTTTAAATTAGTTAGAAAATTTAATTCTCTATTAAATAATATTAAAATTAGCTCAAAAGGTTAATGCTATCAATAGTTATAGAGATTTGAAACAAGTGAACTTAAAGCAATGGTGATTTTAAAGCTATAAAAAATAAAATAAATTAACAACTTTATAAAAACGATTAGAAATAAAAAAGAGGATAAAAATGGTAACAAAAAGGTGAAATATTAATTACTAAATAAAATTGTTAGTTTGGGAAAATTTAACTGTGAAAAAGATTTATTTTTAAATTTAACTTTAATTAAAATAGGAGCAAATCACTGAACAGACATTTCACCGAATACGACATTAGGGTAAAAAGTAAAGAAACAAAAGGCCGTATAACTAAATAAAAATTGAATTGCTTTAAAAAATATCTCAGAAACAAGTACAGAATTTTTAAAACAAAAAATAACGTTTAACTGCCCCTTCGGTGATTTTTTCAAATTTTCGGTAAATTGTCCCAACGGTGATTTTTCCCTTTTATATAAAATAAAACAATTAAAAATAAAATATTAATCGATTTAAAGCAACAAAATGAACAAAATTTATTACTTTAAAAAACTCTTTATTTCCACCCGCAAAATGATAAGCAAAGTCAATTGAAAGAGAGAGAGAGAAGGAGGCTTTAAACAACCAAACCTTTTCTTTTTTAACCTAAAAGAAAATATAGGTAAATCAATTACCCCAAGTGTTCAAATGCTTTTTAATACAAAGGCTAAATTTGTCTTTTTTAAATTTTAAAATTTAATTTTATTTAATTTTTCAATTTTTTTTATTGAAAATTAATAATGTTTCCCTAAATGAGATAACTTTAGGGGAAAGGGCCGGAGAGAAATATTTAAATCAAATTTGATTTAATAATTTTGTATAAGAAGAGAAAATGTTCCTTCTATGGGACCCAGACAAATAAATTTAAAAAAAAATAAAATAAATTTAGGGTTAATAAAATAAAATTTTTTAATTTATTTTAAGACTCATTTGATCCTTTTTTAACTTTTCTTGTTTTATTAATTGATCAGCCATTTGAGGAGATAACAGAAAGATGTATAAAATACGAAAAAAAAGAAAAAAGCGGAAACAAAAAAAGTAGAGAAAATAAAATGAATAAAGAGGTGAAAAAGCTGTCAGTTTGATTGCCTTTAAACGCAAAAAAAAAAAAAAGTTATAAGTGATTGGGGGCGTTTGGACGCGGAGTCGGCAGAGCGCAGATATATATATAAAATGAAGGATTAGTTCATAAATTAAAAAAATATTTATTATCTAAATTTTGAAATATTAAAAAAATTAAGGTTCAAAAATTTCAAGTTTTCCAATTTTTAGATCGCGCCTAAAACGGTTCTGCGCCCAGACACTCTAACAGGTTGATAACGCCTGTTTCTCTCGTTTTCTCTTTAAAGTGTTGAAAGGTTTTTGTGTCCCATGAGAATAAAATGATCAAAACTTGAAGAGCGGAAGCTATAAAAGTATCAATATATATTTATTATATTCTGAGTAGAAACAGGCGTTTTCAAGGGAAATGAAATGAAAGGTATATATATATAAATGGGTCGACAGAGATGAATCAGAAAAAAAGATGGGAAAGGGAATAAAGGAAGTATAGGAAAAAGAGGAAGAAGTGATCATCGTTCATATTGGAAAATTAAAAAATACGATTAAAATACAAAAAAAAATCAAAAAAAAAGGAAAAAATAATAATAAAAAATCTCGTTATAGTGACACCCCAAGGGGTCAACAAAGTGGTGTCACTATATCCGGAGTGACTCAATATACGGTCCTCTAGGTGAGAAAATCCGAAAGGGACAGATTTTTTGCATTACAATATTCAATTGGAAATTATACCAAGATGTCACTATAACGAGATTTTAACTGAAAAAGACCTTTGGAGGGTATAATCATGAAAAATTCTTTTTCGGGTTGATTTATGTGATAATTTAAAAATATAGTAAAAAATTGTATCCATGGAAATAAAGAAAAATTATGAAATAAAAAGGTATTTGAAAAATAAAAAAATTTTTTTAATAAAATTAATTTTAAAGTAAATAATAAATAACGTAGTTTGAACTAAAATAATACAATAAAAATATATTTTAACGTTCAAAAATTATTATAAAAATGAGTAACAAAATAAAAAAAAAATTTCTTATCAGAATATAAAGTATAATCATTTAACTATGCAAATATAACAAAACATTTATTTATATCAATATTTAGACGTGAAAAAAAATTGAAAATGCAAATACATGTCCTTGTTTTATTGTCATGAATCATTTAATATTTTTAAAGCAAAGTGTGAATCATAAACATGGAATATTTTTGAAAATAAGAATAAACTTCCGGAGAATGTTTTTTTGCTATTTTGTTAATTTTGGAATTTTTGTTTTTTTGTAAGGAGAAATTATGAAAAAATGAAAGTAATGCGAGTAGACCAAGGTAGCGCGAAAAATCATAACTCTTGAAATAATGGACCGTTATGAATAAAATTGTTATCATTCGATAGAGGATTAAATTTGCTACAAAATAGAATTAAAATAAAAATTTTATTTGGCAAAAAAAAGGGTTAAACGTCAAAGAGCGTAAGTAACACTCTGTGGAGAAGTAAGAACAAAAACTAGCGCAATAAAAAATAAATTAAAAAATTAAAAAATTATAAATCCAAATTATAAAAGGAATAAAGGAATTTAATACATTTTATAAGTTAATTTTAATGCAAATAAAATAGTAATAATATGAAAGAAAAATTAATTTTAAATTGAAGTCGATAGAATTTGGGGTGGTTAATAATATTAAAATAGTGATTGGAAAATTAAAAAAAAAGTAAAAAATTGAAAAAATGTGCATTAGATAAATAAATTATTCTCCTTTTAGTATTATTTGTTGGCCAAATTATACCAAAAAATGACCAAAAAAAGATGAGCGTTGATTATTTTAAACAAAATCTTAGAAAAGCATTAAAAATAATTTTAAAGTACATAAACATTAAGAGCAGTTGCCTAAGTTTAATTGACAATAAATCAGAAAAGAAAAAAATTGAAGGTGGGCAAGACTGATCAAAAAAAAAGAAGGCAAGCACCGTTTACTTTATTATAAGAAAATTAATTGGTTTTGGTCTAAAATTTTTATTTAAAAGAAAATACTTGAAGAAAATAAAGATGAAGTGTTTTGTGCGCAAAAGATGTAATAAAAGAGTGAGGTCATTTTGCGGGTCCAGCCGGGAGAGAAAAGTAAAGGTAAGGGGTAGTCTGGAGGAAACAAGTGGTGGTGCGTAAGGAACATAAACTGCGCAATAGAGAACACAAAGCAAAAGCAAAAAGCCGATCAATCGTTATGACGCAGCAATTGAGTAAAAAGGTAAACAAGAAAATAAGATGACTTTAGATACTTTTAAGAACACAAAAGCTTTAAATGTGTGTGGGAGGAACAAAAGTAACTCAGGTGTGTTCTGACGGCATAACACAAAAATAAAGTAACCATTAGGGAAGCTTTTTATATTATTCGATAGAAAATTAAATTTGCTAGAAAATAAATGGAAAACAAAATTTTGTTCCAATAAACAAAAAAGTTATGGACAAAAACCTCTGAGTTAAACACAAGGTTAGTTTTCTAATCATAACTTTTGTAATTCTTAATATAAAATTCTAATTTCTTTTTTATTTGATAGAGAATTTAATTTTCTATCAAAAGATAATAAAATAATAAAGGTTTATCCATTCAAGATTTCAGAAGCAAAAACTCAACTTAGCGCGACCCAACGTAATTGAATAGTAAAAATAAAAGTTCACAACTACTATTTGCTATAAATTTTATTTTATTTATAAAGTTTGCTAGTATCTGCTCAATTTATTTTTCCTTCAAGTGAGTGTAACTGTTCTCTTCTTTATTTTCTTTTATTTTCACCTTAAGTGATCTCTCCTACACATATAAGGGTTGGCCTTCACCTTTTGCAATTTTTCAATTAGAGCGCGCCTGGTACTGATTAGACATATATAAGATTAAAGAAGAAGATGACAGACAGGTGGCCTTTCGATTTGAAATAAATTATTTTTCAATAAATGATGATCGTCTATTATATAATGATAATGTGAAGAGGGAAAAGGACTGTTAAGAGACTGTTTTTCAAATTAATTAATTTTTTTGGATATGATTAAATAGAATTCTAACTTAAAAATATCTTTATACTGATCGAGATTTTATCAAATTTCTATCAGCTCCTATATATATAAAATAGTTAAATTTTGCTAAATTGATATGTATACATTATCCCTTATTAAATAAAAATAAAATTAAAGCTTCAAAGTAGCCTGTTTTTAATAACAAAAATATACAGGACAGAAACGAGCAAATAAATAAAAATAAATTAATCAAAACAATTGACAGTTGGGAGAAATAGAAAGATGACGTTGACTAAATGAAAAACAACGAGGTGATTTAAGAAGAACACACAGAAGAAGAAGAAAAGAGGAAATTTAGCAAAAATAATAAATGTGATTTAATGATTTATTAAATAAATAAATTTTATAACAATTGGCTATTTTATTAATTTTTTGCAAATTTTTCTAAAATTAGATATCAAGGCTTATTAGAAGGTGATTTAATAATAAAACAATTAAAAAAAAATAATAATAATGGTAAATTTATTCTATCTTTTTTTCTAAAGGATAGAATAAATTCTAAACAAATTAGAAGGCTCTGAAAGCTGTTTCTTTAAATTCAAATAATTTGTTTTAATTTATCGTTCAAAATACTAAATAAAATATAAAAATAGGTAGAGAATATTAGAAATAATAAAATAAAAAGATAGGTCATTGGTGGCTCAGTCGGTAGTGTGTTTGCCTGTGGTTGTGGCCTGTAGTTTTGTTTGTGTGGTTCGATGCTTTTTGTCGGTTTTCTTTGAGTTAACAAATTTTATTATGATAAATCATAAAATTTTATTTTGTCGAATTTTAATGAAATTTCTACTTATTAAATTATGTGCCAATCGTTATATTTTTTGTATTTTTCTATTCACACCAAAGCTCATCAAAGAACTTATATATACACTTTTAATATGACGATTTTATTTAAAGCAATTATTAAATAAATTTGATTTGGTCTATTAGCTAAAGCTATAAGCGGTTTTTATGTTACTGCTTTTCTTTATTTTGCGTAAAAGTGACGCAGAAATTTTGTTTTTTTCAATAGGTGGTAAATAATAATAAATACATAAAATAAAATAAAATTATTAATTTACCAAATTTAGTATATAAATTGTGATAATGTTTATATAAATTAAATTTATTTAAATTAATATATATTAATCAAATTAAAAATATACATATACATAAATAAAAATTAAAATAATTGGGCGCAAGCAGAAGAAAATGAAGGGAATTAATCCCATTTCACTTTTTTTTTATTGTTTTATTTTTAAAAATATATTTTCTTCAATTTCCTCTTACTTTCTATATTTTAACTGTAAAAATATATTTTTAGTAAATATATTTATTTTTTCTCTCACAGATATCGTCACCATAAAAACAAAAAGTACGTCAATTGCCAACTTTAAAATCCTTAAAAAAGGAAAGAAAAAAAGGAAAAGAAGATCAAAAGATAGAAAAGGAAATACTGGAACGTCAATTTTTTTTTATTTGCAAATATGACGTAGAAAGTGGAATTAATTTTATTTAAAAAATAAACAAAATTATAATTGAAATATTGCCATTTCTGAAAATTAGAAAAAAAGTTAATTTTACGATTAAATGACAAAAAAATTAAATATAATTTTTTTAAATTTTTAAAAATAAATTTTAAAAATTAAATTTAATGAAGAAATACATATAACTTATTTAGTTTAGAATTGACTAAGGTTGTTTCTTAGCTCAGGTGGTAATGTGCTTGATCAGAGAACAAAATGATGTGGGTTCGAGTCTTACTAGAAGAAATAATTTATTAGGTTACTGTGTTTATGCGAAATGAACAAAACATGTTTCAATCTGCAAAAAAAACGTGTTTTTAGAATAAAATTTATTGTTTTCACCTCTGTTTATTTAAAATAAAATAGTTAATTTTTTAAAAAACAAAATTCGATTATTTTATTGCTTTTCTTGTTTCCAAGGTGTCACCGCCTTTGCCAGCATTTAATTTTCTTTTTTTCAATTATTTCCGAACAATTTACTTTCTCCTTATAACAAATAAAAATCTATTAAGTTCAACTTTTTAATGCTGCGCGTTTTACTTTTGAGTCTTTAAAATTTGCCGAAAAACGTTGAACAAAGTCATTTAAAATATTTTTTAAATATTTTCCTATTTTTTATTGCTACGAATTTTACCTTTATTTTTACTTGAAAATTCCGCCTTTTGATATCTTCAATTTAAATGTTAAGGACACATACCCTACTTGAGTCTCAGCCGAATAACATTGGAAATAATAAATATTTTTTGTTATTTAAAACTCATTCAATAGAGTATTAAATTTTCTACTAAATATAAAATAAATAATAATTTTAGATTAAAATTTAAAAAGTTATGGTCGAAAAACCTTTAAAAATTGACAAAACTGCAGTTTATTTGCTATAACTTTTTAATATATTATTTCTTAAGTTTTTTGTTGATGATTTAATTCTCTATCAAATGAAACAAAAATTATTAAAAAAGGTTAATCCTTTATAGAGTTATGAGTCAAAAACCAGTAGAAACTCAAGCGTTAAAAAAATCTCTTTTTCCTTCTTTCAGCTAATAAATAAAAAATTAAAATAAGGCTAGTATATTAAACACACTCAAGTGTGTGGTTAATAAATAGAAAGAAAGGCAGCAGTTTTTCGTGCGAAAATTAAATGAAAAATGGATTATTGTCACATCATAGCGGTTTTTGCTTTAAAAATTAATTTTTTTACTTAAAAATTTTTTTTATTAATTTAAGAAAAACAAATTTAATTATTTATTATTTAAAAATTTAATTTTTTGTAAATGAAATTTCGTTGGTTTCTATCATCTTTGTTTAATGATGATGGTCAAGATTTTGTCGGTAATGGTGCTTCCTTTGACCCTGACGATCGTTGGTCAAATGTTTATAGAGAAAGAGAAAAAAATAGTATTTATAAATGGGTTGGAATCAGAACAGGTAGAAATACTTTTAAAAAATTAAAAAAAATTAAATTATTATTTAAAGGAGGAGAACTTATAAGCGTTTATGAAAAGGAAGGAGAAGAGGGGGTACTTAGTTTTGCTCAAGAGAAGATTGAATCAAGGTTTCTAAGTTACTAAAATAAATAATTTAAAAGACCTAAAATTTTTTTTACGTGAAAACTTTCAGTTTGTATAATGATGGGCAAGCTCCTCAATTAATTAAATTTGTTGATTATGTAAGATGGAAAAAATCAGTAAATATAGAATTTGGTATAATTGATGAAAAAGAAGACTTTAATGAAGCAAAATCATCATTTCGAGAACATGAAGCTCAATGGCGTTTAAATAAAAGAGGAGTTGAAGGAGAAACTTTAATACATTTATTATTAAATAGAGAAGAACCTGTTTGTCAAGAAATCGCTAGAATACTTGTTAATAAATATCCCGGGTTGGCTAAAGATATTTATTTAGGAGAAGATATGTTTGGTTAGTTAATGTTCTTATAATGTCCTTATAAAAAATATTTTAAAAATATAATTAAATTTTAAGGCCAAAGCTGCCTCCACCTTTCTATAGTTCATGATGACTACGATACAGTTCAATTATTATTAGAAAGTGGTGCTTCTGTAAATGCTAGGGCTACAGGAGACTTTTTTATGCCTGAAGATTGGGAAGAAAAGGATATAAAAACAATGGATTATCAAGGATATGCATATTATGGAGAATATCCTTTAGCCTTTGCTGCTTGTTTTGAAAACAAAGATATTTACGATCTTTTGGTAAAATTTAATTAAAAAATGGCCTATTCAGTGCGGATACAGAGAAAACCTTTTAATAAAATTAAAATTTATTTTTAGATACAGTATGGTGCTAACCCAGACCTTCAGGATATGTTTGGAAACACTGTGGTGATTTATTGCTATAATTAATTTAATTTTTTAAATTTTCAGTTACATATGTGTGTAATTAAAAATAAAAATGTAAGAAAATAATTTTTAAAAATAAATTTAAATAAAAATTTTTAAGGCAATGTA
The DNA here is from genome assembly GCA_015183035.1 of Meloidogyne chitwoodi. Classification (NCBI taxonomy): domain Eukaryota; kingdom Metazoa; phylum Nematoda; class Chromadorea; order Rhabditida; family Meloidogynidae; genus Meloidogyne; species Meloidogyne chitwoodi. The sequence goes on from JACZZP010000010.1 coordinate 130,788, forward strand.
TAGCTATGCAGTAAGACATTGGCATAAACCAGCTCATACAAACATTGTTAATCATGCAAGTTATACTCCCCTAACACTTGCAACAAAACTTGGAAGAAGACAAATATTTGATGAAATGTTAGAATTAATGAAGGTTTTTATTTATTTTGTAAAAAACACATTTTTTTTATCAAAGGTTGAATTTTGGCGTTTTTCTGATATGACCTGTAGTGCATACCCTGTATATTAATAAAATTAAATCTAAAAATTGAATCATTTTTCAGTTGGATGCTCTAGACACTGTTAGACCTGACGGTTCAACAAGTGTGTTTTTATATTTTTATTTATGTCAAAAAGAAAAATACAAATTCAGAATTATAAAAATTAAATGATATTATTACAATTACAAACCAGAATTAAAAAATACATTTAACTTAAAACATAAGTTTACAACTTAAAACTTAAGTTTTAACTTAGATATTCTGGTTTAATTATGTCTATAAAATTGATTAAATCAGAATATATAAATCAGAATTAACAAACTTAACATAAAAACTTGAAAATAAATAAAAACTTTTAAGACTATAACTCAGTATTAATGACGGTAATAAACGGAAACACACCGGAGCACTTGGAAATGATAGGTAGTGAAGTAATTCAACGCTTGTTAGCTGACAAATGGAAAGCGTTTGCAGAGGCAAATAAATTTTTTATTTATAAATTTTTTAATTATTATTTTTTAAGCGAAAACTTTTTCAACGTTTAGCTCTGTTAGTATTTCATTTAGTTTGTATTTGTTTTGTTGTTTATTTGCGCCCAGTAGATATAAAACGTTTATATTTAAAGGAGCCTATATGGATTGATTGGGTAATGTAAATTTTTTTTAATTTAAAATTTAATTTTAAGCTTAGAATAGTTTTCGAAATATTCACAATTATTAGCTGTTTATGGTTCGTATTAGGCCAACAATTTAGTGAACTTCGAACACAAGGAATTTATGATTATTTAAGAAATTTGGTAAAATTTAAATTAAAAAATTTAAATTATAAAATTTAAATTAAGATGAATGCACCCTCAAAAATTGTTTATTTATTTGCAAATTTGTGCCTTCTTGCATGTATTCCATTACGGTTTTTGGAAATGACACTTTTGGAAGAAGCTTTACTATCATTTGCATTACCAGGTTTTTGAAAAAAAAATTTTAATTTAAAAAATAATTAAAAATTATTTTTTGTTCTATAATATTTAAAAAATTAAAGAAAATTTTTTAAAATTCCAAAAAAATAAAAGGTTCTTGGATGTTTTTGCTCTTTTTTGCTCGTAGCGCTAAACTTACTGGACCCTTTGTGCAAATGATTTATAGTATGATTGCTGGAGATTTGGTTTTTAATTTATTAAATTTATTTTATAATTAAAATTAATTTTTTAAGTTTCGATTCGCAATTATTTCGTCCATCTTCTTAATATCCTTTTCACAAGCATTTTTCTTTTTGGGAAAGGATATAAACGCAAAACGGGTATTTAATTAAAACTAAAAAAATAACAAAAATCTTAACTTAATTTTTAACAGCATCTTGGAGAAAAAGACCCTTATTATTGCAACTTAGGCCAAGATGATCATAAAGTTGAAAATTATGCTACGGCTCTAGACACATTTATGACACTTTTTAGAATTTGTATGAATGGAATGGATGTTAGTGTTTAAAATTTTAAAAATTACTTAAAAAAATAAAATTATTTTTTAGTATGAGGAATTTAGTTGTTCAAATTATGAACCCCTCACCAAAGCTCTTTTTGTCCTAATGATGTTTATTATGCCTATTGTAAGTTTATTTAAATTAGATTTTCTTATTGTTAGTAAAGTCTTGTGTTTTATAATTATTTTTAAATTTTATTAAAAATAGATGATGACAAATATTCTTATTGCAATGATGGGCACTACTTATACAAATATTATAAGTCAGGCGGAAATGGCTTGGAGACAGCAAGTTTGTGAATATTTTACAAACTTGTTTTTTATTATAATATTCCGGAAAATTAAATATAGTTCAGAAAAAATATATCCGGAAAATTAAATATATTCCGGAAAATTAAATATATTTATGGAAACTTAAATATATTTCCGGAAACAAATATTTTCCGGAAAAATTTAATCTTTTACTTTTTTAAGTATGCTCAAATTGTAATGGTTTTAGAGCGTAGTGTAGATAAACAAACATTGGCAACAGTACAATTAGATTATTCTATAAGAATGAATGATCCTGGAAGAGAAACTCGCGGTTTAATGGTTATTAGACAAACAAAAAAGACTAGGGCTAAACAACGAAAACAAGCCATTACTAATTGGAAAGTATTTTTTGATGATTACATTTAATCCCAAAATTAAAAAAAATTTAGTCTATTGGTCGTAAAGTAATAACAATGGCAAAAGAACTTGGTTTAGAATCAACTAGTTATTTACTTCACAGTCATGATAGATTAGTTACTGATGAAACTATTGGGGGAGGTGGACAAAATCCTAGAGGCTCGTTTGGAATTCGTCCAACAACTTCAATTGCTGGAAATAATTCTCCTCATAGCTACAGGCCTGGCGGTGGAAGAAAAATTAATACAAGAGGAGGAGAGGAAGTAGAAGTAGAAAATGGTGATTTTCAGGAAGAGATGAACAAAACAAACAATGGAAATGATGGAATTTCGGTAAAAAATACTTTAAAAAAGTAAAATTTTAAGGAAAATTTTAAAAAATAAACTACAGAATATCAACTTTCAATACTACCGATTAGGAGAACGTCAAATGTCCCCTGCATTGAGACATGTTGTCACACACGCAGCAATAAACAATGCAAAATTAATGCAAATGAATACTCAAAAACAGGTTTTTAAAATAACTTTTTAAATATAAAATTATTTTAGTTACAACTAGCAGGTCATCGTAAACTTGCTAATGGAAATATTCTCCCAGGGGTAGCAGACGCAGCTAGGCGACTTTTAGTGTCTGCTAAAGGAACATCTGAAGAACGGATAATTTCTTCTTTTACAGAAATTAGATTACCAGTTAATCAACATGTTCATCTTACTCAACGTCAATTAGCCCCATCTATTGGAAGTAAAGTTAGGGGTGTTGAAATGCTTCCTTCTATTGATGTTCCAAATATTCCTTCAAGTGAAACAAAAAATGGTATAATTTTTATTAATGAAGGTATTTAAAACTTGAAAATAAGTTTCCAACAATTTAAGTTTACTAAAAATACAATAATCATTTCCGGAAAACTTGAATAAATATTAAACTTAAATAATTTTACAAAACTTAAGTTTACTAAAAATACAATAATCATTTCCGGAAAACTTGAATAAATATAAAACTTAAAATAATTTTTTTATTTTATTTAAAAAATAAGTGCAATTTAAGATACCTACTTTCCTCCAATAAGTGAACAAAATGAGTTTGAAAATAATAATAAAATAATTCAAATGGATGAGGGTAGAATAGTTACAAATAGTGAACCTTCAAGTGATTTAGAAAATGAAAGAAAAGATTTGTATAAAAAAAGATTATCAACAGAAATTGATCCTGAAAAAATTAAAGCAGCAAATTTATTCAGAAAAAAGGATAGTCCACAAGAAGCAAATAGAAAAAGAAAAAAAATTACAAAAATAAATAAATCCATTTCAATATCAGCATCTTCTTCTGCTAATTCTTCTAATGATTCTAGAAAAGATGAAAAAATGAATAAAAATGATAAAAAAAATTATTAAAATTCAGCATAAAATTTATTTATATCTTTGTGTTTTAAATTTTTTATATTTGTTTTTAAATAATATTTTAACATTTTAAAATTCTTTTTAAATTTATTAACATTAATAAATGCGCATAATATCTTCAATATTTCTTTTTCGTATATCAGGAACGAGAACACCATCTGCAGCATATCCTAATGGAAGAAGAACGCTAACCTAGTAGAAAAAAATAGTTCAAGTTTTTTTAATCTCTCAAGAAAATTTATTTAAAAATTATCAACTTTTTCGTTTATGGGACGTTGCAGAATTTCACGTATTGCAGAGCCTGCATTTAAAGGCGTAGAGACTACAGTAACCAATCCAGCATTCTTAAGTTTAATGAAGAATAGATATTTTTATTTTCTCAATTTATTAATACTATACTATTATAAAATCAAAAAATTTTGACGATGTACCATAACAAAAATTTGATTTTTTCAAATTAAAAATTTTTTTTTTCATTTTTTGAAACATATAAAAATTTTTACATGAATTGCAGCAACTAAAATTCCCACTGCTATAGCTGTGCTTTGTTCACTGTAATAAGTTGGTTTCCTCTCCCTTTGTTCATCCAAATAATAAGGCTGAAATAATTTTTTTAATATTTAAAAAATAATACGAACATGTTTCATAACAACAATTAAATAAGGCGCCTCAGTTAAATAAGGCTTATTCCAATTAACGTTTAAATGGGAAACATCCAAAACCCATTGGGCACCCATTCGTCGAGAATAATTTATTTGTTCTTCTTCTTCTACAACTTCCCTAATTGCTCTTTTAATTTTTGAACTTTCAACTACGCAAAATGTCCAAGGTTGCATATTTGCTCCACTAGGGGATGTTCCTGAACATAAAAGTAATTTTTACTTTAAAATAAAAATGATTAATCTTTTCGTCAAATAAATTTTAATTTTCTTTACCAGCAGTTTTTATCAAATTTTGTACAAGTTTAATAGAAATAGGTCTACTGCTAAAACAACGAACACTTCTTCTTGTCTTCATTTGTTCATAAAAAAGTTGTGAACGTTTAAGCATTTCATGTTCTGTATATTTTATTGGGTGAAAAGGAAGTTCGGAAGGAAACTGTTGTAATATGTTGTCATGTTCGTCCATTGCAACATCCAAGTCTGATCCAACCTTTTTTTCTCATTATTAAAAAGAAACAAATCAAAAATATTTAAATTTTTTTGTAATCCGTAAACTTAAATAAATTTTTCCGATTTTAATAAAAATAAAATCATCCCAGAAACTTAAGTTTTTGGAAAAAACAATATTCATTTCCGGAAAACTGAAGAAATATAAAACTTGAATAAATTTTTCAAAAACTTAAGTTTAAGAAAATACAATAATCTCTGTTTTTATTTCGTATTTTAAGCCTTTGAATTTGTAAATATAAATAATTATATAAATATTATACAAACCCCTTTGTCTATAAACTCTCTTTCTTCTTCATCAACTTTTTTATTGCTGCTTTTTCTTCTATCAAAACTTCTGTCTCCACATTCAGATAACCTTTTCCTTAACGAACTTATTGAAGCCCTAACCATTCTTTGAGCATTTTGAGTTAAAAATGAGCGTAAAAGTGATCTGAATTGGACAATAATAAAAGTAGCTACAAATGTAAAAGCTGCAGAATTTAAATGCCAAACTTGTATTGAATTTATAAAATTTTTGGCTATATCAAAGCCCGAAGAATTTGAGGAAGCGGAAGAAATTGAAGGATTTTGAGGTTGACACATTTTTAATGAAAACGATTAATATCAAATTTTAATTTTTTGTAGAGGTTAAGAGAAGTTTAAAAAATAAATTGATTATGTTTGAAAAATAAAATATATGAATTAAAAAAAGAAAATTAAATAACCTCCAAAAGTTCCCCTAAACACTAATTATTTTTTTACACTTTTTGATTGATCAGTGAGTTTATGTATAGTAAATGAGAGAAGAGAATGTTTTTATTTTATCGATTAAAAGCTAAAAACTTTTACGTGGTTAGATCGCTAATTTGGTAGATGTTACATGTGTTTTATAGTGTTTTATAGTTAAAAAGGTTGAAATTGGATATCTTAAAAAGTATAAGTATGTATATAATAGTGATCAAAATAAAACTAATACTTTTTATTTTCCGGAACTTAGCGATATGAAAGTAAAAAACAAATTATCTTAAAAATCAAAGCACAAAAACTCAAAAAAGTTATAAAATATTAAAATGGCAAAATTTATCTTTGGCAGACACAAAAAATCACAAAATTGTAAAATTATCAATGATTTTTAATTGAAAAAGGTAATTTCTTGTTATGGCATACAAAAATTATAAAATAAAATAGATCCAGGAAATATATTTAAGTTTACATGAATATATTCGTTTTCCGGAATATATTCAAGTTTTCCGGAATATTTTTGTTTCCGGATATATTTAGGTTTTCCGGAATATATTCAAGTTTTCCGGAATATTTTTGTTTCCGGAATATTTTTGTTTCCGGATATATTTAGGTTTTCCGGAATATATTCAAATTTTCCGGAATATTTTTGTTTCCGGATATATTTAGGTTTTCCGGAATATATTCAAGTTTTCCGGAATATTTTTGTTTCCGGATATATTTAGGTTTTCCGGAATATATTCAAGTTTTCCGGAATATTTTTGTTTCCGGAATTATTTAAGTTTTCCGGAATATTTTCGTTCCGGAATATTTAAGTTTTCCAGAACTATTAATTTGGAATATATTTAAGTTTCCCGGGAAATAAAATATAATCAAGTTTTTATTAAATGTTCATAAAATATTATTTGCAGCTCATAACAAAAATTATCTACATACTATTAATATATTTCTGTATTCAAATTTGCAATTCCGTTTCTCCATTGTCTTAAAAAAATAATACTCGGTCTTCTAATTCCTTTCTTTATTGGCCTCAGTTTGCAAGCATGATTAAGAAGTGCTAATACAGGGGGAATAGTCAAGTCTAAAGCATATTCTTCAAGGCTATTTTGTTTTGAGCGTAAAAAAGATTCTGCTTCTTTCTTTTGTTGTTCCTGAAAAATTAAAAAAAAATGAATTTGATTATTTTAAAAAATTCCAAAAAATATTAGAAAAATTTTTTTTACTTCATTTGTTAAATTCTTCAGTTTATCATTATTATTAATCCCCCCTTCAACATCATCAGAACTTAAATCTTCTGAAGACGCAACAGGGGCTAATGGAGGCAATTCTTGTATTAATTTAGCTTTTTCTTTGTCTAAAAAGTCCAATTGTTCTTCAAATAATTGTTTAGCTGTTTCTATATTTTTTTCTTTTTCTTCCTGTATTTTTGTAAAATTATTTAAATTTTCTTCTGTGTTATTAGTTATTGTAATTTTTGAATTATTTAAATCATTATTTTCTGTTGTTTTTGTAGAATTTTCACTCATAAACGTTGTTCCTGTGGATGCTCGCCTATGTTCCTCAATACGTCGCAAATTTTCGGTAACCTAAAAATTGAATTATTTTTTCATTTTTGAGGCAATTAAATTTTTGACCCTTCAGTTTATAAGTCAAAATTTTTATCCAAATTTTTTAAATAAAAAATGCCTTTTCTGTAGCTCCTTCCAATTCAACAATTTGAGAGAGAGTATCTTGAAGATGGTGGAGTTTATCTTCTATTAATGTTTGGACGCAAATAGCCTTTGAAAAAAATTTAGAAAAAAAATTTGGGTTTTATTTTTTTAAATTATATATTTATTTACTTGTTTTTGAACATCCATAAGTTGTTCTTGAGCATGAACTGTTGTATTTCTTCGAACAATACAAGGAGCAAATATTACCTTTTTAATTATTAAAATTAAAGAAAAAATAAATTATTAAAAAATTACAGCTAAATTGGAAGCAGACATTTTATTTACAGATTCTTGGTGGGCAACCCTTGCTAAATTAAAGAAAAAAATGAAGCAAAATATTCAAAAAATTAAGTAAAAAATTATAATACCCAAATGATACATAAGTCTGTCCAATACACATTTATTTCCTTTTGGCAACATATCCATCATAGCACGTAAACACCTTATTCTTTCATTAGTTTCTTTAATTTCTAAAAAAATTTTTTAATTTATTTTAAATTTATTATTAATTTTCAAAGAAAAAACAGACCAGATATATTTACAAAATTCTCATACAAATCAGGAATAATTAAAGGTTCTGACAATTCACGGAAAAAAGCTTTTATTAGACTAGTAATTACATGAATAGGAATATCATCAAAGTTGATAACTTCTGGCTCTGAACAATAATTAAATTTTATATTCCGAAAAATAAATAAACTTTTCGGAAACTTAAGTTTTGAAAATGTTTATTTATTTATTTTAGACAGGCTTAATAAAATTTTGTGTAATCTCGAATTTTAAATGTAAGTTTTAAGTTATAGCTAAGCTTAAACACTTAAGTTTAAGGTTAAACATAAAATTAAAATACACCTTTAATTGTTTCTATTTTTTTTCGAATTCCTTTAAATATTGTCAATTGTCCACTCTTACGATATATTCCCTCAGTAAATAAAGCTTTAACTTCAACACAAGTAAGCAATCTATTTAATAAAGCTGGTACTTCATCGTCTGCCAATAAATTAGCAAGATCTGAGCCAAAGAATTTTGAGCAAGTCTATTTGAAAAAAGAGAAAAGATCAAAATATATTTGCGACACAAATTTTCTATAACCCGTTTAACAAACCGGTTGGTCATTATTTGCCTTTGGACAAGCATAATTCACTTTAGAATGACATTTTTTATGACATGAGAGACGGCAGGATACGCAAACAAATATCTATTAATTAATCCAACATATTTAAAAAATTTAAAAAAGTAAAACCCTTTCGGCGTGCCACATAAACTGAAAAAATTGAATTAATATTAATTATATAATTAATTTAAAAAAATAAAAGAAAACTTACAACATTACAAATCTCGCAATATGTTGGAATATGAACATAATCTAAACTAAATTGATGACCATTATGTAACTGAAAATATAATATATAAAAATTAGTATATAAAGTCAAGTTTGCGATTTTGATATAACAATTTTTTTAAGTTTAAACTTAAGCTTGCTTCTGAAAAACTAATTGTAAACAATCAGGATTTATTAATTAATATTTTGTAAACTTTCTGTAAAGTTTATAAATATACCGTTATATCTGAACGTCGTCGTTTCTTTTTAGCAATCTAAATTACAAAAATAAAATACAATAATATAAGTTTGTTTCACCTTTATCATAGAACTCTTTTTAGATGAACTTTTTCTTTTTCTCTGTTCCATAAATTCATTAAGAAAACCACGAAAAGCATTAACTCCTTAATAATAATTTAAAATTTAAAAAAGACTAAAATTAAACGAATAAACTACCCAAAGTTGTAGGAAATGTAAGTTTTTCTTCATTACAAATTTTAGTCAATAAGCCCTCAAATGTGCGTATCAAATCATGATATTTTAATGTTGTACTTCCTTTCTTGAATTAAATTTTTTTTAATTAATAAATTTTTTTATTTGCCTGTAAAGTGGCCTCCATTCCAATTAATTCCATATGAAACTCTCTGAGAGCCCTTTTAAAGATTGCATCAACAACAGTCTCACGCTTATTCTGTTGACCAAGATGAGATTGTTTTTTAAAGATAAATACACTAAATTCCCTGATTAATATTTTTTTAAATTTAATACATTTTTGTATTACCTCAAATCATCAATACTTTCAATAAGAAGTGCAGTTGAATCCGTCTTAAAAAATATTTAATAATATTTCTTAATAAACTTTATTTCTTTACTACAAACTTAAACAAAATATTAAAACTTTGAATTAATTAATTACAAACTTAAAACTTTAACAATTGTGAATTTAAAACAACTTTTTTAAAAAACTTGAAATATGCACTTAAAGTTTGTATACTTAAAACTTAATAAATAATTACATTATTATTTTATGACTTACTTGCTGTTTTGTTTTGGTTAAATTAAAGCTGGTAATGGCAGAGAAGTTTCCGCCACCAAACAAAGGTCCATAATAGGAAGAAGCAAGGGAAAGTCTTGGAGATTTGAAACTCCTTAAATTGAGAGGATGAATTTCAAAAATATTTAGCTACTCACATTTTATCCCATGGCCTTCTACCAGCATCACTAATTTTAGAAAATGGTTTAGGTGAGGTTAGAGGTGTTGTACAAGGAATTTTTGAAGCAAAATTGGCACATTCTTTATGAAAAATTAATTTGCAACCAAAACAGCGAAATCCTTGGATCATTAAAAGACCAGTCATTTGTTTATTGCATAAGGTACATTTATCACTTTTACAAACTCGGCTAGGTTTGAAGTGGTGAAAACGAAGTTTATCACATTCTTTGGACGAACTTTAAAAAATATTAGTAAAAAATAAAGAAAATAAAACCTTCTTGTAGAAGAGGAAGGTATACCATCAAATTCAAAATGTGTTGCCTCATCCCCAACATCAACAGCCCCTTGACGCCCTGCTTTCTTAAGAAGCGCCTTCAACTGTTTAGTAGCCTTTAAAAAACTACTTTTTGCTTTTGGACAGACTTTTGAGATTGAACTTGGAATCTTAATAAAAAATTAAGTTGACACTTTTTTTCTTTAAAACCTTAGCTTTATATGAGGAATCTTGAATATTATCATCTTCAGTACTAGCTGCACGACGCAACATTTTATGCTAAAAAATAATGAATTAAAATATGATTTTTAATAAAAATCAACTTTTCTAGCGGAAGCATTTGTAGCAGCTAGTGATTGACGCCTTTGCATCATCTTTCGCTTAGCTTCAGAATGTGATTGAATAAGTTTAAGTCTAGCATCTTCCAGAATAAAGTCTGCATTCAATGCAAGTTCAGGGTGTTCTCTACAATAAATACATAGTAAAAATAAATTAATTATTGTGAATAAATAAACTTGAAAATAAATTAAAAATGGATTTAAACTACCAACCTTTTATGCTTTGCTATTTTCTCATCATCAATTTCAAACATTTCTTCTTCTAGCCTCTCTCCCTCCTCAACATCATCTTCCTCATCTTCATCCTCAGACTCATCTTCCCCAATAGAAAGAAGTTCGTCATCCAATTCACGTGAATCAAAAGAATCAGGGGAAGCAAAGGCTGCCAAACTTTCAGGATCATTAATGTCTAGTTTAGGCAATGTTGTTTTAGTAAGTTTGGTTATTAAAGGACGTTGAGAAACACCGGACTTATTTTTAGAGGCACGAAGTTCTTGCAAACTTAAAACAATATTTAGTATAAAAACAATTATTCACTTAAAAAACTTACCATTTCCTTTGAGCATTACCCCTTGCAAGTGACTGTATTCCTATTATAGTTTGCTTAATAATTTTGTACTTGCGTTGAGCAATGATTTTCCTCCACCAAGTTTGTATACAAATAACGGCAGCATGTTTTCGTTGCATTCGAATTCTAGCCAAAACTCCACGTGTTAAAGCCTGAATTGTTAAAACAAACTTAAATTGTAAAAACAAACTTAATTATAAAAATAAACTTAAATTGTAAAAACAAACTTAAATGTAAAAATAAACTTAAATTGTAAAAACAAATTTAAATTGTAAAAACAAATTAACCTGAAGTTTAATTACTCCTTGCCTAAACTTTTTGTAGCGTTTATACTCTAACTGTGCTCTAAACCATCGTTGTAACGTTAAAATTTTTTCCATAATAATTCTATGTAAATGATCATCTAATAATAGTTTTTCGGGATCTCGCATAAATATTTTTGTATTTCCATATTGAATATTTTCATCTGAATCAATTATGGGAATAGAACGCATAAACTCTTGGATATCAGATTTGCTTGAAGCAAGCCCCTTAGGCAATAAAATACGATATTGGTTGACAAATGACTGAAAATACATATTAAACAATTTTAAAATATAATTAAAAGAACTTCATATTCAATTCTAACACTATAACCGGCTCGGCGAATGCGTACAGTTTCAAGCATTCCAGTATAGCGTAATTGGCGAAGAATGATATTATCATCAAAATGGTTAGGAACTTTTTCATTGTTGGATTTTATACAGCGAATGAAGTATGGAGTAGCCTGGCCCAAAGTTTTCATCAACCTGGACAGAGATTCGCCAAATTGACGACTTACAGAGCTGGGTTTGTTTAAAATACCTTTTTGGCCTACTGCTCCCTTTAAAGCCTAAATAAAAATAAGTCAACATAAACTCAGAAAACGTTAAAATATTTGATTAATTATATTTACTTGTAATGTCTTTAAATAAGAAAGACGGAAGCTCTGTGATTTTGTGGGTGTTTTTCGGGCTCTCTCTTTGATAGTTTTGAAAACAGAGGTATCACAAAAATCAGGTACGATACTGACGGGTAATTCACCACGAAGAAATGCATTTAAATGAGAATCAGAACTACGACGAATCATTGAAGGAGTTTGTGCATTTGACAGTTCTAGTCTGTCTACACTACCTTAAATTAAAGTTTACAAAACTACAGTAAAAATAAGTTTTTACTAACTTAAAAACATAGAAATATAAATGAATTAATTAAAACACTTAAAAAATGATTAAATTATAAACTTGAAAAAAAACTTAGAATTATAAATAAAACTTAAGTTTTAAAATTTACCAGCACGCAGTTTAGACCTTCCCGCCTGACGGAATGCAAACATTGAGCGAATTGTGCTTCGCAATAGACTAAGAAATATTATTTAAAAAATTTTTAAAAACTAAAATTTTTACCTCCATCTAAATACAGCTACAGGATCTTCCCCAACCAATTCTCTAACAAACGCACTTTTACTTCCCTTAAGAACATTTCTTACATCATGACGCATTAAATCTTTATTTTTTTCTCTAAATCCATAAATTTGATATTTAACTTTTCCAGCATAATGGGCAATAATAAAGGCAGATTCTCGTTTATGTGGTACCTCATAGTACTCATTTGTTCGAAGAAAAGTATTTAATTTTTCAAGCATGGACTGATCAGTACCACTATTTATATTACTTTCCTAAATATTTTTAAAATTATTTTTTAATTATTTTTCTTTAACTTTTACCTCATCCACAAGTCTTAAAAGTCCATATGGTTTGCTTGAAAACATCTGAACACACTCTGTGTTGTCAGTGTACTGTATAGGTGTCCAACGAATATTTTCCTTTAAATTTAAATCAAATTATAGTTTTTTGTCAAAAATTTACTTTCATATAAATTTCCTGTTCAAATTGAAAAATATGTTGGTTAAAATAGGCTTGAAGCCTTTCATTTGCATAATTAATGCATAATTGTTCAAACGAATTAAAGTTTCCACCAACATCCTCAAAACCAAAAATATCTAAAATTCCAATGTAAAATCCATTAATTTTATTTGTTGCTGCAGATTCTTTTCGAAAAAGTGAATGATTAATTCTGAGAACAATCCAGTGAAATAATGCATTATAGAGACATTTTGCCAATGCATCTCTAGTTTGCGTAGCTTCTGCTAAACTATAACGATTGACTACAACATCATGTTTTAATACTGTTCGTCGCATAGTCAAGGCCTAAAAATATGTTTTTGTTTAATTTTAAAAGTTTCATTAATAATATACTTGAGTTAGTTGTTGAGCGCAAATACAAAGCATACCGGAAACAATTGATACCTTAAAACAAGTTTATTTTAATTTAAGTAATATTTTATAAATTACAAGCTCCTCGTTTTCGATAAAAGCACTTTCGTCGCTATGAAAACCTGGACGCTGTAAAAAATTATTAATTTAAGAATTCAAGTTCAATATATCTAAGTTTAATAATTTAAGTTTACAATTAAAGTCTAAGTTTAATTGTAAACCTAAATTAATTAGAATTATGTTAAACTCAAGTTTATAAACTTAAGCTTAGTAATTCAAGTTTGTAATTTAATTTAATTGCTTATTTAAGTACTAAATTTATTTATATTTATTATGTATAATTGTACCAATTTTTTATATTCAATATTTCCAAGTAATAACACGGCAGAAATTGTGCCAAAAATCTTTTGCTGTGATTGGGATGAAAAACCAACTGCTGTCATTGCATGTTTTAAACGTTCAAATTCGTGTTTTTCATTTAATGATTCACAGGCAAATAAACTATTTTGATTGAGATAATAATAATCTTTTGCATTAAGTAGTAAATGATCTTTTCTTTCAGAATCTGTCATTCCTTCCAAAAGATAATAAAATACATGATAATTTCTATATAAAAATATTTTAGAAAAATATAAATAATTTTTCTTATTTACCGTTCACCCGCTGCCTGAGAAATTATGCGCGATTTTTCAAGCAAATAAATTTCAACATTTGCACCACAAACCATTCCGTTCTCGCGATAATTCACACGAATAAATTTACCAAAACGACTGCTATTGTTATTTTGAACAGTTAGGGCATTTCCAAAGGCTTCAAGAACAGGGCCTGCAGAAAGGATTTGTTGTTCAATTGAGTGGCCTTGAGTGCCTTTTTGGCTTAGCGCTGTAAGATGATGAAGCAAAAAGTTGGTAGATTCAGTCTTGCCTGAACCTGATTCACCGGAAATCACTACTACCTAAAGATGAATAAAATTAAAAAATACTGGGTAATAAAAAATAAACAATTTAAAAAATAAAAATATTCTTTAAATAATTTTGAATGAAAAAACCTGATTTTCTTTGTTTCTGATCAAATTGTGATAAGTAACATCCGCAATTGCAAAAACTGAAAAATGCAAAAAATATTATTTATATTATATTAATAAAAAAATATTTTATTTCCTAAATAGAAAATGAAAAGAAAGAAAGAGTATTATATATCTCCGAAAAAATCCACCAACTTAATCCTCATTATATTCATCAACTTGATTTTTCAGTCAACAAAAGAAAGAGAGAGAGAGATTAAATAAGAATTCAAAAAATAACAAAGAAAATTAAATAAACAAAAAACTTAAGTTTGTAAACTTAATTAAACTTACGTTTAATTAAGTTTACAAACTTTTAATAAACTTAAGTTTACTAAACAAATAAAAAAACAAAAACAGAAGTTTAGGAAATCAGAATTCGAGTTTACAAAAGTAGACAAAACACAGATCATAAGTAATTTAAAAAATACAAATTCTGATTTAATTAATCAAACAAAAAATACAATTTAATATACAAATATATAGAAAATACAAACTATGTGGGGGTAATGCGCCAAGACGTCGATTCTGACAGTACAGCCGTGAATATTTTGGATTATAAATAGGTAAAAAATTGAACGGATTGACAGCCACCAATATTGGACCGATATAAGTGTAAATCTTGCCTATAAAAAAATTAATTTTAATTTAAATTAAAAAACCATTTTTAAAGCGATCCCTTAAATTATCTAGTAAAGTTTGCTCTGTCAATTCAGGTAATACACAAAGATCTGCATATTCTCGATCCTTTAAATTGTCTAAGTATATTAAATAATTAAATATCTATTACCTTTGGTTGAGATAAAAATTTTGTTAGGAATGTATCAATAGTAGAAGCTGTAGCGAGTAGCAAACTTGACTGATCTGAGGAAAGTCTCTTTTTACTTTTAAGTACAAAACGATTTCTTGGAATAGATGGATCATTCTCTTGTACATTTAAAGGCCCTTTAGGCCATAATGTTTTTACAATGACTGGGTACTCTGTTGGATCTAAATTCTTTTAAAATGAGTTAAGGGATTTAAGCAGTTTACCCATCTTTCTTTCACGGTAAGTTCTCCCATCTAATGTACCCATTGTATCGAAAAGTTCAAAATCTTCCTTTGAACAATTTGCAAGATTTTTATCAATATCTGCGCGTGTTTCAAGAATTTTTTCAATTAATTCTTCGGCTGTCGAGCGTTTATGAAATTCGATGGATAATCTATTTGCATCAACGTCTGGATTAAATGTAAAGAGGAACACTAAAAAAAAAGTTGGATTAAACATTTATTTCCAATATATTTATTTTACAATTTTTTAAGTTTACAAACTTAAATAGAAACATAAAGTTTTTAAATACCTTCAATAATATAAAAATGCGTTTCATCAACTGATTGTGCTGAAATCATTTGTGCTGCTGTCCTTTTAGGGAATATGCCACTATTTCCATGTACATTTAATGAATTTGTTATTGGTGGTGTAAAAGGGTTCGTTTGAGAGTCTAAACTCATTTTTAGGTTTTTTGGCAATTTTTTAGGTTATTTTTTTGACGGCTGTTTTTAGTAAGCTGAAAAAAAGAGAAAAAACTTTGAGTTCACTAGCTTAAATATTCACATGCAAAGAAAAAAAAGTAGAGCGAGTAAAGCAGAGATTTGAAAAGAAGAAAACATTCAATTGATCTAGATCGTGATTTTGGTTACACCCAGAAGATAAACTTAAGAATTAATAAAAGAGATACTGCAAAAGCTAAATATTAATATTTCTATAAAGAATTTAATATTTAAATCAAAGATTTATACAAACAGTTTTCAAGTTTTACAATATTTAAATAATTCAAGTTTACAATTTAAGTATTCAAGTTTTACAATATTTAAGTACTTCAATATTTACAATACCTATTTAATTAATTCAAGTTTTACAAAATCCATTTTACAATCTTTATAATGTTTAATTTAAAGTGTGATCTTATAGATATTAAGTTGTTGATCTGAATCTTGATCAGCTGGGTAAAGATTGGTTGATCTTTTGGAATTGATATCATAGAATAATCCTCTCGAATGACGCCTGAGAGATAAATAAACACAACTTATTTTATCCCAAAATTCGATAATTTAGCTTTCTGCCAAGTCAATAATGAATAGAGGATTTATTATTTTTTAACGTAAAAGCTAAAATAAAGGAAAAAAAATTGACAAATCTATTTCGTTTTAAAACGTTCATTCATTCCTTGTTTTATTTTCTACCTTAAATATAAATGTAGTAGTAATATATTAATAAGAAAAAAAGTAAAAATACTGATCATTGGACAACAACTGATTTTAAACAGAAAAAAAGAAAGGACAAGGATTTAAAACTAAACTTTAAAAAATTGGGAGGAATGTGCTTAAACTATCTCCAAAAGATGTTTTTATGGATTAAGAAAGAAAAATAATTTTTAAAGAATAATTATTTAAAAGAAAAAATAATTTTATAAAAATTCAAAATATTCCTTCACCCCAAAATTTTTTCAAAAAATTATATCTCGAAAAGCCTCCTTTTTTAGAAGGTCTACAATAGCTCATTCGATTCAGTTTTTCAAACTCTACAAAATCAAGGAACAGGATCCATGGGAAATTTTTTTATCAAATAAATATTCCTTCCCAACAAATTTTTTAAACATTCAAAAAAATTTTTTCTCAAAAACTAGTCTGTATATTTTTGAATTTCATAGCTCATTCGATTCAGCTCTTTAAGCTCTTTCGAATGATACCAAATTCAGCAAATTTCCAACGATGGAAATTTCGATTATTTATTATAAAAGAAAATGAAATAGGTATTTTAAATAAATAAATTATCTATATTCAAATATAATTAATTATTTTGTTAATTTTTTTTGAAACTTTTTAAGTGTTCTGTTAAAGAATGGATTTTTATTTTCAAAGTGTTAACTTGAAAAACTTAGGTTCTTAGGTTATTCTTTAATATTTCTTTATAATTGATTTTTAAATATGATATTATGAATTTTTCAATCTTTTTAATTAGTTTATCCTTTTTTAATTCTTCTTTCTTAATTAAATTTATTTATAAATATTTTTTTTCATTTTAAAAATTAAAAAATAATTCATTCATAATTAAGAGAACAGCTATAAATTTAAATAAAATATTAGGCTTCATTTCTTTCTCGTTTCTATGGTTTTATAAGATTTTTATTCTTTTACTTCATTCTTTTGTCTTATAAATATAAAGCATTAAAAATGCCAAGTGGTTGATTGTGGAAAAAGCGAAGGTGAGAATAAATTCTTTTTAAAAATTATTTACTTGTTATATTTTGAGTCTCGACAAGCTTAAGTTTGTATATATATTTAGTTTTTATATTTTTTATGTACATTTTAAAATCTAATATTACAATTGTATTCTAAATATCATGATTATTTTTGAAACAAGAAGCTGAAGAAGTTTTGTAAACTTGAATTTTTGTAAAAGTTTTGTAAACTTGAATTTTTGTAAAAGTTTTGTAAACCTGAATTATTCAATTTTAAAAAGTTCCATTCAAGTTTTACAAAGCCTATTTTGTAAAATAATAATAAACGTAATCACAATTCCTGTACTAAACCAGCCCTTAATTTAATTAACACCTTTTATTCTCTAATTATAGTAATTTTATTAAGTTTATTTCCGGCCTTTCACGCAATACAATTTTTATAGGTTTTATATAAGTATGTATAAATTATATTTTAATTTCCCATTAAGTTTTACTCAACTTTTAAAGGCAAAATTTTATTCTTAAAAAAAAGATAAAATTTTATTAATTTAATTTTGTTTATATAATTATTTTATTCTATTTATTTTAAATTTAGTGTTCAAGTTTATTTTATTAATTTTATTAAGTGACTTTAGGTTGATAAATTCTTGAATATCACGTCAAACTAAATTTTTACTTTTTTAAATATTTTAATTAAATTTTAGAAAAAATTAAAAAAAATGTGGATACGCCGAAACAATATATTTACACGAAATGGCCAAACTAATGGTATTGGCCCAACTATTCAATCACCAAATTCATCAACTCAGACATTTAATCCAAACAATCGTCGTTATCGTACATGTTGTTGTCATTGTAAAACATTTACTTTAAGCTTCGGAATGATTGAACTTTTTTTAATTTGCTTTATTTTGGTAGCTATTAGTCCAGATTTTAATAATAAATATTGTACAAATCATTCAAAATTTATTGGTTCAAATCTTCAAATTCCTCTTCCTCCTCCAGATGCCCCTCCACCTCCACAACCTTCAAATAATTCTGATAATAACAATATTAACAACACTAATAATTCTGAAACAAAATCTATCGAAAAGAAAAGAAGAAAGCGTCAATTAATTGATGAAACTGTTCCTATTGGTCCTCCTCCACCTTCAAACGTCCCAGATGTTATGGCTTTAATTGGACAAAAATCGTCTTTATTACCTGAAACTCAAAATAAAAATGTGGAAATATCTGAAAATAAATTGGAAATTAATAAAACTGAAGAAAATCAAAAAATGGATGATAAAGAGGATTTTGAGTCTGAGACATGGACAAATGAGTAAGTTAAGTTTATTTATTTTAATTTATTTTTAAGTTATCAAAAATGGCTTAAACAAACAACATGTAGTTTAACCATTTTCTGGCTTGTTTGGATTATTTTGCATATGTTTTCAATAGGTTTAATGTGTTATGGAGTGCGTAGACAGCTTTGGCCTTTGCTTATTCCTCATATTATTTTTAGGTAAGAAAATTTTTTTTATTGAATTTTAACAAAATTATTAACATTTATAATTCTATTTAATTATTAAAATTCAAAAAAAAATAATTTAAATTTTCTTTTTCAGAATTTCATGGATTATATTAATTTTTATGGTAATTGCCTCAATAATTTCTTCTTTCTTTTACCCCGCACAAAATAAAAATATTTTTGGGCAAATTATTCTTTGTATATTTCTACTTATTCTTTCTTTGATCATCAGCATTTTTGTGGTGATTATTTAAATTTATTTTTATCACAACTAAATTTAATTTTTTTAATAGAAATCAGAAATATGTTGCATTGAATTTGTCAAGCGTTCTGTAGAAACAGGATTTTCCATTTCAAATACTAGGCCATTTGCCCCACCAAGCACAGCTTCACAATCGGATGGGGGTAGACCTGAACATGTTAGAAGAGTTGTACACACAAGCATTAGAAAATTGCCTGGACCTAATGCTAAACGATATCAACAAAATAATAATTCAATAAATCAAATAAAAAAGAAAAACTCTTCTTTTGATGATGAAACTAATATTAATGGTAGTCAAATGACAATGAGTACATTAGCTGCTGTAGGTAATGGAATAACAAGTAGTAGCAATAGTAGTTCTACTACTAGACCTTCTACTGCTGGTAGCATAAATAGAAGTGGAGTAATAAAAGGTTTAAATAAAAATTTTTAATTTAAAATATTCATTTTAGGTAATACTGGAAATCATACTCCTTCAAGAGTCAGCAGTGCTGAAGAAAGAAAATCAACACCATTATACACACTAAATAGTGAACGGGAAACCAACTTTGGAGAGGAAGTTAGAGTAATAAATGGATCATTACCGCCTTTAAGGCATACTTATAAAGTTTAATTTGTAAGTTTTAAAGTTTAATTTGTAAATTTTAAAGTTTAATTTGTAAACTTTAAAGTTTAATTTGTAAACTTTAAAAGCTTAAGTTTTAATGTTTGTCAACTTAATTTTGTTATAAAAAATATCTTAATTGTAAAAATACTTAAATATGATAATATGCCATTTATTTTTATAAAATATTATAAAATTAATATTTATTTAAACGTTAGTAATAAACAAAAAATAAAATTAATATTTTTTATTTACATGAAGATCAAAATAGATAAGAATAGATATACAGCCAATCTCATAAATGTCAAGTTCAAACTTGAGCTTCTGTAGAAAGCTTAAAAAAGCTTATTAGTTTCTAAAAGCTGTTGATGTAAAAATACTTATAATTTTAATTAATTAATTTCTTTATATCCAACATCAAATGGTTCAATTACCATTACTTCTTGCTCTTTGCTAATTTTATTATTATTTATTTGCTCTCTTATAGAACATTCTTTTCTAGTATTTCTAACAAGCCAATGTCCATTAAATATTCTTAAACTAAAAGTACTTATTTTAGAAGCAATACTTGTTTTTCCCATTCTATCTAATTTTGTTGTTTCTTGTTGTTCTTCAGTTTTTTGGTTATTGTTTTGTTCAGTAAACTCAAAACTTATTTCTTCTTCAAAACATGGATTGCTATCACTTGTCCAACTTTGTTTATGTTTTTTCAAGTTTGCAATCTTATCGTCAACTTTTTCAAGATCAAGCGCAAATTTATCAACTCTTTCAAGTTTACAATTTGCAAAAGAAACTTTTTTATTATTGATTATCTCTTCTTGTTCATTTTCAAGGCTATTATTAAAACTTAAGTGATCTTCAGTTTCAAATGTGCTAGAATGCTTTAAGGGTGATGTTTGTTCATCCGAAAATACAACTTTGCTCTTTAAACGAAAATTTTCTCTTTTCATTTCAAGTAAAGATTGTGGTGGATGTTGTTTAAGGTGTATGGATGGCTGGAGAGGTTCTAAAAATATTTTTATTATTTTTCATTATATTTTTAAATTAAATTCCAACCTTTATCTTGATTCTCCAAAAATTTTATTTTTCCTTCAACGTCTATCTCCACTTTTTCTCGTTGTTTTTCATCATTTTTATTGTTTTTAATGTCCAAATTATTATTTAATATTATTCTCTTTCTTCCCATAGGTATTCCATAACCACCAAATGGTAAATTCATTGTAGGAAGATTAGTTTGATTAATGTTGGTACTTTGCTGTTGTTGTTTTGTACAACTAGTTTTTAACCTTGTTGGCAAGAAACGGCGTAAAGAATGTTTAAAACCGGGCATCTAAATTTTAAAAATTGATTTACTATTTAAAAAAATATTTTTACCCCATATGCATAAATAAGCGGATTTAAAGCACAATTTAAATGAGAAAGTACAACAGCAAACAAAGTCATTTTCTGTCCTGGATGATATTTTTGAGGAAAAAATAAATCAACTGTGTTGATTAAATAAAGTGGATACCAACAAAAAGCATAGGTTAATACCAAAATAAGCAAAATTCGAATTAATTTTCGTCTAACGCTAATACGTCTTTGACGTTCTGATGCTCTTAATAAACATTTTATTTGACGTTCTTCATTGCGTATTCTTTTGTAAATTGAGACATAACAATAAGCTATTACAATTGAAGGAAGAATTATTGTACCAAAGAAAATAATGAAGACTAGATAACGATAGTCAACTACCTATAAGTTTACAATGTAAATTTATTTTAAGTGTGAACTTGAATATAAAAACTTAAAAAGAAGTAAAACTAAACTTTACTCTTGTAACTTGAATATAAATAAATTCCGGAAAATATTAAGCTTGAAAAAATAATAATTTAAATTTCCGGAAAGAAAAAAATCCGGAAACATATAACTAGCTTGAAAATAATAAAATAAACTTTCCGGAATATTCTGAGTAAATATATGTATATAATAAAACGAGAAAAAAACTTTGTAAATAGATTATATAAAATATATTAAACTTATTTCCGGAAGTGTAATTTAATTATTAAATAAATCATTTTAATTTACCACAGTAAAATGACACTCGCCACGAAATTTTCCAACTGTTTGTGAGGCAAATCCAAACCCATCAACCATAGGAAGGCTAGCAATTGCTGTACCAATAAGCCAACAACCGATAATTAAAAAATGTGCACGTGTTTTGCGTACCGAACTGGAGGAAGAATTTCGTTGCTGAACAAATCTGACATTTTTTAAATAAAATTTAAATTTTAAAATTTTAATCACCTTCTCAAACAAATAGTTAAGTATTTATCTACTGCCATTGCCAATAAATGAAGAGTAGAAACAGTGCATAAAGCACAAAGAATCAAGTGTATGGCAAGACAAGCATAGAAAGATCCAGGCCATCTAGTCAATACTGAAACTACCTTAAATAAAGTAAAATTAATAATATTTTCCAGATAATAAATTCCGGAAAATATAATAAACAAAAAACGTACTGTAAATGGGATTCCCATGGCGCCAGTAAGAAAATCAGTTAATGCTAAACTAAAAATATATGCATTTGTTGGTGTTCTGATATGTTTGGAACGAAGATATACAAAAATAACTAAAAAATTGCTTATTGAAATTTGTGCTGCAAGAATTAATTCAGCTGATGCGTAAACAAGTAATAAAAGCTCTGTCATTATTTTTTACCTAATAATAAAATAATTTAAAAATCCGAAAAATAAGAAATACAAATAAATATTTTTAAAAATAAATAATGACATTTTCTTTATTTTTTTTAATTTTGCATTATTCACTCAAAATAAGCAAAATTTGTGCAAATATACCAAAATACATTAAAATATAATACGTGAGTGTATAAAATCCAAAAAATAAACAGAGGGTGTCTTCCAAATAGCAGCAAAAACATGAAAGGTGATAACGTATTTTGTTGCCAACTTTGTCAAATTTTGAGTATTTAGACAAATTGGTATTTTTCTGTTTGAAGAATTGTAATTTAAGGAGAGAAATTTTAAGAAATCAAAACAAACAAGAAAATGAATAAAATTGGATTTTTTTATTTATCCTCGTTTGCGGTCATTTTAAATTATTCAAAATATATTTAAAAATAAGGGTAAAATTAATTTAATAATCTTAAAAAATATATAAAATATTAATTTCCTTTAATATTAATAACATTTATATATCTTTACCAATTTTTTTGCTAATAATTGATGAGTAAACAAATTTAATTGAAATATAATGACGTTAATCTGATGAGGTCTATAAGCGCAAAGAAAAAATTTTTTAAAAGAGAAACATGTTGAGATAATTTACTAAATATAATTTTTTAAATATTTGTTGAGAGAACGGCACTTGAGATAAAACAGAAGAAGAAGAAAAATTGTTGGGGGCTTAAACAGTCGAGTGTTTAATAAATTATTTGAATTTTAAAAAATAAAAATTAAGTTGAAAATAAGTTTAAGATTAAAAATTAAGTTTGTAAAAATAATAGTTTTGTTTAATGAGACATTTTATGCAAATTAAATAGATTATCTAAACTTAAGTTTATTTTGATGTTTAAGTTTATTCTAACCTTGAAAATAAACAAGTTTATTAAACTTAATTTTGACTAAAATTAAAAACTTAAGTTTAGAACTTTTTACAAACTTACAATACTTAAGTTTATTTTTAATAATTATTAAATATTTGTTAAAAATTGTAAATAATTATTAAAAATATAAATAGTTGAAGAAAAAAATTAAATTGTATATTTTAATAATGAGTCATATAATAAATATTTTGTTTGCATTAAAGATGAAAAAGCGGGAGAGATGAAAGGGCAAAATTGCTTAATAAGCAATAAATATACATATATTATTTTTAGATTTAAAATTTTAAAGAATTAACTGAAAATACAAGAATACTTTAAAAATTCACAACATTAAGAAAAATGGAGATAAAAATTTTAAATTTTAATATTTTATAGCTGAAATTTTCTTCTATCAGAGGACATGAAGACAAAATTATTGCTTTATTTATTACCCAAGTTATAAGCATTTAAATAACATTTGTTTACTCAAAAGAGTCAAAAAGGATCACACGTTCAATATTTAATAATAAATAAATAAACTTTATTTTTATTTATAAAAGAACAAAGTTCTAAAAAAATAAAGCATGCTACACCAATCTTTGTGAGAAAATATAATAAAAATTAATAACATTTATATTTATTTTTTTGTTTAAAAAAGGTAAAGGTCTCCCTCCTTCAGAAGAAAATAAACGTGAGTAACAAACAAATTTTAGCGTGCAAATTTTCACAAAAAAAAAAATATTTACATATTCTTTAGTTTATTCGTCTTTCTTGACAACTGACTTAGCAAAAATAAAAAAAACAAAGGCTTAAATAGCAAAAAATGAAACAAAAAATAATTCACAACATTGTAACAACTTTAAAAATATTATATTTAACTTTTTATAAATACTAGGTTCTCATCTATCGAATGGTATACAGCACTAAAAATTCTATTTTTGAATAAAAATAATTAAAATATTACAATTAAAAAATTAAATAAACAATTGTTAAAATAAAGTAAAATATTTAGGCTGCAAGCATATAAAAATAAAATTTGCAGCCTTATTTCCAAAAAAATATTTTTAATTAATGTTATGATAAAAAACGAGTTCTTTGTTGTTTGCAGCATTATTTTTTTTTATTGGAAGAGTATTTTAGCTAAATAAGCAAAAAAATGTACGAAGATATTAAATTAACTTAGTACATGACCTTATGAGTTTTAAGCTTATATAAATCACCAATGAATAAAGCAGTTAAATTGATCGTTGGACCATTCGATAGAGAATAAAATTTTCTACAAAATATATAAAAATAAAATTTTTAGATAAATATACATAAAAGTTATAGATAAAAACACTAAAATGACAAATTACGCAGTTTTTAGGTATGTAGTAACTAATTCTAAACCAAAAATTTAATTTAAAGTCATATTTTGTAGAAAATTTAATTCTCTATCGAAAAAAAAAATAAAAAAATTTAAAAAAGTTTATCCATATAAGGGTTATGAGGTTCTAAAGTACATGAGTTATTCACTTCGTTATTGCCCTCCCACAAAAAAGAAAATTGTTTTTAATGTTCTTTTACCCAAAAATAAATTAAAAATAACAAAAAAAAGCTTTCATTGATAGCAAATTTAATTAAGTTTTTGTGTTAGTTTCATGACAGCTTTTAAAATAAAATTACTGCCTTATTTAATCAAATGTTTGATTGACTGAATATAATTTTCATAAAAACAAAGAAGCAAAAAACAAAGAATGAAAAGCACGCAATAAAAAAAATTTTGGGTAAAAATAATTTTTTATATATCATAATATAAATATTTTATATTTTAAAGATTTACACGAAATAATTATATTAAATTATAAAAATTTAACAAAGAAATTAAAAATATAAATTTAAAAAAAATGGCGAAGACAATTATATTCTGTTTTATTATGTAACTTAGAAATTAAGTTAATATTTTAGCACAAAACCGATTAAAATTAAAAAACTCAAACATCAGAAAACTTTCTGAAAAAATACAAATTAAAAAAACTTGCATTTTCATATGTAAACAAAGATTTGTTTAAAGCTAAATATTTCTATGCTTATGTTTACAATTGTAATGTTTTCAAGTTTGCGTTTATAAACTTTAACCTAATAAACTTGATTTTCCTTAAACTAGTAAACATTTATTAAACTAATGTTTTAAAATAAACTTAAGTTTATTAATATTGCTAAAACAGTAAAACATCAAAAACAGAAATATTTAAATACATATTAAAAAATAATTTCAAGAAACCTACTCCTGTATATTTTTAGACAAATTTATATGTTTATTTTGCTACATATCTTTAATTTATTCAAACGTATCTATCAAATTATTTGATATTCGATCTAACAAACATTATAAATTTGTAATAAACTTGAGAAAATTTTTTTGAGAAATCGTTAACTTTCATTTTTTGCCCTTTATTTGCTTAAAGCAAAAAATATTCACATCTCCGATAAAACATAAAAATTGCTCACATGATGATATAAAATAGCAATATGTATATTAGTTTACTTAAATATTTAAAATAAACATAAAATACATAGTATTGTTGTTTTATTACTATGGGAAACAATATTTTAAGATTTCGAAATTAAAGATAAAAGTCCCGTAAAAAATTATTATAATATTATTTTTATTTTAATAAAAATCAAGTTAAAAAATTTAACGTTATACAGGCTTAAGTTTGTGCTTTACAACTTGCAAATAAAAAAGTTTAAACATGTTGATTTATTTGTAGTTTGTAAATTGTTTTACAACTTAAAAATATAAACATGCTTATGTTTTATTGCTTCTTTTTAATATCTATGTTTTTACAATTGATAATATATTCTTAAGTTTGCTTTCTCTAATATACATATATTACATTTTTCTAGTTTTATAAAAGAAATACATACATATTATAAAAATTAAAATACAATTGTAATTATTAATTGTTCACACAACAAATTGTTTAAAGGAAGTAACACATGAGTAAAGGTATATTTCAATTTAAAAAGTATTTACATAAATATTAATTAAATTTTTCAAATAATAATCAAGTTTGTGATAATATTTTAATTTATTTTTAAGTTGCTAAACCCTCATACAAACTAAGTGCATGTACAATACTTGGGTCTGCTTTAGCACCTTCTTTAAATTCTTCAAGAGTTAATTGGGCATCATTATTCTAAAATAGGTATATTTCGAAAAAAAAAATATTCAAATTATTTATAAATTAATTTTAATTTTTTACCTTATCCATCATAGCAAATATTCTTTCTACTCGCTTTTCAGGACTGTTATCTTCATCAGATAACCTAATAGAATCTCCTACCATCCTATTGATAGAACTTACAATAGATTCTGAAAATTATTTTTTTATAATTTTTGTTAATTTAGTCTTACCCATTTCCTGCCTTGTAATAAACCCATCACCATCTAAGTCGTATAATTTAAATGCCCAATGCAATTTTTCGTCCAAATTTCCACGACTTGTGATTGATAAAGCTTTTATAAATTCATGAAATTCAATTGCTCCATCCTTGGAAATTAATTTAATTAATTATTATCACTTATTTTATAAACTTTATATTTTAAAATTTTTTATTATAATTATTTACAGCTTATTATAATACCTTATTCTCGTCAAAAACTTTAAATACATAAGCTGCAAAGTCAGAGGGGTCTCCTTGTGGAAAAAATTGTTTATAGATTTTTTGGAAACCCTGAAAAAATTGAAATATATTTAAATTTTTGAATAATTTAACTTACAACTTCTGTAAGCATTCCATTTGGACAGTCTCTAACGAATCCTTTATGCCATTGTTTTATTTCCTTTTCTGTAACTAGAATAAAAAATAAATCTTAACTAAAGTTAAAACTTTGTGTTTTAGATTTGTGTTTTATAAAAATTGTTTAAGCGTAAGACAAACGTTTCTTTAATAAACTCATTTTACAAACTTGATTTTCATTAAGTTGTGTTTTTTAACAAAACAAGTTTTAATAAACTTGAGTTTTTAAGTTTGTGTTTTTATAAACTTATTCTTTTAAGTTTGTGTTTTTCAACAAAATAATTTTAATAAACTTGATAGTTTTTAAGTTTTCTTTTTTATAAAATTAATTGATGTTTTTCATGTTTGTTTCATAAAAATCATGTTTAGATATGTTTTTGTTTTAAAAATTATTTTATTTATTATTTCTTCTTAATTAACATTTATTGAAAACCTACAATAAGTTTGTTTAGAAAGTCTTTTTACATCATCGCCTCTCAGTTTGCCTTGCGGTTTGGCCATTTCAGCACCCATAATTAATTATGATAAAATATAAATAGAAAAATGAAATATTCGATTAAAAGCCTTTTAATTCTATAAATTTTTAACACTTAAATAATGGAATAATAATAAAAAATTTAAAATTAAGCAATAATTATAATAAAAAATTAATCCGAAAATTTTAAAAATTCTAAAAGTAGAAAATAAAAAAATAATAATCTTTAATAAAAAATTTTAATTTTTCCAGCGAATAAATTAAGGAATTTATTAAAAAAAAATAAATTATTTTTAGAAAACTTGCCTAAAATGGATTTTATTTACTTATTGAAACAAATTTTTGGTTATTTCCTGAGGGAATAAATATTAAAATTAAAAAATGGAAATAACAAAAATTAAGCTGTAAAATAAAGCTTAAAAATCTAAAAATGGATATTAAATAAAAAAAGTTAAAAATAAAATAAAAAAGTAAGAATAATGAAAAAACAAAAAAATAGAAAAAATTCAAAAAAAATAAATAAAAGAATATAAAATGAAAAAAGAGGTTGTTACTCTTTCCTTTCATTTTTAATTAACATAATAATGCTTGCATCCTCTCCCAATGTTTAGAGAAATTTTTTTTTATTTGGAAAATTGGGAAATTTCTGGCAGAAATAAACAAATAAATAAACCAATAATATTAAATTTAAATGTTTCTATTAATTTTCAATATAAAGTTTAAACTTATTATAAACGGATTTTTCCAACTTGAAACTTAATAAATATTGACTTGATTTTTTTTTAACTTTTGATGTTTGAGCAATTAAAAATGAAAAAATAAAAAAAAAATTTTTTTAATAAAAAAAATTTTTTTTAATAAAAAAAGTAAGGGAAATAAATTAAAATTAAAAAAAAATATTAAAATATGCCAATTAAATTTATTTTACTAAGAAAAACAAAAAAGAAAAAGCGATCTTTACTCTTATTATCAAAAAGCACTAACTTTGCTTCATCCCAAATAACTTTTGAATTAATAAACCGTCTAAAATTATTTTATTATCATTCGATAGAGAATTGAATTTACTACAAAATGAATTATAAATAAAAATTTTACAATTTTTATAAAAAATTGTATGATTAAAAAATTGACATTTTTCTTATTAAATGTCGATTTATGGGTAAATAAAAAATTATTTATTTATTTAATTTTTGTAAAAGTATTTAATTTTATTCTATATATTTATTAAATGTTATAAAAATGCAAAAAAAAATTAATTTATTCAAAAATTTGCATTTTTGGTAAATCAACCTAGCTTTATACTTGTGTATTGGCCTTGAAATAATAATTTTTAATAAAATATTGAGTATTATAATTTTTTAATTTTTGAAAAAATGAATAAAAAATAAAATAAAAATATTATAATAAATTTTGAATTTTATAATAATTGATTAAAACCAATAAAACTAAAAATTTGAGTAAAAATGTCAATTTTTAGCGGTTAGTTGACCATAAAAAATTTTCACAATTAAATAAAAATTTAATTATAATCGTATTTTATAGCCTATTAAATTCTCTATCGAATGATACAAAAATTAAATTAAAAGGATAATCCTAACATTAGTTATAAGGAAGGTAATAAAGCTTGTCAAAATTGAAAAAACTTCGCTAAAGTTTTATTTTTAAAATAAAAACCGAACAAATCTTCCTTTCCTAATCCTTGTGTGGTTGAATGTCACCATTTGAACACAAAAATGTCCATCAAAATTTTTCTTTTTTTTCAATTTTCCCAAGAGTAGTAAAAAGAAGGTTTTAAGAGAGGAAGGATTGGTAACATTTAAGTAATAAGGGTTGAGTGAAAGTGCTAAATTGAGTGAAGAAGATAGGTTGACAGGCGCCTGTTTTTCTATCTCATTTCTTTTATCCCTTCTTCTTTTTTTTGTAAGTAAAAATAATACTTGAAAGTTTGAAAAGAAGAAAGGTTTTAAGTTTAAGACAGAATCTTAAGTTTTAGATTAAAAATCAATGAATATTTTAAGCTCAAACTTAATTAATATTTTGACTTTTTATGGCTTACTTAAAATAAAAAATAAGAAAATAATTGAATTAGGAATTAAATAAGTTATATTTAAGTCTTGTGAAGGTAAAATGTAAGATCAATATAATTAGACTTAAAAATCAAGTTTTTAAATAGTTTTCGCAAACTTAAGTTTTATTGATGTTCAAGCTTAAAATTTAAATAAATTCTTAAAATAAACAAATTAATATTTAAAACGAAAATAAACTTAAAGTCAAGTTCGCAAACTTAAACTCTTTTAAAATTTGAAACTTAAGTCTATACATACTTAATTGTATCTTACTCTATTTTTCACTGCTTAAAACAAATATTTTTACTCTTATTAGTTTACCCATGTGAACGCGTGACGTATTTTTAAAGAGTTCCAACTTTTGACAGTTGAAAAAATGTAATTTTTAAAAGAAGGATAAAATTAAAATTAATTTAAAAAAAGATAAATTAATTTATATAGTTAAAAATTTATTTAAAGCTAAAAATAGGGCAAACTGGAAGAAAAAAATAAAATTTGTTGCCAAAAATAAAAAATTGATGAACAGTTGCCAATTTTTTCATTTTTTTGAAATGTTTCATACAATTTATATAATTGATGAGAGAATTTTTGGTGACTTTTGGTGACTTTTTTAGTTTTTAAATTTTTTCTAATTTTGGAAGAGAAGGAAAAAAATGGATATCAAAATTAGATTAATCTAAAAATATTTTAAAATTTAATAATTTATTTTTTTAATTCAGAGTATTTAGAAATATTAACAAAATTTTTAAAATTATAAAAATTTAAAAAATAAAAAGGAAAAAAATAATTTTAAATAAATGTTACAATGGGAGGTTGGTTACAAAATGATTCATTAATGCTACATTTTATTAAGTTTTAATATCATTCGATAGAGAATTAAAGTTTCAATAAAATAATATTAGAATAATAATTTTAAATTAAAAAATAAATGGTTCTCGATTTCTACTCGTTAGATTTTTAAATTTCATAGCTCATTCGATGCAGCTTTTCGAGCTCTTTCTAATGATACTAAATTCACAAAATTTTCAGCGATGGAAATTTTTTTATAAAAATTCAAAATATTCCTTCACCCCAAACTAAAAAAAAATATATCTCGAAAAGCCTCCTTTTTTAAAAGGTCTAACATAGCTCATTGGATTAAGCTTTTCAAGCTCTACAAATGATAAAAAATACAGCAAAAATGATTCGGAGGAACAAAAGTAATAAAATTTCAAAGTATTCATCCCCGTTTTTATAAAACTCTAAAAGTTTTTTCAAATTCTGTTACTTCAAGTTTATTTTAAAAATATTACAAATCAACATATATGCAACTTAATAACATAAATAAACTAATTTTAAACATTTTGGAATGAGATAAATTTAATTTTAAAAATAGGTCGATAGGTGAGAAAATATTTTTTTTTTTTAAATAAATATTTAAAGATAATTATATGTTTTATTATTTCTTTTTGCCAACATTTTCATTCTTTCTTTTCGACTATTTAAAACATTATCAACCTTTGGAATAGCAATTTGTGATGCTCTAATTTGTTCTAAAATTCTGCTTACAGTCGTATTATTTAATGGATTAATATTATTACTAGTTGTTGGTAAATTTAAATTTTTTGTTGCTTGAGATTTTGGTGTTACAATTATTTTTTTTATTCCATTGCTTTTCGAATTATTTGATTTTTTTTCTATTTTCTTTTGTGCTGAAAATACTCCCAATTCATTCATTAAAGCTTAAAAAAAGATTAAAATATATTTAAATATTAATCATTACTCACCTTCTCCATAAAATTCAAGACGATTTTCACGCAATATTTTTGAATATTTTATATAATTATTTTCAAAAAGAGAAAGATCATTGTTATGAGACCTCAACATATGCTTCCTTGGTGCAGTATCATTTACATAGTAAAAGTCTCTAGGACAAGCAAGACAACGAAATATTGGCAGTTTTAAATGTCTTTAATTAAATATAAATTTTATTTAATTTATTAAAAATGACTATTTTTTAAATAATTCATTTTGGCGCTGAACCGGCCATATGTTTATTTTAATTTGGTTAGTAACAAAAATTATTTTTTAATATTTAAAATACTTTTAAATAAATTTCCAATTTATTCAACTATTTCTATCATTTTACCTGGTATTTATATGATATAGAAGACATATAGCTCTTCCTTTGACCCATTCCGCACATTTTAAGCATTGCACATACTCATACGTATCGTCCTGTTTTTTATAATTTCTTTCTTTTCCATGAAATAAATTATTTTTAAACATTTCTTCAACGTTGTGATCAGACATTTCAACATCTTCTTCTTCATCATCTATATCTATTATTTCTGGATCGTCAGGCATCTATATATTTTCAGTATAATTATGCCTCTAAAAATACAACTTACCATAGCCTCACTATTTGACACTTCAGTATGTTGAATACAAGTATTTGTATTATTAACGCCTGTTATTCCAACTTGTTCATTCTCTGATATTGCAGTTTTAATACGAACTACGATATTCTGCATTTGCTCTCCTAATTCTGAATAATCTTTAGGTTTGTTGTTTTGAGTTTCTGATGTTTTTTGTTTTGTTGGTTGTTTTATAATAGGAGTCGTAGATTGTTTAATTCTATAAATTGTAAACTTGAATTATTAGATTATAATATTGTAATAAACTTGAATTGTAAACTTATATTAAATTATAAAAATAAACTTGAATTGTAAACTGATATTAAATCATACAATTGTTCAGATTTCATAGCAGTTGTTGTAGTTTTATCTATTTGCTGTTGTATAAAACTATGTGGTTTTTCTTGTTCTTTGTTTAAATTATTTGAAGTTTCCCCTTCATTAGAGGCCAACTTTCTTTTAAGAACATTTTCCAATCCTCCATTACGATCACCATAATCACAATCATTGTATATAAATCGACAAACTCTATCCATGTATGGATTTCGTAAAATCTAATTTATTGCACATAATTCTAAATCGCAATTTTAAACTCACATGAAACTGTGCAATATGACCATTATTAGCAGCTTCATGGTCTGCCATTTCTTCAGGTGTAACTGAAGTAAAATTACATTCAAGACATTTGTGTTGTTTATAATTTAAATGTTCAGAAATATGAGACAAAAATGAATTTTTTGGTTGAACTTGACCGCAAATAAGACAAGGAATTAATTTATTTGCGGTTGCAATAGAATAATTACTCATTCTTTCTAATATAAGCTAAAGATGTTTAACTAAAAATAATAATTTAATTATTACTATTTTTATTTATATTTTTCTTCAAAAGAATAGTAAAACTTAAGTTAATTTGTCAGTAAGTATAAAAACAAGTTTATTTGTTTAAAACTTAAGTTTAATGTATAATTAATAAACTTAAATTTTTATTATTAAATTAAATAAACCTTAATTCACTTGTTTATTATTTAATAAACTTAAGTTTACAAACTTATAGTATATTTAATTATTTAAAATATAACAAAACATATCATTTTTAAAATAAACATATAAGAATTATACATATATGTATATAACTTTACTACTTTTTAGTAAAAAATAACGAATGAGAGTAACCGAATAACGAGGATAGCTGTGCTTGGGAGAATAAAATCGATTTTTATATAGACATATACACACAAAATAATTTAATGTATTATAAAATAGCTAGGGAGTGTTAGAAGAAAGAAAAATGTTTTAAAAAAATAATTAAAAAATACAAGTCTGGGTTGATTTTATTATACTCTAATATACTATAATAACTGTTTTCAACCATAACTTTTCTTATATTTTATATAAAATTATAAAAATTTAATATTTTATAGCAAAATTAATTCTCTTTCGAATGACACTAAAATATTATTTAAAAGTTAATTTGTTCTTGAGTTATAAGAATGGCTATGAAACGTCCTTTTAATTAATTGAAATTCTATCAAAAAGATATATTAAAAAAATAATTTAATTTAAATAAATTAGATTTAATTTCAAATAGCACCCTTTGCATATAATATAGTTAATTTATCATGTAAAATTTCCAATTCTTTTTGTAAAGCTTCAATTTGTTCTTCAAGATAGGAATCCAAATTTTTAATATTATTTTCTTTCACAAAGGGTAAACCTTTAAATTAATAAAAAATAAAATTTTTATAAATTTTATTAAAAAAATTAAATTAATCCAACTAGAAGCTTTTTCAAATGCAATTCTTTTTTCTCTTTATTCAAAAAAGCTCCTAGATGGAACAATTTATTTTTTTAAGAAAATTATTTTTTTTCAAATTTAAAATTAAACTAAACACACACCAAACAAATCCTCTCCTTTTAATTTATCCCCTTTTTCCAATTTTTCTGTTGTTTTAATTAATTGATTTATTTTTTCTCGGCATTCTGTTAAATTTTCCTTAGCTTTGATTAATTTATTATTCAAATTTTTATCATGATTAATTCCTTTTAATGAAGAACTTATGCCAGAACTACTATCTGTTGATGTTGAATAAATTTTTGGAGAAGGAAAATCGAGAAATGGAAAGACAACTGTAATTAGTAAATAAAAGGACGTTTCATCGTCATTCTTATAACTCAAGAACAAATTAACTTTTAAATAATATTTTAGTGTCATTCGAAAGAGAATTAATTTTGCTATAAAATACTAAATTTTTATAATTTTATGTAAAATATAGGAAAAGTTATGATCAAAGAACTAACAGTTGCTCGAAAATTTGGAGAGTTTGTGAATTTTTTGATAAGAACTTATAGCTTAATATAAACAAAATTATTATTTTTATCCTAGTTTGTAGCAAATTTTATCCTCTTTTGAATGATATAATTATATTTTAAATAAGTAAATCAGTTCAAGAGTTATAATGGAATAACTTGCCTCACCTTGTTCTTCTCTATCCTTTCCCATAAAATTTGGTGTTAAATCTATTTTGCTTAATTCCAATTGAATTTCCAACTGTTTACAATTTTCTTCAGTATATTCATGTTCTTTAGACATTTTTTCTATTAAACAATTTAATTCTTTATTTTTTTTAATTAATTCAAGCCGTTCCCCTTCCCATTCTGCTTGCCTATTTTGATGACAGTTTTGTTCAAATTTTAATTTATTTTGTAATTCTGATATTTTAGACATCTAAAAAAATATTTTAAAAAGCATATGTTTCGATTCCTCTCAACGAGCTGAATCGAATGATACCATTCTCATTATCCACAAATTTATTGGAACCGAGATATAGGCACTTGAAAATAGAAAAACCATAGGGGGGACCAAGCTCATTTAGGTGATTACCGAGGCTGCTCCACATTTACCTCCTGTTTTATTAGTTATTTTAATGGATAAAAACTAAATCTTAGCTCATTTTAAAAAATTTTGAAAGGTGTGTCACATAACGAAAAAGTACCAAAATTTTTTTTTAAAATTAAAAAAAAATTAAAATTTTTACCAATTTTTCTCTCTCAGATTCCTTCAGTTCCTCTATATTATTTATTTTTTTATTATTTAATTCTTTAATTAATTCAAAATCTACACTTTTCAATTTTCTTTTTAACCTTTTTATTTCTTCTTTATTTTCTTTTAATTCTTCATTTAATTTTTCAAAAATTTTTTCATCACGGTTTTCTCTCTTTTTTAATTTATTTTTTATTTTATTAATTTCCAAATCTTTTAAATTTAATTGTTTGGCTAATGTAAATACTAATTGAGCTATTTGATTATTATTATTATTATTATTTTCTTCTTCTTCATTTATTAATATTCCACCGTATTGTTGTATTAATTTTTGGTCTATTAATTGCTGCCTATGTGAAGGGGAATAATTAATTAGTGATTCTGATGGCTCTAAATTCGTTTAAAAATAAAAATTTTTTTGCAAGTCCGCAAAAATTTTGCGGAAAATTTTTGACTAGCGGATTTTGAGAAAATTAACAAGTGAATAAATAATTGGTGCCGCCATTTCAGTGCCGGTATCGAAACGACCCTTCTCGGGAATTTTAAGGCGATGACTATAAAGTTAAAAATCATAGAATGGATATTTCAACGTCGGCACCGAAATGGCCGGCACCGAAATGACCGTAGCAAATTTTTTCAAAATAATAATATTTTCAAAATTTCACCAATTTGTTTTTTAATTCTTCCAAAATAAGCTCTCTTTCCTTCTGCTATTAATTGCATTTCTGTGGGAAATAAATTAGTAGAAACATTATTATAACATTCAAATAATCC
The DNA here is from genome assembly GCA_015183035.1 of Meloidogyne chitwoodi. Taxonomy (NCBI): domain Eukaryota; kingdom Metazoa; phylum Nematoda; class Chromadorea; order Rhabditida; family Meloidogynidae; genus Meloidogyne; species Meloidogyne chitwoodi. The sequence continues at coordinate 166,921 of JACZZP010000010.1, forward strand.
ATTACTACAACCAATAATTCCTTGGGTAGAAGATGAAGAAGAAGCGTTATTAGAATTACACAATTTTTTACAAAATGAAGAAGAATTTCTTTGTGTCGTTTCTAATGGTGTGTTTGTGTTTATTGAAGTATTTCTAAAACTTTAATTGAAAAAAATAATATTAAGTAGATTTTGTGGAGACTCTGTTGAGTTAAAATTAAATAACTCAAGAATGGGTTAACCTTTTTTTAATATTTTGATGTCATTCGATAGAGAATTTAATTCTCTATCAAAAGACATCAAAATCTTAAAAAAATATTCATTCATTCTTGAGTTATAAGGCTTGCACTGAAACGTCCTCTTTCTAACTTTGTGACTGCAAAAGCATTTTTTCTTTGTTTAGCATTGAAAAATGTAGTTTTTTGGAGTTGTTCGCAAAGTTGGGAATCATAGGATGAGGATTGAGGTATAAATTCATTTTTTGAATTGGAAGAAGACTAAAAAATAAAAAATTAATTTAATTTATTAGGGCTTTTACCCCAACCTTTTTATTAAAGAAACGGCTTTTCATGTAAAATAAAAATATTTTTTTAAAGTAAAAATAAAAATTAAAGCAAATAAAAATCTAAATAAAGGAAGGAAAATTAAAAAAGTTAAAAAGAAAAAAATAATAATAATTCACGTGAAATAAATAATAATAAATATAAATATCATCCCATTTAATTAATTAATTTTTTTTATTTTTTTAAAGAAGTCAGAGTTATTTTTTTTATTATCTTTATTTTGTATTTTTGAAATAAAATAAATATTTTTTATTACTTATTTTTTATTTAAAATTATTTATAATTAAAAATCTGTATTTTCAATAAAAATTAATAAAAAAAAAGAAATAAAAATCTGAGAAACACAAATCTACTCTACATAAAATCCAATTTTATTTTATTTAAGTGCCGCGCTTTTAATAAAAGAAAAAAAATTATTTGGTCAAATTGAAAGGAGAAGAAGACGACAATTTATGGCAATGCCGTAGAAAGAAGGGAAGGGAAGAAAATAAAAATAAAAGAAAAAATAATAAAAAATGTTTTTAAAGGGTTTATTGCAAAAATTAGGTAAAAAATTAGAAAATTTTTTTTAATTTTAAAAATAGTAGAAAAAATTAAATTTTAGCCAAATTAAATTAATAAATTAATTTTAAAGAAAATAAAAAAATATAATAATATATTTATTTAAATTCATTATATTCACACATTTATAAAAATAAAATAATATCTAATTTCTTATTTTTATTTTTATGTGGAAAAAAGGAAGGAAAGAATGACTTTTATTTTATAGCCAACTCAAAGGATAAAATATCCAATTATTCAAAACACCTAAATTTCAAAATACCAAATTCTCAAAATGCCCAAATTTAATAAAATCCTCCAAAAATTATTTTAAAATAGTGAAATACAAAATGTGTCAAAATGTTAAAAAATAATAATTTTCAAAATGTCAAATTTAAAAATACCAAATAATTTAAAAATTAATAAAATGAAATAAAAATTAATAAAATTATGTTTTAATAAATTAAAAAAATTTAAATTTGTAGTTAAATAATAAATAAATTTACTAGAAAATGTAAAAACAGAGAAAAGTAATTTTATTTATTTTTTTCTTTTTTATTTTCTAATCCCGTTCTTGGGAAAGTTGAGAGCATATTTATATTCTTCTTATTTTTATATATATTCTTGGATGGCTTAACTAAAGCTAATTTTAGTTTTGGCATATTTTATGTGTTTATTTATATGTTCTCTTTTTTCAACTAAAATTTCTTTTTTTTTCCATCTTCATTTCGAATAAATCCAAAAGACCAACAAAAGTGATATTATTTAAATTAATATTTTTATTGGATTATTTTATATTTAATAATTTTAATATTTTTATCTTATTTTATTTTTGTCTTATAAAATGTTAAATAATTATTAAAAAAGATAGTTATTTTAAATATTTCTTTCCCCAATTAACATCTTTTTATCTGCTGGTTTTGATCGTCGACTGAAACATTAATTAAAATTTTATTTAAAAGTTAATTAGGTAGGTTAATTTTGTATTTTTAAGTTTATTTTACAATCTCAAGTTTATTTTTATATTTCTTTATACTTCCAAGTTTATTTTTATATTTTTAAGCATGTTTTTGTATTCAATATCTGTTATTCCAATTAATTTTTAAAAATAAAAACAAACAATTTTGCAAGCCATCTAACAAGTTCAACAGGAATGGGCAAAACAATTGTTTGATTTTTTTCAGCACTAATAGTTTTTAATGTTTGTAACATTGCTAAATGTATAGCTGAGGGAGATTGTGAAATTAATTCTGCTGCTTGATATAATGCTCTAGATGATAATTCTTCTCCTTCTGCTGCTATTACTCTGGCACGTGCTTCGCGCGTTGCTTCTGCTTCGGCAGCCATCGCTCTCTATTAAATAAATTTAAAATCAGAATAATTTTAAAAACACCTGAAGTTGATAGGGTAAACGAACATCTTTAATCTCAACTCTTTCTACTTTCACACCCCTTAAAATATTTAAATAATAATTTTGAAATTAAAAATATTATTGCCATGGATAAGTTGCTTCATCAAGGGTTTCCTAAAAGATATTTATAAATATTTTCAATATATTTTTTCTCTTATCTACTTGAATTTGAAGGCTTATTTGATCTCTATCACTAAAATAAAAATTTTTTAATAAAAATTTTTAATAAAAAATAATTACCTAAGCATTTCTGCCAAAGTTTTTGTTCCTAAAACATTTCTAAGTGTAGTTTGTGCTAACAGTTTAGTAGAACGACTAGAGTCTTCTACGTTAGTGACGGAAATTGTTGCATTAGATATTCGAAAATACACAACTACGTCAACCGCCACTGTCACGGCATCTCTTGAGAGTATCTAAAGCCATAATAATTTCTTTAAATAAATAATTAATAAAACCTCTTGAGGTTGTACATCAAAAGTCAATACTCTAAGATCAACAATACGAAAATTATCAATACATGGGTTTATAATGAAAAGGCCTGAAAAAATTGGTAAAATTATAATTTTGGTAAAATTATTGTTCAACCTGGCCCTCTAGCCCCTCCTGGAATCAACCTTCCTAAGCGGAAAATAACTGCTCTTTCATATTCTTTTACAATTTTAATACAAAAGAAAACGGAAATTGGTGCTGTCAGCAATATAAATAAAGTAGACATTATTGTAAGCATATAACCGCAAAAACCTAAGTTTCCAGTGACAGGCTCTTAATTATTGTATTATTAAAAACTTAAGAATACAACTTAAATGAGAAACTAAATAAAAAATAAACTTGAAAAATACAAAAATAAACTTGAAAAATAAACTTGAGATGTACAACTAAAAATTAAATAAAGAAAAAACTCTAAAATAAATAAATAAACATCAAAACATTACGATCAGCAAAGAAAATAGCTTCATGAACGCCTGGATGTCTTGATGGCTGTGTTTTCCAACGAGCTACAGATGATTTATGAAGTAAAGGAGGAGGAGATGTTGCAGAATGATGTAATAGGGGGATTCTTTGATACATTCTTGAACTTGTAATATCTTTAAATGAATGGCGACGATAAAATAAAGAATGATGTTGTGATGATTTGGATTGGCTTTGCGCAACAGGATGCATTGGCAGATTGCCAAATGGCTCCCATTCTACTGAGGCTGCACCAAAAATCTAAAAAGTAAAGAGATTTCAATAATTAAAAAAATTATTTTAACAATTTTGGGTATTGTACATTTAAATTAGCTTGATAATATTTCTTCAAAAATTCAATTAATTATTCCATGTTATAAGAAAATATAAGTATGTAAATAAATATATTACCATATCCTTATATCCTTTTAATCCTTTTAATGTATGCTACAACAAAATATTTTTAGACGTTATTCCTTAAAAAACTTGAATTTTAGATTACATAATTCGAGATTGTAAAAATAATTTAAACTACAAAATAAACGAAATTACAAAAATAAACTTGAAATACAATAATACTTTTAAGTTGCAAAAATAAACTTTAAAATAACAATTTCACTATCTAAGCGCTAAACTTTAAGCAATACTTAATATTAAATAAAATAATAAAATGAAATTTACTCAACAATCACAATCTTGCATTTTCACACACTTACTACATTATATAATCAGCAAGTAATGTCCGAGTAAATTTAATATAAAATTTAACGAGGCTATGGGAAACTCTTCTTCACATTTAATTTCCCATACATTACTTAAACTTATAAAACTTTATTTATTGACAATTAGAGTCTCAATAATGATAAAACACAAAATTAAGAAAATTCTTGAATTTGATTATTAACCTAACTATTTTCAAAAAAATTTCTTATTTCATATTAATAAAAAAGGGTATATAAAAATAGAAAAGACCTAAATAAGGGTTTTATATAAAGGAAATGCCTAAAAAAAGAAATTCTTTATTAAGTGAAGTGCAAGCTTATATACTTATTTCTTCTTCTATTCTTCACATAATAACCTCTCTGTTGAAACTTGTTTTGCCTTCTTCACATTTATTTTTCTTGCAATTTTGCCAATTTAGTTGGAGTAAAAGTGTATAGCTGTTGTTTCTTAATTAAGGTTGATTGAAAAATGAAGCAAAAAATAATAAAAAATCCTAAATGAAAAAGTACAAAAAAGACACTTTTGGCCAATTTTAAATTTTTTTTATTAAAAAAAACAAAATAATAAATCTAAAAATTCTCTATTTTGGTCGGTTCATCGCTAGCCTTTTTAGTATAATAAATACTGAAATACTAAATTATTAAATTTAATATAAAAAATTAAATTTTCAAAACAACAATTAATAATTATTTTATCTTTTATAATGATTATAATTTAATTTATAAAAATAATTAAATTCAAATAATTTATTTTAACAAGGCGGCAATTCATTTTGTTCAATAAGTTGTTCCCAAGTCTCTTGAGGGCAAGCATCCGGCTTTACTTCTGGTAAACAAAGACTCTACAAAAATATAAAATAAGGTAGTATATTCTGAAAGTAGCTTTTTAAACTTGATAAAAATTTTGTTTTATTTAAAAAGCTACTAGTTGGACTTAAAAAACCTGATGAATGCCTTCATCTTTTTCGCCGACACAATCCTTCCAGTTACAAAGCCCCAAATATTTTGGTGGAAGAGCACAGATAACGAAATTATCAATTAATAAAAAGCAGATAAAAATAGTAAAAAAAGGTCGAAGCATTTTTAAATTTATTTTTCTTGTTAAAAAAATTAAAAATATTAAATTCCCTTAGGTATAAGAATAAAAATAAATAAATAATTACTATTTCCTTATCAGTTGTACAAATAAAAATAGAAATAAAAATATTTTTCTTAAATAATAACTGCCTTTTTTAATATAACTTTTTGTTATCGTCAAAAATAAGAAGATATGTTTGAGTCCAAGTATAGATAACTTTAGGCCGTATATCTCGAAAATGGCTGAATCAATTAAAATACTTTATATATCATTCGATAGAGAATTAAATTTGCTATAAAATGAAGTTAGAAAAATAATTTTATTTTAAAGGAAAAAAGAGTTTTGGTCAAAAAACTTTTAAAAACATTCTATATTTTCTCTTTTTCAAAACTATAAAAATATTAATTTAAAATTTTTTTATTAAGTCGTAAAATTTTAAATAAACCAGTAAGACTCTAAAATCATTTTTTTAGAAAATGTGAAAATCAATATTTATTTATGACACGGCTGTGACAATTACTAGGAGGAAGGGTTAAATTATAGTGGTCTTTTCAGTATTTACAAGTTATAAAATTAAAATAATTTTTTTCTTTTAATTTAAAATATATTTAAAAAATTAAACAAAATTTTTAAAATTTATTTAATCGAAAGAATACACCATAGGCGTTTTAATTTATTTTTTATTTTATCAAAATCTCATTCCTTTTTTTAAATAATTTTAGAATTGAGTACAAAATGTTGCTTTTTTCTTCAAATTTGCATAGTCTTCTTCTGAACATTTTTCTGGGTTGTTTGTTTCCGGCAGGCATCGAACAGTAAAAGTTGGCTGTAAAAAATTAAAATTTATTAAAACTTTTTTTTTTGACTCAAATATATCTAAAATATGAAATTTTTAGTAAAAATAAAAAAGATGATTACCCCAAAAATTCTCCTAAAAAAATTTTTAAAATAATTTACAAACCAATTCTTTCTTTTCTAAACAGGCACTTTCTGAAGCAGTCATGGGTATAGGTAAAACATTTTGCCCACCGATAGGAAAGGATTTCTCCTTGTTTTCATCTAATGTGTCTGCTCTAACGTAGCATGAATTTACTAGGATAATTAATAGAGTAAATTGTATAATGCTCATTATTTTTCGAAAACTTAAGTTTGTGATTAAACATATATATTTATTAAATATTTTAAGTTTGTAAAATAAACAAAATTATAAAATCAAGATTATGAATAATAATAAACTTGAATTATAAAGGAGACTAATTTTAAGTTTACAATTTGTAAAATAAATACAATAATAAATTTGAAAATACAAAAACAAACTTGAAAAATACAAATACAAAAATAAACATGAAAAATACAAAAATAAACTTGTTTTTAAATTTATATTAAGGATTATATTTATTGAAGAAAAATTGCGTTTATAAAATAATTTTTAATAAAAAAGAGAAAATGCCGCTGAGCTATATAGAAATACAGGTACCTAACTATAAATACTAATGCTTCGTCTATTTATCCTTTATTTAAATGATTCATTTATTACTATTTCTTTATTTATATAAGCTGAACAAACATTTACTATATTTCATTATTTTTTATTTTTATATTAATTCCTCTCAAATTAATTTCAATTTATTGAGTTACTCCGAATTTTATTAGTCACCCTTACTAATGATCACAAGTAAAAGTGCAGTTTAAAAATAATTGTTGACTTTTTAAAATTTAATTTTTTAGGATTAAGCTTAAATATTGTGAAATAGACAAATATAAGTATAAGAAAAAAATAGAAAAATAACAAAATAAACTTTAAAGATTCTTTTAAAAAATTATAGCTGAGTATGTCTATAAGTAGTGCAATGGATCGGGTCATGACAGTAATCTTGTGGGATATTAACTCCTTCTCGTTCAAGTCGAATCCGGTCGAATTTAGTATATGGACGATGATTTTGTTTAACTAAATATTATATATAAATAATTTGATAATCTAGTGTAATAAACTGAAGATTGCAAAAATAAACTTGCAATTACAAAAATAAACTTAAGATTACAATAACTTTAAACTAGAAAAATCTTGATTTTTATAAAAAAATAAACTTGAAGAAAAACTCAATTTTTAGCAAACTTAAAAATCTTACCTAACCAGAAATGATCCTCCACTGTATCCTGCAAAATACAAACTTTATAATAATATTATTTAAGTTTAATCTTACATTTGATGCTAATGTTTGTTCAAAATATAAGTGTGTTTTATTATAAATATGCATTCGACTAAATCCATAATTTGATGAGCGGAATGCACTCCTAAATAAAGATATTTATTTATTTTATCATTTTTATCTCACCCACCATGGATTAGGATCTTTTACAAAAGGGTCGGTATTTTCTTGACATCCAGCTGAACCACTAACTATGTGCACAGGGGCTGGTGGGTCAACATAAGGATTGCCTAAAATAAAGAAAATAAATATTACTAATTTTTAAAAACCGGTGGTTGTATTGAACATTGTTCTGTTATAAAGCGGAAACATTCTCTCGAATGTGTGTTCATGCGCCCACAACTCCACATCTACCCCGTATTTATAGAAGAGTCTTGAATTAATTAGGTAAATAATATAAAAATTAAAACTTAAGTTTATTCTCCCCTTACTTTTCTAAGGCGTATGCATGTGTTATTGGCATTCCTGTACGGATCTAAATATAAAAATAAAAAGAAAAATTTTTAAATTTACAATAGAATTATATTTTGTACAATCATCACCAGAATAATCTTTAAAAAATTAATTTTAAAATAATTTTATTAAATTAATAACCAGAGCAATACATTGGTCGATGACCCATTGTAATTATCCATGGAACTTTTTCTCTATTTTTGTTGGCTTTCTGAATTTTTTAAAAATTAAATATTATTTTTTTAATTTACTTCAAGGTCGTTTATCAGCCAATGCCATTGTGTAGCTAATTGTTGAACCCCATACTTGAGGTAAAAATAAAATTCTGTGGAGAAGGATATAAAATGAGCAGGGCCGATATCAAAACTTAAGTTTGTTGGAATAAATATTATTACAATATTTAATAATAATTTTATGTTTACAAAAACTTAAAATTTTTATAATTAAAGTTTTACAATCCTCTGTCTACAAAATAAACATTTTTTACTAAATACAATTTTATTTTTAACGTTTTAAACTTAAGTTTTACAGTATTACTAAAATAAACTTAAATTTACCTATAAAAAAGATTATGTTCAGTATTTGGCATTGTAAAACGGTTAATATAATGTGAGAAATTGTAAGCATTTTCGTGATTACCCACTACAACCATATACATCGAATAAGCAGCAGCTGGCTCAATTTGACGCATAAATTCATCTCCAAAATATCCTTGATCCTTTAAATAAATTTTTAATTGTTAATTTTTTTAATTCAGACCGTATCAAAATCGTAAGCAAAATCACCTTTAAAAATAAATTTTTAAAATATTCTTATTTATTATTTACATACCAACATGCAAAATCATATCAAAATCTCCATTTTGAGCTTCTCTTTGTAATTTTCCAAGTGAACGGGCATTTACGTTGCCCATATCACCAAATACAGCAAATCTTTTAATATTTTTTTACAATTATAAATATTTAAAAATTATTACTTATAACCTCCGTCCGGCCTTTCTTGAAGGCCAACAAATGAAAATATTGAACTCCAACCATATTGAGATCCAACACGATAAACTTTAAATAAATAGTAATTAAAACTTGAAAATACAAAAATAACATTTTTAAAAGTTGTAATTGTAAAATATTAATTATTAAAGAGTTATGGTTATTGTAATATTCTACTGATGAATTAAAAACTTAAGTGTAAAATTGTGTGACTTTTAATTTGTAAAAATAATTTAAGCTCTTAACTTTAAGATTTATTGTAAAATCAAAAAAATAAACTTGAAATTGTAAAACTTAAACTTATAATTTAAAAACTTGAATAAATACTTACAAACTTAAACTTGTAATTGAAGTTTTTTTAATTTATTTAAATAAAACTTAACAGTAACGTATTCCAGGTTGTATATTTTCTAACAACGCTCGATGAGTATATCTTCTAACATTCTTAAACCCTCCATCATTAAAATAATCAATTTTTGCTTCAACTTTTTTCAAATTTTTAATTGATTCAACCCAATATTCAACTATAGATTCTATTGTATCATCAAATGATAACCAAGTAATAAATATTTTGCTTGGATCTCCTTTTATAATTTAAAAAATAAATAAAAAATTAATTTTTACCTCCATAGGAAATATGTACTTGCTCTGGCTGACCATAAAATGGACCTATAAAAATTAAATTTTTTTTTAAATATTCCATACCTTTATTATTTTCATTTTCTCCATTTTTAGCCTTCCAGTGAACATTCCTTAAAGGATCCCGCAGAGGTATTCGATTTCCCCCTTTTAACTTAATTGCTTTTGAAGCAATTTCTGAATTTAATGTTTTTTTAATATGTTCTTTGGCCTCAACATTTTGTACAAAATAAAATTGAAGAAAAATTAAATAAAAATATAAAAATAAATAAATGATTAAATACTTCATTTTTTCTGAATTTTTTTATTTAAAAAAATTTTAGAAATAAAATTTTCTTTTTTTTATTTAAATTTAACCAAATATTTATGCAAAATAAACAAAATAATATTTTAATTTTATAAAAAGTTTAAAAAAATATATGAGAATAATTTTCTTCGTATTTCCTTATCGAAATTAACCATCTGATATTTATATATAAAAATTTAATATCATTGACTTTTTAAATTTATTCATATTTGGTCATATTATTTTCGTAGACAAACTATAATTTTATGCACTTCTTATCAAAATATTTTTTTTATTTTATCGACCTGAGATAATAGTTAAAAATAAAGTATTTTATAAATAATTAAAAATAAGTTAATGGGAATTATTTTTAAATTATTAAAAAAAAATTTTTGGCATTTTTAGAATTTGTTACAATTTTTAATTTATTTTTTTATTTTTTTCGCAGTTTCAAAATTTTGTCAAAAAAGGCAATCTAAAAAGTCAATAAAACTTTTTTAATTTAAAATTGACTCATTTACTAAATTAAAAAATAGAAGACCTAAAAAAGGAAAAATAAAATTAAAAAATTTATTTTAAAAAATTTAAAAAAAAAATTAAAATATAAACTAAATTAATTAAATTATTTTTTTACAATTTGTTTATTTTTTTAGATAGTAATTTATTGCAGTTTTCTCTCTTTTTTTGATTAAAAACAGTTTTTATTCTCCCCAATCTAATGCCATCCACTTTAAAAAATCTTTTAGCTTTTCCCTAGCTTATATACCTATTCTTTTTTTTTCATTTATTTTTACCAATATTTGCTCAAAATATTTTCAAAAATATTTTATAGTCACTCTTTTAACTTACATATTCCTTCAATATATTTTATATCGAAAATTTCGCAAAAGATCAAACTTTAAAAAATCAATTTAAGAAATTGTTAAACATATAATGTAATACTTAAGTTTTAATAATAAAATAATAATTATTTCAATTCATTCTTATGATACATAAATGAATAATAAAGTAATAAAAATTGTTGTCTCAAGTGTAGAAATAATTCACATAAGATTACAAACTTTTTTAACAAACCTAAGTTTAATATAAAATATATGTAATATTATTTTTTCCGGATAATATTCGTTCCGGAAAGTTTGTTTTACTTCAAGCAAAAATCAGAATTTAATTTCAGAATAATATTCTCTCGCTTACTTACTCTTTTTTGAATAATTATTTTTAAATTTTATTTTTTTATTTTAATTTCCCTCATCAAATTTCTGTGATTCCCTTTCATTATTCAATTTTTTGAAACCCTCAAAGGTAAACTTATTTTGTTTATTTAATATATCCCCCGTGGGACATTCACATAATATTCTTATTATTTAGTAACTCTTTTATTTCTTCAAGTACTTAACTCAATTGACAAAAACCAATTCTTTGTTAGATTTTAAAATATTTTAAACATTTTTAATTTTTTTCTATTGGTCTTATGACAAAAAATAATTTTTATTATTATTTTTTATATCAAAATTAAAAATATATTTAGAAAAGAGTTTTCATATGAGACATAATTTTACTTTAATAGAAGTTGGTTGGCTTTGTTCGACATTATTTTCATTATTACGTGTTTCACCTCAAATTAATGCTGATTATAGATCTAAGACTTTATTAAAACTTATAAACGGGTCAGATTGTAAATGGCCTAATAATGATGGAAAAGAATTGATGAATGCTTTAAAAAACGAGGCAACGATTAGTAGAAAAACAATTAAAAATATTAGTAATCCTAAGAATTACGTGAGTATTTTAGAAAACGCAAACTTAAGTTTCTAGTTAAGTCAAATTAAATTTCAGTAAATATCAGGATTTAATACCTAAGTAATCAGAATTTATTAAACTTAAGTTCCGGAAACATCAGAATTTAATATATAAGTAATCAGAATCTATTAAACTTAAGTTCCGGAAATATCAGAATTTATTAAATTAAGTTTCCGGAAACATCAGAATTTAATATATAAGTAATCAGAATCTATTAAACTTAAGTTTCCGGAAATACCAGAATTTAATATCAAAGTAATAATTTATTAAACTTAAGTTTCCGTAAATATCAAAATTTAATACGTAAGTAATCAGAAGTTATTAAATAAGTTATAATTAAGTTTCCGGAAAAGTTACAAGGTAAATTAATTGAGAATATTTTATATTTTTAAAGCTTAAGTTTCGGTAAATTGACAATTTATATTTTTTATAAGGCAGAAGAGTATTTTTCACGAAGCAAAAAATTGGATAAAAGTGAATATCAAGATGAATTAAGAAATCTAAGTGTGGAAAATAATTATTTAGATGATGAGGAAAATCTTAAAGTGATTTGGGCAATGACTGCAATTTATTCATTAATAGCTCTTGTGGGAATTATTGGAAACATTTTGGTTATTGTTGTAGTAAAGAAAGTTCCAAGCATGGTAAAATTGTAATATTTTATAGAAAATTCTATTCTTAAGATTACGCCTACCAATTGTTATCTTGTATCACTGGCTCTTTCTGATTGCCTTTTTCTTTGCGCAGCTTGGCCAGTAGAATTTAGTTATTTACATGCTGATCAAAATGATTATGTTTTTGGGCCAATTCTTTGCAAAATACTTACATTTCTTCCATATCTAGGCATTAATGCGAGTTAGTTTGAACTTAATAAATTTTAAGTTTAATTTTGCTCAAAATGTTTAAATAAATTTCTTTGAGAAAATAAAATCTTAAGTTTGCAGTCTTAAATTTACATTTCCGGAAACATTTAATTATATAAAAATAAAAGCAGAATTTTTATTTTAAAGAAAGCAGAATTATTTTAGGTTCCATGTCAATAATGGCGTTTACAATTGAACGATTTATTGGAATATGCTACCCTTTAAGAGCTAGGTTAAACTTTTTTAAATATATGTTTTAAAAAATCATTTTTACTTAAAGATATATTTGTACTGTCAAAAGAGCAAAATTAATTATTCTTTTTATTTGGTGTTTTTGTATACTTTATAATAGTCCTTGGTTTTATTTGGCAACGCTCAAAGAAATTGAAGGGGTTGTAGGTGGAAGAGAATGCAGTTTTAGATTATCAAGGGATAATTGGACATACAAGGCAATTTTATAATAAATTTAAAAATTCAAATATTTTAAGGTAGTTTTTGTTGCCGATTTTTCAACATTTTATATACTACCAATGTTTTTATACATTTATTTATATGGAAAAATTGCCTATACACTTACAAAATGCGAGTGGATTATTGGATCGGGTAGCGCAACAAGTCGACCAAACAAAAATGATAGTCGTCAAAATAAATGTATAAATTATTTTTTAAAATTAAGGTTTTCTAGGAGATTTGATTTTTTATTTTCAGATTCTCAAAATGGTACAAATAGTATCAATTCGAGTAATAATCTGCAGAATAAACCATCTAATAATAAAAATAATCAAAATGTAGAATCTCAAAATAATCATAATATTAAATTTAGACGTGCTTCTACTACTACTAATAGCAAATTACAGGTAGAAGATAGGTATACATTATATTTTATAAAAAATTAAAATTGAACTTAAATATAAAACTTCAATTTCGGAAATATCAGAATTTAATATAAAACTTAAGTTTCCGGAAATATCAGAATTTATATAAAACTTAAATTCCGGAAATATCAGAATTTAATATAAACTTAAGTTTCCGAAAATATCAGAATTTAATATAAAACTTAAGTTTCAGGAAATATCTAAATTTATTATAAAACTTAAGTTTTTATTAAAGGTAATAAAAATGCTTGCCTTGGTAGCCTTTATTTTTGCTGTTTGCTGGCTACCCTATCGTGCTATGGTTATGTACAATTCTTTTGCATCTGCAATTAATTGGGAAGTTTGGGATTCTGATTGGTAAATAAATTTAATAAAATTATATTTTATTTATTTTAAGGCTAATTTATATGTCTAAAACTATGATTTTCTTCAATTGTGCTATTAATCCTGTTCTTTATAATTTAATGTCCAGTAAATTTCGAAAAGCTTTTAGGCTATTACTTAGAGGACAGAAGAAGCATATTAATGTTTACAAACGTTAGTTGGATTATTTGTAAAAATTTCTTTTTAATTTTTAGGTGGATCGGCTTATCTTCACGATCAAAATCGAAATACCAATGGAGATGAAGTAACTGAACTAACTACAAGGGATATTAGAAGATTTAGTACATTAATCACTTCAGAAAAGGAAAATGAATGTTTAAATGGAAAAATTTCTGCTTTAAATATTAAATAAACTTTAAGTATACCATTTAAGTTTACAAACTAACTACTAACTTTAATCAAATATCTCAATTTACTCAAGAATATTAAGTTTACAAAAAGAGAATCCTAACAAAACACTCAAAACAATTATTTATACATTATAAAAATATTTACATAATATCACACAGGAAAATAGGTAAAATAAGAATCACAAAAGAAAAATGTGGGATTATTACATACAATATATTTATGAGGATATCCTACATAGGCATCTTCATCTGCTGCCGCTTACATATTATACTTGATCGGAAGATTTTTTCGGCACACCATGCGTCCTCAAACCAGTCGTGGCGGAATTGATTGGCTGCCTCTTGCGGTGGGCTGATCCATTGGACAGCCAATCGATCGTCGATTGAGCAGTAGGATCGAAGGTGTTACATGAGATTGTAACATTGATGGACTGCAGCGGGGCCAACACTCCATGAGATGTAGAATCCAGACGCTTCTTCAATTCATTAGGACTACAAATCACCCGCCATAATAGTTGATGGTGACTAGTGTTTGTGTTTAATCAGAATTTTAGTGCGAAAAAATCAATTTGCGAATTTATCATTGCTTTATAAAAATGAATTTTACATTTTCATTTAAATATGTGTATAATGAAAAAAATAAAAATCTTGAGGAATTAAAAAAAAAAGAAAAATGAATTAATTAAAAAAAATATGTAAATAATTCAAAATTTACTATGCCTTTTTTATAATTTCTCCAATCTTTTGAGCACTTTTCTTTATCAAATCTTTATGCTCAATTCCAAATTTTGCTACTTCAAATGCGACTGAAAAAGTTAGAAAATTTGTAATAAATATTAAAAACTTGTTTATAAAAATAACATGCTTATTAATTAATTTTGGATTGTTTTTTAGACTTAAGTTTTAGGACTTAAAATTTAAAAACATTTTATTATTATTATATTTAAAATTCTGATCTACAAGAACTTATAAAAACAAATCAGAATTTTAGAAGAGAGCTTAAACAAATAAACTTCACGGCGGGTTAAACGGGAAATTGGGGTATGCGAAAATAGCGTTGTAAAACCATAGAGACATTATACACAACGCGCGTTCATTTTAAATAATGTCGGTTCATCGCAGCTGGCATCTCGCCTGGCAGTTTCAACACAAAAAAGCCAAATTTGAATGCCCCAACAGCGAGATCATTAATAATTTATTTATTTTAATCTAAAATAACGAAAGAAATATTAAAATAAAATCAATAAATTTTTTTCATCGTTCCTCTATCATTAAGTCTATTAAGGAGAGTCTGATGTTGAGCTAGCTTTTCTGTTGTTCTATCTACATCGCCGGTGTTGCAATATTGAACAGCCTAAAGTAGTAAACAGTCAAAATTTGAAAATTAAAACTTACAAGATGATTATAAAGCGAATGCAAATGTTCAATCCCTTGTTCGGATATCCAGCTCCACCAACCGTTTTTTTCAGCAAATTCAGTTGCGTGAGCACAAAGCATATGAAGCTTTGGTGTGGGTTTGAAAATTTTCAATTGACCAGAGGCGAGACGTGCACGAAAATTTAAGTTCTCAAATCTTGCACGAAGTTCCTAAATTTTATTTTTGAATCTAAACATAAAAAATAAACCTGTATATCATTATAGAGATTTTTTGTTGCCTTTTTAAGATTCTCGACTTCGTTTTGGTCTAGAAATGAGGCGTCTGCCAATCTATAAATCTCAGCCATTGTTTCCAACATTCTACAAAGAATAACAGAAGATTGAGTTGGTGGAAGTATTGTTTTGAGTTCTTCTCTTGTTTGTCCCGTAATAAGACGATGGAGTGCAGTACCTAAAAAATTCTCTAAATATATTAAAAAAATTAAAAACCAGTAAAGTTTTTTTTTCGAGGATCCATTTTGGCATGAGCATTGTTTAAAATCTTTTCAATTGATCTTCCAGAATGTTGACAGTAATCATTAATTGCATCAATTATTCGTTGAGATATTCCTTGTAGCAGATGGAAGCTTGGAGGAATAATTTGAGATGCAGGAATAGATAAAAGCGGTGGTCCAAACATTGAATAATTGTCCATTGTATGGGTAGTTAATATTCTTTCTTCACAGCATTTTATACCAAGTTGCTCCTTGACAACTAAACATTTAGTACAAGGGAAATTGGAACTTGCACCTCTATGACCTATGAAAGCACTTGTGAACTTGAGATCGGCACAGATGAATCTTAATTTTAAATTTAATTTTTATTATATCTTACTCAAACAATTTTATATCAAGTGTAATCTCTTCTTCATCTCGTGTAAATGTTATATTTTGCATAAGATTTAATTGTTGAAGTACTGGACCAAGTTTGACTTCCAAGTTCTCTCTATTATCATCGCCATCATAAATTGCTAACAAAGAAAGGTTGAATGGGCTGTTGGGTCTCTCCACATTTCCAATTACCATGCAGAATTTTGTTGATCTTCCGCCTTTATCTCCAGTTACGATTAACATGATTTTATCGTGAAAATTTTCATTAATTTTAAGTTGCCCTAAGATTAGGGGTTAAAAGTTTTAAAAACTCAAGCATACCAAATTTTGATAAAATTGTAAGCCTTGAAGAGAGAACTTGCGCAACATTCATGCAAACATAAGAATTATTCACCCACTTCCATTCCACTCCTTTAGACCATTCTTTTTTTAATTTTTTGACTTGAGTTGTTGGAGCTAATCTGTCGTGTCCAAATTCTCGTAAACAATGTTTAAATTTTTCGCGCTGTTTTGCTGTTAGCGCAGAAGCAAGATAAGAGGCAAGATCATTCTCCGCTGAAATTCTCCATTCAGAAGGGGAGAGATGCTTTTCAACTCTTAATATGAGTTGACTAGAACTTAAGCCTTCTGGTGTTGCTTAAATTTAAAATTAAAAAATCAAATAATTAAAAATCATACTTGGACGAGTATTTCTAATT
This sequence comes from Meloidogyne chitwoodi, assembly GCA_015183035.1. Taxonomy (NCBI): domain Eukaryota; kingdom Metazoa; phylum Nematoda; class Chromadorea; order Rhabditida; family Meloidogynidae; genus Meloidogyne; species Meloidogyne chitwoodi. The sequence continues at coordinate 183,955 of JACZZP010000010.1, forward strand.
TCATTAGAAATCCTCTTTGCTATCTGATTCGACCGTCTTGAAGTTAAATTTTCCAATGGTTGTAGTGGTTTTTTGTTGCAATAGTTTTTCGATTTTTCGTCTAAATTTGTTGTTTAAAAACGTTCATATACCTAATCTACGTTGTTCATTTGGAGATGAATTATCTGATTGAAGAAATTCAGGATAAGTTTGTGTTTCCTTGCTTCTCTGATTCGTTATAGTCTGAATAGCCACATTTTTTCCTTTACTTTCTGTTTGTGTACCAACAGATCTCAATTGAGGAAATGTTTGTGTCTGAGTACAAACACTTTTCATTCGAGGAAGTGTTTGCGTCCTGATTGATTTCATTTGAGGGATTGTCTGAATACCAACATCCTTGGTTTTGCTACAAGTTTCACTGGAACTTTCTTCAGAACATGTTTGAACTAAATTAAAATTAAAAGATTATAAAAAACCAAAAAAACCTCTTGATCCTTTGTTCTGTTTACTTGCTTCCATTCTATATTTATTTGCTTTAGATAATTTTGAAACATTTTTTTGTTGTTTCTCTTGTTGTTTGATCCATCGGATATTAATAGCGTCGAGTTTTCGCTTAGAAAATGATCTAGTTTTCATCTAAACTTAAAGAAATTCATTGTGTATTAACTTTTGTAAAAGTGTATAAAAATAAACAAAAATTTTTTATTAGAATCTTAAAACAATAATCTATGAAATTGTAGAGCGGATTTTAAATAGTATGAAAAGTTTTCGAAATATAGGGTTTCAAAAGTCAAAACCTCAAAACGGAAACGAGAGTAATGTTTAAAATGAGAGATTAAATAAATGAAAGAGAGGAAAAATGAGAGAGTGTGGTAAGAAATTTCCAATTGAAAGCGAGACGGTTAGATTTCCCATTTAACCCGCCGTGAACTTTTTACTATAAAGTTCTCAAACTTAAGTTCAGCTCAAAAAAATTTCTTTTACCAAAAAGAGGCAAGCCGCCAGCACCCAAGGCAATAGTTCCAGCCACAGAATTAGCAACTCCAATTCCAACATTCTTTGTTGTACCAAGAACTAATTTTTGTAAAGGATTATCTTTACTACTTTTTGATTTTTTCGAATTTTTTCCCTTTTTTTCATTTTTTAATTTTAAATTTTTATTTTTTACAATTTTTTTATTTTTTGTTGATATATCTTTAGCCTTTCCTGAACATTCCAAAAATAGCTCCACAATTAATAATAAAATAAAAGCTTTTACAATAGTAGAATTTTGCATTTTTTTATTTATAAGCAAAAACATTTTGACAAATAAAAAAATATTTAAAAAATTTTTCACTGAGCTTAGATTCTTTTAAATAATTGTTCTTAGTAGCAAAATTTCGCGGATTTCGCAATCTTAAAAAAATTGAAATTAAAACATTAAATTTAAGTTAGAGTAAAATTAAATAAATTAATAAATAAAATTATCCACTCATTTGCCAATTTTCAATTGATTTTTTAGTCGATTTTAATATGACAAGGCAAGTTGAGTCTAACACAGTAGTTGCGACTCAATACAAAAATTCGAGAAGTTGCGCATTCATATATTAGGTAAATTGATTTTTAAAAAGATTTTTTTGTCTGGGCATTATTGTATAAGAACTTATTGGAGTCAGAATAAAAATCAGAAAAAATTTTTTACAATTATTGTAGTTTCTCTTTATTTTATAATTACAAACACGCCTATTACAAACTAAGGAAAATACTTTACAACATATGTTGTTTGGTTATTCTTTTTAACTTATACAAGATTACAACTGAAGACCAACCACAATAATTTACTTTATAAATTTTCCTTTTATGGTATGCAAGTGACCTTTCATTTTCACTTGAAATCTAAGACATTTGTATAATAAAATTGTAATGAATAAGTGTTTTTCATCTTATATTTATTGCGCAATAAAACAGGCATTTTATCTCATATTTTAATGGTTATAATAAAACAGATAGTTTTTTCCTTTTGATAAAGAAAGAAAGATTTTCTATTCTCTTTTGAATGAGTATTATTCTATGTAGTATATTGCAACGTTGTTCCACGACCATGATCGCTAAAACACAACCACTGTTCGTCGTCAGCCTATTCCTTTGAAATAGTCAATCCAGCATCTCTAGTTAAATCGCATGGGGATTGCCTCAGCTCATATACTTTTTCTTACATCCTCGTTTTATTGACGTCTAAAGATTGTAGAGACAGTGGAGAGAGGACCACAAATCCCTGTCGCTATTTCCTCCTATATTTTTTTAATTCTAATCCGCGCTTCTTCCATTCTTTTCTTCATCTCGTCATCGTCTAAGCTTTGCAGTCAGCACGTTCATACACTTGTTTTATATATTCAAAAGCCAACTTGTAAATCTTCCTTCCGTCGATTTTATTTGATGATCATTCCATAAAGTTTATATCGATTTGATTTATTTATTATAAATTTTTGTTTTTACTAACCTTGAGATTTCAAATAAGTCCAATGGCCCTTTTCACACTACTAAATGTACATATAACTTGAATTCTAAGAAGAAACTTTTTTTAAGTAAAAACTAAAATATGAATCCGTAAGAAAAAAACGTACAACTGGTTATAGTGAACCCTTCCTAACATGTTTTTTAATGAAACCCTTCCTTAATGGTTAGTTAGACATAGTAAACCACCCAGAATTTTTAAATGGAATATCTGGCTTTTACATTTTTTTAATTTGTATTTATCGTATAAGCGCAATTGCAATAAGTGAAAGAAAATAAGATTTATACTAATCACAAACAACAAAAATATTCAATGAAAGTTATTCCATCTGCAACAACAAGCACTGACAATGCAATTGGCAAACAACAACAAAAAATTCCAAGGCGGAATTTGAAAGAAGTATTAACGAAAGAGAAAATTAATGATAACGAACATTGGGAGGAAAATGAGAATGAAGACAGTAGAGATGTGGCATATAAATTGGTTGCATTCACAGCTGTAGGGTTTTCTTTGCTTGCAGTCCTATCGGTTATTATTTGCATGCCTATTGTAAGTTTAATAATTAATTAGTTAAGTTTGTGTTTATTTTTAAATTTGTGTTTATTTTCAAGTTTATTTATTTTCTACTTTGTATTTTTTTAAGTTTGTATTTATTAAGTTTGTTTATTTTTAAGCTTGTGTCTATTAAGTTTGTGTTTATTTTTAATTATTTTTAATTGTTTTTAGATTTACAACTTTGTCGAACATATTCAGCGCCAAACGAGACGGGAACTTGACTTTTGCAAAGTTCTGTAATTTTTTATACTCTTAATACATAACCTAAAATTTAATCTTTTACATTTACAGGGATCAGCTAGGAATATGATGCTAGAAGTGGACAATAAACAACGCCGATTAGCCGCAGCAGCACAAATAAATAGGAATCAAACTGACAAATTTTCTTCTATAATAATGAACATTCAAAAGCGTTCTAAACGCGAAGCTTTAGGAAGCTGCGATTCTTGTTGTATCCCTGGCCATCCCGGACGTAGTGGACCTCCAGGTATTTTATCTCTGCTATATGCATTAATTACCATACTAATTATTCCTTCAGGATCACCTGGAACGCCAGGAACACCTGGGGCACCAGGCAGACCTGGTTAGTTTATGAAAGTAACATCACTCGCTTATAAAATTAGATCATAACGGAATTTTAAAAAAATTTGATTCGAGAAAATACAATTAATATAATCAAGGAATTTTTTCAATCATTAATATTTTATTTTTAATGTCATTTCTATCTTAGGAAACCCAGGTCGCCCGCCTATTATATGTGAAGAAGTTGAGATTCCACCATGCAATCCTTGCCCTCCAGGTCCGCCTGGCCGTGTGGGGCCTAATGTAAGTTTTTATTAAAATTAACACAATTTTATAATAAAAATTCTAGTTTTAAATTTTTAGGGCCAGCCAGGCGCACCTGGTAGGCCTGGTTCGCCGGGAAGACCAGGAAGCAATGGTATTTATTTATGAGTTAATTTGTTAACCTCAAAAAATTAAAGGACAGCCAGGAGCACCCGGATTATCTGGACCTCCAGGAACACCTGGAAATGCGGGGGCAGACGGAGAGGTGAATAACTACTACTTTTTTGCTAAATGAGCAAAACTTTTTTAGAAAGGAGAGCCTGGAAGGCCAGCGGCAAGTTCACCCTCAAGCCCTGGAGAGCCTGGGCCTCAAGGTGAACAAGGTCCTCAAGGATTACCTGGAGCGGATGGTTCCCCTGGGAGAGAAGGTATGTTATTTAAATATCATTTTTGCTTTAATAAACTTAAAGGAGCACCTGGTCAAGCTGGACCTCCAGGACTTCCCGGTGGAACTGGTAATTAAATTAGGGATTGAATTATTTGAATACTTTAAAATTTATTAGGTCCACAAGGGCCACCTGGGCAGCCAGGTTAGTTTAAAATTTTTAAAGCATCAAGATACGCTTAATAAAAAACAAAATTTGTAAAATTCAAGGTCCTCCTGGCGCACCGGGAGTGGCTGGGCAACAGGGAGAGCGTGGGATTTGTAAGTTTTAACAAAAAAAAAAAGAAAAAATAAAGTTCAATACACATTCTCTCAGGTCCCAAGTACTGTGCACTCGATGGCGGTGTTTTCTTTGAAGATGGAACCAGACGTTAAAAGAGATGCATTGCAACAACTTGCTCTCCTTATTTCAGTTTGTTCCACAAAACTTTGTAAATTGAAGTGAAATTTATTTAATTAAAAAAGAAAAGTAAATAGGTGTTCATTAGTATAAAATTTATATTTTAAATATTAAATTTTATCATTTCCTTATCGAGTGCTCCAATTTGGTAACGAATATTTGCAGCATCACAAAGTAGTGGAAACACCTAAAATTACTTTAATTTTTAAAAGTTTAAAAACATTTAAATTAACCGATTGCATGTTTTTCCTCGCATTCCTAGCACTTTGAGGTTCCAAAATGCCAAATGGGCGAAATTTTGTGTTAACACCATCACGGTCTGTTTTAATCACTTCATTAGTATTGTTAAGCGAAAAAGGCTCAAAATTAAGTTGCATAATTTCGTCTTCATTTTCTTCTAAAAATAGAAAATTAAATTTTATTAAATAATATTATTCCATTCAATTTAATTAATTTAATATCTAATAAATTATTTTACCATTTTGTACTCTATCAGATTCAACAAGTTCTATCCTAAAGAATTTTCATTAAAATTGACAACTTTTTATTTTTAAAATCACCAGACTGAAGGAAGTTTAGAGTGAGAATCATTGTCGTCCTCAACGGTTGAGATTGGTAAACCAAATGAAACGGGCATAGCCAATGCCTTTCTAAAGTTTCAATTTTGATTCAGAAATTCAAATTTAAAACCTTGTTTTGGCAATATTTAAGTGACACTCAGAAAGTAGTGACTCAGCATTATGCATTAACATGAAATACTGCTCACAAAGGTGTAGTCGTTTGATGGCTATCTCATTTTTCTTTTTGATATTATTTTCCATTACTCTTAATATTTTGCGTGGTTAAAATAGAAAATCTTCAAATATTAGTATTAAACATATGACAAATAAAAATATTTAAAAACATTTTATTGAGATCAAATTAAAAAGAAATATTGCCAGAAATTGAAAAAATTTTTTAAAGCGCGTTAGAATGAGAGTATTTTAAAAATTAGAACAATTTAAATAAAAATAAATTAGTTAAACTTTAAAAATCTCTTCAAACGTTCATAAGCTGCATATGGCGTATCTAAAGACATCAAAATACCATCCTTGTGTATAATTGAAGATTTAATTTTGTCACTCTTTTTATTATTTTCACCAGTTTTGAACGAATAATCGATTGGAAGGCCATCACTTAATGAAAGAAGAGCACCCCCGGCTGCTTTAGCGATCTAAAAAATATAAAAAAAAAATCTTGTAGCTGAATTACCGCATCACCAGCACAAATGTCCCATTTTTTTATTGCTGTGGTGTGTACGTATAAATCTAATTTAAATAAAATTTTTAATTTTAATTGTTATTAAAATACCAGCAGTTTTCTGTATTAATCTCAATGTCTTATATCCAGCGCCACCTTTTAAGAATGTAAAATTTAATTAATTTAAGAATGTAAATTAATTTAAATAAATATTAAGATATAAACCTGCAGGTTCAATAGAGTAGGGAGGATCTTTTCCAGCAAATGCACTTTCCAAAAGGCGGGAAACATTGCCAGCATGTGATCTAAAACAATAATTTAATATTTTTTTTTAATATTAAAAAACCTAGAGATAAGCACTTTACGAGATTTTAAGTTAGTGTGATAATTTTCCTTAAGTTTTCCATATTTTGAGCTGAAAACACCACTTCCCACAATTCCAACAACTTTTGAAAATTTAATGGAATTAAATAAAAGCAAAAGTTAAAATACTTGTTTCATTGCTGAAAGGACTGTGTATCGCTCCAACAAATGGTTTTCCATCGATTGTAATGCAAGCCATTACTGTCAAAAATTCTGTCAAACCTTCTATTGAACAAAATTAAATAATTGTATTATAGAAAAGTAAAACCAGTAAATTCTTGTGTGCCATCGAGTGGATCAATCCAAATTACTATCCTACCTTGAAAAAATATTTTTTTTAATTGATTAAATATTTGCAAACTTAAAGGTATCCTTCTTGTTGGTAAACTGTAAATCAATTCACGTAGCCCTAGCCAAAAAGCATAATTATCTGCACGATATCTGCCAATATCTTGATCATTGATTTTTGCTGATTTTTCTTCAGATATAACCTCAAAAGTTTAGTTAAGAAAAAAACTAATAGTTCCAGTAATTCAAACCGTAAGTAGTGGAAAGCGACGTAATAATTCGAGCATTAGCGCATTTGAAATAAGATCGGCCCGTGTAAGGGGTTCTACAAGTCCAACATCCATACGCAATTTATCGTAGATTTTAATTTTGCCACCACTGGTTTCTGAATAAATTTGTGAAATTGCGCTTCCACCCATTTCTGTAGCAAGAATTATATAACTAAATTTTAATATTAAAAAAATTTTAAAATTAATTTACCTAATAATATCTCTAAGTTCTACATCAATTGGTGGGAAAGGATCTTCTGCATACCAGATCAAAATAAACAAATAAAAAAAGAAACTACCAAGCAAAAACACAAGAATATTCTTTAAATTAGGCCTGACAATCATTTAGAAGTGAAATGTCTGGGAAACATAATTGGTAATGAAATGTCCGGAAGCCTAAACACAAAATCCGAAAAGGCCACCTCACTACCGCCATATCAGTACCAAAAAAGTTATACTGAAATTTTGTTTTTTCTTTATTTTAATATTTTTTAAACATTTTTGATGACTTATTTTACTTCTTTCATTTATATTTTTTTTATTTTAGTATGGATCACTAAAAAAATATAGACATTTTCGAAAAACACTGTACTGAGATACCCAAACACAAAAAATTTCTCGTATAAGAATAAAATATTTCTTATTTAAATTTTTTTAATATTTTCATTGGATGTTTACTTCCATGGGTTCTTGCCACAAAGTTTAACCGGAAGTTTAGAGACAGACGCCATTCTGTCGCGGCATACTCCATTTAATTTCCTTCTCGATTTATAAAAATACATTATTTAATGGCTGAGTCAAGGAGGAGAGTGTTTGCGCGAATCGGAATAAAGCAAAAAACGTTTAAATATCTTTTAATGGTGTTCAAGAGGAAGTATGGAAGCAAAACTCAATTACACATAAATTGAATAATCAAAAGAGAATTTAAATAAAATTTTCAGATTGAATACAATTTAAGAGAAACATTAATATACATATATCACAAACAATAATGTCAAATAAAAAGGTCAATTCAATCACCAAAATAGAAATAAAGTTTAGAATAGTTAGTACTTAAGATTGTAAAATACAAACAAAGTTTTATTAGAATATATTTTAAGATTGTATATACAAGTTTTAATAAAATAATTGTATTTAAGATTGTGAATTACAAATAAAGTTTTGTTAAAACATATATCGAATAAAAATATGTCTTAGTTTGTAATTGTGTTTAACTTTTGATGAATTTTTCTTAAATGTTTTTTTAAATCAAAATTTCTGCAGAATCCTTTCTCACAAAACTTAAAATATTTGTTTTACAATTTTAATAAATACTAAACAAAAATACCTTGCAAGAGAAAGGTTTTTTTGATTGGTGGGTGTACATGTGAAAATGCAAATTATAGGAGTGATGGAAAGCCTTTGAAAAATTAAATTTATAATTTTTTAAATTTTATTTATTTATTTACCTTTTCACAAATTTCGCATTTGTACCGTTTCTCTTGTTGATGAGTTAATTTGTGATTTTTGTAATTACCATTCTGTGAATTTATATATTTTTATTAATTTTAGAAAATATACTTATATTTTAATTAAAACCTGATGAAAACCTTTGCCGCAATATTCGCATATATAAGGTTTAAAACCTTAATTTATTCAAAAAAAAAATTTTTTTTGAATAAAATTTTAAACACCTGTATGAATTCGGGAATGTGTATTTAGTGTTGACGAACGATTAAAACATTTGCCGCAAACTTTGCACTTAAATAGTATTGTAAAACTTAAAAAGAATGTTTTTCACAAACTCGATGTGGTTTTTCCTCAGTGTGGATAATTTTATGTCTGCAGAGAGTACTTGCTTGACGAAATGCTTTGCCACAAATCTGAAGACTTGATAATTTTGATAATATTTTTTAATGAAAATATGGACTTTAAGATTAAATTATGATTTTTGGACGAACATATCACTCAAAACTTCTAATCTAAATTTAATTTACTCGCCTTGCATTGAAATGGGCGTGCACCAGTATGAACGGGCATATGCCTAGTCAAATTGTAATGGGCACTAAATGTCTTTGAACATATCTCACAAGTGAATGGTTGATTACTGCGGGCTGACACTTCTGACAAGAATTCTCCTGCTTTCACATCTTTCTAAAAAAATTTTTTTTATTTTTTAAAATAAATATTTGAGTCCACCCAATACATCGAAAACAAAAAGATCAACACTAAAATTATTTAAAAATATTATAAATTATGTAGTGTTGATATTTTGGATATACTGGCCCTCATAAATTAATTAAATTTAAATTTAAAAAATTTACTAGATTAGAATCCGAAGAGGAAGCAATGTTTGCTTGAACAGTGCTAAAAGACGTAATTTCCGGAGTTCGTTCCACAGTCCAATTACCAACTAAAACCTCCGTTGTAGTAGTTTTGTTATTATTTTTTAACAACAAATTAGGTTTAAGGATTGAATAAAAATTAGAATTGAAATTAAATACTTTATCAAATAAGTCAGTTTCAATGCCCTCATTATAATTAATAATATTATTTTCAAAATTTTTTTTAAAGTTTTGTCCAAGAATGCTTTCGACAGAAAAGTTTTTTAGTGAAGAAGCTGCCATTTTTATACCTTAAAATAAATTTTTTTTTAATTAATTAAATATTTTTAAATATATAATTTAATTAAATATTTTTAATTTCTAATTTTTAGCTTGCCTTTTATACAAAAATTAAATAAAAATATTAAAAAGAACCCTCCAATTTTGGCCTTAAAAATAAGCTTAACTGATAAAATTGAGAAAAAATTAAATAAAATTTATTCTTTTTTGACTGATTCTGTATTTTGGAATAAATCAGAAATTAGTCTTTTTTAATTTTTATTTAAAATAGTTTATTTAATTTTCTGAGGGAATTAACTAGTAAATATGTACATTTAATTTTTTGTTATAAAAAAGGATTTCGGTTACTGTCACTAATATTTTTATTATTTAAAAGTCTATTCAAACAACAAAATGTGCTGTAAACTAGAAAAAATGGTGAGGTGGTTGTTCAACTGGAACCTAACAAATAAAGGAGAATTTTCGGCAAAAGGGCGCCACCCAGTAAAAATCAGTCAAACGACCATTCTCTCCGCCTCTTTTTTTTGTTATTTTCAACAATATCCCAAACTATGTAAATCCTCTTTTTAACCATTATTTGTTGTTTATTTGGTTGAATTTTGACATTTTTATCGTTTTGCTAGCTCTGACTTTTTTGGTTGTTTTTAAAAAAAGGTGGTAACTTATAAAAAGAACAAATGACTTTAGAATTTATTTAAAATTTATTTTAAAAAATTAGAAAACTTTCTTTGACAATTCTAAATGGCTTAAATTTTTTGGTACGACTCCATAAATTTTAAAATTTTATTTTTATTAATTTTTGCTTGAAAAGCAAATTACAGCAAAAAGCGCGAAAATATTCGAGAAATAAAAATATGTTTATGATTAAATGCATTTGTTTTAATGGATAAAACCATTTAAATGCGCAATCAACAACTAAACGCCTCGTTGTCAACATTAAGAGAGAGGCAGAATTATGGCTTAACCGTAAAAAAGGCTTCTAAGCTAATCCCAATCTGTTTTAATTCCTTTGAAGAGGTGGAAGAAGTGAATAGCAATGTGTAAAAATAAAGAAAATAAAGAAAAACTAATCTTATTGACAACCTTGTGAGGGAAAGGGAGTAAAAGTATAAAAAAGAATTTAAAAAATAAATATATATATGAACAAATTATGTTAAATATTTAATAAATAGTAATGGAAGTAGGCACTGTACTGGGAAGAGTGCAACAATGCATTTTATGATGTTCTGATGTTCTCTTAGGGTATAAAATTTATAAGTAAGAAATAAAATATTAATTGTTAAAATTATTTAATATTTGTATTATTTAAAGCATTTTTTTGATGGATTATTAATAATTAGTTTTTTTGGTGTTGATTGTCCAATAACTAGTTAATTCAAAACTTGAGTTTGCAAACTTAAAAATAGTTAGGTAATTAAAACTTGAGTTTGCAAACTTAAAAATAGTTAGGTAATTCAAAACTTGAGTTTGCAAACAAAACAAAAGTCAACATAAAAAACAATTTTTTGCATTGCTTACTGTAAAATCTAAAGTCTCATAATTCTGACTGAGACATCATCCACTCATCTATCAGCAGCCATTGTTAACTCATTGAATGTTTTACCATGCAAAAAGAGAGAATAAAATTAAGTAGGAAACGCGACCTTGTCCTCAACAAGCTATTTTGCTATTTTTACAAATAAACTAGAGATTAACCTTTTTAATAAGATTATTATTATTGTTTAGGCTGCCAGAAGTGTTTATAGAGTAAATAAATCTCTCTTTCTCTCTTTCTAATTGTGTAAGAGGAGAGTAATTGATAGTTTTATTTAAATTATAGAATGGCAGAAGTCAAATTAAAAACATTCTCAACTTTGGGAAGGTCAAATAGAAGTTGCAAGTATGGCATTTAGCTCTTTTTGCCGTTTTTTTTGGAAATAATTTCTATAAAAATAAACAAATATAATTTATAAAATAAAAATTGACTACTATTTATACTCATAATTTTGCAATGTTCAAAAGTCTTTATCTCGACTTCTACCGGTCTGTGTTCGCCAAATAAGGTATCAATCGAAAGAGCTTGAAAAGATGAATCGAATGAATTATGAAGGAATCAGATACGTCAAAAATTTAAAAAGTTATTGATTTTTAAAAATTTGGGTGATATGCCTTAAATCCTTTCCCTCTATAATTTTCATATTTCTAGTTTAATAAAATTTTTAAAGTTTTAATTTTTTTATTATTGTTTCCATCGTTTAAAAGAGAATTTTCCCTTTGTTGGATTTTTATAAAAAAACAATAAAATAGATTAATACATTTTGGACATTTATTCTCTTCCCTCTACTCATAAAGAGAGTGTTAAAAGCATTACCTTTTTTTATTTTTTTTTATTTTAGAAAAATAAGTGGGTGATGAAGCAACTTTGTTGGGATGAGGCAATTTTTTATTTAATTCACTCTACGTCCAAATTTGGGTAAAATATTCACTAAAACCTTCACTATCCCTATTTAAGTAAAATAAGTGAAAAAAGATGAGAAATTCCCCGGGGAATTAATTGAGAATATGAAGGACTCTGTCTGCTATTTTTTTGGATGTGAAAGAGCCGTATCTAATTTAATTGTTCAGGGCGAGAGAAAAAAATGGGAGGGGCAAGTGTGAATGAATTAATTTTAATTTTACCCCAAAACGACGTACGTGCATTTTCTAAATCCGTTTGAATAAAATTATTTTTTACGTCTATAAAGCTATTTTTTTAAAAAAAGAGAAATATGGGCAATTGCCAAAATTAGGAAATTACTCTAAATTCTCTTACCAGATGGGGAGTTTTATTTTTATTTATTTTTACTCTAAGTTACCATAGTTTTTTTTTTGTTTAAATTTTTTTTATTTTGAAATTTAAAAGTTTAGTTTTCATTAAAAAAAATTTTTTTAATTAATTCTTAAGAATTAGGGTGCGTCCCCGTTCGTCGCCGGATTTTAACTAAAAAATCGCAAAGGGTCCCCCCTATTGGTTGCTCCTCAACAATTTATAATCCTTCCTACATCCACGTCCGTTTCCGCCTAAATTTATCGTCCCCATTCCCCGTAAAAGCCTTCTCTGTCCTACGGGGACGAACCCTACTTAATAATATTTTTAATTTTTTTATAAATAATTTTTTATTTTTTTAAGCTTCTCCTCCGCCCCGTTTGAAGCGACATAAACTAGAAATTAAAAATAATATAATGAAAGGAATGAAATTAATTAATCAATGTGAACAGTCCAAAATTAACAAATTGAACAACAATTCTGACTCAATCGACTGCCTCAATTTATCAAAAATTTCTTCATTCAAACCTTTTTATTTTTCACTCAAATTTTCTATTCTGTTGATTTTGAGTTTAATGTTTATTTTGAGTTTTCAAAATAATGAGGCCCAAGCAGCTTCTCTCTCAATACCTGTTGCACAAATGATCGGCGAGAGTGGAGGACTATTTGAGAGAGATGACAGAGACTATCGGCCTTTACAAGTCTGTTTTACTAATTTTCCTAGTTTGACACCCCATTTATTCGCAAGAAAATATTTTACACCAAAAACAATAAAATATTTTCTTGCGAATATATGGGGTGTTACTTAAAAAAGTTTCCGCTTTATTTAAATTTTAAAATTTTAGTTTGGAAAACGCGATTATCGGCCATTACAATTTGGCAAAAGAGATTACAGACCTTTGCAATTCGGTAAAAGAGACTATAGGCCATTGCAATTCGGTAAACGCGCGCATTACTGGCCAATTGATTCATTGGATGCAGGAGTGGAAGTAATCGCCAATTAAATAATTTTTTCTTTTTCAAATTAATTTTTCAATTATAAAGAAGAGGGGAAAAAAGAGCCACGCCAGTTGATAGCCATCGCCATTTCTCATTTTTTACCAATTAAAAAAATTTTTTGTTTGTACTGATTAACAAAATAAAGTCTGAACTTGTAATAAATCTATATATAAATTTAATTAATAAATAAAACCTGTAAAAAATAGGAACGGTACACACCCCATTTATTCGCAGAAAATAATATACACCCAAAGACGAAAAATAAAATTTTTTTCTTGCGAATAAATGGGGTGTGGAGCCATAAATTAATTATATTTTTTGACTAACTAATTTCTAGGTCTGTTTGATAAATCTTTAAAAGAATTTACTGTAGAATACTGTAAAATAATTTTTTAAATTAATTCACTTGGAATTGAGAGTTGTCAGAATGCCCATGTAAAATCATACAATAAGGTTTTAGAGAACTGTAAATTTAAAAAATAAAACTTTAATTTAAACTTACCCAAATCCAACAATCGCCACACAATCGCAAACTTCTGCCAAATCTTTCTGCCAATTAATTTTTCTCCCACAACGCTTGATTATCGGACTAATCAATTTTTCTTCTAATTTAGGATGACATCTTTAAAAATGAATTAAAAAATAAATAAAAATCAGAAAAAATGAGCGAAATTTCTCACGAACATTGCCAAACATGGGGTCAAAACTTATCAACAAACCAAACAATTTGTTTTGTAAGTTGGCTTAGACAATTCTTTATTTCCCTACAAAAAATCAGAATTTCTGGAAAATTAGAAAATTTCAAAACATTAAACAAACATTTTTAGTATGTTGTTTTGTCGGTATTTCTGATTATGATCGGAAACAACCGAAGATGTTTTTAACATGTTCCAAAAATTCTGATTTTTTGTAGGGAGATAAGAAATAGACTAAACAACTTAAAACACATTGTTTGGTTTTTCAATGAGTTTTGACCTCATGTTTGGGTTCGTCGGCGGTCATTTTTTGGTCAGGAGAGCACTGATTAAAATTATAAATGTTATAAGGAAATATTTTTTTAAACTAACCCGGAATGATCAAAGCATGAATTCTCTGTGTCACGTTGAATCAAACAACTTTTTACACAGATGCCAACATTTAAGGCTGACTTAATAAAAATTCAATGGAGAATTATATTTTACCATAGTTAATTTACCTCTACCAATTTTTGATTTTCCAGACTAATTTTTTGTAAGAAGGATTGTGCTTGAGACTTTAAACGCTTTTCACCCGCTCCCAAAAGTTTCTCTAAGTTTACACGAGATATCAGTGGGCCGGTTTTACTTTCAACGCAACTAAAAGGTTAGAACATAATTATTTTGTTAAATGTTTTGTAAACAGAATAAATACCTAATAAAAACATTTAAAAGTTTTTAAATGTTTTGTAAAACAAATAAAACAAAACGAACGTTTTGCGAGTTTCTTTCAAACATCTGATAAACTTATCAATCATAACTTCGTTTTTTGTAAAACATTTTTTTAATTGTTCAGGACTTGCAGAAATCTGAATAAATATAAATGCACTAAAACATGTTATATTAGAAAATAAATTTTTTGAAATTTATTTGTTTGTGTTTACATCATTTATTTGTTTGTTTTGTATCCAACAAACATCAAAACAATCACGAATCTGTTTTTTAACAGAAAATATGCAAACACTCTCTTCCGCACAGGAACATTGTCTAATTAATTCAGATGTTGCGATTGTAGTATTAATAAAATTACTTCCAAAGTTGTTGTTTTGTTGTTGCTAAATAAATTTAATAATAACAAAAATTTAAAATTATACTTTTCCTTCGGAAGATAAGTTGGCCAAAGATATTAAGGAGAGATAAAACAATAAAAATGTTTTAAAAAAAATTATTTTTATTTTAAACATTCTTTAAAAAAGTTGTTTTGATTAAATTAAAGTAGTAATGTTGAAAAAATGTTAAAGGTGAAGAAACGAAAGTGTTAAACTAAAATTTGTATGATGACGGATTAAAAAGAATCTAATTTAGAAAAATTTGAAACAAAAAAGAACAATTTAAAATTCATAATTAAAATCATAAGTTTGATTTAAAAATAAAAATAAAAAACAAAATAATGTTACATTTAAATAAATATTTAGTTAAAATAAAAGTTTAATTGTACGAGCAATGCGCAAATAAGTATTTGTTTACTAAATTGGGTAGAAAAAAAATTTTGTTAAATATTTTTAAAATAATAAAAAAAACTTCGATTATTGCGCGCATTAATTTGCTTAGTAACGTTGAAATAATAGTGTATTACAAGTTTTTTAAGTCATAAATTATATTTTTTTTTAATTTTATCAAAATTTTAAATCAGAAACAGAACATTCAAATGTTTTAAAAATTGAAAAAAATAATTATAAATTTTTGAATATGACAATTTTTCTAGCATCTTAATGTTATGGTCCAAAGTGGTTTTTTATTGAGATAAAAATTTTTAAATTAAAAAATTGGGGTGAACAAATATTTTTAATTTTTTTAATAAAATATCATTCGAAAGAGAATGAATTACTGAATCGAATGAACCATGAAATTCAAAAATCTACAGACTACATAATTTTTGAGAAAATATTTTTTTTAATTTAAAAAATTTTAAAATTTATATTTTGAAAATTTAAAAAAAAATTTCTAACAGAAGATCCAAAATTTTATTGAATCATTTGGAAGTGCTAGTAGATACACTGATTCAAATGAGCTATGTTAACCTTCTAAAAAAGGAGGCTTTTAGAGATATGATTTTTTAATAAATTTGGAGGGAAGGAATATTTTGAATTTGAAAAAATAAATTTATTCACCACCAAAATTTTCTATGTTCAAGAGACTTTAATTTTTGGTGTTTTAGAGAGGAGGTTCTTTTTTATTTTTGTTTAGAATTGGTCTTTAAATAATATACCTTTTTTACTAAAATATTTTAAAAATACCAAAAGACTCAAATGTCCCCCAATAAAATATTTTTACTTTTTATTCTCTGCACTTTTCTTTCAATCAATTTAAATTTAACTAGCTTCTATTAAAAGCTTCCCACAGCTTTTACAATCTTCCCCCTAATTCACTATTGCAAAGCTGTGCGTTAAAAAACGCCAAAAATGTTTCTTTTTTTTTTAAATGGAAGAAATTAAAAATGGTCAAATTTTAAAAGTAATTAAATTTGTCAATATTTCAAAAATTTTTAAAAACCGAAAAAAAAAATTAATAAAAAATGACGTAAATAAACGCCACACGTTTATTTGACAGTGAGTATTGTATATTCTCTCTCTCTCTTCTTTTTTTCTACTACTACTACTTATTGACAGTTGAGACTTCCACACGCTTTACTTGTTTTTTTTTTTTGCCTCATGCACGCCGCATCCATCAATTTCTCTTTCATTCTTTTTTATTTTATTTTATTGAGTCTTTTTTAATATTCCAACGTAGGCAACAAATATATAAAATGCTTTAAACATTGCTATAACCTAAAAGCTTTGTTTTCTTTCTTTTTCTTAATAAAAAAATCCTTCAATTCACTTCGTTTAAATCCCTACTGCCTTTTTATTTATTTATTACCCCATCCCCCCTAAGCTCCATGCGTGAAAATTGCATTTACTGAGTTTACTCTTTACTCCATAACTTTATTTTGGATAAATCATTTAAAATTATTTTCATATCAATGATAGAGCACAAAATATTCTATAAATAAAAATAAAAAACAAAATTTTAGTCGAATAGATAAAAGAGTTATGAAAGAAAATAGACATTTATTTGATAAAATTGCCAACTTTTGAAGGTTTTTTGCTTATAAAATTTTTCTTTATCAACCTATTTTTTTTCACTATTTTTATTTTATAGCAAATTTAATTCTCTATCGAATGATAATAAAAAATTTGCTAAAAGTTTATTAGTCTGTGAGTTACAAGTCTAGACTCAAATGTATTCTTGGCTGTCACTCCCCTCATCCACACAGCTTTTTTGGCCAAACATTCAATCTTTCCCCCATATTCTTTTATTCTTTCATCTATAGCCAGTCACATTCGCCTTTCCCCTCTTTTTTCACTCTCGTCAATCACACGTTTTACTAGCGACATAAAAACATTTTTTACTCCCAGTTGCGCTTTATCCCCTCTGCTTCAGTTTTTTTCTTTAGGGTCCATTGGGCCTAAATCATAATTCTAATGCTACCCCACAATTTACAACACCATTAGACTGCTTATCCTCCATTCCTTGTTTTCGTTAAATTCCGTTGTTTTTTGTTGTTGATATTTTTTGCGTTTTGAACGCAAAACTAAGATATATTTGTGTTCTAATGTCATTTTTCGATTTTTTTCTTTTTTAAATTGAAAATTCTGAAAATTTTCCTTCTGAAAAATTTTCAAAATTTTTCATAAAATTTAAATATTTTATTTAACATTTTATAAAATTTTTGGCGCACATCCTCCTTCTAGTGTTTAATGCTTTAGTTTGTCTCCATACCAACAAGAAGCTTAGTAAAAATAAACTTTTGATTTCTAATATTTTTTTATTAAAATCTATAAAGCTATTTTAATATAGCAATAAAAATGTAATTGGCACATGTGGTTGTTTATTTCTTTTTATTTTAATAATAAATATATACTAAGCAGTTTTCTCTTGCCTTTTTATTTCAAAAACATTAATTATTATTTATTTTTGCTTATTTAAATATTATATGGTATTTGTATTCAAGTTTGTAAAAAAAGTTTATTTATTTTCATAGTTGTGAATTGTAAAGATCGTTTAATTTATTTTCTTCTCCCATTTTCCCTTTCTCTAATAGTTTTTTTAAAAACGCATTTTTATTAATAAAAAAATAATTTTTATTAAAAAGAAGAGATATTATTACAAAATAAAAATTAAAAAAATAATATATTAAGACACATTTGTTTTAAAAAATTTTTACAGCTCTAACAGGTTTTTATTTAAAAAGTTAGACGTTTAATAAAATGTGTAATTAATTTATATAAATATTTATATTTTATTTTTTTTATATTATTGTTATTTTAAAAATTAAAATTTTCTTTTTTTATATTTTTTTAAATATAATGCTAATTGCACTTTATTTTTTCTCCTCTTTTTTTTTAAAACATTTATAATTTTTCTTTGACGAAATTATACATTTTCAATGAAAAAACAATTAATCCCATAGGTTTTATTTATTAGGAAATTCTTTTATGTACTTTTTAATCCTTTCCCTTTGAAATGCCAGAAAAAATAGGAAAAAATTCTTTTATATACCTAATTCAAAAAAATTTTGAGGACACTTCAGCGCAGAATTTGACCTCTCCCTATAACTAAAAAATTCTACAATGACCATATTTAATTTTTATTTGACGAATAAACTGATTTAAAAAAATAATTTTACAAATATATTATTTTTATTTTTCTCCAAAATATCCCTTTTAAATAATTATTTACGTCATTAAATATTTATTTTTTAAGTTGCTTAAATACTGATAACTTCATTTTTAGCAATTTGCCTTATTTAATGCTATATAAACAATTTAAATGAAATAAATTTATTTTCTGTAAACAATTTTACAAACCAAGTTGGAAAAAAGTTGGAATTGTAAAAAAGAAGTTGTAAAAAAGTTTTATTTTTCTACAACTTTAAATGCAGAATAACTACAATTTAACATTTATACTAATTTTATTACAACTTTATTTATTTATTTTATCCTCCTATTCTCAACAACAGCAGCACAGACATTCTTTTAGAGAAAAATGTGTTGATGAACATGACAATGTAAATAATATAAATTAATTATTTTTATTAATTTTTCAGGATCTCCTTTCTTGTATTGTTACTGCCGGTATGTTAATTTTAAAAAATTTGTTTTATTTTTTTTTTATTTAAGTTGATTGTTCTATAAATGTTGAGAAGCTTTTTCCTCCTACCAATAACAACAATTTTCCTACAGAAGCGCACGATTTGAGAATTGAACCTTTTTCTAAAGCAACTCCTCATAAAGGTATTGGAGGAATTATTAATGCTGAAAAAGATGAAAATTCTCAACAACAACACCATCAATTACATGTTGATATTTCTTGGCAAACACCTCCAAACAGTTTTGTAGAAAAATAAAAAAATTCTTGCTGTCATTCTCAAATTTATTTTAAAACATTATTCCAAAATATATACTTTACTTAAAATTATTTTTTAATTTTTTACAGATTCCACACAAGCATTAAAAGGTTTCTTATTGGAAATTGATGGTGAAAATGGTAGAAAACATGCCTGTTTTTTATTAAATGTAATTTAATTTTTTATTTTGTAAAATATCACTTTTAAAAACAGGTTTCTAATACTGTTTGGAATTCTGAAAAAATTGCTGCTTCGGTTTGTAATTAAAATTATAGATTGGGAAATGTGGGAAAAGTTTGAATAAATTTATTATATTCTAGCCACGTCTACACTTTTTTACTGATTCACTTTTCAATTTTGGGCAGAGCTATCAAATAGAGTTATTCAGGTAAGAATAATATTTCCGGATAATAAGTTGGAAAATAACGTTTACAACTTGTAAAATTGATTCCGGAAAACACTATTTGGAAAATAATTTACAAATTGTAAAATTGATTCCGGAAAACATAAATAGGAAAAAAAGTTTACAAATTGTAAAATAATATAATATGTAGATTCCTTTAATTTTATCCCTTCAGTTTACCCGAGAAAAGTGTTGGTTTGGGTGCTTCAGTTCATGATCACTTTAAAACTCCACATCATCCAAGTGGTTCTCTACTTGAAACAAATAATTTAAATAAGTTAATATCCCCAAACTGTACAAAAGTATCAAATCAATTTGCTTCAAAATGGACAGCTGGTTTTAGGCATATTTATGTTCACTCTGCTGCACGTATTCTTCAAGTAGAATTTGTTGGAGCCCCGCAACAATTTTGTTTTGAGCAATATGAGGTTTTTTAAATTAAATATATATTTCAGTTAAAAACAGTTATATATTTTTATTAAAGGTTCGCCTTTTGGATGAGACTGGTCAAGAATTGCTTTACTCGGGTATAGTGTCAGTTGATGAAATGAACAAAAATGGCAATGTAATATATGGAACATATAATTTTACAAATTTAGAGGTTAATAAAATAATTTTTTTTATTTTTTAAAAATAATTTTAGTATGATAAAAATTATATTCCTTCGGTGATACCTGTTGAAAGAGCAGCAGATGGACGTTGTCTATGCCCAGTTTCCGGAAAACCTTATGATGCAACTGCTGTTTGTTCTTGTGTTGCAGCAGACTGGCATTCTGTTAGAATGACTCGTAACATTTTTATTTTATTTTAAAAATTCTTTAAAAAACAATTTTTAAGGTCCTGACGTTCTCAAATTATGTCCTGGTTGTCCTTCACCAAATGACACTTTTGGTCTTTTATCCCCTCCAATAAAATATGAAAACTCTTTGCGTGATCAAAATGCTGGTAATGGAACTTTATGGTAAATTTGCTGAAATTATTTTTAATTCTTTAAATTTTGTAAAGGATATTTTTACTTCTTTTCAACTTTTTATTTTTATTATTAATATTTCTTCTAATTGCTGCATATTTTCGTTGTCGTATTTTTAATTCAGCTCCTTACAAAAATCAGTTTCGCCGTATCCGTTTTGTACCAAATAAAAATAATTCAATACAAAAAAATAATAATAATTGTTCATCACCACCTACTTCTCTTGCTGTTTGTACAAATTTAACTCTGGGAAAAGTTTCAACATTATGTAATTCTTCTTTAGCTACTCCCCTTATTTCTAATGAAAATAATAATGAAGAAATTGAAAAACAAAAAAAGGAAGAGGAATTGTTAAATTTATTAATTATTTATTCTCATGATTGTGAATTACATGAAAAAACTGTGTTTGCTTTAGCAGAATTTTTGCGTGATCGTTTTGGTATCAATGTAAAGGTAAAATTAATTTTTATAATGTATATTTATTCATTAAATAAGTAATTATTATTGTATTTTAATTAACTTGTTTTTACTTTTTCCGGAAAAAAGTTTACAATTGTAGACTTTGTTTTTATCAAGTTTTTACTATTTTCCGGAATCAAGTTTATTTGTATATATTTATCATTTTACAATTTGTAAACTTTGTTTTCCAACTTGTATTTTCTGGAAAAAGTTATTTTCAGAATATAACTGTATTTTTTCCGTTTTCAAGTTTAATTATTCCCGAAGATTATTATTTTTATTATTTAGTTAGATTGTTGGGAAACAGCTCAAATTGATGCTAACTTAACCGATTGGCTATCATCTTCAGTAATTTCCGCAGATAAAATTCTTGTTATAAATTCTGAAGGTGCATGGGAACGTTATTTAGCAAAAATTACTTCTCATGGACATTGGGCAATTGAACGTAATAATAGTGGTTTACTTGATCGAATTTTCTTGGCTCATATTGACCTAGCACTTCAGTAATAAAAAATTTTTTTTTCAAAAAATAATTATTTTTTCTCTTCAGGCATCATTCTGTAGTTTCCACTCGTTTTGCATACTCAAAGTCGGATAAAACTTTACCTTTACTTCAAGGCCGTCTGCAATATATTCTCCCAAACAATATTAGCCCTCTTATTTCAGCACTTTTTGGTCAAAATTTACGTCTGGATGAACGGCTATCCTCATTATCAGAATGCAAAGAATATATTAAATTAAATAAATATATTAAAGAAATGGAAGAATTTATAAAAGAAAATCCTAATTGGTTTGCTACAAGTCATTCAAAAATGGGAATGGAAAATGTTAAAAATGAAGAAAAAATTAAAGAAAAGAAAAATATTTTACAAAATAATAGTTCAGAAGATGAAGTAATTTGTAAAAATAAAGATAGTATTGAAGAAATTAATTCAACTACTACTACTGCTAAACTTGATAGTGGCATATTTGAATGGAGTAAAAATGATGAAGAAATGTCAAATTGTGGTAGTAGTAATACAAAAGTGTTGGCGGAAATACAAAAGGAAACAAATAAAAGGTAAAGTTGTAACAAATATACGGAAAATATTAAGACATTTTTATGGAAAACACAAAAATTAAAACATTTTACGGAAAACATACAAAAAACATTAAAACCTTTTCCGAAACACATAAAATTTATTTTTGTTTTCCGGAAATTATTTATTCTGTGGTGTTTTTTAAGTTTTGTTTTAAATAATAAACATCTTTTAAGTTCTCCACACAAATTGTCTTTACCACTTCCCATTGTTGGAGCAAAAACACTTTCTAATACTAAGAGTTACAACCAACATAGCGACGATTCTGGAGTATTTGTAGAATCGTTCGACAAATTTCAACCAAAAAATAATTTAATAGACGAACAGAAGAGAACAATTTATTTACAAAATATTAGCTAATATAAAAAAGGCTTTTCCCAGATTTTTTTAAAATTTTATTACTAAAAATCGGTCATTCCCATATTTCTCTTTTATCCTTCTTACCCCACTCTCAAAAACTTTTTCATTCCATTTTGTTAACTTTATTTTTTTTATTTTTAAAACTTATTTATGTGTATATTTTTTAATAGAGTCCGGAACGAGAATTCCTGTTTTCTTGTGTCAAGTCCCGGTCGACCATTTCATATTTCAAATTCCCGGTTTTCTCAAATTCCGACCTCTAATATTTACATCTACTATATTATTGAATCTCCCGTTATATAAGTATAATTCGGATATAAGAACACTGTTGTTAAATGTCAAGTTGCGTGTTTTCCAGAAATAAAAAGAGAAAAAACCGAGAGATTCAATCATATTTTTTTATTTTTATGTTGTAATGCCCATATATTTACTCAAATAATTTTATATTATTTTTTTATTTTTATTTTTATTTTGCTATTTTTTAGTAATAAAGTTTGTATAAACTTATTTTAAAAAATATTTTTATCTGATTTAAAAATGTCTATTTAAATATAATTAAAAGGTCTTGTGTAATTATTAGGTATCTTTTTGGTTATGTCTAAGAGATTGTATTTATGAGAATTTTGTGTGAAAAATATTACGGAAAGTATAAGTACAATATGTATATAACTTAATATAGTTTTAAAGGAAAAAACATTTTTGGTAAATTAAAAAGAATATATACCCAATTGGTCATTTTTTTTTATTTTGGTTTTGTTTATGTAAAAAATTCTGAATTTGTTTATATAAAATTCTGAATTTGTTTATGTAAAAAATTCTGAATTTGTTTATGTAAAAAATTCTGAATTTGTTTATATAAAATTCTGAATTTTTCTTTTTTGGTAGTATTATATCACCATACAGACTATAATTTAATAATGCTAGAACTAAATTCATTTTTTATGTTTCTTTTAAACGTTAAAAAATAAAAATATAATAATTGAATAGTTCTAGCATTTATTTAAACTAAAAACAGTAAATATATAATTATAGCGATTTTTAAGTAAAATAAAATAATTTTTCATAAGCGAACGCAAAATATTTTTTATTGCGTAACTATTATTACCCCTCTCACTTACCAAAAAAAAATATTTTTATTTTAAAATTTTTCCCCACCCTATCATTTAGCAGGTTTAAAAAGTGTTGCTAAATGTGTCAGTTGATTACCAATATTATGATAAAATGCAGCTTGCTGAGAGAAAAATGAACCAAACATTGTAGAAAAATCTAAATCTCGTTCAGATTGCTGATGATTAATTTCTGCAAGCATTGCATATGAACATGCATCAACTAAATTTATTAAGATAAAAAATTTTAATATTAAAATCAAACCCTTTTGTCGAATATTTTCTGCATCTTCAGCTGATATTTTTCCTTCATTTTGATACCTTTCATTTTCACGTATTTTAGCAAATGCTGACTAAAAATTAAAAAAAAATAATAATTTAATTTAAAAATTAGAAAAAACCTTATGTATATTAACAACATCAGATATAGCAGAAGATGTTCCTTTAGCAACAAATAAAAAATCAAGTAATTGTTCCAAATCTTTGCGGCCATGTTCCTCGTGTTGTTCACCAATTTTGTGGAGTACATGTGCACTTGTCTTAATAGCATTTTGGACAGAATTATTTGCTAAAATGGAGGAAAAACTCAATCGCCAAAATTAAAAAAAAATTTTTTACTTTGTCTATTTTCAATATCCAAAGACTGTCCCAAAGAATCAAAAGCAGCAGCCATCTTTTGCCAATTTGCTTTATATGCTTAAAAATTTTTTATGTTAATTTAAAAATTTTAATATACGTCCAGCCATTCTTTTTTGTGTCTCCACCACTTGGTCATAAATTTTTCGACAACTTTCATCAAGACTGCGTGATAAGCGAGCAAATCTTTCAACGGTAGTACCTCTATAAAATATTAAAAATTTTATTCTGATTTTATTCTGAATTTTTTTTTTATAATTCTGAGTGTTTCTGCTTTTCCTACGCTAATTTTGATAAGATGTTGTTATTTTATTCTGATCTACCTAGTTCCTATGTTTTTCCAACTTACACATTTGCCACATCTAGAACAACATCTGGAGCAATAATAGAAGAGAAAAAATTTCCTCCAACATATTCATCCTTTTCCGCAATTCTTTTTCCTTTTTTCCATTTTGCTTCATCTGTACAATTCATAAAATGGCGCCATACCTCAGATTGGGAAAGTACTGGATGACGACAAATTTTATTAACCCAAAGTTGAAGAATAGAACGACGATGTTCAATTAAATCTTCTTCCCAACGACCTTAATTATAAAAATTTATCTGAAAATTCTGAATTTGTTTATATAAAATTATGAATTTGTTTGTATAAAATTCTGAAATTGTTTAGATAAAATTCTGAAAAGTTTAGATAAAATTCTGAATTTGTTTATATAAAATTCTGATTTTTATATAAAATTCTGATTATGTTCATATAAAATTCTGATTATGTTTATATAAAATTATGAATTTGTTTATATAAAATTATGAATTTGTTTGTATAAAATTCTGAAATTGTTTAGATAAAATTCTGAATTTGTTTATATAAAATTCTGATTATGTTTATATAAGATTCTGAATGTTTATTTAAAATTCTGATTATAATTCTATTTTTCAACTAACATAAACAAATAAAAATATACCTGAAACTTGTTTCTCAGGCAGTGGAGGTATCGGAATAATTAAATATTTATTTGACAGTTGTAAATGTAACCAATCAAATTGTTTATAACGTCGAGAAACTTGAATTCCTGTCGCCGAACATGTAAGAGAATAAGCGATAAAACTTTTAAGCCCTTTAAGTTTAGTTTCTTTCTTTGGTTTAGTCACCATGCAGGTATAGTGAGTAGGTAAACTGTTCCATTTTACTTTAAAAAATTAATATTTAATTATTTACAAAATATTTTTTAACTAAAAATAATAATAATTTTTTACCTCCATCAACACCACCAATTCGTGCATCCTAAAATTAAATTTAAAATAATTTAAAGAAATTTAAGTTAACCAGAATGATTTGAGGTTGTTCAACTGGAGCAGAATTAAATTTTGCTGTAGAAAGAATATATCCTTCCATTCCAGTTTTGACAAAATTGGTAAATCTAGTAAGAGAAATTTTTTTTAATTCAAATTAAATTAACCTATTCAAATTTTTAATCCGTGTAGTTCCTCCAGTTGTAATTTGTTGTTTGGTCATTGAACAGGTATCAGGACCTGTAGAACGACTTCTTGCAACCATTTTAGAGGAAATTGCGGTATCATTAATTGAATGGGAAGCGCTAGTAAATTCCTAAAAATGTAAAAAATATATATAATTTTTGGAAATAAATAATAATAATAAAAATTAACAGACAGTTTTAAAAAATTATATTCATAATACTTAAGCATAGAAAATTTATAAACTGGATACATATAACTCTAAAACATAGTTCTGGTATTTTTTTTTAATTCTGATTTTATTAACGTATAATTTTAATTTAAATTTATTTAATGTTTAGTTTTTTATTTGATTTTTAATAAGTATAAAGATGATGTTTATTTAAAATTCTGATTTTTAGTTGAAAATATAAAGATGTTTGTTTAAAGTTCTGATTTTTTTTATTTAAAATTCTGATTTTGTATTGAAGAATATTCTCACTACAATTTTATTAATGAAGAAACACAATCAACAACAACAAAAGTTTTCCAAACAAAATAAACTTGAAAGAAAATAACTAAAAACATAAAAATACAAGAAAAACACAATATAGTTACCACAACATATATTTTACAAGCCTGTTTTCCAGTAGTATTAGTTTTACTAGTATCACTTGAAGTTGTTAAAAGTGAATGTTGTTCAACTAAAACTGTTTTTTCTTTATTAAAAATTTGTTCTTCTTCCTCCACTTCCGTTTGTTTTTCTGATTTTTTAGAAGAAACATTTTTAGCATCTTCAACAACAATAATTTGTTGTTCTTTTGAGGATGCATACTCAAAAATATTAAAAAATTAATTAAAATAAATCTCGTACTCTAATGTCTCATAATCCTTTTTTCTAATTTTTGAAAAAAGTTCCCTAGGGGTTAGTAGACGAAAAAAAAATAAAAATTCTTAAAGTTAATTTTCATACTCTAATGTACCCAAATTTTTTCCCTACATTTTCAAAGCAATTAATTTGAAGATTATTATTATTGTCATTAATATTTTTTTCGTTAATTTCTTCTTCATTATTATTATTTAAAAAGAAAGAATTATTTGTAGTAGTAGCTGTTCTTCTACGAGCAAATATCATTTTTTATTTTAAATTTTAGAGGCGAAAATTTTTTTAAATTTTTTGGATCAAATATTTTTTTTAAATGACCTATTTTTCTCTAATTTTATTCAATTGTCTTATTTATAGAAAAATAGTTTTTTTTTAATTCATAAAGACACCAAAAAACAAGAAGAAAAAGGGAGATAAACACAACAACAATAACTGCTTAATTTTTTTTTTATTTTTTCTTTTAATAAAAAGGAACGTTTTCTTTTTTAAATAAGTAGGCTAAAATAAAGTTAAAAAATGCACTGTTTTTGGGCAAAATAAAATTTAAAAAGAATTTAAAAAAATTTGGGGAAATTCCATTTCGTGACCAAATGTACAAAAAAATTTTTTTTAATTAAAAAAAAAATTAAAAACTCACAGCAACCTCTTCGTCCTCATCAGACCAATCATCGTCAAAATCATCATCTAATGATGGAGCTTTTCGGTCTGTACTAATTTCAGGAGGAAGTTGATTATTATTTTTGGATGCAAATGTTGATGCTTAAAAAATAAAAATTTTTTTTATTTTTTAACATTATAAAAAAAATTAATTTTTGCGGACAAAAAAATTTTGCGGACAAAAAATTTTTTGCGGACTACTTTTGCGGACAAATTCAAATTAAAAAAAAAATTGCTCAAGTATTTTTAAAAATAGTAATAATTTAAATAAAAAATAAAAAAAATTACTTTGACTAAAATTAGGAGCATCCCAAGGATCAAATTTAGGAGCGGACGGTTCTTGTTTTTGTTCTTGTGGAATTTGTGGATATAATGAAGAAGGAATTGAAGAAGAAGAAATTGGAGGTATTTCATATATTGCTGAAGGTGGTTGCTGTCCTTTACTATTATTATTTTTATTATTAATAATTTGAGGTAATGGAGGAGGAGGTGCTGAAGGTGGAGAAGCAGCAACAGAAGAAGGTGTTGTTGGCGTGTTCTAAATTTAAAAACAAAATTAAAAAAAAAAGTTAAATGAATCAATGGAAGAAGAATTATTCTTCTTTATTAAAAAATTTTTTTTAATTTTTAAAAAAAAAAAAATTAAAAATAGCCTCAGGGTATGCATTTAAATTTAATAAAAAATTAATTTTTTTTTTAATTAAAAAAAATAAAATTGTAAGGCACCAAAAGTGCAGGCATTAAAGAAGTATTTGCTAAATTTTGTGCTACTCCAATAATTATATTATTATTAAATTTAGGGTGTGAACGTCGTCTTAGAGTTATTGACCTTCTCAATAAAGTTGTAGAAGAAGAACGAAAATTAGAGGAAATTAAAGAAGAAGAAAATAGAGGAATACAAAGACTTGAACGAGGTGTTGATGTTAATGATTTATTATTTAATAAATTTGTTGAAGCATCTAATAAATGAACACGGGCAAATTGACTACCTAATGGAAGAAAATTTTTGAAAAAAATGAAAAAAAATTTCAAAAAATTTCAAAAAATTTCCAAAAAAAAAATCAAAAAAAAATTCAAAAAAATTTTTCAACAAAATTTTTTAAATTTGAAAAAAAAAATTAATTTTTTCATTTTTTTCAATTTAAACCTAAAGGTGCTAAAATAGCAGCATTATTAGAAATCTTTGAAGGATCTAATACAGAGCAAGTGTGTCTTCTAACTAACAAAGATTTGCGACGATATTCTAAATTATTTAAAATTGAAGAATTATTATTATTTTCAGCTCCACCGCGACGAAATGTTGACGATGTAAATAACATTTTTATTTTTTTTAAATTATTTAATTAATAAAAATTAAAAAAAATATTAAAAAAGGGGGGGAATCAATGACAATTTTCTAAATAAAAAAATTATAAAAAAAATAAAAAAAATTTTAAAGAAAAAAGGAAGTGTTTACATGTTAAAAATAAGAAGAAGAAAAAAATTTGGTGGATAATTTTTTTATTTTTTCCTTTTTTTCTCCCCCATGGGGGAAAGTGACCAAGTCACACAACACTTCCTCTCTTTTTTAAAGAACAAAAATAGAAAAATGATGAAATAATTTAAAATTTATAAAACTATTCGTCATTAAAAAGAACCTTTTTATATGTTTTAAAAATTTTAATAAAAATAATTTTTTAAAATTTTATTCTAATTATAAGGACACAACCCCCACGGACCATGGAAGAATTTTTTAATTTTTATTTAAATTAAATTATTTTTAAAAGTTGTGTTAGCACCTTTTGACTTTGATTATTTATTTTTTCTTCAACCAAAAAACCCAAAGATCTGTGCAAAAGTCAAAAAAGGTGACTAATTAAACTCAAGGTTAACACAATTTTAAAAAATAAATTGTCTAAAATCGATCTCTTATTTATTCTAAATTTAAAAAATACCATTGATGCAAGTTTAGACACATAACTAGCAGGTACTAAGCCAACTTTGCCTTTTAAATTGCGTACTTCAATCCAACCTCCGTCAATTCCCTTTTTTAAAAAATAAAATTTAAAGAAAAATCAATTTTAACACCTTTTTAAGGTTTAATTAACTAAAATGAACTTTAAAAAAACCAAAAAACCTCTTTAAGAATTGTAAGAAACTCTCCAGACTTTATACTAAGTTCTCCAGATCCTGTTTGTGCGTCAAAGTCAAATTCAACTTTTGCTTGTTTTTGTGCCATTAAATTGACTAAAAATTAAAAATATATTTATTTAATTAAAATAAAGCAAAAGAATAAATTTTAATTTATTTCATTTAGTTTTGTTTATATAAAATCGAAAAAATATAAATCTTCTCCACAAGCAGAAATTAATCTCCCCAAAAACCAATAAAAAAATAACACAAAATAGTCAGACACTATTTTTTTAGTGTTAATAGCTAGAGAAAAGAAACAAACAGAATAAGATAGAAAAACAAGTAAAAACGAAACAAATATGATAAATTGCCTATGAGGGAAATTTTGGACAAAATGCCATTAATAGAAAAATTGACAAAATGTCAAAATTAAATTTTGGACAAAATGTCAAAATTTAATTTTGGACAAAATGCCACAAATTGAAATATTGTAAATAACAGTATTTGGTTATTATTTTTCAGCATTTATGTATGTATCATTCTAACACAAATTTTTATTTTCTTAGTAATTCTGCACTTAAATAATATAACTACTTAGGTGTATTTAAAAGTTAAATTAATTATAAGTAAATAACATATTTTATCAAAGTGTATTTTATAATAAATTTAAAAATATAAATAAAATTTGTCTAAATAATTTATTTTTAATTTTTATTTAATTATTTAAAATTTTTTATTAAAAAATTTTAAATAAAAATCAATTATTTTTCGAATTTTTCAATTTTTTATTTCCCATGCCAAAAAACGACTATTCTCCCGATTCTTCCCTTTCTTCCTTAATTTATTATTAAAAAATTGATTTTATTCTGATTTAAAATTAATAATCTCTGAATTAATTTTTAAATAAATTTAAAATTTTATTTAAATTTTTTTATTAATTTTTTATTAATTCGGCTATTCCCCTAAAATTTCCTAAATTTTCAAAAAATTTTTAAAAATTTCTGAAACACCCTAAAATTCTAAAATTTGTTGATTTGTATTTTTACAAGTCCAAAATATTTTTTACATCCTTTTTTACTTGTACAACTCTCTCAGTTATTCCACAAATTGAGTTATCCTTACTATATTCTGTCTATTAGATACATCTACAAAAATATTTTTTTTAATTAAGGAAAAATTATTTTGAATATTTTCTTTCGAAATTTGTTTAAAATAAAGTGTAATTTAATCAAATAAAAAAATTTTATTTTTAAATTAATTTTTTTAATTATTTATTTATTTTTTCGCCGCCTTTATTTTTTATTGATTTATTAATTTTTAAATTAATTTAGAAAATGTATTTAATTTTTCTTTTAATTTTTTGTAAAATGTTAAATGGTGTAAATTCAGGATTGAAAACAGGTAAAATTTTTAATTAAAATATTTCCCTAAAAATTACAATTTTTAGGGAAATATAAATTACTGGGAACAAATGTCTCCTTTTTAGTCAATTTAAATTTTATAAAATAGTTTAAAAAAGGTCAAAAATTACAAAATTTTATAGAATCATTGGTTAAACAGTTTTTTAAGTAAATACAAAATTTTATAATTTTAACTCAAGTTTAACCAAAGTTATGACCAAAATAGTAAGCCTATATGTCAACATTTTCCTCTGTCTAGGGGAAAATAAGCAATTTTTAATTTTTTTTTTAATTTTAGATGTTTTGAGTTATTTCAATGAAAATTTATTTTTAGCAAGTCCAAGTAATTTATATTTTACTTTAAATAGTCTGGAATTTCAATTTGATGGATTATTTAATGATAATGAAGTTGAAATAAGAATTAAACAAATTACTTTTATTTCTCAATTTTATTTGTTGTATTCAACAATGAATAAATATAACAAACAACTTGAGAAGATTAAGTAAGTTTTAGAGCAAATTTAATTCTTGTTGTGTTTGTATTTTTGTGTTTTTGTATTTTTGTGTTTTTGTATTTTTGTGTTTTTGTATTTTTGTGTTTTTGTATTTTTGTGTTTTGTGTTTTGTATTTTTTGTGTTTTGTATTTTATGTGTTTTTTTGTATTCCAAAATTTTTGTTTCATTTAATACAATTCTTAATTTTAGAAATAATGACAAGATTAATTATTTATACACAAATCAAAAAAAGGGTCTTTGTATATTAATTAACATGCGCAGAATGCTTAACGACCTTTTAATAAAAGAAGAAAAACCAGAACATTTAATACATTCTAGAGAATGCCCAGAAGATAATTTAGAGTTGGAAACTTTTATGCAAAAAAATATTGAAGAATTACAAGAAGCAAATTTTATTTTATTTTATAATTATTTAATTGCTCAAAGGCCAAAATTTAAGGAAAATTTAAGGTGAAAGAAGGATTTAATTTTAAAAATAAATAAATTTTAAATTTAAAAACAGAGAATATTATTCAAAATGTATTGTTAATAGAAATGACGAGTTTGAAAAAAATTTTAAGCAACTTTTTGGTTATGCACGAATGATTTATTTAAAGAAAGAATCTAATGTGTTATCTTTGAATCAAAATGTGAGTGATTAAAAAAAGATTTTTTTAATTAAATTTTTTTTTAAAGAAATTAATGAATAGAGAACAAAAAATGTTAATTTATTTTAATCTTTATAAAGAATATTTAACTAAAGGAATTATTGGGAGATGGCATGTTTTGACATCACTTTTATATTTTATTTATCAGGATTGGCAGTTGGAGCATACCCAAAGTCGGAAAAAAATATTTTATTTTTTTAGTATATTTTAAAATATTTTTTTGCAGATTTAGAATGGAATTTTCAAGAAACTTGGAAAGATATTGAAAAAATTTATATAAGCAGTATTTATGATATAAATATATTTAAAGAAGTATTTTTTAAATTATACGATATTGAATTACTTACTTATGATTTGCATGTAAGTTTTTTTATTCTTTGGATTTTTAGATATTAGTTTAATTTTTTTACAATTTGTAAAAAAGGAGAAATTATTTCCATTTTTTTACAATTTGTAAAAAAGACGGAATTATTTCCAACTTTTTTTACAATTTGTAAACAAATTGGAATTATTTCCAACTTTTTTTACAATTTGTAAACAAATTGGAATTATTTCCAACTTTTTTTACAATTTGTAAAAAGCGGGACATTTTTTGTAATTTTGTTCTCTTTATTCTACAAATTTAGAAAATATATTTAAAAACAAAAAATTTTGTAAAAATGAAAAAGACTAAACAATTAGCATTTCAAGAAGCAAAAAAATGTTTTGAAGAAACTGAAAAAAAAATATTATCGAATGCGTTACCTTTTTTTAAAAAGTGTTTTTTAGATAGAATGCAAAATAATCGTTCTCATAAAAATGTAGAGTTAAAAGAAGAAAACTTAAAAGAGCAAAAAATAATGATTGAAGAAAATTTTATAAAAATATTAAAATATTTTAAACAAAATAATTTTAAAAAATTTAAAGAATTGAGTTCAATTTTGAAAAAAGAAAGTATGTTTATTTTTTAAATTATTTCCAATATTTTTAAAATTTGCAATTACAAAAATTTTAATTTATTTTACACATTCTTTAAGAATTAAAAACAAAAGAATTAACAAATCTGGAACCTGAAGAGATCATTGATTCTGTGGAAAATAAAAAGAAAAAATATGGTATAAAAAATAAAGTAGAAGGAGAAAGTTCAAGCAGTGTTGGGCCAAAAGAAAAAACTCAAGAAATAGAAAATGTTGAGAAAATTGAAGAACAGTCACTTTTAGAGGAGAAAAGTGATTTAAAAAAAGAAGAAAATATTAAAAATGAAATCAAAGAAGAAGAAAAATTAAAAGAAATTATAGTGTTGGAAGAAGAAGAAGGTATAAATATTAATGAAGTTGATAGAGAAACAAAGGAAGATATAAAACTAAAAATTGAGCAACATGGTTATATTTAATTTTAAAATTCTTTTATCCTTTACTTTTATTTTTTTCTGGAATTTAAATTGCAATTTGTAAACCAGGCGGAATTATCTTTTCCGTTGTAAATATTACAATTGTAAATATTTTTACAAACTTATTTTTATTATTTATTTTATCCAGAAGAGAAATTGATTGTTCCAACAAAGAAAAAGGAAAAAGTTTTAGCACAAACTAGTACTCCTAATGTTAATTTAAAACAAACTCAATCAAAAGCTTTATTAAAATCAATTTCTGAACGTGTAAATAAAAATATTGAAATTAAAAAATTAAAAAAAGTAGACAAAAATTTAATTAAAGATGTGAAGGAAAGCGATATATCCTCTGAAGATTCAAATAAAAGTTTGGTTGAGGTTGAATCTAAAGACTCTCTAGGTCAATATTCACATGAAAATTTGAATCAAATTAAAGGTTAAAAATTTAAATAAAACTTTTTATTCTTGAAAATAAAAAATAATTAGCATTTTATATTAATTTTTAAATAAGTAAAATGAATTATAGAAGCATGTGATTTCACCAAACAAAATCAGATGGATGATAAATTAACTACGTTTAAAGAAGAAAAATGTTTGGAAAAATTATACAGCTATTATTTAAAAGAAGAAAATAAAATAATTAAAGAAAATATAAAAATAATTTTAGCCATTGTTTTATTAAAAAAATTAATTTGGGATAAATTGATATCTTTTCAAATAATTTTGGTCGGCAAATTTATGGTAAAAGAGATAAAGGAAAAGAACGAAGAAATGTTTAAAAGGATGAGAGAAAGGTGGATAAAACTTGAAGAGAAAAACTTGAGCAAATTGCTTCCGGAAAACTTTCCGGAAATTGAAATAAATAAATTAAGTTTATTGGCAGATAAATTATATGAGATTTTTTGCTCGTTGGAACGATTACCATTTTTTATTCCAAGGTAAGGAAAAATTTTGAAATTTTTTTAAATTTTAAAATTATTAGTAGAGAGATCATAAAATCAGAAAAAAAAGAAATTAAAGAATTTGATAATAAAAAGATGTTATTATCTTTTCATTTTCACACATTTTCTTTAATTATCGCAAGAAAAGTAAAAATTATATCAGAAGAATATATTCAAATTCCTATAGAAAATTTTAATTCTATATTTGAAATTAAAAAAGAAAATAAAATTATTGATTTTGAATTTTTTGAAAAATTATCAAATCTTTTGGATAATGAAGAAATTGGCATGAAGGAAAATACTCCACTTAATATAGCAATGAAAAGGGAAAGGAATTTAGAGTTTGCGGAAAAGTTTATATCTAATATTAAAGCATTAAAAATTATGTTAGATCAACAACGATTAGGTAAATTTATTTACAATTATCACAAGTTTCTATTAAAAAAATAAATATATTAAATTTTTCCGTAATTTATATTACAAATTATAAACCAGGCGGATTTTCCGGAATTTTATATTACAAATTGTAAACCAGGCGGAAATAATTATTACTGAATTTTATTATTTTAAGATGAGAATTTGTATGATCAGGTTGCAGAACTAAAAGATACTATTAGCATTGGTGAAAGAAAGGATTTAAAATTTAATAATTTTAACTTTCCTATTTACTATGAATTAAGTCAAAGTATTTATGCACAACTTTCTGACGAACATCCTGTAAGTTTAATTTATTTTTAATTTTATAGTATTTGATAAAAATTATTTTAAATATTATTCTAGTTGATAAATTATTTAAAGAAAGTTTATAAACAAGATAAGGATAAAAAAGGAATAAAACAGAAATTAGTTGATTGGCTTAAAAGTAATGTTGAAATTTGGTTGAAGAATGTTTGTGAAGAAATATCAATTGAATATGGAGGTAATTGATATATTTTACCTAATTTTAAAATGACATATTTTAAATAAAAAAATATTAAAGGATTTTCAACGATTTTGGGAGGTTCTGAATTGCTTGACACAGCAACTACTAATTCTGATTTGGATATAATTTTTCTTATACCTGAACTTTACAATAAAAAGAGCTTAGAGGAATGTAACGCTTGTTTTAATAAACGTTATGTTGAAAATGTTTTGATTGATTCTACAAGACCTTGCAATGAACACGATTTAATTTTTGGAAATAATCAACAATCTTTCTACTCAAATTTGAAAAAAACAATTATGAATGATGAAGTTATTGAAGAATTAAAAATAAATGTGAGTAGATTTAATTATTACAATTTTAAAAAAGTTTTTAAATTAATTTTAAATTTAATTATAAAAAGGGGAATGATGTGAACATTAACATAATCGAAAATGCACGAGTTCCTCTTATAGCAATAAAAATTGGAGAAATAGAAATGGATGTTATGTTTGCTAATCTAAACATTTCAAATTTAAATGCACCTGAATATTCCAATTTAACTGCCTATGATAATATTGAAAATATTAAAAGAAATATTAGTCTAATTGATGAAATGATTTCTTCAATGATTAATTCAGAGGATAGATTGTACAAGCAAAGCATCTTGATTTTAACAGGTAAAATTGTAAATTTTTATAATTGTAAGAGGAATGTTAACATTTCCGGAATTTAATTACAATTTGTAAAAAATTTATTTGATATGTTCCGAAATTTTATATTACAATTTGTAAACCAGGCGGAATTAATTTTTCGGAATTTTATATTACAAATAGTTAATATTTAACAATAAAAATTACAATTTTAAACTTTAAAGGTTATCGAGTTGCTTATCGTACAAAATTCTTCCTTTTTGATGAGAAAAATTGGATTTTATTTACAAATTTAATGAGAGTCGTTAAACTTTGGGCAAAAAGTTTGTTTATAATTTAATATAATTAAAAAATTATAAAAAGTTTATTAAATATTTAGCCAAATTTTTAATTTTATATTAAAAATCAAAATTATTTAAATAAAAAATTACGTAAGATTTTTCCTTAAAGGACGTGTATAATTATGAAATTTAATAATTATTAAGGAAAAGGAATATATTCAAACGTCTTTGGTTATTTGAGCGGAACATCCTTAATTATAATGACTGCTAAAATTTGTTTATTATATCAAAGTGCAAATCTAACTTTCCTCATACAACGCTTTTTTCAGATTTACAGTCTATGGTAAGTTTGATGAGGAATTTTTATTTTACAAATAATAAATTAAAATTTGTAAACATTTAAGGGAATGGCCCAAGCCTATTTTACTTGAACCACTAACAACTTTATCAAACAACAATTTTATAAAATCCTGGAATTTATCAAACATTGGCACTGATCATATGCCAATAATTTCTCCAAAATTTCCAGAACAAAATACTTCATTTAATGCAAATGAATTTACTAGGAATTTAATTATTAAGGAAATGAAAAAAGGTAAAATAATTTATAGAAAAATTAATAGTCATCTTTTATTCGTAAAAATTACAATTTGTAAACTAGGTGGAATTTTCAAGAAATATTTATATTTATTTTACAATTTGTAAAATAAATTGTAAACTAGGCGGAATTTCGTACAATCACTTATATTTAAGAAAAAATTAAATTAAGATTTATTTCAGCATATGAACAATTCGAAAACACAAATTCTCCATTAACAGAAAACTTTTATAAAGAATTATTTAAAGAGCTTAATTATGAAACTCACTACCAGCATTTTCTAATGATCATATGTAGTGTAAACCTTGAAGATAACGAAACAAACGGAAATAAAACTTGTGAATTTTTAAAAACAAAAATTCGGACAATTTTAAATAAATGGGCAAAGAGTGCTGCAATAACATTAGAAAACAAAAATTTGTTGTTGATTGATTATTTATCAGAATATCATGCAATGACTGAATTTGAGCATAAAAAGGATTGTTATGATGGAGAGTATGTTTTTTTGTAAAAAATTAAAATCTCAAATAATTTAAGCAATAAAAATCATTATACTGTTTGGTTAGTTGGAATAAACTTTAAAAAAGAAAATTATAAAGATAGTGAAGATATTTTATTATTAATACCTTCAATTAATCTCTTTTTCCATGGTGTCAGTAAACAAAGTTATCAATTAAATGGAATTTATATAAGCAAAAATAACATTAAAGAGTAAGTTAATAATTCTTTTATTAATGTGTTGAATATTTTTATAGGATTGTTTCAGTATTAAAAAGAAATGAATGCCCAAAATTTGAAGAAATTGAGCGGAAAGATAAAACAAATGATATATGGACAAAAATTCAAGGTTTACAAATTTACAATTGTAAATAGGCGGAATTTTATATACATTTTTTAATTACAGTTGAACAAAGAAAAATTTATCTGAAACAACAGCAAAATGAACCCAAAATTCCCAAAAAAAAACGAAATTCTCCCAAAAAAAGAGAATTTAATTTTAGAAATATCTGATTCGCAAAAAGATTTTTATGTAAAAATTCCAGTTAATTCAAAATTTTATTACAAAAAAGAATTTGAAATATACAATAAAAAACAAATTAAGGAAGAAGAAAAAAGAGATGTTCATAAAGGAATGAAAAAAGATTTTACCTCAAAATTTCCTTGAAATATGTATTAAATTATCCTCCTTTTTTCACATTTGTATATAGTTTATGTATATCTAGGGTTGTCCGCAAATAAATTTATACAAATATTCAAGCACTAAGCTGTTTTACATATATAGCTTTGCGAATAACCTACCTTTTGCATTATATAATCCAGTGTATAAAGATTTTTTTTACTCTATTTAATATTATCGTTAACGTTTAAAACCAACAGGCACCAAAACGTCTAAGTGAGTGGCTTTCGCACTCAAACGCTTGAATTAAAAGGGATGGCTAACAGTCTTCTGTCTCTTATTATTTATCACTATTTCTCATAACTTTTATATAAAAGCAGATTTTGATTTTTCTCTTTTTTACATTCAGAACATTATTATAATTAAATGGATTCTGAAAAAAACAAATTAAATACACAAGTTCTCACAGAAGTTCCACAAACCCTTCAACAATTACTGCTTACATTAGTCAAAATATTTTATGGAATTGAGTGCTACATAATATTTTGCTATATTCAAAAGAAGATAATATTAAAAGAAGAAGAGCTTAGACAAGTTTGTAAAATTGATCAGCGTCAACTCAGAAAGTTTTTGGTGACGCTTAAAGTGGAGAAATTTATCAAGGAACGATTGGTACCACAAGAAGGTTTTTTAATTTTTTATGGTTATACCAAACATTTACAAAATGTTTAATGATTTTATTGATATCTGCATCTCGAAAAATTTAGGTCTCCCAAAACAATTTATTTTTGTGAAGTTTTTTTGTTTTTATCGTTTTCCACCAAAAAATATTTTTTTCTTATTTTTTAGTTGATGGCAAAGTTCGAAAGTTTACCTATTATTTTGTGAATTATAAAGGAGCTTTAAATGTTGCCAAATACAAAATTGATCATATTAGACAAAAATTGGAGGTTAGAGAGAAAGATGACATCCACAGAGCCTTTTATCGTTGCTCGAATGAATCATGCAAACGACAATATGATGTAATGGATATGGGAAAAATTTTTGATCCATTCACCCAGGAAATGAGGTTTTTTAAAATTAAATTTAATGGATAAATACGCTAATAATATAGTTGCTTTAAGATGTTGGCAATGTCATAACCTCGTAGAACAGGATGAACTTGCTATCGGCCCTTCACAAACAACTCGTTCTTCTATGGCTAAATTTAATGAACAAATGACTGGAATATTTTCTTTGTTAAAACAGATGGATGGTGCTCGTTTTGGACGTGAAATTACTGAACCATCTATCCAAGCGCCAATTTTCAAAACTGAAGGAGAAACAATTGAACTTGAAACGAGAAAAGTTGCCAGTGTTTGTTTTTTTCTATTAAAAAAATTTAAAGCCTGGTATTAACTTTTTGGAAATTTAATTTCGATGATTTAAAATAAGCGTCAATTTTGATTTTTTATTATTTCTGAAATTTTTTTAGCTTGGACAGCGTGCATTCTTTGGTGCTGGTAAAACAAGAAGTGACTTATTTGGTGGTGAAATTACTGTTTCAATTGGCGAAGACAATACCGAGAAAACGCTTGAAACAAAGACAGAAATTCCTTGGCTACTTGCTGCAAAACAAACGGATGCTGACAACAATATTACAAGTATTTAACTTTTTTTTATTAAATTGTTTTTTTTTAATTTTAGATTTAGATGGCTACAAACAATCTGAAGAGAGTACTTCAACATTATTATCAATGACTTTTAATGTTAGTTTTAAATTAATTATTTTTTTCCGAATTATTTAAACAATAATTCAGTAATATTAAAAAGATAAAGTGATCATCTTTAAGTTGTAGAATGGGCTTGGTTGCTTACACACTAAAAATTTAATTTTTTTAAATTAGGCTGATCAACAACCTGAAAAAATGGAAAGCAAAGAGGATGGAGAAAGAATTATAAAAAGGCCAAAACGAGATGAAATAGCTTTGCTTCTTGCTGAGGAAGAAGAAGAAAATGTTAAAAAATCAGAAGAAGCTACTGCTGGTCCTAGTAGTATTGAACAAAGGTTTATAAATTTAAAAACAAATTGGGGAGAAAAATTAAGCAATTATTTTAGTTCTCCAAAGAAGTTTGAAACAGAAGATGTTGACGATGTTTTTGTATTTGTTCAAGGAGAAAGATATCGAGTTGACGGTTTATTTTCAAAAATTAATTTTTATAAATTAAAGTTAATAATTAAAGATATTGATGAAAATCTTTTGTCAAAGATGAGTGAACAGGAAAAGGCAGATTATTGTGAAAAGATGCAAAATGAATATGCTGATTTTTATTAAAATTTGACTTATTTACGGTTTTTTAAATGCTTTATTTTTTTAAATTTAACTCTATCTTATAAAAAATTGATTTTTTACTTAAAAAAATTAAAATTTTTTGATAATTATTATTTAAATTAACCTAAATTTTAATGTGACTCCATGCTTGAACAATGCACATGATTAGCTTGTTAAAAAAAATTTACTGATGGAAATGAGTTTGTATTATTTTAAAAATATTTTTGGAAATTTAGTGAGGCAGTAACAGCAAAAAGCATTTCCAGAAGCAGTTCGAATGTTTCTGTTGGAAATGTTTCCAATAGCAACATTGCTTTTAGGTAAGATTTAATTTATTTTTAGCAAATTTAATAAAATATTTAAATTAATTTTAATATAACGATTTAATTTGCTAAAAATAAATT
Organism: Meloidogyne chitwoodi; assembly: GCA_015183035.1. NCBI lineage: Eukaryota > Metazoa > Nematoda > Chromadorea > Rhabditida > Meloidogynidae > Meloidogyne > Meloidogyne chitwoodi. The sequence continues at coordinate 224,542 of JACZZP010000010.1, forward strand.
AAATCTTACCTAAAAGCAATGTTGCTATTGGAAACATTTCCAACAGAAACATTCGAACTGCTTCTAGAGATGCTCTTTGCTGTTGCTGCCTCACTAAATTTCCGAAAATATTTTTAAAATAATACCAACTCATTTCAATCAGTAAATTTTTAACAAGTCAATCATTTGCATTGTTCAAGCATGTAAGCCACATTAAAATTTAGGTTAATAATATAATAATTTTAATGTTGTATAATTTCTCTATTGTTTTGCGATAAAGCCTCGCGTTGAAATGTCTTTTTTATTTTAATAAATGACTTTTTATCCTCTTGTCTTACTGTATTTTTTATTGATTAAATTTGTCAGAATTTCTTTGTTTTACGTATTATTTCTAATATTTTTCTAAATTTTTAGCTGATTTTTAACATTTGATTTTAAAAACATAATAATTGGATATGTCCTACGGACAAAAACCTTCTGCTTGGGCTAGAACTCAAGGTTTCTTTTTTAATTAAACAAAAATTTTAACAATTTCTATTTAACATTTTTGGATTGTACAATTATTCTTTAGGTTCACAGCAACAAATTAACCCAAGTTTGTTTACTGGTCAATTAGGGTTAGCAACGTCAGGACAACCTTTTGGTGCAATACCTGGAATGCCATTGGCTGGACTTGTTAATCAAGCCGCTTTTTCTAATACAATGGGAATGAATATGCTTGCTCAGGCTCAGCGAACTCAAATGATGGCTCCACAACAACAACAAATCCAGCAGGTTCAACAGCGACAGCAGCCTCAACAGGCTTCTTCTCCTGCGCGTTCACAGCGTTCTTTTGTCGGAGTTATCACTAAAATGATGGAAACTTATGGTTTTGTGGACGAAGACGTCTTTTTTCAGACAAGGTTTTTTATTTTAATTTTGGTAAATTTGTGATGCTAAATTTTAGCGTTATCCGTGGAACTTTGCCTCGTTTGGGTGATCGGGTGATGGTTGAAGCAAGTTACAATCCATCAATGCCTTTTAAATGGAATGCTTATATGGTTCGTCTGATTCAAGATACTCCACAAATTGCTACTCATCAACAGCAACAAAATCGTCAATTACAACAACCTTCACAAACTTCAAGTCAAAATAGATTAAATTCTGCAAATCGTTGGTCTGGTGGTGGTGGTAGTGATCGTCGTAGCAACGTAATTCGAGATGAACCAAGACGTCAAATTAGTTCAATTCAGCGTCGTTCTCCAGGTTTATTTTTTAATAATTTATTTATTTTAAATTATTTTTAAAGTAAAACGTCCAGCTTCTCGTCAACGTTCTCCACCTCGTCGTTCTACACCTCGTAAGCGTGAATCTCCTCCGCCTAGAAGAGAAGCCTTTGGCAAAAAAGAGCGAGAAAATGGCCGTGATTCTTCTGTTAGAGGTCAATCGATAAAACTTGATGCTGATTCGCCGCCTCGTCGTCGTCAGCGTGTAGTTGCTCGTTATCATTGTAATATGCCTAAGCAAACACTTCCATGGTTTTTTGATTATTTTTTATTTTTGATAATTTTAAATTGATTTTTTACAGTGGTGAACTCAAAAACACTGATTTAAGACGACGCTATGCTTCTTTATATATTCCATCCGATTTTATTCGATGTAGTTTTGATTGGATTTCTTCTATTCCTCTTGAGACTCCAATAAAGTTTTCTCCACATCCAATAAACTTTCATGTTTTGCACAAGGATATTGACATTCCTTTGGGAGTGGGCGAAGAGCCTCCGCTTTTTGAAAATCCTTTTGATGCTGATTATCGTTTTATCGTCAAGGTTTTAATTTATTTTTGATAATTTTTGAAGTTTCTTTACCTTATTTTTGCATAAAAATGGGTTTTTTATTTAACTAAGATTTTTAATTTTTAACCTTTAGGTAATGCTTATTTCTCATCCTGGCTTAATGTCAATTAGACGAAAATTAAGTGGACTTATGGCTGATGGTAGTATTGATGAAACAACTGAAACTCAGCCATTAACAAAAACTATTCAGTTACTTGTTGGTATGATTTTTTTGATTTTATTTATTTTTTTATTAAAAAATTTTTTTAAAGGTCATCGTGGTAAAGGTGAATATATGTGCATTGGAGGGCCTTGGTCTCCATCTTTGGACGGTAAAAATCCTTTAGATCCGGTAACTCTTGTCAAAACTGCAATTAGAACAACAAGGGCAATGACTGGTTTAAATTTGGCAGATTGTTCTAAATGGTATGTTTTTTTTTAATTTTTCAAAAATTTTAAACTTTTTGAAATTGAATTCCTTTTTAAATAATCCATTTTTTGTTTTTAAAATTCTTTTTTTTGCATCTTTCGCTCATCTTTCTTCTTTGCTCAACTTTTTAAAAAAATAAATATATCTATCAGGATGGTGCCAGAATTTTTTTCTTCTCTTTTTTAATATTTCTTTTTCTTTTTTTAAACCTATCAAAAACACACACAAATGATATATCCAGGTACAAAATCGCGCACTTGCGTTACTTACGTCCTGAACGTCAACGTATCGATTCTGTTGTTCTAATGCTTCCTGATACGAGCGCAATAGAGAGCTTTAAGGTCACAGAAGAAAGTTACAAAATTGCTGAACAATCTCTACGAGATCAACTTGCCGTTAAATTGGCGGCTATTGATTCTGAGCAGTTTAATGAGAAGAAAGAGTGTGATGATGGGGCAAATGTTGAAAATCAACAATTAGGTGGTTGTGGTGGTTTAGGGAATGAAACAGAAAAACTAGTGGAGGCAACAGAAACTAATAATACTACATTAACCGCTTTATCACCATCTAATGCAGTTGAAAATACGGCGGCCGCTTCTTCTTTTGCTACTGAGGAGGTTCTTAAAAAAAAGTTTGAGATGGTGGTGATGGTGTCTTGAATTTTTTTTAATTTTAATTTTAGGATTATTAAGTGGTTTTTTTTAATTATCTCGTACATTATTAAGCTCCCTTTTATTTAAATTAAAAATTTTTTTTAAAGAAATTAATCTTTTTGATATTATTTTTAAGTGATTCATTTATTTAATTAAATTTTTTAAATTTTAGGCAATGGAAACATCAACTCAAAACTCTGAGACTGCACAATCTTTCGAAGGTCTTTCGTCGCCTAAAAAGGAAGTTAAAACGCATTGGTCTTCTTTGGAATCTGTTATACGTACAATGAAGGTTTTTTTAGTTTAAGTAGATTTATTTATTTTCTGGCTTATTAAGGTTGCTGAACTCCGCGAAGAACTCGAATTGCGTGGACTTGATTCTAAAGGACTCAAAAATGTCTTGACACAGCGTTTGTCTGAAGCTATTTCAAAAGAAAAGGAAGATGAAACTAAGGATAATGAAGGAGGAATTGGCCAACAGCAAAAACAAGCTGAAGAGGAACATATTCCTGGACTACAAGGTTTATTTAAAGAAACAGAACAATTGTCAAATGCTCCTATTGAAAATGAAGAAAAAAAAGTTGAAGAAACTGCTACTCCTCAAAAACCAAATGAGCCTAGTATTATGGTTAAAATAAAAGAAGAGATTATTGAATTGATGGAAACGGATGAAGCTGTTGTGCGAGTTTTTTTTTTTTAATTTTTTTCTGTGTTTTTACCTTATTCAAATTTATTAAATTAAATTATTTAAATAAATTTTTATATTAATTTTTTTTCTAAGGGTGAGGAGAAAAAAGAATCAGCAGAGGAACAAGCAAAACGCGAACAACAGGAAAAGGAACAACTTGAAATGGAAAAAGAAAAAGAGAAATTTGTATTATTATTTTTAACCTTAATTTAAATTTAATTTTTTAAGGAAAAAGATAAAAAAGAACGCAAAGCAAATTTGGAACGTCATTATAGCCAAATTCCAAAGGAACCCGGAATTTTTGTTTATCCAAGTAAAATTGCAAAAAGTGGAAAATTTGAATGTAAATTGATGTCATTACACTCATTATTGGATTACAGACAGGATGATATTAAAGAAACATCATTTGAGGTTTTTATTATTTTTTTAATTTTTTTCCCTTATATCTGTTTAATATTCCTTTTTCTCTAGGTCTTTTTATTCGTCGAAGCTTTGCGTGAAGCATTAGATCGTTCTAATGCATTTGTTGTTTATCACACAATTGCTACAGCTTTGGACAGAGAATCAGAGAAAAAACGAAGAAATGATTCACTTGCTGAAGCTTGTAAAGATGAAGATGTTGTTGTAATAAACGAAAGTAGTGGTGGAAAAGCAAAAGTTGGTGGTGAAAAAGATTCAACAGAAAAACAGCAACAACCAAAATCGCCAATTTCAAGTTCTACAGATTTGCGGACTAATTTTAAATCGGTTGTTCATAATTTTGATGTTTTTTCTTCTTTTGTGCATTTTGATGGAAATATTTGCGGGTTTATTTTTTATTTTAAATTAAAAAAAAATCTTTTTTAGTTATTTAACTGATCGTGATTTGGAAGAAATAATAAATTCGACTGGATTGGACCTTTCTCGTAGTGAAGTCAAAAATTTGGTTAAAAAATTGTCATCGAAAGAACGTATAAATTATCGCGATTTAACTGATAAATGGATTGATAAAGAAGGAAATATTAAATATATACCTGAACAAACATATCAAGGAAGTTTGTTTGATAGTTACAAGGATTTGGTTAATGGTTTATTTTATTTATTATTTTTAATTTAAAAAGACAATTTTTTTCAAAATTGTTTATGTTATAAAAAAAATTTTTAACCTCAAAAGAATTTTTTAAATTATTTTTTTCTTATTTTACATTATTTATTTAGCAAAAAGAAATCATTTACTCTTAGCTGGAATCGAACCATAGACCCTTATTTTTAATTAATTTTGCAGTCGGCGCAGTAATCCACTTGACCAAAAAAATTTTTTCTTATATTTTTTCTAATTTATAGGTGTTAGCAATTTTTATTTAATTTTTTTCTTCTAGGACATTTAAATTTGGAAGACAACAACGTTAAGTCTGTTATTTCTAATGATACACAACAAAAACAAATTAATGAACTAACCACTGAAGTATCTTCTAAAAATGAAGAAATTTTTGTTTTTGAAGGAAAAATTGTTAATTTAAAGCAATGTCTTCAACAACAAATGGCTATGGAAGAAGAACGTCAATCTGTTTTGGATAAAAATAATGAATTGGATTTACAGCTGAGTAAGTAAAGAATGATTTTTAAGCAAATTTTTAAGGCATTTTTAGGATATTTGGGTCTAAACCTTTTTTTTTTTAATTTTTTAAAAATATTTTGGCCTTTAAAAATATTTTTAAAATTTTTTTTTTAGAAACAATAAAAGAACAACGTGATATACTAGAAAAGAAAAAGCGTCGGCTTGAAGAGGATGTAGATCGTTACAGAAAAAAATTCCACGATGCGGAAAAAAATTTAAAAAAGGAAAAGGATGATAATGAAATGGTAAAAAAAGCATTAAATGATTGTAAACGTTATGGGGACAGAATTGCTTCAATTGTTGAAAATTATTTTCCTAAACCTTCACAAAAAGAGCCTGAAATTGTTTTGAAAATAATTAGTAATGAAAGTGTTGAAGGTAAAGGAGAAGAAGGAACAACATTAGAAGGTAAAGGAGAAGGAACAACAACAAATAAAGTTGAAGAAGAAAATAAAGAAAAAGAAGAAAATAATAATATTAAAGTAATTGAAAATCTGGAGAATAAAGAAGAAGAAAATAATAAGGAAGAAGAAGAGGAAAAAAATAATACTAAATCTGACAATTGAAAGAAATTGGAATTTAAAAAAAAAATTTTTTATTTTTGTTTTAATAAATTTGAAATTTTTGGTCTTTTTGTCAATTTTTTTTTTGAATTAATTTTAAAAAAATTAATTATATATTTTTTTATTCTAAATGTTTTAAAAATAATTTTTTTAGCTAATAAAGAAAGTTACTTTTTTTTTGGAATGAAGAAGTACAATTCTTGCTGTTTTACAACAATTGTGCCCAAACTAGACAAGCCAGTACGGAATTGATACATGCAGCCCAATCGCATTAACAACAATGGAAGATGCAATGACTACAAATACAAACCTTAAAGTGGTTGAGCGTTGATACAGGATTCTAGAAAATGTTTGATTTTTGTTTTTTTTCTAAAATAAAAATTTTTTTTTAATTTTTTTACTGTTTTTTCTTAAGGCTGCCGCTTTGACGCTAAGAATCAAGTGTACATTGTACAGCATAATAACAACTTATATTCCAGCGCAAAATTCCTCAAATATTCGATTAACTTTATTGGGAACTTTCATCAAACTTCAACTGATAAAATTTTGGAGCAACACGAAAAAACTCCATCATCAACAACTCAATGCTAAAATCGTCAAAATGTTTGCATTAAATTTTTTATTGTGTTTGTCTGTTATGTCGAGTATTAATGAATGTAAGCTGAGCTGACGTTCTGTGAATTTTGCCAACGGTAGTGCCGCTTCATGTACTTCGATTAGAATATGAGCTGGTCAGGTTTATACTAAGGTTTATTTTTAGTTATTTTTGTTTTATAGTAATATATTTTTTCTAACATTTTTTTATTTTTCGCGTGTCTTTTTTCAAAATCGACTTTTTGGTTAAGTTCAATTTTGAATTTATGCATGTGAGGGGTTCGAGACCGTTTGGGTCCAAAAATGTTTTCTTTTTAGTATTTTTGTCAATTTTTTTGAATTAATTTTAAAAAAGTTAATAATATATTTTTTTATTCGAAATGATTAATAATGTTTTAAAACATATTTTTTTTAATTAATAAAGAAGGTTACTCTATTTTTGGAATGGAGAAGAGAGTACAAAACACATTTTCCCTACAAAATGCTGATCAAGTTGATGTTGAGAACAATCAATTCAAAATAATTAACAACGATATATAAGCACATGGCAGGCTATGTTTATTTTTATTATAAAATGGAAAAGATAGTTAGCCAGTGGTTCTCAGGTTTTCTTTTTTTAAATGACAATTTGACTTGAGTTTAGTAATTTTTAGAATGACACAGCAGAAATTTGGAATATGAAAAAAAAGCATGGAATTTATGTGCTAAAATGTCGTCTTTTTTAGGTATTTTGATTATATTTTTATTTTATTCTACTTTTAATATTCACATAACTTTAAAACTTTTTTGTTATCCAAGAATTTGTGTTTTTTAGGAACCTTTTATGGGATGGAAAATAAAAATTTGAACTTTTTTCTTTCAAATTTTTCGCAACATTTTCCCCTTTTATTTACAAATATATTATTTTTATTTTTCAAATTCCGCCCCTTTTATTCTCCCTCAATTTTCTTATATTTCCTCTCAACGGCATGTGCCCTCTTTGCCTCCAAAACATTCAAAGCAAAAGAGAAATTTTTTTTCTTAAGATTATTCTTTTCCTCCCTTACTTTCTTCTTTTTTTAAGTTTATACCTTTTATTTTTACCAAAAAAAAATTTCAATAGCTCCATATATTTTGGGGGATAAGAGAAAAAAGAGCCCTTTTTTCTCTTATATACTTTTATATATCTTAAAGAGAAAAATAAATAAAATGCAAATTGTTTTTCTCTCTCGATATCCTCAACCAACAAATATTTTTATTTATGGAAATTTATTTTTTATTCTATTTTTACTTTTTTTTGCTATTTTTAAGTATATTTTTATTATTTTTTCTCCTAATTATCAATTTTTTATTTTTAGCCTTTGAAAAAAATTTTTAACCTCAAAAGAATTTTTTAAATATTTTTTTCTTATTTTACACTATTTATTTAGCAAAAACAAATCATTTACTCTTAGTTGGAATCGAACCACAAACCTCAAATTTTTAATTTTGTAGTCGGCGCATTAATCCACCTGACCAAATTGTCTTTGAAAATAAATTTTTTTTAATATATAAATGATCATTTTTCTATTATCTCTTTAAAAAATTTTTTCCGGAAATGTTTTCTCTCTGCTTCCGGAAAAATGAAAATAGAACAAAAGGGAAGGGAAACTAAAAATATGTTTTTATAATATTTTATTTGTTCACCCTTTTTTTAAATAATTATTTTATTATTATTGTTTATTTGCATTTATATATTTATTTTATTGTTCATTATTTGTCTAGGGGAGAGTCTGAGAAAAAAATTATTTTTTATCCTATTTTGGGGGAGAAATATTTTTATTTTTTTAAATGGACAGGTGTTCAGTGAAAAAAATTTTTTGATTTTTTTGTTTTTGATTTTTTCTCATTTTTCAATTTCATTTTTGACCGTTTTTATTTTTTAATTTATTGGTTATTGCAACACTTGTGTGTGTTTGTATTTATTCAGCTAAATCACATTTTTCTAAAAGTTGAGCTAAATAAATTAATTTTTTTATAAATAGAAAAAAATTTTTTAACCCCAAAATTTTTTTAAAATATTTTTCTTATTTTTACAATATTTATTTAGCAAAAATAAATCATTTACCCTTTGCTGGAATCGAACCATAGACCTTAATTTTTAATTAACTTTGCAGTCGGCGCCTTAATCCACTTGACCAATATTTTTTATTTTTTACTTTTATTTTTTTCTTCCTTGTTTGCCCAATTAATTTAAAATTACTTTTGTTATTATTATTTAAAAATAATGACTATTTTCTTTAATTTTCTTTTTTTTTGTTTTTATTTTTAATTACTCTATATTTTTATTTCACTTTATAATTTTGTCAAATTTTTATTTTTTCAAAAATTCTCATTTTTTATTTAAATTTAATAGTTTAATAAATTCTTTATTAAACTTATCTTTGGGAAGGTTACTAAACACTCAAATATTCGCTCTGAACCGGCCTGTTTGAAAATATTTTTAATTGAACCATAGAAACCTTAATTTTTCATTTTTCTTGTTCACACACTCAAATTCTCGCACTGAACTGGGACACTCAAAATTTCGCATTGAACCGACCTCTTTAAAATTTAATTTTTTTAATTTCATTAAATTTTTAATTATTTAAATATTTTTAATTTTTATAGATATATATGGCTTTATTAATGTTGCCATTAGTAGCTTTTGTAGCATTTCGTGATGGGGCAACAACAAGAATTGGAATGTTAAGAGAAGAAGAAACAAAACAAAAAGAACAACAATTTTCTTTATTTTTTGAAAATTTAAGAGTAATAAATGGAACAGATTTATTATTACAATGTCATCCAGCTTCAATACTTGTACGTACACATATGGCCCCAGACTTTGAAAATCCACAATTAGTTAGAAAATTAAATTGGTTACACGATAATATTTTGGTTGCTTCATTTCAACAGGTTAGAGTGAGAAATTTTAGAAATATTTTAAAAAATATATTAATTCTCGTCATTTTACTGGTTTAATTATGTTCTAAGGATACACTAGGAACGGCCAGAGGTCGTTATAGCAAGTAACTGACCATTTTGGTATTTTGACCATTTTGGTATTTTTTGACCCTTTTAAAATTTATACATAATATGTATATCTCGATATTTATTCATCAAAATTTAAATTTTTTTCATTTTTTTTCTTCAACAAAATTCTTTTTTCTTTCTTCTAAAATTATAATATATATCCAACTGTTTATATATTTATTTATTTACTCCCCTGTGGGAAATTTGAGCAATTTTGGCCTTAAAAGTAGTTATATGCCTTAAGGCTGTCAATTATGCTTTTGAATGAAAAAAAAAAAAGTTTCTTAAAAATATTAAGTGTGTGTAGAGATAAATTATTGGAAAAAAAAATAAAAAAAATTTTTGGAATGAAATTAACCAAATAAAATTTTTTTCAAGGGAAACTAACAATTAATAATTTAAACTATCCTTATTTTTTGGCCTATAACTTTTTTGGTTGTTAACCGTTTTGAATGGTTCCTATATCTATCGAAAGCTAAAACGTTGAGGATTATTTGACTTAACTGGGCTGATGTAATAGGTTCAATTGTTATAAAGTTGTGGTCAAATAAATGTCAAAAATGGTTATTTTCGGTACTTTTTCTGTTATAACTTTTTTTGAAATGGAAGGATAAAATTGTTCTAATTATTAAAAATAATCCGCAGTTTCAGAGCTTTCGAATGGTATATAATTTAATTGAAAAGATTTAAAACTAAAAAAGATATGAGTCAAGAAAAGGGTAAAGTAAGGGTAAGGGTGCGTGCTCTTACCTTTACTTTTGGTTTATTTTTTTTAATTAATTTTTTTTTAATTTTTTTCTTAATCTATTTTCTTTAATTTAATTTATTTAATTCATTTTTTTTTTTATTTTTTCTGATTTTATTTTTTATTTTTAAAAACTGTCCAAAGAGAGGGGAAAGAAGAAAAAATTGGTAATGTTTCCGGCCAATAAATTTATTTTACTTTTTTTTTCCATTTGTTCTTAATTTCCTTTTTCTTTTATTCTTTTTAAAGCTTGCCTTAATAATTTGCCGACTAAAACAAGTCTTAAATTAAAAGAAAAATAAATAGAGGTAAATATGGGAAGAGATGTTTGGGCGCGGGAACATTTTAAAAAATCGTAAAAAATTAAAATAAATTTTTTTTTAATTTTTAAAAAATATTAATAAATATCTTAAATGCGTTTTTTATAATCTCCCAAAATTTTAAAATTTTGGTCTAATATTTTGAAAATTATAGGCGAAAAATTTCTCTCGAAAAAAGGTCATTTTTACGTTTTCCAACCAATAACTTTGTGCTACTTGAACTAAAAATTTTGAAATTTATAGAGAAGATGGATTAAACTATGAAGAATTTTTTAAAATAATTTTTGAGTTTTTTTATTTTAATTATTTGGTACTTTATTAGACGCGCGCCCAAACCTCTTGAACGCCCAAAAGACTCGCAACTTGGGATAAATAAATGTAGGTAAATATCCAACTTGTGAAAAACAAAAATAAATTAAAAAAGAAAATATATTTTTGTTTTGACTTTAAATAAATAAATAATAAATTAATTTTAAATAACTGAAGGGATAAATAAAATTAATTATTTTTAATTTTTGGTTAAAACCTTGGTTACTAAAAAATTATTATTTTTTTAAATAAATTAAATTTAAAATCTTTTTTTTTTAAATTTATAAACAATAAAGTCCTTCTTTTTCATTTTTCTTAAAATTAAAAAAATAAATTTTAAAGGAGAAAATATTTTTAAATCTCAAGGGAAAAATAAGTAGGAAGAAAATATATTAAATAAAAGAAAAGGGTCAAAGGACGGAAATAAGCATTAAGAAAATAAATTTTAAAGAAAGAGAAAATTGGTCAAAGAATTTTATTTTTAAAAAGAGAAAGAGTAAAAGGGAAAATAAACTTTTTTTAAATTATTTGATGGAGAAAAAGGACGTTTTAGTTGTAGATTCTGGCTTGGTGTTGGTTGCGCAAGCGCTTATAAATTTAACAAATGAGTACCTAGTGAATTGAAATTTTGTAAGAATATCAATAACACTGTTAACTAAACATTCTGAAAATTTCAGAATTTTTGGTTAAATATTTCAGAAGTTATGGTCAAAAATATCAGATTTTTGTCCATTTTTCCTGATTTTTTTGACCATAACTTGTGAAATATTTAACCAAAAATTCTGAAATTTTCAGAATTTTTGGTTAACAGTGTTATTTATATTCTTACAAAATTTCAATTCTCTAGGTGCTCCTTTGTGTTAAATTTATAAGCGTTCGACTATGCGTTAAATTTAAGGAAAAGTAGCTTTATCAGAGGGTTCGAAATTAAAAAAAAATATTTTTTATAAAATTTTGATTAATTATTAATAAAAAAATTAAATAAAAATATTAAAAAAAATTATTTTTTAAATTACAGCAAGAATTAGGTGCAAATATAGGACAACAATTGTGGGTAAATGATAAAAGATTACAACTTAAACGACCATTTTTTGAATTACGTATTTCTCCTGTTTTACCAAAAGACAATGGAGAATGGATTTGTATTTTAGAAACTGATCCTCTCTTTGCTGAAGAATTGCCACTTGAACAGGCTGGTTCAAAATTGTTAGTGTTAGGTTAGTTATAAAATAAAAATAAACTTTTGTATTTTTGTGTTTTCAAAATGTTAATTTTTATGTTTTTTGCTTTCTGATTTTGTGTGTTTTTCAGATAATTCTGATTTGTCGTTTCCTAAAAATTCTGATTTGTGTGTTTTGTGGTTTTTAAAACATTTATTTTTGTTTGTTTTTGCAACTTATTCTGATTTTTGTGTTTTCTTTTATTTTCTCTATGTATTTCTCTTTTTCTTTACATTAATAAAATACATTAATATATATATTTATATTAGCCTTTTCTAAGATTTTGCGCATAAAATTAATTTTTTATGCCTGACTTATTTTTAATTATGGATATATATATATTAAATAATATAAAAATAAAACCAAGAATAAATAATTAATTGAAAAAAGCAAAGAAAGTGACAGGAAAAATACCATTAATTTTGATTAGTAAAGATAGAATTGCATGCCAAGGGGTGAATATAATAATAAATGAATTTAATAAAATGACCAATAAAGATATGTAGAGTTTATATAAAATACAAGAGCGTGTCCATATGCAATTAATAAAATTTAAGTGAAAATAAAGGGGAAATTAATGAAAATAAATTCTGATTTTTGTATTTTTTCTAATTCTGATTTTATAAGATGTTGTATTTTTTTTTAATTAAAAGTATGTTAACTATTCTGATTTTTGTATTTTTTTTATTAAATTCTGATTTTTACTGTTTATTGTGTTTTATTTAAAATTCTGATTTTTCCTTTTGTTTTAAGTTTGTATTTTTTTCATGTTTACACATTTAAATTCCGTTTTTTTCAGAAAAGCCGCCTATTCCACCAAAACCAATAATTCAAATTGTAAATAAAAATTCTGTTCTGATTGATTGGAGTAAAAATTATTTCCCTTCACTTTCTGAACAACCAATAATTAAATTTACAATATACATTTCTGAAAAATCAGAAGACGACAAAAATAAAAAACACAAAAACAATAATAATAATTTTATAACAACAGAAAATAATAAAACAAATATCAGAATTAATAATATTAATAAATTATTAAAACCAAATAATTTATATTTATTTTCAGTAAGTTTATTTTTAAATTAAAGTTTATTTTTAAATTAAAGTTTATTTTAATTTAAAGTTTATTTTAATTAATTTAAAATTAGGTAAGAGCTGAAAATACTGTTGGAGAGAGTCAATTTAGCCCTGAAACTGATTTTCAAACTTTTGGACTTTGTGGGATTTTTTTTTAAATTTATTTAATTTTATTTATTTTAAGCTCCTTCAAAATCACCAGAAATTCGTTCATTAAAAAATTCAAGTTCATCAGACTGTATAAATTTAGAATGGCAACAACCTTTAGAAGAGGAAGAAGAGTCGAGTAATTCAATTATTGGCTTTAGAATTAATGTAAAAAAATTAATTTTTTAATTAAAAAAAAAATAATTAATTTTTTTAATTAAAAAAAAATTTGAAAAATTTTTTTTGAAATTTTTGGAATTTTTTTTTAAATTTTCAAATACTTAAATTTTCAAAAAAATCCTTTTTTAATTTTTAGATAACTCAATTAGACTCAAATAATTTAAAAGAATTTTATGTAAAAGGCAAATTAACGCAAACAACAAAAATATGTTCTCTCCAACCTTTCACAGATTATTCACTAACTTTGGAAGCAAATAATATTTTTGGATATTCTAAATTTACAAAAACATTTTTTAAAACTGATCAGGTTTTTTATTTAATTATTTTAATAAAAAAAAAATTTTTTTATTTTTTTATTTTTTTTCAAAATGTCCAAATTTCAAAATGTCCAATTTTTCAAAAATTAAATAATTTTTCAAATTATATTATTTTAGAGTATACCAAAAGGTCCTCCATTATCAGTACAATATCAACCCTTGCCTGGAGGTAATTCTTTAGCTTTAAATTGGCGTAAACCAGAAACACCAAATGGACATATTCGTGCTTATTTAATTTATTTTAAGGTTTTTTTTTAATTTTTTTAAAATTAAATTTGATGTCAAAATATCGAAAAAATTAAAAAAAAAATTTTTAAATTATTTTTAATTTAAAAAATTTAGGAAATGTTTTCTCAAAAGCCAACTCGTCTTATTCGTTTAGAAGAAAAACAGCAACCTTCAATAAATGAAGAAATAAAATTATTAAAATCTTCATTTACTGTTTTTGCTTTTAATTTGGTTAATTTTTAAATTTATTTTTTGAAAAAAAAAAATAATTTTTTTTGAAAATTTTAAAAATTTTTTTAATAAAAAAATAAATTAATAATTTAAATTTAAAAATTAAATTTTAGACCAATTTGTTGCCCAATAGCCAATATAAAATTCAAATATCTGCTGTTACTGATAAAGGAGAAGGTCCTAAAAGTGAACCTTTAATTGCTTTTACTGATATTGAAGGTTTTTTATTTAATTTTATTTTTTTTAAATTAAATAATTAATTAATTTAGTGCCTAAAAACCCTCCAAAAATAATAAATTTATTCTTTGATTGTTCTAATTTATTTTTATCAATTGAATGGATTTTACCTGAAGAATTGTTAAATTTAAAAAATAATAATATTATTATTGATGGATTTTATAAAATTGAAATTTATTCTTTTTTGACTCTGACAATTAAATATTTTAATATTTCTATTAATTCTCCTTCAAAGGTTTTTAATTTTTTAATTTTATAAGAGAAAATCCCGTTATAAGGACACTTTTGGAAAAGTCATTTTTAGTGTTCTTATAAAGGGAGTGACCTAAATAAAATTAAAATAAATTAATTTAATTTATTTTTAAAGTTATTATTAGACCAAATACAATTAGGAGAACAACTTTCTATTAGTATTACTATTTTATTAAAAAGTTTAAATAATTCAACAATTTTATTAGAATCACCAAGTTCAAATAAAGAATATTTTGTATTATTAGCTAATGGTTAAATTAAATTTAATTTTATTAAATTAATTAAAATTTAATTTATTTAAATTCTATTATATTTAAGAAAATAAATTAAAAATTAAATTTAATTAAATTTAAATAAATTTAAAAAATTAAAAAGGTTGGAAATGTCGTTATCGTTCTTCTATTTGTCCTCTTATAAAAGAAAAAGAAGAAAAAAATAATTTATTAAATTCAAAATCATCAATATGTGAAAATTTTGCAAAATCTGCGGTTGAACAACAAAAATATTTATTACTTAATAATTATGAAGAAACTACAACTTTATTAACTCCTTTTTTAGAAGATAATAAAAATAATAAAAGAATGAATGCTAATACGGTAGAAATTTTTTTAAAAAAATTAAAAAAGGATAATATTAAGGCAACAATATTTTTTATTTTTGGGACTGCTATAACCCTTGCTATATTTCTTTTGTTTCTCTGTATGTTGAGGAGGTATTTTTTGTAAACTTTAAATAAATAAACTTGAAACAAATAAATAAACTTGAAACAGATAAATAAACTTGAAACAAATAAATAAACTTAAAACAGATAAATAAACTTGAAACAAATAAATAAACTTGAAACAGATAAATAAACTTGAAACAAATAAATAAACTTGAAACAAATAAATAAACTTGAAACAAATAAATAAACTTGAAACAAATAAATAAACTTGAAACATTAAAAAAATATCTTTTTAAAAAACCTATTTGCTTTAAAAGCCTATAACTTTGCGTTAAAATAAGATAAAAATTTGTGCCTTATTTCAAACGAAAGAGGAGAATCTCTTCTATAAAATACCAAAGAATTAAATTTTTAGTTTAAATATTAAAAAAGTTGTGAATTTTTAAAGCAATGTTGTAGCTTTTTGCTTGAATTTTTGATGGTTTTTTGCTTGAATTTTCTTAAATAAAAATTGTATAAATTTAATTTTGTCCTTATTTTAAGCCTAGATTTTGCTCTATTTTATGATATAAAATTAAATTTAATATGTTATTTTAATAACAAGTTGTAAGCTTCCATGTTTAATGAGTTTATTTCAAATTAAAAAACTAAAAAAGCTTAAAAAATTTAATTTTTTTTTAATTTTCAGTCGTTGTCCACTCTTCAAAACCTTTTTAATATTTCATTCCAACAAAAAACAGCAAAAAAGACGGCCAAAATTGTCTGAAAATGGAAAAATACCGAATGGGCAGGAACGCGTATCGCTTGTTCAAAAAGTGGCTACAGGTAAAAAAATTTTTTTTTTAAAAATTAATAAATTCAGAAAATGACAGTATTTTACTTCCCCCAATAACTATTAATGAAGAAACATTTAAAACAGCAACTTTCTCCAGTGAAAAAGAAAATAAACAAATTTTATTAATAAATGCTTTACAAAAAAATAAAGAAGAAAATAAAATAATTAATAATAATTGTGAAATGTCAACAACAATTAGTGTTTTAGAATTTGATAATTATTTTGAAAAAATGTCTGCTAATAATAATTCTGGATTTAAAAAACAATTTAATGTAGGGAAAATTTATTTCTTAAAAGTTCTGATTTTTAAAAATTGAATTCTGATTTTTAAATAAAATTAAATTCTGATTTTTAAAACTAAAATTCTGTTATTTAGAAATTAAATTCTGATTTTTTAAAATTAAATTCTGATTTTTACAAAACAAATTCTGATTTTTTTTAAGGAAATAGAGTCTGAAACAAATTTATTATTGGAAGACAAAAATTCAGAAGAAACAATAAATAATGAAAAATCTAAAAATAGGTATTTTTAAATTAATTTTAAATTTTAAAAAATTATTTTTTAAAGATATACTGATGTTTGTGCATTTCCTAAGACAAGCAGAATAAGGCTATTTGATACCCAAAAATTAATAGAACGTTATATTAATGCGAACTTTGTTGATAGTTGTGACGAAACACATGCTTATAGTGTGATTTATTTTTCTAATCAGAATTTTTAAAAACACAATTTTGATTTTAAAAATACAAACTTAAAATCAGAATGTATTTTAACAATAATTCTGTTAAATTTGTATTTTTAAAAATCAGAATTTAATTTTAAATATCAGAATTTAATTTTAAAAATCAGAATTTATTTTTAAAAATCAGAATTATTTACAGTAGCCACTCAAGCACCTTTACCAAATACTTTTGGTGACTTTTGGTTAATGGTTTGGCAGGAGAATTGTAAATTATTAATTGCAATAACAAATATGGTAGAATGTGGAAGAAGAAAATGTGATCAGTGAGTAAATTTAAAAATTAAAAATTATTTTTTAATTCTGATTTTTATTTTAGATATTGGCCAGAAGAAATTGAATCAACAATTTTAACTGACAATAATTTTATTATAAAATTAATTTTAGAACGTTCAAATTCTGTTTTTACTCATAGAATATTTGAAATAAAAAATAATAATATTATAGAAGAAGAAAAAAATATTAGAACAATACATCAATTACATTTTATGGACTGGCCGGTAATTAATTTAAATTTAGGGTATTTCACCGAATTGACAATTCACCGTTATTTTTTCGGTGAATTGTCCAAAGGTTGTTTTTGGCGAATTGTCAAAATTATTAAATATAATTTTATTTAAAAATGAGACAATTTATCCCACTATAAACTTCTAAAAATTTAAAAGGACAAAGAAGTTCCATCTACTCCATTTCCTTTTCTTCATTTTATTAATTATGTTGCTGATTTACATTGTTCTTCTTCTTCTTCTTCTTTACAATTAATAAATAATAATAATATTAGTCCTTGTGTTGTTCATTGTAGTGCAGGTATTGGAAGATCTGGCTCTTTTATTTTGGTTGATTCTTTGAGAAGACATTTGGTTTTTTATTTTATTAAAAAATTAAAAATAATTTTTTAAAGCTTTGTTGCGATAAAATTGATGTTGAAGGACAATTAAAAAGAATGAGAAAGCAAAGGGTACAGTTAGTACAAACACTTGAACAATACATTTTTTGTCATCAAGTTGTTAAACATTTGGTATCTAATGGAATTACTAGACGTTAGTTTTTTTAGAATTTTGGCGTCTATTTTTGTGTTTTGACCATTTTGTCATTTTGATTGTTTTGACCATTTTGTAAATTATCAAATTGATAAAAATATTAATTTAGAACCTCGAACACATTTCTCCAATTATTGTCAATTCCTTTTTACAAAATTTACCCCAACAGGACAAAGAAGAATAAATGCACAAGCACAAACATTGTTATGTGACAACAAACATTTTGGAGGAAAAGAATTAAATATTCCTTTAAATAATAATAATAATATAATTTCTCTTTCTGGATATCATAAAAATGATGAATTTTTAATTATTTTTAATAATATTTTTAAAAATGGGAATGACAATATTTTATTTAAAAATTGGCAAAATGATATTTGGCAAAGTATTTGGAAGGCAAAATGCAAGGTATACCTTAAAATATTATTTAATTAGTTGACTCCCGTTATAAGGACACCATTTTAAATATTGGACATGTGGTCACTTCCCCAAATATTGGACATTTGGTCACTCCCCCAAATATTGGACATTTGGTCACTCCCCCAAATATTGGACATTTGGTCACTCCCCCAAATATTGGACATTTGGTCACTCCCCCAAATATTGGACATTTGGTCACTCCCCCAAATATTGGACATTTGGTCACTCCCCCAAATATTGGACATTTGGTCACTCCCCCAAATATTGGACATTTGGTCACTCCCCCAAATATTGGACATTTGGTCACTCCCCCAAATATTGGACATTTGGTCACTCCCCCAAATATTGGACATTTGGTCACTCCCCCAAATATTGGACATTTGGTCACTCCCCCAAATATTGGACATTTGGTCACTTCCCCCAATATTGGAAATCTTTGTGTCCTTATATCGGGTGTCCTTATAATGAGTTAATATTATTTTTAAAATAGTCTTTAATCATATTGGACTCAACTTTTGATTTGCTTGATTCAAATGATTGCTTTTTAACTAATTTATTTAAAGAAGAACAATTATTTAATGAAGGAGGAGAAGAAAAAGATGAATTTTTAATTGAAAAAGACATTAAAAATCAACAAATTTTAATAAAATCAAATAAAAACGAAGAAAATGAATTTTTAAAAATAAATATACAAAGAATTTTTACTTCAAAATTTTTAATTGATCCTTGGACTGAAATTGAAATTTTACAATCTAAATTAAAAAATCAACATCGAGAAGCTTTAGCTATTATAGAAATTCCAAGGAGAGAAAGGCCTACTTCTGCACCTTTTTTATTTTGTGCATTACAGTCTATTGCTTGTCAACTTGAACAGGAAGTTAGTATTGGGAGAAAAATTTTTATCATTTTATATTTTTAGTCACTAACCCAAAAAATTACATTTCGTCACTAAAACAAATTTTATATTTGGTCATACTAACTAATACATTTTTCTTTTTTCATAGGATGCTGTAGACGTCTTATTATGGCTTGCTTTATACAAAAATATTTATTGTTGTAGTTGGACAAATTTGCAAGAAATAGAAATGATATATCAAAGGGTTTTAGAACTTGTAGAATTACAACAAACATTTTGTTAATATTTTATTTTTTTAAATAATAAAAGTATCATATTTTAAAGAGATTTGAAAGTTGAATCGAACAAGCCATGAAGGAAAATGAAATTTATTATTGAAGTCGAAATATAGGCATCTGAATATTATAGATAAAAGGATAAAGGTTGAGAACCCAAAACTTTGAGAGATTACAGCTTCTTTCACTTTGGACATAAAATCCTAAATTTTGGATAAAGATATATCTGTTAATGACTTATAACTGGTACCATCGATAAGTCCATTCGAAGTATTTGGACCGAGAAATTCGCTCCCGAAAATATGTGGTGAATGGATATCACCAAAACTTTGTTTGATCTGATCTCCTTTAATCTGGGACCTAAATCCATAAATTTGTGGTCAATGATAGATCTACTAGTGGACCATAATCGTACATGACGGATTGTCATTTCCTTCCATTTGAACAGAGCTGTGCGATCCAGAAAATCTGGGGGATAAACTCACCCCCAAAACTTTGTTTAAACATATCTCCTTTAATCTTGGACCTAAATTCATAAATTTTGGAGCAACGATAAAACAACTAATTGCTTATTATGGTATATATTTTTAAGTCAATTCGTTGCTTCTGAGCCGAGATATGGTTGAAATAAAATTATACGGCTAAATTTTGCAAAAAATACCTTAATTTTCTTTAATTTAAATTTTAAGCTTTTTTAAATAAAATAGCAATTTAAAATTTGGACTAAATTATGCCCACTAAGTCTAGAAATTTAATTAAATTAAAATTACAATTTTTCCACCGCTCAGTTTTCCGTAAAAAATAAATTTCCACGAGAAGGATTCGAACCTTGGTCATTTTTTTTCATTTCTCCCACAAAAATGAGAGAATTTCCACTTAACCAAAAATATATTTTTCTCCCTAAATTTTCTCAATAATTCAGAAGACTGTAACTCGACTTCTAAACCATATCTGAGATAAATGAATAGCTCATTTGATTCAGCTTTTCAAGCTCTTTCGAATGATAATATATTTATCCAAAAATATTTAATTTAAATTATTTAAAAAATTTCATTAACTCAAACTTCAAATGGCCATAACTTTTTTTAAAAAAGAATTTTGGGGGAAAATTTTTTGAAAATTTTTGTCTAAAAATTCAAAATAAAATTGTCTAAAATCGTGCGCTTTTGGATATTCAATACCATACATTTGAGCCGAGTTATTAGCTCTCGAAGTTCTGGGGGTAATGGACTACCCAAAACTTTGAGAGATCACAGCGCCTTTCATTTGGGACCTAGAATCCTAAATTTTGGGCTAAAGATGGATCAGACAATGGTCTAAAGTTGGTACCATACAAGTCCATTCGACCTATTTTGACCGAGATATGTGCTCCCGAGTTATATCGCCCCAATATTTTTGGAAGCGCATATCTCGGTCCAAATGAGACGAAATGATTATCCGTCTGGCGAGATTATGGTCTCTTGGTACATCTATCGTTGACCCAAATTTTATAGATTTAGGTCTCAAATCAACTGAGCTGGGATCAAACAAAGTTTTGGGTAGTCCATTACCCCCAGAACTTCGAGAGCTAATAACTCGGCTCAAATGTATGGTATTGAATATCCAAAAGCGCACGATTTTAGACAATTTTATTTTGAATTTTTAGACAAAAATTTTCAAAAAATTTTCCCCCAAAATTCTTTTTTAAAAAAAGTTATGGCCATTTGAAGTTTGAGTTAATGAAATTTTTTAAATAATTTAAATTAAATATTTTTGGATAAATATATTATCATTCGAAAGAGCTTGAAAAGCTGAATCAAATGAGCTATTCATTTATCTCAGATATGGTTTAGAAGTCGAGTTACAGTCTTCTGAATTATTGAGAAAATTTAGGGAGAAAAATATATTTTTGGTTAAGTGGAAATTCTCTCATTTTTGTGGGAGAAATGAAAAAAAATGACCAAGGTTCGAATCCTTCTCGTGGAAATTTATTTTTTACGGAAAACTGAGCGGTGGAAAAATTGTAATTTTAATTTAATTAAATTTCTAGACTTAGTGGGCATAATTTAGTCCAAATTTTAAATTGCTATTTTATTTAAAAAAGCTTAAAATTTAAATTAAAGAAAATTAAGGTATTTTTTGCAAAATTTAGCCGTAGAATTTTATCGTCTATATTTAGGTCCAAATGGGAATAAATGACTATCCGTCAGGTACAATTTTTTTCCATTGGTACATCTATATTTGTCACAAAATTTATTATTCTAGCTCCCAAATTCCAGAGCGGAGATCTCTCAAACTTGTAGAATTACAACAAACATTTTGTTAATTATTTTATTTTTTAATAATAAAAGAAGTTTTAAAAATTAATTTTAAAATAATTATTACTTTTTTTAAACACAACCTTTCTGGGCTTTTTTTATTATTTCAATTTTTAATTGCCAAAATGAGTAAAAAATATACAAAATTTTGAAAAAAAATTTAAATTGAAGAGTATAAAAATTACAAAAAAAATTAATTAATTAATTTCTAAAAGAGAATATTAAAATAAAAAGGAGTGCTTTTACAAAATTAAAAAATAGCTCTTAATTAATTTAAAAATAAAAAAGGCACAACAACAATTTTAAATGGGTATATTATATAAAATAATAATTAAAATAAATTTTTAAAGAAAATAAAAAAGCAGATTTAAAATAAAAATAAAATGTTGGGCTATGTTTGCGAAAATTAAAAAATTTTTTTTATAAAAGTTGGAAATAAAAAAATTATTTTTTAAAATATTTATTCTCCATCATGTCCTCTTTTTTTAATTTTCTGTGGAATATAATTTTTAGTAAAATTAAAAAAAATTAATAATAATTTAATTAATTATTGTTGTTGTGTCATTTGTAATTTAAAATTATTTATATCAAATTGTTGATTATTATTATTATTATTAAATTTTTGTTGAGGTATTAACATTTGTTGTTGTTGTTGTCCAACAAAAGTTGGATTATTAAAATGGGGAGATGGACTAAAATTAAATAAAAAATTAATAAATTAAATTTTTAAAAAATCAGAATTTGTTTTTAAAAAATCAGAATTTAATTTTAAAAAATCAGAATTTGTTTTTAAAAAATCAGAATTTAATTTTAAAAAATCAGAATTCTGATTTATTTAATTAAATTCAGAATTTATCTTTTTTAGATTATTATAAAATATTAAAAAATAAATCCCTTACATCATATTCTGAAAAAAAGGATGTTGTTGTTGTTGTTTAAATTGACCTGCTCCTCCCATCATTTCAATATTATTTACATCTAAATGTTGTGGAGGAATAATACCTCCATTAAAATTATTTGAAGAATTTTGCATCTGTAAAAATTGTTGTTGTTGTGAAATATTATTATTAGAATTATTATTATTATTATTTTCAAAAGAAGAAGAAGAAGAAGAAGAAAGATGAAGTAATGAAGTTTCAATTTCATGTAATTTACGAATTTTTTCTTGTCTGGAAAAAAATTTAAAAATTAATTTTTTTTTTAAAAATTGTACAATTTATTTTAATTGTTTAAACCCTGTCTTTATTTAAAATTAAAAAGTGTATTTTTATCATTTTTTAAAAGGAAAAATAATAACATTTTCTAATTTAAAAATAGGCTCTTTACCAAACGTTTAATTTAAATTTTCTTAAAAAAATAAAAAATATAAAAAAACCTTGCAGCATCTCCCATTGCCTGTTGTTGTTGTTGACAAATATTATTTAAACGATAATTAACATCTTCTTCTTCTCCACAAATTAATCTAGCCATTTTATTATTTGTGGGTTGTTCATTTAATGTTTTACTTGCCATTATTTCCATTTTTCTTTAAAAAATAATTTTTTTTTAATTTATAAAATTAAAAAAAGGAAAACTTTAAAGGATTTTCATCATCTAAACGAATTGAACAATTTGTTGAACTTGTTGAACAATCCAAATTTTGATTAATTTGTGAATTTGTTTGGTTATTATGACAATAAAATTCTTGTCTTTGTTGTATTCCAAAATTGTCATTATTATTGGTAGAAGCAGAAGAAGGACGTTTAAAAATCATATCAACACTTTAAAAAAAAATAAATTTTAATTTTAAACAAATTATTAGACAAAATTAAACATTTTTCACATATTTATTTGTTTTTTTAATTAAAAGTAATTTAATTATTTAGGGTAATAAATGCTTTAAAAATTGATTTAAAAAAATTGAATTATTAAAAGAAAAAAATTCTGTTAAAAAAAAAATATTTAAAAAGGATAAATTGTCTCTTTCACAATTAAAAATGGAAACTTTTTAAAAATTCTATGCTTTGAATTTAGGTTAAATTTATTTATTGTTCTGGGTCAAATTAAGAATCAGGATCTCACAAAGGACTCAAATATTACAAAAAAATAATACATATTGGGCCAGAGCCTTTAAATAAACAAAAATTTGGCAACAAAGGTCTACTCGTCAACCAATAAAAAAAGTTTCAAAAACAAAAAATAAAAAATAAAATAAACCTAGTATTGGTCGAAGAATCACAAATATTATTAACATCTTTTGCACCACCATAACGTTGTAAAACAACATTATTATTATTATTTAATAAATTTGTGTTATTTAACCCTTGAGGAAGTACAAAATTATTATTATTATTAATTTGCTGTGAAACATTAGAAAGAGGACTAAAAGAATTATTTTGTTCTTGAATCTAAAAAAAATAGAAGGAATTTAATTCAAAAAATTAAAAAAAAAACCGTAGAATTAGTTGAAGAAATTTTTCTTTTATTTGAACGGGAAGGAACAACAACAGAATGTGGAGATTTATTATTATTCATTCTTATTGGAATTTGTTGTTGTTGCAGTTGATACATTTGAGAAGAATAAAATGCTGAAAAAAAATTAATTTAAATTTTTTTTAATTATGGCACTGAACTGTCCATCTTTTTTTTTAATTTTCCTATTAAACTTCCCCTTAACTTTTTTATTTTATTTTTCCTATTTAAAATAAAGGGGGAATAACATTTTTAATTTTTACCCTATTCCACATTCTCTGTACTTACAGAGAATGTTGGGGTTAAAAATAAATTTAAAAGAAATAAAAAATCAAAAAACCTCTCAAACGGATATCCAAAAAAAATAATTTTTTCACTCAGAATAAGTTCAAAATTTTATACTAAAAACCTTTAGAAGTTGAAGGATTCGTCATGTGCCATTCAGACAAATTTTGCGCGTGCCAATGTGGAAGATCCATAAATTGACGACGTTGGACATCAATAACAGCCTTGTTTGCCATATCAGTTGTAAAAAGAAGAGAAAGTCTGCCAAAAGGAAGCGGGGGCATTCCTCCATTATTTTTATTATTTGGTGGTTGTATCATTTGAAAAGGAGGGGGCTAAAAAATTGAAAAATTTTTAAAAATTTGAAATAGGATTCCGCGAGACTAATCCCGCAATTCCAAAGAAGTGCGGGAGCAGTAGACCCCAAAACCCCGCGCTGAATCCCTTCAATTATTTTTTGGACCAAATGTCACTTTACCCTTTTAATATTTTAAAATTAAAAAAACCTCCATTTCACCGCAATTATTTCCTCTAATCTGTTGTGGACAAATTCCATTAGATGGTGGTAATGGCATTCTCAACATTTGTTGTGGAGGCATTCCTTGCCAAAGTGAAGGATTATTTTGTTGAGGTATCATCATTTGAGGATTTTGTTGTTGACCAATTAAAGGTGAAGGAATGGATTGTTGAACACCTTCAAAAATTTAATTTTAAAAATGTTAAAGTGTATTTTAATTAATTTTGATTTTCTCGAAACTTTAGGCTCCGGATTTTGCAAAAATAAAATTTAGCTTCAAGTTTGTTTTAAATTGAAGATAAAGGAATATTCGACAACTACACAATTTCGAAAATTTGGAGTTTCCGATAATTTTTGGGTCGGAAATTCCTTTTCGAAAATCAGCGGGAATTACATTTTTTAGTTGGCAAGATATCCCTTTTTCATACTCTAAAGAATAGATTGTAAAAAAAATTTTTTTATAGTTTGTATGAAATTTGGTGTGTGGGGATCGTCTCCTTTTCTTCAAAATATTCTCAAGTTTTAAATAAAAAATAAACCGTTATTATTATTATTAATTTGTATAGATTGTCTAAACATTGGAGAATTACAATTTCCACCACCATTCATAAAATTTGCAGGAATATTATTAACAACATCTCCATTATTATTATTAGATTGTTGAGGATCAAACATCATTCCGTTCTGCTGCATTTGTTGAAAACATAGCTGCTGCTGTTGTTGAAAATTTTGCTTAAAAATTTTGAAAATTAGAAAAAAATTAGAAAAAAATTTAAAAAAAATTTGCTTCTTCAAGAAAAGAAGAAAAATATTAAAAAACAAAATTTCCAAACGTGGACATTTCATCACAAAATTTTTGTTCCAATATTTTCTCAAAAAAAAAAAATTAATTTTGTTTTCCCAAGTTTTCCAAAAATTTTTAAAGTGTTTAAAAAAACCTGAATATTTCCTTGTCCTGAAGCAGCCAAAAGATCAGCAGTAGAAGTAACTGAAGGTGAACTTATTTGTTGTTGAATTTTTTGTTGAATTTGTTCAAACTGTCCGGGAGAAGAAAAATTACTTTCTGGACGTTGAAATTCTTGATTAAAAATAATATTATTATTATTTGGTCCTCCAATTCCTCCGTTTTTTCTTTGAGAATCTTGAAATTGTTTTACCATTTGTTGTTGTTGCTGTTGTGAAATATTAAAATAAGGAGAGGGGGGTATTATTGGTGAACGACCTTCGGTGTTAAATTGGGGAAATTGTTGTTGTTGTCCAATAATATCTTTTTTTTTAATTTTAAAAATTATTTTGATATACTAAATTGGATAAAATTGGAGAAAAATCGACATTTGAAAATTTTTAAAATTGGACATTTGATCCCAATTTTCTTGTTAAATTGACAATAAATTGATGCTATAAACCAGAGAACGGTAAAATTGCCTTCCCGGGATCACAATTCGGGATTTTTTTGAAAAAAAGAAGAGATTTGGTCCAGACCCTGTTCTCTCCCGTTCCATGGACATTCTAATGATTTTTAACTAGTTTTTCTTATCATTTAGACAAGCCGGGATCTTTTTAAAGTAATTCTTCCTCTTAAATGATAGTTTACCTTTTGAACAATTTAATCAAATTTTACCCGGGAAATTTCCGAATTTTCAAAATTTAAAATTAAAAAATACCAAAATTAGCATTTTGTGAAGTTGTAGGAGTATCAAAAAGTTGTTGATTTCTTTGGATATTAGCACCACCACTATTATTATTAGGTGTCATTTGAGTGTTCCAAAACGGAGAATTATTTATCAATTGTCTTTCATAAGAAGGTGGTGGAGGTAAAGAAGAAATGCAGTCACCATTTAATGAACCAACATATTCATTCATTTTATTTTTTTGAAGAAACTTTTTTATACAAAAATTGCAAAATATTTAAAAAAACCTGAAAGAGAACTATATTTAGTCAAATCAAAACCCAAAAGATCAAAATTTTGATTTATCAAAATTAAAAAGTTTCAATGTTTCCTTTTTATTCGATCTTATGGGTAAATAAATAAATGAAACTCATTAAACCCAAAAAGTAAAGAAAATAAAATCAATAAATCTTTTCAAATTTGTCAACGTAATAAAATTCGATATATTAAAGTCAAAGAAAAACACTTTTCAAATAAAGTGGTACAAGTATTATTAGATTTTTTGGCGCAAACACGATTTGGGCGTTTAAAGTTGCAAGTTGTTTTTTGAATAAAACAAACAAAACAAAAAGATGTTTTTAGGCGCCATTTTTTATTCAACGCCTAAATAACATGTAAATACAAATTTTTCTTTATAAAAAATGATAAAAAAATTGATAAAAATTAAAATGTTAAAATTTTAATTTTTAATAGACAAAAAAATATTTTGACTGGCCAAAGCTTTAAATATATATAAATATATTTATATATATTCTTTTAAATAATAAAGACGAGTTGGCATCATTATATACACAAGTGAAAAAAAGAAGAAAAGAAGGAGAAAACTGCTTTTTTCATAGAGGAGTCGCATATAAAAAGGAAAGAGAAAGGACGTTGTTCCTCGCTCAACCGGGTGAGCGACGAGCATAGCGCTATAAGAAAATTTTGGTGGTTAGTGCACTTATTGCCTGCAGGGGAGGAGAAAACTCCTTTAACCATTGTTAGGTCGTTTGGGCGCGAAAATGTTTTTGGCGTGTGTTTATAGTTGATTTTTTTGTTCGCGCCGAAAGTTTGCGCCTAAACGTCTCCCACTCGCTTCCAGCGCTTCTCTATTACTATCAATACATTTAACTATTAATAAAGAGAAAGAAAGAAAAATAAATGAATAGAGTAGCACATTAAAAAAAATTGGGGAAAAAGAGAATTGAGATGTGAAAAGTTATATTATATTTGAATAAAAAAAGACTAGAAAGAGATGGAAAAAGTAAATATTTAGTAATATTATTTAGGAAGAGAAATTCTGCTAGAAGAAGAGGAGGGAACTGATTCTGCACCTAATATTGGGCATTAAAGGGCTGAAACATGAAATAGGTCATAAACCTAAACATCAACAAGTGGTATATTTTTGGCACCCCGACTTTTGCGCCGCGATTTTTAGGCGCGACATTTTCGGCGCCATTTTCTTTAAAAAAATAAAATAATGAAAATTGGTCCCCTTATGGTTTTTCAAATTTAAGGACATATATCCCGAGGTATTTCCGCACTATAAGAATGGTACCATTCGACTCATTCCGTCGAGATACCAACCCTAATCTTTAAATTAGAGAATGACGCCAAAAATGTCGCGCCTAAAAATCACGACGAAATATTTGCGGTGCAAGTTTTTGAACCAAATTTTTGATCTGGAAATTTAAAAAAAAACTAGACTACAAGGTGGGAGATATTCTGTCTTGCTATTTATTCAGACTCTAAGTAGTCGGTAATGTTTCAATATGAGACTCAAGAGTGCTAAATTTCTAATACTCCAGATAGGCTCTAATGGTTTGAACTAGGCTATTAACGATTTCAGACTCTAACAGGTCTTTTTTGTAACAGACTCTAATGACTTGCATCGCTTTAATGTCTCGTATGATCTGATAGAGCAGACTCTAATGGCTTATATAAAGACTCTAATTGGTCGATTTTTATGAGTATACAAGAGAGAGTGAATAATTCTCCAATGCTGTTGTGCTCATTTTCAATTGTTGAGTAACTTTCTCTGTCTTCTAATATGTCTAATATTTGAGTAAACAGTTAAAGTAACTATAACCCATTTGGTCACCACTAACAAACATTGTCTACTAGTTTCTCTTTTGTTGTAGTTTAGTTATTTTGGATATATATTTTTGTCTTTTTGAAGGTCAACCCAAAAGATCGATGACTCTAAAATAGTTTTTTTGTGTGTACAGAACTGTAAAATTTAAATTGCTTTTTCAAATATTTATTTATTTAAAAAATTAAAATATTTTTCAAGGTTTCTCCAATTGACCACCCTTCTTTTGTACATTAGCATCACCTAAATAAAATAAAAAATAAAAAAAATTTAAAAAAATTAATTACATGCAACAAATTTGACTCTATCAATAGTCCCTTCTATTGGCCTTTGAGCATCACGAAATTCAACATTTTCCATCATAAAAGTCCATACATTGTCGCAAAAACGATAAGCACGGAGTTTCTCAGCCTTTAAAGAAAATTTATTTTTCTAAATAAATTTTTTAGAAAAATAATTTAACACAGAAAATTCTGAAAATTTGACCGAAGAATTTAAACAATTTAAAAATAAATAAAAATTAAATTTCCTAACCTTAAAATTAACTTTATTTCTAGCTCTTTCAGACAATGCCTTATTTATGCATTTATCAAAAGTTGTCATTACAGTGCCCGCCAATTGTTGAGAAATTAAACCTTCAGCAATGAGATCGTCTAATGAAGCTTTAAAAAATAAAATTTAAAAAAATAAAATTTAAATATACTCTGTAATGCAACCCCAATAGTCGTTGAACGATACATTTGATAAGTCATTTTTATTTAAAAAAATATTAAAAATTTTTTTTGCTGTAAAAAAATTTTTTAAAAATAAAAAAATAATAAAATATAAAATGATTAAAAATCATTGAAAAATTAAAAAAAATTTAACGAAAAAAATTTAATATAATTTGTTTAATTTTCAAAAATGTTAATTAAGCCTCCTTCACATCCTGTCAACAAGCCTTCAACACCTTCAGTATTCAAAAATGTTGTAGCAGAGAAAACTTGGTCGCCACCACCTTCCATTTTCTAAAAAACAACAAATTAAATTCTTTATTAAATAAAAAAAATAATAATTTAATTATAATTAATAATAGAAAAAGGAAAGGAGAGATTCGAGGAATAAATTCGAACAATTCGAGGTGAATATAAATAAAATTAATATAGGCAAAATAAATATACTCTAAATATACTCTTATAAAAGAAGAGTTTATAAAAAGAGATACATTTAAAGGAAAAAAAATTCGTACAATTTTCCCAGGGATTCAAAAATTTATCCCTCTCGAATCGTCTTTTTTATAAAATTTATAGAAAATAAAAATTTAGAATAAAAATATTAAAGAAATATAATTTTGGTATTCTAGCAAAAATAAGAAAGGTAAAAGCAACGATTCCAAAATTTCTTAAAATTTTTAAAAGTAAAAATATAAATTAAATAATAAAAGAAGATGACATATGAATTTTCAGAAAAAAATTCGGATAATTCTGGGGATAAAATTAAAAAAACAAACAAAAAAACCTTTATTAATTGTCCATTCAAAGCATTCCAAATTCGAATTGTTCCATCAACACAAATAGAAATTAAAGAAATATTATTATTTGTTGTGTTGGCATCACTCAAATTATTAATTTTCCAAATACAATCAACTACTGCCGTTTCATCTAAAATTAATGTTTAAAATATTTTATTTACACAGCCCTCAACACTTTTTACCTTCATTTAAAAATTCATAACGTATAGCTGGATGTTCCCAATTAAATATTGTCAAAATACCATTTGCTTTACCTACAGCTAACCAAGGAAGATTGCTGCTTGGACCAAAACGGATGCATTCAACACTTTTATTTTCTTCTTCTTCATCTTGATTAATTTCAGAAAATGTTTCTTTATTTGTTGAAGTAAAAACGTGGATTAACTTAAGTTTTTGATCAGATAAATTAATGCTGACTAAAGCAGTAAGGCCATTTGAACAGCCTAAAGAAGGGAAAATGAGATTTTTGGAAATTCAATTTTTTTTGAAATTATTGAGACAGAAATATTCCCTTAAATCCCGTCCTTAAAACAAAAAAAAATATACCAATAGCTGCTATATTTCCAGGCAAATATAAATCCATTGTACCAGTACAAGTTCCAGGAAGATTAATTTCACTTGTACAAATTGCATTTTTCAAATTCCAAATTTTCACTACAGCATTTTCATAAACGGATAAAAAATGTTTTGCTCCATCAAGAAATTGTCCTGCCACACAGGGAGAATTTGAAGAGTTTGGAAAGACCCAAAAATTGATAAAATCAATTTTTAATAGTTTAAAAAAACCTTGAATTGTTGAAGAGAAATGGAAGAAATATTATTGTCAGAAACAGTTACAAGCCACATCCATAAAGAACCGTCTCCTGAACCACCAAAAAGAATTCCATTGGCAGAAGGATGCCATAAAAGCCATCTAATTTGTTCAAAACATTCTTCCTTTTCTTCTTCAAGTATTTGCTTTTCACAAGTTTGACAATCTTCAATCTGATTGTGAGACAATTAAATTGTTATAAAATAAAAATGAATCGAATCGGTAATTATTAATTCAGTATCCCTTTCTCATCAATTAATATACAAAATGGTCAAAGGACAAAATGGTCATACAGTGTATTTTTTACACAAGTATACCCAACCAGTTGTTCAATGTTTAAATCATTTCAATTTAATCCTTTTTTATGATCTGACCATTATGTCTCGCTGACCATTTGTAGGTTAATGTCCCTTGACTATTTATATGCGAAGGAGTAAAGATGAGTTAATAAAAATAAAACGAACTATTAAAGTAACCGGCTCACAATCAGCTTCGCTCGAATCTCTAACAAGAGTACATACTATTCTTCCTGACATATCTCCACTGGCTTTTAACAAAAATGTTTAAACTTTAAAAAAATTAAATTTATTAAAATAAAACCGAGTAAATCACTGCTACAATTCCAAGCTAAACAATGAACAGAATCAACATGTTTGCCAGCAAGACGGAAATGCTGACGTATAGCTTAATTGAAAAAATAAAAGTACTTTTATAAGTGGAAAGCTTTGAAATGATTTGCGGATTTTTTAAGAAAAATAAAATTTTGAAAAACTAAAAATTTAGAATATAAAGAAAAGGAATATAGTAAAATAGCTAGAGTCTAAATCTAACATTATAAAAGAAGAGAGTATAAAAGTTCAGGATGATTCGAGGGAAAAAAATTATGAAAAACTAAAAATATAGAATATAAAGAAAATGAATATAGGCAAAATACCGAAAAAAGACAATCTGGAATTAATAAAAAAAGAAAAAGAGATTTCAATAAGAACTATTCGGAAAATTGGATAATTAACAAATATTACAAGAAAAATTATTTGTATAAATAAAGATAAAAAAGTAGAAAATTAAAAAAAAAAGAAAATAATTAAATGTGTGGAAAGCCTCTCTTCAATTATCTGATGCCCATTTTGATGTCAATAAATCAAATCTTTTTTTATTTGAATCCATAATTCCGAATGCATTGAATTATTCCTCTTCGAGATTTTTATTCAATTTTAAATAAAGTTATATGTGTATTAAAAAAGAGAAGAAAAAATAAATACATCAAATAAAATATATATTTAAAAAAAGAAATAATTAGATGAGTTCTGATTAGGTTAAAAATAATCTTTTTAATGAGAGTCATTAATCATAAATAAGATAATTCAAAATAAAACTAGATAAATACTAAAACCAAAAAAATACTCTAATAAAAGCAATAAATTGGAGATTATTAAATATTAGAGACCAAATACATAAAAGGCAGAATAATTAAAACCTGACACTGAAGTTTATAAAAACCATTAGCATGACCTTATAAATTGCAGAAAACACTCACGTTTTTGACTCATGTCCCAAATTGCTGCTGTGTCATCCTAAAAATAATTAAAGTATTTAAATTCTCATAAAAAAAAAGAAGAAAACCTGAGAACCACTGGCTAACCATCTTCCATTTTTTGATAGAGATAAACAAAAAACATCTTGTTCATGTGCTTCTATTATTGCTAATGAATTGTCGTTGATTGAATGTTCTTCAACTTCATCATGTATGGAAGATGTGCCCTCTTCTCCATCCAAAAATAGCACTTCAGGCTGTTCACAGTTTTCGGTATGTTCATCATTTTCCATCTTTTTTTTTTTTTAATTTTACTAGTAATTTAAAATTGAATTTCTTGCTGTTTATAAACTAAAATCAATTAGTAAAAAAAATAAATCAAAATGTAATAAAAGTACATTCCAAAAAATAAATAAAAGTTAACGTTTATGAGGTAAATTTTATTTTTCTTCATAATTAAAAAAAGCTACGAAAATATTAAATTCTTAACTAAATGTGATAAAAGTAAACTTGTCTTAATTTATAAATATTTACGCTAACAAAAAATATAACACAAAAATAAGAGACACGACCGGTTAGACGCAAGCATATTTTTAAAAAGTAAACTTTAACTTTCTCTGTATCTATAATGTCTCTCTTTATTTAACTTACTATTTTCGCGAATAACTGGGATGTACCCAAATAGCGTTATATAAATTAAGATTCATTTTACAAATGTGTTGTTCCCTTTAAACCAAAAAAAGGATATATAAAAATACCCGTCAATACAATTTAAAAAATTTTTTTTAGATTGAAAGTATCAATTAACCAATATATAATGTGAATTGTATATTAAGAAAATAAATTTATAAAAAAATGTCCTAATAAAAAACAAAAATTAATTTCTCACATTTTAACAAATTAAGCTCAAATAAAAACAGAGAGCAGTTTCTTTAAAAAATTGCAGTTATAGAAAAAAGGAAAATTCATAATATCAAAAAAAACACAAATTTTGAAACTAGAGTATATGAATTTAAAATTGCAATTACGAAAATCTGAGACAACAAAAAAATATTTGACATCCATGGTGTAGTTGTCTCAGATTAAAGAAATGCTTAAAAAAAAATATAAGACTCTAGTTAACAAAAAAAAATTATAAAAATAATTTTCGTGTATCTTCTTTAAATATATCAATCTCCTATATTAATATTATAAAAAACCTATTGTGAAGAAGTATTATGATGTACAATTTCACGCAAATCCAAATCAGAAGCAGAGCTTGAACGTGTCCCAGGATCTTCTTCATTTGAATGATTACTTTTATTTGGTGTAAGATTTGTGGATGATGTTACGGTTTCATTTGAACAAACAACTCCTAATTGTCTATTATTGTTATATATAACTGGTTGAAGTATTTCCATTGAAGATAATCTTCCTTCTGCCTCCAAAACTGGAGGAGGATCAATTACTAAAAGTTAAAAAATTTTTGTTGATTAGTCGCGGGCGCCGATTAAACGCAGGTTAGTCATCACTAATTATCTTTATTTAAAATAATACTAAACGACTAACAAGATAAAAAGAAGGAAGGCGTGGTACGCATCCCATTTACCCATTTATTCGCAGGAAAATAAACAAAAAGAAAGATAATTAGAAATGAATAATAACCCCATTTATTCGCCAAATATTTTAATCTAAAAAAGGAAAATATTTTTTTCGAATAAATGGGGCGTGTACCCAAACAGCAGGTCACAGGCCCAAAAAAGTTGTTTTGTGCCAATACCCTTTCACAAAATAAAAAATATAAACCGTGTGAGTCAATATCAATTCCTGGCCTATATTCCGTTTGTACAACTCTTTGATGATGATAATGATGATTTTGTTGTTGTTGTTTTTGAATATTATAATCAATAGAAAGTGGAATATTATTATTATTATTTCGAGTAATTTGTGAAGAAGAAAAACGATTAGATGAAGAAACAAAATTTTGTTGAAGAGTATTATTATTATTATTAATTAACATTTGTTGCTGAGAATTATTATTATAACCTGCAGAAGAAGATGATGATATTGATGATGGAGGAGGAGGATGTCTTCGAATTGTTGGTGGTGTAGTACAAGTTATTAATGATGAAGCATAAGAAAATGGTAATAATGATTGTTGTTGTTGATCTGTTCTACCACTATTACTACGAATAATATTAATTCCACCACAAGAATTTTCAGCTAAATTTATTATTATTTTTTAAATATAAAACATTTAAAAGCTCTTTTTAAAAAAAAATATAAAAAACCTTGTTCATACAAACCACCAGTTGACGAAATTCTTTGTTGTTCAGCAGAAGAAGATGACCCAATTATATATTCATTAAATGGGGGGTCCTCAGTTGGTGAATTAAACAATGATTGTTGTTGTTGTTTTTCATAATGAAATCTTTGTGTATAATGATGTTGTTGTTGAGGATGTTCTAATGCAAATTGTCCAGAAAGTGAAGATAAAGATTTTGGAAAATAATTGAAAGTGCTTAAAAATGAAAATATTTTTTAAACAAATGTCCAAAATTGCGATGCCCAGTCTATAAATTATGTGGACCCTCCGCTTAGTTCGAACCTCTGACCCTATTATTGTGAAACTGCGGCCTAACCCACTCGGCCAACTGAACCACATAAAGTACAGAGAAATTAAATGATTTTATATTTCTTCCTTTTCTTAGTTTTACGCTTATTATATGCTAATCATCAACAGAAATTTAAATAATAAAATAAATTTAAAAAAAAACCTTAATCCTCTATTAATTTGATGATTATTATTACGCATTATTAAATTAGGTTGTTGTCTATAATAATGCTGTTGTTGCCTATTAGGAGCAAAAACTTGTCTATATTGTGGCGAAGAAAAATGTTGTTGTTGATTTTGTGAACTTAAATGAATTCTTTGTTGATTGATAATTTGATTGTTTTGATTATATTGAAGTTGATTTGAAGTTTGTTGTTGAGTTTCAGCAACAATTCCAGTAGTAGAAGACCCAGGAATTGGTGAAACACTTTTTAAATTTTTTATTTAAAAATAAAAAATTTTAAAAATAAACCTAATGTTTGAAGTATTCTGTTTTTGTGGAAATATAGTTCTTACTCTATATGATGGATTAATTCTTGTATCTGGGGAAAATGCATCTATACAAGCTAAAAATAAAAATATTTTTAAATTAAAATAAAAAAATAATAATTTCCACAATTTGGTCAAACAACATTATGGTCAAAGGACAAAAGGTCAAAAGACATAATGGTCAGACAGTCAATAATAATATTGTTAACACACAGAGAAACGGGTTAGAGAAGCCTGTGTAAAAAATCGACTGTTTGACCATTATGTCCTTTGACCCTTTTGTAATAAAAGGAAAGAAAAGTCAAAAAAACGGCTGCACGTCACTTGCGGCCGACCATTTGCGGCCCGACATTTGCGGCCCGACATTAGAGTAAAAAAAATTTTTGAAAAAAAAAATTTAAAAAACACTGAAAATTTATTTTTTTATCAAATATTAATATTTTTACAAATTATAGTTGACTAGTTAAATAAATGGGTGGCGAGACATTTAGGGACTGACATTTGGGAACAGATATTTAGGGATCAGTCATTTGGAGACGGACATTTAAGGACGGACTTTTGGGGACCGCATTTGAGGATGGACATTTAGGGACGGACATTTAGGGATCGCATTTAAGGATGGACATTTGGGAACGGACTTTTGGGGATTAGACATTTAGGGACGGAATTTTGGGGACGGACATTTGGGGACGAAAATGAATTAAAAAAATAAATAAATGAAAACAAAAATATAAAATTTTAATAAAACACTTCTAAGGGATAATTATAATTATAAAAATAGGAAAAATTTTAATCATCCCAATTATTAAATGCATTTTCACCCAATCTGTATTGAACAGCTTTTAAATGGGTTAAGATTTGATCATCATTTGTAGAATATTTAGGTTCATCGAATTGTAAAACTAATCGCTTTAACGCTGCATCATTGTTTTTATATTTTCGAAAAAAATGCCTCTAGTATTGTCTAATTAATATGCATGAACTCGATCTTGAATACCTAACTTTTTAATTAGGATTTTCACCAGAAAACTGATTTAAATTAATCACCATTTATACTTTATTGATGTTGTGACCGAAAAATTCCCCTCAATTTTTCGGAAAATTTCTCTTCATATGAAAATTCCTCTCCAAACATAAGTATTCTCTCTGTAAAATACCTTTTTTTTAGAAAAAAAATCCTCCTTAAATAATTATTAAAATGATTTTGGATCACTTAAAAAATTGTACTATGATAGAATAATCTTATTAAAATGATCTAAAATAACCTTAAATTTTCCAAAAAATTTTGCTCGGAGAGGAATTTTCCACTAAAAGAGGAATTTTCCAAAAATCTGGAGAGGAATTCTTCGGGAGGAATTTTCCGGAGAGGAATTTTCATTTAATCATTGATGTAAATAAAATACATAATTTGTGATAAGTTTTGTATTTATTTTTTTAATTCATTTTCGTCCCCAAATGTCCGTCCCCAAAATTCCGTCCCTAAATGTCTAATCCCCAAAAGTCCGTTCCCAAATGTCCATCCTTAAATGCGATCCCTAAATGTCCGTCCCTAAATGTCCATCCTCAAATGCGGTCCCCGAAAGTCCGTCCTTAAATGTCCGTCCCCAAATGACTGATCCCTAAATATCTGTTCCCAAATGTCAGTCCCTAAATGTCTCGCCACCCATTTATTTAACTAGTCAACTATAATTTGTAAAAATATTAATATTTGATAAAAAAATAAATTTTCAGTGTTTTTTAAATTTTTTTTTTCAAAAATTTTTTTTACTCTAATGTCGGGCCGCAAATGTCGGGCCGCAAGTGTCGGGCCGCAAATGTCGGGCCGCAAATGGTCGGCCGCAAGTGACGCACTGCCAAAAAAACCATATTTCTGATGATCAGTTTCTTGCGGAACAAATGCCCGAAAACGTTTAGAAGAGTTATGCTGCTGTTGTTGTGCATTAGTCGAAGGTATTATTCGTTGTTGATAACGTGTAGGAGTAGAAGAAGAATTAATAATAACCTGTGAGGGCAATTCTTCCATAAATTGTCTTTTTCGGAAAAAATTAGAATTATTTAAAATGGTCGTTTGATTATTCGTCGGTGGTGAAAAATGTTGTTGTTGTTGACGTCTAATGACGTTAATATTATTATTATTTATTGTTTTTGGAGTGCATTGTTGTTGTTGTTCATAATTGCCATCTACTAAATTTTCAAAAAAAATTTTTAAAAGAATTTTAAAAATTTTTAAATAAATTAATTCAAAGTAAAAAAGAATTATAAATTATTTTAAAAAAATTATACCAAAAGAATTATTTTTTTGTTGATTATTTTCTCTTGAAGTCATGACATCGACAACATTTGTTGTTGAATTTATAAGTTCAGAACGAGAAGGAGAATTTGTATCTTTTTTAAAAAAATTTAAAGTTTTTAAGAATTTTCCCAAAATTAAATTAATTAGACATTTGGCCCACTCCCAAAAAAATAAACTTTAAAAAAAAGAAACTAACAAGAAGCAGGACTTGGAGTTGAAGGAATAGTTGCTGCTATTGGTGAATTTGACTTTGAACTTGTAATAGAATTTGATGCAGAATTCTTTTGTAAAGTAACTAGACCACGAGGATCAACAGGTACAAAGCGTGTACCGCTCGGAGTTATGTAATGATGACTACGTCCGGAATATGTTGAAGCTGTTGAAATTTTGCGTTGTTGTGGGGTTGTAAGGGGTGAATTTGATAAATTCTTGAAAAAAAAGATGAAAATTGACAAAATGGAAAAAAGAGACATTTAGTCCAATTGTCAAAATAACCCCAAAAAAATATATACCTCTGTTGTTCCTTTCCAATGAATATTTGTTTTTACATTACTTTTCATAATGACAGTTTTTCCATCATTATCATTTTGAGGAGGGCTACTACGTCTAAACATACGAAACATTGTTGTAGGTGTTTTTTGCAAAGAAGAAGTGTTTTTATCATTTTGAATTTTTGAAGAAGAAAATCTTCTTTCTTCTACGTCGTGGACGACAAATTTATTTTTTGAATGAAACTGAAAAATTTAAATAAAAATTCTTTAGAATTTAAAAAAAACCTCCTCTTCTGTTTGTGTAGCAACAACATTATTGGGTGTTAATTTATAAAGATGATGAGAAGAAGAATGACTTGTTAAATCACAAGATTTTTTTGAACCTGTTAAATTATCTTGAGTATCAGTATAAATATTTGAAGTTGATGAAGATGTATCAGAAGAAGGTGAATGTGAAGGTTGACTATCTGTTGGATTATTTACATCATCTTCGGTAATAAGAGGAGGTTTTCGATTACTACTACTACTGCTTCGAGGAATTATAGCATCAAAATCTTTAAAAAAAATAAAAAATTTATAAAAAAGGAACAGGGGTT
Source organism: Meloidogyne chitwoodi (assembly GCA_015183035.1). Classification (NCBI taxonomy): domain Eukaryota; kingdom Metazoa; phylum Nematoda; class Chromadorea; order Rhabditida; family Meloidogynidae; genus Meloidogyne; species Meloidogyne chitwoodi. The sequence continues at coordinate 263,597 of JACZZP010000010.1, forward strand.
TTAGGCCTTAGAAATTAAAAAAACTCATAAATTGGACAAAATTCACCCCTAATTATTAATAAAAAAAGAAAAGAAAAAACCTCTAGTAAGAACTCGACGTTTTTGCATTTGTTGCTGCATTTTTGAAAATTGATTTTGAAGTAAAATTTGATTTTGTGAGTGTTCTTTTTCGCTTTGTTTTTGGTTATAATTTGTGGACATATTATTAAAAGAATATTTATTATTATTATACACTTGTTGAAATGAAGAATTCTTTTCTTCATTTCTATGATGTTGTTGTTGTTGTGAAGGAGACATAATTTGTCCGGGACGCTTGAGAACTGTCAAAATAAAATTTTCTTGAAAAATTCTTGGAAAATCTAACACTTCAAAATGTCTAAAAATTAAAAAATAATTTCACACTTTGCGTCCTTACTTAATCCAAATTAAATAAAAATAAATATACTTGATGGTCCAGCTATTTTGTCCAAATTAGCATCTTTTTTGCCAATTTCCAAAGTTGTCGCAAACAAACTACTCGAAGTTGGGCGAACAGACAAATTTAACATTGTTTTCTTAATCGGAACAGAATTAGACGTCAATCTGTTTGTTAAAGGCGTTTTTTTGAACGTTCCTTTTACAGCATCAGGTCTTCCAGCAGATTCTCTAGGGTCCCAAAAACATGCGGCAGTTGAAGGAGTTAATTGGGTAGGAATTGTTACAAATGAATCATCATTTGAAGGAGTTAATTGTGATGGTATTGTTACAAAAGAAGAATTATCATCATCAAGTTCAGCATCATCAGTAAAAGTATCACATTCTTGGAGATCATTGATGGCAGGCTGTTTTTAAAAAAAAAAATTAAACTTGTTCAAATCCCAGACAAAAACTTGGTAAAATTCAATCCCGTTTCTCATCAAGTTCAACATTTTATTTTTATAAAATTTATTGGAAGAATAAAGGAAATTTTTTAAAATTAATTCACAGTCAGTCCTATGAGTGGCTAACACAATTTAAGTTTTCAAAGGAAATTGGGGTAAAATCGAGTTTTAGCTAGATCAGTATTTAATTCCCCACACTTGTCAACCCACCCCTAACATTCTAAAAAAATATTAAAAAAAGAAAACCTGATAAACTATTCTCTCAGATATAGGAGAATCCTCTTCCTCATTAGCTTCTTGTTCCAAATCTTTTTCTCTTCTATTAGCCTTCTTTTTTCGTTTCTTTTTTGAACAAACAGCTTTTGATGAAGGTTTTCTTCTAGATTTTTTGAGTAAAACTTGTTCAGGAGGATTTTGTTGTTTTTCCTGTACATTTTGATTTAAATGATGATGATTGTTTGCATCTGTATTTTGTTTTGGATCTGTTGAAGGCTGAAAAAGTAAAGAAATTTAAAATAAATCAAGCTGTAAAAACTTAAAAATAATTTATAACAATTTTAGAAGAGTCAAATGTGTTAGATTACCCTTGAAATAAAATTAAAAAATCATTTTCCACCGAAAGGATCGAACCTTCCCCATGCACCTACCAAATTTAGAATTATCCAATTACACCACAGAACCAACATAGTAATTTTTCTTTTTTATTCCTTACCTTTTCTGGCGTTCTTTTCAAAACAAGACGAAGATCATTCCACTTCTCAACGCCATATAGTCTTGGAGCTTCATTTTTTGGAGGTGGTTGTTGTTTGTTTATTCTTGTAGTATGCTTTTGGGGTGGACTAGAAACTGATGTTGAGCTGAAAAAAATTTGTTTTTGTTAAATTTAATTTTAAAATAGAAAAAACAGCTCAAAAGAACGCTAAAACCATTTATTTATGCTGTAAAAGAAATAGCTTATTTAACTAAATGAGACATTTTCACATATTTCAATAGACAGAGACGAAATATAACGAGTTTTGTATAACTGCCTGTCATTATATTTCTTCTCTGTCAACTGACAATTGTCAAAATGTCGTTTACTGAAATATTTAGAATTTTTTGGTGTTTTTGTATTTTTGGCGTTTTGTCCTAAAAAGCCACAACAACGCAATTTTTCGAAAAAATTTAAATTTTTCGGACAGTAATTAAAAAAACACAAACGAAGTCTCTAAAGGATGTGTCATCCTCCACTGATTTTCAAATATACAAGACTCAGATGTCGAAGCAACAGACAAATGATGATGATGATGAGGTGGTGACAAAAGAAAGTCTTGACAATCATCATTTGAATCAGAATTTGAAGAATCATCAGCATCTTTTATTGATTGGCGTGTCAGTAGACGGCTTTCTTTGTGCCGAAATTTTCGATGATGTCCAAACCCAACCATTTTGACAACAAGAGAGCAATCCTTTTTTAAAATAAAAGTTTTAAGATTTATTGGAATGTTTGGTACTAAATAGTTTATAAAAGGCTAAACATTAAATTTTGAAGTCTTATTAACACAAAATTTTAAGTTGATGACAATTCGTCCCACTTATTGATTTTTTTGAATTTAATAAAAAATAAGGAGTAATAGTTGTCTTTTTTATCTTTTCAATTTTTAAATTAAGAAAAATGATACAAAATTAATAAATAAAAGTCAAATATTCTAAGGACTAACACCCACTATTTTTAAAGATATCAAACCTCGCATTTGACCAACTTTGGAACTTTTGAAACAGTACAAACTCCATAACAAACAGCTTCTAAAAAACAAAAAATTTAACATGTTCTCTTTAAATCTAACTTACTATCGTGTGGCAAAGTTGCAACACCAGAAAATGCAACTTCTTGTTCTTCTTTTTCTTCAGTTTCAACATCTTCTTCCTCAGTGTTTAAATAAAGTTTATCAACTTGTTCAAAAAAAGTTTCCCAAGACAAGCCTTCCAAGTTTTCAAAATCTTTTTTTATTGATTCATCATCCATTTTTTATAAACTAGCAGAAAATTTATAAAATTTCATGTACATTATCATTAATCAACAAATTAAAAAAGTGTTTTACAAATAAATATAAAAATGATTTTTAAACAATTTTCAAATATCTTAGTTAAAATATTTATTCTTTTCCTAAAAATAATCGATTTTAAAAAATTTAAAATAAACATGTATTGAGACAAGTCCAAACCGCGTGGATGAATTTCACTCTTTCGCGGGATACCGCCTCCGCAATCTTGGTCATTTTTTAAAGTTGCGCGCGGGATTTATCCAGTGGGGAATTCTAAACTTTATTTTTTTAATTTTCTCGATTTTTTTCTTTGAAAATTTTTTCTCGTAAAGAATATTTTGTTTGTAACTAATCACATTAAATTTAAATAAAATATATTTAAATTTCAAAAGAATTGAAAAAAAAATATTTTAATTAGAAGAGGTGGTGCTGCGCATAGTTGACACAAACATCATTATTTATTTTTTTATCCAAATTTTTGTTAAATAAAATTGAATTTTAAATTAATGTAGTAATAAATACACTAAACTGTCCACTTTTCAACAGTTGAAAAAAATTTTTTTGAGAAATTAAAAAAATATTTTCTCCTTTTAACTTACCCTCTTTCCTGTACAAAAATTAAAAAAAATATTAAAAAAAACATATTATTCGTAAATAATAATCAAAAAATAGAAATTTAAATTAACAAAACACCTCAAATATATATTTTATTATTTATTTACTGATGAGACTCAAATGATATTCATATTTATATAAACAAAAAATCGAAATTTCCGTGTCCAGACATTTAGTCCATAATTATTGCACGACATTTCGTCCCAACATCAAAAAATCGTGGGCTCGGGTAAACGAAATGTAGTTTTTTGTCGTTGGGACGAAATATCGTCCGGTCCAAAATTTCTCCTTCCTTATAAATAGGTCATTTTGAGTCTCTCTTTTGTTTATTAAAAAATTAAAAAACTACACAAGAAAATATGTTACAATAAAAAATTGTCTATTTTTAGATAAACATTCCATTTATTCGCAAAAAAATACTTTTTGTTTTTGACTTTAATATTTTTTCTTGCGAATAAATGTTTTACAAAAAATTCTAGACAATTTCCCAAAATTAAATAAAATAGAGGTTTTAGAGATGATTATTAATTGCGAATTACTGGCTATACAAAAAAATTGAGAAAATCACAAAAAAAAAGAAAATAATTTAGTAGAAGATATGTAAATAATATATAAAATAGAGACGTCGCCAGACAAAAGAAAATATTCAGGTCACACGATTTTTTTAAACAAACAAAAAATTAGAAAATGTAAAAAGTATAAAATAACTAAAAGTGAATTCTAAAAAAATAAAAAAAAGTTCGGATCAGACTCAAAAAGTCAAATTTTTTTCCCCACATACTAATTTGAAGATTCAAAAAAAGTCCCTATAAAACTAAATTTAAATGTTTCATTCTTTCAAAAAATTTTCTCTTTTCTCTCAAAAAACTGAATTAGTAATTGAAAGTTGTCGATTTCTAAGTAAATGATAACAATTTAAACAAACACGTACAGGGCTATAACTTGATGGTAGCTTAACGCGTCCACTGCTACAAGAATTACAAAATATTTGACCACAATTTCTTTAAAAAAACTTTAAAAAAATTTTTTATTTTAAATAACCTGCAATGATGCCTTCTTTGAATTACCGAAAATTGAATATCACAAAGTCGACACTAAATAAAAAATAATATTTACAAATTGAGCGTAAATAAATTTTGCGGACATCTCAATTCTTCAAAAATTAAAAAAACCTGAACAGCTTCTTTATCTTTTATCCATTTAGCTTCACTTAAAGGCATAATTTCTTCTTTAAGCTCAACCATCCGCAATTTAGATTCACTTAAAAAGTATAATTTAAATATATAAATATAGAGAAGAAAGAATTAAAAGTTTTCCGTCGGAAGGCATCGAACCTGCGACCCACCATTGCTTGTTAGGTTCTAACACAAAGTCGGACACTCTACCGACTGAGCCACCATGTACAATTTACATAACCTCTTCTAATATATTTTATTCCCTCGCCTAAGCGTTTTAACTGCTAATAGCGACTCTTACAATAAATATTAATTAATTAAATAAACCTTAAAGCTTCACTAAATTCTTGTAATGCTTGTTTTGATTCACTCAATTCAAATTTACATTTTCTATATTTTTCTTTTAAAATTTCCAAATCATTTTCAATAAAATTAAAATTTTCAATTTTTGCGGACAAATGAGCATTTTCGCTTTTTAATGAATTTGTGGCTTCTTTTTCTTCACTTATTTCTTCATTTTTTAATTTTAACGTTTGCATCGTTTCAGAATTTAATTCCAACATTTTTACAAATTCTTGACGAAAACATTCTTCTTTTTCCAATTGATCATTTTGCAAATTTTTTGTTAATGAAATTAAAGAAGAATTTAAATTTGAAATTTCGGTTGAATTCAATTCTTTCATTTTTTCAATGTCAGATTGGAAACGTTTTATTTTACATTCAGACGATTTTAATTTTTCATACAAATCTTCTGTGAAACGGCGCGTTCCTTTTAGTAAATCCTGACTTGAAAAAAAAGATTTTTTTTGCGGATAACTTTTGCGGACAGATTTTTTAATTTTATTTCTTTTTCTAAATCATAGACGAGGACACTGGATTAATTAACTTACCCGAATCTTCTAGTTTAGGTAGACACCTCATTTATTCGCAAAAAATAGATTATTTATCAAGTTAATTTTGGGGTGTAAAATATATTTTGCGAATAAATTGGGTTCTAACTAAACCAAAAAATTTATCTAAATTTAATAAAAAAAATCTATAATGTTCGCAAAAATAATACCAAATAAACATTCTTAATTTTTATAAAAGTTATACCTAACAGCCAAATTATCTTCCTTTTCTGCCAATCTTGCCCTGAGTATGTCCCTTTCACGCTCCAAATCTTTCAAACGTTCGGTAAAGATTAAGGAAGAGTCGCTTCTATTGAAAGACTAGAAAAGAGAGAATTTTAAGTAAAAAACCAAACAAAAATACTTTTAAAAAACCTTGAAAAAGCAAAAAAACTTGCCTCACTTGTAGAAGATCCATTAGAAATTTTATCTACTTTAATTTTCAATTGTTCAATATTTGTACTTAAAAAAATAATTTTTTATTTCTTTTAAAATCAAAAAATATTGTTTTAAGTAAACACCCATTTATTCGCAAGAAAATATTTTACAACAAACATTGATTAGGGAACGGCAAGAGTAGAATTCCGGTTGGGATTTTCCGGGATCTCGGTCCCGAAATCCCGTTTTTTTTTAATCACGACACTTAATCCCGGAAATGCAATTTTTCTGGCATCTAAAATTGACTTAACTATATTCTTGCGAATAAATGGGGTGGGTACCCCTAACTAAATAAATTCAAAAAAACCTTAATTGCCTATTTCTTTCTTCTAAATAATTTTTTTGATCCAAAATTGTTCTCAAGTCTGTGTACTCTTCAGAACCCAAATATTCCTTGTTGTTCTCCAATTTTTCTGGAAAATGTCCAGGCAAAGTAGGCAAACGAAGATAGGGAGTTAAATCAAAAGAATTTATTTGTTCCTTTAATTTAATTAAATAAATTTTAAAAAATTTAAAAAAACCAAAAGTTGTTCTTCTTCAACCAGTAAATTGCTATCAAAGACATTAAGCGATAAAAATGCGCCACAAAGAAAACTGCACGCTTCGCTTCTAATAAGCGCCCATGGCTCGTAGAAAGTGCTAAAATTTGTGAAAAATTTTTTTTTAATTAATTAGAGGATAAAAAAATTTGTGGAAATGCTGGAAAAGAAGTTCAAAAAATTGAAAAAACTTCAAAAAAAAATTCCTAAAAAATTCTCTTCTTACTCTTTCTTTGGACATTCATAAAGACAAAGAAGATATTCTGCCAAACGTTTTTGCATCAACGCAAATCGCCAAAAACCACGATATTTACTTAAAGCAGTTCTATAAAATAAAATATAAAAATTTTAAAAATTAAAAAAAAAACTTTAATGTCGTCATTTCATTCAAACTTGAGTAAAGATCTTCCATATCTTTATTAGATTTACTGGCGAAACCAACAAACTCCCATATTTCTATTTCTGGTTGTTTTCTTTTGCCAATAAAGGATGAAGCTAGAAAAAATTGAAAAATTAGTCCTCCTAGGGCATTTGTTTAATTTATTGACCTTGACCCAGAGAACAAAGATACACAAACCAGAAAAAGTCTAGAACAGAAAAAAATCCAGAAATTTTCATAAAATGTCCTTGCAAGAAACAAATCGATCTCAAGTCATTAATTAGGAAATTTTGACCTTTTTACGTTTATCTAAGAGAATAATTGAACAACAGGTCCAGGATGACTTGTGACAAATATTTAAAGCTTATAATGATCAAAAACCCATCTACAAGAAACTAAGTTTAAAAAAGAAAAAACCTGGCAATTTAAATCCATGCCAAAGGCATTTTTCAAAAATAATGAAGAAATCAGAAATGACTTGAGATTCAACCAAATCAAGAATTCGAGTACCTCGAATTTGATCATCCAAAAGAGAATTGAGCACTAATCTCATCAAAGCAAGAAGATTGCTTCGTTCATTTTCTGAAAAATTTGAAAGAAAATTTTCTCTAAATTTAAACAAAAAACCGTGACAAATACGTTGAGAACGTCTGGAGAAATTTTTAAGATGTTCATCTACTGAAACCGTGTTTGATTGAAATTGTAGCAAATGAAAAGAAGGATGAAGCAGATCCATGCAAAAATTGCGGAAAAAACAAATACTTCCACAACCTGACTTTTGGATTTTTGAATAATTAGACAAAATGACAATGTCAAAAAGAGAAAAAAGAACAAAACGTTCGTTAATATAATTGGCAATTGTGAGATAGAGGCCGGGTTTTGCTCTAACGAAGGGAGAGAGACTGGGCGCTAAGTCCATGTAGTTCTCAGTCTTGACTGACGGATAGACTGGCTTTTATACTATCATAAGTCTGCCCAACTTATATAGTAACATTCCAACTTGATAATACACAACTATAAAAACCCTGTTATTTTTCTTCATTATTAACAATCTACAAAATCTTCATCAAAACTACACCAACATTGTCTACATCAAAACAAACAACAACACTTCATGCTCTTCCGCTGCCTGCATCCAATGGAGCTCGACACCGGACCTTGGCCAAAAAAGTCTTCAATTCTGTGCTCTCTGCTGCTGCTTTCTACGTTCTTTGTGCTTCAAGTAACCGGACTGACTGAAATCGTTGGACTTGGCAATCACACGCTGCTGAAGGACGGTAAAGTGATTCTCAACACGAGCAAGGACTACAACTATGTTCCCGTCAAGAAGAGCATCGACTTTAACGAGCACAAAATTCTCTTTCCGGGTTCCTGCAATGTTACAATCAAAGATGGCTTTATGTAAGAATATTTTGTTTATTTATTTTTAAATTAAATAGTTATTAATTTTTCCAGTGAACTTAAGTACGAAGGCAAATTATGCACTGTGGATCTGCTTAGTGACTTCAATGACAAGATAAAGTTCAAGGCCGAAGTGAGAGACAAAGCAGGGCTCAGCAAGTGTCTTGGTGATTACAGAGAAGAAAGCCATTTGAATCTGTGAGTCATTTTTCTTAATTTATTTTTATGATTTAAATTTGTTTTTTAGTCTGCCCTTCATCTACAGTAAAACCAACAAAGAAATCAAAAGATTCAGCAAAAATGGTCCAACTCTGAATGGAACCTGTAAAAAGGAGAAATGTAAAGAGGCAAAAGGCGGCGAATGCTTGAATGGGACGTCTCTTGAAATTTCATGGCATAAAGAACAAGACGACTATATTGCTTACATCCATTTAAGTATAATACATACCTTTAAATATTGATTCCTATATAATTATTTTAGTTCGCGAACTAGCGGAAGGCTTGAAGATAAAGGGGGAAGATGTCAAAGACAGGATGATTTTCGATTTGGAGATAAGAGCGAAAGAGGGTTTCACATTAATCAATACTACAGAGGATGATACTTACGATACTTTAAAGAATGCTCTTTGTGCTCCAAAAAAGAAAACAATCATCGCCAAAACAACTGCATGGACAATCAACAATACACTTCTAAAGGATGAATATTTGCTTGTCTTCAGCATGCTTCCAAATGTTTTTAAAGTATACAATCGATACAGACTCAATGATTCTATACCATCAGGACCACCAAAATGTGAGATCTTCATTCAATTTGTAAGTTTTTAAATTTGTAAAATAAATCGACTAATTTTATTTTTATTCAGAATACTAAAGACTATCGTTTACTTACTGCCACTCCTCCAACTACAACACCATCAACAACAACTCAAACTATTACAACAGAAGCTTCTTCAACGACAACAATATTCTCTTCTACAGAATCAGAACAGATCACAACAACGACAAAATCTCCAACGACAAAACTTCAAACGACAACACGTCCAACAGAAAGAACATGCCCAATAGAATCCAATACATTTCTCATTGTGATGCTTATAATTGGCTGGCTCCTTGTTGCTGCGTTTCTGTTGTGTGTTGGTGCCTTTTGTATATACCGCTGGATGGAAGAGAAGGAAAGGAAGGAAAGGAGGAGGAAAGAAAAGGAAGCGTTTGTGCCAAAGCCTGAACAAACAGAGGAACAGGCTGAGGAAGAACATTTACGTACGGTATATGATACGGTATTAAGAAATAAGGGCATGAAGACTCATGGAAGTTTTGGAACATGGAAAAAAACTGTTAGTTTATTTTTAAAAAATTTATTCATTCAAAATATTTCTTTTTTTTAAGAGAAACATAAGGTTTAAAGAGAATTTTCACTTAGAAATGAAGCATCCCAAAATATATCAAAAAGAATATGTGCCAGAACTGACTGATAAGGGCTTTGCAGTTGTTGGGACATTTGAGGAGTGGTTCAACAAGGTAAAAAGTTTTTTTAAAGAATTGAATTATTATTTTATTTTTACAGAACAAGTCTGCCACTGCTACATCCACCATGATTGAACAGCCGCCAACGACGACAAAAACGGCTTTGGGAACTGATAAATCTGCGGTCGACAAAGGCAAATCAACAAAAACTGCGCTAGACGCCGAGAAGCCCACAACCACGGTCATCGAAATGCCACAGAACGCTGAGGAGTCAAAAGCTGAAGGAGCGGCATTGGGGAAGGCAAAGTCAGATGAGAACGGAGAGGTGAAGTCCAAAGCAGAGAATGATGCATAAGATGGGCCAAGTATCTAGAATGAACACAGACAAGAGGGATTAGATGATAATAACAATAAATATATTCTCTTATAAAAATATGTAATTGTTGTTCCGTAAATATTGTTAATTATTGTTCCCCTATATTCCCCTAAACTATATATATATTTGTATACTTATTGTTTCTATTGTATGTATTATATATATTTGTATTTGATTGTATATATGTTGTAAATGTATAATAAATAAATAAATTTGTTGAATGTTTATTTAATAATTTAGGTATTAACATTAGATTTTAATTTGTAATAAGTACCACTGATTTTATAAGATATTAATGGTTTTGTAAGCTAAAGAGATTGTTCTGTTTTAAATATATTTTTTTAGTATTTTTGTTGGACGAAAGTCTGTGTCGTAGTTTTGGTTTTTTTAGTCTTCGACGTTTACACATTTTCTTTGATTCTCATAGATTTAGTCAAGAAAGGTTTAAATAATTAAAATAAATTTTTTAACTCCGAAGATTAGTCAAATACTACTTTCAATATTAAAACAAGATCAAAAGCCTTTGGATGGAAATTATTGAATTAATTCTGAATTTTTATTTGGGCTAAAAACTTATTTAAGCCCACCCAATTCAACGAACACGAATATTTACATCCCTTGCTAGTGTTGATATTTTGGTTTTCGATTAACTGGGTTGATTCCCTTATTTTAATCTTTATGACTAATTTATTTATAAAAGAAAAGAGAAAAAATGGGGGGCACAGCTGACCATGAATTTGTGATTGAAGGATTATTGAGCGTTCTGCTTCGCTTGTATATTAAACTAAAAAAATTAGTTTAACTTTTTGACAAGCAACAAAATTTAGTTTTTAATATAACATCAAAAATTTATTTTTTAATTTTCCCCTTCCCTCTCAATTTTAAATATAGAGAAAAATAACTTATGTTAGACATAATACTCTAATTTAGTTCTTTTTTAATCTATTAGGTACTACTTGAGTCTAGAAATTTTTTCATTGGGGAATGGGACTGAAATGGTTGTTTTTGCTTGTGGTTTTGTTGATTTCTTTTATGCAACTATTTATAAATTATTTTCAGAGAAAGAGTGTAGAGTTTTAGTTATTTTGACACTTGAGTCTCTTCTATTTGTTTTTTATTTATTTTTTGATTCAAAATTGAGGATAAACAAACAAAAAATACAAAAAGATAAGCAAAGATAAGAAAAAATTAATCCTACTCTAATAGGTCTGTGGTCATTTGGTCACATGCCTTCTATTTTAATGAGTCATTCCGCAATATTTTCTCTAATTAAAAATTTTAAAAACTCTTTAAAAACCTTTAAATAAAAAAAAACCTAAAAGCTCTTTTTCTTCTTTTCTTCATTCCTATCAATCAATCAGCCTGCGTAACCAATTTACTACTACTATTTTTGCTTTTTGTCGCCACACATATATAACCCGTTTTTTCAACATTTGCGATCAATCGCTTCGCATTGATTAAATATATTTTTATTTTTAAATTAAAAAAAATATTTTAATTTTCTTACTCAAGTCCTAAATATTTTAACAAAAAAAAGCAAAAACACCCATACCAGTCCCTTTCGGCGCGTACCTTGCACCGAACTGTACCTAATGAATTGGACTTATTTTTTACTTTAAATTTTACGTTTTAAATATTTATTTTTCTCATAATTTTTCTTTTATTAAAATTTAATTTTAGGTGTATAATTTATTTAAATAAACACTCATGTTTGCCTATATTTGTGTTGTTTTATTTTTATTTGCTGCGAAAACGAAAGCAACAAATAAATGTGTTTGGGTAAATTAAATCTTTTTTAATTTAAAAATTAAATTTTGTTTAAATAAGTTCATTTTTTGTTTAAAATTATTAAAAAAAAATTTTTAAAGGTTAGAGGGGCTGTTTTATGCCAAAAAGATGCTTCTAAGCAATTTAATGTTGTAAGTATTTTAATTAAAAAATTTAATTTTTTAACTTTTTAAGGAGATTAGAGCATACGACAGGGATGGTTATAAAATTTTACAAGCATTTGATCCTGATGACCTTATGGGGTAAACAAATAAATTAAAAAAAATAATTTTAAAATTAAAATTATTTTCAAGTGTGACATTTACTGAACCTGATGGAACTTTTCAATTGGATGGGTGTGGTTCAGACTTTAATTGGTTTCCTGGAATTGTAAATTATTTTTTATATTTTTTAAAGATGAAAAATAAGTTTTTTTTATTAAAACTACAAAAAACAAAAATTTAAAAATGTTGGGAGTTTGGTGGAGTCGAACCCACACCCTTAACTCCTCCAGGCGAACACACTACCAATTAACCAAGCTTTAACTTAAAATAAACCTTCTTTTATTAGCTATATTTTAATATTTTTATTTCTTTTTTTAAAGCCAAACAACCCTGATCCTTACATTACAATTCGCCATTATTGTAACAGTGAGAAAGGAGAGACTCTAGTGCTCCCTGAGTTCAATACTTTTGTGGTATGAATTTAAATAAATTTAGAAATATTTTAAAAATATTTTTAAATTTATTAAATAATTTTAAATAGTAAAAAAAAATTTTTTTTTTTAGCCAAAAACCCACGATGTTGGTATAATTGTTTTGGACTCTAAAAAGACTCCAAATGTCCCAGTCACTTTTCCAACTTTGAACAAACCAAGGCATAAACTAGCTGAATCTAGTGAAAAAAGAGAAGGAGAAAATTTGGTAAAAAAATAAAATTAATTTTCAGACTCAAATGTCATTTTTTCAAATTTTTAATTTTTTCAATTTACAGTCGCTCAATCATTTGCTTATTAAAGAGGATATTTCTACTAAAAATAGTTCGAATCCGTCTGTTTTGTGGGACTCTTCTTCTATTGAATTGAGCGATTCTGACTCTAATGGTATTTTTTAAAATTATTTTTTTAATTAAAAATTGTCAAAATGGTAAATTTCAAAACGTTAAAAATTTATTTTTTATTAAAAAAAACTTTTTTTAATTTAAGAAAATAAAACATCTACTTATGAGGAACGCCTGCCTAATTTGACAAAAGCAAAAAAATTTGATAAATCAATAGAAGTTTTGCCTACTGATGACAACTAAATTTTAATTTAAATTTTATAAAAGGTCGATTTAAAAAAAATTGGAAAAAATTTCAAAAAGGTCAAAATTAAAAATGGTCAAAATTAAAAATGGTCAAATTTCAAAATGGTCAGAACTTAAAAATATTTTTATTTGTATCGACCTTATATATTTATATACATTTTTCTTTTAAATTTTATTTTAAAAGCATTTAACTTTAATTTTTCTGTATTTTAACATTTACTTATACCTATATTTAAATTTAATTTTTTTTAAATATTTATTTTATGTGTAAAAATATTTAAATAAATAAAATAAATTATAATTTCTTTAATTTTATTTTTTTTAAATTTAATTTTAATTTTTTTCTATTATATGACTTGCGCAATATTTAACATTTTTAGTGAAAAAATCCTGCTGATTTACAAAAAATATATTTTTTAAACAAATAAACTTAATGGCCAAAATAACAATAATATTTTTTACATTAACAAAAATATAACAACAAAAAAATTTAAAAAAAAAATTTTTTTTTAAGGTTTAAGCAAATAAAAGTTGATTTAAACAATGTCTCTCTTAATATTGCATACTCTTTTTCTTTTCTCTATTCCACTTAATTTATTTTTAAACAAGAGAGACAATGTTCTCTTCCGGAAAAAAGGTGTGAATATATTTTTGTATTATACTTGGAAAAATGTAAATATTTTTGTTTGTTCCTTTAAATTTATTATGCAAATTAAATAAAGTTGAGTAAATTGAGCAAAAATAAAATTTATTAAATCAGATTTTTTGGGACGTTTTAACGCGAACAAATTAGACAAGTTTAAATGCCCATAAAATTGCCAAATGGGCACTTTGAACAGTGAAAATTTGCATAATTATTTTTAATAGTATTAAATAAATTCTCTATAAATTTTAGAATTTTTGGTTAAGTAGAACTAAAGTTATGGTTAAAAAAGCAAAAATATCAACTAAAATTCTGATTTTTTGACTATAAATTCTGAAATATTTAATCAAAAATTCTGAAATTTTTATTAATCTTAGCTAAAATATTTAAAAATATTTTTGCAAAATTTCAAGTTTTTAGAGACATTTAGGGCTGTTTTATAGACCTCGCGACAAAACGTCCACTTTTCTGTGCTTTCAGAATTTCACTTTTTTCACAGCTTTAATTTTAGGAAATTTAATATATTATTTTTAAAAATTTCCCTTTATTTTTAAATTAATCTTAAATAATTTATTTACAAAAAAGGGCAATCCTACTTAATTTTTTCCAATTATTCTTGACCTTATTAAACTTTTTTCTTTTTTTCGCGCAAACAAACAAATAAAAAAATTTTTTTTGCCAATGCTTAAAGTATATTTTTTTATTTTTTAATCTACCTATTTTATTTATTTTATTCTTGAGAAAAAGAGGAAAAAAATTTTTTAGAAAAATCGCGCACTCCCCCCACTTTTTATTTCTTCTCTTCTTCCATATTTTGAAGAGGGAGAAGAACATTATTAAGTAGAGGTAAAGGAATTATTTTAATAATAAAAGAAAAAATGAACGGAAAAATTGAAAAAAAAATTTTTATAATAATTTTTTTCTTCTCTATTTGTTTTTGGTCAACAAATACTTAATTTTTATTTATTTATTTATTTTAGTCAAGTTCGATACTACGAGAATTTTTTTCTTTTTTTTCCTTTTCAGGTATGGCAAACAGAAAAAGAATCTTTCCGTTCTCTTTTTCCTCTTTTATTAAATTATATTTTAACAAATAAATAATTTTTAATAAATAAATACCTGTGTATACGGTTTTAGTCAAAAGTATAAAATTTTTCAAAATGGTCAAAGTACAAAATGGTCACTGGACGAAATGGTCAGAAATAAAAATTTTATTTTTTTTGGCGAAATGAGTATTTTGTTACGAATTTTAAATTTATCTAAAAAACATTTTATGAAAATAATAAAAAAAATTGGTAAAATATATAGCCTCTAAGAAAAGGTAAATGAGATGAAATTTTTTATTATAAAAAATGCCAAAAAAATTTAACAAAATTATTTTTTAATATAAATTCTGGAATTTGTTGGAAAAAGATATGATAAAAAATTAAAAATATTTATAAAAATCAATTTGCGGCTCCATTTTTATTTAATAATAAAATTTGATTATTTGAAGTTCTTTCTTCTGTTAAATTTTTATTATTTTGTTGAAAAACGTCGTTTTTAACACCCAACATAACGCCAAAGCGTAGAAAAAGACCTGAAAATGATGAAAAGTAAATTTTTAAAAATTTTTTAATTTTTTTAAGCTCAAAAAATATTTTTTGAGGACGTTTAACGCGAACAAATTAGACAAGTTTAAATGCCCATAAAATTGCCAAATGGGCACTTTGAACAGTGAAAATTTGTATAATTATTTTTAATAGTATTAAATAAATTCTCTATAAATTTCAGAATTTTTGGTTAAGTAGAACAAAAGTTATGGTTAAAAAAGCAAAAATATCAACTAAAATTCTGATTTTTTGACTATAAATTCTGAAATATTTAACCAAAAATTCTGAAATTTTTATTATCTTAGCTAAAATATTGTAAAATATTTTTGCAAAATTTCAAGTTTTTAGAGACATTTAGGACTGTTTTATAGACCTCGCGACAAAACGTCCACTTTTCTGTGCTTTCAGAATTTCAAACTTTTTTCAGCTTTAATTTTAGTAAATTTAATATATTATTTTTTTTAAATATATTTAATTAAAATAAAATTTAAAATAAACCTCTAAACCGTTCAAGTTCAGAACGTGTTTCAATTAATTCTCTTTCTTTTTCTAATAATCGTTGTTTTTCTAATAAACAATTTTGACAGTTAAATAATGAAAATTGGGGAAGAAATATATTATTATTATTTATTTGTTGTTGCAAAGGAGAAATTGTAGAAGAAGAAATATGTTCTGGAATTAATGAATTTTGGGAGAAATCAACGGATGTAGAGGTTGAGGAACACGCTGAGGCTGAAGAGGAACATAATGAAGAAGAAGTGGAAGGACAAATTGGTGATGGTTTTTGTGGGCTTAAAAATAGAAAAAATGGGTAATATTATTTTTTTTAATTTTTGATTAGACTAAAGATAAGATTTTATAAAAAACAAAAATATCAACTAAAATTATGATTTTTTTTGACTATAAATTCTAAAATAATTAACCAAAAATTCTGAAATTTTTATTAGGGTTAGCTAAAATATTTAAAAATATTTTTGCAAAATTTCAAGTTTTTAGAGTCATTTAGGACTGTTTTATGAGCCTCGCGACAAAACGTCCACTTTTCAATACGACCAAAAAAATCATTAATTTACCTAGCTGATGAATTAAAATAATTATCAGTAGCGAGTAATTGTAAAATTTTATGTTGTTGAGAAAAATCATTATTAAAAGTATCAAAAATAGGCGGTGGTTGTGGAGGTTTTTCCTCTACCTCAGTTTTTGTTGTATTACTGTCTCTTAAATGCATTAATGTCCAATGATAGAGATAGGCACTCTAAAAATAAGGGGAAAATTAATAAAACTAAGAACAAATCAGAATAAATTCAGAATAAATAAGAAAAAAATATCAGAATAAATAAGAAAAAAATATCAGAATAAATAAGAAAAAAATCAGAATAAATAAGAAAAAAATATCAGAATAAATAAGAAAAAAATCAGAATAAATAAGAAAAAAATATCAGAATAAATAAGAAAATAATCAGAAAAAATTTTAAAAAATCAGAAAAGTTCAGAAAAAATTTAAAAAAAATCAGAATAAATAAAAATAAAATTACAAACTTGATTTGCAAACTTTTTTGGACAGAGAAGACAAGGAAAAAGTTGTTGTTGTACTTGTTCATTATTATTTTGACAAATTCCTCCACCAATATTAGAAATAAAAGAAGAAAAAATATTTTGTTTAGATATTGCTATTAAATTATTTAAACGATTTAAATTTATTTGTTGTTGGGATATTTGTGGTAAAGGAAGTGAAGATAGTTGTGGATTTATGGCTTTAATTTGATGGCAAATTGTTGGAGAAGTGTTTAATTGTTGCAATTCTTTTGAAGAAGATGAAGATATTGAAACGTTTAAAGCCTTTAAAAATGAAAATTTAAAAAATTTAATTTTCAAAAATTAATTTAAAAAATTTAATTCTAAGGGTGGACGTTACGGCGCTGACTTGTAAAAATGTTAAAAGTCAACATAGAAAAGTCTACTTTTGCAGAGATATTCTTAAAAGTGAAAACTAACTTGACTAAAAATTTCATATTTTTTGGTTTGATATTACGGGAGTTATAAACGAAAATTTGATGAGAGGTTTTTGAAGGTGTACTTCGATATTTTTAATCATAACTTTTGCAATAGAAGATATAAAATTCTGAAATTTATAAAATAGTTAGAAAACACTTAGATGAATATCTAATAAAAATTTTTAAATTTATGCTAAAAAATAAATATTTTATAAGCCAGCACCGAAACATCCATTTCCCAACTTACTTGCTCATTTTGTTTAGAAAATTCCAGGTTTTGTTCATTATTATTTTCATCACCAGTTTTATTAGAATAAGTCATCATTTTTGTTGCAATTTGATCATCCACAAGTGTTGAACTATTTGAAGAATTATTTTGAGAAAATAAAGAATCTTTACGTTTTGAATACCTATTGAAAATTAAAAAATTAAAAAATTTATTTGTCTATTTTTATACCGTTTATTTCGTCTGACAACATTTTCTGAAGAATTTTTGCAATTTAGAATGTGTCCTTTCAGTTCAACTTCGTGTTGAAAACATTTTGAACATCTTCCACAAACAAAACTTCTGTCAGAGTGAATTTTTAAGTGACGATTCAAATCTAAAAAATATTTAAATAATTTTAAAAAAATTATAAAAATAATACCAAATTTAAAAATAAAAGTTTTTGAACAAAGAGAGCATTTATGAGGTCTTCCACCTTTATGTATCATTAAATGTTGTGTCAAATGTCCTTTTTGAAAAAATGCCTGAAAAGAAAAAAGCTGCAAGAGTCAAAAAAGTTGAATAAAAGGAAAAATAAAGAGTTGATTAAATAGTGAGTGTGGCTCAGTTGGTAGTGATTTCCACTACAGGGGAAGGGTTGTGGGTTCGAATCCTATGCGTGTCAATTGATTTTATTGGTCAAGTAAAAATTAGTTGTTTGCTCAAACTTGTGTTCTTCCATAAGAAAAAATAATCGTGTACATAAATGTCAGTTTTAAACTTTATTTTCTTTAAATATACCTTTGCACAAACAGGGCAAACATGTGAACGTTCTCCATTATGCCACAAATAATGTTTCTTTAATAATTGCCTTGTCCCAAATTCTTTACCACATTTTTCTAAAAAATAATAATCTTACATAAATAAAAATAAATTAATTTACCGCATTGATGTGGCTGTTCCCCCGAATGAATACGTAAATGAGTTGCCAACTCTCTTTTAACACTAAATTTAGCTGAACATTGATTACAACAATATTGAGGCCTATCTCTGTGGGTATTTGTATTGTGCAATTCTAAATGTTCTCGGCTATTAAAAATACGACCACCGGGACATTTTTTACAGGTTAAATCTGACAAATTAATTAAAAGTTGATGGTGATTTTGTGGGGGAAAAAAGGCGCTTGAAGGAGATATGGGTAGATTAGATGAAGAAGAGATTGTTGGTTGTTCAATTTCCATTGTTTCTTGCTGTTCTGACTGTTTAAAGAAAAAAATTTTTAATTTAAAAAATTTGTAATTAAAAAATTCCAGTTCCGGACGGTTCAGTGCCAACACTAGAGGTGCTGGCACTGAAGTGTCCATCTTCTTTTAGAGGAAAAACAGAATTTTTAAGAAAATCAGAATTCTTTAAAAAAATATCAGAATTTTCTAAAAAAAAATTCTGATTTTTCTTGTATTAAATTAATTTTAAACAAACCTTTAAATAATTTTCCTCTTCATTTTCTTTTAAACTTTTAATCTTTCCATTCCCGTTTTGTTGGTGTTCTTCAATCATATGTTGCTCCAATAAGTCCATTGAATGAAAAGAAGTTCTTGGGCATAAATTACATAAATAGGCACAACAACAATCAAGTTTTAAAGTTGGAGGAAGCAAAGAAATTGTTTCGGTCGTTTCGGTGCCGTCGCTCATTCAATCTTATTTTTAATAAAAAATATTTTTTTACCTAAAATATAAAATTTTTAATTTATCAAAAAATAAAAGAGCGAAAAAAATTAATTGTTAGACATAATTAAATACATTTGAGTCTGGGTTAACTTTAAAATGGCTTAATTGGGTAAATGTCTACAAAAAAATTTTTTTTTCAGAAATAAAATTTTTTGACAATTTTAAATCTTTTATAGGTTTATTTTAATAAAAACGATTTGTTTTTCCAAGAATTTTTTAAAAAATATTTTTGCTGATTTTGTTAAATCACTCCCCTTATTTTAAAGGAGAGGGCATGCTAAACAAGTGTAAATTATAAAAATTTGTAAGGGAAGGCCGGTAGTGCTTGGATTGAGAAAGACAAAAAGCAAAATAAATTAAAAAAGGCGTTTGGCCAAAGCTTGGATTGAAAAAAGGCGAGAAAAAAGTGAAGAGGTTAAACAGTGGTTGTTGGACAAAGCTTTTCCCTTCCCCGTCTCTTTGCCATTAAAAACACTAAAAACAGCAGCAGACTTTAAATCTCATTTTAACTAAGAGACTGGCAGTGGCGATCAAGCATTGATCATGATCTGTGTTGTTTTTGTTTTGTTTTGCCGTTCATCACCATGAAAATGTGAGATTTTGGCCAAGCACAACCGGGTACAGACAAGCACTTTTTGATATTTATTTTAAGATGAAAGAAGAGAGGATATAAATGTTTGGAATGACCATAAAAAATTAAAACCCAGAAGATCATAAATCCTTTAAAAAAATAAAAAAAAAGTTTATTAAAATTAATAATTTAACACTCTGTCTCTCTCCTCAAATTTACTTTACACTCATTTTGTTAGACACAAGAAAATTTATGTGTTAATTAGAGAAAATGATTATAATAAATAGGAACGCTAAAAATAAAAAAATAATTTATCGTTTCTCTAATTAACACACTAACATTTTTCTTTGTGTCTAACAAAATGAGTGAGTGTTAAGTTAATTTGTGGAGAGACAAAATGGTCAATTTAGGTCAGTTGAGACTTTTATTGAAAAATAAAATCTGTAATTTTTTAGAAAAATTTAATTTGTTCCCCTTCCCGTCCCCGCGGGGAAAATTTCCCAACTCAAACAATTTTTCAAACTTTTACCAAAAAAGTGACCGATATTTTGGGTAATTTAGTTATAGTAGAAAGACAGCTGCCCAGTAATAAAATTATGGTAAAAAACGGCAAAAGTTGAGGATGGATGATGACAATTTTTTTTGCTTATTTTTTGCTTTAGGATGACAGGAAAAAATAAAAAATGAATGGATCGCCAGTTGAAGAAAAAAAAAGAAAATGGACAGAAGAAGATGGCGACGGGAACGGCCAGGCCTTTTAACGAGCATTAAATAAAATAAAAAATAACCAAGTGCCATTGGCCACACAAAATTTTGGGGGTCTTTTTAGAAAAATTTATGACACTCTGAAACTTTTATTATTCCCAAAGAAACGAAAAAAATTTAATTTGGCCTTTAATTTTCAAATTTTTTAATACCCACCCATTTGAGTCTCAAAAAATGTTTTCAGAATTTATGAGATTATTAATTTTAAAAAATCAAAAAAAATGTTAAAATAAAAAAAATTAAATTTTCATGTTTATTAAGTATTTTTAATTAAATTAAATAAGGTATATTAGAGTCTTGATTTTAAATAAACGAAAAAATAATTTAAAAAATTGTCAAAATTTTGTAAAAAATAAAAAAAATAAATTTTATTCTCAAAATGTATTTTATAGAGATCCCCTAAAAATAAAAAATAAAAAAAAAATTTATAAAAAAAATGCCAATGAAAAACAAGCAAAAATGAAAGGCAACAAGCAGAAGAAAAGGCTTGAGACTCCGCCCTAAGAAAAGAATGGAGTCAGGGAATGGGCGGATATATTTATCAGTGTCTCTTGAATGTACCATACATGGACAAACAAAAAATAGGAAAAAGAAGAGAATTACTGCAAAAACATGAAAAAGGACGTTTCGGTGCGAGACCATAAAAAGGTCAATTTTGAAAATAAAATGACCAAAATTTATAGATAAAAAGGAAAGGACGTTTCGGTGCGATCATGAAAAAAGTGAAGAATTTGTATATAAAAAGGACGTTTCGGTACGGGCCTATAAAAAGGCCAATTTTGAAGATAAAATTTTGAAAATTTGTAAAAATATACTTTATAGAATGATTTATTTCTATTAAAAAGAAAAAGCTTTTATTTAAAATATCAAGCATAATAAAAAAGTTTAAAGATTAGAGAACAAAAATAAATTTAAAAAAAGGAGAAAAGTGCACATTTAAAATAGAAAAAAAATTAAAAAAAGGTGTGTTTCTATAAAAAGAGTATTTTAAAATATAACGGATATCCGACTTGCACTTTTTTAATTTTTTATTCTCAAGGAATGCGAGATGTAGTGAAATTGGACGTTTTGGCGCGAGCCTATAAAATAGCCAATTTTAAACCTAGAAGGTTGAAATTTTGTATAAAAATCAATTTTTTAGTTATCTAAAGTTTGTAAAAATTTCAAAATTTTTTGATAAAAAAATTTCAAAAATTAATTAATTTTTTGAAAATTTGGCATCAAATGTCTCTAATCAGTGAAAATTAAAAAAATTAAAAATGTAAGAATAAAAAAAGCAAATAACTAAAATAATATTAATTACCCATTTAAACACATTTTATTGTGTTTTGAAAAAAGTAAAACACAAAAAATTAATTGGGGGATGACGAAGAGTTTGAGACACTTTTTGGACATTTTTTAACGTTTAAAGAAGTGATTAACTTTGAAAAAAAATATTTTTGCTATTTTTTAATTTAAAAAACAATTAATTATGTTTAACAGGTGACAAAATATACCAAAAATAAATTTTGGGATTTTTTGGATTTTTTTTTTAATTTTTAAGATTAGTGATCAAAATAGTTAATTTTTAATTAATTAAATATTAGGTAAAAAGAGTAAAAATTGAAAAAAAAATTTTTGCTATCTGTGCTTTTTTTTTTACTTTCCCGTGTGAATCACACGCTTTGTGATCAAGTGCCAGCTAAAAAAATATTATTATTTATTTTTAAATTATTATTATCTAATTAATTAGTGGATAAATATTGACAAGACAGTAGAGTCTGAAAATTATTTTTATATTTTATTAGTTGGGTATGGTCATTAGAGTCTGAAAGGGTAAAATTATTTAAAACTAGTTTTAAGTTTTGAGTGATATAACTTAAGGTTGGAATAAGTCAGAATGTGTGGTATTTAAATGATAGATAATAGAGACTCTAATATACTCGAATATTTTGATTTCACAATTTTACTCAGTAATTTAAGCACTTATTTTCTCTAAAAATAATAAATTTTGTCTCAGACTCTAATAACCCCTCAACACACTTTTTAATTCATTGTTTCTTTTTTTGTTTATTTCTTTTTTTAAATGTTCATTTTTAGCAAAAAGAATGGATATATTTATAAAAAAGAGGATGATCACATTCCAATCTCTTCTATATTTATCTCTCGCTTAAATAACACGCCTATCAATCTTCATCTGCCCTTTTGTTTTATTTTCTTTTTCTCTAACCTTTTAAATATAAACTTTTTTTCTCTTACAAAAACTTTTTTCTATTAACTTTTCTCTTCTTTAAATAAACTTTTTTTCTATTTTCTCTAACCTTTTACAACTTTTTTCTCTTACAACTTTTCTCTTCTCTTCCAAACTTTTTTCTCTCTCTTCTTTTTAAATAAACTTTGTGTCTTTTCTTGCAAAAATAATTAATCCAACTTTGTTTGAAAACAAAGTTTATTTTGCTTCTCTAATTATTTAAAAGACCAATACACACAATAAAAAAAGTTAATGAACAAAGGGCTTTTTAAAATTAAATGGTAACAAATCAATTTAATTAATTTAAAAAAAAATTTTTTTAATTAAAAAAAAATTTTTTTTAATTAAAAAATGGGATCAAATGTCTTAAATTAATTTAACAAAATTAAAAAAAATTATTATTAAAAGCAATCCCTTCCCTTCCCCCCTGTTTGGCTAGCTACACCATAACTTTAGTCAATGACTCATTGGCTAAAATTATATATTTTTTTCTTTTTATAGTAACTAGCCTTTACCCATTGGAATGCGTCAAACAGTAAAAAACAGGTAAATAATATTATAATGAATATAAAAAAAATAATTTTTTATGAAAGAAAGGACACTAGAGTCTTGGATAATTAATTTGAAAATGTCCTTTTTATTAGAGAGAATGTCCTTTTTATTAGAGAGAATGTCCTTTTTATTAGAGAGAATGTCCTTTTTATTAGAGAGAATGTCCTTTCTATTAGAGAGAATGTCCTTTCTATTAGAGAGAATGTCCTTTCTATTAGAGAGAATGTCCTTTCTATTAGAGAGAATGTCCTTTTTATTAGAGAGAATGTCCTTTTTATTAGAGAGAATGTCCTTTTTATTAGAGAGAATGTCCTTTCTATTAGAGAGAATGTCCTTTCTATTAGAGAGAATGTCCTTTCTATTAGAGAGAATGTCCTTTTTATTAGAGAGAATGTCCTTTCTATTAGAGAGAATGTCCTTTCTATTAGAGAGAATGTCCTTTCTATTAGAGAGAATGTCCTTTCTATTAGAGAGAATGTCCTTTCTATTAGAGAGAATGTCCTTTCTATTAGAGAGAATGTCCTTTCTATTAGAGAGAATGTCCTTTCTATTAGAGAGAATGTCCTTTTTATTAGAGAGAATGTCCTTTCTATTAGAGAGAATGTCCTTTCTATTAGAGAGAATGTCCTTTCTATTAGAGAGAATGTCCTTTCTATTAGAGAGAATGTCCTTTCTATTAGAGAGAATGTCCTTTCTATTAGAGAGAATGTCCTTTTTATTAGAGAGAATGTCCTTTTTATTAGAATAATCACAGTATCCAAATTTAATAATTAATTTCAGAAGTTAGGACGTTTCATTGCGGACGTTAAAATTAATTAAAACACTCGCGCATAAATTACTGTAGAATGGAACATTAGAGTATTAAATTTTTATATAATTTGTAAAATTCAGGAATTTTCAAATAAATCGAAAGAAAATGAATGAACACAAGGACAATATTTTTTAAACAAAAAAATAAAGAAAATGATTTGGCCGTAAAATAAAATGTCTTCTTTTATTTTACCCATTATTTGAATGTTAATTTATGCGTGTTTTTCGCTTCTTTTTTATTTTGTTGGACATTTTTTGTTGTTATTTAGCCTTTAAATAATTTTTTTATTTTTTTTCTTCTTCTCAAAAATGCATTTTCACATTTATTTTATTTTTTTTTTAATGCTTCTTTTTATTTTATTTTTATTAAACTAAATATACGGTCAAAAAAGAATTTTTTTTTTGAAACAATTTTTTTATTTTTTTAGAAATTAAATTAAAAAAATTTTTTTTGTTCAGAATTTAAAGTTATCTCAGAATCAAATAGTCTAATTTAAATAATTTATTAATTCTAATAAATAATTATTAAAGGACGCTTCGGTGCGGACATGCAAAAAAATAAAAAAATCAGAATTAAATTTAGGGACGTTTCGGTGCGGGATTATATTTTTAAAATATTTTATTTAAAAAAAGTTTAAAAGCATTATAAAAAAAAAAAATAACATTTTTCTTCCAAACAAATTCACGTAAAATAAAAAAAAGTATTAAATAAACACATTTAAAAAAAAAAATTTTTGAGCTAAATATAAAATGGACAGAATAAAAAAAAATAAAAAAAGAAATATTTAAAAAAGCTAAAAACATTTTATTAAAAAAATAAAAATACAAGAAAAATAAAAAAAGTAAAGGGGGGAGTAAGCTCCAAAATGAAAGCAAAGGGGGGAGTAAGCTCAAAGATGCAAAAGGCATTAAATTGTTTAAAAAAATTTATTTAATTTTTTTTTCTTAAAAAGTTGATTAAAAAGGGTGTGAATTTGTTTGGCAAAGACCCAAAAAAATTACATTTTTAAAATAAAAAAATAAAAAAAATATTTGAAATAGTTATAGGACAAAATGTCAAATTAAATAATGGACACGAGTATGTCAGGGAAAAAAATCAAAAGAAAAAGAAAAAAATTTTTTTGTGTTGTCTGATCATTTGTTTTAATAAATAAAGCTTTGAAAAATGATTATTTAAAAAAGAAAAGAAAAAAAATAAAAAAGGGAGCAATAAAAGGTGAATAATTGGGGTAAAGCTTCTAAAAAGACTAGACAAAAAATTTAAAAAAGCGTGATTTGTGTGAAAAGAAGAATGTGAATAAAATAAAAATATAATTAAAATGATCACTATTTAGTCATAAGAAAATTACTGGGAAAAAAGAAAAGTGGTCGTTTCAGTGCCGACGTTTAAAAAGAAAGATGAATCAGATAAAAAATTTCAGAATTTAAAAAAAATGGAGGTAATATTAAAAATCAGAATATTCTGATTTTTTTAATTCTGAAAGTTTTAAATAATTTAAATTAAATAAAAGGATGTTTCAGTGCAGAGGTTGTATCTCTGAGATGGATGAATCATTTTTGACAAGATTTATACCATTCGATAGAGCAGAAAATTTGCTACAAGCTAAAAAAGTTGCTAAAAATTGTGACGAAAACGAAAAAGTAGGACCTAAAAATAGCATTATTAGTATGTAAAAATAGACTTTTTGAGAGATTTTTTAATTTTAAAATTTTTCTCAAGAAGCTAAAATTTTTTATTTAATTTTTATTTTATAGAAAATTAAATTCTCTATCGAATGATAGCAAAAATAAAAAAAAAAGTTCATCGTAAAGTGAGTTATAGGCCTCACACTGAACTGGCCAAGTAATTCCTTTTTATGAGAAATTCAAAAAAATTTAAATAAAACAAATTAAATAAATTTAAAAAATTAAAAATGCTTTAAAATAAAAGAAAAAAAGTCAAGTTTGAGAAAATTGAAAAAAATAAGAATACACGCATTTTAAGAGACTTTCCCCAACAAAATTTAACGTTGTTATTCACTTAAAAAAAAGAAAAATAATATTTTAGCGTTCAAAAAATCATTTTTGTTTTATTATTTGCGCAAATAAACAAAGTAAAAGTCTGTGCTTGATTTTTCATTTTCCGCCTTTTTATCTCTTAGAAAAGTCGGAAAACAGATGGGAAAAGAGACTAAAAAGTAGGGGCGCTAAGGCGCAAGTTGTTAGGCGCGAGTAATAAAATTGATGTAAAACTTCAATTTAGAACCGAAAAATTTTGTAAGGATATCCAAAATGTGGGTTACTACAATCTCCAAAAATTTCAAAATTTTAAGTTTATTATTTCCACAGTTATGGACAAAAATATCAAATTTAATGAAAATACGCGAATTTCTCGCGTTTTTCGCCCACAACTTTTTTGCTAATAAATAAAAAATTCTAAAATTCATAAAGAACATGGATAAGTCTAATAGGGATATTTATACAAAATTTCAGAATTTTAGCTAATTTATTCCGGTACTTAATTAAGCGCGCGCCAAAACAATTTGCGCCTAAACAACTATACTCCCCTTAAAAAAGCTCAGGTTTTTTGCCATTTTAAATATTTTTTTCTTTTTTTTTTTATTCTCGCGCAGTCCAATAATCTCTTTCTCTTTTAAAACTCTTCTTTTAAGCCTTAAACAAATGCTCGAGAGTCTTTTAACCTTCGACACCGACAAAAAAAATAAAAAAAATGATTTAACGGTAAGGCATGGAAATATAAATAGAAAGAAAAAATTGAAAAAAATCAAACAAGTAAAGTAAATAAAAAAGACAAAAATTATGTGATAGAAAAATGATGATTTTTATGAATAAAAAATAAAAAAATTTGAAAAAAAAAATTTTAAAAGAAAAAAAGGCCAAAGAGCAGCGCAGTGATTTCCCCCTTGTTTTAAGGGTAAAATAAAGGAAAAATGGAGAATATTTAATTAAATTATTTAAATAAAAATTATTTTAATTTGTTTAAATGACTAGACATTTTTAGTGAAAAAAATAAAAATAATGGTGACAGGACGTTTCAGTGCCAAATGCTTAAATTGACTAGGAAGATGGTTTAAAGCTTTGTTAAATTAAATAAAATAATTTTTGGGAACAAAATCAATTAAAAAAATTAAAAAACAAATAATTTTGGGAGAATTAAACCGTAAATTTACGAAAAAAAATTTTTGTCCAATTTTCTCATCTTAAACTCCGCCCATCTAAAAAAAAATTTTTCACCAGATGCGCATTTTTTATTTTAAAGGAATTCTCTTCTCTCTTTTTAGTCTAAATATAATATTTTTGGTGTTATTTATTTATTTTTATTTTTAAATAAAGTAAGGGAAGGGAAATACTTGGATAAATTGTCGGCGGAAAAATTGTCTTTTTTTATTAAAAAAGACAATTTTTCCGATTTTTTAGTCAATATAATCTGTTGATTATGCAAGAAACATTTTTTTAAATATTTGTTAATAAATAAAAACAAAAAATTAAAAAAAATCCAAAAAAAAAGTGAAAGGATGTTTCAGTGCTAGCGCTATAACTAAAGAAGGAATGGACCTAAAAAATTGATTTTGATATCATTCGATAGAGAATTAAATTTGCTATAAATTAGTAAAAAGTAAGAAATTTTAACTTAAAAAAGTTAGCGTCAAAAAATTTTAAATTGGAATATTTGCATTTTTGGATTAAATTTGTTTTTTGAGGTTGAAATTTTTTTTAATTTTTTAAATAATTTAATGTAAATAATTAATTTTTCTATATTTATCAAATTATATCTACTAATTATTTTTTTAATTATTTATGCGTTAATAATTTATAAGGCGCCAAGAGTTGGGGCTTTACGCATACTTCCAGGCATTTTTTAAAAAAATTTGTTAATTTTTTTTAATTTAAAAATTTTCTTTTTATATCATTTTATAGAAAATTTCATCCTCTATCGATTGGTCAAAGTCTAATTTAAAAATATCCATCCGTTGTTGAGTTATGCTTTCTGCAATGAAACGACAACGTTAAGGAATAAACCAAAACTTGTAAAATTAAAAAAAATTTTTTTTGTACTCACTTCTGGCATAAATAATAAATTCATTTCCCAATTTTTTCTTTTTCTTTTCAAACGAAAATAATTTAGTTAATCCATTCCAAGCAAGTTATGAGAGGAAATAGGGAAAGAGTGTCATGAATAAAAAAATAAAATAAATAAATATTTTTAAAAATTGTAAAAAAAAGAAAATCAAGGAGAGGATAATAAAGAAGAAAAAAAAATAAAAAATAAAATTTTGTGTTAGCACCAGAAGTCCAAAAAAAAATTAACAAATAAGAGAGAGACACAAATAAACAAAAGAAGAAGAAAAGAAGGGGAAAGTAATGTAATATATTTATTTATATTTTTAAAGCTCTTCTTTTGGGAAAAAAGTTTTTTTTTTATTTTACACAAATTTATGATTATAAAATAAAAATAATAAATTAAGAGTGGAAAATGAATGAATCAGAAAAAAATTTCTTTATGGACATTTTGAAATTTTTTTTGATGAATTGTAAAGTGTGGAGAGTACTGTATTTTATCCCCTGGCTATTTATTTTTTTTAATATTTTGACACTTTTTTTAGACTTTTTTTGTTTAAATTTTGATTTTATAAATTTATTTAAATATTTTTAAAATCAAATCGGTCGGTTCAGTGCCAAAATGTTTGTCAATTGATTTAAAAAATTCCAAAAATTGTTTTTTAGAATTATTAAACATCTTGAAAAAAATATTCTGACATTTTTTCTCGTAAAGGTAATTTAAATTTAATTTTGGCACTGAACCGACCCAAATATTTATTCACTTAAATAAATATTTTTCTTTCTTTAAAAATTCTTCAAGTCAAAAAAAATTTATTTTGAAAGAGGAACTCTCCAAATAAATAAATAAAATAAATAAATAAAATAAATAAATTAACAAAAATGCCAAAGATTAATTTACAGAGAAATTAGCCGACCACTTTTTTAGTATAAAAGGAAATAAAAGGGTACCCCCTTCTCTCTTTCAAAGGGTACCCCCTTTTCCTCTTTCAAGCACTTTCTTCTTTGAATATTTTTTTTGATAGGTCAAAAAAAGGCCAATCAGCGACGAAACGTCACTTTTGAGAACATTATATTTTGAGGAGTTGATGAATTGCCGAAAAAAAAATATAATATTACAAAAGAAAAATTAGCCGAAAAAAAAATTTTTAAAAAAGATGGACTAAATGAGAAATTAAATATCTAAAAAAATATATTTATCAGAAATATAAATGTTTTAATTTTGAAATTAATATTTGGCTAATCTAGAGTTAAAAAAAATTATTTTTATTTAAACATATCTAAACTAGAAATTGACTAAATCTAAAGGAGCTAAAGAAAATGTGTCAACGTCGAAGACTTCAAAAATTAAAAACGAAAATACGGACTTTCGTCCAACTAAAAATATTAAAAAAAATGTATTTAAAACATAGAACAATCTCTTTAACATACAAAACCATTAATCCTATAAAATCAGAAGTAATTATTACAAATTAAAATCTAATGTTAATACCTAAATTATAAAATAAAACATTCAACATACATATTTATTTATTTATTATACATTTACAACATATATATACAATCAAATACAAATATATATACAATCAAATACAACATATATACAATCAAATACAAATATATGTAATACATACAATAGGAACAATAGGCATACAAATATATTTATATAGTTTAGGGAAATATAGGGGAACAATAATTAACAATATTTACGGAACAACAATTACATATTTTTATAAGAGAATATATTTATTTATTATTATCATCTATCTCCCTCTTTTGTCCATTCTAGATACTTGGCCCATCTTATGCCTCATTCTCTGCTTTGGACTTCACCTCTCCGTTCTCATCTGGCTTTGCCTCCTCCAATGCCGCTCCTTCAGCTTTTGACTCCTCCGCGTTCTGTGGAATTTCGATGACTGTGGGCTTCTCGGCGTCTGTTTTCGATGATTTCCCTTTGTCGACTGCAGATTTATCATTGCCCAACGCTGATTTTGTCATTGACGGCTGCTCACCCTCTGCAGCTCCTTTTTCGTTCTTCTTTCGCTGAAAAAAAAGAAAATAACATTTTTATTAAAAATTATTTTTAAAATAATCTTACATCTTCTTTCCATTTGTCAAAAGTCCCAACAGCAGCAGGGCCCTTTTTCTTTACCTCAGAATCATAAAGAGCACGCAAGCTTTTGTCTTTGTCCACTGCTTGTTCAGGCTTCTGCATTTCTTTTAATTTATTCGTCTTTTGCACCAAGAAGAATGCCAAAATTCCGACAACACACAACAGAAACATAACAATAATTCCAAACACCACATAAAGACCAGTGTTGGACTCTTCCTCGATTTTTGTTGTTGAAGATTTTGTCGTTGTTGTGACCGGTTCTGATTTCAATGTAGGACAGGATATTGCAATCCCTGAAGGAGCCTCAGTTGTGGTAGTCGTTGTTGTTGTCGATGGTGTTGTACAAGTTGGAGTTGGAGTAGGAATGGCAGTAAGTAAACGATAGTACGTAGTATCCTGAATAAAAATAAAATTAATGGATTTCTTTTGTAATAAAAACTTACAAATTGAATGAAGAGCTCACATTTCGGTCCTGATGGTGGATCATTTTTGAGTACATTTCCAGTAAATACTTTAGTTGCATTTAACGAAAGCAAGCTGAAGATAAGCAAATATTCATCCTTTAGAAGTGTATTGTTGATTGTCCATGCAACTGGTTTGACGATGATTGGATTGTTCTCTAGAGCACAAACAGCCTCATTTGAAGGATTGTAAGTATTTTTCTTTGAAGAATTGATCATCGTAAAATTGTCTTCCGCTCTTATCTCCAAATCAAAAATCTTCTCTTTCTTATTGCCATCGTTCTTTACCTCCAAACCCTTATCCAATTCCTGAACTAAAATAAATCTAAGATATAAATATTTAAATATATTATACTTAAATGGACGTAAGCAATATAGTGGACTTCTTCTTCTTTATGCCATGAAATTTCAAGAGACGTCTCATTCAAGCATTCGCCGCCTTTTTCTTCTTTACATTTATTCTTGTCACAAGTTCCCTTCAGAGTTGGACCATCTTTGCTGAATCTTTTGATTTCTTTGTTGTCTTTGCTGTAGATGAAAGGTAGACTAAAAAATAAATTTTTAATCATAAAAATAAATTAAGAAAACGACTCACAGATTCCAATGGCTTTCTTCTCTATTTGTACCAAGACAACTGCTGAGACCTTTGCCATTTCTCACTCCAGCCTTGAACTTGATCTTGTCATTGAAGTCACTAAGCAGATCCACAGTGCATAATTTGCCTTCGTACTTAAGTTCACTGGAAAAATTAATAAATATTTATTTAATTTAAAAATAAATAAACAAAATATTCTTACATGAAGCCATTTTTGATTGTAACATTGCAGGCACCCGCAAGTTTTTTGTATTCGGTATAGCTGATGTTCTTCCTGAGGCCAATATAGTTGTCGTACTCTTCCGTGTTGAGATTCACTTTACCATCCTTCAGAAGCGTGTGTTTGCCAAGTCCAACGGTTTCGTCCTGTCCGGTTACTTGAAGCACAGAGAACGTAGCAAGCAACAGTAGAGAGCACAGAATCGAAGACTTTCTTGTCCAAGGTCCTGTGTCAAGCTCCATTGGATGCAGGCAGCGGAAGAGCATGAAGTGTTGTTGTTTGTTTTGATGTAGACGATGTTGGTGTAGTTTTGATGAAGAGTTTGTAGATTGTTAATAATGAAGAAAAATAACAGGGTTTTTATAGTAAAAAGTTTATAATTTTTATTTTTCAAAGAATAATGATCAAGTTGAAATGTTACTATATAAGCTGGCAGATTTATTATAATATAAAAGCCAGTCTATCCGTCAAAATTGAGAGAGACATATGTACTAAGACTTGTCTTTGTTCTTCCTTCTCAGAATAAGCTCCCGCCTTATTCCTCTGTTAAATTGACGATTTTCATATTTGACGTTTTGTCCTTTTCCATTTTGGAATTTTATTAAATTGTTTAATTTAATAATTTCAAAAATCAGTACTAGAAAACTGACAAAATAGTCTAATTTCACAGTAAGGGTGGTGGTTAAGTGGTTTAGTTTCGCTGAAAAATTAAATCATTCCGAATCGATTAAGTTTGTTATCTTTTTTTTCTCTAATTCCATTAAAAAAATAAATTTTTTTTCTTCTTTTAGTCAATTTAAAATGGCATTTTTAATTTATTATTGGAAAATAATTAAAAAAAAATAAATAAAAATAAATTTTATTGGTAAAATGGGCACACACACACACCTGTAAAATAAAAAAGACAAAATAAAAAAGTTTTTTTTATAAATATTAAATAAATTATTAAATAATTAATTATATTTACCTTTACAAAAAATAAAAATTAAATGAAAATTAGTGAACAACGCAAACTAAGAAGAGCCCAATTAAAAAATATACGAGAAAGAGAACGTGTTGTGTATGTTAATAAGGTAATTATTTAATTTTAAAATTTAAAGAAAAAATTAAAAAAAATTTTTTTAATTTTTCAAGGCGTTTTTAATGCTTCGCACATGTCTACCCCAAATGCGTGGAAGAAAAAGACGTGTTTCAAAATTAAAATTGCTTTTAGCAGCTATAGAGTATATAAAAAGATTGGAGAATTTGCTTTAAAAAATAAAGAAAAATTTTAAATTTCAAAAAAAAAATTAATTAATTAACTTAAATTTACCAAAAAAATAACAAAAAAAATTAAAAAAAAATTTAAATAATAAGACTTTTTCTTTTTTTCTTTTTCAAACCTTGATGATGTTTCCTTTTATTCTTCTCAATTATCTTATTTTTTAATTTATTCTCCTTTTTTATTTTTAATTTTTATTTTGCTTCTCTTCTTTGTTTAAATCATTATATTCTTCTTCTTTTATATTTTTTAAATTAAATTCTTTTTTATTTTTGTAAATCTTCTCATCTTTTTTATCAAATTTTCCTCTTTTTAAGACCATAAAACTGAAAAATTAAAATTAAAAAATTTTAATTTTGTAAATTTTAATTTTTCTCATTAAATTTACTAAAATAACCTCAAATTAAATTTTAAAAAAATTAAAAAAATTTACTGTTCAGCTCCCTTAGGTATTTTTGGCAATTTTCTTTTTAAATTATCCTCTTTAGCCGTCATTTTCATCAACTAAAAAAATTATTTTTTAAAAAATTTGGTATTTTCTGTACGCGCACAAAAGTCCGCAAGTTTTGTCCGCAACTTTGTTTTTTTTGCTTATTTTCTCAAGGGGATTATTTTAAAAAATAAAAATATGTATATTTATATATTGGTTTATTTTCCACAAGTATTATTAAAAGAATTTTAAAAAAAATTAATAAAAAAAATTTTGCGGACAAAACTTGCGGACATTTTGTGCCCAAAATACCCAAAAAAATAATTAAAAAAACCTTGTTCTTTTTAAAAGCTTTAGTAATTCTCAATTTTCTCCCTTCAAATAAAGCATTATTTAATCCAATAGCTTCAATTATTGAATTTGAATCAGAAAATTCAACATAACCAAAACCTTTGGTTAATCCAGTCTGTTTGTCTCGAAGTAATCTTACACCACTAATTTTGCCACATTGCCTAAAATGTGCTCTAAGAGAGTCGTCTAAAGCTGTGTAAGGAAGATTTCCAATAAAAATTGTTCTAAAATTTAAAAAAAAATTTTTTTAATTTAAAAAAAAAAACCTTTTGCAGTCAAATTCGCGTTTTGCTCCCATAGTAACTCGAAGAACGTGTTTATTTAATTTTGTTCCATTCCTGAAATTAAAAAAAATATTAAAATGTTTAAAAAATATATTTAAATAAAAAAATTTTTTACATAGAAAAACCCAATTTTTGAAGAAAATATAATTAAATTTTTAACAACTAATTTTGAGGAAATTAGTAAAATGATTTTTATTTGTTTAGGAAATTTTTTTTGACTCAAAAAATGTCAAAATAAAATTCAAAAAATTCAAAAAAATCTAATTTAAAAATACATTGATTTAACAGCTTTTTCAGCATCTTCTTCTTTATTGAAACGAATATAAAAATTTGTAGACGTTAAACGATCAGATAATTCTTTGTTTTTGCTTAACATCATTTTGGTTAATTTGTCTGTCATTTGAAGATGTGTTCTTTGATAAACAGCTTCAATATCGCCAAAAACTCTTTAAAAATAAATTTTAAAAATATAAAAAATAGAGAATTTTTAAAAAGAATTTTCTTTATCCAACCCCCATTAATCTAAAATTTTTTATAAATAATTTTTGATCATAAAATTGAGTAGTATTCCAGTTTGTGGTCCCCTTTTTTAACTTGTTCATATTTTCCCTTATTTTTGCACCTCTGTTGATTAAATTTATTTGACAAAAACAAAAAAAAAGAATTAAAAATGGGGACTACAAACTGGAATATTTTACAAAGATTCAAATTCTTTTATTTTTTTTAAATTCTCTGTTTTTTCTTCTCCTAAATCCTTAATAAAATTTAATAAACCTGAACAACTTGCGAATTTCTCTACGTCTAGTACTTGAAGGAACATTTCCAACAAAAACAGTTCTTGACTCAGACGCCTTTATTTGTGCTTTTCTATGTTTAACAGTTTCTCTTAAAATTTTAAATTAGAAAATTAATTTAATAAAATTAAAAGAAACCTTCTCGATTGCTTCAACGGATCGTTTTCCTCGTCATTAGAAGAATGGATGTCTTCATCATTTTCAACTTCGTCATCGTTAGACTCTTCGCTTTCATCTTCATTTTTAGAAAAAACAACTTCATTAGTCGAACTTTCATCAGAACAATCCTCCTCTTCGTCTTCAAATTCTTCTTCAGATTTATCTTCGTTTTCTTCCTCTTCTTCGTTTTCTTCTAATTCTTCGTTCTCATCGTCGTCTTCTTCGTATTCCTCTTCTCCTTTTTCTTCAAATTTATGTTTAATTCTATTTTCTTCATTTTCTTCTTCATCATCTTCAAAAGATTCATCTTCAAAACTATCAATAACACTCTCATCATCAGAATTCATATCTTGTTCACTCAAATCATCCAAAACCGGTGCATTCCTGCCAAACTTTTTATTATTAAATTTGTTTTTATTTGTTTTTTGATTCTTCTTGATCTTTTCAGAAGTTGAAATTACTTTCTTTTTGGATTTTTCAGTAGAGAATTTAACCATTTTTTACTAAATGAAAGAAAAAATTTTAAAAAAATATAAGAGATCATCGCGGGAGAGCCCCAAGCGGGAGTTTGCGGGATCCCGTTCCCGAAATCCCAACTTTTTTGATTTTCTAGATTATTGGTTTTACGGGATTAGAAATTTTATGATTTCCGGGGTTTTCAGAGTTGGGATTTTGCTGGATTTTTCCGTGGGATCCCGTCCCGTCTTTCATCGGTTTTTAAAAATAATCTCACAAACACTCGAAATCCGTAAAGATATGATTTTTCCCTCTATAAAAGCAACAAATTTAATTCATTTAATTTAACTGGCTCACTACTTCCCGCTCTGTTGGTTGATTATTCTCACGCAGCACTATTACTACTACTATGAGACTTTCCCGTTTTGGACGACCAATCGCAAATAGATGTAAATATCTACTCGACAGACATATTTTGAATTTTCCACCAAGGACAACTTCGTCATGGATCACTGTTTGCGTTGACAACGATGAGAATAAGACAAAGGAAAGTTTAAGGCGACGAGAACTGTTGTCAGTGGAGTCAACGCAAACACTTGGTATGAAATTTTTAGTTTTTTTATTAAATTTCAAAAATTTCTTTCCCCTTTTTTAGACGTCGCAATCTATGAGAATATTTCCGTCTATGATCTACCAGAACAGCCGTACAGCTTGATGACGCTTAATGATCTTTTTGGTGAAGAGGAGAACAACAACAACAATTTCAGAGACGAAACGTGGACTGTTTATGCAGACTCCTTTCTTAGTGTGCAAGAATCGTCATCTATGGAATGTGAATACAGTCTATTAGCTCTTGATAAGTTGGACCTTGACGATGCTTTTGAGGAAATGC
Organism: Meloidogyne chitwoodi; assembly: GCA_015183035.1. Taxonomy (NCBI): domain Eukaryota; kingdom Metazoa; phylum Nematoda; class Chromadorea; order Rhabditida; family Meloidogynidae; genus Meloidogyne; species Meloidogyne chitwoodi. The sequence goes on from JACZZP010000010.1 coordinate 299,995, forward strand.
AACAACGACGATCACAACGCTGTAACAACTACTACAATCGAAGGTTACGTTCAGCTGTCTATGGTGTAGTTGTCCCGGCTACCGAAGAAAGTTTGATTGGAATTAGAGGTAGACATATGCGAGAATATTCTCCGCCTTATGGAGAATTTGGTCCAATTGATGGTGTGCGAGTCCCGTTCTCAGATGAATCTTTCCAATGCTATGGTGATGAACATTTTGACAATAAAGGTTAATTTTTTGAAATTTTATTTAAAAAGAAAAATTTAGAAATCGGAAAAGACCACAAACGTGTGCAAAAATTAACTGTTCGCAAAATGGACACTGCTAAAATTGGAAAGGTTCAATTGGTCCGTAAAGCAAAATCTGTTGGGGATTTGCCGAGTTCAACAACTATTTGGAGTTATGATGATGAAGAAGATGATTCTGGTAAAATAAATATATTTTTTGTAAAAAATAAAATTTAAAGTTTCAGCTTGCTCTGATTGGGAATCTGAAGATACAATTTCGGCTGAAACTGAAGAAAGCTTTTCTAGTAGTTCAAATGATGCAGACATATCTTCCTGCGATGAAGACGACCGTTCTTTTTGTAGCTGTTTTAGTGAAGGTTTTTTAAATAATTAAAAAGAAATCTTTACAAACTTCAAATCTAGACTACTCCTCTTGCTCCGATTCTGTTTCGTATTTGGAAGACTCGGACGGTCTGGCTAAATTCGATTTTTCGCTTACCGATAAATCCGTGCAAATAATCTCTTCTAAACCATCAAATATGCAATTGAATGTGGAGAAGACAAAGCAACTCAAACATTTTGATATGATGAACAAACCAACGCAGTACTTGACCAATTCGTCTTCCTCAACTTCATTTTCATCAAAAATGTCAGTCACAGGGTCTTCTTCTGCCTTCACACAAGTTTGAACTGCTTCAATTTATTTTTAAAAAATATTTTTTTAAATTAAGACGATCGATGTGCTTCCAGAATATAATTTATTCAAAGAGCAGCAAGAATTGAGAAACTGCGCCATTGAAGCGTGCAATATGGACACATTTCTGCAACTAATTGAAAATTCGTTTCCCTCTGTGTGGTAAGACTAGAAAAATAAATTTATTTTAAAATTAATTTTTAAAGTGCTGAACATCTTCTAGACAAAATATTCTTTGACTATCGTCAACTTGTATGTCAAAGAATGTGTGAAGAGGAGCAGCAACAAGAAGAAGAGGATGAAGTGAATAAAACAATTGACTCTGAAATTGGCAACTGGGAAGAAGAAAAAGAAGATTATTTTTGGCCATAAAGAATATATAAAGATGGAAGAATATAAAAGTAAAGTTAGTTTGTTTGTTTGCCATTTTTACTCATATAACTATTTAACTGACCTTTTTTTTGTGTAAATATGTAATATTTAGTAGGTTGATTTTTTGCGTGTATATATTGTTGTAATTGTAAAATAAATATTTATTTAATAGTTTATAATTTAATTTTTTAATAATGTTTTTTTAATCATTTTTATTATTTTTGTTTATTTTTTTTTTCTTTGGTAAAAGTGAGTCAACGGGGAAATAATCCTAACAATAAACTGAAAATACCGGATATCCTTCCGCTTCCACCCAAACGTTAATTGTGAAAAACAAGAAAAGGTGATGGTGTTTTTCAAAAATATTTGGTTCTATATTTTTTAATTTTTATTTTTTACAGATTAAAAAATGTTTAAAAGATATTCTAAAAGATTAAGGGAAAAAAATAATAACAACAAAATTAGTGATGATAATTCGGTTATTTATGTGTCGGCTAAAGAAGAAATTTCTGATGAAAATGACAATGTAACACTGTCATCTGAACATAATCGCAAAGGTTTTAAATTGTACTTTAAATATTTTTGGACCTTTTTTTGTATTTTTGGTGTTACTTGATGTCCTAAAATCGCTTAATTTTCAATTTAAAATTTCAGAACTTTTGAATGATTTTGAACAAAGTAATATGGGAAAGAACACTTATCGTTGTCTTTATTGCAATTTACATTTTATGTTTCGACGTGTTGAGCGACATTTGGAGTCAAAGAGACACGCAGTTTTGAAAAAGGCTCATGAAGGTTTTTAATTTTTATTAGATTTTTAAAATATTTTTTGCAATTTTTAAGTATAAAGTTGGGAATTTTGTTTATTTTTCTGATTTTTTCAAGTCTTTTTTTAAATTTTATTCTAGATGCTTCCAAAAATCCAAAGCTTGACAGCACTTCTCCATACACAATTAACTGCCCTAATGATGGTTGTTATACTTCAAGTGTCCTAGGTAAAAAATACGTCTATTGCATTGATTGCAAACAAAACTTGATAAACCTAAAAAGAGTTTTATGGCCACATATTTTATCATTATCACATCAAAATGCTAAAGAAGGAGGTTTTTTTATTTAAATTTTTAAAATTAAATATTTAAGCCAAAAAGGACAACACTTTATTGAAGAGTTCAAATAGGCATCGTCACTCAAGCAACGATTTAAATAAAAGCTTAAAAATCGGACTAGTCAAAGTTGTAGATGAGATCTCATCTTCATCGTCTTCTGATGAATGCGAGGATGAGGACATTTGTAAGTATATTTTTTTTAGTGAGAAATAAAACTAATCGCACCCAGCAGGCATCGAACCTGCTGCTTTATTGGGGAAATATTCTTTTTAACCAACTTAACTATGCAACATGTCATTGTTTTTTCCTAATTCCTCTATTTCCCCACATTACTATTTTTATAGAAAATTAATTTTTAGCCTCGTCAACAACAAATAATATTAAAAACGACGGTACTTGTCAAGATGGTATGGTTTTTTTTGCGGACTTTTTTTTAGGACAAATTATTATCATATTTTATTCACACATATGTTATTTGATTTTTACCTCAAGGCAAGTAAGGGTCTACATAGACTAATAAATATGTGTAAATGTTTCTGACCTAGTCATTTACATTTTTTAATCAATTATTCTATAAAATGATTCAATCTCTTAAAAATTTTACTTTATTACAATTATGCAACAAAATCAGTTTACCAGAGGATGAATTTCAACAATGGCTTACTGATTTAGGTATGCTTCACAAAACAAGAACATGTGTTTGTGGTTCAGAAATGCGTAAAGAGAAGATGAGGGGATATGGGCTTTGGCGCTGTAAAAAAACATCATGTAGAAAAACAAAAGGGGCTTTGGTTGGCACTTTCTTCAATGGTTTTAAGCTAACTTTCAAGCAAGTGATGCAGGTAAATTTTGCCGATTATGTACTTTATACCATGTGGGAAATTTCCTTCTAAGATAATGTATTTTTGGTCGAGAAGACCAGTTATACATATTAATCAAAAAGAATTTTGCATGAATTTATTTGGAAACGACATTTTGGAGGAGATGATTGTTTTTTTAATTTGATTTCACAAATTGTAAATAATGAAAAATATATGTGTGAATAAAATATAATAATAATTTGTCCGCAAAAAAAGTCCGCAAAAAAAACCATACCATCTTGACAAGTGCCAAAACGACTCTTTTACTCGTTATCTTGAACTCAAAAAAACCTTCAAGGATTTGTGTTATTGTATTTATTGTAAACAACATTTTAGACTTGTGGTTCGTAATAAACACTTAAATCTACAAAAACATGCTTTAAATAAAAAAATTTTTAAAGGTTTTTTTAAATTGTTTTTATTTTTTCTTTTGTTTTTAGAAAGCAAAAAGAATAAAAAATCTTCTCCTATTATTGATGATTCATCTCTTAGCTTACAATTAACCGATGAAAGCTTCAAGAAAAGCGAAAAAGGAGAAAATTTTGTTTTTTGTATTTATTGTAAAAGTCATCTTTCTACGAAGCGTAAAAGCAATCTTATTGATCATAAAAAAACTGCAAAACATATCGTTGCGTTGAGATCTGTTAAACAAGGTTTTTTAATTAATTTTTTCTTGTAAAAAATTAATTTTTATTTAGTCTTGATTTTTAAAAATTTTCTATTTTTGGGGAAGTCTGAAACGTGTTTTTTAACTATAAACTTTAGATAAACAAGAAAAAATATTTATTAAATAATTTACCAAAATTTGTTTTCTTGCTTATAAAAGTGGATATTTATTTTTTAAAATAATAAACTGGGCCTTTTGCTGATGTAAGAGGTCGTCCATCTACAGGGTTTTTTCGTTATAAAAGTTTTATTATAAACAATTTTCCTATTAAAGAAACTTAAAATAACCAAAAATAGATTTAAAAAATTTAAGATGAATTAAACCAAAAAGATGAAGCTAAAAATGATGAAAGTGTTACCAACGAAAATGAACCAAACGACAACAATAATATTGATGAAATGGATCAAGTTTTATCTGATAGTTCTTCCGGAATAATTGGGAGAGAGGATGAAAGTGATTCTTCTAGTAGTAGCACATCACTTGATGAACTAGAAAGTGTCTCGTCAAAACTTGCTGCTTATATTACTCGTAAAAGACGACGACGGAAACGAATGAACACTTATGTGGTTAAGTCAGTCAAACAAGAATTGTTTTGAACTTTTTTGAGAAGATTAATTTTTTTTAATATATTTGTTAAGTTTTTATATAAAATTTTAATTTTTTATAAAATATTGAATTTTATTTTTTGATTTTTATACATTTTGTTTTTGACCAATTTAATATTTTTTTAGTTATTTTGTATTTTTGATGTTTGACATTTTGGAAAAATGTTTGTAAACGTTTCCAGACATTTCGTCGTCAGAAATTGCAGACATTTCGTCCCAACAGCAAAAAATGTGGCTCGGGTAAACGAAATGTAGTTTTTTTGCCGTAGAGGCGAAATGTCGTGCAATTTTGTTCGACGAAATGTACAGGTCTAGACGTTTAAAGGTTTTTTCTTTTTTTATAAGTTTATCATAGACCGGGATAAAATCAGAAACGGGAATTCCCGGAGTTTTCCAACGTTAAATTAAGAAATTATCTAATTTTGATATTGAAAAATAATTTATAATTTTTTATATTTAGATGAGTTGTTGTTCTTCATTTTTCAGACGCAATTTGTTGTCTTTTTCTAATAATTATTTTGGCAAATGCTTTTTGAGTACTTCTGGTTGTAAACATTCAGTTTTTGATCCTAATGAATGGTGTGATCCAATTGTCAGTATTGAACAGGTTTTTTTTAATTTTAATGATTTTATATGAGAGGTTATCTTATTTGTTGTTTTACCTCTTTAAATTTGTTGTTTTCTCTGTTTTAAAGATTTCTCTTTTTTTGTTTCAGTTGGTCAATTTAATCTTTCAAAACATTATTTTTAATGTTAAATTTAGCTTAACAAACCTTTACCTGATGATGATCCAAGACGTTATTTACATCCAAAACAAATGCATTCCAACAAAACGCCTGTGTTTTATAGGTTTTTAATTTTATTATTTTCGACAATTTTTTTAAATTGAAACCTTTTACACGATTCCAACAAATTAATTTAAATTAAAAAATTTATTTTTTAGAAATGAGATTGTAGACAGAATGGCCAATATTTTTATGTTAGAAGGCAAAAAAGAATTAATTCGTGGAGAAATTTATGGAGCATTGGAAATTATTAAGCGAATTCAATACAAGTTTTAAATTATTTTTTTTTTAATTAATTTAAATTTTTAGAAAATGGCTCGATGAAAAGGACGAAAATAAACGGGCAAAAATAGTTCTTGATCCTCTCGAAGTGACTAATTTGGCTATTTTGAATTGTAGGCCAATAATGGAACTTAGGCCTGTTGGTCGAAGTAATTTTTAAAAATTAAATTTATTTTTTTATTTTAATTTTTTTAATAAAAAAGCTGGGACAATCTATCAAGTGCCTTATCCAATTTCTGAGCATTACTCCATCTTCCGAGCGCTCAAAATGATGAGGACTATTTTGAGGGAGAAATGTAAACATGCTCAAAATCGAACTAGGGTTTGTTTCTTTTTTTGCTTTTATAATTATTTAATTGATTTTTAATGATTTTGGGCAAGTACTTGAGTCGTTGATTACCTTAAATTTACTAATTTAAGACCCGGTGTTTTTATTCCAAACAAAAACATTTTTAGCAATATTTCCTCCGTTTTTTTAGACTTTTCTGGCTCATGAACTTATTAATGCAATGAACAATGAAGGTTTTACTATTCAGGCAAAACAAGAATTACATAGACTTTGTGAAAAGAATAGGGCATATTCAAGTTTTAGGAGATATTGAAAAAATATTATTTTTGTTATATTTTGATAAATATATTATTTTAAAAATTAATTTTCTAATTTTTTATATTTGTGAATTTTCTTTGTAATATATTTTTAAATTATATTTTTCTTTATTTTAGAATATTTTCTTAATGTATTGGAATATCTTAATTTTTTAATTTTTAAGCTTATTTGATTTATTAACTGCTTATTTTTTTATCAATAATGACTTCAACAATGACAGCTTTACTTAATGATTTTGAGCAACGATATTCTATTAATACTGCAGGTTTTTTTAAAATAATTTTATTTGAAAAATAGAAGAATATTTTTTGATTTTTACGGAGAATGAACTCTTTCAAAATAACTCCAATTAACGTTAATTTTCAATTTTAGAAATAACTTCAAAAATTGGTCAGTTACAAAAGTTAACACCTTCAGAGGTTCCTTCTGCTGCAAATGAAGTTAAAAAACTATTAATGGACGTTGAAGACCTTCTTGAGCAAATGGAGTTGAGTGTAAGAGAAATTGAACCGAGCAAGTTAGTATTTTAGGTATTTATAATAAAGCAAAAAATAGAAATAAGTATGTTGGATTCGTGGTTAAGTTGGTAGTGTTGTTGATTGTGATATGGTATGATGAGAGTTCCATCCTCAGTGAGGGACACTGGTGTTTTTTCCCTTTTATATTTATCTATGTTAGAGTTTTCGTTTTTAAATTAAAAATTCTTATTTCAAATTATTTTTGTTTTTTAGTCCTGATCGTCAAAAATATGATTTACGCGTAAAAAGCTTTAAAAGTGACAAAAAACAATTAGAAGCAGAACTGCGAAAGGCAGTTGATCGAATTCGTAATATTGCTGATAGAGACGAACTTCTTTCTTTTAATGATGCAGCCATAAATGTTGATCAGGTTTCTTTTTAAAAAATTTATTAGAATAAAGTGTACCTTTTTTCTTAGCAAGACAAATTAATTGCAAATACTGAAAGATTAGATGCAGGAACAAGAAAATTGCAAAATTGTGAACGAATTACAATTGAAACTGAACAGGTTTAATAAAATAATTTTGACTAGCTGAGCCTCTTCAATTCGATATAGGAAATTATTTTACTATTTTTAATAAAAATAATTTTTTATAATTAAATAGATTGGTGAACAAGTTCTCGGAAATTTAAGTCTTCAAAGAGAAACTTTAACACGTAACCGCGATCGTATGAGAGAGGCAAATTCTGATTTGGGACGAAGTAATCGAATGCTTTCTCAAATGATTCGAAGGTTTTTTTTAATTATTTTAAAAATTAAAAAATTTTAGAGTGATCCAGAACCGTTTGGTTCTTTTGGTGGTTTTTGTTGTGTTGATGTTCTCATTGCTTTATTTGGTATACAAAGCAATTTAAAAAGAAGAAAAATGAAGATGAAACTTAAAAAGGATTTAATTTTCAAATTGTTTTAAAAATGTTCATTTATACCTAAGTCACTTGAAGGACATTCCCCTTTTCGGTATTTTTTCTTTAAAATTTGACGTCTTTTTAAAATAATTTGGATGTTTTGTGTACTTTAATAATACTAAAATGTAAAATAAAAATAATTGAAAAATAATTCATATCTATCTGCATTTATCATTAAAAGGATTTTTTATTTCTTAAATTTTTCAAATTTTATGTGTTTTGAAAATTATTTTAGATAAGAAAACTATTTACCCTATTCTTTTAATTTTTTGAGTTTACATTTTTTTAGAATGCATTCTTTTTATTTGTATATTATATTTTTAAATTATTTTGTTTTTTCTGAACGTGAAATTGCTTTTCTACAATGCATTTGGAGGCATGGAGATCGTGTAAATTATTTTACTTTAAAAGCTGTGCGCCAAATTTTTTTATTAGTGGATAAAACGCCAATTTGAGTTCTGGCGTTCTTTACCCCACTAAAATAGTCGTGGCGTACAGATTAATTTTTTGACTTCAAAAATTTTTTTGACACTTGAATTTGCTACTAAAATATAAGGCCAAAAATAATTATTTTTTAACACCAGAATTATTCAAAAATAAATTTTATTTTTTAGGCGCCGAAAAAACTTCCATACCCAACTGATCCTTATGACGAGAAATATTGGCCTAGAGGATGGAATCAATTGACAAATGTTTGTTTCAATAAAATTTTATTTTTATGGTTTTGATTCAGTTGGGAATGAGTCAAATGAGTGGACTTGGAAAATTTTTTCGACAACGTTATATTGAGGAATTGTCTTTGCTTAGTTCGAGTTATGATCCTGACGAGGTTATTTTTAAGGATTAAAAAATTCTTGAGTTAACTATGTTTGAGTAAGTTCCATTAGAGTATGAGATCTAATCGGACAATAATCTCAGATTTTTTAAATAAAATTCCAAATAAAAGCGTATTTAAGTACATTAGAGTCTGAACTAGTCAAGTTTAGGTACCCACCCCATTTAATCGCAAGAAAATATTTTACAACTAAAAGACTGAATAAATAAAATATTTTCTTGCGAATAAATGGGGTGTGTACCTAAACTTGACTGTGTAGTTCACTAGAGTCTTGTCCTTATATTTGTTAAATCTGGATTTGAACCGACTAACAAATAAATAAAATTAATTAAAAATAAATATTAATTTTATTTAAGGTATTTATTCAATCATCAGATTCAAAAAGGGCGTTAGTTTCTGCTCAAGCACTACTTCATGGCTTGTATCCGATTACTGACCCATCTGAGCAGTTTGATCAAAATTTAAATTGGTTGCCAATTGCTGTCCATTCTACTGGGTCTAACAATGAGGCAAAGATTTTTAATTTTTTTAAATTAAATTTTTTAACCATTTGAGTCTGAGTGCACTAAAATCTATATTTACTTGCATTCCTTCAAAGGAATAAGTGGGAATGAGGGAAATACAAATAAAGTATGGGATAACTGACGATTGTGATAATATAAGATTTTAGTCATTGAGACTCTAATGTCCAAAATTTTTAAAATTAAAAATTTTTTTTAAGCTTTTGAAGCCAACAAGTATTGAATGCCCTATTTATGATGGAATTAAAAATACAATTAAAAAACAATTGGAAATTGAATTGAGTGATAAATACAAAGATTTGTTTGAGTTTTTACGTGTCAAAGTTTTTAATTCTACACAGCCTCTTGAATTGCATCAAGTTGCTTCTTTAAATAATTTAAATAGAGAGGTTTGTTTTTTTTTAATTTTTTTTTCAAATTTTATTAGTGCCAAAAATACTCAAATTTCTCAAAAATTTATTTTTTTCTTTTTAGATTGCCCACAATTTTACGCAGCCTTTGTGGGTGGATCGTAAATGGCCTCAATATGGCAATTTGAGTACCCTTGCATTAGTATGTTTTAATTAATTTTAAGTCCATTAGAGTCTCAATAAAAATTAAAATTTTTAAATTATTTTCTACAAGACTCTAATGTCCAAAATATAAAAAAATATTTTTAAGGTAACTGAGTTAAGACGTTTGGAACGAATAAATGAATTTAAAAGACCTGAATTGGCTTACTTAATGGGTGGTTTTTTGCTTGGGGATTGGATTAGCAGGGCAGAGAAGGTATAAAAATTTAAAATTTAATTTTATTATTTTTTCCAAAAATAAAGGTAGTAAATTCAACATCTCCAAACGAAGCAGAAAAGGCAATTTTGTATTCATCACATGATGGAACCTTACAAGTACAAAATTTTTTAAATAAAATTTTTTTAATTTTTAAGGCACTTTTAAGTTTAATGGGGCATCATAAATTTGATCAATTAGTTCCTTATGCTAGTACAATTTGTATGGAAATTTTTAAAAATAACGGCACTTTTCATATTGAGGTACTTTAGAATATTTTTAAAATGTCGGAAATTTGAGTCTAAGAATAGACATTTGAGTCTGGGTATTTTTTAAAAATAATAAAATTTTATTTCAGATGTTTTATAGACAAACGGGTATTGTCATTCCTTTAAAATTCCCATTTTGCCCTTTTAAATATTGCCCAGCAGACGTTTTACTCAAATCATTAAAGGGAAGAGCTATTTTTGAAAGGAAAAGACTATTTAAGGTTTTATATTCTACCTATATATTCAACTTATTTTTTGCTTTAGCTTTGTGGAAGTGAAGATACTTATTGTAAATTGTGAGTGTAAAAGACAATGTTGTGAAAATAATTTTAGTCTCAAACTTAAATTTTTATGTTTTCATTTTTCTAGTCTAGTATTTCCTTGTATATAACTTCTAGTTGTTAAATAAATTAAAAACAGAATTTTAAAAATAAAACTTAAGATTACAAATTCTGATTTTTGTATTTTTACTTTAACAAATTCTGATATTGTTTGTAAAAGAATTCTGATTTTATTTATTTATTTTAGAATAATTCTTATATGCTTGTTTTTACGAGTATTCTGATCGTATTTTTAAGTTTGTATTTTTATTAATTATAATTAAAAAGTAATTCTGATTTACCTAACTTAATTTTTAAATTTTTCTAGTAAAATAATCTATGCTCAACAATAAAAATAGTAATAGTAAAAATCAAATAAGACATTATTTTTTATCATAAATTAATTTTTCTCTTTAGACCACACAAATTGTTAAATAAAAAATTAACACATATACTCAATCTGTACTTCTCTTCGCTTTATTTTTTTTTAATTTTAAAAATGTGAAAGAATTAGCTTATTATTTAATCAGCACAGTTATTTTTTAACAGTAATTTAATCCGATATTTTTTTTAAATATTAAAAATAATTTGTGATAATATATGAATATTTTAGAGTGAAGCTAAATTTAATTTTTATTTCATTCTGAACAAAAAATATTTATAATTAAATATTATCCATTTTTTAAATTCTTTCACTTCCTAGAAAGCAATCAGTCATTAATATTTTATCAAGAAAAATGGAAAATTTGATACTAAATTCTCCAATACCCTCACAATATTATATTGACAAAGAAAAATTATATGGAGCTAATAATTATAAACCCCTTCCTGTTGTTATATCTTATGGAAAAGGTGAAAAAATTATCTTATTTTTTTAAGGTTCTGCGACTTTTGCGCCGGGGACTTTTGCGCCGCGACGTTTGCGCCGCGACTTTTGCGCCGGAGACTTTTGCGCCGAAGACTTTTGCGCCGCGACTTTTGCGCCGGACGACATTTGCGCCGGAGACTTTTGCGCCGGGGACTTTTGCGACGCGACTTTTGCGCCGCTATTAAATTTAAAAAAAAATAAAATATTTATTAAAAATTAAACGTTAACATTTATTATAAAAATAGTATCAGCTAAGTTTTCATAAGCTAACAGTCTATAAACTAATTACCCCAGTCATAAATACCTTTGGTAGTTAACGATAGGATAATGCGTGTAAATGAGATATCCACATCTGATCATTAACATTATTTGGTCTACTCAAAAGATGGCATACTTAAAGAAGTCCATAGATCACAAAAAATATGCCCAATCTGCTTTTATATTCTCTAACAAACGAAAAACGTCTAGATCTGTTCATTTGTGACAATTAGAAAATAATTGAGTTTTTAAATTAAATTAGGTTTATTAAATGTTACAAATAAAAATGTTAAATATAAAATTTATTGTTAGTTTAATTTTAATTTTTAATAAATATTTTATTTTTTTTTAATTAATAGCGGCGCAAAAGTCGCGTCGCAAAAGTCCCCGGCGCAAATGTCGTCCGGCGCAAAAGTCGCGGCGCAAAAGTCTTCGGCGCAAAAGTCTCCGGCGCAAAAGTCGCGGCGCAAACGTCGCGGCGCAAAAGTCCCCGGCGCAAAAGTCGGTTTACCTTTTTTAATATCAGAAATATTCAACTCCTAAGTCTTTAATAAGATAACTTCTTTTATTCTCTACATATTATTAATAATACTAGTATTACAAAAATCAGAAATTATTATTTACAAATTCTGATACTTAATTTTCAGAATTATTATTACAAATTCTGGTACTTAAAAATCAGAATTATTATTTACAAATTCTGATACTTAATTTTCAGAATTATTATTACAAATTCTGGTACTTAAAAATCAGAAATTATTATTTACAAATTCTGATACTTAAAAATCAGAAATTATTATTTACAAATTCTGATACTTAAAAATCAGAATTATTATTACAAATTCTGGTACTTAAAAATCAGAATTATTATTTACAAATTCTGATACTTAATTTTCAGAATTATTATTACAAATTCTGGTACTTAAAAATCAGAAATTATTATTTGCAAATTCTGGTACTTAAAAATCAGAAATTATTATTTACAAATTCTGATACTTAAAAATCAGAATTATTATTACAAATTCTGATATTTAAAAATCAGAACATTTTTTAAGGTTGTAATGTTTGGGATGTTGAAGGAAAAGTCTATTATGATTGTCTAAGTGGACAATCAGCCTTAAATCAAGGCCACTGCCACCCTCGTTTAATAAAAGTTATGCAAGATCAATGTCAAAAACTTACTTTAACATCTCGTGCTTTTTATACAAATGCTTTGGGGGAATATGCAGAATATTTAACAAAATTATTTGGATATCAAAAAATGATGCCAATGAATTCTGGTTAATTGTTTTATTTTAAAAAAAGAGTTTAAAATTTAAAAAAGGAGTTGAAGCAGTTGAAACAGCAGTAAAATTAGCAAGAAAATGGGCTTATGAGTTTTATTAAATTTAATTAATTTATTTTATTTTTTAAAAGAGTTAAGGGAGTTCCTTCAAACAATGCAAAAATTATTTTTGCAAAAGATAATTTTCATGGACGTTCATTATTTGCTTGTTCAGCTTCTACTGACCCTGAAGTTTATCAAAACTTTGGTCCTTTTCTTCCTAATATTTTAAGCATTCCATTTGATGATTTGGAAGCATTAGAGGTGATTTTTAAATTAAAAAATTAAATAAAACTTTAAAAATATATTCCAAGGCAACAATTTCTGACCCAGATTGTGCTGCTTTTGTAGTAGAACCTATTCAAGGGGAAGCGGGAGTTGTTATGCCTAGCCCAGGTTATTTAAAAGGAGTGAGAGAACTTTGTACAAAAAATAATGTTTTAATGATTGCTGATGAAGTACAGACGGGATTGGGTCGTACTGGAAAGTAATAATATTTTAAAATATATTCTAATAAACGCCTAGGAAGATAAGCATTTATTAGAATAAATTAATTTTAATGGGCGTTTATTAGAATAAATTAAAAAATATTAAGAATGCTTTGTTGTGATCATGATAATGTTAGGCCAGATATAATAACATTAGGAAAAGCTCTTTCTGGTGGTTTTTACCCAATTTCAGCAGTTTTAGCTGATAATGAAATTATGTTAACAATAAAGCCTGGACAACATGGATCAACTTATGGGGGAAATCCTTTAGCTTCAAAAATAGCAATTGAAGCATTAAAAATAATTAAAGAAGAAAATTTATGTGAAAATGCTTTAAATATGGGAAATATTTTAATATCAGAATTAAATAATAAATTACCTTCAAATATTGTTAATTCAGTTAGAGGAAAAGGACTTTTATGTGCTATTGTTATTGATAAATGTTTTAATTTAATTATAAAATTTTTATTAATATTTTTTTAATATTTTTTAGCTATTGATGCTTGGGAAGTTTGTGTCCGATTAAAAGAAAATGGTGTTTTAGCCAAAAATACACATACAAAACAAATAATTCGAATTGCACCGCCACTGGTTTATTTTAATTTATTTTCACTTTAATACATTTATTTTTTAGATTATTAATGAAAAACAAATAAAAGAAGTAGCAAAAATAATTAAAAAAACAATTCAATCATTTGCTAATTAATTTATCAGAATTAATTATTTGTAATTAATAAAACTACAAACTAAAGATTACAATCAGAATAATCATTAAAATAAACCAAACTTGAAAAAATACAAAAATCAGAATAGACTTAAAAACAGCATATCAGAATTATGTTAAACAGTAAAATACAAAAAAATCAGAATTATTTTTCAGAATCAGAAGTTTCTGTTAAATCAGAATTCTGATTTACCGTTAGATCAGAATTCTGATTTTCCTTAGTTCAGAATTCTGATTTCCGTTAATTCAGATTTATGCTTTTCTAATTTTTATAAAATTCTGATTTATTTTCTAATGTTTTGTGTTTCAACTATTTTGATTATTCTGAAATAATTTCTGATTTATATTCATATAAAATAGTAAATACAAGATAAATAAAAATACAACATATTAAACATTTCAAATTCTTTATCTAATAAATCAAGCAAATTGTTTAATTGTTTCTACAATAATTTGTGATACTTCCAATATTTGTTTTTCATTAATTACCTAGAAGATAAAGTTTAAAAATATAAAAAAAAAATTTACCAATGGAGGCGCAAATCTAATTATTTGTTTATGTGTATTTTTGGCTAAAACACCATTTTCTTTTAATCGGACACAAACTTCCCAAGCATCAATAGCTAAAAAATATTAAAAAAATATTAATAAAAATTTTATAATTAAATTAAAACATTTATCAATAACAATAGCACATAAAAGTCCTTTTCCTCTAACTGAATTAACAATATTTGAAGGTAATTTATTATTTAATTCTGATATTAAAATATTTCCCATATTTAAAGCATTTTCACATAAATTTTCTTCTTTAATTATTTTTAATGCTTCAATTGCTATTTTTGAAGCTAAAGGATTTCCCCCATAAGTTGATCCATGTTGTCCAGGCTTTATTGTTAACATAATTTCATTATCAGCTAAAACTGCTGAAATTGGGTAAAAACCACCAGAAAGAGCTTTTCCTAATGTTATTATATCTGGCCTAACATTATCATGATCACAACAAAGCATTCTTAATATTTTTTAATTTATTCTAATAAACGCCCATTAAAATTAATTTATTCTAATAAATGCTTATCTTCCTAGGCGTTTATTAGAATATATTTTAAAATATTATTACTTTCCAGTACGACCCAATCCCGTCTGTACTTCATCAGCAATCATTAAAACATTATTTTTTGTACAAAGTTCTCTCACTCCTTTTAAATAACCTGGGCTAGGCATAACAACTCCCGCTTCCCCTTGAATAGGTTCTACTACAAAAGCAGCACAATCTGGGTCAGAAATTAGCTTCTAAAAGTAATATATTTGTTTATTTAATTTATTTTTCAAATATTTTTGTTTTTAATACCTCTAATTCATCCAAATTATCGTACGAAACATGCAAAAAGTTTGGAAGAAAAGGCCCAAAATTTTCGAAGCAATCAGGGTCAGTAGAAGCTGAACAAGCAAATAATGAACGTCCATGAAAATTATCTTTTGCAAAAATAATTTTTGCATTGTTTGAAGGAACTCCCTTAACTCTTTTAAAAAATAAAATAAATTAATTAAATTTAATAAAACTCATAAGCCCATTTTCTTGCTAATTTTACTGCTGTTTCAACTGCTTCAACTCCTTTTTTAAATTTTAAACTCTTTTTTTAAAATAAAACAATTAACCAGAATTCATAGGCATCATTTTTTGATATCCAAATAATTTTGTTAAATATTCTGCATATTCCCCCAAAGCATTTGTATAAAAAGCACGAGATGTTAATGTAAGTTTTTGACATTGATCTTGCATAACTTTTATTAAACGAGGGTGGCAGTGGCCTTGATTTAAGGCTGAATAACCACTTAGACAATCATAATAGACTTTTCCTTCAACATCCCAAACATTACAACCTTGAAAAATGTTCTGATTTTTAACAATCAGAATTTATAAATAATAATTCTGATTTTTAACTATCAGAATTTATAAATAATAATTCTGATTTTTAACTATCAGAATTTATAAATAATAATTCTATTTTTAAGCATCAGAATTTGTAAATAATAATTCTGAATTTTCAGTATCAGTGTTATAACTTGGAAGTGAATATTTTGATATTTTTTAAATAATTCTCTAACCTTCTCCATGAGAAATAACAACAGGAATAGGCTTATAATTGTGTGCACCATATTTTGCTTCTTTTTCAATATAATGTTGTGAGGATATTGGTGAATGAACTGCATTTTTGCTTAAATTTCGAAATAAAACTTTGATAGACTTTTTATAGGTAGATAGAGCAAGGTATTGAATATTAGGTAACATTTTTGAATACTTAAAAATAATACTTAATAAATTTAAGTTTATAAATTTTAAGATTAAATAAACTTGGAAATCGTAATATTTAAGTATGCAAATTTTAAGATTAAATAAACTTGTAAGTTTAATATTTAAGTTTGTAAATAATAATATTTATGTTTGTAAATTTTAAGATTAAACTTCAAGTTTTAAGTAAGAAATAAAATAATGATTTAAAATAAATAAATTGATTTTTAATAAAAATTGATTCTAAGAAAAATATGTGAATAAAAGATAAAAGAGTGGAATTAATACGAATAAAAAATACTAAACGTTCACCTTATCACTTTACACTAAACAAAGGGGGAAAAGAATTTATTTCGCTAAGACATAAAATTAATTTTTTGAAAAAATTTTCTGCTAACAAAAATTGACGCTCAAGTTTATTTTATATAATTAGTAAAACTTAAGATTTCAAAGATTACAACATACAACATATAAACTGAAAAATTTTAAGATTGTAAACTTTAATGTTCTAAGTTTAATTAAAAATTAATTGAACAAAAATGAGTGATTTAAACTTAAAACTTGAAAATTCTAAGATTAAACTTGAAACTATTATTTTTACAAACTTGATTTTTTGTCGACTTTGCTAATTAATTAAAATAGCATTAAGAGAGAGTAAGTGAACTTCAAATTTTAGTCAAGGAAATATCATTAAAACTTTCTCAGTCATTTGACACGGAGGTTGGTTATAATTGATGGAATTTTGGGGAAGTTCCTATTCTGTTGATTTTTAATATTTAATTTTTTTTATTAAATAATATTTTTTAGTCTTCCAAAAATCTTTTTTATTAATAAAAAAGATGACCATTTATATGTATTGGTTGCCATATCAACAATAATTGCTATCTCATTATTTAAATAAAAATAAATAATATATAATTTTGTTAATTAATATAATGGAATATTCATAGAATGAAAAAAAACAGAAAAAAATCATTTTTATAAAAAATTGCTTTTTGTTTTTCCACGGGGATAGCCTGAGGCGAAACAACTTTGGTGAAGTATAACTCTGTCCAAAATTGTTCAATCGAGCTTATTTTGATTTCATTCGACTCATCTCGAAGAGCTTTTTTAAATGAGCTATCATTTGCATAATTGAATTTTTATTCGAATTTTTAACTTTAAAATTAGCTTCTTATGGTTTGTCAATGTTTAAATGCCTGTATCTTGGCTCATATGCACTGTTACATTAGAGTTTTACCTTTCGATTCAACACGATGAGACGAATCGAATGGTATATATATTTTATTTTTTCCGAGGATTAACTATATTTTCTAAACAAAATAGAATGGAGGAATTCTTAAATTTTTAGCTAATAAATCCTGGAAAAAATTAAATTATTTTTTTAATTTAAAATGATCAACAACATTATATCTGATAAAGAAAAACAATTTAACCAATTTAAAAAAGAAAATGTTGAAAATAATGAAGAATGGCGTCCCTTACATATGCATCAAGTTGTTGCTGTTTCAATGGTAAAATTTAAAAAATTAAAAAGAAAACTTAAAATTATTTATTTAAAAAAATATCATAATAAGGATTCTTATCTTTTCCCAATACTTTATATTAAAAAAAATATTTTTATTATTTTTAATTTAAAAAATAAAATGTCTGAGGGAGAACAAACTCGTTTAGAGGTGTTTTTTAATTTTAAAAATAAAAGTTTGATTTTTTTAATAATTTTAATTTTTTTTAGTAATCTTAGAAATTTTTTAAAATATTTTTTAAATATTTTTTAAGGTCATCAAAAATTGGTTGCGTCCTCGCGACAAAACGACCCAACTTTTACAAGAAGAAGAAAATGCGCTTACTAATGAGGTTAATACTTCACTTGTTTTTGAGCCTATGGTAAATATTAAAAAAAATTTAATTAAAAAATTATCTTTTTAAGCCAATTACAATGGAACGCATTCGTTTACTTAAACAAATAGGAAAAACACCGTCACAAAGCAGTTTTGCAAACTTAAGTGAGTAAAATTGTGTAAAATAATACAAAGCAGTTTTGCAAAGTGAGTAAAATTGTAAAATAATACAAAGAAGTTTTGCAAACTTAAGTGAGTAAGATTGTAAGATTGTAAAATGACTTAAAGAGTATCATTTTAACTTTCATTTTCAAGTAAAATGAAGAAATAAAAATAAAATAGAGTATAAAAAAATATTTTTATTTATTTTTATAATTATATGGAGTAATTAGTAACCAATTCTTTTATTTTTAATATTTTTAAAAATTTAAAATAATTTAAAAAATTATTTTAAATTTTTCTAATATTTCCTCTGTCATTTTTAAAAATTAAAAAAAAAATTTTTTTTTTAAAGCAAAAATTTCAACTGGAACTAATCAAGATAAAGAAGAAAAAGAACAACTAGAAAATAATTCAAAATTAAATAATAATAATTTAAATGTTAAATTAATTAATGGAAATGCTTTAAAAGAAGAAAGGTAAAAAAGAAAAATTAATTAAAATATTATTTTTTTTAAATTAAAGAAATGAACAAAATGAAGCAGAAAACTTAACTAGTGCTACAGTAGTCAATCTTGAAAGAGAATTAGTAATTCAATCAGAAATTGAAAGAAGAAATTTTTTATTGTTTATTATGAATTGGATTGTGAGAATTAAAAATATATTAATGTAAGATTTGAATTTTTTTTTTTAATTTTTTTAATTTTTAAAAATTAAAAAAAAATTCCCAAATTTTATTCCGAATAAAATTAAAAAATTTCTTTATTAAAAAAATTATATTTTTATTTTTTAGTTCATTACCAAATACTTCAGTTAATCCAAACGGAACATTTTATGCTTGTTGGACATTTTTAGTTTATTTAGTTTTTCTTTATAATGCATTTGTTTGTGTTCTTTTTGTATTTGATAATACTAAAGAAGGCAGTCCTTTCTTTTTATTTTGGATTTTATTTAATGGTTTTTTTTTAAATTTTAATTAATTTATTTTTATAAAAGGCATATGTGACACTATAAATTTGTTGGATTTATTAATGAATTCAAGACTATGTTTAGTATAAATATTTAAAAAGTTTAATTAATTTAAAAATTTAATTTTAAGCCTATATCGATGATGGAATGCATGTTACAGAGTGGAAACGTTTATTAAAAAAATATTTTCATAGGTTTTTTAAAAATAATTTATTTTTTAATTTATTTTTAAAGTTGGCATTTTTTAATGGATTTGCTAGCTTTATTACCTTTTGATTTAATTTTATTTTTTAATCCGGGAATTTCGCTTTCTCGTGTTAATAGACTAGCAAAGTTTTATAGAGTATGGCAATTTGTACAGGTAAAAAAATAATTATTTTAAAAATAGAACTTTTAAAATTACAATTGTATTTATTTTTACAATAAAATACAAACTTAAAATCAGAATTGTATTGTAATAATAATTCTGTTAAATTTGTATTTGTAAATATCAGAATTGTATTTATTAATCAGAATTATTTTAAAGAATCATAATTAAATCAGAAAAATGTGTTCTAAAAATCAGAATTTAATTTTTAAAAATCAGATTATATTTTTAAAAATCAGATTATATTTTTAAAAATCAGAATTATATTTTTAAAAATCAGAATTATATTTTTAAAAATCAGAATTATATTTTTAAAAATCAGAATTATATTTTTAAAAATTTTTAAAAATCAGAATATTAATTTTACAAATCAAAATTTTATTTGTAAAAATCAGAATTATATTTTTAAAAATCAGAATTATATTTTTAAAAATCAGAATTATATTTTTAAAAATCAGAATTATATTTTTAAAAATCAGAATTATATTTTTAAAAATTTTTAAAAATCAGAATATTAATTTTACAAATCAAAATTTTATTTGTAAAAATCAGAATTTTATTTTTAAAAATCAGAATTTAATTTTAAGATGACAAATGTTCGTACAAATTATCCAAATGCTTTTCGTATTCTTCACATTGTTGTAGTTTGTGTTGTTTTATTTCATTGGAATGCTGCTCTTTATTTTAAAATTTCTTTAATTTATGGAATTTTTAGTTAATTTTCTAAATTTAAAAATATTTATATAATTTTAAAAATTAAAGCAACTGATTCTTCTGCTTGGGAATTTAATTATTTAAAAAATCAGGTTTTTAATTTTTTAAATAAAATTTTATTTTAATAAAAAAAAGGACGTTTTCTGGGTAAATTGTGGACAAATGCTTTGGGCAGAAATACCAGAAGGAAAATGTGGATTTAATGAAACTGGTTTGGGTGATCCAGATATTGATAGAGTAAATTATTTGACTCAAATGGTTAAATATTGGCAAAATCGGTAAATTTAAAATTAAATAAAATTAATTAAAAAATTTAATTTTAATTCAGTTCAACACTTATTTTATTTTCCAACTTTAGTAAGCAATATAGTTTAAGTTTTTATTGGTCTTCATTAACTCTAACAACTTCTGGTCAACAACCTTACCCTACTGCTGCAATGCACAATTCTTTAGAAATATTTGATACAATTGTTGGTGTTCTTGTTTTTGCTGTAATTGTTGGAAGTGTTGGAAATGTTGTAAGTTAATATATATTTATTTAATTAATTTAAACAAATTTAAATTTAAAAAAATAAAAAAGGTAAGTACAATGAATAGAGGACGTGCCGAAATTCAACAATTAAATGATGGAATAAAATTTTATATGAAATATAGGTTAATTATAATATTTTTAATTTAATTTAAAAATAAATTAAATAGAAATGTATCGGCTATAATGCAGAAAAGAGTGTTAGATTGTATTAATTATATACAAAGACATGCACAAATACAAGACGAAAGTGTAAAAAAATATTTTTTTATTTTTTTTTTAATTTTTAAAAAAACTAAACTCACAATAAAAATTATTTTTTATTTTTATTTATTTTTAGACAATTATGGAAACAATTCCACCTCGTTTAAGGGGAGAATTGGCAGTACATTTACATTTGGTAAAAAATAAAATTATTTAAAAAAATAAAAAAAAAAATTTTTTTTTATAAAGGAAAATTTACGTTGTGTACAACTTTTTGCTGACTGTGAACCTTCCCTTCTTTATGAACTTGTTATTCGTTTTAAAATGAAAATGGTTTGTTTTCTATTAAAATAAAAAATATTTTAATTTGTTAAGTTTGCCCCAAATGATTTTTTGTGCCGAAGTGGCGATTTGGCTAAGGTAAATTATTTTTAGAAATATCAGAATTTTAATTATGCTTAAGTTTGCGATTATTTATTAAAAATTACAATTTAAGTATAATCAGAATTTTAGGTTGTAAACTTAAGTTTAATTTCAGAATTTAATTTTAAATTCTTAAGTTTTTTTGAGTTAATGATATTTTTTTTAAAGGAAATGTTTGTATTGAAGAGAGGAATGCTTGAAATTTTGACTGACGATGGGGAGGTCTATTCTAAACTATCCAAGGGTGGAATATTTGGCGAAATGTCTATTTTGAAACCTACAGGGCATTTGGGAAAATTACTTGCGAGGAGACGGTAATTTTTAATTTAATTAAAATAAATATTAAATATCTTCTAATTTTAAATAATTTTCCAAAAAGTTATTCTCTACGATCCGTTGGTTATTCAGAGGTTTATATACTTAGCCAAGAAAATGCTTTACAAGTTTTCTCAGATTATCCAGGCAATTTTATTTAAAAATTTATTTTTATAAAAAATTTAAAGAACAAAGGAATGCACTTATCAGAAGAGGTAAAAAATATTTGAAATTTTAAAATAATTTTTTTAATTTTTTCTTTAAGGAATCACACTATTACCTGAATATAGTGAAATTAGAGAAGAAGAATTAGTCCCAACTAATAAATTTACTCCTCTTGAATTGAGTGGAACGGAAAGTATTAATGTAGAAAAGAATTGAAAATAAATTTTTAAAATTAAAAATTTAAGGAAATATTTCAACTACTTAAGGGAACATTAGATGTGCTAGATACAGAATTAGATTCACTTTACGTCAAGTTTACTGTATTTATTTTATTTTTAATTCAGAAACTTAAATAGATTTAATTTTATCTTAAAATTCTCGTTTTTTAAGTTTAAACTTAATTTCTCATTTTATTCTGTAACGCAAACTTACAAACTTAAATTCTGATTTAATTTAAATTCTGATACTTAAACCTAAGATACTTAAGATTTCATAATTTCTGATTTTTTAATTTTGAATTTCTGATCTTAAAATTCTGATATTTAAAACAAGTTTATTTTCCATTCTTAAGATTAAGAACTTAAATTCTGATTTTTAAATTCTGCTACTTAAACTTAAGAAACTAAATATTCTAAAATTCTGATTTTTAAATTCATTACTTCAATTTTTATTTTATAGGATAGCAGTTCAACATTAAAAAAGCAGATGACAACACTAGAAGCTTTTTACCTTGAAAACCGTCAACTACTTAAAAACACTTTTTTGGCATCCAAATAAAACTAAAAAATAGATTAATTAATTATTTTCTATTTATTTTACATTTTTTCTATTTTTTTTTAAATTTTATCCATTCATTATTTTTAAAAGAAGAAATTTTTTTAATTTAAAAAGGCCAATTGTTGATATATTTATATAAATATTTTTTAGTTGAAAAAAAACGATTATTATATTTATGTTTGTCTCACATAAACACCGTTCGTCTCCAAAGATTTACACAATTTATTTTAAGAAAGAAAAAAGTCAAATGACTTTTTTTCTCAATTGCTAAAAGTGAATAATATTTTTAGAAAAAAATTAAAAAATTCAAAATTTTTTCACAATTTTTTTTTCAAGTCTAAAATTAAATTTAAATAAATTCTGTCCAATTTCTTTTAATTTATTTATTCTTTGCTCCATTTTGAAATAAAAAACACATGAAAATTAGATGAACTAAAACTAAGTGAATAAGTACTAAAACATGAAGGTCTGCTGACAGGCCAAAAATTGTTTTATTATTTTTTAAGGTCGTCGGTCAGTCATCTGCCTTTTTACTTACACTAAACTCTTGAAAAGATAAAAATGTGTATTTCCCCAAGGATTTTACGATTTTACCTCTCTCTCATTTATTTCATCACATTCATTTTTATTTTATGCTGGTATTTTTTTTTTAATTTCTCTTTTATTACATTCTCATCTTTTCCGGTTGTCAAGTCAGAAGACTTACTATTTATTTTCTAAAAAATGCAAAAACTAATCAGGCAATTTAAAAAGAATGATGTAAAAATTAAAACAAAAATAGCTAAAAAGACCATAAATTATATTTTTGAAAAAAAATTCTATAAATATTTGATATAAATGAATGTAAATAAATTATTGTTTTAATAAATTTGTTGCCTTACTAGACTTATTTTACTACATATTTGTTGCTAGTTTTTGCTATTTTCTCATTTATTTTAACAACTTTATTGTTTATTTGTTCACTAAATACATATTTATTATATTAAGTAAAAAATAAAAAATCAGAATTCTGATTAATAAAATAAAAAAATCAGAATTTTAATAAATAAAAAGAAAATCAGAATTTAAATTTAAAAATTCTGATAATCTTTTTGTTTACAATTGTAAATGAAGAATATGTATATTAAATCAGAATTGTAATTTAATAAAAATACAATTCTGAATTGTATTTTTTAATAAAAAGAAAAATCAGAATTGTAATTTGATGAAAGAATAATAAACTAATTGTAAAAAATCAGAATTTACAATTGTAAATTATATATATATTTTTTAATTATTTATTAAAATTAATCTCTGCCTGTCTAACTTTTTTCTTCACACTTTTTAAATATATAATCCCTTAAAAAATATTCAAATAATAATATATCCATTATACTCCAACCTATTAAATTTCAATTTAAAAATGGTTGAATGATTTTTTCTTTTTTTTCTTCTATAAAAAATAAATAAATATTTCTTTTAGAGTTGAATAAATATATAATTTCATCACATAAATATGATGAAATAAATTTTAAATATTTTTTTTTGGTTAAATATTTATTTAATCTTCCAACACTTTTACATACAAAATATTTATATTTATATTTTTTTATTTTTATTTAAATATTAAAAAAATATATTTAAATAACATAAATTTTTTCAAAGAAAATATTTAGTCATTTTAAACAAAAAATCGTTAAATTTATTTTAGGAATTTTGTGTGTCCAAATATTAGTCAAAAAACATTCTTTTTTGTTGAAATTTATGATAAATATATTTTTTATTGTATTTGATACAAACATGTTTCTATAAAGTTTATTATATAAAGTAACCTACAATGAACAAAAAACATTTAAATTCTATTTTAGTTCAATTTCATTTTTCAAAACTTTGGAATTTAAAAAATTCTGATTTTTCAAAAATCAGAATTCTAATTCTAAAAAAAAATCAAAATTCTGATTCAATTAAAAATATTCTGTTTATAAAAAATAAAAATTCTGATTTTTATTTTAAAAATCAGAATTTTAATGTTGATCTTTTGGTTATTGATCAATATATTTGGCTGAAATTTTTTGTTCAAATTTATCCCTAATTTTTGAATTTTAGTCTAGAGATTAAATTTCACAACTTCTAGACATTAAAAAAATATTTTTTTATAAATAGCTCAATAAAATATTTAAAATTGACTATTTTACATCTTTTATTTTTTTTTCTCACAAGACATTTAAAAAATAAAAATTAGAAATCTAAAAAAATAAGTAGGGAAATTCAGCTGATCAAAAAATTATTTTTTTTAAACTGAATATTTAAAGTAGTTTTTTCTTCTTATTAATGTCACAGGTTAAAAAACCCTCTTTTTAAAATAAATAAATAAATAAATATTTGCAATGGACAAACTAAGAGTATTCTCTTTTCTTTTTTAATCATTTTCCGCCTACTCATTTCACTTTTAATCTCTCAACTTTTATATTTTATAAAAATCTTTACTAGTATTTTAAATAAGCTAATCTGGTTGTCAACTGGATTTTTTTACAATTCTGATTTTTGAGTTCTGATTTTTAGATTCTGATTTTGTTTTGGAATTCTGATTTTGGATAATTCTGATTTTGGAATTCTGATTTTTTCTAGGAATTCTGATTTGTAATTCTGATTTTTCAAATTCTGATTTTGGATTCTGATTTTTAAATTATGATTTGGAATTCTGATTTTAGAATTCTGATTTTGTAATTCTCATTTTTGGATAATTCTGATTTTGATTTCTTTTTGAATTCTGATTTATGGATTTGATTTTTCAAATTCTGATTTATGAATTCAGAATTTCTAAATCGAATCAACCCAACCCTAAAAATCAGAAATAAAAAATAAGCTTACTATTTTAGCGCATAGCTTCATTATTTTAAAAAACACAGCTTAAAATCGCCCCCGCTAGTATATTTTAAAACAGAATAATAAGGCATCTTTCTACTTAATTTCAAAATAGAAAAAATGCTTTTCTTTAATTCTTGTCATTTTTAAATAAAACTAACAAAATAAGCTGTGAGGTATGTTCTTGAAGAAGGATTTTTTAGGTGCTTTTTCCTGGCCTTTCTTTTTAATAAATAAAAAAAAGAATATAGAATAGATATATTACCTCTGTTCATTTTTATAAAATGATCAGACGTGAAAAACAGGTGCTTTTTATTTAAAAAGAGAAAATAAAAGAAAAGCAGCTGATGACAAGGGTGAACGGAACACACTAAGTAGAGGATAAGGAAAGAGTAAATAACCCATGACAGATATATTTTTATTTATTTTTTTTTTTTGTGTTTTTATATTCTTTTAAAGTAATTCCGTACACAACAACTGATTTTTTGATTTTTCAAAAAAAATTATTTTTCCTTCAATTTAAGTGAACCTCTTCCTTCCTGTTCTTTTCCCCTATTTTAACAAATTTCCGCTTCTATGCCTTTTTATAAAAAAAGGTAAAAATACCTTCATTTTTCTGTTTTTTCTGTCAACAGTTGTTTAATAATTTTTTTTCCAGCATTTTCTGTGTGTCAAAAGTGGGCGTGACAGTGAAACTTGTATCCCTTTTTGACTATTTTAATGTTTTTGGATAGAAGAGTATTTTAGGGGCGGAGGTTAGAAAAATAAAAAGAAATTTAATAAGCTTAGTTTTCTTTATTTAATGTCGGCGTATTTCTTTAAAGAGTTGAAAAGTCTTTTGAAGATTTTAAAAAATATTTTCCTCTCAATATTTTTTTAAATTGATTTATTTAATTGTTCAACACCTTTTGACTTTTTCAAACAAACAAATTTCTAAATTAATTAATCTCTTTTTTTATAGACAAATTATAAACTCGCCACAATTGGCTCTTTAATTTCCAAGTGCTCAAAGTGCCAGAGCAAACCACCAGGCCAGAAAAAAGGTTCCACCTCCGCAGCAATGTCAGCAGAGCAACAAGAAGGAAACGCAGCAGGGCAAGAACAACAACAGCCACCGCCAATTGAGGAACAGCCACCACAACAAGAGGCTCCTCCAGTATTTTTTTAATTTCATTTTTAAATTTAATGGATTTATTTACTTTTATTAAGGTTGAAGCTCCTCCAGCTGAAGAGCCAGCTCCACAAGTTGAAGCTGTTCAGGCAGAGGCACAACCAGCTGAAGCTCCAGCAGCTGAAGCTCCACAGGCTGAAGCTCCCCCGGCAGAAATTCCAGCATCGGAAGCCCCCGCAGAGGCCCCCACTGATGCTCCTCCTGTAACAGAAGTAGAGAAATTGACATTGGAGGAAGCAGCACCTCCAGCAGCAGAATCTGCACAAGAATCTGCCCCAGAAGCTGCTCCTCCAGTTGAAGAAGCTGTTCCACCGCCGCAAGAGGCTCCTGGTTGTCAACATTTTATTTTAAAAAAATTTACGTATTTTTTTAAATTTAAGCAACTGAAGCACAACCACCACCCGCTGAAGAACCTGCAGCAGCCCCTCCAGTGGCTGAATCTGTTCCAGGTATTTTTAAATTTTGAAAAATAATTTTTATTAAAAATTTTTAGCAGAAGAAGCTCCTCCTGCGTCTGAAGAAGCTTCTGTTGAATCATGCCCTGCTGAATTACCAACACAAACGGAAGCACCACCACCCCCTTCAGAAGAGGCTGCTATCCCACCAGCTGAGGTATTTTTAAATTCTTTTAAGCACAAAACAAGTTTAAAACAATTAAAGGAAGCCCCGGCAGCAGTTCCTGAAGTTGCAGCAGAAGCACCACCAGTAGAAGCAGCAGCTCCAGCTGTCCAAGAGGGAGAGCCAGCCCCAGCTGTTGAATCTGCTGCTACAGGTAAATTAAAATTTTTTTTTAATTTTTTTTCTATCAGAAGCAGCTGCTCCTCCTGCTGAAGCTTCTTTACCTGCTGCAGAACCGGCTGCTCCAGTTGAACCTCCAGTTGAGGGCTAAATATATCTTTTGAAAATGAAGAATTGAGGAGTTTTAATGCTGTGGTAAATATATTTAAAAATTTAAAATTAATTTTAGATTTTTATTTAATTTAAATTTTTTAAGGAAATATTTTGTCAATGTGTTTTCGTTTTTTGCAATGAAATAAGATTCAAAAAATCAACGGGAAAGAGCCTGACTGTTCTATATTTTCAGCGAGGCAGCTAGACGGGTAATTTACAGAAAAGAACAAATTTTTTTTAAAATTTTAAATTTCTTTATTTATCCGTTAATTCTTCGCTAATTTTAAAAAAATTAATTTTTACAGTCCGGCTTTTCCTTAAAAAAATAAAATAATTAATCTTCTCTAACCCTTTACTCCAAAATAATTTTTATATTCTTCCCCTTTCCTTCTACTTTAAATATATATTATATTTTATTTTGAATTTTATATACTAAACAAAATATGTGCCTAAAAATTGACCTGAATTATATTTTTTTAACGCATAAATTGCTTAATAAATAAATTTAATATTTTTTTTGATGATTTTAAAGTGTTAAAAAATTAATTAAATAATTTAATTAAATATACATATATATCGATTTTACAATTGTTTTTTTTTCTGTTGGAAAAAG
Source organism: Meloidogyne chitwoodi (assembly GCA_015183035.1). Lineage (NCBI taxonomy): Eukaryota > Metazoa > Nematoda > Chromadorea > Rhabditida > Meloidogynidae > Meloidogyne > Meloidogyne chitwoodi. The sequence continues at coordinate 328,271 of JACZZP010000010.1, forward strand.
TGTTTACATATTAAGTTTTCTAATATTCAAGTATAACAGGCCAGCCACAAAACTTTATTTTTAATGTAGATAGTAACAATTGTAGTGAAGGAAGGGACTTTGGTCAATGAGCCTTTTTCTGATGACAGGGACCAGGCGCCAAGTCCGGGTATGTCTCAGTCTTGACTGACGGATAGACTGGCTTTTATACTATCATAAACTTGTCGGCTTATATAGTAACATTCCAACTTTAACATTATTCTTTGAAAAATAAAAATCATAAACTTTTTTACTATAAAAACCTTGTAATTTTTCTTCACTTTTAACCCCACAAAATCTTCATCAAAACGCGCCAACATTGTCTACATCAAAACAAACAAAAAACTTCATGCCCTTCCGCTGCCTGCATCCAATGGAGCTCGACACCGGACCTTGGCCAAAAAAGTCTTCAATTCTATGCTCTCTTCTGTTGCTGCTTGCTACGTTCTCTGTGCTTCAAGTAACCGGACAGGCCGAAACCGTTGGACTTGGCAATCACACGCTGCTGAAGGACGGTAAAGTGAATCTCAACACGAACAAGGACTACAACTATTTTCCCGTCAAGAAGAGCATCGACTTTAACAAGCACAAAATTCTCTTTCCGGGTGCCTGCAATGTTACAATCAAAAATGGCTTCATGTAAGAATATTTAGTTTAATTATTGTTAAATTAAATAAATATTTATTCATTTTTCTAGTGAACTTAAGTACGAAGGCAAATTATGCACTGTGGATCTGCTTAGTGACTTCAATGACAAGATCAAGTTCAAGGCCGAAGTGAGAGACAAAACAAATCTCAGCAAGTGTTTTGGCCAAACTAGAAAAAAAAGCCATTTGAATCTGTGAGTCATTTTTCTTAATTTATTTTTATGATTTAAATTTTTTTTTAGTTTACCATTCATCTACAACAAAGACAAAGAAGAAATCAAAAGATTCAGCGAATATGGTCCATCGAATAGAGCCTGTAAAGACGAGAAAGAATGTAAAAAGACAAAAGGTGGCGAATGCTTGAATGAGACGTCTCTTGAAATTTCATGGCATAGAGAAGGAGATGACTACTATCTTGCTTATATCCATTTAAGTATGATACATATGTACATTTAAATATTTATATATTACATAATTATTTCAGTTCGCGAACTAGAGGATGGCTTGAAGGCAAAGGGTGAGACTGGCAATAATAAGAAAAAGATGATTTTCGATTTGGAGATAAGAGAGGAAGGCAGTTTCACGATGATCAATTCTTCAAAGAAAAATACATTCAATTCTTCAAATGTGGCTGTTTGTGCTCAAGAAAACAATACAATCGTCGAACCAAAAGCATGGACAATCAACAATACACTTCTAAAGGATGAATATTTGCTTGTCTTCAGCATGCTTCCAACAAGTGTTTCTAAAGCATACTATGAAGAAAAATTTGGCAATGAATCTATACCATCAGAACCGAAATGTGAACTCTTCATCCAATTTGTGAGTTTTTATATTTAGAAAAGATATCCACTTATTTTATTTTTATTAAGGATACTAAAGACTATCGTCTACTTACCGCCACTTCAACTTGTACAACACCATCGACAACAGCTCAAACTACTACAACTGAAGCTCCCTCAACGACAACAATATTCTCTTCTACAGAATCAGAACAGATCACAACACCAAAAGAATGCCCAACGACAAAACTTCAAACGACAATACGTCCAACCGAAAAAACATGCCCAGAAGAACCCAAAACATTTCTCATTGTGATGCTTATAATTGGCTGGCTCCTTGTTGCTGCGTTTCTGTTGTTTGTTGGTGCCCTTTGTATATACCGCTGGATGGAAGAGAAGGAAAGGAAGGAAAGGAGGAGGAAAGAAAGGGAGGCGTTTGTGCCAAAGCCTGAACAAACAGAGGAACAGGCTGAGGAAGAACATTTACGTACGGTATATGATACGGTATTAAGAAATAAGGGCATGAAGACTCATGGAAGTTATGGAACATGGAAAAAAACTGTTAGTTTATTTTTAAAAATTTATTCATTCAAAATATTTCTTTTTTTTTCAGAGAAACATAAGGTTTAAAGAGAATTTTCATTTAGAAATGAAACATCCCAAAATATATCAAAAAGAATATGTGCCAGAACTGACTGATAAGGGCTTTGCAGTTGTTGGGACATTTGAGGAGTGGTTCAACAAGGTAAAAAGTTTTTTTTAAAGAATTGAATTATTTTATTTTTACAGAACAAGTCTGCCACTGCTACATCCACCATGATTGAACAGCCGCCAACGACGACAAAAACGGCTTTGGGGACTGATAAATCTGAGGTCGACAAAGGCAAATCAACAAAAACTGCGCTGGACGCCGAGAAGCCCACAACCACGGTCATCGAAATTCCACAGAACGCGGAGGAGTCAAAAGCTGAAGGAACGGCATTGGAGGAGGCAAAGCCAGATGAGAACGGAGAGGTGAAGTCCAAAGCAGGGAAGGAGGCGTAAGATGGGCCAAGTATATAGAATGAACACAGACAAAAGAGGGAGATAGATGATAATAATAAATAAATAAATAAATATATTCTCTTATAAAAATATGTAATTGTTGTTCCGTAAATATTGTTAATTATTGTTCCCCTATATTTCCCTATATATTCCCCTAAACTATATAAATATATTTGTATGCCTATTGTTTCTATTGTATGTATTATATATATTTGTATTTGATTGTATATATATGTTGTAAATGTATAATAAATAAATAAATTTGTTGAATGTTTTAATTGATAAGTTAGGTATTAACATTAGATTTTAATTTGTAATAATTACCACTGATTTTATGATATTAATTAATTTGATGATTTAAAAGGATTACTTGTCTTAAGAGCATCCTATAATAAAACAAAAGGGTAGAATTTTTGTTAAATTTATTAAAAAAATAACAATTGTAAAAACAAGAAAATAATAAAAGCAACAAAACAACCTTTTTCATGGGATATTAAAAATAGAAAAGTTGTAAATCTGGGATTTCAAACTTCGAAACGAGTGAAAACCTCATTTGTAGTATGGCGAACCTACAAAATTATTTTATTTATTTTTTATTTTTAAAATACCTATATATTTATTATAAAAATAACCTGCACATAAGTAGCTCTTTTTGAGAGTTCTTTAAGCAAAGGAGCCCCAACATATGTACAAGCAGATCGCAAACCTCCCAGAATATCTTTAATTGTTACCATAACATCACCTCTGAATAAAATAAATTAATTTTTTATAATTGTTTTAATTTAAAAATAAACCTATACGGAATTGTAATTGTTTTCCCTTCAGAAGCTCTATAATCTGCAACAACAGTGCTATGATGTTTTTTCATAGCAGTGCTTGAAGCCATTCCATAGAAGAGTTTGTACTGAAAATAATAATAATAGATTTGTAAAACTTAAAGCAGAAATTGTAAAAACTTAAAATCAGAAATTGTAAAACTTAGATCAGAATTGTAAAATCAGAAATTTTAGAAAACTTAGATCAGAATTGTAAAAATCAGAAAAATTGTAAAACTTAAAATCAGAATTGCAAAAAATCAAAATTTAAGAAACTTAAAATCAGAATTGTAAAAAATAAAAATCAGAATATCATAAATACTAAATTGCAAATCAGAAATTAACCTTTTTACCATTCTTCTCAATAATCTCTCCACCAGATTGATCATGACCGGCAAGAAGTCCACCCAACTTAAAAAAATATTTAAAAAATTACCAAAAAATTAAAAATTACCATAACAAAATCAGCTCCAGCTCCAAATGCTTTAGCTACATCACCTGGACATGTACAACCGCCATCACTTATAATATGCCCTCCTAGGCCATGAGCAGCATCTGAACATTCCAAAACAGCACTAAATTGAGGATAACCAACTCCTGCCTATTAAAAAATTTTTTATAATTATAAAATTAATTTAAAAATAAAAAACCTTGCTTCGTGTAGTGCAAACACTTCCCGGACCAATTCCCACTTTGACCAAATCAGCACCAGTCAAAATTAATTGTTCAACCATTTCTGCTGTAACCTGACAAAAACAACAAATAAAAATATAGAAGAATCTTTAATTTAAATTAACAAACCACATTTCCTGCAAAAATTGTATGATTCGCAAATTGTTCACGAACACGGCGAATAATATCAACAAAACTTTCGCTATAACCTTCAAAAAAATTTAAATAAAAAATTCAAATTAAAAAAAGCTCAAAAATTAATAAAAATAAACCATTAGCAACGTCCAAACAAATAAATTTTAATTCAGGAACTTCTTCCAAAATTTTACGAATTTTAGCAAAATCCTCATTGCTAGAACCAGAGGAGACCGCAACATTATCAAAAATCTAAAAAAATATTAATTTTACTCAATTTTTAAGGAAAAATTCTTAAATAATAGATTGCCCAAATTTAAAAATTTATGGAAAAATTTTTTATATTTTTCCGTTATTTTTAATTTAAAATTGATAAAAAAACCTTGGGCGATTCCTTAGCCTTTTCTCGAAAATTTTTCCAATCATCAATTGTATACCATTTGTGAACTTTAAAATAAATTTTTAAAATAAATTTAAATTAAATAAAAAAAACTTGTTGTAAAACAGTTGACTTTGGACAACGCAAATGCCATTTCAAAGGTTCCAACGGTATCCATGTTCTAAAAAATTAAATAAAAAATAATTTATTTTTTGATTTAATTAAAATAAAATTTTTAATTAAAAAAAAATTTTATTTTAATCTTACGCTAGCAACAACTGGAGTACCAACATAACACTGTTTTGAATGTTTAAAGGTAAACCTGGTGAGAATAAAATTGAAGTTTTAAATAAAAAAAGAAACAAAACTCTCTGTCAAGATCCACCTCAGAACGACTTTTAAGTGTTGAACGTTTTGGAACTAACAACTTTAAAAAAAATTAAAATTAATCAATTAAAATTAATTTATTTAAAAAAAACTGACCACATCAGAAAAATCAAATTTTACTCCATCAATTATTCTTGGCATTGCTACAAATTTTGTTCAATAATTAATTAAAGAATCTAAAAAATTAAAAAATTTTTTAGTTGTGATTGATAAAGGAAAATATAATTTAAAAAAGTCAAAAACGCTGAAAATAAAAATATTTAATTTTTATTCTTTCACGACTAGAAATTTTTAATAAAATAAATCATTCGAGTGTCACACCACGCGAAAGGACAGACAGAGGAATAAGGGAGAAAGAAAAGAAAAACACGCATACAACATTAGTCACGCAATATTCGATTTTTCCTGTTTTTAATGGATAGTTTCTTTGCTACACTTTTCTAAAAGAAAAAAATAAAAAAGCAACTCTTTCTTCACATTTTTTATTTTAATCTGAAGCCACAAATTTAACTAAAATATTTTTTTTTTAATTAAAAAAAAATATTTTAATATTAAGATGACAGAACATCCGATTTGGAAAATTGGTCTTTTTAATAGAATTAATGTAAATGAAGCAGAATGTATAAAATGCAAGGAACACGGAGCACTTAAATATGTTTTCAAACTTCCTTATCGCAATTTAAAAGGTTAAATATTGAAGAGTTTAGGGCCACCATTAATTTATTTTTTTAGTTTATTTTTTTACCTTTTTTCCTCTGTTTTTGCTTTTAGCAAGTATCTCAGAAAAAACAGGAAAAAAAGTTAAAAAAATAAAAATAGTGGCCCTAAACTTCAATTTTATTACCAAAAAAGGTTTATTTGCACACGTACGAAGCAAAATTCACAAGGAATCTGAAGTTTGTAAATACTTTGAAGAACTTATGGCAGAACAAGATAGGTAAAATTGAGAAAATAAATTTTTTACGAGGCCTTTGTAAACTGAAATTCTTTAAAAAGTGTTTTACAAAATTTTACCAATTTAAATAATTGGCATTTTATTAATTGACATTTTGTCCAAATTTTCTTTTTTTGCAAAAGTCCAATAGAGTCAATGAATTTTATTTTGTATTTTTATTAGATTTATGGATTTTATTTATTCTTTTTTAATTTAATAATTTTAAAATTTAAATGTCTAGAACTGGAACCAGCAATTGGACAGAACATGAATTGACTGCTTTTTTTGAAGTATATTATTTAATATTTTTTTTAAATTTTTTATTTTTTTAAAGGAAATTTCTTCAAGACGAGATTTACTTTTTCGAAGGAATAAACAAATAATTGGAGAACAAATTGATTTGGATACAATTTGGCTTTCAGTTGCCAATGCTTGTGAAGAGAGAGGATTTGAACGATTTGCTGGACGTACTCGAAAACAATTACAATGTGATCTGTGGGGAAAGAAGAAAAAAGAAACGATGGAAAAATATGAAAATGTGAAGGCTACAGGAATTGAAGAAAGTCAAAAATGGAAAGAAGTATTTAATTAAACATTTTTTAATTTTGTTAAAACTTTCTTCAGTGGGAAATGATAATAATTGATATTTGTAAAAACAATGAAGACGAAGAAATTTATACAAATAATAGAAAAAGACCAATAGAAGAGCAATTATTAACTTTAGCTAATCTTCATTCTGACACAAATAAAAATGAATATTCATTGGAAAGTGAAGATCTTCCACAAAATTCAAAAAGGCCAAAAAATGTTAGTTTAAAGGTTTATTTTTATTAAAAACAAGGATTGACTCTTCGATCTTTCCGTTAATTTCAAAATTCAATTTGGAAACAATATAAAAATTTAATTTTAGGAAGAAAATTTAAATTTTATTCCTGAAATTTCTTTATTTGAACAATTATGTAATGCCAATAATTCAACAAATGTTTCATCAACTCAAAATGAAGTTCAATTAGTGGAAGAAGGTAATACAAAAAATACATTTGAAAATCAAACAGAACAACAAAAATCGTTGCCCTCAACTTCTAATACTTATTCTTCTAGAGAAGAAGTAATAAATACAATTTTTGCCCAAAAAATTAGATTAGGTCTAAAATGGACAGAAATAGCGGAACTTATTGGTTGTAGCAAAGAATGGACAACTGCTGCTTGTTTAGGACAAATGCAGTTTAATGAAAGTGAAGCTGATAAAATGGTTAATTTTTTGATAAATTAAGTTTTATTTATTATTTTACAAACAGATTGAAATGTTTGATCTTTACAAAGATGCGAAACATTGGCTTATGTCTGTTCCAAATAGAGGGAGTACTTCATCAATTACTTCAAATGATCCTCTTTTGTATCGGTTTCAAGAGGTATGTATTTTTATATTTTTAGTTTTTAAACTTATTTTGTACTTAAAAATAGAATTTGTAAAAACATTAAAATAAAAAATCAGAATTTGTAAAAACATTAAAACTCAAAATCAGAATTTGTAAAAACATTAAAACTCAAAATCAGAATTTGTAAAAACATTAAAATAAAAAATCAGAATTTGTAAAAACATTAAAACTCAAAATCAGAATTTGTAAAAACATTAAAATAAAAAATCAGAATTTGTAAAAACATTAAAACTCAAAATCAGAATTTGTAAAAACATTAAAACTTAAAAATCAGAATTTGTAAAAACAATAAAACTTAAAAATCATAATTTGTAAAAACAATAAAACTTGAAGATTAAAAATCAGAATTTTTTATTCTTTAAATTAATAAATTTTTAACAATAAAATTAAATAAAAAATTAAGGTAATTAATATTTATGGTGGAGCACTCAAAGAATTAATAAATGAACAATTTGGAGATGGAATAATGAGTGCTGTTGATTTTAAAATAAATTTACAAAAAGAATCTTGCAATGAAGGTGACAGAGTAAAAATAACAATGTCTGGAAAATTTTTGCCTTATAAACGGTTTTAAATTTTTTTAATTTAATTTTAACAGTATTTTATTTTTTTTAATTTTAATAAATAAATTTTGGTAAAGACAAATTATTGAAAGGGCAATAATGTGTAGACAAGCACGTGAATCTTTTTTACGAAATTAATTTTTTCCTTTTATCTTAAAGGGCAATAATGTGGATTTATTTATTTACTAAAATGTGTTTTGCTTTTTACCTTTAATTTATTAAAAAACAAATTTATTTATTTTAGTGTAGTTTAGAATCGGAAAAATTTTGGCAATCCCGCCCTAAAAGGAGAAGCTTAAAAGAAATTAGTTGAAAGAGCACATTTTAAAGAAAATTCTTTTATTTATTCCCCTCATTTTGCATTAAATTTAATTAAATTATTTAAATTAAATTTATAAAACAATGTTCATTTCGTTGTTTTTAATTTTTTTATTTGTTTTATTAACAAATCAAACCTCTCAAAAAGGTTAAAAAAAATTTTTTTTAATTAAAAAAAATTAAAATAATTAAGAGAAAGAATTGTCTGCCGATGCTGAACCGTTTTTACCAAAAACTCGAGAAATTGGTTCATCTAGTAAAGGTTAAAAAAAATTATTTTTTTCTTATTATAAAATTTAATTTTATAAAAAGTTAAAAAATTGTCTGCAAATGCCGAGCCGTATATTCCTAAAAGTTCTTGTTCTGAATATAAATATGCTAGAAGCTTAAATACTTTTAATATTGGCGAGTTTGTACAAGTAGAGAATGATACTCAATGGAATAATGCATTAATATTAGATAAAAATACAATAGAAAATAAATATGTAATACAAATTATTGATAGCAATGGCGAATATAAAAAAATATTTAGACGAAGACCATTTAGAGTTCGTAGATGTTTAAGGTTTGAAATTAATTACTAAGTTTTAATTATAAAATCCATACATTGGTTTACTTTTTGCCGTAACTGGGACTTGTGTAGTTTAGGTACTCACCCCATTTATTCGCAGGAAAATATTTAAAAAAATTAATACGGATTTTCTTGCGAATAAATGGGACGTTTTTGCGTTACACTAATTCTCTTCCTTTTTGATTTTTTCTCTTGCGAATAAATGGGATGGATACCAAACTACGCAGTTTCTCATGCCCTCTTGTCCCACTAATAAGATAAACTAATAGAAGAAGAAAAATGAAACAAGCAAAATAATTTTAATAACCAAGTTGAATAAAGTGTTAATCTTAATGGTGATATCTAGGGTTGACGTATAGTGTAGAGTAATGTTTAGAGACAATAAAATGTTGGGTTGATTTAAACTTTTCGTCCTCCTAACCTATCCCATCATTTCCCTTATCCCCTACTCTATTAGCGCAAATATAAACTCACTGCCAGTGCTTGGGAGCTCGTACCAAAATTCGTACTCGTACTCGTCCTCGTACTCGTACTTTGGTACGAAGTACGAGTACGAGTACGAGGAAAAAATAAAGGCAGTACGAAGTACGAGTACGAGTACGAAGGAAAAAAATGACTAAAGTACGAGGTACGAGGCGTAAGTACGAGGTCGTACTCTCGTACTTAAGGTTTAAATTTGCGCCAAATTTCTTTCTTTCTTTTCCATTCGGAAATAAAATTTCCACTCCATTCCCCTTCTCATAGTTTATTTTTACACGTGAGAAAAGAAAAGGAATGTTTATATATATATGCAATTTACTTAATTTTTCCAAGTATGCATCTATGGTTTAGTGGTTAATGCTTTAGTCTGTTTTAGTAAATTGGTTGAGGTTCGAATCATTTAATAAGGGAAAGGAATTTTGAGTTATTAATTGCTGCTAAAGTCATTTCTGTTTTAAAAATTTTAGAAGCAAAATTAAATCAGAAATTTTCTCCTACGGCATTAAAAAAAGTGCAATTTTTGGCAACAGATGCTTAAAAATTTTAAAAATTTTTGCCTGCGGCGCTGAAAATGATGAATTTTTGGCTACTAAAGTGCAATAATGTTTCAAAATTTTCGCCTGCGGCGCTATAAAAAAACTAACTTTATGAAAATTTACCCAAAACGCAAGAAAAAAAATATAAGGAAAGTACGAGGTACGAGTACGAGTACGATGGAAAAAATAAGACTGGTACGAGGTAGAGTACGAGTACGAGCAAAAAATAAAGGTAATACGAGGTACGAGTACGAGTACGAGGGAAAAAATATGGCTGGTACGAAGTACGAGTACGAGCAAAATCAAAATTTCCAAGCACTGCTCACTGCTCTTTTTCCGCTTTTATAAATATTTTAATTATTCTCGTTTTAGTACAACTTATAATGTTGGTGATTTTGTTAAATTTCGTAATAGAAGAATTGAATGGCTTGAAGCAATAATAACAGATGTAGGCTTTAAAAATAATGGAACTGAACAGTACATTGTTAAAGTTATTGATCGTTGTCCATTATATAATAAACTATTTAAACGAATTCCAAGACAAATAATAAAGTCAGAAAATACACTCGTAACTTTCAAAAAGGGAGACATAGTTGAAATAATGCATAGTAAAATGTATCGAATACCTGTAGAAGATTGGATTAAGGCAAAAGTTATAGGAATAAAGGAAGGAAAATATGTTTTGAAGTCATTAGGAAATAATAATAGCAAAACACGTTACCCATTTGAGTTGCGTTACCCAAAAGAACATTAAAAATGGAATTTGTTGGTTAGATTGTATCAGTTTTTAAAGAAGAAAAGAAGACAATTATTTATTTTTAAAAAGACAAAACTCTTTAAACTCAGTTGCTAGTAGATTGTAGAGATAGGAACAGGATCGAGTCCCGATCCGTTTTTCTGATTTTTTGAGACATCGGGATGAAATCGGAATCGGGAATTCCCGATTTTCCCGATTCGGGTCCGTCCCGATCGTTCAATTTTTAAATTTCCCGTTTCCCGATCCCGATTTTTTCAAAATTCATATCTCTAGTAGATAGACATAATTTATTTAATTTCAATCTTTTTTTCTTAAAATGTCGAAACTTGTGGTTTAAGTGTCACAAATCCATTTATTCGCAGGAAATTTTTGTACAGTGAAAAATTGACGAAAATATTTTTTGCGACTAAATGGGGTGATACCTAAACCACGCAAGTTAATATTTCTTTCAAAATATATGAACTATTGTCCTTTATAAAAAAATAAAAAAATTTTTAAATGATTTTGATAAAGAAAAATTATCTAAAGGGCAATAATGTGTAGACAAGCACTGATTTTTTGGTGCTGATAGATGCCGACAGTGCTGTTTTCGACAGTAAAATAAAACTCTAAGAATCTTCTTAAAAACGAGTTTTGGGCAATGTCCGGGCTTAGGGATTGATAATAAATATATCCGGATGACTTCAACAAAAAAACCGGAAGAAATTTCATAAGTATCCGGATTTAGGCAGACAGTTAGAAAATGAGAAATAGTTAACTGTCGAAAACTGTTTCCACGGATTTTTTTTACGAAATTAATTTTTTTCCTTTTATTTAAAGGGCATTAATGTGGATTTTAACATATTTTTTCAACTTATATTAACCACTATTCCTTTATTTAAAAAATAAAAATTTTCTAAGAAATTGTTTTATTTTTAATTTATTAATAACCACATTTATTAAATAATAAACTTAAAAATGCAGGATATAATTAGGTTGTTTAAAAAAATATTTTAACTTTAAAAAACATTTAATATAATTTATATATTTTAATTTAATTTATAAATTATTATAAAAAATTATTATTAAAAAAATCAATTTTCGATGCCCTTCTAAAATTTTATCTTTAATTGATTAAAAGAGAGTAAATGCCATCAATATGCCCTTTTCGATAACCGGAAAAGGCAAAAAGAGTGTCCTTACAAAATATACACGTAATTGTACGACATTTCGTCCCAACAGCAAAAAATCGTGGGCTCGTGTAAACGAAATGTAATTTTTTGCCTTAGAGACGAAATGTCGTGCAATAGAGTGGAACGAAATGTAGAGTAGCCGAGTCATTGAGAGATGATAAACTAGAGGAGAGTTAAAATTGAATGAATGCTTATTTAACATTTTGACATTTATGTGCGGCACGTTTGATCATTTTGAAAGAAATATTATTCGTCTATCTAAAGGCCAATAATGTAGATATTATTTATTAAAATGTATTTTGATTTGCACTTTTTATTAATTTATTAAAAAATTTATTTGAGTGTAGTAAACAAGTGTTAGACGCTAATTAGATCATTAGGGCAAATCTTGAAAACCCCGCCCTTAAAATGAGTTGTTTAAAAGAAATTAGTTATTAGTTGAATTAACTCATTCTAAGAAAATTTATTTATTTAATATTAGCCTTAAATTTAATTAAATTATTTAAATTAAATTTAAAAGGCAATGTTCATTTCGTTGTTTTTAATTTTTTTATTTGTTTTATTAACAAATCAAGCATCTTCAACTGGATCAAATAAAAGTTAAATTTTTTTAAATTTTATTAAAAATTTTTTAAAGGAAAAGGATTGTCTGACTATACTGGGGAGTCATCTACTCATAAACGTCATCGTCCATCCTATGAAAATATTAATTCTCAATTTCAATATGGTATAACTATTAAGTCCTTTAATATTGGTGATTTTGTACAAGTATGGAATATAGATCAATGGATTAAAGCAAAAATATTAAATAAATTAATAAAAGGAAAATATGCGCTTTTTGATCAGTATGAAGTAGTAATTTTAGAATATGAAGGAGAACAAAATATTTTTTATGGGAAAATATTTAATCGAACACCAGAATATGTCCGCAAGTGTTTAGACCAAAACGAACCTACTGGCTTGTAAGTTTTTAATTATTAAAATTTAAGCTGTAGAATTTCAACATTTTTGTTCTCACTCTAACCTCCATACACCAACAATTTACACAAAAATATTGAGAATTGAAGAGAACTTCTCTTCTTAGATTATTCATAGATAGAATAAAGTATAGCTCTGACTTTTCAAAATATTTTTAGAGTGTCCGCAAATGTCTAGTTGCCCTGGGGACGGTAAAGGAAGCACACTTGACTACTCCTACCCTCTTAACGTACATACTAGGGAAGCATCGTATCGTATTTTTTGGGTGCTTTTGTATCGTATATCTATCGTATTTTTCTGAAATAATATCGTATCGTATTTTTTACGATTTTATATCATATCTCATTTTACAGAACGATATGCATCCCTGGTACATACTCCTTCACTTATCAAACTTTTTATCAAAAATGAACTCACTGCCCTCTTTTATTTTTCAATGCCATTATAAAAATATTTTTAATTTAATTATATTACTCATTTTCTTCAACAGGAACCCTTTTAAAATTGGTGATTTTGTTAAAGTCAGGAATCCTGATAGTGAATGGCTTGAAGCAATAATAAAAAATGTAGAATTGACAAGAAATGGAGCTCAAAAATACCATGCTAAGATTATTGAGCGTGATAGATATTATGAAGATTTATTTACTTATACTCCAAACAATATAATAAAGTCTGTAAATAACCTCAAAACCTTCAAAGTAGGACAAATAGTTTACAGAAATATTTTAGTGCCTCATTCTTCTATAACCTGGATTAAGGTAAAAATTCTGGAAAAAACTGATGAGAAGTATATTGTGAAGGACGTAGAAGGTGAAAAAATAGAGTCAGAACTCTATCCATATGAATTACATATTTTTGATTGAATTAAAAAGAGAGAATTTGTTTAAAAAACAAAAATTTGATACTTTAATTTATTTCATGTACCCTATTTTGGTGCTAAAAATTAAGTAAAAATCTATTTTTTAAATTTTTGTAAATCTACAACATATTAATTAATTAAAAAATAAATATAAAATTAGAATCTGGTCTAAAACTAGTCTTTTAATACTCTCAAACCATCATGGGAAGAGCTCAAACCCAGAGAACAACCGTCTGTGCCACCATCCGTGCTAGGAAAATCGGTCAGTGGAAAATGCGTCAGTGAAGAAACAGTACATTAAAACACAAAAACACATGTAAAACACAAAAACACCTGCAAAACACAAAACTACATGCAAAACACAATACACTAAAAAAAATTTAATGTATTTTTGTGTTTTACATGTATTTTAGTGATTTTATGTACTGTTTCTTCACTGACCGATTTTCCACTGACCGATTTTCCACTGACCGATTTTCCACTGACCGATTTTCCGGGAGCCCCACCATCCAACCCTCTGATAGTTCATTTTTATGCACTCATATCAAGTATACGGATATAATTGAATTTAAAAATTTTGTTGAAAAATTTTCTAGTAAACAAACATTTAAATTTATTAAATTTCATAAAAAAATTTTTTATTTTATTTATCTTTAGTCTTTAAATTTCTTTCAATTTATATATTTACTAATTTCCCTTTATAAAAAAAATAAAATAATTTTCTAAGAAAATTATTTTATTTTTATGTTATTAATTTAGTGGGATGGAATAATGAGTGCTGTTGATTTTTAAATAAATTTACAAAAAGAATTTTGTAATGAAGGACAGAGTAAAAATAACAAAAGGGCAATAATGTGTAGACAAGCATGTGAATCTTATGAAATTAATTTTTTCCTTTTATCTTAAAGGGCAATAATGTGGATTTATTTATTTACTAAAATGTGTTTTGCTTTTTACCTTTAATTTAATTTATTAAAAAATAGTTTAGAATCGGAAAAATTTTGGCAATCCTGCCCTAAAAGGAGTAGCTTAAAATAAATTAGTTATTAGTTGAAAGAGCTCATTCTAAGAAAATTTATTTAATTTATTTTATCCCTAAATTTAATTAAATTAGGAAATACTGCAGTCTATCGGCCGCCGACTATTATTTATTTTATTTGAAAAAGCACGATAAGCTTGGACCTATTGGGAGTGTTTTATCACTTCTTCATTTGGGCTCCCATGGCTGCTTGGCTTTTGGTACGTGCGTTATTCTACAGCTATAATTACAACAAAATGATTAATTCAGCGAAAATAGTTAAAGAGCAGCCGCGGTAATCACACAGAGGAGCTTACTCCCCTCTATGGTTTTTCAATTTTTATATGTCTATAACTCGCTTCGGACTTGAGAGCGGGGACTGATTTTGGGCTCATTCGACTTGACTATAAGAGCTCTTTCAAATGAAGCGTTACAACTCACCGATTGACAATTTTTTTTGGCGGCCGATAGACTGCAGTACAGCCATTAAGTTATTTAAATTAAATTTAAAAGGCAATGTTCATTTCGTTGTTTTTAATTTTTTTATTTGTTTTATTAACAAATCAAGCATCTTCAACTGGATCAAATAAAAGTTAAATTTTTTTTAATTTTATTAAAAATTTTTTAAAGGAAAAGGATTGTCTCACTATACTGGGGAGTCATCTACTCATAAACGTCATCGTCCATCCTATGAAAGTATTAATTCTCAATTTCAATATGGTATAACCATTAATACCTTTGATATTGGTGATTTTGTACAAGTATGGAATATAGATCAATGGATTAAAGCAAAAATATTAAATAAATTAATAAAAGGAAAATATGCGCTTTTTGATCAGTATGAAGTAGTAATTTTAGAATATGAAGGAGAACAAAATATTTTTTATGGGAAAATATTTAATCGAACACCAGAATATGTCCGCAAGTGTTTAAATCCAAACGAACCTACTGGCTGGTAAGTTTTTAATTATTAAAATTTAAAATCACCCTAATTTCAATATAAATCATCTAAAATCAACACAAAAAGATAAAATTTAATAAAAAATAGATTTATTTTAAGGACGATTTGCGTTTATTTTATTGGTGATTTATAGGGGTGTTAACCAGTGATGGAAAAATTCCACTTCCGCAACTGGAACTACCAAATTTCTAAAACTGTTTTGGAAAAAGGGAACTATGGAACTGGTTAATTATTAGAACTGGTCCGGAACTAATAAGTTCTAGAACTGGAACAATGAAAATTAAAATGCAGTTCAGGAACTGGAACTAATTACGTGGAAATTTTGTAACTTTTGTATCATTGCTCCTATCCTCATAAATTTCATACACTTTCACTTATCCCAACAATTTATTAAAATATAAACTCACTGCCCTCTCTTTTATTTTTCAGCGTCATTATAAATATTTTTTAATTTAATTATATACTCATTTTCTTAAACAGGAATGCTTTTAAAATTGGCGATTTTGTTAAATTCAATAATCTTGATGGTGATGTGGTTGAATGGCTTGAAGCAATAATAACAGGAAAAAAATTTACATTTATTGGAACTGAAAAATACAAATTAAAGGTGAGTCAACCTAATTGGTCAACACCCTTTTGATCAACACCCTTTTGGTCAACACCCTATTGCTCAACACAGAGCCACTTGCGTTGATCAATAGGGTAATTTGGTCAATTGGGAGTTGACCAATTGAGTGTTAATAAATTGACTCTTACAGATTATTCAACGTACTGGATTAAATAATCAAACAATTACTCGTGCTCCGAACGATATAATGATGTCTTTAAATAACCTCGGAACCTTCAAAGTAGGTGAAAAAGCTTACATGAATGTCATGGTGCCTAGAAAGACAATAACATGGTTTGAGGTAGTAATTCTGGGAAAAACTGAGGAAATGTATAAAGTGAAGAAAGTAACAACTGGAGAGAAGATTAAACTCTATCCATATGAGTTACATAATCTCAGTGAAACAGAGTTAGAAATGCTGCGTATGTGAAAAACACCTCCGACTAAAACACTGTCTGGAAACTAGATTAAACTTTATTGAGAAATCATGAGTAAAGAAAAGGTAACATAACAAGCCTCTTCTTTGGGAGTGTTTTATTAATTCTACACTTTTGGGTCTATATGACTGGTTGCTCTTCACAAAACTAGAATCTATTGAGGATTAAAAAAATTTTTTTATTAGAATTATAATTAAACTTTAAATTTCTTTCAATTTATATATTTAATACTGTACCTTTATAAAAAAGATAAATATTTTCTAAGAAAATTTTTTGTTTTTCCTTTGGTAACAGCTCAGACTATTAAAAGAAAAGAGCAAGGTTCGAGTCCCTTTAGTGGTAATGATTTAAAATAAAAAATGTAAAAAATATATTTTTGCTTTTTTATTAATATTGTAACAAAATAAAAATAATTTTCTCTTCTTTTTGTCTCGTTTTATCTTCATTTCTTCTCAATTTTCGCATTTTTGCTTGAATTATTACATAATAATTTACCAAAATTATTGTGAAACTGAGTTTAAATTAAAAATTAGACATTTTCATTCTTTTGAGAGGATAAAAAATGTTCACAGGATATCTTACGATATAATCGACTTTGAATTTGGTAACTTAAGATTTTTTAGCAAAATAGCGAAGTAAAGAAAGAGCGAAGGAAATACAACAAATGCTGAAACGTCCATTTTCTTTTTTCGACACTGAAGCGACTTCAAAGCATTTTTATTTATTTTATTTTTTAAATTTTATAAATATTATTTAAATTTTTTTTATTTTATTAAATTTTTTCAATCGATTTTTTAAAGAAAAATTTATCTAAAGGGCAATAATGGGGAGAGCAAGCGCACGTGAATCTTTTTTTTCGAAATTAATTTTTTCGTTTTTCGTAAAGGGAAATAATATGGATTTATATCTAAAATGTGTTTTGCTATATCTTTATTTAATTTATTGACACTTTTTAAGAAGATTTTGGGTTTTTTGCGGACAACATTTATTATATTTGATTCTTGTCTTAAAGCAGAATTTACTCACATAAATAATAATTTTTATTTCTCTTTTCTCAACGCATTTTCTTTCAACAATTATAGATTCTACATTGAAATATCTACCAACCATTGTTGCAATGTTAGAGCGAAACTTCCGTACGTCCACAAAATCTTACAAATAAATTAGTTTATCTCCTTTTTAAAGGACCAATTTATTTAACAACATTGTAGCATGGTACTAAATATATATCCAAGTTTTGGACTAGAAGTTGAGTCCAGAAGCGTTGCTTCGGAAGTTTCGGCCTGCAGTTGAAACTCTTCTTTTGGTAAACTGATTTTGTATAATTGTAATAAAATAAAATTTTTAAAAGTTTGAGTAATTTTATTGAATAATTGATTAACAAAAATGGTCAAAAACATGTATATTATTTGTTAATTGATTTATGAACTTTATTGCTTTACGACAAAAAATCAAATGAATATAATAAATTTTGTCCGCAAAAAAAGTCCGCAAAAAATCTATCTCTTCTTAAAAAGTGTCAATCTATTTTTTCAAAAATATATTTGAGTGTAGTTTAGAATCGAGAAAATCTTGGAAACTCCGCCCTTAAAATGAGATGCTTAAAAGAAAATATTTTTAGTTGAAAGAACTCATTCTAAGAAATTCTTTTATTTATTCCCCTCATTTTAGCCTTAAATTTAATTAAGTTATTTAAATTAAATTTAAAAGGCAATGTTCATTTCGTTGTTTTTAATTTTTTTATTTGTTTTATTAACAAATCAAGCATCTTCAACTGGATCAAATAAAAGTTAAATTTTTTAATTTTAAAATAAAAAATTTAAAAATTTTTTAAAGGAAAAGGATATCACGGTACTGGGGAGTCGTCTAGTCATAAGTGTCATCGTCTATCCTATAAAAATATTAATTCTCAATTTCAATATGGTATAACCATTAATACCTTTGATATTGGTGATTTTGTACAAGTATGGAATAGTTGCAAGATTAATGGTCACTTGACTAAACCTCAATGGATTAAAAGTCACTGGTCTGAAAGTCAATGGATTGACGGTCACTGGGCTGAACGTCAATGGATTGCTACACACTGGGCATGTCAATGGCTTAAAGCAAGAATAGTAAATGTCAATTCTGGTCAGTATGAAGTAGTAATTTTAGAATATGAAGGAGAACATAAAAAACTTTATGGGAAAATATTTACTCGAAAACCAGAAGTAATCCGCAATTTAGACCCAAATGAACCTACTGGCTGGTAAGTACTTTTAATTATTAAAATTTAAAATGAGGACGGCAGGAATGGATCCCGTGCCCAAAATCCCAGTTCTAATTTTATGGATAAGGTACGATCAAAGCCTCTTTTTGGTCTTAGATTATCAATGAATAGAATAACGTACAGCTCTCGTTTTTCAAAAAATTTTAAATCGCGTCGCAAAGCTCCCAGAAAATGCGTCAGAGGAAAATCGATCAGTAAAGAAACATTACATAAAATCATAAGAAAAACAAAAATACACGATAAACACAGAATTTTTTTTTAATGTATTTTTGTGTTTTTCCTGTATTGTTTTTTCTTATGCTTTTATGTATTCTTTATTGACCGATTTTCCACTAACGTACTGGACACACGCTCAACTGTGCGCCGACATTTGCGGCCGAGACATTTGCGGACCCAACAGTTGCGGAATACGGACACGACTTTTGCGGACAGGACATTGATAACAAAAAATTACCAATACCCGATACATAATGACCATGGGCCTTCAAAAAGATCAAATTATTTCTATTTAGAGATTCATAAAGATTTTTCAGAATTTGTTATTTTTTTATTTTTGTAGAAATTTTTTTACAGTCATTGGTCCGCAAATGTCGGATAGCCCACTCAACTACTCTTATCCTCATAATTACATACCCTTTCACTTATCCCAACCAGTGTTTTCGTGACCGGGTTTCGGTCATGACCAAAAGTGACCTGACCTGACCTGACCGAAATTTTTGGTCAGGTCATTTTGGTGACCGGGAAAAGGCCAGTCAGGTCAGGTCAGATTTTTTGACCAAAAATTCAAAATGGTCATGACCGGTCATATGACCGAAAATCGAAAAATGTCACTGACCGTTATTTAATTTTTCCCCCTTTTCTTTCCCTTCTTTCACTCATATGCATGGGGGAAGAAAAGAATTATTAATGAGAAAGATTTATTTAGAATTAAATTGACTATTATGTTAGTGTGAGTTTGGTTGAGTGGTTAGTGTGTTAGACTTAGGTCAAAACTTAACGTGGGTTCGAGTCCTTTGATATTTACCATTTATTTCTCTGTCGTTAATTAATATCAAATTTGTTCATCTTTGTTTTTCTTTCATTTTTAAACATTTTAGAAGAAAAAATAATTCTATATTTTTGTTTCGACGTTAAAAATGTGAATTTTTGGCAACTAAAGTGTAATAATTTTTCAGAAATTTTCGCCTGCGGCGCAAAAACTCCCGGCACCCGAAATTTATGAAAATCTACCCGACCCGAACCCGGCACCGCGGCAACTCTGGTCGGGATCCCAGAAATCTGAATTTTTTTATTTTTAGTCTGCACCGATTGAGCATTTTTTCGCAGTATTCTTTTGCTACCCATCGAAGCAAAATGAGCATAAACTGTTGAATGACAGCCCTATTTATCTATTTAAATCATTCATTAATGAATTAAGTTTATTTAAATGTATTTCTTTTTTATTTTGCTATCCCATAGAGAAATTTAAAACAAAAATGGAATAAAATATATGCCAAATGAATTTTTGTACCCTTATATTTCAAAAATTTTTTCGGTCATTTTCTGTCATGACCAAACGTGACCTGACCTGACCTGACCGAAATTGCGGTCATGGTCAGGTCAGGTCATTTTTGATGACCGAAATTTCCGGTCAGGTCAGGTCATTTTTATGACCGGGAAAAGGCCGGTCACGAAAACACTGATCCCAACAATTTATTAAAATACAAACTCACTGGCAGTGGTTGGAAGCTCGTACCAAAATTCGTACTCGTACTCGTCCTCGTACTCGTACTTTGGTACGAAGTACGAGTACGAGTACGAGCAAAAAAATAATGCTGGTACGAGGTACGAGTACGAGGGAAAAAAATGACTAAAATACGAGGTACGAGGCATAAGTACGAGCTCGTACTCTCGTACTTAAGGTTTAAATTTTCGCCAAATTTCTTTCTTTCTTTTCCATGTGGAAATAAAATGTTCACTCCATTCCTCTTCCCCAAGTTTATTTTTACAAGCGAGAAAAGAAAAGGAATGTTTATATATATGTAATTTACTTATTTCTTCCAAGTATGCATCTATGGTTTAGTGGTTAGTGCATTAGTCTGTTTTAGTAAATTGGTTGAGGTTCGAATCCTCTAATAATGGAAATAAATATTGAGTAGATTAATTGCTGCTAGAGTTAGTTCTGTTTTCAAATTTTTGAAACAAAATTAAAGCAGAAATTTTCGTCTACGGCACTAAAAAAAGTGCAATTTTTGGCAACAGATGTTTAAAAATTTTAAAAATTTTTGCCTGCGGCGCTGAAAATGCTGAATTTTTGGCAACTAAAGTGCAATAATTTTTCAAAATTTTCGCCTGCGGCGCTATAAAAAAACTAAATTTATGAAAATTTACCAAAAACGCAAGAAAAAAATATAAGGAAAGTACGAGGTACGAGTACGAGGGCAAAAATAAGACTGGTACGAGGTACGAGTACGAGTACGAGGAAAAAAATATGGCTGTACGAGGTACGAGTACGAGTACGAGGGAAAAAAATTGGATGGTACGAAGTACGAGTACGAGTACGAGCAAAATTGAAATTTCCAACCACTGCTCACTGCCCTCTTTTATTTTTCAGCGCCATTATATAAATATTTTTAATTTAATTATATACTCATTTTCTTCAACAGGAACGCTTTTAAAATTGGTGATTTTGTTAAAATCAGTAATCTTGTTGATATTGGGTTTGAATGGCTTGAAGCAATAATAACAGACAAAAAAGTGAACGACAATGGAGCTGAAGAATACTTCGCAATGGTGAGTCAACCCAATTGGTCAACCCCCTATTGGTCAACACAATGATTTCTGCCATTTACGTTGATCAATAGGGTAATTTTGTCAATTGGGAGTTGACCAATTGGGTGTTAATCAATTGACTCTTACAGATTATTGAAGATAAATATTTTGGTCAAATATTTAATCGTACTCCAAACTTTATAATGATGTCAAATAATCTCCAAACTTTCGAAGTAGGATCAGTAGCTTATATTAAGAAGTATGATGATAATATAAAATTGGCTGATTGTATGGTAGAAATTCTGGGAATAAATGAGGAAATGTTTAAGTATAATGTGAGGAAAATACATAATGATGAGATGTTGGAACTCTATCCATATGAGTTACAAAAATAGATTTATCTACGCTGCGTATGTGAAAAACACCCCCGACTAAAACACTGTTTGGAAACTAGAGTAAATTTTACTGATAAATCATGAGTAAAAAAAGGTAAATAACAAGCCTCTTCTTTGGTAGTGTTTTATTACTTGTATGTACACTTTTGGGTCTATATGACTGGTTGATCTTCACAAAACTCTTGACGGGGTGTGTTTTATATTTATTAACTAATAAACATATCGTTAAAATTTACTCTAATGTCCAAACTATGTTTTTGTCCCGCCACTTCAGTACCACTTTCCCCAAAATTTTTATATTTTCCTGGTGAATCATAGTAAAATTGGAAAAATATAAATGAATGATGTAAATAAGTTATGAAAAATAAAAAAAGATAATTAAAATGAAGAAAAAACGAATATCTCTCTCAATATAAGTTTATTGGCATAGAAATGGCTCCGTTCGTACTGGACTGAAATGGCGGTACTGAACTGACCTTAACCATTTGTATACTTTTCTTCGGTTAGGGTCAACTGAGAGCGAGCCAACTTAGTGCTACCTCTATTAGTGAAGGCACTCGGTTAGTTCGCACTCAGCTGGCGGCTCTCATTTGACCCGTTTCGGCTTTTCTTTGGGTAGTAGAGACGGCGTACGACAAATGAAGATACGCAGTTGAGGACGCGACATTTGAGGGCGACAAATGAGGACGACAAAAGAGGATGTGAAAAAAGAGGGCGAAAATACTCAAAAAATAAAAGTTTATTCAAAAAATCTTAAGGGATAAACAACCGCCATTATATCTACCTAAGTTAAATATTGGATAATTTTTCGATTTAAGTTTTTTATATCAATTGAAAATATTTTTAAATGTATTTTCGTCCTCTTTTGTCGCGTCCTTAACTGCGGATCCTCATTTCTCATTACACCCTAGAGACGGCACAGGAGGGATCCCGATCGGGATTTTCCGTGATCTCGGTCCAGAAATCTCGGTTTTTTAATTTTTGGGATTTTCCGGCCCGAAAAATCCCTCCCGGTCACGGTTGAAAAAAAAATTCCGGAAATGCGATTTTGCTGACTCGTAATCCTAGTATTCTCGCCATTTTAAATTTAAATTATACTTTAAATTTAAAATGGCATAAAAGAAAGTACTTTTCTATTTTAACAATTTTCAAACAAGAAAAGAAGGCAAATTAAAGCAAAAACATTTTTTTATTTAAAAATTTCATTAAAATCTTTTTCTAGTAAACAAACATTTATAACTTTGTTAGCTTTCATAAACAATTTTTTTATTAGAATTAAACTTTAAATTTCTTTCAATTTTATATTTATTACTATCCATTTATAAAAAAGATAAATATTTTCTAAAAAATTATTTGTTTTTCCTTTATTAATTTTATAACTAGGGATGTGCAAAACATGCATGAACAAATTGTTATCTGACCATAACTGACCACTGTCTCTCCTTAGGTTAACTTTATCACTCGTTTGTAAGAGACGTAGAAAAATAGTGGTAAGTAGAGAAAAATTTTTAAAATGAAAAGGAATTGTACAAAAAGAATTTTAAATATTTTCTCTGCTGACCACTACTTTTCTTCCACTCTTACAAACGAGAGATTAAGTAAACCTTCGGAGAGACAGTGGTTAGTTATGGTCATATGGCAGGCCGACACTTCCGGGCCGACACTTCCGGACCGACATTTCCGGACCGACATTTCCGGACCGACATTTCCGGACCGACATTTCCGGACCGACATTTCCGGACCGACACTTCCGGACCGACACTTCCGGACCGACATTTCCGGACCGACATTTCCGGACCGACACTTCCGGACCGACATTTCCGGACCGAAACTTTAGAAAAAATTTTTAATTAATAAAAAAATAAAAATTATTTTATTTCAAAATTTTAATTGAAAAATTATTTTATTTATAAAGTTTCATTAAATTTAATTTATCAATCATTCCAATTATTAAAACCATTGTCAGCTAATCTATACTGTATTGCACGTAGATGTGTTAAAATTTGATCATCATTCATATTCGGGTTTTGGTCAAAATGTAATACTAATCGTTTCAATGCAATGTCATTAGCATCAGCGTCTGTTTTGAAAATTTTCATTTCACTCACTCCTACAATCTTCCAAATACTCCTCTGTTAATTAAAAATATTAAAAATTATTTGAGAAATAAATACATTTTAAAAAATATAAATTATAAAAACTAATTTGAAAAAATAAAAATCTTTAATTAATTTTTTATTTTTTTATTAATTAAAAAATTTTTCTAAAGTTTCGGTCCAGAAATGTCGGTCCGGAAGTGTCGCACCGGTGCTATGTGATTTGGGCAGTGGTGATTTGGGCAGTGAGTTATTTGGGCAGTGGTGAATTGGGCAGTGAGTTATTTGGGCAGTAAATACATATTTCTTTTTAAAAGTTAAAAAATATTATTTATCACTACTAGAGGTCGGTGCTGGGCGGATCCCGCGCGGGATTTTGCGGGATCCAGCACCTGCAATCCCGCACTTTTTTGGATTTGCGGGATTTTGAGGGATGTGGGATTTTTGCGGGATTAGTCCCGCAAATCCCGTCCCGCATCGTATCCGCAAGAGATTAAACCAAAACGAACCTACTGGACTGTAAGTTTTTAATTATTAAAATTTAAAAGTAAAATTTAAAATCACCCTAACCTCAATATAAATCACCTAAGATCAACAAAAAGATGAAATTTAATCAAAAATAGTTATTTAGTCAGGAGAGGACAACTTGTGTTGAATTTATTGGTGATTTATAGGAGTTAAAATAATGTAGAGTTTTGTGGAACTTTCCGATCACTGCACTCAACTACTCCTATCCTCTTAAATTTCATACCTTTCACTTATCCCAACAATTTATTGAAATACAAACTCATTATTCTTCTATTTTTCAGCACCATTATAAATATTTTTAATTTACCTAATTATACTCATTTTCTTCAACAGGAACGCTTTTGAAGTTGATGATTTTGTTCTATGCGATAATTTTTATGGTGGTGAGATTGTATGGCTTGAAGCAATAATAATAGCCAAAAAAGAGGCAGATAGCTTAACTGAATTATACGAATTAAAGGTGAGTCAACCCCCTATTGGTCGACACAATGATTTTAGCCATTTGCGTTGGTCAATAGGGTAATTTGGTCAATTGGAAGTTGACCAATTGGGTGTTAATCAATTGACTCTTACAGGTTATTGAACGTGGTGGATTACTAAATCAAACAGTTACTCGTACTCCAAACCATATAATAAAGACTGAAAATAATCTCGAAACTTTCGACGTAGGAGAAAAAGCTTATATTAAGGTGCCTCAAAAGACTACATGGCCTGAGGTAGAAATTCTGGGAACAATTAAGAAAAAGTATATTGTGAAGAACGTAACAAATGAAGTGTTTAAATACTATCCATATGAGTTACATAGAATTAGTGAATTATATTAAGATATGCTGCATATGTGAAAAACACCTCCGACTAAAACACTGTTTGGAAACTAGAGTAAATTTTACTGATAAATCATGAGTAAAGAAAAGGTAACATAACAATCCTCTTCTTTGGGAGTGTTTTAGTACACTTTTGCGTACTGGTTGATCTTCACAAAACTCTTGAGGGGTGTGTTTTATATTTATTAACTAACATAACATATCGTTAAAATTTACTCTAATGTCCAAACTTTGTTTTTGTCCAAAATATGTTTTGTCCCGCCACTTCAGTACCAGTGTTTCCCCAAAATTTTTATATTTTCCTGGTGAATCATAGTAAAATTGGAAAAATATAAATGAATGATGTAAATATAAGTTAGGAAAAATAGAAAAAGATTATTAAAATAAAAAACGAATATCTCTCTCATATGTTTATTGGCACTGAAATGGCTCCGTTCGTACTGGGACTGAAATGGCGGTACTGAACTGACCACAACCATTTGTATAAACACGCTTTTTTCGGTTAGGGTCAAATGAGAGCGAGCCAACTTAGTGCTGCCTCTTTTAGTGAAGGCACTCGGTTAGCTCGCAATAAGTTGGCGGCTCTCATTTGACCCGTTCCACTTTTCTTTGGGTTGTAGAGACGTAGGTACGACAAATGAGGATACGTAGTTGAGGACGCGACATTTGAGGACGGCAACTGAGATCGAAAATACACAAAAAAAATAAAAGTTTACTCAAAAAATCGTAAGGGATAAACTCATCCGCCATTATATCTAGGTTGAATATTTGATATTTTTTCGATTTAAGTTTTTTACTTATATATCAATTGAAAATATTTTTAAATATATTTTCGTCCTGTCGCGTCCTTATTTGTCGCATCCTCTTTTGCGAATGCTCATTTGTCCCTTAGAGACCGGCACGGGAGGGATCCCGATCGGGATTTTCCGGGATGGTACAGTAACCTCGGTTTTTTTAATTTTTCCGGCCCGACTCCCGATCACGGTTGAAAAAAAAATTCCGGATCGGAATCCCGGAAATGCGTTTTGCCTACTCAAAATCCTAGTATTCCCGCCATTTTAAATTTAAATTATACTTTAAATTTAAAATGGCATAAAAGAAAGTACTTTTCTATTTTAACAATTTTCAAACAAGAAAAGAAGGCAAATTAAAGCAAAAACACTTTTTTATTTAAAAAGTTCATTAAAATCTTTTTCTAGTAAACAAACATTTATAACTTTATTAGAATTATAATTAAACTTTAAATTTCTTTCAATTTATATATTTACTACTGTACCTTTATAAAAAAGATAAATATTTTCAAAAAATGTTTTATTTTATTAATTTTAAAATAGTAAAAAAAATATTTTATTTTTTTTGAATATATTTAAGGACTGTTCACAACAGTCATTTGTTAGCAAGTTATTTTTTCGACGGGGATTTTTTGAAATTTTTTTGAGAAAATTAAAATAATATTTTTTAACATAATAAAAAGTCTATGAATCTAATGGCCGTAGTCATTATTATTATTATTTTGTCAAGACGAACACGAATTAATAAAATAAAGCAAAGGAAACTTGAATTTTTTGGTTTTTCTTGAATTTTAAGTCTCCGCGAAATTTTTTTTTTAATTTTTCTTCATTAATAATTTGTAAATTTTTAATTAAAAATATTTAAAAATTAATTTTATTAAAAATAAATTTAAAAAAAAATAAAATCTCCTTAAGAGACGAGGTCAGAAAATCTCCATGACAACAACTAACTCGCACACTCATTTTCTTCTTCTTTTTATAGTAAAATATTATTTATTTTTATTTTGACTATTTTAAATTTTGTAGTAATATTTATTACATTTTTATTTGATTTCTTTTTTAATTTTTTTTTAAATTTTTCATGTAAAAATCTTCATATTTTTCTCATTGTTTGTTCTTGCATAGAGCTCGTTTTTCTTTTTTTTACTGGATGGACGTTGAAAACAGGCAAAAATTAATTGAAGCGTTTTAAGGTAAATGAGCAAGTGTAAACATGGGGGGAGAAAAAGACACTTTTTATAGGGAAGACTGAGGCAAGGAATAAAAAATAGATGAGAAATATGAAGAAAAAGACCTTCTTAAAAAATGTGTAGAAAAATAGACAAACCAGTTCGAGGCCATTTTTGTTTAAAAAAAAAGTGGACATGGGAAACCGACCGGAGAAAATGAGGGAAAAATAAGGGGGATAGGGTAGGGATGTTTTGGCGCAAATTTATGTTTGCGCGTAGGGGAATTTAAAATACTTGTCAAAAAGTTTTCAAAGTTAATTAATTTAATAAAAATGGGCAAAATTGATTAAATAATTAGTAAAAAAATTTAAAAAATTTTAAAATATTAATTAATTATTTTAGAATTTATAAGCCTAAAAATCGATTATCCAAAAAATATTTATTTTGGCAGTTTTTTGATTATATCTTCAGTAATATTTGACCAAAAAATCTGAAATTTTTAAGTAAGATGGGTAACACTATGCCAAATTTATTTAAAAAAATTTAGGGTTTTACTTGAATTTATTTGTTAATTTTATTAAATCGCGCCCAAACATCCCTGTGCCTTAAAATCCACTCATAGAGGTAGGAAAAAGATCAAAATTTTCTCTCATACAAACCGCAATGAGGTTGATGGTTTCATCCACTCTTAAAAAACAAAAAATAAAAAAAAAGAAGCAGCCAAGCAAGCAATCGCGCCGATGATTGTATCGGCCATCGTTGAGGTAATGGGAGGAGAGAGTCCCAATTCCCATAGTAAAAGAGAAGAAAACTTTAGTTTTAAAGAAAAGTGCGCAACAAAGCAATAAATAGAACAGACAATAATTGCTTTTTAGAAAAATATATTTTTCTATTTTTTATTAATTTTTTAACGTTAAAAAATGATTTTTTTTAATACATTTATTTAATTATTTTAATTTATTAATTTTTTACCTCTGTACTTTTATGCGGGGAAAATTGATTATTTTTATTTTTAGCTCTGAGATTAAAGCTATAAATTAACAAAAGAAAAATTAAAAAAAAAGTATTATATAGGCACTGGTTTAGGTCGGCGTCCATTAAAGCATGCGCGTCCAAATGTCAAAAAACTGTCTACCAAACTTGTTCGATTTTAACAAAAATTATTTAAAATGTACCCTTAATAATGTCCTACCTTAATTATTAAAAATTATATTTTTATCTATTTTAATAATTTTATTTTAAATTTTTGAAAAAGTCGAATTTTTTGGTGTTATTTACTCAATTTTACCATTAAATGTCCTACAAATTAGGGCCAAAATATTTTAAAAAATTATTTAAACATTTTTTAATTTTATTTACAAACTCTTCTATTTTTACAAAATCATTTTTAAATTATAAAATATTTTTTTTTAATATTAAAACAATTTTTTTGTAAATTAAGTACATTTTTGCTCATCATTTTGTCATTTCCTTCATGTATTTTAATCATTTATTCAATTAAAAAATTAATTAATCATTTAAAAAAATTTATTTTAATCTTTTTTTACCGGAAATATTTTTATTTTACTTAATTTTATTTTTTTTTTAATTTATTATTATTATTTTTATTAAATTAAAAAAAATTTATTTCTGTAGGCCAAATAATTTAGATTTTCTTTAAATATTATAAATATTTAATAAAAATAATTAAATGACTGAATTAATGGATGATAAACTTAGAGGAGAGCGTTTTGGACAACTTTTTGAATTTTTTGGAAATGGATATTTGTAAGAGATAAATTTAATTTTTTGATAAACATGTTTTTAAAATTGAAGCGTTTTCAATGATATAAAGTTGGGAATTTTGAGAAAAAAATTTGGACCGGGAAACGGGAAATTGAGAAATAAAATGACCGGGAATTTCCAATCTAAGTTTCTAAAAAATTGAAAAATGACGGGAAAACAGGTCGGAACCCTATCCCTTTCTAAATTTAAGTGAGACTCAATTTAGAGACTCTAATGTGAATTTTAAAATTACTTCTTAGTTTGCCTCTGTTCCCCGACCAAAAAAATTTTTTCCCAAATTTAAAAAAATTTAAAATTAATATTTATTTAATATTCTAATTCTTTGAAAAAAATCAAAGATTAATATTTTAAGAGAATATATTGCCTTAACTGAGTATTATCTGGGAATTGAGCCTAAAGACGACAACAACACCAGTGAAAATAACATTGAAAATAATGTTTATCAAACACTTTTTTCTTCTCAAGTAATATTTTAAAAAATTATTTAATCTTTAATTTAGATGTAATTTAATTAATCTGATTATTTTAAATTTTTTAAAAATTTATTTAAAAATAATTGTTTTACTTTGACTGATTTTAAGTAAGTATAAGCTTATTCTAAAGCCTTTAACTTTTTTTAAAATAAAGAAATAAACTTAAATTTTTAGTCAAACGATAGAGAAGACTTTAATCTACTAAAATATAAAAAATTTAATTTTTGACTAAAATTTTCCAAAAGGTTGTGATTTTTTAAAGCAAATTCGTCTAAATTTAAATTTAACCATTTTTGTCTATTTTTGAAAAAATTTCAATTTATTTTTTTTCAAAATAAATTTTAATTAAATTTATTTTATAGTTTAGAGTTTTCTCTTTCATTTAAGATTATTTCTATATTTTTATCTTTTTTTAATCAAAAGTTATGAAATTTTAAACTTTGTCGGTCAAAATATCTATTTTACTTAATATTAATTATTTCCAACTTTTTTCCCTTAAAAAAAGTTTTAATTAATTTTTATTATTTCAGAACATATCAGAAGAAAATAGTAATATAAAATCAGAATTATTACAAAGCTTAAAACTTTACAAATTAAATTATCAGAGAATGGTTAAGCTTAGGCGTAATTATGCAGAATGGAGAATTAAAATGGAAAGAGGTGGGGAATTAAAAAAATTTAAAAATATTTTATTTAAATATTTTAAAGAGTATATTAATTATTAAAATTAATTAAAATTAATTTTTACAATTTAAAAAATATTAGAGAATTTTTTAAACACTCACTTTTTGGCTTATAACCTCATTTTATTTTCCATTTAATTTTCTTTTTTTTTTGCGCAATTTAAATTATTTACTAAAATTTTTTTTTCCTCGTTTATTTTTAATTGCCTCTTATTTTTAATTTTAAAATGCTTAAGTATTTTTTTATTTAATTTTCTACCCAAAAAAAATAATTTTAACAATGTCATTTATTTTTTGGCTTCTCAAGGTCGCATCTTTTTTTTTAATTTTTACCTCAAAAGGAGCAATTTTTCTTTTTTTTCCAAACAATTTTTAAATTGTTTGTTTTTGTATATTTTTTAAAATAAAAAAGGAAAAAAATAAATCGTCAAAAATAGGGAAAAATAAAATAAAAATATTTTATTTTTAAGATAATTTTGGCATTCTGTTCTAAAATAAAATTTTTTTTACATATTTATTTTCTTTAGATTGTATTTGAAGTGAATATTTTGCCTTTTTTAATTTTTATTAAAATTCATTTTTTAATTTTTTTTTAAATTTTTTTATAAGGAAATATGTATGTAGGTATATACAAGAATTAATTAATTAAAATTTTTTTTAATTTTATTAAATCAATTAATTAAATTGTTTAAATAAAATTGGGACAAAATTAATTGATTTAAACAAACACTATTTTTTATTATTTTACCTTACTCCCTCCTTTTACTTTTTAATTTTTTAAATTTTTTTACTTTACTGCGCAAAATCAATTTTTGATATTATTTATTAAACAATTAATAAATTAATTAATTTTAATTCTTTTTTTAAATTATTTATTTTATCTTTTTTATTTTATTTAAATAAATTTTTTTATTAATAAAAATAAATAATTTTAAACAATTTAATAAATAATAGGCAATATTTTTTAATATTTTTATTTATTCATTTTTGACCGTTTTAATTAATTTTAAATGAGTAATATAATAAAATTAAACACACATTTTCATTATTTATTTATTTAAATTCTGGCCAATATATACACTTTTGACCAAATAAAATAAAAAGAAGGGTACCCTAAGATGAATAATCTTTTTTTCTTCCATCTAAAGTTCTTCTTTTATTTTATTTTATTTTTATTTTTTTTGTTTATTTATAGTCTCTCTCTGTGTTAATTTATTTTAAAACAACCGACAAATTGATAAAAACTTTTATTTTATTTAATAAATAAAATAATATATATTAAGTAAATTAATATTATTAAATATTAATTTTAATACCCCCAAAGCTTAATTTTAATTAAATTAAAAAAATTTTTTTGAAAATTTTGTTCCTTTATCTCTACCCTTCCTATGCCTGTAGGATTACATAGGCTGTAAAGCCTTAAGGTTTTTAAATAATTTAAACAAGTTTATTTTTTTATTTAAATAAATTAGTAAAATTAAAACAAATTTTACTCAAAAAATATTAAAAAAATTTAAAAATTTTTCTAGACTCAAATATACTCTTCAATAAATAAAATATTTATTTATTTATTTTTAATTAATCATTTTTATTTATTCTCTGTTTGTCCAAAGTAAAAAAAAATGAGAGGGGACGGTGTGGTTGTAATATTTATTTATTTATTTATTTTCTCTTTTAAATTTAATTTTATATATCTTTCAAAACACTCTTGTACACATTTTTACTTTTTCATTGCTTTAACCCCTTCCTTTCATTTGGCCATTTACCTTTCTTTTATTTTTATTTATCACTCGTCCATAATATCGTAATTATAAAAGATCAACACACCCAATTGATCACCTTTCCTTTAATTTTGAAATGAAAAATCAAGACTCTAATGTCACATTTTGAAATTTAACCTTTGAGTCTCACCTATTTTTACATAGAAAACGTCCATTTGAGTCTGTAAATAAAAAAAGTATTAAAAGTTAGAGTCTCAAGACTCTAATGGTTAAGTTGATAAATTGAATGTTGATATTCTGGGAGTAAATAGTAAAATTGACCGACTGCCGACCTGTCAGATTATTTAATTTTGTCCAGTCTATGACCACCTAATTTTTTGCCTAAGCTGAAACGCAAACATAAAAGGTACAAAATGCTTACAAAACCTTGAGCAATTCTTTTATTTTTTTCAATTTTCTGAAAAATATTTTTTTTTATTTTTTTTTAAATTTTTAAAAGTTCTTTTCGGTTATATACACAAATGTCCGCAAGTTTTTTTCTGCAATATAATATTTATTTTTTTTCAAAATTAATTTTTGGAAATTTATTTTTTTAAATTCCAAATCTTGTAAAATTTGTTAAATTTACTAATTTTTTTTCTCAAATAATTCCTTTAAAAAAATTAATTTTATATTTGCGGACATAAACTTTCGGACAGAGGTTTACAAAAGAAGGAAAAATAAAACTTTTTTTAAATAATTATTTTATTTATTTATTCGTCCTATTCAATTAAAAAAATCTTTATATTAAAAAAATAAAAACACCTCTCTCTTTTGATCATTTTTGTCCCCATAAATTACGCGATTTCTCTGCTTTTTTTACTTTTTTTCCCTTTAATATTGGTCAAAAAAATAAATTTAGATTTAATCTTGCTTTTAAAAAACTCTTCTTCTTTTCCCCTTTTTTCCTTTTCTCTTTTTTTCTCTGACCGACTTTTTATATTTTTTTAAAAATTATTTATATAAATAAATCAAAACAAAATAATATATATTATGTAGAATATTTCTCCATTGGCCAATAAAGGGTAGGAGACGATTCAGAGTCGGTCGGTTGTTTTTGGCCATAACTTTTTTTTAAATAAACTAATCTGATAGGTCAAAGTAGTGAAAAGAATCTACTTTTCGAGCTCTTTCGAATGACATAAAAATTATTTTAAAAGGTTTAAAATGAAAAAAGTTATACGAGATACACTGAATCGGCCGACTCTAAATCGTCCTTTACTGGCCAATAAATAATTTATAATTATAAAGAGAGATAAGAGAATATTTATTTAAAATAATTAATTTTAATTTTTTTAATAAATTTATTTTTAAAATTTAAATCTGTTTATAAGAACACTTTTTGTGGAAAATCCAGTAGGTGTACTTATAAGCGGATTTATTCATTTCCGATCGAATTTTTGCGGAAAAAACGTCTTAAAAAATTTGATATTTTTTTAAATTAATTATAAAAATTGCCCAGTCTTATTAAAATTTATTTTGAGAAATATTTTGGCGCTAAAAAATTTTAAAAAATTTTTAAAAATTAATTTAACCTTTTATCACCTAAAAAAATTAAAAAAATTTTTTTTAATTTTTTCGAATCGATCAAAATATAAAAAACCTTTTCTATTATTTAACCTTAACCTTTCTTTTTAATATCCTCATTTTTATTATTTTATTTTCCTCTTCCTTACCTATTAGATATCCCTCCGCGCATACTAACCTACCTGACCATTTATTTTATTTATTTTTTTTTCAATAAATTTAGTCGATAATAACAACTCATTTTTCTTCTACTATTTTTTTCTCTGAAAAATATAAAATTGACCATTTATCTAGTGAAAAGGTAAAAATTGCCATTTAATAGTTGAGCATTTTTGCTACATTTTATTATTTTATTTTAACTATTTTTAATTGTAAAAATAAAATTATTATTATTTTTAATAGATTTCTTTTTTAAAATTAAATATAAAGTTAATTTTAATAAATTATTTTTTTTAAAATTATTTTGCAACTTTCAAGTTTAGGCAAAAACACCCCATTTATTCGCAGAATAAAAATATTTTATCTTCAATTCCTTTGTTTTTAAAATTTTTTTTTGCGAATAATTGGGGTGTGTTCCTTAATAATTTTCTTTCTTTTTTTTAAATTTCGGAGGTTGATCTTTTAATTAATTTAATTTTTTAATTTTCTTTGTTTTATTAGTAGACCATATTTTTGGGGAAAAATCAAAAAATCGGGAGACTGTCCACCCTTCGGGAAAAATCCAAAAAAATTTCTAGAGAAAGAAGAGACTCTAATTAACTCAAAAAAATGTCAGAGAAGTTCACTCCAACATTGTGTCCTATGATAAAAAATTTTCAATTAAACAACTTTGTACACCCCCTGATCTAAAAGGTCATTTTTATTTTTTATTTTATTTTTGTAATAAAATTAAAATTACAAAAATATAATATTTTTAATACTTTAAATGTTCTCTTTTTTAGTTAATCGGCCTTCATTTTAATTTTCTTCTCTCTTCTTTTATTTTTTCTCCGATCGGATATATTTACTACTACTTAACCAACCAAACATTCTCTTCTTCTTTTATTTTTATTTTAATCATTATTATATATTTGGGGCAAACTTGTATATTTATTTATATGTATTTATATGTATATGTTTATTATTTAAATTATTTATTTTTTTAATTGTTCAAAAAAATTAAAAATTAAAAAAAGAGAAGAACGACCACACAAAAGCGCTTACTTTCTTTCTCTTTAAAATTCTTTTTTAAAAAAACTGACTTATTAATCTCTCTCAATATAATTTTTTTAAAGAGTTTTTATTTAAAAATACATATTTTTTTAATTTTACAATTTTTTTTAATTTTAATTTAAATATTTATTTATTTTTTAAATGTTTGTGAACACTTAAAAGACCTTTAAATTTTGAAAATTTTTTTTTATTTTTTTAAATTAAAAATTTAATTTTTAAATAATTTTAAAAATAAATTTAATAACTTCTATTAAATTTTAAAAATATTTTTTTATTTTTTAAAAAATGTTTTGTGACCTAACACCCTTTCTTTAATCGGAGAAGAGACTCATTAACGCGCTTCTTCGCTTTTTTTTTTGAAAAAAAATTTTTTTTTAAATTTAATTTTTGCACCTGCTTAATTAAATTAACAAAAAAAAATCTTTTATTTTTAACCACAAAATAAAAAAAAAATTTTTTTTACGCGCACTAGAGAATTTTTTTTTATTTTTTGATTATCGGCAATAGGGTAAAATTGCAAAGAGAGAAAATGTGTTAATGCATTTTTTACATAAACGAGTTCTTTTTTTATTTTTTTAGTCTTCTTTTCTGCTTAATATATTTAATTTTATTTATTATTATTTATTAATTATTTTTTAAATTTTTTTTAAATTTTTTTGGTGACTCCCGTTATAAGGACATCCGGGATAAGTAGGAGAGTTTTTCTTTTTTTAATTTTATTTTTTAATTAATTTTATAGTAAATTTAATTCTCTGTTGAATGACTCCAATAATAGCTTAATTGGACCATTTGTTCAAAAGTTATAAAGAAAGGCGCTGAACCGACCAATTTTTAAAATTTTTGAATTTTCATTTTTTAATGGTTAAAATTTTTAAAAATTAAAATAAAATTTTAATTTTAATTTATTTTAATTATTTTAAAATTTTTAAATTAATTTTATGACTTTTAATTAATTTATTTTCTCTTAAGAAAATTAATTTGCCCTCATTTTCCGGGTTATTTGAATTTTTGTAAAAAATAAAATAACAACAATTAATTAAATTTTTGTTTTCTTTATTTTTAAATGTATGCGAAAAAATATTTTTTTTATTATAAAAATAAAGAAAATCAAAAATTTCAAAAATTGGTCGGTTCAGTGCCATTCGTTATAACTTTTGAACAAATAGTCCGATTAAGCTGTTTTTGGTGTCATTCAAAAGAGAATTAAATTTACTATAGAATTAATTAAAAAATAAAATTTTAGGACACTTAGAGGTCAGACATTTCATCGAAAAACAATTAAAATTTTAATAAATTAATTAAATTAATTATTTTATTGACCAAAAAGTAGCAATAAATAAATAAAAAATAATAATAAATTAAATAAATAAAAGAAGAGCATCCGGGAAAATAAAATAAAATAATAATATTATTATTAATATTATTTTAGCTTTTCTCACGCATTCCAACACACAGAAGAGACTTTCTCAAATCATCTTTTTTGACATTTAATCCCCTTTTTTTACTTTTTTTTCTAATAAAACAGCGAAAAAATAATTTTTATTTATTTTTTAACCACACCGCCATTTTTTGATATTTTTTATTGGCACCGAAAGAAAAAAAATTAAAAAAATAAATAAAAATGACCAGTGTCGAAAAGTCAGTTCTTCTCCCGTTTTTCCCTTTTGCGCGTCTAAAAATTATTTTTATTTTTTTATTTTTGGTTAAAAAATTTAATTCATCAAAAAATGTTATAAATTTATTTATTTATTATTTTTTGTATTTTTATTAATCTCTCCCCAATTTTTCCTTTATATTCTCCCTTATATTTTTGTTGCTTTTTTTGCTTCCTTTTTAATTTTTAACGGATTAATTAATCATAAAAAATAAAAAAAGGGAAAATAGGTAAAATAAAATATTTTTTTATTATTATTAAATATATTTTATTTATTTAGTATTTTTTAAAGTAAGAAAAAAGAGTGAAAATAATCGGCGCCGAAAAGACCCCTATATTTTCTTTAAATGTTGCTTAAAAAAATTATTTTTTTTTTGCAATAATTTTAATTTGTGTTTTATTTTAAATATATTTAAATCTTCTTATAAAAATAAAATAATTATATAATCGGTTTTAGATAAGTAAAAGTTTTTTAATAATAATTTTCTTTAGACTGTCCCACCCTTTTTTAAAAAAAAGATAAAAATTGAAACAAAAATAAATTTATTATTAAATTGTTAATTTTATTTTAATATTTTTTAATTATAAAAGGATTTTTTTAAATTTATTTTTAAGAAATTTTATTTTAAAACATTTTTAATTTTTATAATAGTTTTTGCGCCGAAATGACCCCCAAAATTTTTGCTATTTTTTAATTTTTTAAAATTATTTTTTATTTATTTTTGGATAAAATAATTTCTAAATTTAATTAAAAAAATTATATTTTATTTTTTTTGAAAAAAATGAATTTATTATTAATAATAAAACTTGTCCAGACATAAATTTAAAATTTGCGTGGTCTCGGACTTTGTACACAAAAATCTCATTTTTTAGCTTAGTACAACTGATAAAAATAAATAAATAAATATTTTAAACATTTTTACATAGACAATTAAAAATATTATTTTTTTTAAATTATAAATATTTTCTTTGGTACTTGTACCCTTATCTTCCCCCCACCCTTTTTCAATGCCGCGCCTTTTTTTTATGCGCCGAAAAAAATATTCTGGACTGCCTTGCTTGAAAGTGCCCCAAGAAAATTTTGATGTGTAAAGGCGTGGTAAATTTGAATTTTAAATGATAGCGTTACTTTTAATTTGTGCCATAATTTGTAAAAAATTAAAAACATTATTAAAATGAACTATGATCAATTAATTCGTAATATTAATGAAATTGGAAACGGTGATCATGAATTAGGAAGCATTAGATTTTTTCAACAACGTGGGATTTTGCATCAAGAGCGTAACTGTGAGAAATGTGGGACCGGAATGCGGATGTCATCTAAACGAGGATCTTACATTTGGATTTGTAAGAATAGACGTTGTAAATCACAAAGAGGAATTCGAACGCAAACTTGGTTTAATAGTGGTGGTCAGGGAAGCAAATTATCCTTTTTTATTATATTAAAGTTTATTTTTTGGTGGGATATTTTGAATGGGATTAACAATTTTATGCCTCCTTTTTAATTTCTGTTGTTTTGTTTTCTTTTTTTTATTAATTTATAAATGTACACATATTTACACATCAAAATTTTCTTGGGGCACTTTCAAGCAAGGCAGTCCAGAATATTTTTTCGGCGCATAAAAAAAAGGCGCGGCATTGAAAAAGGGTGGGGGGAAGATAGGGGTACAAGTACCTTTTCTTTTATTTTTTTAAAATTTTTGGTTTTATTTTCTTCACTCACCTGATGCTTTTTTTCTTCAATTTTATCTCAAAAATTAAAAAAAATTAAATTCTTTGTATTAAAAAAATTTTTTATGATTCCTTAATTAGCTATTTTAAAACTAAATTTTTCTTTGCTGATAAAAAATGTTAGAAAATTAAAAAAAGAAAAATGTCAGTTAATTTAATAGAGGGAAGGGAACATTCTTTTTATTTTCTCTAATAATTTTAAATTTTATTAAAAAAAATAATTTAATATTTTTTAAATTAAAAAATACTAAATTATTTATTTTTAAAGTTTATTAATTTTTCTTTATAAATAAATGTCAAATTATTATTTTTTTCTTTTAAAAAGGTGATAGAAAACAGTGCTTTACTTTAACACCCATTTTTCAATTATTTTTATTATTTAAAAATTTTTTAAATTAAAAAAACATTCTCATAGACTTTGTTTAACATTTTTATTAAATTTGCATAAATCAATATATTACTTGGCCAAACCTACAATTTTTTAATCGATGCGCGTTTTTATTCACCCACAAAAATGTTATTGTTGTACACACATTTTGTATTTTATTTTTATGTATATTTTGACGGCGTACAAACAAACAAAAAAATAAAAATATTTTTCTTCTTTTTGTGCTTTTTAGTCTCTCCAACAATTCAAACATACCCCACAACAATAGCCAACGCTATTTATTTTTAAAATTATGGGAGAACTGGGACTTGGGTAAGAGAGTTGTAAGGCGCGCATTTTTATATAAAATTGTTGAATGAATCTAATTTTTTGAAATTTTGTCCAAATATGTATTAGACTGTTACCTAACATATTTCAAAATTTCAGAATTTCTGACTTTGTATGTTCCAAGTTGTGGCCAAAAATGTCAAAATTTCGCCCATAATTTCGAGTTTTTTGACCATAACTTGGGAAATACGGAAGCAAAAATTTTGAAATTTTCGAACTAGTTAGTTGATATAATAAAACATAAAACTACAAAATTTCAAATTTTTAGGTTTTGTCTAAATTGAAATATTTAAGTTTGCGCCTTAACACTTTTGCGCCGTAACGCCCTCAGCCCTTGATGAATGGCTTGGTTCTCGCCCATAAATTCCTTTGTCCACATAAAAATATTATTGTATTTTATTTTGTATTGTCTCTATATTGTGAGTATTGTCGGCCCCATTTTGCCTAGTTGTGTGTGTCATTCTTTTACTTTTATTTTTTCTTCAATATTATTTTTAATGCGCACCTTAAGGTCCTCAAACACTAAAATATTTCTTTTATTATATTTTACTTTTTTTGTAAATTATTTTGAGTTAAAATAGTTAAAAAAAATCCTCAACTATTTTTCGAGTGAGAAAAGGACCTCTTAATAATTAAAAAATAATAATTAATTTAATTTTTAATTATTTTATTTGCTCATCTTAAAAATAAATATTGTTGGCGAAAATTAAAAAAATAAATATTTATTTTTTTAAATTTATTTTTGTCAATTACCCACTTATATAAAATTAAATTAATTTTTTTAAATTAATTTAAAAGTCCATTTTTTAATTAATTTAATTATTACAGTATCCAATATTTTTTTTCCTTTTGACTGAAATTGTCCGCAAGTTATCTCTTGAGATTATAATTTTAAAAATCCAAAAAATAAATTTATTTAAAAAAATATGAAAAAAAGACTTGCGAATATTAAAAGTTGAACAAACTTATTTTTTTTTAATATTTGATAAAAAAAATTTTTTCAAATTTATTTGAATTTTTTTGCCTGCAAAAGTGTCAAATATACCCATTATTATCAAATTAAATAAAATTTATAAAAATTATATGCCAAAATTATTTATTATTTTTTTTAATTGAAAAAAGCTTATTTTAAAATATATTTTAATATTTTATTTAAAAAAAAATTATTAAAAAAAAATTATTTTCTTATCAAAAAAAAAGAAAATGTTGATTATAGGCAAAATAAATAAATTAATAAATAAAATATAGGTAATTAAAAAATAAAAAAAATTAAAATTTTTGTTTTGTGTAATAAAAACAAAGAGGGAGTATTTATTTTTAATTTTATGTTTTTCTCAATTTATTTATTTTTTCTTTTCTTTGATGTTGCGCTATAACGGGGCAATAAAAAAATTTTTATTTTTTTGGATAAAATTTCTTGGAGAATTTTATTAATTTATTTTTAAGGTATACTCTATCCTCTATTAAAATTAAAAAAAAAATTTTTTTAACCAGGTGGAATTTGTTCTGAAGCAATTTTTGTAGTTGTTCCTCTACCCTTACATTCACTACCTTCTAAAAAATTTTTTAATTTTTTTTTAATTTTTTTAATTTTAAACTTATTTCCATATAATTTTAAATATTTTAAATATTTACAACATTCCATTTTTATTTTTTATTTTTTTATTATTATAGTATCAACAAATTCTATTAACGACAACAACAACTTTTCTTCTTTTTCTTTTTCTTCTCGCCCATCAACATTTAATTTATTTTCTTTTTCACGTTTTTGTAGTAAATGTTCATCATCTACACAAAAATTATATTCTTCAAAAAAATATTTAGCTGCTTCTTCTTGTGAAATTCAAAAAATTGGACAAAAAACTGATAATTATTTGAAAAATAAAAATAATAATAATAGTGGTGAGTCATTAAATAAATTAAAATATAATAATTAATTTAATTTAAAATAATTAAAGAGAGTATAATTTAATTAATATAGTTGGGACTTGTTATTCTGTGTTTTTAATTTGTTTATTTTAATTGTGGGCCTAGGCTAAAAATTGGACCATGTAAACACCCCCGCCTTGGCTAAGAAATAAGTTTAGGATTATAATATTAAAAAGAAAAAAAAATTTTTTCAAACTTTTTTTACCTGATAGTCCCTAACCCTTACATATGACATGGCCTTTAGCATTACAATTATTTTTTTTTATTTTTTTTTAATTAAAAAATTTATATATATTTCTAAATAATATACATATATATATATTATTTAAATAAATAAATAAAAGAGATAAGAACGTTTGTATATTTATTTTTTATTTATTTCCAAAAGTATTCTCCCCCTTCATTTTATTGTTTTGTTATAAATACATTTTACTCTCTCTGATGTTGAGTTTTGCCTTTTTCTGAAAATTAATACAATAGGGAAGGAAAATTGTAAATAAAAGGTTTTGAAAAGAGTTTTTGAAATTTTTTATATTTTTTTAAATATTTTTTTTTCATTTAGGAAAGACATATTTTATTGGAAAAAGTCAAAGTTTATTCGATTTGACAGACAACAACAATAAAGTTGAACAAAATAATTCAAAACAATTTTTAGAAGATCCTAAAGAATCTCTTAGAACTATAATTGCTGAAATGACGGCAATTGAGGCTGAGACTTGTGAGATGCTTGGAAGATTACAATTTAATATTCAAGGTAAAAATAAACTTTATTAGGAAATTTTAAGTTTGTGATGATGTTAGCTCGTTGGTCCAGTGGTATGACGCTCGACTTGTGGGAGAGGGTTCCGTGTTCGATCCACGGCGGCGCCCAATATTTTTTTCTTGAACAAAATTAGATTTTATGACCTCATAAATTTATAGGAAATTTTTTAAAGTTGTTTGGGTACTGTATCTTTATCCTATTATACTTATAAACGGATTTTATTGTTTATTATTTGACAAATTTTATTTTTAATTCAATTTTATTTTTATTTTATAGCAATAATCGGATTTGCACGCATCTGCACTGGAGATGTGTTTGAAGTATCTATTCGACATGGCCACCAACGTTGGCGAACTCGTGGAAAAACTCAGCCAGACAAATCACAGCGTTGGGACCAACAACCTCCAATTGCCTCAATTCATGTCTTATGGAATGTCCCTGTGACTGTTAGAGTAATGGAAATTGGATTTCTTAGAGCTCGTTGTCTCAGTGAGCGACAATTTGACCCTGCCAAGTTTGCTGCAGTACAACCCCAATTAGTCACAATGAATTTAAATAGCTCTGGAAGCCTTAAATTAAGGTTAATTGTCACTTGGCTTCCTCTACTTTGTTCAAAAAGCCCTCCTCAATTACATCATTTAAAAGAGAATTTATTTAATAATAATGTTTCTCCAAGTGAGTACAATCTGCAAAATTTCTCACAGAGGTATTTGTTGATTTAAAAAATTAAAAAAAAAATTTTTTTGAAGGCCAGAACCTTTGTCACAAAATTCTGCCTCAAACGGTAAACTTCGCCAGCATCAGTCTCAAATTGTTATTAATAATAATAGTCAAAAACGACAACAACAAAATGGGGGTAGCATTTGGCGAACTACAAGCAGCAATTCTTCTCCCTCATCCTTATTATTACAACATACAATTAATAATAAAACTTGTATTAATGAACAAACGAATGGTAAACTTAAGAATTATTTATTCGCAAACTTAAAAATTAAATAAACTTGAAACTTTAATTGAATTTTATAAGATTAAGATTGTAAACTTGAAAATAAAAAATACTCAACTTAAGATTAAATACTTAAACTTTTCTAAGTTTATTAAACATAAACATATATTTTTAGCTATAAAATAAATAAACTTGAAACTAACTTTTGCTTCAATATTAAGATAAAAATACTTCAAAGATTAAAAATTAAAAAATTATTTTTTATTTTATTTTATTTTTTTAAATAAAATTAGATGTTCACCCTTCTTCTGAACAATCTACATCATCTCTTATCTCTTCCTCTACTATTTTAGAAAATGGCCCAGTCACTAAAGTTTGTCTTCGAGACAAGAAACGTCAACGCGAACAACGTTTAAAACTTGGTGCAAGTGTAGGGGCTGCTTTAGGAAATGTTGGTGGAATTAGTAGAGAATCAAGTAAAACAGAAAAGGATAGATGGAGATGTTCTTCTACTACTACACTTTTGGATGATGTTTATAAAGATTTGTCAAAGTCAATTCCGACTATTGATGATGTAATTAATTTTTTTTTAATAAATTAGTGACATTTTATCCAAAAATTTAATTTAAACAAATTTTTAGCTTTCCGCTCTTCACTCATCTAAATCTGGAAGTATTTGTGGTGGAAGCCTTGGCCACTCCAATAATGCCTTTGCCGATCCATCTTCATCTTCTTCAATATCTGAAGGTCGTGGAACTCGTAGCGGTGGTGCTAAACGAATATTTTCTTTTGTTAAAAGAGGAGGAAACGATAAATCTTCATTAGACAAAATGACAGCCTCAGAGTGGCGTAAATCTGTCAGTCTTGCCCAAATCCCACAAAGCAAAAGTTTAGAAATTGAACAAAAAGGCTCAAAGAAAAATCAAGGCAAAGAGGTTGATGAACCTGAAGAGCCAGAAGAATTTAACGAAAATGTGAGGAAAGAGAAAGGAGTTAGGCAAGTATTTAAATAAAATATGACAGTCAATAAATACTGGTAATAATTTTTGTGAATCAAATAGCAACTTGAAGCTTTTTCAAGATTAAACTTGAAAAAAAAAAAGAAGCACGGAAAAATATTAAAAGCGCAAACTTAAAAATAAACAACTTTAAAACTTGAAAATGAATTAAAGATTAAACTTAAGTTTTTCCAAGTTTATTAAACTTAAAATAATAAACTTGAACTTTTATTACTTATTTAGACCAAAAAGTGTTTTTTATCCTCCTGAGCCTTATGCAACTTTCGACCCACAATATTATTCTTCTAATCGTCAGGTTAATAATGAAATTAAAAAAGAGTTTGAAAGTGCTCTTCAAACAGTAGATGCTTTACTTGATATGATTGAATGTTTACGTGTTTATTTGGCTAAATTGAGGTAATTTTAAATTAATTTTAAGTTAATTTTAAATTAATTATTATTTAATTAATTTAGAGTCTTGGAAAAATTAAAAAAAAATTAATTTAATTATTCTATTAAATATTTTCTCTTAGATCATCAGAATTTACTGAATTAGTATCATTCGAAGCAGCAATGCTTAATTGGGAGGCTTGCCTTAAACTTAACCGTTCTGGCATTTTATGCCAATTGGACAATTTTTCAGAAAATAATAATAACAATAAAAATCGCCAAAATTCTCTTCAACTAAAAAAACAACAAAAACAACTTTTAGCTACCGGAAATATAATTAACCCTTCTTCTACCCTTTTTTCCAAT
Organism: Meloidogyne chitwoodi; assembly: GCA_015183035.1. Classification (NCBI taxonomy): domain Eukaryota; kingdom Metazoa; phylum Nematoda; class Chromadorea; order Rhabditida; family Meloidogynidae; genus Meloidogyne; species Meloidogyne chitwoodi. The sequence goes on from JACZZP010000010.1 coordinate 372,535, forward strand.
GAAAATCGTATTAATAGTCAACAGAATAGCCCTTCTACAGCGTCGGAAGATGATGGTTGTTGTATTGCTGGAACATCAACATCAGCCATTAGATATGAACCTAGACAATATATTTTGGATCATATGTAAATAAATAATTAATTTATTGTTTTTTAAATTTAATTAATTAATTTTATTGGAGAAGTGTGTTTAAAATTAATTTTAAATTAATTAATTTAGGAGAAAGGACTTATAAAAAATATTTTTTTTAATTAATTAAAGTTAAAATAATTTTTTTTTATTATTTTAGATAAAAAATAAATATTTAAATTATTAAAATTAATTTTAAAATTAATTTAAAGGCGGAGAGTAGGGAAGATTATTAATTTAATTTGAGTGTTTTAAAATTAATTTTAATTTAATTAAAGTAATTTAATTAAGTGATGGGATGGTCTATAAAATATATTTTTATTTATTTTAATTTTTAAAATTAAAAAAAAAAAAAATTTTTTTTTTCAAGTTCTGAAAATGACAGTGGCATAGACTCCCTTCGACAATACCAATCTCCCTATAATTCTTATGCCAGTTCAGCCAAACAATTACAACAAAATCAAAATAATGAAAGAAATAGTGGTATTATATCCTCTCAGGTTAATTAAATTAATTTAAATTAATTTTAAAAAATTAAAAAAAATTTAAAGATGAAAGAGAGGAGAAAATCCCTTATGCTTACTGAAGGCGAAAATGAGGAAAATAATGAAGAGAATTTAAAAAATTTTAACAAAGAAAAAAGAGTTGGGGGAACTAAAAGAATTGTAACTGCAACAGGTAGTGCACAGATGGATGCTTGTTTGGCTATTCATTTGGATGGGGCTAGACAGCCTTTAGAGGTTGGGGGATTTTTTAAAAAAATTTTTAAAAATTTTTTAAAATCTCGTTATAAGGACACCCTAGAGAATAACATTATGAGGTGTCTTTATAACGAGATTTTCAATTTTTAAATTTTTTAAACTAATTTTTTTGTATTAAAATCAGATAATTTGTCAAGTACAAGCAAGTCCCTTTGAATATACAATGACCAAAATGTTGTATAGAATGGAGGTAAAAAATAATAATAAATTTATTTTTTGTTTAATATAAAATAAATAATTTAGTTAAATATATAATTTATTTTTTAAATTAAAAAATAAATTTAATTACACTGTTAACTCCCGTTATAAGGACACTCAAAAGGACTTGTCCGAGAGAGTGTTTTTGCAATTTTAAGAGTGTTTTCTTTTATTCTCAAGTATTTTTAGGAGAAAAATACTTGGCAAGACATTTTGTGTTTTTATAAAATGTGTTATTTCTTTTTTTTATGACCAATTGTCCTTATAACGAGAGTTGACTTAATTAAATTAATTAATTAAATTTAAGGGAATAGAAACAATAGCATTAGAATCAATGCTAGGCCTTTTACAAGATTTATTAGCTCAATGCCAATCAAATCCACAAAATTGTAATTTAATAATAATTGTTGGGGTAGAGGACGATTAGAGCCTGCCAGTTGTTTTTTGCCATAACTTTTTTTAAATTAAACTAATCTGATCGGTCTAAGAAGTGAAAATAATCTACTTTTCGAGCTCTTTCGAATGAAATAAAAATTGGTTGAAAAGGTTGAAAATGAAAAAAGTTATGCAAAATACACTGAATAGGCCAACTCTGAAACGTCCTTTACCAATTATTTTAAATAAAATAAATATTTTTAATTTTTTTTCTTTTTCTTAGTTTTGCTTCAATTAGGCTTACAATTTCAATTACAAAAATGTTGGTTATCCTCTTGCAAAAATGAAGAGGAATTTTTACTTGTTTCAGCCTCTACTTTGAGAGAAAAGCTTAGACCTTTGTGTGATCCTATTGTTAGAAATCATTATCCTAAATTGGTGGAAAAGGGTAAAATTATTTTTTTTAAATTTCAAAAAATATTCAAAAAAAATTTTTGAAATTTTTTTTGAATATTTTTTTTTGAAAAATTTTTTTTAATTTTTAATTAGAAAATTTAAAATTAAAAAAAATTATTTATTTTTTTAAGTATTGGATTCTCTCTTTTCTCTACTCATTGACACTCAAAATATCAGAAAAAAACAAACAACCCAATTACCAATTACAATATTTCAATTTATTTCACTTTTTAGAGGAAAACAATTTTCTGCTTTTATTGAAAATCTTTCACATGAAGGTTTTAAATTTTTTTTTAATTTTTTAAAAAAATTTTTTAAAGCTTGGATAACAACAAATCTTCAATCAGGTTTACCCAGTGCTATTAGAGATGTTATGGGAAGACTTAGAAATGTTCCGGTTGTTCCGCCATTGGAAAGTTTACGTTATATTGGACTTGTTTTAGCTGAACAACATCAAGAACTTTATTCTCCTATTGGTTAGAGAAAAATTTCAAAAAAAAAATTTTCAAAAATATTAAAAAAAAATTTTTCTAAAAATTAAAAAATTTTTTTTTAGAAAAATATCTTCGCAAAGCATCTCCAGAATTAGCTTTAGATTTATCTGCATGTTTTATGTGTTTATTAGAACACGAAAATGAAGCAAGTCGTAGAGGTGCTTGTCGTGCTTTAGCACTTTTAGGGGTAAGAATTTAATTTTTTTAATTAAAAAAAATTAAATTTAAAGGGGAACTTGGGTTAAAATTGATAAAAAAATTCAAAAAATTTTTTGAAATTTTTAAAAAAAATTTTTGAAAATTTTGAAAATTTTTGAAATTTTTTTTTATTTTTTTAAATCAAAAAAATTTGGTTTAAAAATTGAAAAAAAATTTTTTTTAGTCAGAAACAGCCTTAGTATGCCTCGATTTTCTCTCTCACAGTGATTGCAACAAAAGTGTTAGAAAAGAAGCGGAACAGTCCTCTTTAAGAATTAGAAAATTAATTTTATTAAAAAATGAATCAGAAAAACAACAAATTGTTACAAAAATATAAAAAAGGAAAAGAAAAAAATTTAATTTTTATTTTTCAGCCTTTTCTTGCCTTTTTTATTTAAAATTATTTTATTTTTCTACGCCTGTTTCTCTTTGTGTTTTTCTCTCTTACTACTGTATTCCTTTTACGACGCTATTAATTAAAAATTAGCTATTTTGCAAATTTTTTTTATTAAAAAAAGTTTTTTATTTTTTAAGTGGATGTATTAAAAAATTAAATTTTTTATTTAATTTTTTAAAATTAAATTAAGGGATACATAACACTCATTATTAAAAAAATTAATTTAAAAATTTCTTTTTAATAAATTAAATTTTTTTTTTTTAAATTTTCTTCTGATTAATTAAACTTCTATAATTTTATATATATTTTAATAATTAATTAATTATTTATTTTTTTAATATTTATCAAAATATATATATTTTTATTACAATATTATACGCAATATTTAAAACAATAATTAATTTTACTTTGTTTCCTGAAAAAAATAAATTAAATTTAATTAAAAAAAAAATTTTTTTTTTAAATTTATTAATGCACTATTTTTAATGCCATAACTCTCAAAAATAATATTTATTTTTTTTAATTTTTTCTACCACACATTTTCAACTTAAACATCGATAAGGCGATTAAAAAAAAATTAATTTTAATTGTATAAAATAAATGAATTTATTTTTAAATTTAATAAATAATTATATAACTTTTTTAAATGACTAAAAGTTTAAATAAAAACAAAATTATTTACATATTTTTATTGTTTATTTTTTAATTAAAAATAATAAACTTATTTTTAACTAATTAATTAAAAGTTATTTTATAGAGAATTTATTTATTTTTTTTTGGAAAATTTGTAAAAAAAATTTAATTAAATTATTATTTAAATTATCCACTAAATTTTATTTGTACAGGTTTTTCTGCTTCACTTTCAACTCGGCTTGCAGAGGCCCGACTAAATTTAATTTTTATTAAATAATTAAGCTAATTTTTGTTAAAATACCTTGATTTTGCGTTGCGAATGTCTGGAACAAGAATTGGCACTGAACTGACCTGAAATAAAAAATAATTTAAATTTTTTTGAAATTCTTCAATTAATTACCCCTTTGAGAACACGTCCTTTTGAATCGACAAGATTTGTTTGTAGCAGTGTATTTACTCCATAGTCCTTACCAGCAGGTGGAGGAATCTAAAAAAATAATAATATTAAAATATTTTAAAATTTTACCGTTCGGACTGGAAACTTTGTAGATAATTGACCTTTAACTTTTTCCTGCTCTTCTTGGTTTGGCTTAAAATTAGGAAGATATTACTAAATAAAAAATGTGAGAAAAATAAGAAAGTTTAGAAACACCTTTAACACCAAAGTAATGCATAGGGAATATTTTATTGTAGTGCGTAAGGAACATATTTTTGTAGTGCGTAGGGAACATTTTATTGTACTTTTTAGGGAACATATTTTTGTAGTGTGAAGGAACATATTTTTATAGGGCGTAAGGATCATGTTCTCTACACATTACAAACAATGTTTAGTTAAAAATTGAGGTTAAACAATTAGTTTCTTTCAATTCATTTACATGCTTAAATTCCCTCTATACATCATTAATTCGTAGGAAAATATAAATTAATTAATAATAAAATCAACAATTTTACCCTTATAACTTGCTGTACAACAGGAGTACCATTTCCTTGGGTAGTAGGTGCTTGATTTACTCGTTTTTTATTTTCTTTTCCCTTCTTTTGAAAAATTATGGGCTTGTTATCATCTCCTTTTGTCTTCTAAATATTTTTTTTAGAATTTTTATTTAACTATTTAAAAATTATTTTGAACCTGTTCAGTGACCTTTTCTGCGTTTTCCAATGTTGCTCTATCAGATTGCTTTAATAAAATTTAAAAAAAATTAAAAATTTCATCTAACACCTGTTGTTCAGTTATCCCTTCCTGTTGTTCCCCCAATTTTGGAACAATTGGCTTTTCAGGGTCATCAACTGCTTTTGCTGGTCTTAACCCAGGGGGAACTTCAATAGCATTAATTAATTGAATAAATAAAATTAAAAAAAGAAAAAAAGACATTTTCTATCCTAAGAGAAAATAATAAAATTAAAAATAAATAAATAATTTTCCTTTCATTTATCCATTAAAATAAAAAAAAATAAATTTTTTGCAGCGTCAATATTTTTTATTTAATTTACCCGGGAACAACCTGCTCTTCAAGAAATATCAGCATTATTAATCTTTTTCGCTTATTAAATAACATTAAAAAAACGTAATATTCAGTAAATAAATAATATTAAAAAATCAAAAATAAAAAATTAAAGAAAAAAAGCAAAAAATCAAAAAAGGGATATTTTGTCTCTCAACAGGTTTTTCCAATTTATATATATATTCTCTAAATTTGAATATTTTTATTTTAATTTTTTAAATTTTATTTAGGCTTTTTAATTAGCAAAAACAATAAGACAAGTAAATTGAATTTCTCCTAAATTATTGAGGATACCCCTAATTATTTATCTAAATAAAATCAAGTAATCCTTTTAAATCATCAAATTAATTAATATCCTATAAAATGAGAAGTAATTATTACAAATCAAAATTTAATGTTAATACCTAAATTATCAATTAAAACATTCAACATATTTATTTATTTATTATACATTTACAACATATATATACAATCAAATACAAATATATATAATACATACAATAGAAACAATAGGCATACAAATATATTTATATAGTTTAGGGGAATATATAGGGAAATATAGGGGAACAATAATTAACAATATTTACGGAACAACAATTACATATTTTTATAAGAGAATATATTTATTTATTTATTTATTATTATCATCTATCTCACTCTTTTGTCTGTGTTCATTCTTTATACTTGGCCCATCTTATGCCTCATTCTCTGCTTTGGACTTCACCTCTCCGTTCTCATCTGGCTTTGCCTCCTCCAATGCCGCTCCTTCAGCTTTTGACTCCTCCGCGTTCTGTGGAATTTCGATGACTGTGGTTGTGGGCTTCTTTGCGTCTAGCGCAGTTTTTGTTGATTTGCCTTTGTCGACCTCAGATTTATCAGTCCCCAAAGCCGTTTTTGTCGTCGTTGGCGGCTGTTCAATCATGGTGGATGTAGCAGTGGCAGACTTGTTCTGTAAAAATAAAATAATAATTCCATTCTTTAAAAAAACTTTTTACCTTGTTGAACCACTCCTCAAATGTCCCAACAGCTGCAAAGCCTTTATCAATCAGTTCAGGCACATATTCTTTGTTATATATTTTGGGATGCTTCATTTCTAAGTGAAAATTCTCTTTAAACCTTATGTTTCTCTGAAAAAAAAAGAAATATTTTGAATAAATTTTTTTAAATAAACTAACAGTTTTTTTCCATGTTCCATAACTTCCATGAGTCTTCATGCCCTTATTTCTTATTATCGCATCATACTCCTTACGTGCTTGTTCTTCCTCAGCCTCTTCATCTGTTTGTTCAGGCTTTGGCACAAACGCTTCCTTTTCTTTCCTCCTCCTTTCCTTCCTTTCCTTCTCTTCCATCCAGCGGTATATAAAAAGGGCACCAACAAACAACAGAAACGCAGCAACAAGGAGCCAGCCAATTATAAGAAACACAATGAGAAGTGTTTTGGATTCTTCTTGGCATGTTTTTTCGGTTGGACGTGTTGTCGTTGTTGTGACCGGTTCTGATTTCACTGTAGGACAGGATATTGTAGTCGTTGAAGGAGCTTCAGTTGTAGTAGTCGTTGTAGTTTGAGTAGTTGTCGATGTTGTTGTAGTTGGAGGAGGAATGACAGTAAGTAGACGATAGTCTTTAGTGCTCTAAATAAAAAATAAAATTTATTGCTCTATAAATGTAAAAACTTACAAATTGGATGAAGAGTGTACATTTCGGCATATTTGGTTTTTCTTCTGTGAAATGTGTTCCATTGAATACTTTAGAAACACTTGTTGGAAGCATGCTGAAGACAAGCAAATATTCATCCTTTAGAAGTGTATTGTTGATTGTCCATGCTTTTGGTTCGACGATTGTATCGTTCTCTGGAGCACAAACAGCATAGTCTGAAGGATTGTATCCTTTTTGATTCATCCTGAGTGTGCTATCTGCTTTTATCTCCAAATCGAAAGAAGCTTTCTTTTTCTTCTCGTTGGCCTGTTGTGACATTTTGTCTTCTTTAACATCGGCAACTGAAACAAAATGTAAGATATTAACAGTTAAAATATATCTCACTTAAACTGGCGTGACCATAAGCAACATGTCCGGATCTATCTTTGACTCTACTCCATGAAACTTCAAGAGACGTCCAATGCAAGCAGTTCCCATAGTACCGATTATAACAATAACCTTCGCCACACGTTGTGTCATTATTTTCGAAAGGACCTCGTGTGCTGAAATCTTTGATGACATCGTTGTTTTTGCTATAGATGAAGGGCAGACTAAAAAAAAAATTTTAAGAATATGAAAAAAAGAAAAATAATAACTTACAGATTAGAATAGCTAGTCTTTGGAGATGAGCCCTTTTCAAGACATTCGTCAATTCCACTGCTATTTCTCACTTCAGCCTTGAACTTGATCTTGTCATTGAAATCACTAAGAAGATCCACAGTGCATAATTCGCCTTTGTACTGAAGTTCTCTTAAAAAAATAAAAATTTGATTTAATTCAAAAATAAATAAAAAGCATTCTTACATGAACTCATCTTTTATTGTAACATCGCAGGCATCCGGAAAGAGGGTCTTGTACTCGGTAGGGTCGATGTTCTTGACGCCAATATAGTTGTCGTACTCTTCCGTGTTGAGATTCACTTTACCATCCTTCAGAAGCGTGTGTTTGCCAAGTCCAACGATTTCGGTAGCTTGTCCGGTTACTTGAATCACAAAGAACGAAGCAAACAGCAGCAGAGAGCACAGAATTGAAGACTTTCTTGGCCAAGGTCCGGTGTCGAGCTCCATTGGATGCAGGCAGCGGAAGAGCATGAAGTGTTGTTGTTTGTTTTGATGTAGACGATGTTGGCGCAGTTTTGATGAAGATTTTGTGGGTTAAGAGTGATGAAAATGACAGGGCTTTTATAGTAAAAAGTTTATGATTTTTTTTTTCAAAAAATAATGATCAAGTTGGAATGTTACTATATAAGCCGGCAAGTTTATTATTTGTATAAAAGCCATTCTTTCCATCAGTCAAGACTGAGACAAACTAAGACCTTGGCTAATCCTTGTTCTCCTTAATCAACACAAGGCAAAGTGACCGAAGCTCTTTCCTCCACTACAATTGTTTATATTTACATTAAAGAGCCGTCAATAGTCTGTTAGTATTCTCTGACATAACAATTCTATATTGTTAATTTCTGCATTACAAAATGCCGAAAACTACATATTAAATAAATTGAAATATAACTTGGACTTTGTTTAATAAAAAATTAAATTTATTTCCAAAAAAATTGAAATAAACGTGAAAAAGAATTTGAAAAAATATTAATTTTATTATTATCCGTTCTTTCAAAATTTGAATTTGTTCCAAATAAGTTGCAAGGTAAAAATCTCTAAAAAAACTTTTTTTAAATTATTATTGGTATATTTTTCAAATTTTTACTTTTTTGAAATTTCGACATTTTGAAAATTTTTTCTATTTTTCTCACCTTTTCTTTGTTATCAAATAAATTGCAAAGATTAATTAATCTTTTTTCATTTTTTTCCAAATAATGGGTAAAACAGAAATAATAAAAATCAGAATTAATTTCATCATTACCAGCAACAAGGGAAGAAGTGCTCTTTTCTTTTTGACGTTGTTTTAATTTTGAAAGTAATATTTGACTACTTTTCTGTGTAATTTAAAAAATATATTATATTTATTTTTATTATTTAAGCCTCTTTAATAAAATTTAATTAATATCAATTGGACAAAGAAATTTCCTAGTGAGTGTCCCCGTCGGCGGGAAGGGCGCTCTAACGGGGAACGGGGACAAAATATGTTACCGGTAATATCCGAGGACGGGGGAGATTATTAATTACCGGGGACAACCATATTGAACTCTTTTGTGAGTCAAAAAGCCCCGCCGGGAAGCGGGGAGAGACCTTAATTATAGTCAATTAAACTAAATTTTGGTGGACTAACCCAAAATCCTAATTAATCAAAATATTAGATATCAGAATAAGAGAAAAAAACAAACAATAAAAATTTTATAAGAATTGGTTCTGCTGTGTAGCAGAAAATTGTGAATAATTGGTTGTAGGCGAAAATAACTAAAATTTATTTAAAAATTTTTTTTTTAAATTTAAAAAAACTTTGTAACAGAATTATTTGTAAAATTGTCCAAAAGAGAATTACAAACAATTGTTTGTAATTGATGTGATAAAATTGATTTTAAGTGTAATTCTGTTTCGTTTCCACAGATATCTAAAGGCCAAATGAGTGAAATTATCTGAAAAAAAAAATTTTTTTTAATTTATTTTTAATTTTAAGTGGGATAATTCACCATATTTACAATTCACATAAATTGATTTTTGGAACAAAATTTACGTTTAAATTTAATTTATTTTTGTTTTTATGGTTAAATAAATTAGTTAGAGACTCATTGATCTTTTTTCTTGAAAATTTTAAATGATTTTTAATAATTTTATTTTTGTCAAAAAAGTAGTGCTTATGTCTTGGTTTTACTAGAGGTTACGGAACCGTTAAAAAAAAACAGAAAAAAACATCATATTTTAAGGGAAAATATAACTTGTGATGAACTGTCCGACATTAACAAATTTATCAAATTAATAAATAAAATTTATTAAATTAATATTTAGAAATTCTAGTATGTAAATAATTAGCTTCTCCTCTTCCCTATTATTTTTTAAAGGATTAAATATTTTTTTAAATGATAAAAATATTATTATAGAGAAGACTAGAGTTCGAATATTAAGAAAAATAATTTTTTCAAAAAAAATAAATTTTTTTTACTTCAAAAGGAGTCCATCCCGAAGGTTCCAAAACACTACAAAAATCAAAACTAAGGCATAGACTTTCGTCCAACTGAAAATTTTTTTTTAATAAATTAAAAATTAATATATTACCATTAAAAAACATTGTTTAATAGAATCTTCCAAATTATTAAAAGTATAGGCTGTATTACAAGTAAATTGAATTAGAGGGCGTCGACAAGATGAAAATTCTGTTAACAACATTGAAAGACTTGAAAAAAAAAATTTTTTTAATTTAAATTTTTTTTTTAATTTAATTAAAAAAAAAATAAAAAAAATTTAAAAAAAAATAAAAAATTTTATTTTAACTGGTCTTTTTGTCCTCTAGCCATTGTTATCAATTTTTCTATTAATGCTAAATTACCGCCTGTTTTTTCAATTATTTCAGATAAATAATTTTTTGAAAAATGTTCCTAAAAATTGAAAAAAATATTTAAAATTAAAATTTTTTTAAAGTCCAATTTTCAAGTCAAGAAAAAATACATTTTTTATTCTACTCATAAATACATTTTTTAGTGTTCTGCGCCGAAACTGCTTCGGACAGGTTTTTTTCAATGTATGGTTTCCAAATAAAATTTTTTATTGTTATTTGCGGATTATTACTTAACAGATTTATTCAAAAAAATTAATTTTTAATTATTACCCTCTATTTATTCTAATAAAACGCCCTCAACTATTTATAACATTAAAATCAACTTTAAAAATTAACAAAAAAATTGACAAAAAAATTTTTACCTCAAATTTAAAAGCTTTTAATAATTGTTCCAATTCATTAATTTCAAATAAATCTGTTTCTAATTTAAAAATTTCAATATCATCAATAAAAGTAAATATATCAGTGTTGGTACTAGTTGCAAGAATTTTACAATTGTTAGACTAAAATAGAGGTAATTAATTAATTTTTAAATTAAAAAAGATTTATTAACCTTAAATTCATTAAAAAATCGAATAGTCTCGGATTTTAATACTCCGTCCAAAATTAATAAAATTTTCTTCTAAAAAATATAAAAAATTATTTAATATTAATTTTTAAAAATATTACAGAAATATTCTCAAGTGTATTTTTAAGTTTTTCCCCAATTGAACGCCATTGTGATGAAATGTCCAATTTTTGACATTTTATATCAGCCTCATCTTTTGAAATTATTTCTTGTGTCATTTTATCATAATTATTTGGTGAATCAAGCGAAATAATTAAAAGACAATCTGTTGCTAAATTTAATGGACCTTCCTCATCCATTCGACGGTCTGTTAGCCTAGAATTTATTTTTTTAAATCTAATTTTATAATTATTATTCCTATACTGTGAAGCTTATTGTGAGAGCTTAGATGGCTCAGTTATTCTATTTTTATATATGTTCTATTGTTTTAAATTTACTTTCCCGGTTTTATTGTTGTTATAATTCCGGAAAAAAAGTTCCGGAAAAAAAAGTTCCGGAAAAAAGATTCCGGAAAAATAGTTCCGGAAAAATAGTTCAGGATAAAAAGCCGGATAAAAAATTCCGGAAAAAAGATTCCGGAAAAAAGTTCCGGAAAAAATGTCCCGGAAAAAAACGTTCGGGAAAAAATGTCCAGGAAAATAAATAAAATAATTAAAAATAATATAAAAAATGTTCTATTTAATTATTTTCTTACCAAATAACACGTTCAAATAAAGCAAGAGTTATTTCAGGTTTTTCCCATAATAAAGAATTAATTAAATGAGTTTTGCCAGATCCAGGCATTCCACAAATTAAAAACCAATTATTTTCTTTAAAAAAATATTTTTTTTAATTTTTTAATTTTTTTTAATTAAAAAAATTAAATTAATAACCTGAATTAAAACAAAAATTTTCTATTCTCTCAGAAAGTTTGTCCAAAAGTTTGTGTCTAAGAACGCTTCGCTTTCTTCGCATTGGTACTCTGCCAATGCTTAATAAATGCATCTGTTCTGATGAAATAAGGTCCATATTCTCTTTAAAATTATTTTTGAAATTTTTTGAATTTTTTTAGAATTTTTTTGGAATTTTTTTTGGAAATTTCCAAGGAAATAGCTTTGGTCAAATTTAAAAAAATCAATAAATGCCTAGAATAAATGCGGATAAATTAAAAATGTTTTTTTTTCTTTGTCATAGACCTAGTGAATGTATTTTAGACGAAAAAATGATGAAAAGATGAGAAAAAAGGATGGAAGATGTGTGGTTGTGTGACGACCTTAGTAGTGGAAAAGGAGAAGGTCATTTATTTATTTTTTATTTTCTATTGGTCTCAGAGCCAAAAAATAAATAATTCTCTGCAGGTAAAATAACCAATGTTCTCTATTTTAATATTTTTTTTTTAAATTAAATAAATTGATATAAATTATTTTTTAACTAGAAGGTCTAGAAAATGCTTAAATCAAATTCTAATTAAACAATTTTAATTTTTGGAAAATTATTTAATTTTCCAAATTAATTCAAATCAAATTCAAATAATTGAAGGAAAAAAAATTTGATAAAAAATTTTTTGAGAAAATTTTAATTTTTCCAATCTCTAGTTATGACCATTGTAGGTATGCGCAACGAAAATTAAAAAAACATTTCTCATCTTTTCATTATTATCAAAAATTAAAATTATTAAAAATCAAAAGTTTAGACACTTGTTTAACTTAATTTAATTACTGGGCGAAATTATAGGCCCTAATTCTACAAGAAAATTAATTCAAATTTGGGCACCCTAAAAATTCAAAAAATGAATATATCTTTGCCCTGGATAAATAAATATCTGTGATCATTGCCCTGTCTAATACTTCTATATTTTATACATTTTATAATATTTAATTTTTAGTAAAATTATTTAAATTTTTATTTAAAAAAATTTTTTCGAGTTTGGTGTAAGGCAGTTAAAAAAGGAAGAGATTAAATTTTGCATAAATTTAGAAAAAAATTTTTTTATTTTTAATCAACACTAAATCATTCAACCAAACACATTTAGTAAATTTAAAAATAAAAAAGAGGCTATTTTTTCTCTTTTTTTAATTTTTTCCTATTTTTTTTTTAATCCCTCCTATTATTCGAGACTGTCACCTCTTCCCTATATTAATTTTTAAAAAAAAAATAAATATTTATTTTTAAAAAATATTTTTATTTTTTACTTGTTTTGTAAATAAATTATTAAATAAATTTATTTATTTATTTTTATTAAATTTGTTTCTTCTTTTCTCTCATATTTTATTCTCTTCTGTTCCAATAGTTCCGCTATATTTGCGCAAAAAATTAAAAAATGTGAACATATTTTTACATTTTTTATTTTTAAAAATATGACTGATTAGGTCATGGGAAACTTTTTTATTAATTAAAAAGATCCTTAAAAACAATGCTTTTTTTATTTTTTTGTCTATTTTCTTTATTTTCTAATTTTTGTTTTTTGACCAAATTAATTAATTTAAAAAATGATTGATTATTTTTTTTTAATAAAAATTAAACACTTTAATATATTTTTTTACTTTTTTTATTGTTTTAAATTAAAAAAGAAAAAATAAAGAAATTAAAAATTAATTTAAAGAGTTTACCCTTTCGTTTATACGCCTGTGTGAGTGTTTAAGTTTCAAAAAGTTGTGAAATTTTGTTGTTTTTATATGATTAAAAATTTTATTAAATTTATTAAATTACTAAATTTAATTTAAAAAAAAAATTAATTTGAAAAAAAAATTAATTTTTTTAATGTTAAATTTTCTTGAAATTTGCAACAAAAGTCCGCAAATTTTGTCCGCAAGTAATAAAATATTTAAAATAATTTTACTTTTCTTAAATAATTTAAATATATATTTTACATAGTATTATAATATTGTAGAAAAGATTTTTTTTTAATTTTATTGAGTCCAAAATAAAATTAAAATAATTAAATAATTGCAGACATAACTTGCGGACTTTTTAATTTATTTATGTTACTGCCTTAAAAAATTAAAAAAAAAATTCTAAAAAATTCTAAAAAATCTAGAAAAATCTAAAAATTGATTCTTACCCTTTTTTACTCTTTTCCTTATTTAAATAAATAAAAATAAAAATAAATATATACATTTCCCGCACTTTTATAGCTTTTCAAGAGCCTCTCTTAATGCTCTTTTTCTTTGATTTTATTTTTGTTTTCACTTTTTTGCTTAATATATATTTTTATATTTTTTTAATTCTGCTATGTTGCATTTATTAAAAATAATTATCAATTAATTTATTAATTTATTTTTCTTATCAATTTTATTTTTTTAAAGAGAGGGCTAATCGTCCAATAAAATTAAATAAATAAATACATTTTATTTGAACATTTTTATTTAAAATATTTTTTTTTATTTTTTTGTATTTAAATAAATTCTCTATTCTCTCAATTGCTTTTATTTTTACACTCCTTTATTTTTTTTTTATTTTTTGAAAAAAGTGATGTTGTTTGAATTATATCAATAATAGTATTATCAATGCATTTTTAAATTTAATTTTATTTTTTATATTAAAAAATAATTTTTTTATTTTCTTCAATATGTAAGTTATTTTATTTTTTTTTTAATTTGAATTTTTAAAATTAAAAAAATTAATAATAATTTTAATTAATTTACCCCTCTAAAATACCCTTATAAAGAAAATGTTTAATAAATTAAATAAATTAAATATTTTTATAAAATTTATAAAATTATTATTTTATGTAAAACACTCTTTTTTATACACATAATCTACGTGGAATATATTTTTATTTTTTTTATTTTCATTTTTTATTATTCCAATAGAAAATTGTGTGTATGATTCATTTTAAAATATTATTATTGCTTATAATTTTCTTCTTTTTTATTTTTATTTAAGTAATATTATATATATATTATTTTTTAAATTATATTTTATTTGTTTTATTTAAATTTAAAAAAATTAAATTTAATTTTAAAAAAAATTTCTGACCGGACATTTGGGTCAATTTAAATTTAGGGGATTTAAAGTACTCTTATTTGACTCACTTTTATTTAAAAATATTTTAATAAAATTAATTAGCATATTTATACATACAAATAAAATAAATAAATATCAAAATTTAAAGAAAAATCCTCCAAAACTTGGAAAAAATCGCAGACATTTTCCCCTCCTTTTAATTTTTATAAAATTAAATTAATCTGAATAGGAAAAAAATAAATAATTATTTTTAAAATTAAATTAATTAATTAATTAATTTTAGAAATTAAAAAAAAAATTTTTTTTAATAATTTAAAAATTGACAAAAAAAAAATAATTAAATAATTAAAATAATTTTAGAAAATCAAAAAAAAATTAAATAAATAAAATGGAAGAATTAAATAATTTACCAAACCCTCGTATTTGTATTTTAAACAAATCTTTTGGAATTAATGAATATGGCTTTGATTTACATGCAGAAATAGGCAAAGGACAGTTTGTTGGGGCTGTGGATATTGGCAGTCCTGCAGAAGTTTTTTTTTTATTTTTTTTATTTTTTAAAATTAATTAGATTTCTGGTCTACGACCCTTAGATCATATTTTGGCAGTAAATGGTGAATCTATTGAAGGATTATCTCATAAAGAGGTTTTTTAATTAAATTAAATTACTCTTTATTTACCCTAAATATTTTATTTTTTTTATTTATTTAATTTAAAAAAAAATATTTTTGTGCCTGTCTATTAAAGAGGGGGTTCTTTTATTATTTTTTTACTTTAATTTAATTGTCAAACACAATTTAGAATTTATTTTTTAAAAATCGTTTAAAGGGGTAAGAGACGATTCAGAGTAGCCGTTTGTTTTTGGCCATAACTTTTTTTTAAATAAACTAATCTGATCGGTCCAATTGATAAAAAGACTTCACTTTTCGAGTTCTTTCGAATGATATAAAAATTATTTGAAAATGTTTAAAATGAAAAAAGTTATACAAAATACACTGAATCGTCCTTGCCTTTAAAGTGTCCTTTTATTTTAGGGGAAGACTTTAATTCAGTGGAACTTTAATTTTTAAAATACGGTATTTTCTCTTCTTTATTTGTTAGGTTGTACAACGCATAAAATCAAGTTCTATGGGTTGTTCTCTGCTTGTATTAGATGAGGAAGGATATATTTGGTTAATTTAATATTTTAAATAATTAATTAAAAAGAGTATTTTAAGGTGTTAAAATATTTAAATTTATTTTTAAAAAAAAATTAAAAAAAATTTTTTTTTTAATAAATTTAAATTTTTTTTAAGGGCAGAAGAACACAATTTATCTACTGAATATTTTATTAATAAAATTAATTTAAATAAATTTAAAAAAGAAGGAAATAATTTGGTTAGTTTGTTTAAATATTTTTTTATTTTTTTAAAATATTATAGGAAATTCCTATTGAACCAAAACAATTTGTTGAGAGTGGTCAGATATCACAAATTAATTCTCCTTTTTTAAGGGTTTGAATTTAAAAAAAAATTTTTTTAATTTTAATTTTGCTATGTTCCCTTACCTTTACCCCTCCCCTCTACTACCCCCACTATCCAAAAAAAATTAAATTTAATTCTGGACACGAAAAAAAAATAATTTAAAATTAAAGATGCGGGGGGACTCTAGATACACATCATTTTAATTTTTGGAAAAAAAAAATTTTGAAAAGAGAAAAAAATTTTTAATTGTTTTCCCCTTAGAAAAGGTTCGGGGCGTCGATTATTTAAAATTAAAAAAAAAAATTTTTTTTGAAAAATGGACTGACTGACCGGGAACACTTAATTCTAACTAATAGATATTCAAACAGTGATTTTTTGAAATATTTATTTTTTTCAAAATTCTTTTTCTTTTATTTCCACCCACACTTTGCGTCGTTCTCTTCCCACAGCTGTATTTTATTTTTTAATTTTATTTTTTATTTTTTTAATTTTTAAAAAAAATTCCAAACCTTTCCCCATTAAGGAATTTAAATTATATTATTTTAATTATTTTCTATACTTCTTTTTATAAAAAAGGAAAAAAAAGAAGAAGAAGAGATTTGTGGTGACTTTAGCTCTATTAGCCTTCCATTTAGTGGCTCTAACAACTCTCCCCCTTATTCTTCACCAAATAATCAACAACATTTATTTAATACAAATCAAATTCCATTTAAAATGGGTGAAAAAGAAGAAAAAGAACTTTCTTACTTTGGGGTAAATTTTTTTTAATTTTTTAAATATTATTTAATAATTTTTAAAAATATTTATTAATTCAAAAAATATATTAATTAATTCAATAAAATATTTTTTTACATTTTATCTATTTTTAAATATTTTATTAAAATATTTTTATATTTTTAAGTTTGAAAATTTCAATATTTTATTGAAAAAACGGAAAACTCCCGTTATAAGGTCACTTTTTTGGGAGAGAACCTTGTGTTGCTTAGGAACGTTTTAATTTAATTTAAATGTTATTATAATTAAATTTAAGGGTTTTTAAGGATATTTCTTTGAAAAATAATTAAATAAGATTTTTCTAAGATTTTTTAAAATTTTTTAAAAATTTTAGGATTTTTAAGAATTTTTAAAATTTTTAGGAATTAAAAAAAAAATTTTTTAAATATTTTTTAAATTTTTTTTAATATTCTAAAAGGCTATAAAAAATTAAAATAAAATAAATTTAATAATATTTTTTATTTTTAAGAAAAAAAATTAAAAATACTCCCCTCGTTATAAATAAATTCAATAAATATTTATTATTTATTTTATTTTAGATATTTATTTTTTTAAATATTGTCAAATAAATATTTAAATATTATTATTTACTTATTTTATAATACTAAGAGATTTGAATATTTTTTATTATTTTTATTTTAATTTTGTTAATGTGCTCTCTTCTCTCAAAAGGGGGGAGTAAGCAAAGTCTCTCTTTTCAATAGTGGGGAGTAAGCAAAGTTTAGTGGTGTTATTTACACAATTTTTTATTTATTTTAATAAATTTCTATAAATTTTATTTTTTTTCGAAAAGTAAAAATTTTATAAATTTTAAAGAAAATAAAAATTCGAAAAAAAATTTTTAAATATTTTATTTAATTTTTTAAATAGTCACTTGTTATTTTATTTATTTACTCCTCTTTTCTCCCTTATAAAAATAAATAAAAATAAATAAAATTGATAAGCATCATTTTTTTTATTATTCCACGTTTAAAAAGTTGGTTTGGTTTAAAATCGAAATTTGAAAAAAAAAATAAAATTATTATTTTTTTCTTTTTTAATTAAATTGACTTTTACTATTTTACTCTCCTTCTCTCTTTTTTTCTTTAATTTATTTTAGTATTCTAGCAGATCAGAATTTTTAAATATTTCATTTCACAATTCTAAACATCCCAAAATTTCTGTTCCCATCTAATTATTTTTGTTATAATTCTCCGGGAACACACAGTCCGTCCCCGAGGGCGTGAAAGACTTTAACGGGGAACGGGGACAAAAACTGTCGCGGGAACGGGAGGAAATTATTATTTTCCCGGGAAAACAGGAGGGGGACACTTTTGTGATTTTTTGAGAGTCAAAAAATTCCCGGCGGGAAGCGGGGACGAACCTTACTTTTGTTTCCTTATAACTCTTAAATATTTTAGGGTTAATTCTTTCAAGGATTTGATGTTTTTTTATATTTTTAATTTTAGCTAATTCCCATTAAAATATATTTATAATAAGCTAAAAAAAATAAAAAAAAATTTCCAAAAAAATAAAAAAGATAAACAAATAAAAAATAAAATAAAATAAAATCTTTTCTTTCTTCCTAAATATTTATTTTCCTTCAACAATTTTTATTTTTTTATTTTTCCCTTTTTTGTCCATTCTTTTCTCTTCTACTTAAAAAATAATATTATGGCCAAGAATTATAGAACACATTTTCTTCCTTCTCCTAATTTTTAGTTTTTACAAAAAAATTTTTTTTTGTAAAAATAAAGGTTTGCTTAGCTTTTACTTTCTTTTTAAGTAATATTTCCTTTTTTATTATTTTTTTCATTTTCTAAAAATTATCAAAACCTTTCAGCATGTTTTGCCTATTTTAGTATTAAAATTAAAAAGACAATGAAAAAAATATTTTTTTTATTATTTTGCGCTCATTTAATGTTTTTTTAGCAAAACGTTAATAAAAAAATCATTTGCCTTCAAAACAAAATTTTTTTTAAATTTTTTTAATAGATACAGGGTTACATACAGGTCGACCCAAAAGTAATTGGACACTTTAATTTAAATAACTTTTTTTATACTTAATATTTTTTAATGAGTTTATACTCATTTTATAGCCCATTCAATTCTCTATTATTTAAAATAAATAGAATAAAATTATTTTACTTTTTTACAAATGATTTGACTACGCAAAAGAGGTGCATCTCTAAAATTTTCATTCGTGCGTCCGACGCTTTATCAATGCGTCGGACGCATGCATCTCTTAAACTCTTAATATTTCTTAATCTTTATTTAATTCTCTATCTTTTCATCTTTGTTTTATCTCAATAACATAAGTTTAAATAAAGTTATGATTTTAATAAGCAGTGTCCTTTACTTTTGGGTCACCTGTAAATGGGACAAGAAAAAAATTTTTTTACAAAAAAGTTCAAGTTAAAAAGACGTAGTTTGAATAAAAAAGAGTTTTGAATAACCCTTTCCATTTATTATACCCAAAAATAACCCCCTCCCTTTGAAAATCTGTCCCAAAAATTGAATTTTTTGTCAACAATTTTATATGTTTTTCCCCTTAATAAAGGAATATTTTCTTTTAATAATTTAATTAAAAAATAAATTAATTATTTTAATATTTTTGCGCAATATTTTAAACAAAATAAAATTAGCACGATCACTAATTAAAAAAAAAATAAAAAAAGAAGAACGTTTAATATATGAATCACCCTCTCTCTCCTCTCTTTTTAATTTTTAAAAATATATTTTGCTCTCTCAACTGTGTAAAAATTAATTTTTTGAGAAAAAGATTGCTATCATTTAATTAAATCACTGTTACATTTTTTCTTCTTTTTTTTTTATTTTTCTAGTTCCGATTTTTAGTGTCAATTTCTTTTTTTTTGAAATTCCAAATAATGTTAGTGCTCGTCCCCGTTCCCGCCGAGGGTTTTGACAACTAAAAAATTACAAAAGGGTCCTCTATGTTTGTTCCCATCAATTAATAATCTCCCCCCGTTCGTCCCCGACAAAATTTCTCGTCCCCGTTCCCGTTAATGCCCTTCCCGCCGTGCGGGGGAAGCACTCTATTTTTTAATTTTTTTATCAGTAAAATCCGCATTTTTGCAACATCATTAGGTATCTCCTGACTATTTGCCTAACCCTTTTTTTAAATATAAAATGTTCAAAAATTATTAATATAAAAATAAAAATATTTAATTTTTATTTTAAGGATTTTTTATTTTTTTTTTTGACGTAAAAAAATAATCAATTACCAAAAAATTTTTTTTAGCACAGTGGGAGATTTTTTTAAATAATAAATAAAATATTTTCATTGAAAAAAAGGCAAAATTTCTTTGTCCAAAAAAAATTTTTTTTATTAAAAAAAAATTTTTTATTAACCCTAGAATAAATATTAAAGACAAACTCCTTTATAGAGACATTTTAAGTCTAATAAAAATTTTAATTTATTTTTAATTTATTTATTTTATTAATTTCCTTTTTTTATTTTATTTTTTACCCTTTGTATGATTGCTTTATTCACATATATTTCCTAATCCAATTTATCATTTATTTTTATTTTATTTTTCTTTTTTTATTGGCCATCTTCTCCTATATTTCTTCGATTTTCTATTTGCGCTAAAAATTAAATAAATAATATTTTATTTATTTATTTATTTATTTATAAGTAAATAATAAAATTTATTTTATTTTATAAAAATTAAATATTTAGCTTAAATTCAAATTTTTTTTTGATCAATTAATTTTAATTTAGCCTGTCAAAGCCTTGAAATATTTAAAAAAATTAAATAATTTTTTAATTTTAATTATTTTATTTTGTTTTAGCATTTTCCCGTTAAATATGCCTTATGATTAATTTATTTAATAAAATATTTTAATTCTCTAAAAATTAATTTAAATAAATTGATAATATTTAAATACTCCTCTATTTTAAAGCGATTTAATAAAATAAATAAATTATATACATTTTTTGATAAAAAAAATTTAAAAATTATTTAAAAAATTAATTTTTTTATTTAAATAAATAAATTAATATTTAGGTATTTTTTAATAATATTTAGGTATTTTTTAATATTTTTTATTTTTTTTATAATTATTTTGCCCTAACAATTGAACACATTTTTAATAATAGACCATTAAAAATAAAATTCTTTTTATTTTTGGGGTGGGAAAACTTTAAAAAAAAATATTTTTATATTTTTTGGGTCCTCCCCTTTTTTTTAAAAAAATATAAAATTTAAATAATTTTATTTTGCTTTTAAAACGATTTAATTAAAAACTGAACTCCCTAAAAATACCTTTTTGTCACAAAAAATATTTTTTTCTGTTTTGGAAAAATTAAAATTTATTTATTTTTTATTTTTATTATATTTTGGCTTTTTTCTAACATTTCTAAAAAAAAAAAAAATTTTTTTTTCTTTTTATTTACTTATTTAATTATTTATAAAGTAGGTAGTGTCTCCTTGGTGAACGGCTGCGTTAAACTTTTTTTATTTTTTTTAATATTATTTTTGTTAATATATTTAAATAAAGCATTTATTAAGAAGCCTAAAAGAGTGTGTTAATTAATTAATAAAGAAAAAAAATTTTAAGAATTTTTTTAAATTTGTTTTTATTTTTAAAGTTAGATGTGTATGCAAAAATTAATAAATGTGTTATTTATTTTTAATTTAATTAAAAAAAATATTATTTATTTAATTTATTTTTTCTATTTATCCTACGATTTTTTTTTTTTAATTTTTTTAAATTTTTTTTAAATATTTTTAAATAAATTATTATTTTTTATTTTAATAATTAAAAAATAATTTTATTTGTATTTAGCTACACTTTTTTATTTTTTTTTAATTAATTAATTTTTAATTTAATTTTAGCACTCAGAAAAACAACAAAAATTAATAGACGACGAAAATAATAAAAATAAAAATACTATTTTTTCAAAAAATTCTTCTTTACAAAAATATTCTGAAAAAAAACAAATTTCCCCTTCTTCTGCAGTCATTGGCCGACACACAGCTTTGCCTATTCTCCCCCCACCGAGCACTCTTTTATTAAATGGACCTAAGCCTAGATTATGTCTTTTAGTTAAGAAAAGGTTAGAATTAATTATATTTTATTTAAAATTTATGAAAAAAAAAATTAAATTTTCAAAAAAATTTTTTAAAATTTTTTTGAAATTTTTTTTTGAAATTTTTTTGAAATTTTTTGAAAATTTTATTGAAAATTTTTTTATCAAAAAAATTTAAGACCAAGCCAAGAATTCGGCTTCAGTTTACATGCCGAAGGCAATGGTCATTTTATTGGAGCTGTGGATTCTGATGGAATTGCGGAGAGGGCTGGACTGGTTATTTTTATTTAAATTAATTTATTTTATTTATTTATTTAAATAATTAATTAATTTAAAGGTAACAGGTCAAAGAATAGTTGGGGTTAATGGACATTTGGTATTTCCAAATACTTCACATATGGTATTAAATTAATTAATTAAATATTAGTGTTCGTCCCCGTTTTCCCGCCGGGCGGTTTTTCACTAAAAAAATTACAAAAGAGTCCCCCCTTTTGTTTCCCCGTCAATTTATAATCTTCCCCCCGTCTGTCCCCGTTAATATTTCTCGTCCCCGTTCCCCGTTAGTGCTCGTCCCCGCTCTACGGGAACAAAAATTAATTTAATTTAATTAATTAATTAAATCAATTTTGTTCATATTTTAAAGGAAATTGTTCAAATAATTCAAAGAGAACCTTTACGTACTGAATTACTTGTTGCTGCTGAACAAGTTGATCGTTTTTATAAGGATTATGGACTTTGTTTGTTTTTTTATTTTTTTTTAAATTAAAAAAATATATTTTTTAAAAGAGAGTGTTTTAGTCATTGAAAAATAAAATTACAAAATGCCAGGAATTTAAAAAAATTAAAAAAAAAAAAATTTTTAGGCAGACATCCCATTTATTCGCAAAGAAAAAAATAACTTAAAAAACCTAAAAAATGGTTAAATTTTTTTTTTTAATTTTTAGAATTAAAAAATATTTTTTTCAGCATTCTCTTATGATTATATGCAATTTTATGACTCAGAAACAAGCCATAGCAATGGAAAACCTCCTCCTCCCCCTTTAATAGGCGCAGCTGCGATTCGTTCTAAACAGACAACTTCTTCTGCTGTGAAAGTAAAAATTTAATTTTTTTTTTTTGAATATTTTTTTTTTTTTGAAAAAATTTTTAAATTTTTTTTGAAATTTTAATTTTTTAAAAAATTAAAAAAATTTTTTTTTAATTTTTTTAATTTATTTTTAATTAAAAAAATTTTTTTTTTTAATTTTTTAAAGACTCAAAACGGTGGTAACTACGAAAAAGGAAAATCAGTGCAAAGAAGTAGAAGTGGCAGTAGATCTGTTGAGAGAAATGTTTCTTCTAATAAAAATGTAAAAATATAATTTGTTAAATTTGTTTAATCCCTCAGTTGTGTCATTTTGTCTTTAAAATTAATTTTTTAATTTTTTTAAATTTAAGAACAGCACAGCTCTGCGTGGACGTGGTCATTCCCTTGGTAAACGCCCCCCAACACCTTCTAGCACTTATTTGGTAAAAAATTTTAACACTAATATTTCTTTAATTCTTTTTTTTATTTGCTTTAAAAAAAAATTTTTTTTGAGTAAAATCACGCTTTTTAACAATTTCTAGGCATAAATTTCACTTTTTTATGTTTTTTCACAAGTAAAAAATACTAATTTTTAAAAATAACATTAAATAATCTTAAATTAATCTTAAATTAATTTTATAAAAGTTTAAACTAAAATTTTGTGAAAAAAAGTCTAATAAAAAGAAGAGAAAAAGTCTCTGCCAGAGCATGTCTCTCTTCTTTTTCTATACTATTTTTTTTGTCTGACGCAAACTTTTATTTAACTAATATTATTTATTTTTACAAAATTTCAAAAATAAAAAAGGACAGATTTTATATAATTTAAAAAATACAATTTTATTTAATTAAATTTAATTAGTCTTCTTCCCAACAAAGTAATGGTGGTGGACTTGTAGCTGTTCAAATTGAAAAACGTTCAGATAATATGACTTCTATTGAAATTGGGGAGGTAAACTTTTATTTTAATTTAAAAAACAATTAAAAATTGGACAGATTGAAGACGTTGAAAATATTTCTGAACAAAACTCTCAAGAACATTTATTTGGCATAGGCACTCCTCCAAGCAGTAGATGCGAAAAGAAACTCAAAAATGGTGGACATTTTGTCCAAAACGAAGAAAAAAATATTGGAAAAATTACAAATGGAGTGGCTTTAAAGGGTGCAAGTGTTGAAAATGTCGAATATTCTGTAAAATTTAAAATATCGATTTTTAAAAGTTTGGGCACAAACTATTTTTAAATTTTGCACTTTACTGTCTTTTATTTATTTTTTTTTCCTTTTTATTTTGTTTAAAAAATTTAATTTTTAATATTTAAAAATTAATTTAAAAATTTTAAGAAACATGTGATAGCCGATGGCCTCGATAATTCCTTTAATTCAATTAAATTGCCTACTCCTCCAATTGCAGCACCGGTTAGATTTTTTTTAATAAATAATTATTTTTATGAATTAATAAAACTTGAAATATAAAACTTATGCTGCATTTCTCTAATTAGTCCAAATAAATAATAAAATAAATAAAACATAAAAATAATAAAATAAATATTTTCCCGACATAAAAATAAAGTAAAAAAACAAAAACAGTTCTTATCTTGAATTTTATTTTTCCCAAAACTATTATAAAATAGTCTTGACCTATTCTTAACTCTAATTTATTTGTTTGCCTAAAATTCTATATATATAAGCTGAAATTATCATTTGTAAATTATTCTATTTCTCCATTTAAAAATCTTTAATCGACTTTTGTATAATAAATTTTAATAAATTAATTATTTGATTTGAAGAAAAAACCTCAGAAAGTATATTTTAAGAAATATTAGAGAAGAATATTTCATTATTTTTATGAATTATTAAACTTGAAATATATAACTTTATTAAAAGTAAAAAATAAACTTGAAACAAAATTCTTATTTTCTTTTTAGAGAACACCCAGACCTGAACGAAGATATTCACCTCCACAACCTTTGGAAATTTATCATCCTTCTCAACATCAACAGGTAAAATAAAAAATAAATTAATTACTTTTTAATTAAATTAATTTAAAATAAAAAATAATAATTTTAAAGTCAAACAAATAAATATAAGGGGAAAAACACACTTCATAATCTCTAAAATCTAATTTTTTAACAAATAAAATTAATTTTAATATTTATCTAAAACATAAATTAACTTAATTTTGTTTTTTCTTTAAGTTTATTTTTCTATAAAAATTTATTATCTCGGTTTTTAGTTCAAAAGTTTCAATTTAGACTGAAAAAATAGCCAAAATATTTTTTAAAATATCAAAATCGAAAGAAAAAACCTTCAAAAATCAAAAATCAAAATTTCGAAACATCTCTTGTCTTTATTATAATTTAAATTTAATTTTAATTTTAAAATAATTTTAAAAATTTATTTTAAGTATGATATAAGTCCTCTATCTCTACAATCAGACTCTACACAGTCTAGTTATTACAAGACTAAAGGTTAAATTAAATAAATTTAATTTAAATTTATTTTAGACTCAGAAAAAAGCATTTTTGCTTTAAACGCAAAAGAAGCTAGAAAAGTTATTTGTAGCAGGAAAACAGATGCAAGATTGGCTGGGCAAATGTCTTTAGGTCTTTTTAAATTAAAAAAAAAATTTTTTAATTTTTAGAAGAAAAGTATCGACTCATTATGGAGCTTTGAAATTAAAGAAAATATTTTTTTTTAATTAAAAAAAAAAATTATATTGTACTATAAATTATTTCCATTCTTTCAGTTAGTAAAATTATTTTATTAAAAATCAACCAATTTTTAACTAGTCTCTCCTCTATTTATCCTTTAATTTTATTTTTAATTTAAATTTATTTTTTTCAAGTTTATTTTTCAATTTTAAATATATTTAACCTTTTTATAAACTTAAATACTTGAAACGTTTTATTTTTCAAGTTTGTAAAAATTAATAAAGTTTGTAAACTTTAAAGTTTATTTTTTGTAGTTAAAAAATGAAAGTGTGTTATAAAGAATGTTAATTCCTCAAAATTATTAAAACAATTGCTTTATGTCGTCAAAAGAATATATAAAAAGCATAAATACAAAGGCACCCAATATATAAATATAAAATGATATTTAATGTCTATAAGATCTAACTGAATAGAATAATCATATTTAGCTTCATAAATTTTATTTTTAATTGTATATTTGTTGTTAATTATTTCGCTTCCAATTTCAGATTTTAAAATTGAAATTTCATCCTTAAATTAAAAATAAATTAATTAAAATTTATTTACCTTCATTTCTTCTTTTATAAAGTCAAATTTGTAATTAATTTCTTTAACCATAGATTTAATTTCATCATTAAATAAATTAACAGAACGATCAAATTGCTCTTGATTATTCTAAAAAATAATTTTAAAATAAATATTTAACGAGATATAAGTAATCTTAGATTGTCCTTAAGCTTTAAAAGATTTTAAATTTTTAGATGTCTTTAAATTGTTGTTCCTTTAAAATTATTAATTTTTTTTGAATTATTAATTTTTAGGTTCGGAAGCATTTTTTAATTAATTAAAAAAAATACCTCAGTATAAAGTTTCCTAGTAAATGTTGTTATTGAACGAAACAAGCAAGGAGTTCGACGATAAATAATAAACATTATATTTTGATTTTTTAAAATGTAGAAAAACAATACTTTTAATCACTAAAACAGAAATTAGATAAAATAAAATTAAAAAAAATATAAAATAAATAATTATTAGTTTAATAAACTATTTTAGAATAAAAACATTTATTTTATTTTAAAAATAATAATAATACAAGTTAAAAAATTAAGATGGAAGTGTTCTCCTGCAAAGGTCCTAACATTATTTATAAATAAAAAAAAGGATAAATTAATAAAAATTTTAAAAAATCAGTTTTTTAAAATTATTCGGTAAAAAACACAATTTTTCGGATATCCGTTCAATCCCAAAATTTAAAGAAAAAAATATTTTAAAGTTTAAAACATCAAAATTTATCATTTCTCAAAAATTATTATTATAAGCAGGGTTTAACAAAACATGCACGAACAAAGTATTATCTGACCATAGCTGACCACTGTCTCTCCGACGGTTAACCTTATCACTCGTTTGTAAGAGACGTAGAAAAGTAGTGGTAAGTAGAGAAAATTGTATAAAATTAAAAGGAATTTTACAAAAGGAATTTTAAATATTTTCTCTGCTGACCACTACTTTTCTTCCACTCTTACAAACGAGAGATTAAGTAAACCTTCGGAGAGACAGTGGTCAGCTATGGTTTGTTAAACCCTGATTATAAGTAAATCACTCAACGTTGAGGAAGACTTAGACCAAATACAAAACCTACACAACTAAGAATAAACGTTTCAAAATTAGATTTTATGAACCAAAGATCACTCTCCGTAGGATAGTTTTTAAATTTAGCAATAGGAAGTTTACAAATAATTTCACGTTTGTTGATAAGTATTTCTTTTCCAATTTCTGTCTTTAAAATTGAAATTTCATTCTTAAATTAAAAAAAGGTATTTAATTTAATTTTTTTTAATTTTTTACCTTCATTTCCTTTTTTATTGAGTCAAATTTGTAATCCAATTGTTTCACCATAGATTTAATTTCATCATTAAATAAATCAACAGAACGATTAAATTGATCTTGATTATTCTAAAAAATAATTTCAATGTTAATGGTAGACATTCTTAGGTTAAAAGAATTTAAAATCTTAGATTGAATTTTTAATCACTTTTTAATTTAAATTAAAAAAAACCTCAGTACAAAACTTCCTAACAAATGTTGTTGAACGCAACAAGCAATGAGTTCGACGATAAATAATAAACATTATTAATTTTTAAATCGTAAAAACAATGTTTAAACTCTAAAAAATATATAAAATTAAAAAAAATAATTATTAGTCTATTTAACTATTTTAGAGAAAAAAAATATTTATATTTTTATTTAATTCATTTAATAACAGTCAAAAGAGTTAAAATGGAATTGTCTTCCTGAAAGTCAAAAATATGTTTATTGAGGATATAATTTTGCTAAATAATCAGAAGAATTTTAAAGTTAATTTTTTTTTAATCCTCAAAAGCACATTATTATTAAAAAATGAAAAAAGATAATAAATACCTAAATTAAAATTCCAAAAAAAAAAATTCTTCTCAAATTAATCTTCAGATTCTAAAATTTATTTTTTAATAAATTGTACAGTGCTTCCTACATACAAAGCTGAGAAAAAAATAACCACAATTCCTCCAAATAGTAAATAAAACAGTCCCATTGAATAAAACTTTACTTTCCCAAGATCTTTAGTGATAGACAAATTTTCTACTTTAATTTTGTCAATCTCATCATTAATTTCTTTTTTGCTAATATCAAGCTCAGACTTCATTTCTCTTTTGATATTAACTATTTCAGTCTTAAATTATAATTTATTTAAACTTTAATAAACTTAAGTTTGGCTAACTTACAAATTAGTAAATTTTATTAGCCAGACTTAAGTTTATTAAAGTTTAAACTTATTAGTTTAATATATTAAACAAAGTTTAAGATTGAACTTAAACATAAATCAAGTTTATTAAGTTTTTAAGTTTACAATTATTTATTTTGAATAAAAATAGTAATAAACCTTCATTTGTGTACTGAACAAGTCAACTTTAGAATTTATGTCAACTCTTGCAGACTTAAGTTCACTAGTAAGCAAATTGATAGTACTGCTCTTAAGTTGATCCTCATTATTTTTAAGTGTGTTTGTCTATAAAAATTATTTTTAATTTTATTAAATTAAAAATAAAATTAAAAAAACTTGTTACTTCAACAGAAAAGTTTCTATTAGCAAATATTGTCGAACGCAACAAGCAAGGAGTTCGACGATAAATAATAAGCATTTCAAGTATTTTTATAATTTTTAGAAAATGTATAAACTAAAATATAGAAATGTTTAATTAAAAATTTATTTTTCCCTTTTTATACAATAAATCAATCAAAAAGGATTAATAAAACTAGGGAAATTTGGGGAGAAGGAGAAAATGCGAGTCATTACAATTGTATTAAATGATAAATAAAAAACTCATTTTTTTAAATTCTCCACCCCCCTTATTTTTCGTTTTCTTGGAGCAAAAAAGGGTAAAAATTGGCTTTGGAAATTTAAAAAAATAAATAAAAATTTAGACTTAAATTTTAACAGAAGGCCAGAAACAGTTAAAAAAGCAAATTTTTAAATTTATAAGATTCATATTTTTTTATTTGCTCGTTTTTTTATTCTCTCTATTTATAAAATAATTTTGGAAAAATTATTAAATTCTGAGTTATTATTAAACTGGCGAATTTCAAGTCTCAATTTAAATTTAAAAATATTTTATTTTTAATTTTTTAAAATTTTTCAGTTATCAAAATATATCCTCAACTTTTCTACTCAAGAGTTTAATATCTTTGTCAAAAAAAATCGATAGCTTACATCCAAAGAGAAAGAATGGCCACAAATACATATGTGTAATATACCAACTCGCCGCCAGTCCAATTAACGAAAGACTATTAACACAGCTTATTTAAGTTAATAATTTAAAATTTTATATTACTTGATCTAACTAAACGAGACTAGTCGATGATTTTAAAATCGAAGAGATCCGACATTTACGAGCAAAGTTATAGCCAAACGGCGAATTGGTCCGCGGCGAGATGGCCTATTAACGAAGAAGAAAAAGCAAATAATGTCTCCATCCGTGTCCAGACATTTCGTCAACAGAAATTGCACGACATTTTGTCCCAACGGCAAAATTGTGGACTCGGGTAAACGAAATGTAGTTTTTTTGCCGTAGAGGCGAAATGTCGTGCAATTTTGTTTGACGAAATGTATACAGGTATCTCTCCGTCGAGGGCTGGGTTGTATAGAGAAAAAGGAGAGTTTGAGTATTTTTATATGTTATTGCTAAAACGTCGTATTTTACAAAGAAGAAAGATATAAAGGACCTAAAAATAGTAAAAGTATTCGTTCCTTCTACACTTTGAAGGAATGGGCTGACGGAAATTGTGTTGTATTTGCCCATCCTTTCTTTTTCTAAAATTCACATTGACAATCCCAAAGGGAAAGAAAATAATATATATTTTTAAAATACTCTTTTATACACTAAATTTACGTGAAAATTTCTTTAAATAAATTTAGTAATCGATTAGTAATTTTTAAGTCCATAAAAAGACCTCTTCAAATTTAAAAGTATTTAAATTAGTTTTTTTTTAATTTTTGTCTAAAATGAGTATTTTTTAATCAAAATGAATTGATAAAATTTTGCTTACTAGCACTTTTTTGAATATTATCGAAACCTTTATGATAAGACCTCACTAAATTAAATAAAAAATTGTATTTAACACGTTAGAATTTATGCCCCATATTTGCAAATAAAACACTCAAAATATTTATTTATTAAAAAATAAATATGTTAATCCTAGTCCCATTATTTAACTAACATTTTTACAATTTTCTGAAAATGTTTTATCAAAATTGAATATTTTTTCATTTTCTTTTTATTTTATAAATGATTTTAAACCTTAGAAATTATTTTTATCTTTTATTAAATAAAATTGATCTTTTCGCTGGGTCCACCCCTATAGATCGAAACCCTATAGATCCAATTAACCAATTTGTCCAATCGCCAAGTTGGTCAAATCTCTTAAAACAATTTGGTCCCATTCAAACTTGGACCTACAGGGAGTGTTTTATTACTTTACCATTTAAGGGATTTGACCAATTGGCAAATTCGATCAATAGGTCCCCTTTTCGCTTTAGTAAAGTTTGAGATTTATTGAAATCAAAGCAGAGAGAAATGATTTTTTTCTTTAATAAACTTTTATTAAAGCCTTTTTCATAATAAAAGGGAAAGCTCAGCCTATTAGGTTCGATAACTCTAGACTTTAGTCTTTAATTCAGTCCTTTTTCTTTTTTTTTTTTAATTTAATAATATTTTATTTTCTCATTTTTCAGCTTTATTAGGTATTGACTTTAACACTATTTAATGAAAAAATGACTACTAATAGCTTATTAATTGGCTACAACAATTAATTTTAAGGTTGATAAATAATTTTTAAAAATTAAAAAAATTGTAAGGTTTACTAATCCGTTTTTATTCTTTTGTCAAAATTTATTAATTTTTCTCTTTTGTTTTAGTAAATAAAAAATTATTTTTATAAAATTTGTGGTCATCATTCGGTTGCTAAGGGTGACCAATCTTTTTTAATATTTCAAAGTCTGCTCTTCTTAAGCCTTTCGCAAACTTATTGTTTTTAACAGAGAAAGAGAAAAGTTTTAAGAGTAGCTAAAAAAGTTTTAGAGAGAAAGAGAAAAGTTTTAAGTGTGCACTTAAAAAAAAAAAGATTTTAAGAAAGAGTGACGGACATTTTATTTTCTTTTCTCTTTTATATGTTGACAAGTAAATGTCCAAAATAATTTAAAAACTTTTATAGAAAACCGAAATTTATTTAAAAAAATAAATTTTATTTAGGAACCAAATTTGTAAAATTTTTCAAAATTTTCTGAAAAAAATATAATTATTTTTTTAACTTAAAACTTTAAGTGCATTATTTTGCAGTGAGATTAGCTTAGGTAATACTTAAGTTCCTCCTCCTTCTCCCTATTTTGCCTTTTGCGCCTTTTTTTTTTTTGATTAACTTACTTTGTAAAAGCAAAATAAAAAATAAGTGAAAATAAGGAGGAGAAGTTAAAAAAGGGGAACTAAACTTAAGTTTACCTAAAAAGTTAATAAAATTAACAAAAAAATAAATTTTTTTAATTAAAATTAATTTAAAATAAGATGCAATGAACATTCATCGTCATCAACATAATGTTGTCCATTCAGCATTTCAAAGGTTAAATCGTCCCCCATCTTCTACTGGTCGGCCTAAAACAACAACAGCTTCTTCTTCTTCACTTAATGTCTCTCAAATTTCTTCAAATTCATTAACTAGTAGTTCAGGGAATGAATGTGTTAATGTTGTTATTAGGTCAGTTTTGTTGTATATTTTTAAAAATTTAATGAACACTCCATTTATTCGCCGAAAAATACACCCAAATTTTCTTGCGAATAATTGGGGTGTTCACCAAAAGTAGACAAATTCAGAGTTAACTTTTTCGCATATCCTAATCTCTATCTTATCCCAGCCATTATTACTTTCTCACAAATCTCAGAATTTTAATTTCCTTCAAGCTATTACAAGAGAAATTCAAAGGGTTGGGAGATAAGATAGAGATTTTTGCTATAAATTTTTTGTTTTAGATGCAGACCTCTTTCCTCAACTGAGCAATCCCAAGGTCACAGTAGCTGTGTAAATGTTGACTCCAAAAATGGGATTATCGAATTACTAAACCCCTTAAACCCTGAAGAACCAGCAAAGTGTTTTCCCTTCGATTCAGCCTTTGACCAAAATTCAAAACAATTGGACGTTTACGATGAAGCTGTAAGACCAATTGTTGATTCTGTTCTTCAAGGGTTTAATGGCACAGTTTTTGCTTATGGACAAACAGGGACAGGAAAGACCTTCACTATGGAAGGGCCAAGTGGATATAAAAGTAAGAGGAAATTATGTTTGTTTAGTGAAATAATTTTTTGAAAAAAGAGGGAAATTAGTTAAAATATAAAGATGGGGAATTTGGTAGATAAAAATAAGACATTTTTTAAATTAATTTAGAAATCATAAAAGGTTAATTAATGGGTAGAATATCATTAGTTAATTTTTGTAGCGATAGTAGAACACTTAGTAGAGATAGTGGAACACCTAGAGTAAAGATAGTGGAACACTTTAGTAGAGATAGTGGAACACCTAGAGTAGAGATAGTGGAACACCTAGAGAAAAGTTATTCAATTTCTTTGCGAGAATTGTGATATTTTAACTATTAGCTTTAAAGACAAAAAAATTGTTTAAAAAAATTGAAAAGTGTATAAAATTATAAAAATTTTGGTTAAAAAATTAAAAAAAAATTTTCCAAAATTAAAAAAAAAATAATTTCACCCTAAAAAGCTGATTTAAATTTTTTTTAAATTTTACACAATTTTTGTGTTCATTTAACTTTTTAGAAAACATTGCTTCAGAGCAAAGAGGAGTCATTCCCAACTCAATTAATCATATCTTTCAACATATTGCTCAATCCCCACCTTCACTACAATATTTAGTCCGAGCCTCTTTTTTGGAAATTTATCAAGAAGAAATTCGTGATCTTTTGGATAAAAGTGGTGGAACAGGTTTAAAAAACACAAAAAAATTAAAAAAAAATTTTTCATTTAGGAAAACGTTTAGAATTAAAAGAAAGACCAGATGTTGGTGTTTATGTACGCGATTTGAGTTCTTTTGTGACTCAGAGTGTTGAAGAGATTGAACATGTTTTGAAAGTTGGTCATTCTAATAGAAGCGTAGGAAGGACTAATATGAATGAGCATAGCTCTAGATCACATGCCATTCTTGTTTTGACTGTGGAAAGTTCAGAAGTTGGTCCAGATGGGCAGCCACATATTAGAGTTAATTTTTTTTCTAAATTTTTAATTTTAAAAAAATTTTAGGAAATTATTAGCTTAGGTAGACACCCCATTTATTCGCAAGAAACAAAATTAAAAAGGAATAGAATTAAGGAAAAGTCCCATTTATTCGCAAAAAATTTTTACACCCAAAATTGACTTGAACAATAAAATATTTATTTGCGAATAAATGGGGTAGGTACCTATAAATAATTCCTAAATAATTTAAAAAAAATAAAAAGGTTGGTCGTCTAAATTTGGTTGATTTGGCCGGTAGTGAGCGTCAAAGCAAAACAGGCTCTGAAGGCCAACGTTTTCGAGAGGCAACAAAAATTAACCTTTCCCTGTCTGCTTTAGGGAATGTTATAGCTGCATTGACAGACCAACAGAGTTCTCATATCCCTTATAGAGATTCTAAATTGACCAGATTGTTACAAGACTCGCTTGGTGGAAATTCTAAAACTGGTAAATTTAAATTTAATTTAATTTTGTGAAAAATTAAAAATTTTATTATAAAAAATATTAATTAAATGGATATTAATAATCTAAAATTTTTATTAAATTTATTTTTTTTAAAGTAATGATTGCAAATATTGGCCCCGCATCTTACAACTATGAAGAAACATTGTCAACACTTCGTTACAGTTCTAGAGCTAAACAAATCCAAAATAAACCTATTATCAATGAGGATCCAAAAGATGCTCTTCTTCGCGAATTTCAAGAGGAAATTGAACGTCTAAAAAATTTATTGGAACAAAAAGGTAAAAATAAATAATTAAATTCAAAATAATGCTTTAAGAAAGTGACTCCCGTTATAAGGACACCCTGAGGGATAAGACAGAGGTTGTCATTATATCCGAGTGTCCTTATTTCCTAGTCATTTTTTAGGGGAATACTAAGGTGTGATAGGCCAGTGGGTGCATTTTAATTATTCTGTCCTTGTATCCCAGTGTCATTATAACGAGAGTAACTTCATTTTTTGGATTTTTTAATAATATAATTTACCAATGCAAATGCATTGATATCCAAAAATATATTAAATTTAAAGATAAGTCTTAAAAATACATAACATAATATTTTTCTTAATATAATTTATAATGTAATTATTTATATTAAGCAAAAATAAATAATTTATGCTTTTTCCTAATTATATCTTTTAATTTTAATTAAATTTATTTATTTAAATAAATTTAATTTAAAGGAACTAAACGACGTCAATCATCACGTAATAATAATACTAAATTACAAAATGAAGAATCTCAAATGAACACAAGTACAGATTTAGCTGAGTGTGAAGCAGAGGGAATATATCGAGAAAAACAAGCAAAATTGGAGATGGAAAGGCAAAAACTTATTCAAAATAATCAAATTATTGAAGAGGTAAAAAGTTTAAATTTTTTTATTTTTAATTTAAAAAAATTTATTTAAGGAAAAAAAACAAATTTTATTAGCATTATCAGAGCGTGAACAAGAATTAGAAAATGAAAGACAAGAACAACTTTCCCTTACTGCTAAAATTAGGCAAATGCAAAGTAAACTTCTTTCGGGGGACGGAAATTTACTTGATAGAACAAGAAAACAAGAATCTTTGCTTGGACAAAAAAGGGCTGAATTGGCAGAACAAAGGGTTTTTTTAAAAAAATTCAACAAAATTAAAAAAAAAAATTTCAGCGCAGGGAAAGAGAAGTTTTACAAAAATTAGAAGTTAAAGAATTGGAAACTGCTGAAATAAAGCAAATATTTGCTAATTTACAACAGGAAGTGGAAGCTAAGAGGAGAAAGTTTCAAAAGTTGAATAATAGGCTTCAGGTGTTAATTTTTCTTTTTTAAATATTCTGATTTTTTTTGATTTCTTTTAATTGTTCTGATTTTTCAAATTTTTATTTATTTGTTCTGATTTTCCATAACATTAAAAAAATTGTTTTCTGATTTTTCAGAACATTTTTTTTAATTGTTATGCTTTTTCAGAAATTTTTTGATTGTTCTGGTCTTTCAGAACTTTTTTCAATTGTTCTGATTTTTCAGATGCTTCAAAACAATGTTTTCTGATTTTTCATCTTTTATTAATTGTTCATATTTTCAGAAACTTTTTCACTGATTTCCACTTTTTTATGATAATATTTCTTAACTTTTATAAGATTTTAAGTATAATATTTTATATTAAGCAAATGCGCTTTGAACTGCGAGACAACGAAATATCAAATTCAAGTGAACGTCAAAATTTTGAACAAACAGTTCTTGAAATGAATAAAGAATTAGCTTTAAAGTAAAAATTGAATAAAATAAATTATATTAAGTAAAATCTGATTTTTAGATGGCTTATTATTGACAACTTTATTCCTCCCAATGTTGTTGAGAATATAAAGGAAAAGGCACAATTTGATGAAGTAAGAAGAGATTTTTTTGAATAAAATTTTTTTCTTTTTTATTTGAAAATTTAATTTTTCAAAAACTCGAAATTTCAAAAAAAAAAAATAATACAAAATTAAGTTATTCCCCCTCTTTTCAGAACGAACATCAATGGATTATTAACGAAGGTCCTTCCAATCACCAAAATTTTTTGTTAGAACGACGTCGTTCTATTCTTGTTGAAAATGATGGAGGAGGATTAGAACGCTTAAATTTTAATTCTAATCAACAAAATAATAATATTAATTCTCACTTAAAAACAACAGTAATGGCTGATTCTGGCCTTGGAAGGTATTCAATAAAAAATAAATTATTTAATAATAATTTCATTTAATAATTTTAAAAATAAATTATTTTATTTATTTTTTAGTAGTAACGGTTGTTCTTCAACTCAAGGACCATCCGATGCTAGTTCTCAAGAGGAGGGAGGATTAAATTCTTCTGAAAATGTTAACTTTGATTCTACTGAACAAAGTGCTTCTCAACATGAAAATGTTTATATATCATCTGCTCGATTGATTAAAAGACCGGTAAATTGAGAAAAAAATATTTTTTATATTTTGTTAATGATGAAATTTTTTTTTTAAATTTATCTTTGTCATAGCTGTGTTGACACACTTTAGTCCGGCACTGAAATGGCCTAATGAATATTAAAATCCTAGAATAATTTTTTTATGTTTATTTTATTAATCAGAAAATTTTAATCTGTAGGGATGTTTTGGTGCCGAACTTGAGTGTGGCACTGAAACGACCGTTTTAAACAATTTTAAAATTTTGTTGTGAAGGTTCTTGATTTTAGAACAGACAATTTACTTTTGAAAAAAAATTTATTTTTAGATTGCATATTCTGGTTCAACACGCCCAATTTCCAATTGGGAAATGATTCAACTTAATAAACTTAAAAATCAGTTGTCACGTACAAAACAACATTTAAGATATCCTTCAAATATAAAAATGAGTCAATTATCTAAAAATGAAGAATTACCAGATTTTTTGATTTTTGATGAGGTAATTTTTTTTAATTTTTGGGAAATTTTTTTTTATTTGAAAATTAAGTAATTTAAGTAAATAATTAATTAATTAATTATTTTTAGTCATTTGATTTTTTTTTATTTTTTACCTTTGTTTTTACTCCACCCAAAGTGGTGGAATAAAAAAAAATTTTTTTATTTCTTTAGGTTCTATTAAAACAAGAAAATCCCGTTATAAGGACACCTAGGGGATTGGACAATTTAACTGCTTTTATACATTTTATTCCTATTTTGACTGAAACTTTTAAAATGTAATTTTATGATAAAACTTAATTTTTAAATTGAATTACCTAGGTATTTTTTAAGGGTTTTGAGTATCTTTTTTTATTTTTCTGTTAATTTGATTAAATTTTTTTTAAATTTAATAAATTTCTTCTTCAAGGTTCTCCGTTCGTGTTCCAAAAATTTAATAACATTTAAATCTTTGTCTCCATATGGCTCACAAATAAATTCAAATTTTGAAGAACAACAAAAACCTTTGAAAATATCCAAAAAATTCATAACAAATTCAAAAATTCAAAGAATGATTGTAGACACTTCACGAATACCCATACCTACACAAAGAAGTGTTAGCAGAGATTCTTTAAATTTATTATCCTCTTCTAGGCCTAATTCTGCTTCTAATAGTAGTAGAAGAAGAGGTTCACTTGCAATTTCTAGAGCTTCATTAATTAATTCTTCTTCCTCTTCTGTTGTTTTTAGTCAGAAAGTTCCTTCTTCTAATGCTCAAAATAATTTTATTCAGAATTTTAAAAGGTATTTTTTTTTAATTTAAATTTTAATTTAATAATTTATTTGGGAATATATAAATCAAATTATTTTTTATAACATGGCTAGGAATAAAAGATTACTTAGTGTCTTAAAAAAGAAAAACTCGGGATCAATTCAAAGATAACAAATAAAACTGAATTTAATACTGAACTGTCCGCAAAAATCCTCCGGACAGTTCGGCGCCAAACAAATTATAAGAAAAATGGAGAGAAAGAAACCGCCAAAGAATCTTTTTTTTTATACTATTTTTTACTTGAGACTCTAAGCGACTTTTATTTAGCTAAAATTGAGTGTAATAACAATTATTATATAATTTAATCTTCAAATAATCTTTTTTTCATTTTTTCACAGTTTTACCCCAGAAAATAATAATCAAAATATTTTAACTAATCATTCCAATCAATCAAAAAACTTGCGTGCCCGCAGCGTGTTCAACAACAACAATTTAATATTACAACAAAACAACAAAAACAAACAAATAAATATTGGAAACAACAAAAGAATGGTAGAATCTGCTTCTTCTATTTACTCTTCTTTAGAAGGAAAAAATGGAAAAGGAGAAATAATAAATGTTCAGAGAACACCAAGCAGTCCAGCAATTTCTGGACGCATTCCTATCCCAATTCCTTTACAACAAAATTATCCAAAAGCACGTGGCCTTGTTGGAGGGGTAAATGGGAGTGGAAAAAGAACATTGTTAAATTGAAGAGGAAAGAGTTTTGGACATTTTTTAAGGTTAGAAAATTGAAGAAATTATAATTTTATTGTATTACTGTAATTTAGACCCGGGGGCTTTAATTTAAATTATTTAATAAATTATCAAACTTTTCCAGACATTGTCTCTCTTATATTCGCATGCAGTGTTACCCACTCTCTCATTTTTGTCTGACTGAATTTTTTAGATTATACTTTGGAAATTTGTCAGACAGTGAGTGAGAGAGTGTACAACACTATATTTAAATTAAGAGAGACAATGTCTGGAAAATTATTTTTTTTTTTAATTAATTTAAATATTTTTAAGGAAATTAATTCAACAAATGACGACATGTTTGATAATCAAAATAAATCTATAAATACAAATATTCATCAAAAAATAAAACAGACATCAAATACTTCAAGAATTCCTCGTTCAATTAATTTAGAAATTTATTCAAAAAATAAAACAAAAAATATTAAATTAAAAAAAGAAGAAAATAAATTAATAAAAAAGGCTAATAATGAACACCAAATTGTTCCTTTTATAAATTCTCCTTGCAACACAGGATCAAGGTAAAAAAATTTTTTTTTTTAAATATGTACAAGCTTTGGGCTGATTTTTTTAATACTCCCTATTATATCTCAGTTCTACTATTATTTAAGATTTACTTAAACTCTCAACTTAATGAGAAAATTTATATTTAAAAAGTCAGTTCAAAATATGACAAATTAAAGTGAAATGCAAA
Source organism: Meloidogyne chitwoodi (assembly GCA_015183035.1). Classification (NCBI taxonomy): domain Eukaryota; kingdom Metazoa; phylum Nematoda; class Chromadorea; order Rhabditida; family Meloidogynidae; genus Meloidogyne; species Meloidogyne chitwoodi. The sequence goes on from JACZZP010000010.1 coordinate 411,801, forward strand.
GCATATTTATAGTGGAAGGATAAGGGCGGGAATACACGATAAAGTTGTTAAATTAGGAAAGTTTGATAAAGGAAATGATTTACAATGATAACATTTGTAGGGAAAGTTTAGAACACATACTAAGAGAAATATTCAAAAGGATGCTTTATGCTAAGGATAGAGAAAAGTCGCTAGCGTCTTGCGAGGGAAAATAGCATGTGAAAAGAGGAGAGAAAAGTCGGGGAAAAGTCGCTGGCGACTTTTTTCTCCTCTCACATGCTATTTTTCCGTCTCAAGATGCTAGCGACTTTTATCTAGCCGTAGCATTAAGAAATAATTTAAATAAGTTAATTGAACACATAACGAGAGGGAAATTAGAATGTTTTTATGAAAATATTAAAAAACATACAGAAGGGCAAAATATTTAATAATTATATTTTAAATCATGTATCAGGACTCAATACTCCCCCCAATTAATTAAAAAAAAATTTAAAAATTTTTTTAAAGAGAAACACTTTCATCTTTTGGAGTAGAAGAAGAAGATTCTCAAGAAGAAAATGAGTACAACAATTTCAACAATAATAATTCAAAAAACTTTGATAATTCAACAAAAAATCTTGCTTCATCTTCATGGCATACAATTGGCCTTGCCCACAATTTATTGGCAAAAGTTCAAAATAAAAATAAAAAATGTGCAAAATTCAAAACTTTACCACTCTTACAACGACCAATATTTAATAATTCTAAAAATAAAGAAGAAAATAATTTTTGCAAAAGTTTTTGTGGAATTTCCGAAAATTATTCTTTTAATTCTTCTCTTTCACCTTTTTCAAAGAGTTTTTGTTGCGGTAGTAGTGATATTATTAGGCTAAATGATTCTTTTCATTCTTTAAAATCAGTCAAATCTTTGAATTATTTATGGACTAAAAATGAAGGATTATTTGAGTAAGTCTCTTTGAAAAATTATTTTTTGAATATTTTTTAATTAATGTTTTGTGCTTAAGTTGGTGTTCTCCCAAAACGCTTATCTCTATTTTTATTTTCGGTAAAGGACGGTTCAGAGTCGGCCGATTCAGTTTATTTCGTATAACTTTTTTCGTTTTAAACCTTTTCAAATAATAATTATGTCATTCGAAAGAGCTCGAAAAGTCAAGTCTTTTCATTAATTTGATCGATCAGATCATTTGATTTTTAAAAAAGCTATGCCCGAAAAACATGAAAATCAAGATTTTCCACTTTTATCGCGCTATACTTTTTGTTGATTGTTCTGATTGAATCGGTCCAATTGGTTAAATTTATATGCTTATAGGATGCTATAAAAGAACTATTCAGATCGGTTAAGAAATAAAAAAGTCATCGCCAAAAACAACCGGTTACTTTGAACCGGCCGTCTCTGAATCGTCCGGTCTAATTGGGTTAATTCCGAATAAGAAATCTTTATTAAAAATTATTTCAATTTTTCTTAATTTATTTTTAGCATATCAATTGACCAATTGCTAACAAATTTTAAATTTTTTCATAATAAAACGCTTCATAAAATTCGACCTATTATCAGTTTTAAACGGTAAAATAATTTAATTATTTTTAAAAAATTAAAAAAAAATTTTTTAAGTTGTCAGCATCGACTACTTTTTAGTTGTGATTTATTAAATTCTTTCAACAAAAAAGAAATTAAAGAAAAACAAAAAAATGTCAAAATAAAATCCCCATTTGAATATAATAAAGCAATTAATTGTGCAATTGTTTTTGCAGCCTTTTCTCTATTTTTTAGAATTATTGGCTTTTTATTCAACATTTTAATGCTCATTTGGCAAAACAATTTATAATTTATAAATATTTTTAAAAATAAAAAGAACACGTTGCGGGCAGATTATTTGAGATTAATATTTATTTAATTTTTATGCTATTCTTTGATTGTTTTAAAAAAATGTTTAAAATTATTAAAAACGTAATTGGGCATTTTTAAAGCTTAAAAAACATTTTAAACAATTTTTGTGGTAAATCCTATAATCTTGTACAGGATCCTGTAAATAAAATAACAGGATTGGCAGTATTACAGGATATACAGGAATAGTCCTGTTGAGTCTTGTCCTGTAAAAATTTTCAAAACCCAACCCTGTCAAGGATCCTGCAAAATGATTTTTCCGCAATCTATTTAATGGTTATTGATAAATAGGTACATCTTTAAAAAATAATGATGCAAGAATTTTTTATTTTACTATAAAAACCCAGTAATTTCCTTCACTCTTAATCTTAAACAATCTTCACAAACAAACATAGTTTGCATCAAAACAAACAACAACACTTCATGTCTTTCGCTGCTTGCATCCAATGGATCTCGACACCGGACCCTGTGCAAGAAAGTCTTCAATTCTGTGCTCTTTTGTTACTTGCCACATTCTTTGTACTTGGTGTACCCGGACAGACCGAAATCGTTGGACTTGGCAATCACACGCTGCTGAAGGACGGTAAAGTGAAGCTCAACATGAAAAAGGACTACACCTATAGTAGCGTCAACATCGACCTTAACAAGCACAAAATTCTCTTTCCGGGTGTCTGCGATGTTCAAATCAAAAATGGCTTCATGTAAGATTTTATTTATTTTAAAATTACTAAATAAATAAATGTTAATTGTCCAGTGAACTTCATTACAACGGCGAATTATGCACTGTGGACCTACTTAATGATTTAAAGGACGAAATCGAGTTCAAGGCTGGAATGAGAGACGAAAATGGGATCATTAATTGTGTTGGCTCTAGTATAAAAGAAAGCTATTCTAATGTGTAAGTTTTTATTTATTCTTTATTTATTTTTATAATCTTTAAATTATTTTTTAGTCTGCCCTTCATCTATAGCAAAAACAACAGTGACATCAAAAGTCAGCACAGGAGGTCCTTTCGTGGATACCGAAAAAAGTGGTGTAAGAGAAAACCCTGCAATGGAATAAATGGGACCTGCTTGGAGTGGACGTCTCTTGAAGTTTCATGGAGTAAAGGAGGCGGAACTGTTGTTTATGCTCAGACCCATTTAAGTAAGATAAATATAATTTCAACTGTTAATATCTTACAACTTATTTCAGTTGGCGATAAGGGTTCAGACACTATTCTTGCTGAGGGAGACAACGAAACAACTTTCGATTTGGACACAAAAGAGGATTACAAAAATGTTTTTTGTGCTCCAAAGAACAAAACAATCGTCGAACCAGAAGCATGGACAATCAGCAATACGCATCTAAAGGGTGAATATATGCTTGTCTTCAGCCTGCTTTCACTTAATGCTTCCAATGTATTCGATGGAGAACAGCTCATAAGAGGAAAACCACCTGGGCAGAAACGTAAGGAGCGCTTCATCAAATTTGTAAGTTTTTACATTGATAAACGAGCCATTACTTTTATTTTTATTCGGGATACTACGTACAAGTAAAATAAATTTTTTAGTTATCTTTCTTTGGTTTATAAATAAACATCTTCCTTCCAAAGTTTACCGTCGCAGTAGAATTTTCTCCAAAAAGAGTTATAATCGGATACAAATCCTTTTTGTTCATAGTAAATGGCTTACCTACAATTATAGATTGGTTTAGTATTTTTTATATTTTAAATAAAACTAACCAATTAATACTCCCTTGTAAGTGAAATAAACAGACACTTGTCCCCCAATTAATTCCATTCCACATCCAATAATGTCATCATCAAAAAAGCCAGATTTTAAGTAATTTTTAACTTTTACTCCTGACTTCCATAAAGCTCCACTGTTTGCAAGGCCATAAGTTTCCTTCAAAACGCCAACACCAAACTTTTAGAGCCAAGACTAATTCCAGCCTTTCTAAATTTTAAATTATATAATACAATTAACAAGAAAACTAACTTGAAATTTTTGAAACAAACTTCGAAATAAATTCCAGTTTCATTTGTAATGGGTATTCTGATCTGATATTTAAAGAGCTTAAACCTTAAAGTATAAAATTAATTTATTTAAATTCTATTAAGTTACTTTTAAGATTGACGGTTAGTCCAACACGCGAACGAATTGCTTCACTTTTAATTTGATCTAATATTAATTTATTTATTTTCTTCTCCTTAATAAGTACATGTTTTAACAGTTGCTCAATGGCCGACACTTCAAAACGAATCGCTTTTTGCTTATCCTCAATTTCAATAGCTAATTTATTGATAATTTTTAGTTTTTTAGAAATAATTTCAATTTCCTAAAGGAACAAAAAGTTAAATAATAAAATGCCAGGCATGGAAAGCATGAAGTGTTGTTGTGCAACATTTAATTTCTCTTAAAGTTTAATATAATAAAATACTATATATTTTTTTGGACAAAATTGAACTCATTTCATCGTTTTTTCATCGCCTGATTTACAATCAAATGATGTAAAAAATTTGAAAAAAGGTTAAGCATTTTATTATTTAACTTTTTGTTCCTTTAGGAAATTGAAATTATTTCTAAAAAACTAAAAATTATCAATAAATTAGCTATTGAAATTGAGGATAAGCAAAAAGCGATTCGTTTTGAAGTGTCGGCCATTGAGCAACTGTTAAAACATGTACTTATTAAGGAGAAGAAAATAAATAAATTAATATTAGATCAAATTAAAAGTGAAGCAATTCGTTCGCGTGTTGGACTAACCGTCAATCTTAAAAGTAACTTAATAGAATTTAAATAAATTAATTTTATACTTTAAGGTTTAAGCTCTTTAAATATCAGATCAGAATACCCATTACAAATGAAACTGGAATTTATTTCGAAGTTTGTTTCAAAAATTTCAAGTTAGTTTTCTTGTTAATTGTATTATATAATTTAAAATTTAGAAAGGCTGGAATTAGTCTTGGCTCTAAAAGTTTGGTGTTGGCGTTTTGAAGGAAACTTATGGCCTTGCAAACAGTGGAGCTTTATGGAAGTCAGGAGTAAAAGTTAAAAATTACTTAAAATCTGGCTTTTTTGATGATGACATTATTGGATGTGGAATGGAATTAATTGGGGGACAAGTGTCTGTTTATTTCACTTACAAGGGAGTATTAATTGGTTAGTTTTATTTAAAATATAAAAAATACTAAACCAATCTATAATTGTAGGTAAGCCATTTACTATGAACAAAAAGGATTTGTATCCGATTATAACTCTTTTTGGAGAAAATTCTACTGCGACGGTAAACTTTGGAAGGAAGATGTTTATTTATAAACCAAAGAAAGATAACTAAAAAATTTAATATTATGTATATGTAGTATTTCTGATTTTATTGGATTTTTTTGTTGTCGTTTGGTTAGGAATTTTTGTTAAAAATAAATATTCATTGATTCATATAAATATATAATTAAATTTTATAAATAATGCTAGGCTAATAAAATTTTTATTTAATAATAAAATTTAATAATATCAAAAATCCCATTCTGACACTTGAACTTGAATTACCGCCAAATTGTGTGCTATAGAAACTCCCTTTCTTGAAATTATATTTATATGAAGGCGAATATTTTCTGTTCGAGGTCCTCTTATTGGTTTTGAAAGATGAACAATACCTTTAAAAAATAATTTTCTTTTCCCTTTATATTTTTTAAAGCAATGTAATGTTCAAAAATATTAAATAAAAAAGACTGACCAACATTCCCCTGCTGTTCAACAAAAAAATTAAAAGAATTTTGTCCATTAATTACATATTCAATATTAAATACACTATTATTTATTTTTGTTGTAATTCGAGATATCTAGAATAAAATTAAAAAATAATTAATTTTCATTCAAATAACCTCAATTGGTTTTTTCAATATTTTTATTGAAGGGACGGAGCGAAATTGGAAGAGAATTTCCCTTGTATAATTGCTAAGGCAAATAGCATCATTTGAATGACAATTTTTAAGGCAAGAATAACCATCCTCTACTTGGCTGAAATTATTATACATAATTGATAAGTTTTGTATATATTTAAAAATTTAATTCTGAGACTCAAGTGGAGTGGTTTTGTAACTGAGACTCAAATGTCTCAGAAATTATTTTTTAAAATTTAGAGACTCAAGTGGTCAGGTTTAAGAAATTAAAAAAAATTAATACTGAGACTCAAATAGTAGGGGGTGGTCACTAAGACTCAATTGGTCAAAATTATTGAACATTTAAGAAAATAATAAATAAGCAAAATAAAACTAGCGATTTATTATTTAATTTTAAATAAAAAAATCAATTTTAGTAAATAATAAATCAAATAAAAAATTAAAATAAAAGCACAGCAATTAATAATAAAAATAGAGATCTCTAAAACTCTTTCTACTTTTAATAATTTTAAAATCTACGAATTCTGTTTAAGCGAACATTTTGTGTTTGGGGACGATATTGAGAGACAAATATCTAAAAAAAAATATTTTAAAAAATTAAATTATTTTTTACAAGTAAATTAGCAACATATTTTCCATTAAAAAGTCCATTTGTTGTTAAACGAAGGGTTAATTCTAAATGAACTTGTTGAGGTCCATCTAATGAATCTCTTAGTGCTATTATTGCTGAATTGTGATCTTCTCCTAAAAATAGTCTAAAAATAATTTTTATAAAATGAAAAATACCCTTCTGAAGCAAAAAATTCGCTCTCATTGCAGGAGTGACTGTATCACTGCCTAAAAGGTAAAAACAAAATTTCATTGCATTTATTTGAATTTATTAACGTCTTAAATAGAAATAAACTACTCTTTAATTTTAAAAACAATAACAAGTATACATTGAAAAAGATTAAAGTAGTGGATTTCAATTAGAGAGGGGCCTTATACTATGATTAACTTATAAAGAGGTAGAAAATAGAGAAAAAGTTATCAATTATTAAAAGGTCTATAATTAGAGAGGGCTAAAGAAATATTTTAATTTTTAACCTTGTTCTGCACTAACTAATCTAAGTTCAAATTGCATAGAAGAATTAGGATTGGGCGGACCCTTTAAATAAAATAAAAAAATTAAAATAAAATATTTACCCTCATTGAAAAGAGCGTAACAGAAGTGCGGTGAAGAGAAATATTTACTTGCTAAAAAATGAAAAAATATTTTTTTAATTTAATTTAAAAAAGAAAACTTTAGGTATAGCAATGTGTTGCCAAGAAATATGTATTGGCCATTTTTTGCATCTTTCCAAGGCTAAATTCTCGCAAAATCCAGGACGTTTCAGGCATCGGCTAATTTTTAAAAAATGTTAGAGAATTAATTATAAAAAATTAAATGTTTAAAAAACAAAAAATATGCTAAAAACAAAATGTTAAAAAATTGGGTAATTAAATTAAAAACAAGGTGTTAATAGAAAAACACAGTCACATGGAGTTAGAGGTATTAAATAATTAATCTTCACACGACTAAAAGTAACGCGTTCTTGCTTATCCACCCACAACACCTATTACATTATTCCCCTTTTAAGTTACCGTCTTAGAGAAAGTTACAAAAATGATATTACTACTAGAAAGTGAGTGACATCTTTGCGGACAAATTTTGCTCATATAAATACTGGTAAAAGGAAGTTTTTTTAGTCCAAAAAACCATCACCTACTACCATTTCAACTTTAAGGTGTATAAATTCCACAAAGAATGGGGAAAAATATACTTTTTTTGAAAAAAGAGTTCTTCCTACTCTTCCCAGTAAAATTAATTTAAAATTAAAAACGCCAACTTTTTTAATCTTCTGTCAGGAATAAAATTGCGTGGGCAATCTATCCGCTCACATTTATAACTTCCCAATAAATTAATACAAAGCTGGTCAATTTCACACAAATTTGAACTTTCAGAACATTCATCAATATCTTTTTTTAATTAAATTATTAAAAAAATATTTATTTATTTTGTACCTTTACAAGTAATTCCATCAGGCATAACTTGATAGCCTTCTGGACATTTACAAAGAAAGGACCCTGGAGTATTAACACATTTTCCCATACATAATTCATTCCCTTAAAATTTAATTTTTTTTTAATTCTAAAAAATTTCTCTTTACCAGATTTTGCCCAAATAAGGCATTCATCAATATCTTCACATGTAGTTTCATCAATACCCAATTGATATCCTAAAAATAATTTTAAAAAAATAATATAATGAAATCTCTAACATATCACACCCTTCAACTTACTCTCTTAAACAAGAAAATTTGTATAAGTATAATCTCAAAAAAATTAGTAGGGGATAAGGAACATTGAGTAGAGGATAAGGAACATAGAGGAAAAAGAGCATTAATTTGTGTTATTTAAGGGGAAAAGTTTTTAAACTGGATCCATTAGTCAGTATGCTCTTTTTCCTTTTATTGACACTACGGTAACTACTAAAATTTATGTGCCAATTAAATAAAAATTCTGTATCTAATAAGCCTATTCTTTAAATAATAACCTCGATCACAAATGCACTGATAAGATCCTGGTGAATTAATACATTTTTGCTGACATTTGGCAATACCCAAAGAGCATTCATTAATATCTAAAAAAATTATTTTTAGATTTTTTTAAATTTAATTTTTACCGTCACAACTTCGATTATCAGAAGCTAAACTAAATCCAGATTTACAAATACATTGATAAGAGCCTATTGAATTAACACAATTTGCTTGTAAAGAACATGCATGTCCAGCAAATTTTACACATTCATTAATATCTTCACATCTCCTAAAAGGAAAATTATTTTTTAAATTAATTAATTTATTACTCATGCCATTCGTTCTATTTTTCAAATTCTTGTTTTCTGTTCCCGTTTTTTCAAAATTTTCGATCTTTATTATTTATAGGATTTCAGAAAACTTTCAAAAAAGGTCATTTTTGCAAATGGTAAAAAGTCAAACATTTTTTTGATGTATGTTCCTTACGCACTATAAAGTATGTTCTCTACACACTATAAAATATGTTCCTTATAGACTAAGGTAAAAGCCCCCTTTTGAACTTTGACGAACTTTATAATTATAGTGTCCTTAACTATTTTATATGAATTTAATTTTGTAGACTAATTTAAGAGGGCTAATTGGTGAAAAAATTTTTATAAGAAAAATGCTTGGCTATTTAATTTTTTAATTTATTTAAAAATTAGAAAATAATTTAAAAATTCAGTTACATTGTAAACTCATTAAATTCAAATCCAGAAGCACATTTGCAACGGTAAATTCCTGGTAAATTGATACAATCTTCTGCGGAGGTGCATGTGTGTGTTCCACGTTGACATTCATCAATATCTTTAAAAATAAATTTTTTTTAATTTTAAAAATATTTAAATAAAAAACCAAGGCAAAATCCACTCTCTCTATCCATATAATATCCATTAGAGCAAACATTTCCTTGCTCTTGACAACGAAATGCTCCTGGCGTATTTACACCTTTATTTTTTAAATTTAATTTTAAAAATTATTTAATTTCTAAAATAATTAATTTTTTTAATAAAAGGACTATTTTTCAATTTTTTCAAAAAAAAATAATTTTTTAAAGTATGCAAAGATATTTTATAATGGTTATTTTGAGTAATTCGCCTATTATTTTTCCATAATATTTTCAAAATTGACCAAATTTTATAAACTTAATTTTTAAAAAAAGCTAATTTTGTGTCTGATTTTTTAAATTTTAATTCATATTTTTATATAGATTAAAAAAAAAGTTATGCTAAAATAACTACAATAGTGTTATTTTGTTAAACAAGGGCAGAGAGCGCAGAGTAGGTTTTATTTCTCTTTCCCTTTAATGGGATTTAGGTGATTACCGAGGCTGCTCTCTTCTTTTCTTTTTTTAATTTTTTAGCTAAAAGGGCAATAATTAAAAAATATTTCCGTCTTATATTTTTTATTGCAAATAAGTCCAGGGTGGATCAAATTGCCTAAAATTTTGGAAATATAGAAATAACCCTTTTATTAATTTTTAAAAATAATTTTTATATTTTTAAAATTAAAACTAATTTTTTACTTTTAATTTAAATTGAACACTCACATTCTTCATAAATAGGACATGCATTTATTTGTTCCCTACATTCATCGATATCTTCACAACTTCCATCCCTAGGTTTATAACCTGATGGACAATTTATTGACTAAATAAAATTATTTTTTTTTAATTTTATTTTTTAAACTTTGCATTCTCCAGTTCCAGGGTCCAAAAGTTGATAATCCTCACATTTTTTAGGCACACAACGAAAACTTCCTTGAGTATTTTTACATTGATACATAGGGCCACAATCATGTGCTCCGAGGGTGCATTCGTCCACATCTATTTTTTTAATTATAATTTTTTTTATAGAAAAGCGGAATATTTAATAAAATATTTTTTAAATTTTATAAAAAAGGCACTTTTCTAATTTAAAAATAAATTTCTTTAATAGACGTAATTATAGGATCCCTTATATTTAATAGAGAGAGTTTGAACTTAAACATTAATTAGTTATTATTTTTTAATTAATTTTTCTGTGTTAAACAAAGCACAGCAAAATAGTTAATATGTATAATTAATATTAAATAATTAAAAAAATAAAGTAAATTTAAAAATAAATAAAAGCACAGACCAACACACTGTTCAGTTTCACTATCCATTGCATAACCAGTTCCACCCGAAAAAAAATTTTTATTATAAAGAAAAAAATTTTATGCTTACAAGACTTTGTTCGAATACATTTATATGCACCAGGCTATTTAACAAAAAAAAATAGAAATTAAAAAAAGTTTTAGGTTTACTGTATTTAAACAACGTTGAGATTCCAGACAATCATCAACTAATAAAAGACATTCATCAATATCTGGGGATAAAATAATAAAAAAAATTTAAAAAACGAAAAATAAAAAAATATTAAAAAAATAATATTATGGAAAAGGGAAATTAAAGCAAATAAAAAAATTAAAAAAAACAAACCAATACAAACATTCCCAACATCACTCCAATAAAATCCAGTAGAACAAACACAGGAAAAAGATCCTTGTAAATTTAAGCATTGAGTATTAAATTCGGAACAAAGAGCAAATCCATGACTAACACATTCGTTAATGTCTGTTTTTTGAGACTATTTTATTAAGGAAAAAAGGATAAATTAAAAAAAAATAAAATAAAGGAAAATGCAACAAAAAGAGGTTAAGCATAAATTACTAAAAGAAATAAGAAAAGAAAAAATAGCAAATTGTTAGAAAAATACAGTAGCAACAAGATTATAAGTAGGAGAAGAATTAATTAATTATTAGAATTAAATCGTCATTTATTCAAGTTCAAACTTAAGTCTCTACTTTGCAAGAAAAGAAAAGAGAAATTTTTAAGATTGTAGATATTTTTTCTAATTTGTTTAAAAGAGTGCTTTTTCTAATAAAATATTTATTTATAATTTTCCAATTAAAGATTTGCAAACCAAAAAAAGTTTTTTTAGTCTGTTCATCTCTCCCTTGACCATTTCCTGGCCAAAATGAAGATACTTTTTCTCTTCTATTTTCAATTGTTTGATAAATAAATCTTCCATTATTTTTACTCCTTTGTTGACTATTTTTTAAATTTTTTAAAACATTTTTTTGTTTTTTAGTTTGCGTAGAAATAATATTTTTAGATGGTCGACATCCATAACCACCAATTATATTAACACAGATTTCTCTTTTAAAATCGCATAAAGGCATTATTTGAACATTTTTATAATTTTGTTGTTGTTTTAAATAAATTAGGCATTCATCAATGTCTATATTATTGTAATAGAAAAAGACAGTTTTAGGGTAATAGGGGAAGAAATTATTAAATTTTACAAAAAAATTAATAATAAAATAAATTAAGAAATAAATTGGAAGAATGAAAAATAGGTAATCAAATAATTTTTTAATTAAATTTAAAAAACATACCAACACAAGAACGCCCGTCGGACGCTAAATCAAAACCTGAACGACAACCACATTGAGAAGTACCCTTAAAGTTTTAAATAGCAATTAATTTTAATGATTAAAAAGTTTAGGGAATTTAATTTTCAAGCTTAAGTTTATAATTTTGCTTAACTTTTAATTTTTCAATCTCGTTTTTAAACAAAAGTGTAATATTGTTTTCAATTTCAAGTTTTAATATGTTCTTAAATTTCAAGTTTACAAATTAAAGTTTATAATCTTAACATTTCAGCTCAAGTTTATAAAGTTTCTTCAATCACAAATTTCGATATTAAGTAGTGTATAATCTTAAGTTTTCAGTTTCAAGTTTACAATCTCAAGTTTTATTAATTCCAACTTACATCTTCTCTAATTGTACATAAATGTTCACAATTTGCACTTACACAGCTTGAAGCTAAATAAAAAATTAATTCTTGTTAAGTCTAATTTTACAACCTATCTATCATTTCTTAAATGAAACTTAAAAATAAAAGAGGGGAACTCAATAAATAAAATACTCATTTTCAAATTTAAAAATATAGCGGAGATGGACGCCCTTCGGGCGTCCTTCTCCGCTAGCAAAAAACAATAAACTTAAAATATTCTGACAATAAAAACTTTACACTTACAAACTTTTTAAAAAAACAAAACACATAAATACTGAGACTCTAATGTTTCTGACTCAAGTGTCTCTTATTCAGATTCAAATGTCTCTCACTCAGACTCAGTGTCTCACTTAAGTGCCTCTTACTCAGACTCAACTATCTCTTACTCAAAATTACGTTTCTCTTACTCATGTTTATCAGCTTAAATTGCCTCTTAAATAGACTCAAGTGTCTCTGACTCAAGTGTCTCTGACTCAAGTGTCTCTGACTCAAGTGTCTCTGACTCAAGTGTCTCTGACTCAAGTGTCTCTGACTCAAGTGTCTCTGACTCAAGTGTCTCTGACTCAAGTGTCTCTGACTCAAGTGTCTCTGACTCAAGTGTCTCTGACTCAAGTGTCTCTGACTCAAGTGTCTCTGACTCAAGTGTCTCTGACTCAAGTGTCTCTGACTCAAGTGTCTCTGACTCAAGTGTCTCTGACTCAAGTGTCTCTGACTCAAGTGTCTCTGACTCAAGTGTCTCTGACTCAAGTGTCTCTGACTCAAGTGTCTCTGACTCAAGTGTCTCTGACTCAAGTGTCTCTGACTCAAGTGTCTCTGACTCAAGTGTCTCTGACTCAAGTGTCTCTGACTCAAGTGTCTCTGACTCAAGTGTCTCTGACTCAAGTGTCTCTGACTCAAGTGTCTCTGACTCAAGTGTCTCTGACTCAAGTGTCTCTGACTCAAGTGTCTCTGACTCAAGTGTCTCTGACTCAAGTGTCTCTGACTCAAGTGTCTCTGACTCAAGTGTCTCTGACTCAAGTGTCTCTGACTCAAGTGTCTCTGACTCAAGTGTCTCTGACTCAAGTGTCTCTGACTCAAGTGTCTCTGACTCAAGTGTCTCTGACTCAAGTGTCTCTGACTCAAGTGTCTCTGACTAACAATAAGACTCCTCAGCACGACTCCTCCTTTTTCGTCTGGCATCACTCGAGCAGCAGGGTTCGTCGGCGTCATTGGAGCAGCATGGTTCGTCGGCGTCACTGGAGCAGCAAGGTTCTTCAACGTCCATATTTCAAGCAAAATGCAGCAAGAAGCGTTGTTGTTTGTTTGTTGTTGAAATGTAGTAGCGTTGAAGACTGATCAAAATACATGGTTTATATAGTATCCAAGTTCAAGTTTATTTTCAAGTTTTAAGATCAAGTTTATTTTCAAGTTTCAAATCCGTTTATTTTCAAGTTCGAAGTTCATTTTCAAGTTTTAAGTTCAAACTTAAACTTTATTTCAAGTTGCAAACCCTACTATAAAAACCCCCACTTTCACTTACCCCAATCATTTGTCTATAAAAAGCCAAACAAACAAACTGACAAACATTCTCAATTATATAATTAGATTATTACCATTTCTAACTCCTTCAAAATCAATTGAAAGGCCAACGACATGAGAGGAACCTTTAAAAAATAAATTTTTATTCTAAAAATAATCAAAAAATACCAATATTTAATATTTTTGTTTGATTACAACATTTATTAAAAGCATCTAAACAATCTGGACTAAATCTAAAAAAAATTTATTAAATAATTTTTTTTAAATTATTTTGAAAAACCCTGTGGGGGCAATACAAGGTTCTTTACTTTCTGATAAATCTTTGGCAAGTAGGCAACAATCACAGCATTCCTATTAGTCAAATTGTATTAATTAAATATATTAATTTAATTTATTAAATTTAATAACCTTTTTAACACCACCAGCTAATTCATTAATATTCAAAGCTGAACAAACTTTATGTCTTTGTGCGTATAAAAGTCCGGCATGACATGAAGCATCTATTAATGAGCGAAGACAACAAATAGAACCTGCACGATTACAGGTATGTGAAGATCCAACTGGAATAAAACTGTTAATTTATTTTTTTCTTATTTTACCTACAAAAATGATTAAGGGCTGTAGCTTTAATTTAGATAAAAAATAAAAATTTTGGGCATAATATTTAGTTAAATATTTTAATAAAATTAAAATAAAAACCAGCTTTAACAGATATACAATTTCCTTTTTCTCTAAAATGTTTGGAACCTCCAGAACAACAACGAGTAAGTTCAGTAGACGTTGAAAAGTGGAACAGACAAAGAATATTAAAAATACCTTAAAAATTAATTTTAAAATTTTAATAAAATTAAATAAAAATACCGAATATAAGAATATATCGAATACAAAATTTTAGGCTTGTAGACATTGAAATTTTAAATTAGAAGAATAAACAGAATATTAAAATTAATAAAAATATAGTGAATTTTTTATTAAAGAAATTTAGATAAAATTAAATAAAAAAATAAATGTCTGAGACTAAATTTGAAGAAAAAACAAATTAAAATTAGGATTAATTGTAAAATTAGCAAAAAAAAAATAGACAAAAACAGACAAACAAATCCTCTAAAAAATAATATTTATTAATTATATACTTTCATCCTTTTTCTTATATTTTCCGTTCATAATAACATGCACAAATTGAGTAAAATTAATTAATTGATAAGAATGACAAAAATGATAAAAAAAATAAATAATTAAAGTTAAATTATTGGAAAAAAATATTTTGCGAAATAATAAATGAGGACATTGAATTTTATAATTTATTCAATTTTTAGGTTATTCTAACAGTTTATCCTTTAAATTACCTAAATAAATAAATATATAATAATATTTTATTTTTAAGTTTTTAACGTTTAAAAATCAATAAAGATTGATCAAAACTTTGTGTTAAAAGCTGAAATGTGATATATTAAATTTCATTTTATTAAAAAAATGATAAATATATGAATGACCTACAGGAAAAGAAAAATATTCTTCTAAATAAAAATATTATATTAATTTTAAACTTATATTCATTAAAAATTAAAAGCTTCGTAAAACTTGTGTATATAAAGCAAATTGACTTTGTTAAAAATCAGAAACTAGGTATTTGTAAAACAAGCCAAATTAAACTAAATAGTTTATGAATTTTTAAATTCAAGTAAATTACAATCTTAAGTAACTCAAACATAATTTAATGGATGTAAAAATCACACTAATTAATGACCAATAGAAGACTAAAGTTTTTAAAGTGATCTTAACTATTAAAACTTTAATAAAACTTAAAATTAATACAAACTCAAAAAACCAAAACATTAAACAAATACATTTATTTATTATACATTTACAACATATATACAATCAAATACAAATATATATAATACATACAATAGAAACAATAGGCATACAAATATATTTATATAGTTTAGGGGAATATATAGGGGAACAATAATTACATATTTATATAAGGGAATATATTTATCTATACAGTATCATCTCATCCCACCCTCCCTCCCTCTTTCGTTGTTGCATTCAGATGGATAACTTTTCACGCTCCGACTCTGTACTTGGAGGACAATCTATCCCTCCTTTCTCCACTTTTGGAAGCAAGTTCCCGTCATCGTCATATTCATTCTCCTCCAATGTCCATTCCTCATCTTTGACCTTCTCAGCCTTCTTTGGAGGGTCGGGAATCACAGGATCCTCTGCAAACGGTTGAACGATGTCCTCCACAGTTGTCGACTTCTTGCCATCCACTCCTGTCGATGATTTCCCTTTGTCAACCACAGATTTATCAGTGCCCATCGCTGTTTTTGTCATTGGCGACTGTTCAATCATGGTGGCAGCAGCAGGAGGAGGCCTGTTCTGTAAAAATAAAATAAATTAATAATTTTATTTAAAAAACTTTTTACCTTTTTCCACTCATCAAATGTCCCAACAACTGCAATGCCCTTTTTCTTCAGTTCTGGCAGATATTCACTGCTGTAGACATATTGGTACCATTCTTTTTCATACTTCTCCTGAACGATGTCATTTTTAGATTTGGGCTGTTCTTTTTTGACTGCTTTCTTCTTTTTTGCAGTATTGCCATCTCTCTTTGAAGAAAGTCCCTTTGCTGCTGTCTTTTCGTTCTTCTTTCTCTGAAGAAAAAGAAAATAATATTTTGATTTATCATTTTTTAAAATAAACTTACATTTTCTTTCCATTTGTCAAAAGTCCCAACAGCAACAGGGCCCTTTTTCTTTACCTCGGCATCATAGAGTGCACGAAGGTATTTGTCCTTTCCTTGTTCAGGCATCGTTACTTCTATTTCCTTATCTGTCTGCTTCATCAAGAACCATATTGAAATGCCGCCAACACATAACAGAAGCACAACAAGAAGCCAACCAATTACAAGCGCCACATAAAGACCTGTTTTGGATTCAACTGGGCATGTTTTTTCTGTTGGACGTGTTGTCGTTGTAGATTTTGTCGCTGTTGTGACCGGATCTGGTTTCATTGTAGGACAGGATGTTGTAGTCGTTGGAGCTTCCGTTGTGGTAGTTGTTGTAGTTTGAGTGGTTGTCGATGTTGTTGTACAAGTTGGAGTAGGAATGACAGTAAGCAGACGATAGTGTTCAGTACTCTGAATAAAAATTAAATTAATGGCTCTTTTATAAATGTAAAAACTCACAAATTGGATGAAGAGCTCACATATTGGCCTTGATGGTATTATTATTGTTTTATTGAGTTCGGCCCCAGTGTACACTATAGAAACATTTGGTGGAAGCAGGCTGAAGACGAGCAGACGTTCATACTCCATTCTCGTATTTTTGATTGTCCAAGCAGCTGGTTTTACGATTGTGTTGTTTTTTGGAGAACAAACGGCATTGTCTGCTGGATTGAATGGTGATTGCCTGTGAAACGTTATCTCCTCCGCTTTTATTTCCAAGTCGAAAGTCATTTCGTTGTCGCTCTTATTGAACCTTTTTGTTTGCTCATTGGCTGATTTCCCTTCGCGAACTGAAATGAGTTAAATGAAATATTAAGTCTAAAATATATTATACTTAAGTGGATGTGACCATAAACAGATGTTCCGACTGTACTGTTGACTTTACTCCAAGAAACTTCAAGAGACGTCCACTCCGAGCAAGTCCCAGTTATTCTTTCGCAGGCTTCTTCATCACACTCCTCTTTATTTTTATTCTCGAAAGGTCCTCCTGTGCTAAATTTTTCGATGTCGTAATTATTTTTGCTGTAGACGAAAGGCAGACTAAAAAGCAATTTGAAAAAAAATAAAAATATAAATTCCATACCTATTATTATAGCTATGCGAAAGATGAAATCCACTGTCAAGACAATTGCTGAGCCCTGCTTTGCTTCTCACTCCAGCCTTGAACTTGATCTCGTCATTGAAGTAACTAAGAAGATCCACAGTGCATAATTCGCCTTTGTACTGGAGTTCTCTTAAAAAAATAAAAATTTGATTTAATTTAAAAATAAATAAAATATTCTTACATGAAGTCATCGTTGATTGTAACATCGCAGGCACCCGGAAAGAGCGTCTTGTACTCGTTGAGGTCGATGCTCTTGACGCCAATATAGTTGTCGTACTTGCTCGTGTTGAGATTCACTTTACCGTCCTTCAGCAGCGTGTGTTTGCCAAGTCCAACGATTTCGGCAGCCTGTCCGGGTACTCCAAGCACAAAGAATGAGGCAAACAGCAGCAGCAGAGAGCACAGAGTTGAAGACTTTTTTGGCCAAGGTTCGGTGTCGAGCTCCATTGGATTCAGACAATGGGAGAGCATGAAGTGTTGTTGTTTGTTTTGATGTAGACAATGTTGGCGCAGTTTAGATGAAGATTTTGTAGGGTAAAAGTGAAGAAAATGACTGGGTTTTTATAGTTTTGTATGATCAAGTTGGAATGTTACTATATAAACTGGCTAGACTTATGATAGTATAAAAGCCAGTCTGTCCCTCAGTCATGAAGACATGCTGTTCTTATCCCTCTTCATCAACACAAGGCGGACCTGTTTAGTCCTTACTTCCCGTCGTCAGCAACACGAGGCCCGAGTTCGTTCCTTCACCCATGTTAACAAGTTTCTACTTAACTTCTTTCGCTTTGCTCTTAGCTTTTTATGTATAAATACAACTTAAGTTTAGCTTCATTTTATAAATTAAATATTAATTTTGTTTACTAGTTGAAGCAAGATTAACTGAAAATTGGAAAAACTTACTGTAAACTTAAGTTTTTGTCAAAAAGAATTCAATTGAGAAGGTAACAAATCAGAAAATTAATAGACGTGTGCAAAAATTTATTTTACATTTTAAATTTAATTACTCTTTATTGGCGATAATTAATCATGCCACAAGGTCGAATGCCGTCACAAAAAAATTTTTTATAGATAAACTCGATTTTTCCACTTTTTAATTTATTTGTTTTCTTATTTTCAAAAATATTATCGTGTTTATTAATTATTTTTAACTTTATTTATCGTTGAACGACAAAGATTAAACTTAAAAATTAGCAGACTTAAGTTTATCTTATAATTCCAACTTGGATAAATTTAGAAAGCAAACTTAATTGTTTTACAAACTTAAGTTTACTAACTAAAAAATAAAACTTGTTTACTAACTAAAAAATACAACTTAAGTTTACAAACTTTAAATTAATATGCTTAATATAAATTTTATATTATAAATTAATTTATACATATTTACCTATTCTCTCATTTTAACAAAAATTTCCCCACTTTTCATTATTTAAAATTTATATATTCGAATAAATATCCTTATCTTTTTATTTTGCTTCTTTTTTATACAAAACTACATAAAAAATAATTTTCTTTCTTTTTTAAATTTTTTACATTACCTATATTCCTCAAAATTTTGATTCAAGTAATTCCCCTACTTTTTCTTTATTGTTTTATTTACCAACCCACGTTGTCTGTTTCAACGAAAAGTAATAAAATAATTGCTTTATTTTTTATATTTTCATATCATTTACTGTTTGGTAACCAATTCTAGATTTTTTTTGATAAGAAAAAGTTTGGACATTTTTGAGAGTAAAAAGAGATTTCAGTGCCGAACAGTTAAATGTCAATTTTCATAAAATTTAAATTAAACTGTAAATAAAGGTGTTAAGGTTTAGTGTTTCATCAATCCAAAAACTAATAATTCAATAATAAATTTTAATTTTGCAAATGAAATTCAATGAAATAACATTTATAAAGCATAAAATCAAAAAAAATTGAGTATAAAAGTTTAAAGTCCACATTTTCCATAATTAAATTAATTAATAAGTGAATGAAGAAATGTGTTAAATTAAAAAAATTAAATGACATTTATAAACTGATAAATAAAATAAAAAGGTTAATATCAAAATCAAAGAGAACACACACACCATTGAAGATTTAACTTGAAATTGGTATTTTTTGAATAGTTTTATTTTAGTAGGAAATTTGTGAAAGAAAAATTGTATTTCACAATCTTAATTTTAATGTTTACAAATTTTCAAGCTTAAACTTAATTTGCTTCAATTTTATTAAAAATTGTATTTCACAATCTTAACTTTAATGTTTACAAATCTTCAAGTTTGTAAAGTTAATTTACTTAAATTTTATTTAAAGCTTAATTTAATTTAAATTGACTAACTTTTCAAGCTTGAACTTAATTTACTTAAAAATTTTAAGTTTTGTAATTTCTTAAAAGCTTTTTGAGTCTCAAAGAAAATAGATCACTATTTATATTTTTCCCCATTGATTTAACTAGGAAAAATAAGAAAAATTCTAGGACAGATCAAAACAGGGCAAATATTATTATTTTATATTATTTACAATCCCCTCTCTTCTCTAATATTTTCTTTTTTTTTCATCAAAAAAGAAAAACGAGAAAAAGGCATTTTTACCTTTATTATTTTGTCATACCATTTTATTAAGGTTTCGTTGACAAAAATCCTTTTTACCTCCAATTCTTTTATTTACATATATTTCTCAATATAATTCTCTTATCTGCGCGTCAAAATAAAAAAATATTTTGAAAGAATAAAAGGGGTGTTTTTTGTGTTTTTGAATCAATGCTTTGCAAAAATTAAAATTAAATAAAATTAAATGGTCATATTTGGAACAGTTTTTTTTTAAATAATATAATTAAATCTAGCACAAGTCAGTGAAGATAGTAAAGAAAAATTTTGTTTTCAGAAAATAAAAATCTGTAAATCCTTAAAATTCCAAAATTCTCAAACAATACTTAATCCTTTTTTTCGGCTCAAAACCCTTAAACTTGATAACAAAAATTGGTAAAAATTTGGATCTTTTTTTTTTAATTTATTAAAATTTGTTCTCTTTTATTTTTAATTGAATTTATTTTATAAAATGTGTACCCAAACTACCTAAATAAATATATTATTTTATTTTAACCCCTTTTCCAAAAATTATTATCACTAAATCAAAAATAATAATTCAAAAATAATAATTCATTGTTGACTAAATAATATTTTATTAAATAAGAGGAGAGATAGCCCACACCATGTGCCGATTTTTCTTTTTCAAAATTGGGTTTACCCTTACCTCTACATTATGTCGTTGTCCCCCGTTTTTAGGGGGAAAAGAATAATAACTTTAAATTAAAAGATATAATATTATTGAAAATAACCGCAAAAAACGGGTTCCCCTTCCAAAAAAAATAAAAATATATTTTTACATCATCCATCAATTCCTAAGGGGAATTATATGAAATATTAAAAAATATGAATTTTATCTAAATAAAAACAGTAAAAGCAAGGTAAATACACATTTGTATCTTAGGATGACCCTCTCAGCCTGTTCTCTTCCTTCTGTCGTTGAAAAAAATAAAAAAAAATTTTGAGGGTCATCCCCTACACACTAGAGGGTAGAAGTAAAGGTGTAAAGCTTTTAATCGTTCCTTTTCTATTAAATTTATTTTTTTATATTTTTGTTTTAATAAAATAAAATGGATGTAATTAATTGGTCAATAAACAACTGTTTTTAATTTTTTAATAATTAATTAATTTAAAATAAAATTATAAATTTTATTATTTTGACTCTACACTAATTTTAAGTATTTTTTTTTGTTTTTTAAAATTAAAAAATATTTAATTTCAATTAATTAATTAATTCCTTCTTTTTTATTCATTTTAGAATTTATTTAAAAAATTAAAAAAAATTTTTTCTCTTAGGACGTTTTGTCTTTTTACCGTTTTTTAAAAAATGCAAAATTTAAACAATTATTTTTGGAATTTTTTTGACCAAAAAAATTATTTTATTTTTCCAAAAAAATAACTTTCCTGTCCATCAAAAAAAAATTATTATTTTTTAAATATTTATTTTTATTTTCTTAAAAATATGTAATTAATTAGCTTATCTATTCTCCCATAAAATTAGTAAAGGGTAAAAGACTAAAATAGTATTTTTTATTAAAAAAAAAAAATATTTTTACTTTGAATATTTTATTTTGCAATAAAAAGCAACATATAAAATTTTTATATAATTTTATTAAAGCAACGAAAAAATTAAAAATAATAATAAAAATTATTTATTATTTTTTAGGAGGACAGGTGACTAAAATTAAAACCAGATGATTAAATTTAAAAATTGCAAAAGATAATTGGTTTATTTATGTTTCTTTTTTTTTTAAAAATTTTAATTTTTATTAATTAAAAAAATTTTTCTTTTGAAAAAAGAGACGGCGCTTGTAAAGAGTAGAGGGAAGGGAATAACACTTGTAGTGTGAAGAGAACATAATTTTTTTTACAATTTTTTTTTCTTTTGTTTTATTAACTGGTATATTTCCCCTAAAAATACAACGGGGGATATCTACCTGCTATAAGTGAATATCGAATTAAAAAACACTTTTTTAGGCCAATAATTTTCGGGTGTCCTTATAACGGGAGTTTACTTATTTGAATTTCTTTTTTTATTTTTATTTATTTATTTTCCAAATATTTATTCAATTTTATTTTTATTTTTCTCCTCTTTTCCATTCTTTGCAAAAGAAATGATTGTCTCGGACATTTAAAACTGTGACCCTCTCCACTACTTTTTGGGGGATTCCCCCCTTTTTGTTTGTAGACTTTCCCGTCCTCTTTCCACACACTTTTTAGGGTATCCCTTAACATTTTCTTTTTAATTATAATATTTTTAGTAATAAAATAGCGACGAAATGATTGTAAAATATTTTGGGTAATTTTTGTTTGATCACACGATTATTTGGGGGAATTTATTTAAAAATGCCAGACTATAAAAAAAATAAAAAAAAAATAGGAAACCCTTTTTTTAATATTTTTTTAAATAAATGTAAAAATTTGTTTAATTAAACAATTAGGTAATATTGAGAAATAATAAAAAAATTGAACAAAGTAATAGAATTTTTTTAATTTTTTATCAAAAAAATTAATTATTTTACTGAATTTAATTTTTTACGATCGTCTAATAAAATTATATACATATATTTATTATTTACTTTTGAATTTTATTACTTTTTTTTTTTAATTAAAAAAGGTCAACTATTAGAGCAATAATTAATATTTTGGTACTTTTCTGTTCTGCCTCACCTCCCATTTCGGTGCCAAAGTGAGTTGGTTTGTTGGAAACACGTCAAACTTGGACTTATTTGGAGTGTTTTATCTTCTTAATTTTTTCGCCCATGGCCTTTTGGTATGTGCGTCAATCTACGGCTAGAATTACAACAAAATAATTAATTCAGTGAAAATAATTTAGTAGCAGCCGCGGTAATCACTTAGAAGAGCTTGGTCCCCCCTATGGTTTTTCGATTTTCGGAGGTTTGTATTCCGGCTCAGATTCGTTGGTCAGACTTCGATCAGGGCTAGTTCGACACAGCTCGCCGAGCTCTTTCGAATGACATCTCACTTTGGCACCGAAATGGGGGGTGGGGCAGAACGAAAAGTACCAATATTTTTATTTATTTTTAAGGACAATTGATATCTCTAGTTTTCGAATTTTATGCTTATATTCTAAAGCAATGTTGGAAAAGTTGGAACAATTAAAATAAAAAATGTGAAATTAAAAATTCAGTTTCAAAATTGGAAATTTTGCAACTTTCCCATCACTGTTCTCAAGCCTTTAAATTATTCTAAAATTTAATTAGTCAATCTATCTTAAATATTATTAATTAATTAACCCCCAAGGGGTTCTATTTTTCATTCAATTTAATTTAATTTGAAATTATCGAAAAGAAACTTGGGGAAAATAAAAATTATTTCTCGAATTTTGATTCTCCAATTTGTTCCTAAAATAATAAAAAAGTACCGTAACCTTTTTACTAATTAAATTTAAAATTAATTTTTAGCCTCTTTAATAAATGTTGGAATTCAGGGCAATTAAATTAATGTCCTCTAAAATTAAAAATAAAAATAAAAGTTTAATGGTCAAAGCCCAAATAAATTATTTAAAATTAAATAAATAAATTCCTTCCTTTTACAAAAAAAATATTTTTTTTTTTAATTTTTAGCAAAGAAATAAATAAATAAATTAATTAAATATTTTTTAAATTTTTTAATATGCTTGTTTTGCCTAAAAGATAAAATTAAAAAAAATAAAGTAATTAATCATAAAATTAAATATAAATATTTTCTTCTAATTTTCAAGGCCAACAAATTTAATTAAAAAAAGCATTTTTATCAGTTATTTATTTTATTTATTTTTATAAAAATATTTTTTTTATATTTTTTAATTGGTAAAGAAATATTTATTTTTATTAAAAAAAAATTTTTTTTTAATAAAAATAATTTAAAATTTTTTTTATTCTCCTCGTTTTTTGCTCTCCTAGGCACGCTCAATTTTAACAAATAATTTTATTTAAAATTAATAAAAAAATTTTTTAATTTTTTTATTCCTTTTTTGCTCTAAAATCAGCGGTTAAATTTACCATTAAAATAATTTAATTAATAAAAAAAAATTAAAAACTCTTAAGTAGTGACCGGAATGATTCTCTTATTTGAGTAAAATGGTCTCTATCTTCACACACTCTCTCTCATTCTTTTTTTATGCATCTTTGACCATTCTCCGACTCAACCCGGTCATAGCCGGTTTTAAAGCACGGCTGTATTTACAGACACAGAGAAGAATGTGCGGTAAATTCCGCAAATGGTGTCTGTCTATACAGCCGTGCTTTAAAACCGGGTATGACCGGGTTGAGTCGGAAAAAGGGAAGAGTTGCATAAAAAAGAAGGAAAGAGTGTGTGAAGATAAGAGACCATTTTACCCGGTAGAAAGAATCATTCCGGTCACTACTCTTAAGTAAGGCTACAAAATAGCCTTTTGCATTTCAGTGCTTTTTTAGGATAAATCCAAATTTTTAATTTTAATTTAATTTTTTTTAAATGGCTAAGGCACTGATTTTATATTTTTTATTAAAATTTGGGTAGTATATTTTGGATAGATTTTTTAAAATTATTTTTAAGCAAATTGATGTCCTCTGAAATTTTTAAATTCTCTAATTTTTTTAATTAAAATTTTTAATATTTAATAAAAATTAATTAATTTAATATATTTTCTCTCCGAACCCCCAGACACATTTTTCAAACCGATAAAATGCTTTCTTTGTTTTTTAACAGACAAAAATTGCTGTGCGGTCTTTGGGCGCTAATCAGAGCCTTTTTTGAGATTTTTAATTGAAAAAAAATTTTCTTTTAATAAAAAGAAAGGAAAGTATTCACATTTCGTTGCTAACAAGCACCTTCTTTTATTTTACCAAAAAAAAAATTTTTTGGGTAGCTGATTGAACAAATTAATAATATTTTTGGTAAAAAGGCCCGCAAATCTAAAATTTGAAAACAAAGAAAAAAGGGGGGAAATAGGGAAATATATTTACAAAATAATTAGGGGGCGTGTAAAATATAAAATGACGGGGGGAAAAGAAAAATAAAAAGATTGGACGTAAATATATATAGTTGGACCCAAAACTGATAAAAAGACCTTAAAAAGAAGCCATTTAGAGGCAAACATTATTTTATTTTAAAATTAATTTTTAGCCATTCAATGATTTTAATCAGTCAATTTAATTATTTAATTAATTATTTTTTCTCTCTAAAAGCTTATTTTTATTTATTTTTTGCTTAAGTAAGGCTATTTTGGGGAAACTGTGGTTTTGCATTTTCAGCAGTTTCGGAGGAATTAAATAAATTTTTCTTTTGCTTTGACTGCAAAAAGGAAGTCTTAAGACTGTTTTTAATTTAAAAATATTATACGGAGTAAATTCTTTATTTATTAATAATATTGAAAAAAATAAAATAAAATTCCAAAATTGTCAAAATTAATTAGAAAAATACCCAAAATTATTTAAAAAAAAAATTCAAAAATTTAAAAAAAAAAAATTCCAAAAAATTTCCCAAAAAAATTTCCCAAAATTTCCAAAAAAAATACCCAAAAATACTCAAAAATTCCCCAAAAAATTCAAAAAAAAAAATATATATTTCTCTCATATTTAAAAATGTTTCTTCTTTCTTTAATTAAACTTTTATTTTTCTATTTTTATTTTATTCGTTTATTTTTTAATTTTTGGTTTTCAATTTACTCTATTTTAATTAAAAGAATGACTACCACAACAACAACTACAACAACTACATCTTCTTCTGATTATTCTCCTTTAATTTCACAAAAATCTTCAATTTCTTCATTACAGTCAATGCCTATAATTAATTTAGAAGCTAAAGAATTAAATACTAAATCTGTTGTGGTTTACCTTGATAGGGCAGAGGTTAAACGTTCAATCAGTTTTCAAAAACCTGAACAACAAATTCAACACTTACCTGTTAAAATGATGATCAGAATTAATGTAAATATTTAAATAAGATTGTCTTATTTTTTATTTAAATGTCCTTATAAATTCTTAGAAATGTCCTTATAATCAGTGATGCAAAAGTTCCAAAATTTCCACGGAACTAGTTCCAGTTCCGGAACTATATTTTTAATTTTCATAGTTCCATTTCCGGAACTAGTTGTGGAACAAGTTCCAGTTCCATTAATCAGCCAGTTCCATAGTTCCAGTTCAAAACCAGTTCCAGAAATTTGGTAGTTCCGTAGTTCCGGAACTGGAATTTTTGCATCACTGCTTATAATGTCCTTATAAATTCTTATAATTTCTTATATTTTTTCTTTGTCCTTAGAAATGCCCTTAGAATTTTTAAATGTCCTTATAATGTCCTTGATATTTGGATATTTTTATAAATGTCCTTAGAATATTTTTTGGTGTCCTTGTAATTTTTAAATGTCCTTATAAAATTATAAATGTCCTTATAAAGTTTTAAATGTCCTTATAAAATTTTAAATGCCCTTATATTTACTTTGATTTTTTTAATGGTCCTTATAAATTCTTATTTTTCCTGGGATGTCCTGCCTTATATTACCCGTTTGCTAATTATTTTGTCCTTATAATTTCTTATAAATCTTTTAAAAAATAATTAAATAATTTGATTTACTCAGAATGTCTCTCCAATGATTGCAAGGGATTCAATAAGAGTAGATGGTCAAAGCGGAGTAATAATATTGGATGTAGATTATATTGAAATACCTCAATTTTGTAGTAATGATGAGGGAAGTGAAAATGTAAGGAAAAAAGAACAAATTTAAATTTTTTTTTAATTTTTAAATTTTAGCTTTCATTTTTGGAAATGGAAACAAGCGATTTAGAGGGTAATTGTGCTACCTTAAATGATCAAATTGATGTATTACAGAAAAGGCTAGAAGTCCTTGATGGTGTGGCCAAACAGGTAAATTAAATGAGAAAATTACAGTTTTGGAAATTTTTTGTAAATTTTTTTTTCAAAAAAAAAATATTTTTGAGAGTGTTAGCTATTTTATTATTTAATTTCAAAATTTTTGGTTTCATATTTTCAATGATATTGGAGAAAAATGAATAAGGTCAACATGTTGTCCCCAAATTGATTTTTCGGCCATAACATTGTTTATAGTTAACCAAAAATTTTGAAATTTTTAACGAATGGAGATAACACTGTTAGGGATATTTGTACAAAATTTTAGGTCCTTAGGACCATTTTAAATTTTTTTATAAATTTTTTTGTAGATTGGAAAGAATGCCTTAGTTTCAACCAATTCAGTTCAACAAAAACGTTCCCAATCTTCATCTCAACAAATACAAGAACAACAACAAATAAATGGTTGTATAGAAACTAATGGAGGAGGAACACAACAAAGTTTGACAAATTTTTTAATTTTTTTTTTGAATTAAAAATTTTTTTACCTAAAGATGCTTCAATACAATTTGCACCAACCAGTTTATTTTTACTTAATGAAGATTCAATGAAGAATTTAAGTTCATTTCTTGATTATTATGGTATTTAAATTAATTTTTTTATTAAAAAAAATTTTTATTTAAGGAAAATCTGCTAGTGAAACAAGATGTGAATTACGCCAAAAATCAAAGGAATTAGCTGAATTAAAAGAAAGGCTAGCTAAATCAGAATGGGAGTTAAACAAACAAAGAGGCAAAATGGAATATGACAAAAATAAAAGGTAAAAAAGAGAATTTTTATTTAAGAGACAAAATGGTAAAAATTGTAAATTGGGATATTTTGTCATTTTAATTGTTTAAACTACCGTATTTTTTTTTCCGGATAATTCTGGATCAACCCAAAATATCAACACTAAATTACTCAACTTTTTAGTGTTGATATTTTGGATGATGTCTAGTTTTTTCATTATATATAGGTAGAATTGTTTATTCGATCCAATTTATTCCGAAGCTTTTTAGTTACGAATTGTCAGAGGAATTTGTAAATTCCTGCATTAAATTAATATTTAAAAAAATTAAGAAAATCCAACCCGGCGTTGGACATTTTAAATTTTTAAAAATATAATTTTAGAAGCATTAATTTGCTTGTTGAAATTTTATCAAAAGAAGATGATTCTTCTATTGATATTCCTTCTATAGAAAATGACAACTTTTGTGAACTATTATTGGTCTATCAAGTATTTAGTTGTACATGGCGACCATCTTATTCTTTGAGGGCTTCTAGTTCTGGTAGAAAAATTGAAAATTAAAAATTTTCAATTTTTTTCAATTAATTTAAGGTGTTCTAAACAGCCGTTATTTATCAAAAAGAAAAATGTCCAAGTCTTCAATTAAAATTAGGGCTGGAACGAGTAAAGAAAATTTGCCTGAAGAAAAAGAAGAAAATGAAGAAGAAAATGAAGAAGAAGAAAAAAAAGAAAATAATAATAAAGAAGAAGAAAAGAAAGAAGAAAAAAAGATTTTAAGAAAGGAACGAAGGGAAGAAGACTGTTCAGAAGCTATTCTCCTTTCTTTTCATGGAATGGTAGAACAAAATACTGATGAGGTTATTTATTTAATTTTTTTATTTAAATTGGAAAGGAAATTTTTTATTTTTTTGATAAATCCTATAGTTTTTTTATCCACTATTTTTTAAATTTACAATTTTTTTTCGTTGGCTAGATAAAAATATTTAAATAGAGGCATCGGTGCTATTAGAGGCAAGGGGTCAACTGAGCACCATCAATTATAACAAAAGAACATTTTGCTCATTTTAGATGTTTACGGTACCATTGATAGAGCAGAAAATGTGCTACAAAATACCCAAAAACCAGAATTTTTGAAAAATTTGAAAAAAAGTTATTGTCAAAAAACTACAAAATTTGTAGTTTTTGGAGGTTTTTTTGACTATAACTCTTTTTCAAATTTTCCAAAAATTCTGGTTTTATGCCATTTTGTAGCACATTGTCTGCTCTACGATGGTATCATAAACATCTAAAATGAGCAAATTGTTCTTTTGTTATAATTGCTGGCGCTCAGTTGACCCCAACCCAGTGTAAGAATAAAAAAAAGGTTATCTTCCAATGAAAATTCATTTATAATATTTAAAATATATTTATTTATTTTTAAAGGACTGGAGAGATGCTCAATTAATTTTAAGTACAGCACAGCCTTGTTCTGCTAATTCTGTTCCTTGTCTTCCATCTTTAAATGCAATGCTACAAAGAACTGTGATTGGGTTAGTTTCTTTAAATTAAAATTTATTAAAAAAATTTTTAAAATTTTTTTAAAGTGGTTTTCGCCAAAGGAACCATTCAACAGCAACAGCCAAACACAGAAGAATGATGCTTAATAGTCATGCTGCTTCACAGGAGGATTTGGATGCGGGGATTGGGTCTTTTGATTATAATGAATTAATTGATGCACAGGCAAGTTGAAAAAAAGAATTTTCTTGATTTTAATAAATAAATTAATTAATTTTAAAAATAATTTAATTTTTTTTAAAATTTATTTTTCAGCATTTACAACAACAAATGAGAGGAGCAGCACTTGCAACATCTGTGCATGGGAGTGGATCAGAAAATTGTTCAATTCATGTAAATTAAATTATTTTTTTTTTAATTTTTTAATTAAAATATTTTAAATTACAGTCTCTTGAGCATTTACCATCAACTTATTTTCCTATAGATTATCCTTGCACAATTCTTGCCGATGGGCAATCACATAAGGTTTGAGGGGGGAAATAATCTTTTTTTAATTTTTTTTTTTAATTTTTTTAAATTTTTTTTGAAAAAAAATAATTTTTTAAATATACTTTGTTTCTTTGGAATATGTATAATTTAAATTTTAAGAAAAATTTTTTTTTAAATAAATTTTAAAATTTAAAAAAAAAATAGGGGCGAAATGTCACCTTTATTTATTCACAAATTCTTTTTTTATTTTTATCTTTTATTTTTTATTAAAATCATTTCGGTGCTACTTACTATCGTAAAAATGCTTTTAAAAAATAAAAAAATATTGACAAGATTATCTTATATTTTTTTTTGACAAAAAAAATATTTTTTTCTCTCCAATTTTTCCACCAAAAAACTTTTAATTGATAGAATATGTATTATTTTTTTATTTTATTTTCTAAAATTTGTACTTAAATAATTATCAAAAAATTGTTTTTGTTTAAGATTATTAATAATTATTATTTTTTTTATTCAAAGGAACAAAGTACTTTATTATTTAAAAATACACCTTGTTTTTTACTAGTAAATTTCAATGAAAAAAATTGAAAAAATTGAAAAAAATTTGTAAACAAAAAAATGGAAAATTAAAAAATAAAGTTAATAGAAAATTTATTTTAAAATATTAACTCATGGGGATTAATTAAAAAAATTTTTTTAATTAATTAAATTTTTCATTTCATAAGGATAGAGGTGCGCGTTCCCTCTGTCCTTCTTTAATGAAAAAAGAATTTATAAAAAAAGTAAAAATTAAAAAAATAAATTTTTAGATTGATATTGCACATATTGAATTATTACCAACTTATTGGCATGAATGTGTTCCTTCACGAATGTCAAGTGCTTTTATAAAGTAAATAAATATTTAAAAAATTATTTATCAAGGTCTCCCAACCAGTGATGCAAAAGTTCCAAAATTTCCACGGAACTAGTTCCAGTTCCGGAACTATATTTTTGAATTTTTGCAATTCAAGTTCCGGAACTATATTTTTAATTTTCATAGTTCCAGTTCCAGAACTAAGGAACTAGTTCCGGGCCAGTTCTAGTTCAGGAACTAGTTGTGGAACAAGTTCCAGTTCCATTAATCAGCCAGTTCCATAGTTCCAGTTCAAAACCAGTTCCAGAAATTTGGTAGTTCCGTAGTTCCGGAACTGGAACTACGGAACTTTTGCATCACTGTTCCCAACTTATAGTCTTTCCCTAAAATAAAGTTCTATTTGGAAGATTGTTGAAAAATAATACCCTCGGGGTTTTTTCTAGGAAATACGGTATTTTTAAAAATTTTAAAATTATTAATTTTTTTAGTGCAAAATTGGTCAATTGCTCACCCTTGCCTTTACTTCCAGGGCCACTTTCTGTCTTTTTCAATAACAGCTTTGTGTCAACTGTAAATTAATTTTTTTTAATAATTATTATTTACACCTTTCTTTATCTTTTATTTATTTTATTGGGCGTTAATTAGAGAGGTGGGCGTCTATTGGAATAAATTAAAATTTTCCCTAAATTTCCAAGGCAATCAAAATTAAAAATTAAAAAAAATTTATTTTTTTAATTTTTCAGAGTAATTTAAAGTTGGTATTACCCGGAGAAGAGTTCAGATGTCTTTTGGGTGTAGATCCAGCAATTAAAGTTGAATACAAAAGAGCAAATACTTCAAGTGAACAATTCGGTTTTATGACTAAAAAGAGTTTATCAACACATGAACAAGCAATTTTATTAAGAAATGCAAAGGCAAATGCAAGTGTTCAAATAACAATACGTGAACCTGTCCCTAAGGCTGTTGATGATCAAGTTAAGGTGAAAAAAGTGTTAACGTTCAGGACAAAACACCTTCTGGACAAAATACCTTCTGAACAAAACTCCCTCGTAGAACCAAGTTTGTTCGAAGACAACCTTCCCCATATATCTTAAAAGCTATATTTTAATAAAACAAGACCAATAGATCCAGGTTTGTATGAAAACAATGCTCGTAATTCACTCTAATGTGTATAAGGTATTTTGGTCGGAAGGTGTTTTGCCCTCATAATTAAAAATAAATTTAAGAGAGTAGAAGAAATATATATATCCATCTATCTATTTTTAAGTGTTTAATTATCTAAATAAATTAATATTAAACTTTAAAACTTAAATATATAAAAAATCTTAAGATTAATCTTAAAATTAAAAACAGAAAGATGGGGGTAAATTTCTTCCCTTAATTTTTTTTTTAATTTATTTTTTTTTCTGAGAAACATTTTTTTAACTTAAAAAATAAATAGGGCATACTTTACTTTAAGCCACGCATAAAATAATTTTTCCTATATTTTTTACAATTTTCCAAAAAAAAAAAAAAATTTTTCAGTCATCTATTAAAACAAAGCAAAAGCCCCGCTTTCTGATGTAAGTGTGAGAATAAACCGAAGGAAATTAAGTGAGTATTAAATTTTTTTTATTTATTTTTCCATTTTTTAAAACAAAAAAATGTTTCTCGGAATATTTTTGAAATTTTTAAAAATTAAAAAATTTTTTTTAATTTTTACAGATTGCTCTTATACAGCCTGACCTAAAATCCCAAAAATCAGAATGTAGACTAACAAAAGATCATAATTTGGAATGGACTGTTAGATTGGCACCTGGTGAACAGCGTGAACTTGTTGTAAAATGGACAGCTGAATATCCGGCTCAAGAGGTTAATTATAGCTCTCAAAAGCATTTATTGGGCAAAAATAAATATTTTTGAAAAATTTGGAATTTTTTAAAAATTAAAATGTAATTGATAATACGTAATTTAATAATAGACTTGCTGTCCTTCACTATTTTAAACCCAAACTATAAAGGGATGCCCTTCTATTAGAGAAATAAGAGAAATTGAGTTGAAAGATGTTTAGTGTATAATTGACCCTGTTCCCCTTTGGAAAATATTTTAATTAAATTTTTTAATTTGGCCCACCTTAATATTTTGGTATTTTAATTGTCTAACGGATTATAATGTCAATTTTCCAAAAAATTAATTTTTTGGAAAATTTTTTGTAAAAATTCTGTCCCCCGTGGGGTTTAACAAGCAAAAAAGACTAAAAAAAATTATAAAAAAATTAAAAATAAATTGTTTACAGTGTGTTCTCTTCACAAGTGGTAATTCCTCTCCAAGTCTAAATATTGCTCAAACTTATGGGAGAATTCATTAAAATAACTTTGAGAGAATGTTTACAGCTGTGGAGGAATAATAAAATAAAAAAAATATATTTATTTATTTAATTAATTCGTGCCTTTTTAAATTAAATTATATTGTTTTTATTAATTGAGTTAAACTCTCACAATTATTTTTTTAGTTCCCTCGTCGTCTTCGTTAATTATTTATTAATTGTTAATTTACTACTCTAATAGAAGGGCATTCTTTTTTTTTTTTTTTCAAAATGCCATATTTAACAGTCCTTCTATTAGAGAATGCCTTAATATTAGAGAGTGCCTTAATATTAGAGAGTGCCTTAATATTAGAGAGGGTCCCTTTCGTTGATATCCCTGCAATTCTGTCCTGAGGTAGGACTAAGTGAGAGTTTTATTTTAGAATAATTTCTTAAATTATATTTATTTGTTAATTATTTAAAAAGTATTATTCCAATAAATTAATTTCAACAAAAATTGTAACCTTTTTCTTTTCTACTATTCAAGCCTTTTAACTCTATTTTTTAAATTATTATTATTTAGATATATTTATTCTCATCTATTTAATTTTTTTTTATTTGTCATGCTTTCCTATTTTAAATTTTTAATAAAAATAAAAGGGGTATTTCTCTTTAATTATAGTTAAATTAATTAAAAGGGTTTATTTTGTTTGATCAACAATTTTTAATTATTTTGTCTTATACATTTCAAAACAAAATAAAAGTTCAATTAATTTCTGCGATCATATTTTCAACATTTTGTGCTACCGGAATTAATTTGATTCTTTAAGAAAATTACAACAGAAGAAACAATTGTTTTAACGGTTATAGATTGTTGTTCATAAATACAAACAGTTTAGCGGCGGAAGTTTATCTTTAATATAGATTGTAACAATTGTCGCTGTATGAATTAAGCGCGGCGACGGTGTGAACGCGCAATATAGATCCGAGGCAACAAAGTTTATTAACAGAAGCAATTTAAAAATATTTATTCAATTTTTAATAATTTAATCAGTAATTAAGAATATGGGAAATCAGAAAATACTTTTCATTGGAATAAATTAAGTAGGCAAAATTATATAGGTTAAACAAATATATGCAGTCCAAAAAGAATGGATAAAAAAGGATATATTTTTATATAGGCAAAAGTGAATGGAATGAAAAAAGTGAAAGTAAAGCCATTCTAAAAAAGGTATAAAAAACAAAAAAGGCGTGGCTACACGACCCAAAAGATCGACCCCCAAAAAATCAATTATATTCATTTATTTTCAATCAGACGGCGCGTAGCAACACTGGGGCCGGCCAACTTCAGCGGCGAGTTCGCCAATCATTAGGTCGTCGTTTGCTGCGAGATTCGTAGACATTTCGGCGCGAATTTTCATTATGATAAGAAGAGCGTGTAGGTGGCGAACGAGATCGTGAACGGTCGCGTATAGCTAAATGTGCTGCTGTGGCAAAGACCGAAGATGATGGTTCTAACTTGTTCATAGCATTTCGTAATTCTCCAGCTGCCTCGTTGACTAAAGTAGTCGGAAGCTGTTGTTTGTAGTTGTTTGCTAAGTAGAATGCCGCTGAAATACATTTTTGTCCGATTTTCAATAGACCTTCCACATCACGTTGTTGGTGAATAGATAACAAGGCAAGTTCTTCATTTATTTTCAATCAGACGGCGCGTAGCGACAACAATTATAGTGATGATAAAGATTTGGGTTACTCGTTATGTTAATGACGTAAATCATTGAGTCAAATCCTAGTATGTTTCGGTCTTGAATGACGGACTGGCTTTTATACTATCATAAACTTGCCTGTTTTTATAGTAACATTCCAACTTGATCATATAAAACTATAAAAACCCAGCCATTTTCTTCACTCTAACCCCACAAAATCTTCATCTAAACTGCGCCAACATTGTCTACATCAAAACAAACAACAACACTTCATGCTCTCCCGTTGCCTGCATCCAATGGAGCTCGACACCGGACCTTGGCCAAAAAACAATTCTGTGCTCTCTGCTGCTGCTGTTTGCCACATTCTTTGTGCTTGGAGTATCCGGACAGACCGAAATCGTTGGACTTGGCAAACACACGCTGCTGAAGGATGGTAAAGTGATTCTCAACACGAGCAAGGACTACAACTATGTTGCCGTCAAGAAGAGCATCGATCTTAACAAGCACAAAATTCTCTTTCCGGATTCCTGCGATGTTACAATCAAAGATGGCTTCATGTAAGAATTTTTATTTATTTATTTTTAATTTAAAGATTTATTCATTTTTCCAGTGAACTTAAGTACGAAGGCAAATTGTGCACTGTGGATCTGCTTAGCGACAAAAATGAAATGATCGAGTTCAAGGCCGGAGTGAGAGATAAAGCAGGCAAAGCAGGACCCAGCGGCTGTTTTGGCTCTAATAGAATTGAAAGCTATATTAATGTGTACGTTTTTATTTATTATTTCTTTATTTTTAAATACTTAAAATTGTTTTTTTAGTCTACCCTTCATCTACAGCAGAAACAACGAAGAAATCGAAAAATTCAGCATTACCGGGCCTAAAGTGGTTGATAAAGCGTGTGTCAAGGACAAGTGTATTGGCGGCGATTGCTTGAATTGGACGTCTCTTGAAATTTCATGGTATAAAAGGAATGATGGATTACTTGTTGCTTACACCCATTTAAGTATGATACATTTAAATGTTTATATCTAACATAATTATTTTAGTTCGCGATGTTGATAAGGGAATTGCTAAGCATAGTTCTAAGGAAAACAAAAAAGAAACGACTCTCGATTTGGTGATAGAAGCGGAGAAGATCAAAATTAAAGAGGAAGATGATATTCTCTATCCAAAAAATGCTGTTTGTGCTTCAAAGGACAATCCAATCGCCAAACCAGTTGCATGGACAATCAACAATACACTTCTAAAGGATGAATATTTGCTTGTCTTCAGCTTGCTTCCAACAAGTGTTTCTAAAGTATTCAATGGATTTGAACTCTTAAATGATCCTCCACCATCTGGGCCGTCATGTGAACTCTTCATCCAATTTGTAAGTTTTTACATTTATAAAAGACCAAAAATTTTATTTTTATTCAGAATACCACGTACTATCGTCTACTTTCTGCCATGCCTACTCCAACCTGTACAGCAACATCAACTCAAACTACGACTTCTACAACGGAAGCTCCTTCAACTACTACAACATCATGTCCTACAGTGAAATCGGAACCGGTTACAACAGCGACAAAACCTACAACGACAACACGTCCAACAGAAAAAACATGCCCTGAAGGATCAAATGTTCCTTATGTGCTTCTTGTAATTTTCCTTGTTGTTGTGAGTCTATGTGTTGGTGGCATTGCGACATGGTTCTGGATTAAGCAGATGGATACAGAGAAAGAAGTTAAAAAGCCAGAACAAGCAGAAGACGCGGACAAAACCTTACGTTCTCTTTATGATGCTGAGGTAAAGAAAAAGGGCCCTGTTGCTGTTGGAACATTTGAGAAATGGAAAGAGAATGTTGAGAAGCCAAAAGCTAAAACATTGACGTTAGAGGTGTTAGAGCTGGATAAGAGCGGAGAGATGAAGTCCAAAGTAGAGAATGAAGTTAAGGGAGGAAGTACTACATCGAAAACGAACACTAATATCTGAATGTGACAACAAAAGAGGGAAGGAGGGAGATGATAATAATGATATATAAATATATTCACTTCGAAATATGTAATTGTGTTCTATATACAAGTATTGTTCTATTATATCCATTGTCCTTTATCTCTAAACTATATATATTTGTATGCCTATTGTTTCTATGTATGTATTATATATATTTGTATTTGATTGTATATATGTTGTAAATGTATAATAAATAAATAAATGTTTGTTGAATGTTTTGTTTTTTGAGTTTGTATTAATTTTAAGTTTTATTAAGTTTGAATAGTTAAGAGCACTTAAAAACTTAAGTCTTCTGTTAGTTATTAATTAGTGAGATTTTTATAATCCATTAAATTATGTTTGAGTTACTTACAATTGAAATTTTAAAAATGATTTATATTTTATACTTTTCAGTTTATTAACCGGGGGTGGCAAAATATATGCAAAATTAAGAGTGAAATGCATAAAATTATGGCGAGAATCGAAAAATAAATTGGAAAAATTATTATTTTATAAAAAATGTTATTTTAATTAGAATCTTCATCTTATCCCTCCTAAAGTTGGAGATAGAGACTCTAATTTAAATATAAAATATTATATATTAATTAATTAATGATCACAAAATTAATAATTGAGAGTAGATTAAAAGGAAAATAATAAGTAATTGGGACAATTAAAAAAATTATACTAATAAAAATGTGTCAGGGGAAATAGTAGAAAAGAAATAATATCAAAAGGAAAAAAAGAAAGGATTTTGTCTTCTTCACCGATTATTAGCTATTAGAAATTAATTGTAAATTATCAAAGTGTGGGTTTGTATAGCTAAAGTTGGCAAAGGTCTCTGGATCCTGAAAAAAACAAAATTATTTTTAATAATTTTAAGAGTATCTCAGACTCAAAAGACACTTTTTAAAAATAAATGTGTGAAATCGTCACCATCCACAATTTAAAATAAGAATAGATTATAAATTTGTCTATTTTCTATATATTCCAAGTGTAAATAAATATGACCTTAAAGGGGATAAGGAACATCCCCTAACCTTTATCAATAAAATAAAATTAAAAATTTACAATAGAAGCAAGTAAATGTTTGTCCTGAATTGGTGTTAACAAAGCCTTTTCTTGAGTAAAATCATCATCAAAATTAGATGTATCATCAGCACTTTTCTATAAAAATTAATAAAATAATTAAAAAGAAAAATTAAAGAAGAGAGACTGACCACAAGAGGTTTAAATGGAGGTATTGTTTGTCTACTTTCAAACTTTTTCCAATCAACACCTCTAAAGAAAGAATGTTGACGTATTGGACCTAAAAAAATTAAAAATAATAAATTAAAATTAATTTTCTTTAAAAATTCACCATCAGGGCATTCAGGCATTCCTAGTCGTGTATTTGGGTTTCGATCAAAAAGCTTTAAAAACAATTTTTAAAAATAATATAAAAATATAATTTTACAGCAGAAAGTAGTTTTGCTGATTCTTTACCAATCCATTTAGGAAAATAAGGGCGTTCATTAAGAATTGCATCAAATAATTCATCTTCACCATCTCCATGAAAAGGTGATTGACCAATAAGCATTTCATACATTAAAACTCTTAATTTAAATGATAAAAATTGTTAATTCTACTCAAATATAAAGAAAATTGGGTTATAATGACATCTTCAAAGGGAAGATCATTGGGTTTTAATATATCCGTTATTTTACTAATTTTAGTCAAATAGACATGGGTAATTATATAATAAACTAAGTTATTGCTAATTTTTGTAATTTTTTTGGATCTGGAGCCAAAATTTAAAAGATAACATAAGAGGATATTTAAATACATTGAGTCTAAATCTCTCTTAGACTAGGATAGATTTTTCAAATTGTTTACAAGCCGAAAAATGGAAATAGGAGAAATAGGTTACATTGACCACACTCTACACTACAAAATAAAAAAAGATTAAATTTACGGTTTTTAAGTGTATCCCTTGTAAAGAAAAAGTTTATAGTACGTTTAAGTACAAAAGTCCGCAAGTTTTTATCTGCAACAATATTATTCTATTTGCGGACTTTTGTGTTTTAAAGTACTTAAAAAAGTATTAAGAACTCCATCATATAGAGAGTTAATTTTTAATTAATTTTAAAATAAATAAATAAATTACCCTAAACTCCAAAAATCTACAGCTTGATTATAAAGTTGTCCTTTAATAATTTCTGGTGCAATATAATCTGGTGTTCCACAAAAAGTAGAAGCCATTCCATTTTCTCTATTTGATTCTGTTTTACACATTCCAAAATCTGCCAAATGTACATGTCCATCACTATCGAGAAGAATATTATCCAATTTTAAATCTTTTTAATTTTAAAAATAATTTTAAATTTTAAAGATATAAAAAAACCTCTATAAATAATATTTTTTGTATGTAAAAATTGTAAAGCACAAATTATTTCACAAGTATAAAATCGAGTTCGATTTTCGTCAAATCTTTTAACCTGAAAAATAAATTTTAATAATTTCTTAATAATAGTCCAATTTTTTATTTGAGGAAGGTTAAGGGATATGATTCTGAAAGAATCTGTGAGTAAAAAATTGAAACGCCTAAAGCGATTACTTGAATCAAAAATCTTGAGAAGAAAGGTCTATTAATCTCTCAAACTTGACTAACGGACAGACTGGCTTTTATACTATCATAAGTCTAGCCAGTTTATATAGTAACACTCCAACTTGATCATAAACAACTATAAAAACCCGATTATTTTCTTCACTCTTAACCTACAAAATCTCCATCAAAACTGCGCCAACATCGTCTACAATAAAACAAACAACAACACTTCATGCTATTCCGCTGCCTGCATCCAATGGAGCTCAACACCGGACCTTGGCCAACTTCAATTCTGTGCTCTCTGCTACTGTTTGCTTCGTTCATTGTGCTTCAAGTAACTGGACAAGCTACCGAAATCGTTGGACTTGGCAAACACACGCTGCTCAAGGACGGTAAAGTGAATCTCAACACGAGCAAGTACGATAATTATATTGGCGTCAAGAACATCGACCCTACCGAGTACAAGACACTCTTTCCGGATGCCTGCGATGTTACAATCAACGATGACTTCATGTAAGATTGTTCTTTATTTATTTTTAAATTAAATCAAATTTTTTTCAGAGAACTTCAGTACAAAGGCGAATTATGCACTGTGGATCTTCTTAGTGACTTCAATGACACGATCAAGTTCAAGGCTGGAGTGAAAAATAGCGGAAAGCTTAACAACTGTCTTGTTGATGATCCATATTCTAATCTGTAAGATTTTGGTTTTATTTTTTAATTATTTTATAATTTTTTTTATTTTTTTAGTCTGCCCTTCATCTATAGCAAAAACATCGATGAAATCAAAAAGTTCAGTACAGAAGGTCCTACTCCAAAGAAAACGAAGACGTGCAAACAAAGTCATTGTAAAACTCTTGTAAATGGGACCTGCTTGGAGTGGACGTCTCTTGAAGTATCATGGGGTAAAATCGGAGAAGATACTTATGCTCTCATTCATATGAGTAGGATAAATTATTTTACTGTTAATATCTTATCACTTATTTCAGTTGGCGATAAGTATTCAGACACCATAATATTTGAGAAGAGCGTCGGCGAAGTAACCTTCGACTTGAAAAAAGAGAAGAACTACACAGAGGTTTACTGTGCTCCAGATAAAAATCCAATCGTCGAACCAAAAGCATGGAAAATCAATAATACACATCTAAAGGGTGAATATCTGCTTGTCTTCAGCCTGCTTTCACAAACTGCGTCTAATGTATTCGATGGAAAACATCTCACAGGAAAGAAACCATCTGGGCCGAAATGTGAGCTCTTCGTCCAATTTGTAAGATTTTACCTTTGAGCCATTAATTTAATTTTTATTCAGAGTACTGAACACTATCGTCTACTTACTGTCATTCCTCCTCCAACTACAACAACAGCGGCAACAACTCAAACTACAACGACTACTACGACGGAAGCACCTTCAACGACTACAACATCCTGTCCTACAGTGAAATCTGAAC
Source organism: Meloidogyne chitwoodi (assembly GCA_015183035.1). NCBI lineage: Eukaryota > Metazoa > Nematoda > Chromadorea > Rhabditida > Meloidogynidae > Meloidogyne > Meloidogyne chitwoodi. The sequence goes on from JACZZP010000010.1 coordinate 452,292, forward strand.
CGGTCACAACAACGACAAAACCTACAACGACAACACGTCCAACAGAAAAAACATGCCCTGAAGGATCCAAAACAGGTCTTTATGTGGCGCTTGGAATTGGTTGGCTTCTTGTTGTGCTTCTGTTATGTGTTGGCGGCATTTCAATATGGTTCTTGATGAAGCAGACAGATAAGGAAATAGAAGTAACGATGCCTGAACAAGGAAAGGACAAATACCTCCGTGCACTCTATGATGCTGAGGTAAAGAAAAAGGGCCCTGTTGCTGTTGGGACATTTGAGAAATGGAAAGATAATGTAAGTTTATTTTAAAAAAATGATAAATCAAAATACTTATATTATTTTCCTTTTTTCAGAGAACGAAGAACGAAAAGACAGCAGCAAAGGGACTTTCTTCAAAGAAAGCTGGCAATACTGCAAATAAGAAGAAAGCAGTAAAAAAAGAACAGCCCAAGACTAAAAATGATATCGTTCAGGAGAAGTATGAAAAAGAATGGTACCAATATGTCTACAACAGTGAATATCTGCCAGAACTGAAAAAAAGGGCATTGCAGTTGTTGGGACATTTGACGAGTGGAAAAAGGTAAAAAGTTTTTTTAAATAATAAAATAATTAATTAATTTTATTTTTACAGAACAGGCCTCCTCCTGCTGCTGCCACCATGATTGAACAGTCGCCAATGACAAAAACGGCAATGGGCACTGATAAATCTGTGGTAGACAAAGGGAAATCATCGACAGGAGTGGATAACAAGAAGTCAGCAACTGTGGAGGACATCGTCCAACCGTTTGCAGAGGATCCTGTGATTCCCGACCCTCCAAAGAAGGCTGAGAAGGACAAAGATGAGGAATGGACATTGGAGGAGAATGAATATGACGATGATGGAAACTTGCTTCCAAAAGTGGAGAAAGGAGGGATAGAATGTCCTCCAAGTACAGAGTCGGAGCATACACCGGTATCCATCTGAATGCAACAACGAAAGAGGGAGGGAGGGTGGGATGAGATGATAATAAATAGATAAATATATTCCCTTGTAAAATATGTAATTATTGTTCTCCTATATACCCAATTATTGTTCCCCTATATATTCCTTTATCTCTAAACTATATATATATATTTGTATGCCTATTGTTTCTATTGTATGTATTATATATATTTGTATTTGATTGTATATATGTTGTAAATGTATAATAAATAAATATATTTGTTGAATGTTTTGTTTTTTTGAGTTTGTATTAATTTTAAGTTTTATTAAGTTTGAATAGTTAGGATCACTTTAAAAACTTTAGTCTTCTGTTTGTAATTAATTAGGTACCCTCCCAATGGTGGTGCGAAACTTCCGGACCGACTTTTCCGGACCGAAACTTCGGGATCGAAACTTCCGGACCGAATTTTCCGGACCGAATTTTCGGGACCGAAACTTCGGGACTGAAATTTGACTAAAAAAATTATGGAAAAATTTTTGAAAAATTAAAAAAAATTTTTATTTAGTAATTTTATTCAATCGGTAAACATATTATTATTAATTCGGCTGTTCTTTAGTATATGGGACCCGAGCTCGGATCATGTAACACATATCATTCGATTCCTCTTGTCGAGCTGAGTTCGAATATATAAGAATTTCTTGCCGGAAACGAATATCTCAGAGCTACAGGTAACTGAAACTCACAAAACCATAGGTGGAGTAAGCTCTACTAAGTGATTACCGCGGCTGCACTTAAATTATTTTCACTGAATTATTTTGTTTTAATTTGCGCCGTAGAATAACGCATGTACCAAAAGCCAACATGAGATGGGCGCCCAAATGAAGAAGTCATAAAACACTCCCAATAGGTCCAAGTTTGGCGTGTTTCCAGCAAACTTCGATCTTTCATAACTTTGTTCAAAATCGTCCAATCACGACAATTTTGGTCTCATTCGATAGGTCTCGAAGAGCTCTTTCGAATGAGCTATCATACTCATTTTCGAATTTTTCACCCAAAAATGAGCTTACTCCCCCCCCTATGGTTTTGTGAGTTTCAGTTACCTGTAGCTCGGAGATATTCGTTTCCGGCAAGAAATTCTTATATATTCGAACTCAGCTCGACAAGAGGAATCGAATGATATGTGTTACATGATCCGAGCTCGGGTCCCATATACTAAAGAACAGCCGAATTAATAATAATATGTTTACCGATTGAATAAAATTACTAAATAAAAATTTTTTTTAATTTTTCAAAAATTTTTCCATAATTTTTTTAGTCAAATTTCAGTCCCGAAGTTTCGGTCCCGAAAATTCGGTCCGGAAAATTCGGTCCGGAAGTTTCGATCCCGAAGTTTCGGTCCGGAAAAGTCGGTCCGGAAGTTTCGGTCCGGAAGTTTCGGCGTGCCCTCCCAATTCAGTTATAAAAAATCTAACAATAATTTAAATTTTTGTTTCTACGGAATTCCCGTTATTCTACAAATTGATAAAATCTTGTAAAAGTTTAAAATAACATTACAATGGCGTATTGAAATATTAAAAATTTTAAATAAAGGAAAAAAATTCTCTAAAAAATTAAAAAAAATTTTAATTTCCTCACCTGTTGTATATGATACATTAAATCTCCTCCATTTAAATATTGCATAACAAAAAAGAGGTATTCATTTGATTGAAAACATGCAAAAAGTTTACATAAGAAAGGACACTCACCAGATAAAATTAGAACTTTTCTTTCAATAAAAGTACACTAAAAAATTAATTAATTTAAATTAATTTAAATATATTTACCTCAGTATCATCATCTTCTAAAATTACATCTTTTTTTAAACATTTCATTGCATAAAATTGACTATGATTTTTTAATTCAACTAATAGCACCTGAAAGGAAATTTAAATAAATCAACCGAAAATTTTTATTTAATTAAAAAAAGTTAAATATTTAAAGGGGAAATGATTTTTCTAATAAATAAATTATTTTATTAAAATTAGCTCTTATAAAGGCATTTCAATTGACTGAAAAGTGGGTGTCCTTATAACGGGAGTGTCCCTATATTTTTGTCCTTATAATTAGAATTAACTTTTTTTTTTAATTTAAATTATTTTTACCTTTCCAAAGCTTCCCTTTCCCAGCACTTTGTGAATATTAAAATTTGTAAGTTTGTATTGACGAGGAGAATCAGCATTATTAGCAGCTAAACAACTTTCTGTTCCTTCAATATTATTTTTTTCTGGTAAAGAAGAATCAGCCCCAACAGCAGATACTCTAAATAAATTCTAAAAAAATAAAAAATATATATTTTAATAAATTTTTTAATTTTACTTTAAATTTATTTCCAACTCCATTAACCATTTGTTGATCTTTAACAAAAGAAGAAGAAGAAGTTGTTGTACTAGCACTTCTTTTAATTTCAATAAGTGCATCAGATAATTGTTTTTGATTTACACCGCAAAGGTTAGGCATATGTTTTTCACAGCGGAAATGACTTTAAAAAAATTAAAAAAAAATTCTTTTTATTGAAAATATAAGGAAAATTTAAATTAAAATGTTATTTAATTTATTAGAAATTTTTAAAAATTAAAATTTATTTTATTGTTAACATTTGAGAGACTTAACTTATTTTTTTTTCAAGTAAGAAAGTTCAAAATATAAAGTCTCAAGTCAATTTTTGAAAGTAAACATTCCCTAATACCTTAACACGCTAAATAAAGGTAGGGGGTAGTAAAGGGAAGAGAGATTTTTATTAAAAATAAATTCAAAGAGGGATTTATAATAAATTAATATTTTTAATAATTAGTTAGGGACAACCCAAATGATCGAAACCCAAATGATCGTGAAACAATTTGTGAACTTGCCAGTTCGGTCAACTAATAAAACACTCCTTGTAGGTCCAAGTTTGAATGGTACCAAATTGTTTTAAGAGATTTGACCGAATTGGCAATTGGACCAATTGGCAATTCGATCTTTTGGGATCGATCATTTGGGGTGGACTCAAATAGTTAATAGTGTTCTTTAAAATTAAAAAAAAAAATAATTTAGACTTCTAATTTAAAGGACAAAATCTTCAAAATAAAAGTAATATATTCAATAAATTAAAAAAAAATTTAATTTACCAATTAACCCCGCAAACTTCACATTTAAGCCCTTGCCTAAAAAGCCCATAAAGCAGAGAACCACAATGATCACAAAATGTTAGACTTTTAAAATTATAACTGAAAAATGAGAATATTTAAAATAATTAAAAATAAAATTCTCTAACGGTTTAAATCTGTGAGGAACATCAATTTTAAATCGTTCTTTAAGGTAAATTGTATCTTTTGTATTTTTAGCAGAGCCTGGACATTGACTTAGAGTTTTTTCATGACATTTTTTGTGAACAGCTGTGAAAATAATATTTTATATTTTTTTTAATTTTCTATTACCAAGTGTACAAAGTTGGCATTGATATCCTTGTTTATTCAAACCCCACATAAATTCTCCACATATTGAACAAAAAGTAAATTGACGAAATGAGGTTGTAACAAATTCGTGACCTCTTATTTCTTAAAGAAAATTTTTTTTTAAGATTGAACTTATCCGGTACACACCCCATTTATTCGCAAGAAAATATTTTTATATTCGTCATTTTTGGGTGTAAAATATTTTCTTGCGAATAAATGGGGTGTGTAGCTAAATGGATAGGTTTCTCTCATACCATGTATTTTTGCGTGTTTAATTGCACCTCTTCTTCTATAAATTCCATCACCAAAACCTTTTGGTGTCGCCATTTGGGAAGCACCGCTTTCCTCTGAAAGTTGTTCTTGTGAGCCATTGCCAATTTTCAAGGTTTGGGCTAAGATACGTCCACAAGGCTTTAAACTAAATTTTAAAAAATAATTTATTTATTTATTCCATATTTTTTTTGAATTTTGTATTTATTTTAAGTAAACATCCCATTTATTCGCAGAAAAAAATGATTGTTAATTTATTATATCATTTTCTAATTTTTTTAATAAATTTATTTTTTTATTTTGCGAATAAATGGGGTGTTTAAAAAATACAAATTCTTTTTTTTTTCATAGAACTGAATTTTTTTCGCCTGACGCTAAATTATTTTTTTTTTAAAAGCGGAAAAATTCATAACTTTGCTTAATAGACATTTACTTAATATTTATTTATCAAAATAAATTATTTTTTAAATTTCTTACTTTATCCAGATATGAGTAACTGAATCAGTTTTACTTTTGCATACAATATCCTATTTTTTAAATTAATTAAAAATATTTTTTAAATTAAAAAATACTTCAAGCCTCATAGTTGCATCAGCAACAAGTGTTTTTTCATTTTGGACAAGCATTTGAAGTACCCGATTTTGCAAAATTCCAACATCAAAACATTTTTCCCATTGTAACTGCATTGTTTTTCTTTTTTGAATTAATCGGTTTTCTCCTTTAAAAATAAAAACATTTTTCTCTCATTAGAAGGGGTTTTTTCCTATTAATGTTTTATTAATTAAAAATCAGAATTTATTCAGAATAATTTCAGAATGTTTTCAGAATAATTTCAGAATAATTTCAGAATGTTTTCAGAATAATTTCAGAATGTTTTCAGAATAATTTCAGAATGTTTTCAGAATAATTTCAGAATGTTTTCAGAATAATTTCAGAATATTTTCAGAATTTTCTCAGAATAATTTCAGAATATTTTCAGAATTTTCTCAGAATAATTTCAGAATATATTTTAACCATCTTTGCTGGATTCAGAATAAAAAATAAATAATTATTCTGATAATGTTTTACTTAATATTAATTATTTAATTTATACTTACCATTAATTTCCACCTTTTCTTTAACATTAACTGCACAGGTGAGATCACTCAACTGGCAATCTTGGGGTAACTGATCTTCTGTCATTTCTACCCTAAGAAGTTTTAATCGAACAACAGCAACATCTGGTATTGGTGTGGAAACCTTTAATTAAAATAAATTAATTTAAATAAATTAATTTAAAATATTAATTAATTAAAATATTATTTACTTCTTTTTGATTAGAGGAAGGGGAAGAAGCACAACAAGAAGAAGGGGAAGAAGACAAAGGGGCAACAGTAGCAGAGGCGGCTGGGGAAGACAACATTATTATTGTTGACTTTTGAGTTCCGTTGTTATTATTTATTAATATACCGTCGTTTATTGAGCCGTTTGGTGATTGCTTTAAATTAATTAATTAATTAGATTCTAATTAATTTGAAAGAATATTACTTTAGGCGTTGATTGGCCTGATTCGTTATCTTGAAATTCAGTCTCCAGCAAATCCTCCAAGGGAAAAAGGTCGTAAATCTAAAAATTTTTTTAAGTTAAATTTTTTAATTTTAACTTTAAATAATTTCATAACTTAAAATATTAATTAAAATATGTCATTTCCGAGTTGTCAATAAATTATTTAGGTAATTATTTTTAATTAAAAATTTTAGTCAAAAGGTTTAAAAAAAATATGTTTTGATTGATTTTATTGAAAAAATTAATATTAAAGATAATTATTATTATAAAACAAAAATGTGAGAGAACACAGAATTTTTTCAAAAAAATATTGAAGGCAACACCCTAACTACTCAACCCAAGGACAGGGAAGATTATTAATTTAATTAATAATTAAAAAGAAATAAAAATAAATTTTTAAATAACATAAATATAAAAATAAAAAAATTTTTAAAATATTTTCCAAAAATAAATAAAAATATAATTAATTAATTAAATAAATTAGGAGGCTCTAATTTACAAGAAAAAAAAAGAAGATTTTCGATAAATTATATAAATTAAATATAAAAACAAAATAAATAAATAAATAAAAATATGTTAAGGAACCGGTTGTGTTTGTAAAAATAAAATAAAATAAAAATAATATAAAATATTTCCCCTAATTTACGTAAAACACTTTAATTAACTGATTTAAATCAGAACAAATATTATTTTTGCTCTAATAAAGTATAATAAGTACTTTAGCACTCTAGAAATGTTTTATTGAAAAAATAAATAAATAAAAATTAAATTAAATTTTTTATTTAATTTAAAATATTGAAAAGTGTCAAAATAAATAAAAAATTAAAATTTCAAATTTTTATTTAAATATTAATTTTTTTTAAATTAAAACTTTAATTTAATTCTTCTCTTTTAGGGCAATAATAAGTTAATGCGTCAGCGCCACTGATCGTTTTATATTTTATTAAAAATTTTTTTTTTGTCAATTTTAATGCTCTCAGGCTTGATAAAAAATAAATTTAAAAAAGTGACTAATTTTTTAATAAATTTTTTGACTTATTTTTTTATATAATCTGCTAGAATTAAAGTCTTAAAATATTTATTTTTTTAATTTATAAAAAAAGTAAAAAAAAATGTAGTTTTCTTTTGTTTTTTGTTTGTAAAGTGTAAATATTATTATATAAAAATATATTTTTGATGCGCGTCTTATGACGAAAACAAACAAACAGAAATATTGAAGAGTAAGTTTTAAGGCGGTTAGGGACGTTTGGGCGCAGTTAACAAAAATATGGGTAGAATTAAATAATAAATTCAAATAAAATAAATATTAAAAATGATTAAGCATTTAAAATTCTGTTTTTATTATTTATTTTAAAAATTTCAGAATTTATTTTACAAGAAAAAATTAAAAAAACCTCATTTTTAATTTTTTAAAAAAAAAATTCATTTTTTGACCAAAAAATTCGTTAAATATTTAATCAAAAATTCTAAAAATTTTAGAATAATTTAATTAATAGATTTGAGAACAGAAGTATAAAATTTTATATTTTTTAGGTAATTATTAATATATTTTAGAAACAGAAAAAGTGTTCAAAAAATGTTCAAAAATGTTTAAGTGTTTGTCTTGCGCCTAATGAGAATATTTGAGAGAAGAAATAAATTGTTTAAAATTACAAAAAAATAGTATTTGATAAAAAATTAAAAAAGAATAAATTTAAAAGTATTGCCACTCAATCATTTTATTTTTATTTATTTTTTTTGATTGAAAAAATAAAAAAAAAAATTTTAAACTAAAAATTAAAAAAAAAAATTAAATAGTCTGGTAAAAATAAAAAAAAATAATTTTTTTATGCTTCAAGAAATTTTAGGTAGACTTTAAAAGTAGATTTAAAAAAAAAAATTATTGATGCATTAAATATAATTAAATAAAATAATTAAGGCATAAAAATGAATTTTATCAAGAGAAAGGATAAATTTTTAGACAGAAATTTTTTTTTTAATTTTAAAAATTAAAGAAGACTTTAAACTATATAATTTTTGTTTCAAAACATTTTTTATTTTAACAAACATTTTTTAAAATTTATTAAATTTTTTTGGGCAATTAAAAAAATTTTTGGGCGAAAAAGTGAATTTTCAAATTTTTTAAAATTTTTTTTTTTAATTTTTTGGCCTTCTTGCGTAATATTTTATAAAAAAAATTTCAAAAGTTTTAAAACACTTGTTAATACTTCAAAAAAATATTTAATAAAATCTAAAAGTATAAATTTGTTAATTTTTATGTCTGCGCCGAAATGTCCGCGCCTCAATAATTATTTTTTTATAAATAATTAGCAAAAAAAATTAAAAATCTCAACAATTTTTTTATTTAATTAAAAAGTAAAAAAAAGCATTAAAAATTCTTATCAAAATCAATTAAATTTTTTAGTAAAAATTTTAATTGCAAATTTTTAAACTAAATTTAGAAAATAAATGCATCTGTCAAGAGTAATTAATTTTTTATTTAAAAATTAAATGAAAAGAAAAATTAGAATAAATAATAAAAAATTTTAAATTTAAAGTAAAACTAAATTTTTATTTGATTAAAACCCCTCCCAAGGCTGAGAGTCTTCTCCTTTGCAAATACCTCAGTTTTATTTTTTTTATAACTTTGTTCAAATTCAACTAAATTTGTTTATTTTGGTCTCATTCGACTCAGCTCGAAGAGCTCTTTCGAATGAGCTATCATTTGTATTTTTATATAATTCGTATCTTTGAAAAAATTGAAAAGAATCAACTGAAGTAAAGGGGGGCTTAAAGTTTAGTCATTTTGAGTTGGCAAAATATTTAAAAAGGTCAAAATATCCCCAATTCATCAAATCACAAAATTAAAAAAATAAATGCTCCAAAAATTTTAAAAAAATTTCACAGCAATTCTGGCATGTCTCGTGTGAAACAAAAATATAAAGAGATAAGAGTAAAAGAAAAAAATATTTTCTTTTTTTCTTGAAAATATTCCATGGACTCAGTCAAGCGATATTTGTGCTCTGACTGCAAATAAAAAAAAAAAAAGAAAAAGAAATGCTTTTAAAAAAAGGAGAAATTGACTGAAAGGACACACAACAATATTATTATTATTTAGCCAAAAAACATCCACACAGTTCTAAAGCTTTGAGAGAGCTAAAAAAGATAAAAAATAGGAGGGAATTCCCTAAAGGAAATATATTTTTGAAAAGAGAGAGAAAAAGGCAATTGATATTTTAGAGTATAAAAGAAGGCTTTTTTAATTTCCTATTTTTTTTCACTTTTTTTTCTTCAAAAAATGCTCTCATTATATTAAATTTAAAATATATTATTTAATAAAATAATATATTTTAAAAAGTGAACAAAAATTATGTGTTTGTCCCCGTTCCCCCGCCGAGTTTTTGACTCAAAAAATCACAAAAGGGTCTTCTATTCGATGTCCCCGAGACAATTTAAAATCTTCTCCAATCCACGTCTCGTTCCCGCCAACATTTCTGTTGTATATGAATAGTGGTCTTCTATAGACACTTCTAACGGTCTAGTATTCATACTATATAAGCACCAATAATAAAACAGTCAGGGAGTTAGTTCTCGTCTACACTTCTATTGTATTTGCTCTGTAATAAACTGTTTGCTTTGTTGCTCGTCTACATTATCTCGGACACACCTGTTGCACTTAAGTAGGAAACTTAAGATACAACAATTTCTTTGCCCCCGTTCCCGCTAATGTACTCCCCGCATTACGGGGACAAACATAAATGGACTCTTTTTAATTTTTTCAGTAAAAAGCTTCTTTGGCGGGAACGGGGACGAAAACTAAAGTAAATAAGCGTTCTACTATTATCCAATTAATTTAATAGAAAAATAAAGTTTAAAAAATTCTAAAATTTAAATAAATTTTAGAATTAAAAAGAACAAGGATTATTTATTTAAAATAAATATTAAAATATTTATTTATTATTGTCAAGTAATTTAAATAAAAATAAAAGAAACAAAAAGGCAGGAAAATAAAATGGAAATATTGGCGGTTGGCAATATAGAGAATATACATAATATATATTATTTAATATATAAATAAATATAACTGACAGAGTCATTCATGAGAGAAAAGATAAAAAATAGAAAAGAAGTAAAAGAGTTTGTTGTGTATTTATTTGTATTTATTTATTTATTTTTATTTATTTTTAAGAACAATTAATTTAAAAAATAAATTATTAAATAAAAATAAAAAATCAGAGATAAAAAATTAAGAGTAAAGGACGATTCAGAGTAGCCGGTTGTTTTTGCCATAACTTTTTTATTTTTTAACCGATCTGAACAATTCTTTTATTAATCGAAAGCATCCGATAAGCGAATTAATTTAACCAAAATGCCCAAATTAAATAATAAAAAAGTTGCGGATAAAACTTGCGGACATTTGTGCTAATAAAGGAAAAGTACCATTAAATTATATAATATTTCCTAAAATATATTTTTTATTTTATTAATTTTTGCCTTGTTTTTATTTATTAAAAGACTACTCATCACCGGAAACGGAAACTATAAAAATAAAATTAATTTTTTTTATAATAAATTGGATTTATTTACCCAATAAAAGTTTAAAAAATAAAAAAAAAGTCAAAAATTGTTTTAGCTAATTTTAAAAAATAAATAAATTAGCTTATATTTCGTTTAATAAAATTTAATTTCTCCTTTTATAGGGAAATAAAAAATAAATTGAGCCAATTGTTCATTTTCTCTCAACTTTTTTTATTTTTATAGTAAATTTGTTTTGTTCATTTTTATATGTGTTACTTTAAAAAAAATAAAAAAAAATTTAAATAAATTTAAAAAAATTAAAAAAATTTTTTTCTTAATGGCAAAATGTAAAATTGTTCAAAAAATACCTAAAAGACACAAAAATTTTTTTTTACTTTTAATTTTTTGATAATTAGTGAATAAATTGATAAAATAAAAATACATAATTTTTGATTTATTTAAGATTATTTAAAATTGGGCATTTTATAATTTTGGCGTTTTGGCTAAATGACAAAATGTATTTAAAAAAATATTTTTTTATTTTTTAAAAATTTAAAATTAATTAATGAAAAATCTTTTCAAAAATATTTTTTATTTTTTTATTTTTTATTACCTCCCCAAAGGAGTAAAAAACCAAAAACTAAATAACACAATTCTTTTTATTTTTTCTTTGGGTAAAAAAAATAATCTTTGACTTATTTGCATTTTTAAGGTTAAAGCATTTTAATATTTTATTTAATTTTTGATTTATTTTTATTAAAAAAAAAATTTTTTTTTTTAATTTTATAAAAGGAATAGGTAATTGTTAGGATGGGAGGGAGTGGACAAGTATTCGCAGAAAATGTGTGGAAATGGGTGATCTATATATCATTCGAAAGATCTCGTCGAGTTGAGCTAATAACATAAAATTAGTCCGTTTTATCTTAATTACAAGCCGAGATACAAATCCTTGAAAATCAAAAAAACATAGAGGGGAGTAAGTTCCTTCTAGTGATTACTGCGGCTGTTCTTTAATTATTTCAGCCGAATTAATTTTATCTTGGTAAAATACATCCAATAGGTTCGAGTTTGTGTAAAAACAATCAAACCATGGGCCCAAAAAGGAAGATGTAATAAAACACCCCCAATAGATCCAAATATATGCGAGCAGCTGCGGTAATCACTAAGAGGAGCTTACTCCCCCCTATGATTTTTTAATTTTCAGGAAACTGTATCTAGGCTAATATTCAGTGTTGGAGAATGATATTAGTTCCATTCGACTCAATTCGACAAGATCTTTCGAATCAGACGTGTGCGAAACGTTTCGTTTCGTTTCGTAGTTTCGTCAGTTTCGTGACTTTTTTCAGCTTAGTTTCGTTTCGTTACGAAACAGAATTTAAAATGTTTCGTTTCGTAACGAAACAATTTTAAAACACTTTTTGTTTCGTTTCGTTTCGTTGGAAAAAATTTTGGTGTTTCGCACAGGTCTGTTTCGAATGATATATAGATCACCCATTTCCACACAATTCTGCGAATACTTGTCCACTCCCTCCCATCCTAACAAGTAGCAAGGAATATAAAAGAAAATTTTTAAATTTTACACAAAAATTAGTTTTCTGCCTTTTCAAATGACCAAAAGGTACAATAATTTATTTAACAATTTTATAGCAGGAATTAATTTTATTTTCAAGTTTTGGACCAGAAAAACGAGTCCAGAAAAGATTTTTTGTCCGCAAGTTTTGTCCGCAAAATTAAAATTTTTTTTCACTTTTGAGGGTTTAAAGAGAGGCTTCTTAAAAACTTTTTAAATATACAAAATAAAATAATAAAAAATAAATTAATTAAATAAAAAATAAAAATAAATAGAGTATTTTTAGTTGATTTTATTAATAAAATTAAAAAAAAAGAGGAAGAAAAATTTTATAAAAATGAAAAAAAGATTTATTTAAAATAATAAATCTTTTCTTCTCTTTTTAACTATTAAAAAAATAAATATTAAGCAAAAAATAAAAAAATTAAATTTTAAACTTTGTTCAAAAATTAATGAAGTGATGACGTTTTTACTCTTTTTTTTCTCTCTTGAGGATAGCAAAAAAAAAATAAAAAAAATAGTATAAAAATAAATGAATTGAAAAGAAATAAAAATTTGTAAAAAAATTAAAAAAAATTTTTTTTTTAATTTTTTCTTTTAAATCAATTAAAATTTGGGGGGGAAATATTGCGCATCTTTAAACAATTTTTTTTTAATTTTATTATATTTTGTAAATATATTTATTTGTTTTAAAATAAAAAAAAGAGGAAAAAGAGAAAATAATATTTATTGGTGTTGGTACATTCTGGCGCAGATTAGACGTTTTTAACGCTAAATTTTATAAAAACGGTCAAACTGCTTTAAGAATTTTTATAAAATATTTTTTAATAATATCTAATTCTTAAAAAATTTAAAAATATTCGGAAAATTTTTCAGAATTTTTAGGAAAAATTTTTTGACATTATTTTAAAAGTTTTATGCAAAAATCGACGTCTTTCTCTAAAATTGACATTTTGCCAAAAAATAATTATGTTCCGTGAACCAAAAATTATAAAATTTTTAAACTAATTAGGTAACTCTATTAAGAATGTTTTTGCAAAATTTCAAATTTTTAGGCATTAATTAAACTATTTTATGAGTGTTCGCCCCCAAATATGTATGCGCCTAAGTGTACCTAGAGACAACCTTTAGTTCCTCCTATTTGTTGATTTGCGTGAAAAAGATAAAGTAAAATGTGATTATAAAATTGAGGAAATATTTAAAAAAATTTCTCTATTCAGATGAACAAACAAACGATTTTTTAGAATTTTTTTTTAAAATTAAATAAAATTTAATTTTAAAAAAAAGTATTAAATTTATTTAAAATTTAAAAAAAAATTTTAAAAATTCGAAACTAATTTTTTTAAATAATATTTATATAAATGTACTATTAAAATAAAGGAAAAAATTTGTGAAAGAAAAAAAAATTAAAAAAATAAATTAAAATTAATGCTTAAAATAGGCTAAAATTTAGTCAATTTAATCATAAATTTTAATAAAAAATAAAAATTAATTTAAAAAATAAAAATTAATTTATTTTTTTATTCTTAAAAAAAAGTTTATTTTTAATAGCCTAAATATAAAATAAAATTACTAAATTTTATTAATAAAATTAAATAAAAAAAAATTGGGGAAGAAATTACTAAATTTATTGGGGTAAAAATGAATTTCTCTCTTGATTGATTGTCTTTTTTTTTTAAATAAAAGGAACTCTTTTATTTAAAAATATTATTTTTCAGCCTTTTTAATAACATTAAATTGCTCATAAGATGAAAAATAAAATTCTTGTTTTTGAAAAAAAAAATTTTTTATTTTGGACAAATTTTGTGGCTAATAAAAAATAAAAATTGAGAAAATTTTTGTTAAATAAAAAAATAAAATGATGGTAATAATAAATTTAAACTATTTTTATTTATAAAATTAGTAATCACAAAAATCAAAAAAAATTAAAGACAGAAAAATAAAAATTAATAAAAATAAAAAGATGATATGTTTGGGCGCAGTAATCTTGACGTAAGCCTTAAATTGTCTATTAATTATCTCTTAAAATTTTTAATTAAATTCTAAAAATTAAAAAAACATTAAAATTTTACAAATTTTAAAAATGCCAAATAAATTTTAAAAATTAAAAAAAAAAATAAAATAAAAAAAGTTTGGCACGAAAAATGAGATTATCATTGAAAACTTTTTTCGCCCACAACTTTTCAAATAAAAATCCAAAAATTCTCAAATTTTAAAAATAAATAAATAACACATTTAAATATTATTTTACAAAATTTTACGTTTCAAAGTCTTAATTTGACTATTTTTTATCTGTTCGATTAAACGCTACTGCACCCCAAACACTGACACAGGAACAAATAAAAAATTAAATAAAAATAAAAAATTAAATAAATTTTTTCTTTTTTGTTTTAAATAATTAAAAGAAACAATTTTATATTTAAAAAAAATAATTTAAAATTTTTAAATATTTTTAAAAAGAATAAAAAGAAAAAAATGTGAGAATGAGTCAATAAATGAGTCGATAAAAAAACAAAAAAAAATATAAAAAAGAATTCATTTAATAAAAGAAAAATAAAATTAAATAAAAAAATAATAAAAATAATCAATTTTATTAAAATTTTGTGAAAAAAAATTTTTTTAATTAATTAAAAATTTTTTTTAGGGAAAGACAATTTTAAGGGTAAATTCGGGGAATGGTTTTTTAAGAGATTAGGACAATTAATTGGATAAATAAAAATTATAATAATTTAATTTAAAGAAAAATATTTAAAAAATAATTTTTTTTAATTTTTGAATTTAAAAAAATATTTAAAATTTATTTAAATTTATTAAAAAGTAAAGTTAAGTAAAAGTAGTTGACGTTCCTTTTTATTAAGAAAAAAATTTATTTAAAATTAAAAATTGTCAAAAACAAGGTTGAAAAAAAAAAATTAATTAAAAAAATAATTTCTTTTTAATATTTGTTTGCAATAGAATTGTTTACAAAAATAGGTAATAATATTTTTAATTTAATATTAGTAATATTACTTTTGATAATAAATAAATATTAGTAATTAAAATTTGAAAAAAATAGGGTACTTTTCCGTTCTGCCCACCCCCATTTCGGTGCCAAAGTGAGGTGTCATTTGAAAGAGCTCGGCGAGCTGAGTCGAACTAGCCCTGAACGAGTTGGACCAATGAATCTGAGCCGGAATACAAACTTCCGAAAATCGAAAAACCATAGGGGGGACCAAGCTCTTCTAAGTGATTACCGCGGCTGCTACTAAATTATTTTCACTGAATTAATTATTTTGTAGTAATTCTAGCCGTAGATTGACGCACATATCAAAAGGCCATGGGCGAAAAAATTAAGAAGATAAAACACTCCCAATAGGTCCAAGTTTGACGTGTTTCAAACAAACCACCTCACTTTAGCACCGAAATGGGAGGTGAGGCAGAACGAAAAAGTTCCAAAAACAGAGCAAGAAATTAGAAAAAATTAAAAAATACCTATTTAATTTCTTAAAATCAGTAAACCAGTATTTTAATTATTTTATTTAATTTTTAAACTTGCCTAGTTCAGGTTCACACCCCATTTATTCGCAAGAAAAAAATATTTTTTAATTTTAAAAAAATATTTTCTTGCGAATAAATAGGGTGTGTACTTTTTCCCAAGTTTTCTTCACGTTAAATTTTATTTATTTTCTTGCGAATAAATGGGGTGTGTACCTAAACTAGGCAAATTCCTAATTTTTAATAATATTTAAATTACCTCTTGACTAGCACTAGCCTTAATTTGTTGATGTTGTTTACGTAAATGAAAAACACGTAAAGATAATGCTAAAGATCTAAATTTCATTGCTGCACTATTTTTTAAATTTAAATTGTTTTGTTGTTTTTGTGATTTTTCTGAGGAAGATGCAGTTGCTGCTGTTGCCACTAAATTGGAGGGTTCTTGTATTAAATTATCAGAATTTAAAGAAAAAATTAATTTTTTCTTTAATAAAGAGCCTGAAGAGTCTGAAAATTAAAAAATTAAAAAAAATTAATTTTTTTTAATTTTTAGAATAAATTTAAAAAAAGATTTGGGACGCTTTTTACAGAAAATTGTTCCCAAAATATTTTTTTAAATAATTTAAAAAATTGTATTATGTTAGAATAATTCACTAAAATGATCCTTTATTTTTTTTAAAATTCTTTTTCTTTAATTTATTAAAAACAAATTTTTTAATCTGCTAGGAGAGGAGCAGGCCAGTTTACCGCAGGGCTATAACTTATTTTATATTTACCAAAAATTTTCGACCCAAGAATGGTTCGACTCAGCTCGATGAGCTGAGTCGAATGACATTAAGATCTTTATTATATGACAATTATAAACAGAGTTATAGCCCTGCGGTAAACCGGCCTTGCGGTAAACTAGGAGTACCCGCTAGGAGAGGAATTTTCTGGGAGGAAATATATATTCGTTAATCAAAAAAATTAAAAAAAAAATTCTAAAAAATTAAAAAAATACAAAATCCAAGTAAAAGGGAAAGGTAATGATTAAAAATAAAATTTAGAAAATAAAAAAAATAAAAACCCAATTTTAGCCTAAAAATAGAGTCAAAAACAAAAATAAATTTAACATCCATTTCACCACTAAAAATAGAAAAAAAAATTTTATTTTATTTTTTAAATTTTCTTACTATTAGAAGAAAGATTATTTAATATTTTTAAAGAATTATTTTGTTCTTCTTCTTCTTCTTTTTTTAAAAGAGCTAAATTATTATTATTTTCTTCACTTTGTTGCTTTACTTTTTCTTCTTCTTTTTTTGAGAATTGTTCTTCTTCTTTTTTATGTTCTTCCTAAATTTAATTTTAAAATATTAAATTAGATTTATTTATTTATTTTAAGTTAATTGTTTGGACGTTTTGGCGCGAGGGCGCGAAGATAAAATTTAAAAATTCTTAAGCAATAAGAATAAAAATAAATTGAAAGGTTGCTCTTTCCCTAATATTTTTTGTAAAATGTTTTTATAAATTTAAGAGAATTTTTGGAAAATTCCAAAATATGTTAAAAGACACTAGAGGACAGTTTGTTGCGAAACAAACTTTGCAAATTTTTATTTAAATAAAAAATAAATTGTAAAAAAATCAAATAAGTAACGAACAGAGGTTATGAAACAACGAAGAGAAACATTTATTTACTTTAGGTAAACACCCCATTTATTCGCAAAAGAAAATATTTTTTATTTTTTTTGTAAAATATTTTTGCGAATAAATGGGGTGTATATTTGTTCATTAATTCTTTTAGTTATATTTTTGTTTATTCTCTTGCGATTAAATGGGGTGTGTACCTAAAAAAGACAATTTTATCAATTTAAGGTTTTGGGACAAAAAAAGTGTCAAAACACCTATGTTGGTCTCTTTTCTTTATTTAAAAGTTTTTTCTATTTTTTCTATTTTTTATTTTCAGAAATGTCAAAGTGTCTTTTTCAAAATATTTAAAATTAAAATAATTTAAAAATAATTTTTGCGCCGAAACGTCTCATCTCAAGCGAGCAAAGAATAAATAGGCGAGAATGCTTTTTCTTAAAATAAAAGAAAAATAAATGTAAAAAAAAGGATTTTTTTATAAAAAGCAATTTAAGTGTGGCAAGGGTTAATTTGAAGTAGAGGAAAATGTTTTCTATGTATATAAAAAAAAATTTTTTTTTTCAGGCAAATTGACGCGCAAAAAGAAGGAAAAAAGGAGGGAAGAACATTAAAAATTAAAAAAAAAGTTAAATAAAAATTATAAAAATGACAGAATGCCAAAAATATATTTTTTTAATTGGTATTTTATTTAATTTATTTATTAGAAGAATTTAAATTATTTTTTAAAAGAAAAGAATTTAAAGGGACAGAATATAAGGGTAAGAGCAATTTTTAAAGAAAAAATTTTTTTATTTTTATTTTGTCCTTTGGGAATATTTGTAGAGGTGATAAAAAAGAAGAGAATAGATGGGTATATTAATTTTATTTTATTTATTTTAAAAAAGATAAAAAATAAAAAAAAAATTTTATTGGCAACATGAGGGGAAATGCCTTACAAGCATAGGGGAAAAATAAAATTATTTTATTTAAAAATTTTTTTTTAATTTTTTCTTTAAATAATTATTGTCTTAAAATTAAAAAAAAAATTATTCAAACATTTTAATGTTTTTTCTTAATTTTTAAAAATTTAATTAGAAAAAAAAATTTATTAACAATTAAAATAAAATTTTATTTTAAATAAATTATTTATTTATTAAAATTAAATAAAAATATTTTTTTTTTAATTTTAATTAGTCTTACAAATTAACAAATTAAAAAAAAATAATTAAAAAAAAAATTAATTTTTTTTTGCAACATATTTATTTTTACAAATAAAAATAAATATAAAGAAAATAAAAAATTAGTTGAATAACTTTTCTTTTTTATTTAATGTTTTACTAAAAATATATATCAAGTAAAAATACGAAAAAAAAATAAAATGAAAAAAGTAGTAAATTAACACACATTTTTTTTGTTACTGAAACTTTTTTTTTTCTCTTTTCCTTTTTTTGCTTCAATTAGTAATGCTTTTTAGGGTATATTTAAATGTTTTTTTTTAAGCTAAAAAAATAATAATATTTTTATTTTTTTTTTAAATTAATAAAAAATAAATTTATTTAATTTTAATTAAAATTAAGGTTTCCAAAAAATATTTAAATAAAAAAAATATTTATTTAAAAAAAATTAATTATTTAAAAAAAATTAATTAATCACCCTATAACTTTCAAAATAATACTAAAAAATAAATAATTAAATTTTAATTTTTAATTTTAGAATATTATCCTTTAAGCATACTTATAGTGATCGTCCCCGTTCCCCTTTTAAGTATTTTGACAAAAAAAAATTTTTTTTTAATTCAAAACTCTTTTTCCCCAACAATTAATAATCTCTCCGTTCTTCCCCAACAAAATTTAACGTCCCCCGTTTCCCGTTGAATTTTTCCCCGGTCTACGAGGAACTAAACTCTTCTACCTAAAAGGTTAAATTAAATTAAATTAATAAAATTTAATTTTTATTATTTAAAAGAGAATAAAGAAAAAAGACAAAACTGAGTTTTTTGGGGGGAAACTCTGAGAGGTTAAAAAAAAAAATTTTCTAAAAATAGGGGAATTTACAAAAATATTTTTAAAAATTTCAAAAAAAAATTAAAAAAAATATAAATAAATATAAATAAATAATTAAATATATTTTTCTTCAATAATAAGCGCTGTGTGTGGCATTTTCCTTAAATATAATAATTTAAAAAAATAAAAAAAATTAAGGAAAAAATAAAAATAAATAAATTATGCTTAAAAAAATTTAAAAAAAAAATAAATTATTATTTTTACTAAAACTTTTTTTAATTTTATTTTACTCTGAAAGTGACAACAATTTTTATTATTTTTTTTAATTAAATAAATTTAATTAAAATTAAAAAAAAATTAAATTAATTTTTTTTTAATTGTCATTTGCATAGAAATAAATTAAATAAATTAATTAATTAATAAATTTATTTATTTATTTATTTATTTATTTTAAATTTATTTATTTTAAATTTTAAAAAATCTGATAAAATTAAATTAAACAAATTTATTAATTATTTTATTTTATTTCTTTTTTATTTTTTTTATTTTTTAAAAAACGAAATAATTATTTAATAAATATCCAAAAATACGTAAAAAAACCCTTAAATACATAAATTTAATTTTTTTTATTTTTTTTAAAATTTAATTATTAAGGTATATTTAATTAAAAGGAAGGGGACGTTTGGGCGCGAACATTTATTTTAATAAATAAATAAAGTTTTTAAGGCAAAATGTAATTTATTTAAAATAAATAAAATATAAATAAATAAATATTTAAAAGAAATAAAAATATTAAAAATTAAAGGTCCTCCTTAGCTATATAAAAATAGAAAAAAAAATTAAAAAAAAATTTTTTTTTTTAATATTTTTTATTTTTCTGGGTAATTTTAAATAAAAAAAATTTTAATAAATTTTAAAATTTTTTTAAATTTATTTTTGCAACATTTTAAAATAAAAAAGAGGTATATTATTAAAGGTAAATATATACTCTATGAAATTTGAGTAAATAATCCAAAAATTTAGTAAAAAAAAAATAAAAAATAAATTTATAAAAATAGTCACATTTTATTAAAAAAAAAGAAAAATGCCTTAAGGCAATGAAAAAAATTCTTTTTTTTTTTAAATATTAAATAAAGAAAAATAATAATAAAATATTTTTATTTTTAAATTAATCGAGAAAATTATTTTTTTTAATTTTTTACTTTTTTTTAAAGTTAAGTGTCTTTTAAATCTCCCTTGGGATGATATACACTCTTTTTTATTTTTATTTTAGCTAAAGATATAATTTATTAATTTATTTTTAAGTGTAAAAATATAAATAAATATATAAGACTCTAATTTATTAATTTTAATAAATAAATAAATAAATATCTAAATATTACGGGTCAGCCCCCGCACGGCGGGAAGAACTTTAGCGGGGAACGGGGGAAAACAAATTTTGTCGGGGACGTGAAGGGGATTGGATTGAAGATTATAAATTGGTTTGGAAAGAATAGGTGACCTCTTATTGTGATTTTAGAGTAAAAAAAACTGTTAGGGGATGAACACTAAGAGTAAAAAAATATATATTTAATTAATAAAAAAATAAATAAAATAATTTAATAACATTTTTATTTAAAAAAAGGTAAAAAATAATATGATGAAATTAAAAATAAAAAAGATCATTTTTCTCTTATTTAAATTATTAAAAATCAAATAAATCAATATTATCAAACATTTTATTTTTTTTTAATTTTTTAAATACTCAAAAGATCGAAAATAAATAAAAATTAAAATTTTTTAAAAATATCAAGCCTAAGAATTTTTTAAAAATTAAAAAAAAATAAAATTAAATTATTTTATATTTTTTTATTATTTTTAAATATCCCCCACAGAGAGAAGAAGAGATAAAAAAATTTTCTTTGTGTGAGGTCATCAATCCAAATAAAATAAAAAAATAAAAAAAGGCAAAAAAAAATGTCTTTTTTTAAAAATAATATTTATTTTTATTTTTAGATTTTTTTTTTCAAAATTTATTTTTGGTTTATCAAATCTCCTATTTTTTAAAAAAATAAAATAAATTTTTTTTTTTTTTAATAAAATAATATTATTTTATTTAATTTTAAAATATTATAAAAAAATAAATTAAATAAAATAAAATAATTAAATAAAATAATATTAAATTTAATTTTTAATATTTTTATTCCTTTCAAAATTTAATAGAAAAAAATATATTATTTTTTTTTACGTAAATTAAAAAATAATAATAATTTATTTATCCTAAAATAAATAAATATTATTTTAATTTATTTTAATGTATCCTAGGAAACAAAAAAATATTAAAAATAAATTAATATTAATAAAATTAATTTATTAATATTTTTAAAAATTATAGGATAAAAAGGAGAAATTAAAAAATATTTTTTAAATTTAATTTAAAAAAATTAATATTTATTTAATTTTTTTAATTTTATTTTTATTAAGTCTCACTATATTAAGTTTTTTTTTTGCCTGAAAAATAATATTTTTACTTTTTTAATTAATTAAAAAAATTTTTTTTTTTTAATGGAAATAATAAAATAAATTGAACTGACAAAATTTAAAAAAAAAAATTAAATAAAAATTAAAAAAATATTTTACTAAAAAAAATTTATTTAATTTATTTTTAAAATTTTTAAAAATTTTGCTTTTGGTCATTTTTATATTTTTTAAATAAAGGCATTTTTTAATCAATAAAAATAAAAATTAATTTAATTTTAAAAAATAAATAAAATTAGTAAAAGCTAAAATACACTGAAAAAATAAATAAATAAAATAAAAAGAGTATTTTTGGAAATAAATTTTGCAAAAAAAAAATTAAATAAAATAAAATTTAAATTAATTTACCTTATTTTGTAAAATATCCAAATTCTCGTTTTCTTCGTTATTTTGTGACATTTTTTTTAAATTATTTAAAAAAAATATTTATTTAATTAATTTATTAATTTTATCTGAAATTAAAAAATTAAAAATTAAATAATAATTTTTAATTAAATTATATAATTGAGGAAATTGTGTGTTTGTCCTGTTTTTATAGACAGGTGATTGGGGGAAGGAAAATGAAGGGTTTTTATAGTAAGGTTTGCAACTTGAAAATAAACTTGAACTTATAACTTGAACTTAGAACTTGAAAATAACTTGAAAATAAACTTGAACTTAGAACTTGAAAATAAAGTTGATATTAAAGATTAAACTTGAAATTTGATTAAACTTATGTTTTTTGCCAATAGGTGTATTGTTTTGTGATAGAAATGTTTTAAATTAATGTTTTTGTTTTATTTTGTTTGGTGTTTTGAATTAAAGAAGTCTGAACCAATAATGGATAAGTTTATTTATGTTTTGTGTTTTTGTTTTGTTCTCAAGGAATGTTTATAAGTATGTATGTTTTTATTGTTCATGTTATTTTAAGTTAGTGTGTTTTTGCTAACTGAGAAGGGCGACCAAATCCGCTAGTTTTAAAAAAATTGAAAAAAATATATAAAATAAATTAAATAAAATTAAATAAAAATAATAAGGGGAAATTTTTATTTAATTTTTATTTTTAAATTAATTAATTAAATATATTTAAAAATTAATTTAATTTTTTATTTTTAAATAAGTGAATAATTAAATATTTATTTTATTTTATTTTAACATTTAAAAAAAAATAATTTTTTTTATGACTTCGACATTTGTGAGAAAATATGATTAATAAATATTTTTAAATTTTTTTTAATTAAAAATATTAAAAATATATTTTTTTATTTTTTTAAGCTAAAAATTAAATAAATATTTTTACTTTAAAAAATAAAAAATTAAAAAAAAATTGAGTAAATTAAAAAAATAAAAAAGGGCAAAATGACACCCTGTTAACCTTAAAAAAATAAAAACTCGATATTTTTGTATTATTAAATGTGAAAAAAAAAATAAAATAAATTGAAAAAAAGTGCTTAAAAATAAGGAAATATAATCCAATAAAAAAAATTTTTTTTTAATAAAAATTTTTTTTGAAAAAAAAATAATTAAAAAAAAATATTGAAAAAAATCAAAAAATGATTAAAAATAAATTAATTAAATTTTAAAAATAATATTTTTATTAATAAAATAAATTTTAAAATAGTATAAAAAAAATATTCTTTTAATTGTTCGTAGATTAATTTTTTTTTAAATAAATTGTCTATAAATATAAATAAATTCATTAAAAATCCAAAAAATAATTTTAAAAAGAGGAATTTATTTTATTTGATATTTATTAATTAAAGCAACAATTAATTGATTTTTTAAACATTTGACACTTTTTTTAAATCATTCATTTAAATTAATAAAAATAAATTGGGACCAATTGTCTCATTTTTTAAATGAGAAAAAGTGTCAAAAAATTCGTTTATTTTTTTTTCTTTTTTTGAACACTTCCGTTAAATATTTTTAAAAAAGCAAATCTAATTTTAAGAAAAAAAAAACTCTCTTTCTATCGTTTAAAATAAATTTATTATCAAATAATAGAGAGGATATATTTATTTATTTATTAGAGATGTTCAAAGCAGTGATTAGCAGTGATTGGAAGGTCATACCAACATCATACTCATACCTCATACTCATACTCATACCTCGGTATGAAGTATGAGTATGAGCAAAATTGAAAATTCCAATCACTGGTGATTAGCAGTGATCGGCAAGTTCCAGTTCCGGAACTTCATTTTTAATTTTCATAGTTCCAGTTCCGGAACTGGAACTACGAAACTACCAAAATTCTGGAACTGGTTTGGAAGTGGAACTGGTTGATTATTGGCACTGGAACTTGTTCCAGAACTAGTTCCGGAACTGGCCCGGAACTAGTTCCTCACCCCACAATAGTTCTGGAACTGGAACTGGAACTATGAAAATTCAAAGACAAGTTCTGGAACTAGAACTAGTTCCGTTGAAATTTTGGAACTTGCCGATCACTGATGATTAGGGGAAAGTTTAAGTTAAGGAACCTGGAAATACTAAACTAATAAATTTATATAATGTTTGAAACTGGAACTGGTTGATACGTTGAATTTTTTTCAAAATTTATGTTTCGAAGATTATTTAATTTGCATTTTACAGGTGACCAGAAAGTAATGAGACACTTTAATTTTCCATAACTTTTTTTATAGTTAATATTTTTAAATAATTTTAAACCCATTTTATAGCCCTTTCAATTCTCTATTATAAATACAAAATTTGTGATTATTTGGACGGTGATCAAAAAAGTTATAGAATTTTCCGTAAGGTATACCAAATTTTCCTCCACAAAAATTCACTTGTAGCTCAACATTAAAAAGTCCGATTCGTGAGATCACAAAAGAATTCAGTCAAGCTCACTTTCAAGTTGGACCAATTTTTAATATTAAAGCTGTAACTCTGGAGTGGAAGGCTGTGAGTAGATGTAAATCGATATTGGGTGAATTAAATGAATTTTCATTTTGGGAGTGTTGCTCGAAAATATATAACTCTCCAAACTTAAGCCAAAAAATTTTTTTAATTTTATAATTTTGAAGAACACAGATCCCTCTAAATTCCAAAAAAAAATTTAAGTCAATCTCTCCATCCATTCTCATTTTATAATTTTTGAAACACAAAAAGAGGTTTTCATTCATTTTTTGACCCTGTATAAAAGCAGAAAGTCGGAATCTCTTAAACTCTTGATATTTCTTAATCTCTAATTAGTTCTCTATCATATTATCTTTGTTTTATTACGATAACATAATTTTGAATAAAGTTATGATTTTAATAAGTTGTGTAACTTACTCTTTTGGGTCACCCTGTATTTAAATAAATATAATTTTTAAAAAAACTCTTTTTAATAAATTGACTGTTTTTCACAAAATAAGGACGACAACGAGAGATTCAAAAATTAATAATATTAAAATTTTAATTTTAAAAAATTAAAAAAAATTTTTGAGATCAAAATTATTTTTCTTTTTTAATTTTATTTAACGTCTGCCAGAACCACCACCAAGCAAAACATCATCAGCAGGATTACCGTCACCCCATTGTTGTAATGTACATTGTACTGGAGAGAAAAAACCTTAAAAATGAATTTTTTGAATTTTTGAAATTTTTTGAAATTTTTTGAAAATTTTTTAAAATTAATTTTTACAATTTCTGTCATATTTTTTGGCCAAAAAAGGAGTTTCTTGTTGTTGTTTAAATGCCAATTGTTCTAAAGAATTTAAATCTCGTCTTCTTTTGCGTTGTTTTTCATTAATTTGCATTATTTTAGGCTCAAAAAGTTGTAATAATAATTGTTCATTATTATCTTCTAGTGGAAAAAGAGCTGTTTGGCCAGCAGAATTTCTAAATTTAAAAAAAAAAATAAATTTTAAAAATTAAAAAAATTTTTAAAAAATAAATTCTAAATTTTCTAATTTAATTGCAAAGTCCATTTATTCGCAAAAAAAAAAATTTTAAATATCTTTAATTAATTTTAATTTTGTAAAAATATTTTCTTGCGAATAAATGGACTGTGCAATTAAAATAAAAAATTTTAAAATAATTAAAAAAAAATTTAAATTAGAGATAACCAAAATTTTTATTTCTAAATTTTTTTTTCTATTTTTATAAATTATTTTCTACCTTAAAATTACTAAATTAACTTTTTTTGGAATATTTTTATTTTTCAATAAATTTTAATTTTTTTTCTATTTTTAGAAAAAAATATTCAAAATAAAAAATTTAGCAAGTTTTTTAAATTATTTAAATTAAAAATTTATTTTTCCAAAAATATTTGTGAATTTTATATTACTTTAAAAAAATAAATATTTTAATTAAATATTTATTAATTTTTAAACAATAGAAATTATTAATTATTAATATTTTTGCATAAATTTATTTTTTTAATTAAAAAAAAATATTTAATCTACTTCCATTTTTGTAAAAAATAAAAAAATAATTTTTTAAAAATTTTTTTAATTTATTTTTGCAAAAAAAACACTTTTTGTAACTAAAATAAAATTAAAGACGTCAAAAAGGCTCGAACTCAGTTGGCTTTGCTAGAAGAACTAACGCTCTACCCACTACACCAAAAGAACTCTTATACTCTTTTTTGTTTTTATTTGAATAAGAAAAAATATGTTTTTATTAAATGAAGGATATTATTAAATTTCTCTTATTTATTTAAAGGCTATTATATAATTTATTTTTTTTCTTTTTTATATTTATATCTTTCATTTATCTTTCCTACAAAAAAAAAAAAATTATAAATTCTTTTTAGTAAAATTTTGTAAATATAAATAAAAAAAAAAACTTTTAAAAATACTAAAAATAAAAGAAAATAATAAATAATTAAATACAAAAAGGGGAAAAACTTAAACTAAATAATAGACCATTTTTTACCTTAAAAAAGTCTCTTCTATTGGAGAGGTTTTTTAGTTTTTAAATAAATTAGAGGTAATTAATAGGGTGTTTTTAAACACTTTTTTTAAATTTTTTACCTAATTATAAAATTTAAATGAAAAAAACACTGTCCGGGAACTTGTGTCTTCTTTAGCTACACACCCCATTTATTCGCAAAGAAAAATATTTTTATCTTTTAAGTCATTGGGTGTAAAAATGTTTTCTTTTGCGAATAAATGGGGCGTGTAAAAATATACAAAAAAAATTTAAAAAATTCTCACTGCCCAATTTACCGCTTCTTTAATTAATTTTTAAAAATTAATTAATTAAATTACCTTAAAATAGTAGCCAAATAAATTTCTTTGTTATTATCAATAGGCATAGAATCAATTGTTTCCATAAAATTAAAAATAAGCAAAAAAGTCCAAATAAAAATCATTAAAAAATTAAATAAATTTTTATTATTATTATTTGAAGAAAATGAAGAAAATAAAAAATTAATAAAATTGGACATTTTGAAATATTTTTATTTTGTCCTAAAAAATAAAAAATTAATAAAATGATGATATTTAATTATTAGAGTAATTCATCAATTTTTTTATAAAATTTATTTTTTTAATGAGAGAAAATAAATTATATATGGAATTTATGGAAATTTAATTTGAAAAGGTCGTCTATTAAAAAAAATAAAAAATTATTTTTAGAAAAATATTAAAGGGTAAAATATTTATTTTTAAATAAATAAATATTTAAAAATAAATAAAATAATTTTTAAATTAATAAAATATTTCAATTTAATTTTTTAAAAATAAAACTAGGAAAAATAAGTGAAAATTTTCCAAAAATTTGTCGTTTTTTGCCTACAACTTTTTTTTAAATTTACCAAAAAATCTCATTTTTTGGGTATTTTGTAGTTCATTAACTGCTCTATTAAATGGTACCAAAAACACCCAAAAATACCTAATGGTCCATTTGTTATGATTTTTGGCGCTCAGTTGGATTTGTTTGGGAAAAGGTTGATTTACAGGGTATTTTCGAGTTTAAATTAATTTTTTTTTAATTTTTTTATTACTGAAAAAATTTAATAAACACCGAAATTCAAAAAACAAATAAATTTAAATTAAATTTAAATTAAATTAAAATTAAAAAAAAATTATTTTATGCCAAAAAATATTTTTTTTTTAATTTATTTTATTAAAAATTAATTTTTTAATTTTTTTAAAAATTATTAAATTATTTATTTTATTTTATTTTTGCACAAAAGAATAATAAATAAATATAATAAAATATTTAAAAAGTGTTTTATTAAAAAAAGAGAGAATTTTATTATTTTTTAGTTGTCAGTCCACACCCTCTCGCATAAAAGAAATGCCAATATTTGCAATAAAATTAATATTTTTTATTTAAAAAATATTAATATTAATAATTTAATAGAAGAATATATTTATTTGACATATTTTAGCAAATAAAAATATTAAAAGGGAAAGTTGTGTTGCATCGGGGTAAAGTTAAAAAAAATTAAAAATTTGAGAAAAATGAAAACTTTTAAATTTTAAATTTATTTCTAAATATTCTCCAAAGTGTTTTCTATTTTCTCCAAAAATTTTAAAATTTTTGGTTTTGTAGAAGCAAAGTTAGAAGTAAAAAGGTTAATTAGGTGAGAGGCGACGCTTGCCCAAAGTTGATTTTTTGCTTATAACTGCCCTTATAGTTAACCTAAAATTCTGAAATTTTCAGAATATTTAGCTAACACTATTAAACCCATTAAATAAAAATTTGAGAGTTGTAGGACCTAATAGGGCCATTTTATAAAATTTTTAGTAACGCTACCTTTTTAAATTTTAGAGGGTAATATTTAATAAAAATAATAAAAATAGGTAATTTTAAATGAAAAATATTATTTTTTAAATTTTTTAGAAGATAAAATGAATATATTTTAAAATAAATAATGCAACTATTTAAATATTAATAAATTTATTATTTTCCTATACACACCTCTTATAGTTATTTTTAGAAAATATTAATAAAAATAAATTAAAAAATATTTTCGAGAGATTTGTGGGAGTGGAAAAAATGGGAAAAAATAAAATAATAATATTTATAACCCTAAAGGCTATAAATGATTTTTTTTAAATTAAATTTTATTTTTTTTTTAAATGATGTGAAGAAAATAAAAATAAATAAATATTATTAATTTTAAGGAAAAAATAAAATTAAAAAATTAAAAATAAATTTAAATTAATTATATTAAATTAATTTTATCAAAAAAAAATAAATAAAAATAATTATTTTTATTTTTTAATTAATTTTATTTAATTTTACCCCTATTTGAAAATAATATTTATTTAATTTTTTAATTAAAAAAATTAAATAAATTTTAAAAATATTTCATTTTTAGTTTATAAAATTTAATGTTTTAAATTAAATTTTATTAAAACCAAAAATTAAAAATAAAAAAGAAATTTAAAAAATATTTTTTTAAAATAAAAAATAAAAATTAATAATTATTTTAATTTAATTTATAAAAAAAATATTTTTTTAAATAATTTAAATTAAAAAAAAATAAATTAAAAAATAATATTTACTTCAAAAATAAAATAATTATTTAATTATAAAAAAAAGTTTTTTTAAATATATTTACTATTTAATTAATTTTTTTATTAAAAAAAAATAAACAATTATTTTTTTAATTAAATGGCAACAGAAAAAATAAAAAAATAAAAAAAATATTTAAGAATTAATTACAAAAAATAAATAAATTTTAAAAAAAATATTTTTTTTAATTTTGAAAAAAAATAAAATTAAAATTAATAAAAAAAATAAATTAATTAAAAAAAATATTTTAATTAATTTAAATTAATATTTAATTTTTAAATATTTTTTATAATTTAAAAAAAAATATTATTTTTTTAAATCTGAAGAAGAAATTTTTTTTTTAATTTTTAAAAAATAAAAAATTAATTTTTTATTTATTCTTTTCAATTTTTAAATTTTGACATTTTATTTTTTTACACTTGAATAATTTTAAAAAATAATAATATTATTTTTTTAAAAATTAAAATAAAAGAAAATAACAAAAATTAAATAATAAAATTAAATTTAAATTAATTAAAAAAAAATTATTTTAGAGTCTAACATTGGTATTTTAATTAATTAATAATGTTTTTATCATTTCCTTTTATTAATAATTTCAGACAAAATGTGTAAAGGACATAATGGTCAGACACTAATTTATTGGAATATTTAATTAATGTGCCCCCCGTCGAGTTTTTTGAATAAAAAATAAAAAAAGGGTCCTCTCCCCATCAAGTACTAATTTCCCTTCTCACCCCCCGTCCGTCCCCGCTAATATTTTTCTTCCCGTGCCGATTAAAAAGCTTTCCCCCGCTCTACCGGGGACAAAAAAATAAAATAATTAATTAATTAATAATCTTTTTAATAAATTCAATTCAAAAAATTAAAATAAAAAAATGACGTTTTTCACATACTTTATAAAGTATTTATTTAATAATGTATTTATATTTAAATAATTAAGACAAGGCAAAATTGTATTTCCGGAATATTTTATTGTGCACAAAAAAAAAAATTTTTTTTTTTTTTAATTTAAAATTTATTTAAGAAATAAATAAAAGAAATAATAATATTTTTTTATTTAAAAAAAAATAAATTCTTTGGCCTATTTTATTAAATATTTATTTGTGTTTTGCTGTCTTTAATGTACTAAAAATATATAAAATAATTTAATTATTTTATTAAATTCTCTTCCTTTTAAATTACCAAAAAAATTTAAAAAAAAAATAAATAAAAATCAAAAGTCAAGAAAAAAAATAATAAAAATGATGTTTTTATTTTTAAATATATTTATGAAGAGAAAATGGGTACACCCCATTCTGCCGCAGACCTTTCTGCCGCGTGTATATCATTTTCATCAAAAACAAACTAACTTTTAAAAACGGACGAATTATATATCATTCGAAAGAGCTCGTCGAGCTGAGCTGAATGCCACTAAAAATAATCCGCGGAAACAACTATAAACCAAATTACAGACCCCAAAAAATGAAAAAACCATAGGGGGGAGTAAGCTCATATTTGGGTGAAAAATTCGAATATTAGTATGATAGCTCATTCGATAGGTCTCTTCGAGACCTATCGAATGAGACAAAAATTGTCTTGATTGAACGATTTTGAACAAAGTTATGAAGGATCGAAGTTTGCTGGGCCAAACATGGACTTATTGGGAGTGTTTTATGACTTCTTCATTTGGGAGCCCATCTCTCGTTGGCTTTTTGGTACATGCGTTATTCTACGGCGCAAAGTACAACAAAATAATTAATTCAGTGAAAATAATTAAGTGCAGCCGCGGTAATCACTTTGAAGAGCTTACTCCCCCCTATGGTTTTCCAATTTTCAGGACTAATGATATACACGCAGCAGAATGGGCATGCGACAAAATGGACCTGCGCCTGCTCCCAGAGAAAATAATTTAATTTAATTATTTTAAAATAATTAAAAAAATAAAAATAATTAAGAAAAATATTTAAAATAATAAATAAACAATTTTTAATAAAAAAAAATTTTTTTTTAAAGTAATATTTTAATAAATAATAATTTAATTTTTTTAATAAAAAATAAAAATTTTTTTTAATTAATTCTAAAAATGTCTCCTCTTTAAAATGGCAATAAAAATAAAACTAAAAAAATATTTAAAAAATACCCAAAAAAATACTTTAAAAAAAATCTTTTTTTAAAAGTAAAAAATGTGGAGGAGTGAGAAAATAAATTAATTTAAAAAAAAATAAAAGTACAAAAAAGGGGGAATATTTATACGTATTTTTTAAATAAAAATTATTTAATTAATTTGCTTCCGTTTTTTAACATTTTTTTAATTTTAAATAAATTTTTATTGTTTTTTTATTTTATTTTAATTTAATTAATTTATATACCTTAAAATTATTTTATTAAAATTAAAATAAATTTACCTTAAAACATAAATTAATTAAAAAAGGTTTTATTTAATAAAATTGAAGAAAATTATTTAATAAAATTAATTTTAAATTAATTAAAAAAATATTTAAATTTTATTTTAGCTTAACAAATATTTTTTTTAATAAAAATATTTGTTTTTTATTCAAAAAAGTCCAAAATAACATTTAAAAAATATAAAAGAATGATTAACTAAAAAATAAAAATAAATGAGTAATTAAATTAATTTTAATGTTTTTATGACGCAATTGTTTAGGGTAAATAAATAAAATAAAATAAATGTTTTTCTGTTATAAAAGAATTATTTATTTTTTTAATATTTTTGTTTTTATTTAATTTTATTAAATTAAATTAATTTTAAATAAAAAAAATATTTTTTGGTCAAAAAAAAATAATTAAATATAATAATTAAAATTTTTTCTCAAAAATTGACATTTTTTAAGCATATTTAAATTTATATTAAATCAAAAATTTTGAAATTTTTAAAGAATATAGAAATAACATTTAATAATATTTCTACAAAATTTCATAAATTTATTTAATCTTTAAACAATTTTATTAAATTAAAATTAACGATATAAACTAGAGTTGTTTCACAGGTTTAATTAATATTTGAAAATTAAATTAAATTAAAAAAATAAAATAAAATGACTAAAGTTTGTATTTTCTGAAATTTAAAATTAAAAAAAAATTAAAACTTTTAAAAGAACAAATTTAAATAAATTAATTATTTTTTTCTTCTATAAATATACTCTTTTAAATAATTAAAAAAGAAAGAAAAAATAATTGTTTCTTTTAAAAAAAATTAAAATTTTACTAAAAAAGGAAAGTAAAAATAAAAAATAATT
The DNA here is from genome assembly GCA_015183035.1 of Meloidogyne chitwoodi. Lineage (NCBI taxonomy): Eukaryota > Metazoa > Nematoda > Chromadorea > Rhabditida > Meloidogynidae > Meloidogyne > Meloidogyne chitwoodi. The sequence continues at coordinate 484,835 of JACZZP010000010.1, forward strand.
GGTTAAAAATACACTTTTTTTAAATAATTTTAATTGCTTTTTTAAATAGGCATAACTTTTACAACGTGGGGATGAATAAATCCTTTTTTTGCTTAAAAAGACACTTTAATTGTACAAATTTAAAAATAATTTTTTAGTTTTCTTTTCTTAAAAAATTAATTTTTTTTTGTTTAATTTAACGTCATTAAATCGTATAAAATTTAGAAATTTATAAAAATTAAAAGAACTTCTCTAATAATTAACAGACCACACAAGACAGAAGATTAAATATTAGACAAAATGTTTAGTTAAATGTTTGGAGTTTTTATTTAATTCAAAAGAACCTTTCGGATGGATAAGATAATTTTGAGAGGTAATATAAGAACAAGTGCCTTACCTTTAAACTAAAAAGTGGACCTAAGCTATTCAAACTTACTAAAACTTAAAATTAATACAAACTCAAAACAAAACATTCAACAAACATATTTATTTATTATACATTTACAACATACATACAATCAAATACAAATATATATAATACATACAATAGAAACAATAGGCATACAAATATATTTATATAGTTTAGGGGAATATATAGGGAAATATAGGGGAACAATAATTAACAATATTTACGGAACAACAATTAAATATTTTTATAAGAGAACATATTTATTTATTTATTGTTATTATCATCTAATCCCTCTTTTGTCTGTGTTCATTCTAGATACTTGGCCCATCTTAAGCCTCCTTCTCTGCTTTGGACTTCACCTCTCCGTTCTCATCTGGCTTTGCCTCCTCCAATGCCGCTCCTTCAGCTTTTGACTCCTCAGCGTTCTGTGGCATTTCGATGACTGTGGGCTTCTCGACGTCTAGTGCAGATTTTGTTGATTTCCCTTTGTCACCCACAGATTTATCATTGCCCAACGCTGATTTTGTCATTGACGGCTGCTCACCCTCAGCAGCTCCTTTTTCGTTCTTTCGCTGAAAAAAAAGAAAAAAATTTTTATTAAAATTTTTTTTTAAATAATCTTACATCTTCTTTCCATTTGTCAAAAGTCCCAACAGCAGCAGGGCCCTTTTTCTTTACCTCAGAATCATAAAGAGCACGCAGGCTTTTGTCTTTGTCCACTGCTTGTTCAGGCTTCTGCATTACTTTTAATTTATTCGTCTTTTGCACCAAGGAGAATGCCAAAATTCCGACAACACACAACAGAAATACAACAATAATTCCAAACACCACATAAAGACCAGTGTTGGACTCTTCCTCGATTTTTGTTGTTGAAGATTTTGTCATTGTTGTGACCAGTTCTGATTTCAATGTAGGACAGGATATTGTAGTCCCTGAAGGAGCCTCAGTTGTGGTAGTCGTTGTAGTCTGGAGTGTTGTCGATGTTGGTACAGGTTGGAGTAGGAATGGCAGTAAGTAGACGATAGTGTTCAGTACTCTGAATAAAAATAAATTAATGAATATTTTATAAGAATGAAAACTTACAAATTGGATGAAGAGTGTACAGTTCGGCTTCTGTGGTATAGTCCTATTTACGAATTTGGATCCTTCGTATATTTTAGAAACACTTGGTGGAAGCAAGCTGAAGACAAGCAAATATTCATCCTTTAGAAGTGTATTGTTGATTGTCCATGCTTTTGGTTCGACGATTGTCTTGATCTCTTGAGCACAAACAGCCTCTTTTGAAGGATAGAGGATATATTTACTTTGAACATTGCTCATCGTGAGATTGTCCTGTTGTATTTCCAGATCGAAAATCATTTTTTCCTTCTTTTTGCCCTCCACCTTTTCTTGTACATCTAAGCCATCCTTCGCTTCACGAACTAAAACAATAAAGTAAGATATAATATTTAAATGTATCATACTTAAATGGGTGTAAGCAAAATAGTATGCTCCATCTCTCTTCCATGAAACTTCAAGAGACGTCCAATCCAAGCAAGCGCCTTCTCTACTTTCACATTTTTCTTTGTATTTACAGGTATTCTTGGGGGTTGGACCTCCTGTGCTGAAATTTTTGATGACATCGTTGTTTTTGCTATAGATGAAGGGCAGACTAAAAAATAAAACAGTTATAAGAAAAGAAAAAAGAAAAATAAAAACTTACAGATTATAATAGGCTTCTTTTTTAAGACATGTGTCAATCCCTCCGCTATCTCTCACTCCAGCTTTGAGCTTGATCGTGTCCTTCAAATTACTAAGCAGTTCCACAGTGCATAATTCGCCATTGTACTGAAGTTCGCTTAAAAAAATAAAAATCAGATTTAATTTAAAAATAAATAAAGAGCATTCTTACATTAAATCATCTTTGATTGTAACATTGCAGGCACCATTGAACTTCTTGTACCCGGTATAGTCGATGTTCTTGACGCCAGTATAGGTGTAGTCCTTGTCCATGTTGAGATTCACTTTACCGTCCTCAAGCAGCGTGTGATTGCCAAGTCCAACAATTTCGGCCTGTCTGGATACTCCAAGCACAAAGAACGTAGCAAACAGCAGCAGAGAGCACATGATCGAAGACGTTCTTGTCCAAGGTCCGTTGTCGAGCTCCATTGGATGCAGGCAGCGGAAGAGCATGAAGTGTTGTTGTTGTTTTGATATAGACGATGTTGACGCGTTTTGATGATTTTGTGGGGTTAAGAGTGAAGAAAATGAGTTGGTTTTTATAGTTGTTTATGATCAAGTTGGAATGTTACTATATAAACCGACTAGACTTATGATAGTATAAAAGCCAGTCTATCCGTTATAGGGACGCTCCTAGTTCATGATTCAAGTCATCAGCACAAGATCCAGAAGTCCTCTTCATTACCATTATTACTAGCTAAATTAAAGATAAAGCGCTGTTGCTAACAAGTACCTTTGAATAAAACACGTAGCACAAATTATTGAACAAGTGATCATAAATTTTGAAATTTCACTTTGTTTTATAAACCTTCATATTTTGCAAAAAAAGTTTATTTAAAAATAAATTTGAATTATATAAAATTATCAACTTTTGCATTAATATTTAAATTAATTTTTAATTTAAATATTTCTTCAAAATATTCACATAATGGATAAATCACATCTTTTACTTTAATATTTTTATTTAATTCTTGACTTAAAGAAGTTGTTGATTTGTCAAGTAAACCACAAGGAACAATCTTAAGAATAAATTAATTTAAATATTTTTATTTAAAATAATATATCTTTTTCTTACATTATCAAACCATTTAAGATCTGTTTCACAATTTAATGCTAATCCATGTGAAGTAATTCCATTCCTAACTTGAATACCAATTGCTGCAATTTTCTTTTGTTTTTCAATCCAAACACCTTTGCAGGAAATTAAAAGAAATTTATTTAAATTAATTAAATATACCAGCATTTTCTGTTCTTCCAACATTTTCAAGTTTAAATTTTTGTTTAATCATTTGTATCAAAACTTGTTCTATTGAAAAAACAAAATCACGAACACCTAACGATTTTTGATTATTCAAAGGAATATTTTGTAAATTAAATATCTAAAAAATTAAAAAAAGATTATTTTAGTAACCTATTATTTAAAATTTAAAAAATAATAATTACAGGATAAGCCACCAACTGTCCAGGGCCATGAAAAGTAATCAAACCACCTCTTTTTACTCTTTAAAAATAAATCTTATTAATTAAAAATTTAAAAAAAACCTATGAAATTCTGCTCCTAATTTACGCACTTTTTGTTCTGCTTCTTCAGTGTAAATACTTTCACGAATTCCAACAGTATAAGCTGGAGGGTTATGCTCAAACATACATAAATAATGCTTTAGATAATTTAAATATTAAAAAAAAAATTTAATTAACCTCATTAGGTAATTTTTGAAGGCAAATTTGTTTGAAAAGAAAGTCTTGAATATGAAGACCTGAATATTAAAAAAATTTAAAAAAAATTATTTTTTTAAGGGTAAAGGACAGACTTTAGAGGAAAAACCTCTTAATGACTCTAATAATTTAAAAATAATTTAATCCTTTTAACACATTTAAATGGGTGTGAGAAAAACTGAATAGGCATTTTCGACCAATCTTCTACTTTAACATTTTATTTAAATTAAAAAAAAGATGATCACCTGTTAAATAAGGTACCTCGCCAAAGAACAAAGCTTTTATCATTTAATTACTATTTTAAATTTTTATTTAAAAATATTTATTTAATTAAAAACCTTTAAAATAAAATATTTAAAAAATTTTAAAATTAAATTTTTACTAAAAAATAAAAACAAAATTAACTTTTTTTTAAATTATTCAATGCATTTATCATCTTTAGAATCAACAATTTGTTTATCCTCTTTCTCAGTAGAACTAATTTTTTCAAATAATGGAGAAGACAAAAGACCCATTTTGAGTGAAGGAACTCTTTAAATAAAATTAAAAAAATAAAAAAAATATATTTAAAAAATACGATTTTAATTCTCTCGGTCCTGCAGCTTTGTAAAGACGAGTTTCACGATATCTAAAAAAATAATTTAATTATTTAACGAAATAAAGGCAAGAAATTATTATATTTAAAATTAATGACAAAGGGAACGAATTCAGAAAAATTAGAAAATATGAGATTACATAAAAATACGGGATTAAAGGGACAATGTGAAAAAATGAGATTCTCATTATATACTAGAATAATAAACCTTAAATGCGTGTAAATTTATTAAATATAAAAAAATTATCTTTTTTTTTAATTTAAAAATATATTTTAGAAACCTTGGTCTCCATTCTTGCATATTTGTGTAAAAAATTTCTCGCAATTCAAGATCACTTGGACCATCACCTTTCACCGGTTTATTCGAATCTTTGTGTCTTTGAATATTCTCTAAGAATTTCTGAATAAAACTATTAAAATTATAAAAAATTTAATTTTAAAATTAAACCTCTTTTTGACCTAAAATTTGATCCAAATCTACTGGCCTAGAATGCCTAAAATATTTTATTTTTGAAAAAAATATTTTTTTAAACATTTCTTACCCATAAGGAAAAGGAACGGAAGGATGCCACGCTGCAACAGCTCCATTTGAGCAAACAACTGTTTGCCATAATTTTTTTGCTGGATTTGACATTTAAAAAAACTTTTGTTATCAAAATTTTAATTTGATGGAAAATTTTTTAAATATATTTTTAAAAAGAAAAAAACTTTAAAAATTAACAAAATAAATATTCAAACAAAAATATCTATAATAATACATAAATTAAATCATCAAAAAAAATTTTTTAACGTCAATTTTGTTTTAATGCTTCAAGCTTTACAAGTTCAGCAGCATCCATCAACTGAAGATTTAAATTTAAAAAAAAAAATAATTTTAAAAAATTTTTTCTTAATTAGTTTTTTCTTGGAAATATTGGAAATTAATTCCAAAAAAATATTAAAAAAAAATTCAAAAATAAATTTTAAAAAATACTCTGCGAATTCCTCTCCTTCTCTTTTTAAAGCATTTTTTTGTTCTTTTTCTATCATTTATTCTTTTTCCTTCATTTAGATGATTTTCTTTAGAAATTGACTGATTTTGTGATTTGCCATTTTTAATAATAATTTTCTTAGCTTCTTGAATTTGTGTTTTTATTGCAGACATTTTATCCTTCTTTAATTTTAAATAATTTGCTCTCAATTCTTTATATTGCTTGCTAAAATAGAATTCTTTTCTACTTTATTATTAAAATTTAAACGCTTACAATGGAAAAGCCTGAATATGTCGAAAAAGACTATTTAAACTGTGAACATGATTATTAGTCCTATTAGTTGGTGGCATCGGCTTGCGACGACGACGATGTCTTTTAGTTCCTTTTTGGATAACATCATCTCCAGATGGTTTTTCTTCTTGATCTGTTTCTTTTCCACTTTCATCTACACTCATTACAGACTAAAAAACTTTTTTGAAATTTTTAACATTTAAGAAAACCTCAGCAACAGATTGACTTCGCATACGCGTGCTGCGTGATATTTCTGCAAGAGAAGGAATTTGAGGTACAATAAATGAAGAATCCAACGTCTTTTCGCCAATTTGTGTTGAAATTGTTTGAGTCTAAAAAAATTAAAAAAGAAGTTTACAATTTTCAACCTGTACATTCTCTTCAGTTTTGTCATTAGAACAATCTTTTATCACTACTTCCTCTCCCATTGCTAAAGTAGCCAAATTTTGTTTAGAAATAAGTTTTGCCTTCTTTTGCCGATGACCATGATGGTGATGAGTTCGTTTCAAACGACTATTTAATTGATAACGCTAAAAATAAAGGAAAACATTAACATAAATAATTAAATATAAAAAACCTTGCAAAATCTTCTAGCAGCAGTTTTAGAAGCAAATTGAACAAATGCAAAGCCTGAATGTTGAATAAAATGTTCGTTTGAAGTTTGAACAATACGTCGTTGAATACGAGAAATTTGAGGTAATAAAATACTTACAACAGCACCAAATTGTTTACAGCGACGTTCAAGTAAAGAATGAGTACAATTAATAGGTAAATTATCCTAAAAATTTGGAAAACATTTTTAAAAAATCTAAATTTTAACAAAATAATTTATAAAATACCAACCATATAAACTGTACTCTCTTCATGTTGAGAACGTTGTTTAGGGTTAACTAAAAGCCAAAGTTCTTTTCTTTCGTCATTTTTATCTTCTTGAACAATTTCCGACGATTTTGATGGTAATTGGTCAGTGATACGAAACACACGAGTTATTTTAGATACACTTTTAAGTGCCAAAGATGAAAGTTGTTCATATTTGGAAATTGCCAATTTAGGGAAAATTAGTTGAAGTTGAGTAAATACAGAAGGTAGAGGTGCAACTAAAATTTAATAAATTTACGAAAGTTTTTAAATCCTTTTAAATAAAATTACCTAAAACTCCATCATTTAACTTTGAGAAGATATCATCAGGCAAACGTTGCTCTTTTCCCAAAATTGTTTTTTCAAGCTAAAAATTAAACTTTAAAATTCAAAGAATTCCCAATTAATTTCACTTTTAAAAAATTTCTAATTAAAAAATAAATAAACTAAACCAAATCCTTTAATTGACATCTCAATGCTTTTGTTCTTGGACGACGACGTTTTTTAGCAACATTCCTTTTAGGTAATCCACTAATTTGTTTAAAAGATGTTTCCTCACCGCTTGCTAATAAACTGTCTGTTGAAATTTCTTTTTTATCATTAATTTCCATTAAAATTCTAAATAATTGAAAAAATTATTTTATTTTGTAAAATTTAAGAAAATTAAATAGCAGAGACTCTAACTACCTATCACAATCAAAAGGGTGGAAAAGCAGGGTAGGGGACGATTCAGAGTAGCCAGTCGTTTTTGGCCATAACTTTTTTACTTACATTAACCGATCTGAATATTTCTTTTATTAATCGAAAGCATCCGATAAGCGGGTAAATTTAACCAATTGGACCGATAAAATTGGATAATCCAACAAAAAGTTATAGCGCGATAAAGTGGAAAATCGTGATTTTCGCATTTTTCTGGCATAACTTTTTTTTTAAATCAGCTGATATGATCGGTCAAAATAGTGAAAAGACTTCACTTTTCGAGTTCTTTCGAATTACATAAAAATTACTTAAAAAGATTTAAAATGAAAAAAGTTATACGAGCTACTCTGAATCAACCGACTTTGAATCGTCCTTTACCGGGAAAAGCAGAAATATAAAGCTATTAAATTCAAAAAAGAAAAAAGGAAAAAAAACGGTAAAAGAGCGGACCAAAGCTATTCAAACTTAATAAAACAATACTAACTTAAAAATCAAACATTCAACAAATATATTTATTTATCAAACATTTACAACATATATACAATCAAATACAAATATATATAATACATACAATAGAAACAATAGGCATACAAATATATATATATAGTTTAGAGATATAGGAATATATAGGGGAACAATAATTACATATTTTTACAAGGGAATATATTTATCTATTTATTATCATCTCATCCCACCCTCCCTCCCTCTTTCGTTGTTGAATTCAGATGGATAACAGTGTATGCTCCGACTCTGTACTTGGAGGACATTCTATCCCTCCTTTCTCCACTTTTGGAAGCAAGTTCCCGTCATCGTCATATTCATTCTCCTCCAATGTCCATTCCTCATCTTTGACCTTCTCAGCCTTCTTTGGAGGGTCGGGAATCACAGGATCCTCTGCAAACGGTTGGACGATGTCCTCCACAGTTGCTGACTTCTTGCCATCCACTCCTGTTGATGATTTCCCTTTGTCCACCACAGATTTATCAGTGCCCATCGCTGTTTTTGTCATTGGCGACTGTTCAATCATGGTGGCAGCAGCAGGAGGAGGCCTGTTCTGTAAAAATAAATTAATAATTTTATTATTTAAAAAAACTTTTTACTTTTTCCACTCGTCAAAAGTCCCAACAACTGCAATGCCCTTTTTCTTCAGTTCTGGCAGATATTCACTGTTGTAGAGATATTGGTACCATTCTTTTTCATACTTCTCCTGAACGATATCATTTTTAGTCTTGGGCTGTTCTTTTTTTACTGCTTTCTTCTTATTTGCAGTATTGCCAGCTTTCTTTGAAGAAAGTCCCTTTGCTGCTGTCTTTTCGTTCTTCATTCTCTGAAAAAAGTAAATAAAATTGTGATGAAAATTATTAAATTAAAATAAACTTACATTTTCCTTCCATTTGTCAAAAGTTCCAACAGCAACAGGGCCCTTTTTCTTTACTTCAGCATCATAGAGTGCACGTAGGTATTTGTCCTTTCCTTGTTCAGGCATCTTTATTTCTATTTCTTTATCTGTCTGCTTCATCCAGAACCATATTGAAATGCCGCCAACACACAACAGAAACGCAGCAACAATGAACCAGCCAATTATAAGCATCACAATGAGAAATGTTTTGGATTCTTCTGGGCATTTTTCTGTTGGTTTTGTCACTGGACATGTTGTCGTCGGGCATGTTGTCGTTGTGACCGGTTCTGGTGTTGGACAGAATATTGTAGTTGTTGAAGGAGCTTCCGTTGTGGTAGTCGCTGTAGTTTGAGTGGTTGACGATGTTGTTGTAGTTGGAGGGTGAATGGCAGTAAGTAGACGATAGTACGTAGTATCCTGAATAAAAGTAATAGATTTCTTATAAATGTAAAAAACTTACAAATTGGATGAAGAGCTCACATTTCGGCCCAGATGGTTTTTTTCCTGTGAGACTTGTTCCATTGAATACTTCAGAAGCATTTAGTGAAAGCAGGCTGAAGACAAGCAGATATTCACCTTTTAGATGTGTATTTTTGATTGTCCATGCTTTTGGTGGTACAATTGGATTGTTCGAAGGAGCACAAAAAACATCTTTGTACTTCTCCCTTATGTTCAAGTCGGTAGTTACATCTTCGTCGTCCTTCTTCTTCAACCCTTTGCTGTCTGAACCCTTATCGCCAACTGAAATAAGTAATATGTTATTTGTTAAAATAAATAAATTTTACTTAAATGCGTGTGAACATAGACAGATTTTCCCAGTTTACTCCATGAAACTTCAAGAGACGTCCACTCCAAGCATTTCCCTTCTATTTCGCTGCAGGAATCACTCTTACACTTAATGTTTGTGTCATTGAAAGGACCTCCCGTGCTGAAATTTTTGATGACATCGTTGTTTTTGCTATAGATGAAGGGTAGGCTAAAAAGCAAATTTTAAAAGATTATAAAAATAATAAAATTTAAATACTTATTATTATAGCCATTCGAAATAAGATATCCTTTATCAAGACATTCGTCAATCTCTCTGCTACGTCTCACTCCAGCCTTGAGCTCGATCTTGTCATTGAAGTCACTAAGCAGGTCCACAGTGCATAATTTGCCTTCGTACTTAATTTCACTAGAAAAATTAATAAATATTTAATTAAAAATAACTAAACAAAATATTCTTACATGAAGCCATCTTTGGTTGTAACATCGCAGGCATCCGGAAAGAGATCCTTGTACTCATTGTAGTCGGTAGAGTTGATGCTTTTAACGCCAATATAGTTGTATGTCAAGTTCGTGTTGAGCATTACTTCACCGTTCTCCAGCGTGTGTTTGCCAAGTCCAACGATTTCGGTCTGTCCGGATACTTGAGGCACAGAGAACGTAGCAAGCAGCAACAGAAGAGAGCATAGAATTGAAGACTTTGTCCAAGGTCCGGTGTCGAGCTCCATTGGATGCAGGCAACGGAAGAGCATGAAGTGTTGTTGTTTGTTTTGATGTAGACGATGTTGGCGAGGTTTTGATGAAGATTTTGTGGGGTTAGGTGTAAAGAAAATTCTCTGTTTTTATAGTTGTTTATGATCAAGTTGGAGTGTTATTATAAAAACAGGCAAACTTATGATAGTATAAAAATCAATCTATCCATCAATATTTGGACAAGCTACTAATTGATTAATTAGCACAGGATCCAGAATTCCTCTTCATTCCCATTTTTGCTATTAAATGAAAGATAAAGCGCTGTTGGTAGCATGTTAGTATCTTTTAAGAAAACATGTAGCACACATTATTGAACAACATGATTAAAAATTAATTGGACTTTCACTTTGTTTTATAAATCATCATATTTTACAAAAAAAATTTATTTTAATTTAAATTTTATTCATTTTTTTAATTTCTATTAAACTTAATTAACTTAGTTTTTCGAAAGCTATCGAATGACACGTCAGGATTGGACAAAAAACACGAAATCTAGTTTTTTGTAGCAAAAACAAAAAAAATTTATTCCAAAATAATCAAATAAATTAAAATTCTAAATTAAATTTCTCTACTTTCTTTTTTACTTCAATATATCAAAATTAATTATTTCGAAAAATCAAAGGCACGGCGAGTGGATGCTTGAATAGCTTCAATAAATGCTGAACGTACACCTTATTTTAATATAATTTAATTAAAATTTATTTTTTTTCAAATTAAATACCATGCTTTTCAAGTTCTCTAATACCCTCAATTGTCGTACCTGCTGGAGAACAAACTTGATCTTTTAATTGAGCAGGAGATGAAAAGTCTGTAGAAGCATCTGCCAATTTTGTCAATAAATTTTGTGCTGTACCCTAATTTATAAAAATTATTATATTCTCTATTTATAATAAAAACCTTAACAGTATCAGTCGCAAGTTGTGTGGCCAACTCACGATTTAATCCAGCAAGTACACCACCATCAACCAGTGCTTCAATTACTAAAGCAACCTTTAAACAATAAAAAGAAAGTAAAGATAAACTCAAAAAAAAAAGACAACAACTAATACATAATTGTTTTATTTTTAATAAAAACTCTCTCACAAAAGCTGGTCCACAACCCGAAATACTTGAAGCAGCATTAAAGTTAGCTTCATCAACACGAATGCAATGTCCAACATACGAGCTGAGCACTGAAACTAATTCAACCAATTCTAGAGGTGTCTCAGAGTCTGCAGATAAAACTAAAGTACCAGCAGAGACAGCACAATTGATATTAGGCATTAAGCGCATACTGTGACCATCAAAACCGACTGACCTTTTTTTTAAATTAGAAAATAATAATAATTTAATTTAAAAAAAATAAACTTGAGTTCTTTATCAAAATGTCCAAGAGATATTCCACTCATAATCGAAATACAAAGAATTCCTGGTACTCCAAAATAAAACCATTCATTTGCTTTAACTTCATTAATAAATGTAGCAAACATTTGAGGCTTAACTGCAATCAAAATAATAGCACGAGGCTTTTTTACTTCTTTATAAAATATATTTTTTGGATAAGCAGAAGCAAATCCCTCTAAACGCCAACTTTTAGCTGTAGTCTCAGATCGTGTACAAATTGAGATATCTGATTTATTAATAAAACCTAAAAAATTAAATTTTTTGATAAATTTTGTAAATTTTTAACCTGAATCAACAAATCCAGAGACTAATGCCTTAGCCATTTTTCCACCTCCGATAACATTTATATGAGGTTCGTCTTCGTTGAAACATTCCAAGAATAATTTTTTAATCTAAATATGTAATTATTTAAATAATAATTTTTAAAATTTAATCAAAATAACAACAATTGTTCCACTTAAATAATTGTCCTTAAAAAACAAAGAATGGTCACACGATGTTAAAAATAAATAATTTTTCTTTGCTCTAATTTTCTTTCAATTTTTCTTTTTTTTTGTTATGTACTTTGCTCTTTTTTTGCTCATATTTTTGTCGTAAACAAAGTTGTTTACAACAAAAAAAAACAGAGGATAGCTCAAAAATAGAATTCCCCTTATAAAAGTCACGAGAAAGAATGAGAGGAGAATAGAGGGAGGATTATTTGTTGACTGGGTGTGCATAATAAATAAATATATCTAAAAGGTCCTCCCTCTCATAGCTCTATTTAAACAAAAAATTCATGCTTAAAATTCAGTCTAAATTATTTTTTCTTTTTTAAATTATAAAATCTAAAACAACGAATAATGGATGTTAAGCCTCCACCAAGTGCTCCTCTGGACATCCAGAAAGACGTACAAAAAGAGAGTATAAATACTTGGAGACCTTTTTTGATTGGAAGTATGCAAAATATTTGTCTATTTTTAAATGAATAATTTTATCTAGATCGGATGAGAACCACTTCGGAGGATTCTGCAGAATCTTTTGACGCCTATGACACAGCAGAGTATGCTCATTTTTTATAATTTTCACCTAGCATTTCCCTCTCTTTTAAAAGTTAAGGGTCTCCTATTTGATTCTAATATATATTTCCTAAAAATTATAGGTACGTAAAAACCGTAAAAATGGAGGAACGTCGTCCAAGTATAACTGAACAATTTTTTGGTACGTCAATGCCTGGCCGTTTGCGCAGCAACTCAACAACTGAGTATGAAGGACAAGAACATGAGACGAAATTCAAAAAAGTTGATTTGAAGCAATTCATGAAACATCAGAGAAAAATTCTTGGTGATGATGAATGGCAGTGAATTATTAAAATATAATAACGATAAAAAATAAGATTTAGAGTAATCGCGATGTATGTTAAAAATGTTTAATATATTTATTTATCAAGTGGAATAAACTTATTTGTAATTAACCTTATTTATTACTACGCCTATTTAAGGTTGGAATCCCACATTCATTAAATATAAAAAAATTAACCAACATTTTTCATTCCGTCTGACACTTGTTTATTATTTAGCTCCATGTTCATCAAATAAATTATGAATATAATTATTTAAAAATCTAAAAAAATTAATATTTAATTTCAATTTAATAAGTATTTAATGTCAAATTAACAAAAAAATTAAAATTTTTAAAAAAAGATTAAAAGGCAGAGATTTATTCTTTAAGTGAGAGTCAAATGTTTTAAAATAAAATTGTTAAATCGGAGATCAAAATTAAAATAAAAGAAAATTAAAAAAAGATTCAAAAATAAAGGCAAAAATTGTATTATTATTATTCGACTATCCCAGCCAAAAGACGCTGTTCTTCCTCAAATACCTAAATGTAAAAATATTAAAGTATAAAGAAAAAATCAACATGATGATGTCGTTCAAGTTTAAGCAATTTTATTTGAATATTTTCATTAAAATTTGGCATTGGTGATGTTTCTTTTACTCCGTCAGCCTCTAAAGTTAGATCAACACCATTTTTCTGTCCATTTTCTGTTTTATTGCCAACAATATTAATTTCCAAATTTCCCATATTTGCCAAAATAAGTGAAACAAGTAAATAACGAGACCGATCATAATCGTTAGGAATTGAATGAAGCATCTAAAAATTACCCATTAATTTTAGTAAAGTATTTTAAAGTGAAACCTCAGTAAAATTTATTTCAGTCCCAATTTTCTCCTCAAATTTGTCAAGAAGTTCATCTCCATATTGTCGAGTATCAAATTCACGGTGTTGACTTTCTTCCTCCAATGCTAGTGTCATCTTTGCTTCCCACAATTGCATACGCTCACTAAATTTAGAAAGGGCCTCCTCTGAAGCTGCCCAATATCTATAAGAAATTATGATTTAGAAATAATAAAAGTGAAAAAATATACAAACTTTCGTAAATGAAAAGCAATAATTTCGTCATAATCCATTTGTGAAGGTGGACGTTGTGGTAAATCATCTGGATTAAAATCAGCTTCAACTAGTGTGTCATCATAAGCATTTCGCATATTTTGGGCAAGCTTTAGAAGCCAAAAGATTAAAATACGAAAAAAAATAAAAAACCTTTTCTGTTAAAGTTTTACGATTCCGCATTTTACTGCTTACTAAGTGCTAAATTTGTTAAAATCAAATATTTATTATAAAAGAAACTAACATCAAATCCAGTGTAAACATTTTTAATACCACCCAATGAGTTCTCTAAATCATCAACAACCAAAACATCGCATAGATTTGTTTGTAAATCAGGAATATCTCCAATAGGTCCATCATCAATAACTTGTGCTGCTGAAATTTTTAAGATGTAAATACTTGAACTAATGTAAGAAATAAATTTAACACACAACGAGGATTCCCAAATCAAAATTTAATAAAAAATGATCCAAATAATTAACCTAATTCTTCGGCAATAATTTCTTCCAAAACATCCTCGCATTCGTCATATCCTCCAATTTCACCATTTTGCTCGTCACAGTTTTCATTATTTTCTGTCAAAGTTCCATCATTCCCATGTAAATCTTCATCATCAGGATGATCAAATACTGGATCCAGCACACGTTCAGAAGCAACACGTTTTGCAATAATCCTCTCTTCACGCTTTTCTGCCTAAAATTATAACTTAATACAATTGACGTATATATTATAATACCTGACGTTCCTTTAACAACTTCTTTTGAAATTCAACTCGACGCTTTTCTTCTTCATAAATAAGAGGATTTAAAGAAAAAACTGCCTAAATTATTAAAACATAAAAACCTTATGTTAGATTTAAAAAATTGCGTCACATAATAAAAACGTACGAGAACATAACAATTCAAATTAATATTTTATTTATTAAAAAAGAAAAAATAACCTGATCCATTAAAAAACAATTAAATTGACCAAAAACAACATTTCTCTTCTTAAGACGATGACGAAACATTTGTGTATTAATATAACTTTTGATCGATTTTTCATTTGGAATACCCTTTTTATTACATTCGTGCTTAAATTTTAAAAGGTAAACAATGAAATATAATAAAAACCTCAATTCTTCTGTCTCTGGCTGAAATTTGTTTGGCAGGATCTGTAATACAATTATTCTTCTTTCTAAATGGTTTGCTTTTATAGTTGTCAATCTCTAATGGTTCCAATAATTCCTTTAATTTATAAGTAAATTTTTAAACTAAATTTTGAAACAAACATCTTTGTAAATAGCTTCAATCCGGATTGAACTTTGCATAACGGAATTGCTTTGTGACCTGAGCTCAACCGAAGAATTCACTAATGCAGAGTTCTGGGTTTGAAAAATGGCTAAAAACAAATTGAAAAATCTTTTTTTTAATGCTTAGAAGAGGTAGACAAACATGAGCGATAATTATCAAGGCGGGTTCTGGCCTCACGTTGCTCTTCTGCATCAAGAAGTTCTGTATTTCCTGTAATAATAGCATTTTCATCATCAAAACCATTAATTTCAGGCATTTCTTCATCTACGTGATTGTTGACTAAAAAAAAAGAAAAGTTACTAAAATTATCTTATTTCCTAGAAAACCATCATAATCTTCTTCTATACTTTGCTCCATTAAAGGCTCAAGAGATTGAACAAAACCAGGGTTTGCTTTATGTTGAGAGGTATTTGTTTGTTTCGGAGGTTGCGGAGTTTCAGAAAATTTTTCAATCAGAGAAATGTGTTTAAGATCCAAAAGAGCAATTGACTAAAAATTTAAGAATTTTTTTATGTCCAAAATATTCGAAATTATACCTCATACATATGACACGAATTGATTCGAAAATCATCTTTTTTACCAATCTGTTCTTTTGAGTTTGTACGAGTGTAAAGAGGAACTTCTGATTTTTCAAAGTCAGATAATGGGATAAACGCAATGGGCACTGTTGGTAGTGTAGGAGAAGGCTTATTGCTTAGACGTTCCAATAATGATCGCATAAATGAAAGGCTAGTCTAAAAACATTTAAATATACAAACAAATGAAAAAATAAAAAACAAGCCTTCTGTTTTTGTCTTTGTCTAACTTCCTGGTCATCATCGTTTAATTGATCGCCACCGTCCTGATCATCTAAAATTTAATAAATTAAAAATTTCAAAGTAAAAAATTAAGAAATACTTCGGTTTCTATTTTTTCCTTGTGGTTTATCCTCCTTGAGTTCATCAAAAAAGTTAAGAGCAATCTGATGAACATAATCAATTTTTTTAATATAAACATTAGTTGTTCCATGAATTAGAAGAGCAGCCTCGGCAAAATTGAAACTAAAATAGCATAAAATTCTTTCATTAGAAATTGTAAAACATACACTCTCCTGCGCCCATCATCTCCAACCAAAACAGCATTAGAATCATACTCAACAATCTTACGAATGTAATCCTCCAAAGTTTTTGCGATGTCCAAATCCCAATTGCTAGCTAAATCCTTTACGGGTTGAAGTAAAAATTTATAACGCTCCCCTGCCCCGTCAAAATCGAAAATTTCTGTAGCCATTAAATTCTATAAAAATAAGTAAAATTAGAAATGTGAAAGATAAAACTAGAAAATACAATATATAATCAAAGCCAATGAGTTAACAACAAAAATTTCATATAAAATAAATTTATAAAAAAACAATTATATTATCAAAACAAAAATAAATAATCAAGACATTTGTGTCTTAATAGGAAGTTTTAATCCAACTATTCGTGCAGCCTCTTCAGTACTACATTCATCTTTAACGTAAATTTTTCGTAGTTCATTAAGCTTACGCTGGCTCCGCAAATAAGTTGCAGTCAAGTCAAGTAAACAATACTGATTTTTACTAATCTGACAAGAGCGCATTTGACTAGCTACATAACTATAAAGTTGACTGCTGGTATTGAATCTCTAAATAAAAAATATAATTATACATATGTACGAGTCCCGGGAAATTTAACCCGTCAAGCATTTTGGAAAATTCCCTTCGACGTCAAACTATAATACTAACCTCATTAGATAGTTTTGTTTCTCGAAGTATTTTCTTATAAATTGATAAGAATAAATGTTTTACAATGATAACCATTCTGATTAAGTAAATGTTATCTAAAGTAATAAAACAGCTTTATAAATATTTTTGACTCAAACGTTCATTCCTTCATTAAATATAGTTAAAAAGTTTACAAAACCTAACACATTAAAAATAATAATAAAAATCTATATATTTAATTTCTTGCTTTACAAGGCCAATATATAATTACAACTTATTAAGACCTTCAACATAATATATTATTTAGAAAAAATAATTAATTAGGGAAAATATAAAAGGGCAGAATTTCCAAAATTTTATATTTCATTGATTTAAAATAACTTTATAAAAGTCATCTTCTTCAATTAAAAAAAACTTTTCATAAATTGATTTCTTGCAACGCAAATTCTTTTGCTTTGCCTTCGACCAAGTTCAGAGGAAAGTGGAGGCGGTGTTGAAGTTTTCTCTGGTAATCCATCCGTTTTTAGATTAATTGTGGTAGTTTTTCGACTTCTTCCTCCGCTTTTTTCACTTTTTGTTGAAATTTCTGGCTCTGCAGTAATTTCTTTTCTTTTTCTATTTTTTGAAATTCCTGAAATTGTTGAAGGACCAGAATTTGTTCTTCTTTCTTTCGAACGAAGTTGCTGGTTTTCTGACTTTAAAGCAATATTTTCTGAAATAAGCGTGTTGTTATCAGTCTTCTGACAGGCCAAATCAATTTTTAATAATTGAATTGAATCAGAAGCTTTCTCAAAATCAGATAATGCTTTATCAGCACGTTTCTTCTGTGTAGCCGCTTTATTTCGTTCGGTAAGCAATTGTTTGTTTAATTTCCGCAATTGATTTTCCAAATCATCGATGCGTTGTTGCTAAAAATGTTTTTTTAGATATAATTGTAAGGTCAAAAATTGTAAGGGATGGAAGATTCCTTTTCTCCCCATTATCCTTTAAACTAGGAGAAAATTTTACCAATTTTTAATAAATATTTTTAAAAAGATGGTACAAAAAATTCAAGATAATTTAAAACCTGTTTTTGACTTGAAACAGAAGTTTCGCCTGGAACACTAGTAGTAATTGCGGGTTTCTTATCTTGAAATGGTCCACTTGGCTTTTCATCAATTAAAAGGATTGATTTTTGTTTTTCCAGTATATTAGATTCTGTTTTCTCAATAGTTGACTTTTCAGCTTGTTGCTCATTCTCAGCTGTTTCCTTCTTCTTTCTTCGTACTTTTTTTAATTGATTTTCACTTTTCTCCTTTTTTGCATAGGCAACATTGAGGGAATTCTAAATAATAATTGAAGAAAAAATTTATTAAAGTGTAACAAACATCTTGCATAATATTGGCTTCTTGACTACTACTATCAGGAGTTTCTTGTTGATTCTGAATAGAAAGGTTATCTTTTGTTGTCAAAATTGTAGTTAAAGGAGTTGGAGTTGAAGGAAGATTGGCATTCGTTTGAAGAAAAATTTGCGTGTTTGTATGTCGATTCCCTTGGACTTTTAATGTCTTAAAATTAATTAATTTGAGTAAAATTAAAACAAATGAAAAGAACCTGAATAAGTTCCTGTACTGTCATATTTTGTTGAATGGCCATTTCTAAAGGAATCGCTTCCGTTGTTGATCCTCCACCAAAAGAAGCATCCCCGGTAATAATTGGTTGACCTATAGTGTAAAATTGTTGTTGTTGTAAACGAGAAGCTGTTCCTTGTAGCGGTGAGGAAACTGGAGAGCCTACTAAAGTTGGAAATTGTTGGTGTTGTTGAGAATGAAATGATGTTTCAGAAATTAATTGTCCTCCACTGTAGGAAGTTTGGCGGGATTTGTGAGTTGGGGAGGTTAATGAAGTTGAAGGATGATGATGTCCTCCTCCAAATGATATTTGAGATTGGGGAATTTGAATTGATCCACCGGAAGGCACAGGATTTTGAAGAAGCACAATTGATTGTCCAGGCGAGAAATGACTAAATGCTGTTGTAGGCGTTGCTGATGTTAAAATACCTTCGGTTGGCACAGACGCCGCCAAAACACTTGACTTTTGTTGTTGTCGTAAGGGTAACATTGTCTCATCAGATTTATTTTTACCGCCCATAACAGGAATTCCTGATCGTTGCTGAACCAACTTTTGCCCACCGCTGCTAACATTACCTGCTCTTTTGTGGTGAGATTTTGTTGGGATAAAATGTCCAGATGGAGCAGAAAGTTCCCCCTCAAATGGTTGATTGTTGCGAATTTTTTCCATGACGACAGAAACGACATCATCTAAAAAATTTTTTGATTTTTATTTTAAATCAATTTATTCAACTACTCCCTTTGCCCACTCACCGATAGTTTCCGCGTGTCGACGTGCTATCTCTTCTTTTGCAGCTAACAATTTTTCGACCATTTGTTTAGTTTCTTGATTTTCTGTTGATTTTTTATTTGTACGCGAAATTTTCGTATTTTGAGGGGAATTTTTGTTCTGTATAGAGGTAACATCCTCATCTTTTTGTTCCCCAGAAACAGATTGTTCAGATTCTGATGTTTTTCCACCAATTATATTTTTATTATTATTTTGTTCATTTTCAATGGGATGTTTGTTATCATCAATTTTTTGTTGTCTCCTTTTATTTTGTTCTATAACTTGTAAAAGTGAAACAGTTGTAGGGGATGAATTAATTTCTCCAATTGTTGAACTTGTTGAAGGGGTTGCACTATCTTAAAAAATTAATTGAAATAATTAATAAAATATTATATAAAGTTTATACCTTCTAATAGTTCATTATCTTCAACGTGCGAATACTGTTGTGCATCCTTCCTCAATTCGATTGAATCGGATGAAACAAAAAAATTGTCAAAATCGGCTGAAAATAATAAATCTAAATCTTCACCATTTTTATCATCTTTTTGCTTTTCCTTATCAGCTTTGAGTTCTTTTGTTAATCGACGCAAATGACCGATTTTATTGCGAAAATAAGTAAATGATTCATGAGCGTTCTCTGCTTCTTCATTTTTTAATTTCATTCCTCGTAGTTTTAAAAAAGCAAACCATGCATTTCGAATACCAAATTCTGCGACTAACTTGAAAAAAATTTTTTAAAGCTATTTTTGTTCGATCAAATCTTTAGAATGAAGGATATAAAATTAATTTTTTTACAAAAAATTTCATAAATATTACATCAAAAGAGCCAAATTTTAATAAAAAAATACCTGAACTGCCATTCCATTTGAAACGTTAACTGGAGGTCCATTATAATCAAAATCAACTGAAGTTGTCATATTGCAATATAAAATTTAGTAAATATTAAAATTAGTAAATATTTAAAAATAAAGGCTTCTAAAAAGAATAAAATAAATATATTAGTATTATTAAAAACAAAAAAGATTACTTTGTATCACATTTTAAATAATTATATAAAGTTAAAAAGGTTCAATTTCTATTTCTCTATTTATTAATAAAGAACGATCAATTATGTACAATTTGTTTAGGAAAAAACATGGTTGAATGCAGGCCCTTTTAGTTAAAAAAATGGAAGAGAGCAAATCATTCGTCTCAAACGTGCATTGTTGTATAATATTATATTCTCGCAAAAATGTTTGGCCTTTTAGATGACGAGTTGACACCACTAAAAATCACATGTATAATAATAATAAGAAAGAAAATAAGGTTTAATGGCGGAGAAATTTTATAGTTGAACAGTGAAGGAAGAAAACACTTATTTCTCTAGTCCAAAACTCTGTACTTTCGCAATGGCTGTTTTAGCAAAGAACGAAAAAGAGCTGTTTGTTTTTGGTTAGGCAGACAACAAAATAAAAAGAATTTTTCTCTAACATCACAAGCCTGCATGTCTATTAATCAAATAGAAGAGAATATTTCGATTAACCAAATTTCGCTTTGTCAAACAAATATTTACCAACTTTTAAAATTTATTAAATTCATCAGAAAAATCAAGAAATGTTTAGTTTCAAAGTCAAATAAATTGAATGTAGATTTTCTCATTCTTCCTCAATTTCTTCGGCTCGTGCCAACATATTAGGTATACCTTCGCTAATTGGAAAAATTCGATGTGTTTCCGGACATTCCATCTCTCCTTCCACAATTTCGACACCAACCAACAGTGAATACATCTAAAATATTAATTTTATTAACCAAAATATTTAAACATGCAAATAAGAAACAACTGAATAATGTCCTAAAAATTAATATGTATTAAACCTTCTTCAAAAAATCTGTATCATTCTCCCAATCCTTTGGTAAATCACTGGGCAGTTCAACAGCTTGTTCTTGGTCTAAAACCTGTGCAGCATCACGAAATGCATTGTAATCCAACCTCGGCATCATCTGCTTTAAAAATTGTTCAGCACCATCGCTTTGTTCACTCAATTCAATCTTCTAAAACATTTCTTTTATTTAAAAATTAAATTAATAAACCTCGCTTTTGGTGACTCGCAAAATTAAAGGAAATCCAGTCTTGACTCCTTTTAAAAATTTTGATGAAAGTAAATTATGTAGAAGTAGCTTCATTACTAATAAAATTATTTTAACTTTTTTTATCACAATTTTAAAAGTAAAATTCAAAAGAAATGAGTTAACCAAAATAATTAAATAAAAACAATAATTACACTTTTTATTCAAAAAAATAAAATTTAAAAGTTTTTAAAAATTCAGCTTAATAACGTACATTTTGGCTTGTTCCCCTTTCCAAGATTTTATTAATTTTATCCAATTCTCGGTCAATTTTTTTATCATTGACTGCAGAAACATTTTTTCTTGTTTTTCTACCACCACTAGTTTTTACTCCAAATTGGTAAACTGCTCGAGGATGCGCTTCTCTTTGATTTTGATAGCGTTCATAATCCTCCTGCGTGTCAAAGTCCCAACGTTTTATCTGTGATTTTCGATTGCCCTGAGGAAAATTTAAAATTTTAAAATATTCTTTTTTGATTTTTATAAGATTAAAGATATTTATATCGTCCAATTCGGAAAGTTTAAATAAATATAATCGCGAAAATTTTAAATATACTTGATCCATTTGTGTAAAGTCGTCATCGTCGCTTTCACCACCTGCGTCCATCATACCCATGCCACCTAAAAATAACAAAAATTTTTTACTTTAAACTTTACTTTTTTTTTTAATAATTTAATTTTAATAAAATTAAAATAATTAATAAAAATAATAAACCTGGATAAAATTCAGCATAAGCATCTTCTTGTTCGAGCTTTCGCCTCTTTTTCTGCAAATTTTCTTCCTTATCTAATATTTCCTTTTCTAATTTATCTTTTTCCCGTTTTTCTGCTTCTTCATCACGTTCTCTTTTTCTTTCTGCTCTTCTATTGTCTTTTTGTCCATTTCGATCATCACGGCCACGACTTCTACTAAAATCGAAAAATAATTAGGTAATTAAATAAAAACACAACCTTTCGCTTTCGGAATTTGAAAAATAACTTTTCTTTTGATTTAAAGTTTCACCATCTTTTTGTCTTCTTCTTTCATCTCCATTTCTTTTTTCATCTTTATTTGAAGAAACATAATCGTCTAATCCTTCAAAAATGTTAATTGATTCTTGATTGGGAACGTTGTCACGTTCAAATCCACTTTTCTTTTTCTTTTTAATGTCAGTCCGAAGATAAACTAATACTTGAGATAATTTCTAAAATTAAAATTTTTTAAAGTGTTTTTTAAATAAAATTAATAATTCATTTATATTTACTTCTTTTAGCACTTAAAAACAAACATTTATAAGCACATTGTCTGCATTTATGCTTTCAATTGATTGATCAACAGAAGATTCAATAACAGAACGCATTAAAGTACTAGGAACATCAGATTCTTCTTCATCTAATTCAACTAAATACGCCATTCTACCACGAACAAAAAGCTCATTTCTTTGAGCAAGTTTTGTTTCAAATAAAATTTTGCAAATGTTTCTGGCTAATTTATTTCCAATTTGTGTTGGATCACTTGTAATAACAATTGGATCATTCAAAGCCTATATTTCATTTAAAAATAAAAATGAAAAAATAATAAACCTTTTCTTTTTCAGTCACTTGTCGATCGTGTATTTCCGTTCTTACTTTGTTTAAAAGTGAATAATCAAGACCTTTGACCAAATGGGTATGTGCCATATCTCCTCCAAGATATTTTGATTTCTAAAAAAACAAACATTTTCTTTTAATAAAAATTATGTTTCCTGTCTTTATTTCCTAAATTTTTTCCATGAAACTTTCTTCCAAGATTCGTGGCTATAATATAATTAAAATAGTATTTCTTACTTGAATTTGCAATTTCCGCGACTCTGTAATTGATGTATCCAAAACACTACCACCTATTTTAGAATCTTTGCTAGCTCGAATTAGCTTGCTAATTTCTGTTTCGTCGGAAAACATTCCTCTCCTTCTCTCTGAAGCTCGATCTCGATAATTTTTAAGTATTTCAACAAGTCTAGCTTCGGATTCGTCAAAAATGTCATCATCTACTTTTGGAACATGATCACTTCTAGGTGGAATATATTTTTTTGGTTTTGTCTTAGCCTGGGCAGAATTTCCAATTCTTCTATGTGTAAACGCATGTGAGACTGAGTTTGTTGTTGTTTTTGATGTGGAATTATTATTGACTTTTGTTGTTGATGATGAGGCTAATAATTTGCGAAAATCTTCATTCTTTAATTTTCTAAAATTAATTCTCAGTTAAAAAATATAAAAATTTAAAACTTACGAATCTGACATTTTCTAACAAAGTTGCATTTAGCTTACGTAAAATTTTAGTTGTTCTCCTAATAAATAAGTTATCTGAAAAATACGCAAAACTTTTTAAATGACAATTACTGAGATTTCGAGCGATTTAAGCCAAATGAACGTTGACCTTTTTGGCTTTCATCATTTTGGCGGTAAGTAAAATCGTTTCGAAATTTTCTATTTATTTACGGTAATTTTAAAATTAATTTTTATTTTTGTTTATTCTTTTTTTCATTTTCATAAATTTGTCTGCTTTAATTTTTTTTTCATTTTTATTAGTATAATGATTAGTTTTATCTTTTGCTGACTCTTTTTATGCTTTAAATCTAATTTAATTAATAATTCTCATATTTAGATAAATTTATATAACAAATTAATTTATTAATTGACATAATGCGACCTCCTCTAGAACATCGTGGACGTAATGTGTTGTCTAATGACTTTTGGTATACTCAACGTGTAGGACCTGACCAGCCAACGGACTATCATTTTGAGTAAAAATCCTATAATTTTATTTTTTCAAATCTTTCACAGTGCATCACAAGGAAGGGGAATTGCACGTGTTTCTGCGCGTGCACGTGCTGGAGCATTTTCATCTTCGCGACCGTTTACTGATCAAAATACCACTTATGAGCCTCCTTCTGACCAACCTTTTTCGAATACTGAAGTTGTTAATAATTCGGTTTCGCGTGGAATGCCTAGTGGTCGTATGGCTGGTTATTGGACTTCTTCATCAGGACGTGGTTTAAATCAACAACAGGTAAATATTTTCGATAAATTTTTGACTAACTAGTTTTACATATTCTTAATGGCAATCCCAGCGAATCTGGGTCCCTATGAAAAAAAAATCCAATAATTCTGAAAACATGTTTTAGGGGTAATTTTGGGCGCTGGTCACGAATCTGAACTCAGATTTCGTCTAACACTTGATTTTATCTATGATTTTCGACAATCAGAGAGAGTGAGGAGAACTTATTTTAGAATACCAACACTTTCCAATATGGACAATTTGTATGTCATTCGAAAGAGCTCTTTGAGCTTAGTCGAATGAGATCAAAAACGTCTCAATTAGTCAACTTTTTACAAAGTTATGATTGATTGAAATCTCGTTAGAAAAAAAGGTGTCGAGCAGCCGCGGTAATCACCTAAAATGAGCTTATGCCTCCACGGTTTTACGAGTTTCAATCGCATGTAACTCGGTTCATAATCAATTTCATGAAACGTGAGTGGTACCAATCGATCCAGCTCGACGAGACGAATCGAATAATATGTCTTTTTTTCGTTTTCAAAAAAAGATCAAGTACTTGATTAAAAATCATAGATAAAATCAAGTGTTAGACAAAATCTGAGTTCAGATTCGTGATCTCCACCAAAAATTACCCCTAGAAACATGTTTTCAGATTTGTTGAATTTTTTTTTCGTAGGGACCCAGATTCGCTGGGATTGCCTTCTTAATCGAATGATTCTAAATATTACAAAAAAATTTATACTGGGGAAGAGAATAATATTTAATATTATCAATTTCAACAGACTTTCGTTGACGAGGAAACTACTGACAATCATCAAGTTAAAATTAATTTTTTTAGAAAATTTTTTTAATTTAAGAAAGTACAATTTTCTTCTTCTCAAATGAGAGGTGGCGGTTATGGTCAACCACCTAATGCTTCACAGACTATTTCTTCTTCGAGTGAGTTTTCTTTGAGGTTTACTTAGCTTATTATTTTATTTATCTTTCTGTTAATTCTTTATTTTTTTTAATATTTTCCTATAATTTTCAGCCCATACGTGCGTTGCTGGCAATGAGGCTTTGGATGTTTTTGTTGATACGGCGCGTAAAATGGCATCTGTTTTGACTGAGCTTGCTGACAAACTTGACTCTTTTTCTAAATAAATGATAGGGAAAGAATATTTCAATTAGGGAGATTATTTATCTTGACATATAAACCAAGTGTTGCCAGATCTGCGGATTTATCCTAATTATGTGAGTACATTAAATTTAAAAAATTTTCCTGCGGCGCTTTATAGGTGAATTACCCCCTATTAGCAGATTTTTAGCCAAAAATTGTTTTTTTATCTGGCAATATTTAAACTAATTTAACTATATAATTTCTATATTTTCTTAAATAATTTTATGTTTACTGGTCTTTTACAAAAATTGTTCAATTTTTGATTTTACAACTAAAGACCAGTTTTATTAATTTATTTTTTAAACTTAAATTATATATTGACCTAATTTGAATAAATTAATTAACAAATCTTTTTCAATTTTTTATAAATTGGAAAGATCATATATAAATATTTTATATATATATCTAAAATAATACAAAATTTATAAAATAATTAGAGTGAAATGAGACCGTTAAAATAATAATAAAATTCTCTAAATTAATTAAAATTGTTGTTTACAAGTGATTGGATGTACAACATTATTAGTTGGTTGTTCCTTTTCAAAGAAGGGTGCATCTTCTCTAGCACCATCATTAACAATGGGAGCTACTGCATTTACAAATTCCTCGTAATCAATCTTTACAAAATTAATTTTTAAAATATTAACATTTTTAAAAAAAGAAAAAAAACCTGTTCGTCACCATCTTTGTCAAATTCTTTAATTATTTCGTCCACTTCCTCTTCGCTGAATTTTTCACCCATTGTCTATATAATAAAATTTACTATTTTGAAATTTTAATGCCAAAATAAGAAAAAATTTTTTTAAATTTATTTTCTAATGAAGGTTTTAAAAAAAAATATTTATTTAGTTAAAGGGAGAAAATATTGGTTTACTTATATAGTGCTTTTGTGGTGTAGTGGGATAATGGACAAATAGTGGGAAAAGTTCGATTCCCTTCACTTTACATATTTTTCAAAATGCTTTTAAAAATAAAATATTAATTACTTACAGTCATAAAATGCCTAAATTCCTGTGCTGTAATATAACCATTTCCATCTTTATCAAAAACACGAAATGCAAGTCTTATAAGTTCTTGATCTGTTTCTTTATTCATTTCTTTCATCATTTTACAAAATTCACTAAAATCAATTCCATTACCATCAACGTCATACTGTAAAATTTTTTAATTTTTTAAATATTTTTTTAATAAAAATTACTTCATTAACCATATTGAGCAATTCATCTTCAGTTGGATTTAATCCTAATGTTCTCATTGCTACACCCAATTCTTTTATGCTCATTGTACCATTTCCATCTTTATCAAACATCTGAGACAAAAAACAAACAAAAATATAAGTAAAATATTTTTTATCACAACTTAATTGAGCACCCCATTTAATCGCAAGAAAATATACACAAAAACGAAAAATATTTTCTTGCGAATAGATGGGGTTTTCAGCTAAAATATACAAATTTTTTAAATTTTTATCTAAAAAATCGTTGTATTATCACCTTAAATGCTTGAGCAAATTCTTGCAATTCTTCAACAGTAAATTCTTCATCTCCATTGGACGATCCAGCTAAAATATATTGAATATAAATATAATTTTAATTAAACCAACTAAATTGTCTATGCATCGCAGCCCTAGCACTATTATTACAACCACCAGAAGAAGAATCTGTTGTTGTATTATTTCCTAATATATCCAAAGGTTTAAAAGGAGAAGAAATATAAGGGTTTTGTTGTTGTTGACTTCTAGCTGAATATCCAACAAATTGTTGTTGTTGTTGATAATTTAAACAATTTTCACTACCTCCAAGTGTTTTATTATGTAAAGGAGTACTGCTAGTTATATTATTCAAAATAGGCACAAATGTATTATTTATATTATCAGAAGGAATGTTTGAAGAATTAGTTATTGTAGAGGTAGAGGGTAAAGCACTCTGTAAGAGAGAAAGAAAAATAAAATATTAAAAATAGTAAATAATTTTTAAAATTTGAAGTTATTTAGTCGGATAAATTCTTTATAGTATTCTCAATTTTAATAAAGCAAAAAACTCTACAAAATAAGAGGGATTTATTGGGAAATTGTCTGGGCGATTTTGTACACATCCCATTTATTCGCAAGAAAATATTTTATTGTTCAGGTCAGTTTCTTGCGAATAAATGGACTTGAAAAGTTCCTGGAGGTCTGGTAAATATTTTAAAAAATATTTAAATTTTTTAACCTTAAAAACGCCTATTGATCTAACACAAACACCTTTAGCAACAACAGGCTCAATAGAAGAAGAATGACAATGTTCAGAACAATAAGGATTTATTGGTTGAGAGTCTCTTGATGAAATAAGTGCTGGAGGTGGTGGAAGAACTCTATAAAAATTAAAAAAAATAATTTAAAAAATTTAAATTATTTTATTCTAATAAAAAGGCATTAATTAATTAAGGACAATGAAGGCACAAATTTAAGAAAAAATTAAAAAAAAATATTTTTTTTTTAATTTAAAATTTATTTTTAAGAATAAAAATAAATTTTATTTAAAATAATTCTTTTTTTCTAAAAATAAAAAAAATAATTATAAAAATAATTAAAAATGCTTTTGTTGTGCAAGTTTTGTTTGTTGCTATATTTAATTTAAACAATTAAAATATTTTTAAAATAGCTTTTAAAAATTTCTTTTTTTAGAAATAAAATCTAAAATAAATTAAACGTTAAAATAAACAAAATAAAGGTGAAAAAAAATTAAAAAAAAAATAAAAAAAAAATTTTTTTTTTTATTTTTTAAATATAAAATAGAACAAAAAAAATTAAAAAATATTTAAAAAATTCAAAAAAAAGTTATATAATAAAAAAAATATTTATTTTAAATTAATTTAAATTAAAAAAAATTTTTTCATTCAAAATTAAAAAGGGTTTTTGTTAAAATTGATATTTTAATTGGTGACATTCTGGGTGCGTACAATTTACATTTTTGCCCCTAACTTTGCTAATTCAAAACTTAAAAATTTTAAATTTATATATTTTTAAGATAAATAAAGGCTTAATATCTCTGCAAAGTTTTATTATTTTAGGTGGTATTTGAACAGAGTTATAAAATTTTGAAAATTTTAAGTAAGCGACTAAGCTATATTTTAGCACTTATTTACCCACAAAAATTAAAAATTAATTTTTTTTAATTTTTAAAAAATATTTAAAATTTATTCAATAATTTAAAAATATTAAAAAAAATTAATTTTTATTTTAAAAATTAATTAATTTCAAGAATTACTATTTTATTTACAAAAATAATTAATTAAAAGAATTTTTTAATTTTTCTTTTTTATTTAAAAATTCAAAAAATTTAAAGAAAAAATATTATAAAATATTGAGAATGTTAAAAAAAAGGATGAGAATTATTTTTTAAAAGAAACAAACAATTTTGAGAATTTTTTTCCTTTTTTTATATTTTTTATTCTTCTTTTGGGGTAATCCCTAAATTTATATTTTTTGAATTTTTAATCCTTTTTTTTACTTTAATTTTTTAAATAAAATAAAAAAGATGAGACAATGGATGAGAATTAATTTTATTAAAAAAAGAAGTAAAATTATACCTAAAAAAATTAAAAAAAAAATTTTTTTTTAACAAAAATAAATTAAAAAAAAAATAATAAATAAATTTTAATCTTTTTTACCTTTTAATTTTTATAATTAAAAAATTATATTTAAATATAATTAATAGAAATATAAGGGAGAAAAATTAATTTAAAAAAATTAAAAAAAAATATTAGAGAAAAAGAAATATAAGGTAATTAATAGAGAGACACAAAAATAGAGAGACACATTCTTTTTAATTAATTTAATTAAATAACCTTCTTATAAAAGCCTTTTGATGGCTATGTCTTCTACTTAAACGAGCAACAGATTCAGCTACTGCCAACATTTGGGCATCTCTAGAACGGCGAGTAGCTCTTAAACGATTGCCTATTGTTGCCCCATGCATTTTTTAATTTTTTTGAGAAATTAAAATTTTTTTTAAATTTTTTAAAAATTTTGAAATTTTTAATTTGACCAAAAAAAGAAGAAATTGTGTATTTCTTCACGTTTAAAACGAAGAAAAATTAATTTAAAAAATTTCCTTTTAGTAAATAAAATTAAATAATAAAAAAAAGAAAGTGAATTTCATCAAAAATTGAATTTGCCTTTTTCCTCCTTTTTTCTCTTTTTCTCTTCCTTTTCTTGTGTCTCTCTATTAATTCCCTTATATTTCTTCTTTCCTCCCTCATTGCTTTTTAAATAATTTTTTTTGTAAATAATTTTTTTTTAAATAATTTTTTTTTTTAATAAATTTAACTAAAATTGCTTTAAAAAAATATGTTTTATTAAATTTATTTTCTAAATCAACACTTTTCTTATTTTTTAAAAAAGAAAAATAAATAAAATTTAAAAAATGTAAGGGAAATATTAAAATGCTTAAATTAACTTTCTCCTTTAAAAAAAATTTTTATTTTATTTTTTTATGCTAAAATGAATTAAGTGGTTTTTTATAAATATTTAATTTATTTTTTTAAAGAAAAGTTAAAGTTAAAAAAAAATAAATATATTTAATTTTGAGTATTTTTAAATAAAATAATTTAATAAAAAAATATTTTAAAATAAATTAAAAAATATAAAATATTTTAAAAAATATTATAGGGAAGAAAATAAATATTTTAAAAGAATAAATATTTTTAAAATTAAAAATTAGTCGAAAAATATTCAAAAATAAACTTAAATAAAAAAGTTTATTTTGTTTAATATAAATTAATTTGTTTAAAGTTTTATATAAAAGAGAGCACTTAAATAAATTAATTTTAACAAAAATTTTTATTTTTTAATGAGGAAATGGGGAAAATTAAAAATTAAATAAAAATATCAAATTACTGTGTAAATTACGTAATATTTTTTTATTTGTTTATTTTTTTAAAGGTTTTTGGAGGAAACAAATTTCTTTTAAATTTTTTAAAAACAATAAAAAAAAATAATTTTTCGTCTTTCAAGTTTAAATAAAAAATTAAAAAGATTTTTTTTAATTTTTGATCTTTTAATAAAAAAAATAATTTAAAAAAATAAAAACTTAGGCCCATGAAGAACACAAAAAATAAAAAAATAATTTTAAAAAATCCTTCGATATACCTAAATTTTGATTATTAAGAAAAATTGAAGAAAATAATAATTAAAAATTAATATTTTGGATTTTTACTAAAAATAAAAAAAGAAAAGTTTATTTATTAAAAATGGGTAAACCCCGATGTACCTCACGTCCATTGTGCCGCAGAGCTTATAACTTCGTTTATAATAGTCATAAAATAAAGATCTTAGTGTCATTCGACTCAGCTCGTCGAGCTGAGTCGAATGATGCTTGAATCGACAATTTTTGATAAATATAAAATAAGTTATAGCTCCGCGATCTAGTGGGCTTGCGGTAAACTGGTGCCTTTTCCCATTGGTTAAAATAAATAAAAATTATATTAAAAAATAATAAAAATATTTTAAAGGTATTTTTTGATTAAAAATGTTCCGATATTTATTTAAATAATTTTTAATTAATTAACCTGCTTAAAGGAATCATTGATTTTGAAGCAACAAAGTTCCAAGCATTTTTATGTTTGCTGCCCTTTTCACTTCTTTTTTCATTCATTTTGTGTCTTTTAAATTTTAATATTAATTTTAAAAAATTAATTAATTTTAAACCTTTCCTCTTCTTCATTTTCATAATTTTCTCTTTTTCCATTAAAACCTCCACGTCGCAAAAAACGTTTAGCAATGCGAGTAGAGAGTCCCGTGGTTATTTTTAATAAATGTTTTTTTAAATAAATAAATCAATTTATTTTTATTTATTTATTTTTTAAAGCTGAAAAATTAAAAAAAATTAAATTATTAAAAAAAATTAATTTTAATGAGAAAAAATTAAATAAAAAATTAAAATAAAATTAAATAAAATTAAATAAAAAATTAAAAATGATGGAAAAAATTCCAAAATAAATATTTAAATTTATTAATAAATTAATTAATTAATAATTACGTGTTTAAATTGAAAAAAAAATAATAAATAATAAAAATTAAAAAAATAAATAAAATAAGAAAAAAGGGGGGAGGAGGTGTAGCTTCACATTTCGCTAATAAATTAGTAAATAAATAAATTTTAAAATTTTAAATTTTATAAAAATAAATATTCAAGTGTTTAAACTATTTTTTAAATTTATTTAAATATTTTTACTTTAATAATTTAAAAAGATTAGGTAAAAAAAGAAAATAAAATAAAATTTTTGGGAACACTTTGCTTTCAAAAATTAATATTTTGACCTTAAATATTTTTAAAAAATTCTCAAATTTTTAAAAATATAGAAAACATTAATTAAAACATTTCTACAAAAAATTTTTTAAATTTAACAAACTTTTTGACCATTTTAAAGGCAAACGCCAACAAAAATAATGCGCCCAAACGTACCTATTTTTTATTTTAAATTATGACTTTTAAAAATTATTTTTTAGTTAAAAAAGCAATTATTTAATAATTTAAGCAATTAAATATTTTTTTAAAAATGAAAGGCTATAATAATAATAAAAAATGACAAAATTTTAAGTAAATAAATAAATTAAAAAAAAATATTTTAAAAAATTGTGACGTAAATAAATAAAAAAATATTTTTAATAAATAAAAATAATTTATTTAATTTAATTTTGCTAATCTCATTTTTATAAAAAAAGTTTAACTAATAAATCCTTAGAAAAATAATAAATTTTAAATAAATAAATTTTTTAAAATTTTAAAAAAATTTTTAAAAAACTCAAGTAAATAAAATTAATTAAAATTAAATTTTTATTTGCAAAATTTATTTAAATTAAAAATTTAAAAAATAAATTATTTAAATAAAAATAGAAGAAATTAAATTAAATATAAAATTAATTTTTAAATTAAAAAAAAATACTTTATTAATTTAATTTCCATCTTTTTTTTAATTTTACTAAATTAAAATAAATAGTATTTTTTAATCATTTTGATTGACGGGAAAAAAAATTAAAAAAAAAATATTTAAAAAAATAAAAAAAAATATTTAATTTATTTAAAGAAGGAGAATTTGCATTTTTTAAGGGAAGATAAGGAGAAGATTAGTAGTACAAAAATGAATGACGACAATAAAAAAAGAAAAAAAATATTAAAAAAAATTAATTTAAATTAAAAAATAATATTTTTTAATTTATTAAATATTTAAAAAAAAATAAAAAAATAAAATTTATTTTCTAAATTTATTTAAATTTTAAATAAATAAATAATAATACTAATTTAAAAAATTTTTTATTTATTCTTTTTAATTAAAAAAAAAAATATTTTTTTTTGTTTTTTCAGTTAAATATTTTTTATGAAGAAAATATTTTCATTTTTTTATTTTGGGAGTATTTAAGTATTTATTAAAAAAATATTTTTATAAAAACAAAGAAAAAAGACAAAAGCTTGGAAAAAATAAATTCATAAATTATTTAAAAAATCCAACAAAATAAAAAATATTTTATTTTTTTAGATTTTTTTGTTTTCCAAAATTATTTATTTTTTAAATAAAATAATTTATTTAAAAATAATTCACGGGGTCGTTTTGGCGCAGCATTTTATTTAATAGAAATAAATAAACTTAAATATTATTTTTACTCCTAAAACTTTGTAAAAATATAAAAAATAATTTAAATTAATTAATTAAAAATTGTTAGACTTTTTAATTAAATATTTAAAATTTTATAATAAAAAATGTCAAAAAAGAAGGTATTTTTAGTGTTAAAATTTTGATTTTTAAACTAAAAAATTCTGAAATAATTAACCAAAAATTCTGAAATTTTTTAATTAATTAATTTAAATTATTTTTAATTATTTTAGTACAAAATTTAATAAAAATGGGTACCAAAAAATGAAAATTTTTAAACGGCGATTAAATGGAATTTTGGAACAAAAATTAGAATTTTTTTAAAATAATTTTAATAAAATATTTTTTTTTAATTAAAATTAATTTAATATTAAAAAAAATAATATACGGCAAAAATAAGAATAAAATCTTTAAAGAATAAAAAAAACAAAAGTTTGATTTCCAAAAATTGTTCAAATCTTTCATATTTTTTGTTCCTTTTCTTATTTGAATTTTATATATTTTTTCCTTATAAGCTGACGCAAAGAAAAAAAAAGAAAAGAATTTTCTTTTTATTTTTCTTTCCGCCAATTTTGCCACGGTTGGTCTTCATTTTTAAAAAAGAGTAAAAGAGACCTTTTTTCTCTTTTGTTTACAATACTGGCAGTAATATATAAATATAAATACATTGAATAAAATAAAGAAAAAGAAAATTGTTTTAAAAAAGAGAAAAAAGGGAAAAAGGAGAGAAAATGAATGGAGGGCTGTCAATTCCAATGAAAAAGTGGAAGATTGGTTAGAAGAAAAAATAAAATAAAAATGGAGGTACATAAGAAAAATAAAATAAATAAAATATTCATTTAATAAATATGTATTTTTATCAATTAATTTGAGATAAATTAAATACAGCTTTAGAGGGATTAAGTGAATAAAAAATATAAAATTTAAATATAAATAAATTAATTATTTAAATTAATTTATTTATTGTCTCATTCAACTAAAAAATATTTAAATTAATTAAAAATTTTAATGAGGACAATTTACAAAAAATAAAATTCTATGAAACAAATGGTTATCTTTTAATTTTTGTGAAAATGTCCGCAAGTTTTTGTTTGTAACTTTTTATTATAATTTTAATTATTTTTAAATTATAAAATAAACAATTCTTACCAAATATAATTAAATACATCTATTTCTCTTCTTTTCAAATCTTCATTCTATATAAATTCGCATAATGGAAAATATGCCAACTTGCGGATAAAACTTGCGGACATTTGCGCGCAAAAGAAAAAGTACCGAAAAAAGAATATTAAAAAATATTTTAATTTTCAGATTTTTTTAATTTACGAACTTAAAGAAAAGATAGCAAATTACTTTTAATACCTACATTAAACAAAAAATAAATAAATTTCCAAATAACAAAAATAAAATAATAAAATGCCTATTTCTAGTAGCTAAATTATCAAATCAAAAAAACATTCAACAAATTTATTATACATTTACAACATATATACAATCAAATACAAATATATATTTATGGGAATATATAGGAAAACAATACTTATACATAC
Organism: Meloidogyne chitwoodi; assembly: GCA_015183035.1. Classification (NCBI taxonomy): domain Eukaryota; kingdom Metazoa; phylum Nematoda; class Chromadorea; order Rhabditida; family Meloidogynidae; genus Meloidogyne; species Meloidogyne chitwoodi. Next base: position 519,659 of record JACZZP010000010.1, read on the forward strand.
ACATATATGGAACAACAATATCTATTCTTCATCCTTTATTCACGCAGAACCATATCAAAGATCCAGTGCCACCGATACACAAACCAAGAACAAAAGCAACAATTCCAACTAGAAGACTTCCAATAGACCCAGATCCTTCTGGGCATGGTTTTTCGGTCGGACACGTTGTTGTTGGACATTTTTTCGATGGAGGAGCTTCAGTTGTTGTTGTAGTTTGAATTGTTGTCTTGGGAGGATTAGTAGCAGTAAGTAGATGATATTCTTTAGACTTCTGAATAAAAATAAAATTAATGGTTCTTTAATAAATGTAATAAAACTTACAAATCTGAAGCTGAAGTCCTTATCCTTCATCTCCACAGTGCATAATTTGCCTTCGTACTTAAGTTCACTGGAAAAATTAATATTTATTTATTTAAAAATAAACAAAATATTCTTACACAAAGTTATCTTTATATGTAACAGGGCAGGCATTCGAAACGAGATCCTTGTACTCGGCAATGTTGATGCCCTTCTTGACGCCAATGAAGTAGTTTGTGTCGAGAACCACTTCTCCACCATCCTCCGTCAGTTTCGATGTGCCAAGTTTAACGATTTCGGCCTGTCCGGGTACTTGAAGCACAGAGGATGTGGCAATCAGCAACAGAAGAGAGCATAGAATTGAAGTCTTTTTTGACCAAGGTCCGGTGTCGAGCTCCATTGGATGCAGGCAGCGGAAGAGCATGAAGTGTTGTTGTTGTTTTGATGTAAACTATGTTGGCGCAGTTTTGATGAAGATTTTGTAGATTGTTAAGAGTGAAGAAAATGAGTGGGTTTTTATAGTTTTGTATGATCAAGTTGGACTGTTACTATATAAACAGGCAAAATTATGATAGTATAAAAGCCAGTCTTTCCGTCAATACTATGGAAATGGCTCCATAATTCACATCATCAGCACAATAATCGAAGTCCTTCCTTTCACTATAATTGTTTCTATCTAATTAAAGATAAAGCTCTGTCTCTAGCCTGTGTTAGTATTCTTCATATATAACGCATAGTAATATAAATAATATTTGTGTATTAATTCACTAACTCGAACTATAAAATTCAATTTTCAAAAAAATCTTTTTTTTTACATGAAAAATTAATTAATTAACATTTTCTAATATTATTAATCTTTAAATTTTCCTTTTCCTTTTTCTTTCTTTTCTCTCATTTATTCTTTGTTCTGCCTCTTTTAATTGTTCACTTTTTTGTAAGAAAAAATACAATTCCTTTAAATTAAAAATTCTTTTAAATTTTAATTTAAAAAAAACCTCAAAAATTGTCGAAAATTGTTTAGAATCAATACCCAATTGAATCAAAGGTTCTGGATTATTTTTTAAAATAACAACATCTTTAGGAGTGTTATAAAGAGTTAAAAGTCTTTCAAAAATTTGTTTCTGATTTTCTGATTTATTAAAAATTATAGATGATTCGCGTTGTCGCATACACAAAAGTTTTGGTTTTCTAAAAGAAAATTGAAGAAAAGATTTTTTTAATTTTATAATTTTAAATTTCTCACCTAATTGAACTTTTTCTTTTTTTTCCTCCTCTATTTGGAATATTTTTTAAATTTTTAGTATTTTCTTTTGTTTTCTCTTTTAAAGCATAGGCACAACATAATGAAGAAGAACATTTATTTAATTTATTACAAATAAAACCAAAAAGTTTTGAAATTAACTTTAAAAAATATATAAAAAAATTAAAAAAAAATTAATATTTTTTTTTATTTAAAAAAAAAGTTTTTATTTTAATAAATCTCCCCTTTGATAATTAAATAAAAATTAATCAAATAAATTAGTATTTTTTTAATTTTTATTTGATTGATATTTTCAATGTAATATTAACTGTTTTCTTTTTTTAATTAATTTTTTTCTCTCTTATTTAAATTAATTTAAATAATTTTTAAATTTTATTTAATTACTTTAGAGTAAATAAATAATTTAAAAAATTATTTATTTTTATTCTAGAGAAGAAAAATTAATTAAAAATTTCAAGTCTAATTAATTTAATCTTTTTTAAATTAAAATCAAACATTTTTAAAGTAATTTTAGGCGTTAAACGCCCAAAAAGTGTTTAAATTTGTGTTTTAATCAATTTAAACAATTTTAATTTTAAAAGAAAATTAAAATTAAATTGCCAGGAGCATTTTTTCGCAAAAATTTTTTTTATAAAATATTTTCAATTTTATTTTTTACCTTTCTAAATTATAATTTAAATTGACACATTTAATTTGTAAAAAAATGCAACTTTTTTATAAAAAATAAATTATATTTTTTATTTATTATTTTCTTCAGAAAAGTAAATTAATTTATAGGAGAACTAAATCATTAAAATTTAAATTTTTATGGCTTTTTCTTTTTTTAATTTTAGTGAATTTTTGTCTTTAAAAAAGAGAAAATCCTTCCTTCAATTTAAAGGAATTTAAATAAAAATTCTTTAGAAAAAAAAAAGAAGAAAAAAGTTATCTAATTTTAAATAAAGTTTGTGAGACTCTAATATCCAAAAGAAAGTTAAATAAAGTTTATATATTTTCTAATTTATCCAAAAAATCTCTGTGAATGTTTTACTCCCCGAGGAATAAAATGAACATTTCTGAGTAACGAAAAATTGAAATTTTCACTTTTAAAAGAAATTTTTAAAAATTAAAAAAAAAGGTTAAATTAGAGAAAGGTTATTTTGATTTATTAAAGAATATTAAATTTTTTTAAAATTTTTAAAAAATTTAAAAAAAACCTGCATAGAATTTTTATTATTTTTATTTTCTTCTTTGCTTTGAATAAAACAATTTTCTTTAAATTTAACACTATATTGAAGTGATTTTTTTGAATATTGTCTTTCTATTTTTGTTTTTTTATTAAAAGAATTTGTTAAAGAATTATTAATATTTATATTTTCTGTTGAGGAGAAGGAAATTGAAGCAGAAGAAAAAGAAGAATTGTCATCATCATTTTCTTCTTTTTCAAAATATTTTTGTTTTCTTTTTATCTGAAAAAAATTTAATTAATTTATTTTTATTTTTTTTATGAAAAATTCTCTCTAGATGGAATTTTTCTATTACGTTGAAGAGGTCGTTTGGGCGCAGGAGAATTATGGCGTTGCTTTAAAAATAATAAAAAAAATTTTTTTAATTTCTAATTTTTTAATAGTTATCTCAGAATGATTTATAAAAATTTTTAATTTTTAGAATTTTTATTTGAATATTAGAGAAATTATAGGCAAAAAATCAAAATTTTTGTTAATGTTAATTTACATGTTTTTTGATTTATTAATAATTTATCAAGTCAATAAATCAAAAAATTAAAAAAATAAAATAAATTTTATATTAAAGAAGAAGAATAACACTTGTAAAATATTAAAAAAAATTTATTTTTTAATATTTTAATTAATTAATTTTATTTGCCTGCGCCCAACTCTTCTCCCGCGCCCAAATGACCCCAAATGTTTCTCTTACGTCGTCTATTTTTTGTTTTTCTTCTTTTGACTTTTCTTCAAATTCTTTTACCTCATCATAATTTTTATTAATAATAATATTTTCTTGCTGATTTATATCTTTTTGAGTTATTTTTTTAATATTTTCTTTTTCATTTTTTTCTTCTTTATTTTTCATAATTTGAATTTATTTTATAAAAATTAAATAAATCAATTAAATAATATTTTTTTTTAATTTAAAAAATTTTTAATTGAAGGTTGATCTCTTTTCTAAATTTAAATTGAAAATATAAAAAATTAAAAAAAATTAAAATTTAATTTTTGTCTGTGTTGACGGGGTCGTTTTGGCGCAGAGTTATAATGTTGCTTTATAAAAAGAACAAAAAAGCTGTTAAATTAATTAAATTTTGTAATAAATTAACAAAGTGTTTAAAAGTATTTTAAAGAAGCCTTAATTTATTAATTAAAATTCTTTTGATAAATTAAAAAAAAAATTAAATTAAAATTTTATAAAAGAAAAATAATTATTAATTATTAATTTTAAATAAAAATAAAATATTTATTTATTTAATTTTTTCCTTAAAAAATAAAAAATAGTTAACTAATTATTGCGAAAAGCAAAAGAAAATTTAAAAATAAGGAAAACGTGAAGCTAGAAAATTAATTAAAAATAAATTAATTAAAAAAAATAGTTTAATTTTACGAAAACATTTTTCCTTTTTATTTTTAAAAATATTTTTGTTTATTTTTATTTAACTGAATTTACTTATAAAAAATTATTTTTTGGAAGAATTTAATATTTTTTTACAGTTTTACTATTAAAATAAATTAATAATACCACACAGATTATAATTTAAAATAAATACCTTTTAGACACTTTAAGTCATTTTATTACTGTATAATTACTGTAATATAAATTATTAAATAATTATATATTTAATTTGTTTATTTAATTTTTAATTTAATTAATTTAATTAATTTATTTATTTATTTATTACTAATATATTTAAAGAAAATATATTATTTATTTTATTTATTTAACAAATTGATGATTAATAAAAAAATAAAAATTAACAATTAAAAACGTTTAATTATCATTTAATAAATTAAATTTCCTCAAAAATATAAGTATATCTTTAAATTCTGAACGATGGTCTTTTTAATTATGTGACGAAATTTGTTTGAAAAAAAAAATAATTAAATAATTTATTTAATGACGTTAAATTTCCTTTAAATAAATAAGAGCAAAGGCTGTTAAAATTATCCAAAAGATCAACTAATTTAAAATCAACACTATATTATGGATAGCAAAATAATAAAATTAAATTAAATTAGATTAATTAATCTTAAAGGTGATTAGAGTCTTTGGCTGAGACTTCGATTTTCTTGACTTTAGAGTCTGGGCATTTTTGTGTTTTTTCTTTGGATTGTTTTTTTCAAGGAATTCTGTTCTTTAAGGAATTGTTAAGTTTAGGCACACACCCCATTTATTCGCCAGAAAATAAACTAAAATATAACAAAATGAATTAAGAAACAAATATACACCCCATTTATTCGCAAAAAATATTTTACCCAAAATTGAATTGAAGATGAAAAAATATTTTCTTGCGAATAAATGGGTATGTAGACCAGATAAGTTTCCTAGAGATAAAATAAAAATCATCAAAATGCAAACCTCCAGGATTCTTTTAACTAGAAATATTTAAAATTCAAAAATAACTGCTGCCACAATACTCTTTCCATTAAAAATAAATTAATTTAGTAATTTAACTCAAAATTATAAAAATAAATAATATTAAATTTATTAAAAGAAAATAAAAAAATAAAAAAGTAAAATAAAAAAATAAATTTATTTGTACAAAAAAAATTTAATTAAAAATGACAGATTATCCCAAAAAAATTTTTAAAATATTTTCTTTATTTTGTTTTTCAATTTTTTACACTTTTTCACCTTAAAACGCTCAAAAATATTTTTTCCCTCTTTTAAAAAATAAATAAAATTACTATACGGGCTTTTTCAATCATTCTCCAAAATTGGGTATAGACGGGGGAAATTGGGCCTATTTTAGTAAAGTTGTAGAGGTGAAAAGAAATAAAATAAGAGGAATATTACAATTGTTTTGTTGTTGTTGTAAATTGGGTTTTCAATTCAAATTTTGTTTTTTTAAAGAGGAAAAAAAGAAAAAAGGAAAGTTTTCTGTCGAGACAAGTTACTGGAACAACCGGCCCCCCTTTACTTTTTTTTAAATTTTTTTTTGCTTTTTCTTCTCTCAAATTCAAAATCTTTTTTCTCTCTTTTTTCAACTATACTACACATTTTTGCCATTTTCGGCTACTCTTCAATTTTGTATTTTCTCGATCGGTGTTCTCCTCTTTTCTCTATTACACAGCAGGAAGTCCCCCCTTTCTTCTCTTTTTTACTTTTTTTTTTAAAAAACTTTGATTGCTCTCTTTACTTTACGTGTTCATTCCTTTTGGCGGTTGATGGCAATATTCTCTTCTCTTTTGGGAAAAGTAAAGAAAAGACTCGAGGTCTTCTTTTGCATGAAAAAATATATAAATATTTTTGCTACTATTCTTCACCTTTTACAATTTTTCTTCTCTTTAGGCCAACCGAAAGTCTTTCGTTATATTTTCTCGACCGCCCATCTGTCCGCCGGCATTCCCGTCGACCTCAACAGAAAAAGTGGTTTTTACCTCTTTCGTCATAGCCCGCCCATTAAGTATTTAAATGGTTCAGATGAAGAGAATTACTATCAGAAGGCTTAGCATTTTTTAATATTAAAAATTTATTACGTTACACAAATTTTGTGAAAAAAAGAAGATGCGATTTGACATATTTCTGGTAATTGCCTTATCTTTGGGGGTTGCCGTTCAATCGGGAGGTAATTAACTTTTTTTTAATAATTTTTTAATTGTTGTTTATAGTTGTGAAAAGGAATCAAAACTCTTATGGAGATGAAGCTGGAGCAGGAGGTGCTGCAGGAGCAGCCCCCGCTGCAGGAGGAGAAGCGGCGGCCCCAGCCGGAGGTGAAGCTGCAGCCCCATCTGCAGGAGGAGAGGCTCCAGCTCCCGCTGCCGCCCCAGCAGAAGCAGCGCCAGCAGCACCCGCACCAGAACAAGCAGCACCAGCTGTTGCCCAACCAGCGCCAGCAGCAGCCCCATCTCAAGCTAGTGGTTACAGAAAGAAACGCTCTCAAAATTCGTAAGTTAATAAATAGATATATAGATTATCATATTATAACTTCGCTTTTTTAGTTACGGAGATGAGGCTGGAGCAGGAGGAGCTGCAGGAGCAGCCCCCGCTGCAGGAGGAGAAGCGGCGGCCCCATCCGGAGGTGAAGCCGCAGCCCCCGCTGCAGGAGGAGAGGCTGCAGCCCCCGCAGGTGGAGAATCAGCTCCCGCTGCTGCCCCAGCAGAAGCAGCTCCCGCAGCAGCACCGGCACCAGAACAAGCAGCTCCAGCTGTTGCCCAACCAGCACCCGCAGCAGCTCCATCTCAAGCCAGCGGATACCGCAAGAAACGCTCACAAAACTCGTAGGATTTAATAGTTTATTTAAAAGGATATATGTATATTTATTTTAACAGATACGGAGATGAAGCTGGAGCAGGAGGTGCTGCAGGAGCAGCCCCCGCTGCAGGAGCAGCACCAGCAGAAGCAGCACCATCGGCAGGAGGTGAAGCTGCGGCCCCAGCCGGAGGAGAGGCTCCAGCCCCTGCTGCTGCCCCAGCAGAAGCAGCGCCAGCAGCAGCACCCGCACCAGAACAAGCAGCACCAGCCGTTGCCCAACCAGCGCCCGCAGCAGCCCCATCTCAAGCCAGCGGTTATAGGAAGAAACGCTCTCAGAATTCGTATGTTAATGACTAAGTTAACAGTACAATTTTGAAAATTTTTCAGATACGGAGATGAAGCTGGAGCAGGAGGAGCTGCAGGAGCAGCCCCTGCTGCAGGAGGAGAAGCAGCTGCCCCAGCCGGAGGTGAAGCCGCAGCCCCCGCTGCAGGAGGAGAGGCTGCAGCCCCCGCTACAGGTGGAGAATCAGCACCCGCTGCTGCCCCAGCAGAAGCAGCACCAGCAGTAGCACCGGCACCAGAACAAGCAGCTCCAGCGGTTGCACAGCCAGCACCCGCAGCAGCTCCATCTCAAGCTAGCGGCTATTAAATTGATTTTTGAATTTGGAAAAATTAGCTACAAAAAGAAGACCACAACGTTTAAACGCCTTTTTGAGGCGTTCAGATTTCTAGCCATTTATTGTGAAAAAGATCACTGCCTTCCTCACTCTCATTTCTTCACTCAAATTTTCCTTCATCATTCTCCCTCCATTTTTTAATTTCTTTTTTTTTTCTCCCTTAATTAAATTTTTTAAATTTCCCCCAGTCATTTTTATTTTATTTTTAATAATCGTCCTCGTTGCCGATTAATATAAATAAATATATGTTTTATATATTTTTTGATAAGACTCACACCAAATTGGATTGGTCTTTTTTAATAATAAAAATTTCTTGTTTTAATTGTCAAAGTTTATTTAAAATATTATTTCCCGAGTAGTGGTCGAACCTTTAACCTTTACAATATAGGAGGAAGCACAACCGACTACACCACTGAGTTGTTGTTTTTATTCTTTAAAACTATTAATTAACTTTAAGGTTAAATAAATAAATCCGAGACTAAACATAAAGATTTTTTAAATCTATTTTTCTTTAAATAACAATTTTATATAATAAAAATATTAAAAACTAGTCTGCCTTTTTATTTGACTAACTGGACATACTCTTATATTATTATTTGAGCTAAAAATTACTTTTATTTTAGCCGTTCTTAATATTAGTTCTTTAAAAACGAAGTCAACTCTTTTGTGGACAAAAGTTAAAGAGATGAGAGTAAAACAAACATTTAGGACTTTATTGTTCTTTAATCAATCATACAATTCTAAAAAATATTATTTTTTGTTTATAATTAATTGAATCTTTTAAAATGAATTTTAATAATTTTATTAAATTATATTTTTATTTTCCTTATATTTTGATTATTATTACAAGTAAAAAATTATTTTATTTTAAATTAGGGATCAAATTACAGTTGACTCTCGTTATAAGGACATCCACTGGCCGTTCGCTTGTAGTCTCTTTATATAACGGGAATTAATTATAAAATAAATTGAATTTTAATTTTTTAATTAAATTAATTAATTAAATCTAGGTAGTACTATTGAAGCAGAAAATTCATTAAATATGCCTTTAAATGACAAACTAAGTGAAACAAAATCAATAAATTTAAATAATAAAAATAATGAAGCAGAAATTTCAATTGGACCATGTGTTAATAATTTATGTCCAAAAGGCTTTGAATGCATCGAAAATACTTGTTTTAAATGTAAAAATATAATAATTCAATTAAATATTTAAAATTAATTGGGAATTTTTTAATTTTTTTGTTAAATTATTTTCAGAGGGAGGGAAGGTTTTTTAGCAAATTTTTCCATTAAAAATAACTAAAAAAATATTTAATTTTAATATTATCTTATTTTTTAGCAGCAGAAAAACCAAAATCAGAAGATCGTATTTTATCAATTGGACCCTGTGTAAATGAAAAATGCCCTGACGGATTTAATTGTTATAAAAATGAATGTTATAATAATAATTAAAAAATAATATTATTTTTTTTTTAAATTTTATTGTAAAAATTGGTTTTAAAAAATTATTTTTTAAATAAATTTTGAGGGCAACTTTTCGAAAAATTACTAATTATTGGGATAAAATGTCTACTTATTTTCTAAAAAAATCTAAGACTCTAATTGCCATTTATTTTTCTTTTTTATTTTATTTACAATTTAAATAATTATAAAATACAAATATTGTACAGATGATTATTTTAAAAAATTAAATTAATTTTTTAAAATTATTTATGTCTTTCCAACATTTTTTTCAAGTGGAAGCCAATCAGTAACTGCCTCAAATGGGTCTACGTCATATTCATCATTTTGAGATTCCATAATTAATTTTAAAGGTTTTTTAAGTCCTTTGAATTGTTTTCGTTCTTTATCTCTTAAAAATATATTTTTAAATATTTTTTATAAAAATTTTTTTTAAAAGAGAACTTTAAAATATCTGCATTCCAACGTAAAATTCCCTTTGCAGCTTCAAATGGGTCTGTATTCGTTACTTTTCTTCTTTCCAATTCTTCATTGCTTGTTGCTTTGAGTCTCTGTTTAAATTTCTATTAAAAAAATTTTGGCATTTTGTCTTTTATTGTTTTTGACCATTATGAGAATTTACCATTATGAACTTATTTTTTCTTTTTTTTGGTTTACCCTATAAATAAATACTACATAATTTTGTATTTTTAAATAAAAATATTCGAAATGTTTTTTTTAATTTTTAAAATATTTAAGAGAATTTGAGAACAACCCTCAGGCAAAAAAAGTTTGTATACTTAAGGGTTTCTCTTCTTACAGGAAATGCAAAAAACGACAAAAAAGTGTTACCTAAAAAATGTTCCACCTTTGTTATTACAATGTAAAATATTTTTTATATAATTTACGTGCACAATTTGTAAAAACCAGTTATTAATATCTCTTTTCTTTTTTTTTTTACATCCTTACAACAAATTTAAAAATTTTAATTTTGAGAAAATGATAAAAAAAAAGTAAAAGATGGGAAAAAGGGAATCTTTTTAAAATAAAAATAAAATAATAATAATTATTTTTTTAAATAATTCTTGGAATATTTAAAAAAAATTTAAAGTTATGGAAACCTTAAAAGGAGAGATATAGAAAAGAAGCCAGGCCCAGAGACGTGAAACTCTATTTTTAATAAATCTAAGAGGGTTTTGTTTTTTCAGCCTTAAAAACTAAAAAATATCAGACTGATTATTTTAAATTTGTTCTATCAACACAAATATAAATTAAAAAATTGATTGAAGATTAGGTGATTTTCTGGTAGATTTTTTAATTAAATTATATTCAAGATAAAAGACTTGTTTATTTTGTAAAAATACTTACTTCCGGTAAAAATAATTTTGCTGGCCATTGTTCACCTGTTCGCAAAAATTCCAAACTGGATGCTCGTTTGGGTATATCAGCTAATAAATTTAAAAAAATTTAAAATTTTTTAAATTATTTAATAATAACCTGAACGTGCATTTGCTAGTACCAAAAACCAATAAAAAATTGAAAAATTTAAAATAATAAAATTTTTATTTTTAAATTCTCCCATATTTTATTTGAACAAAAAATTATAATTAAAAATAAAATTCTTTTTTATTTACTAATTTATACATAAATGTAATGGCCAAGGAAAAATGTTATTAAAAAATAAAAACTCCATTCTCTTTTTAAATAAAATGAAGCCAAAAAAGGTTCCAGCATTTAATTTTTAAAAATAGGGAAAAAAGCGAGAGGACGCGGAACAAAAAAAACAACAATTTTTACCTTTAAAAGATGCTTACAATTAATGACAGACAGTCATAGTTTAAATTATAAGAAAAAAATAATTAAAAATTACAAACAAAAAACAAAATTTATTTTTTTTTTAATTTTAAAGATAATTATTTTTGATGAAATAGACTTAACAAAAATATTTTAGTATTAGATTTATTTACAAGAACAAGGATATTTTAATGTTTCTAATTCTCTTTTAAATGTCAGCTTTTTATTTAAACCATTTTTTCATGGCTTAAATTTACTCAATAAAAAGTACATATTTTAGTCCAAAAAATTAAATATAAAATGATATTCATCACAAATTAAAAACAAAATTATTATATTCAAAAAAAATTTTTTTGAATTTAAATATAAAAAAATATAAAGGTTTATTAATTTTCAAGTCAAAAGTGAATCGAACGAGTGTAGTCATATTCGACTGTTGGAATTACAGCCTAAAACAAAAAATTTTAAATTTAAAGTTAAAAATCAAAGAAAAACCTGTACAAATTTGAGGAAAATAAACAAATAATCAATAACAAGTAATTCTTTCCCACTTTCCTGAAATTGTTCTATCAATCGTTTCATTACAGGTGCATGTCTACACGGATGAATAGTAGCCAAAATTAAACCAGAAATATGTGGATGTGATTCCAAAGTTATTGTTTTATCTGCATGTTCCTTTAAATAAAAAAGACAAAAAGTTAAAAATTAATTTTTGGAATTGTTGCAATCCTAGAAAATCACCCCAAGCTAGTGGTAGCCATTTTATCATAAATATAAATATCAAAATGATAGTGGCGGAACAAGCTTCGGTCACAGATCTTATGCTTTCACGGGACAGTGCTAGATTAGCATAACATGTCCTCAACTGACTGATGCCCAGACATTTTTGATTTTAAAGTCGCAGGAACCCTGATAAAACTCGGTTCCATGTATTCGGTAGAGTTAACGCTCCTGACGCCAATATAGTTTTAATCCGTTGCGCTTTACTTTACTTCGTTGACCTCCCGCTTGTGACTGCCAAATCCAACGATTTCGACCAGTCTGGGCCCATCAAGCAATGTAGCAAGCAGTAGCAACAGAAGAGAGCATAGAATTGAAGTCTTTTTTGGCCAAGGTCCGGTGTCGAGCTCCATTGGATGCAGGCAGCGGAAGAGCATGAAGTGTTGTTGTTTGTTTTGATGTAGACGATGTTGGAGAATGGCTTTTATACTATTATAAATCTGCCGTTTATATAGTAACACTCCACCATGCTCAACAAGAATAGCTTTTAAAATACTATAAAAAGTCATCGAATTAACACACATATCAACTACTAGATCGACTACTCATCAACTACTACATCAACTCATCACCAAACCGTCCTCAACTCAATCGTCACGGTACGCATCTTTAATTTATTTCTTAACTCTAATCAAAATAATTTTTTTTCTTTTTAGCAATGTTCGGTGCTCGTCGACGAAACTCGTTACGTGGCGACTACAGGGAGCACAGGCGTTTCCGCAATCGACGTGAATATGCTGCTTGGTGGGATACTGGCGAAGTGAACAACTGGCGGATCAATTCAAGACATCCAAGTCGCCATGGCACAGTCGAATACTGGAGATGTGCGGTAAATAAATTATCTTTGCGATAATTTAATAATTAAATTTTTTCCCTTTTTTCAGTTTGCAGTTGGGCGCTTCTTCACTTGTCCGAGCCGCATTCGCATCACGTTTGGATTCGGCGACCGTTTTGTGATCATCGCCAACGCCAGAAACCACCCACACAATCACAATCGTGTCACTAACACTGTCAGTTTTTCTGTTCTAATATAATTTTTTTATCCAATTTCAGGATAACAATCCCAACGTCGTGCGCCGTGTTACTCCAATGGAAGCTTCACCGATGCTGACTGCCCGAACCGTCCATATTGGTCCAAGGCCAAGCAAATCTGTCCCAAATCAATCAACATCGGCTGGAGCAAAGGGAGCAGCGTCATCCGCCCCTACTAAATCGGCAAGTGCGACACCAGCAACATCAGCCCCTTCGACAACGGGAGCAGCTACTCCATCGACGTCCGCTCCATCAACATCGGCTGGAGCAAAGGGAGAAGTGTCAGCGGCAAAAGCATCTGCCCCTACTACAGCAGCAACACCAGCCCCTTCGACAACAGGAGCAGCTACTCCATCGACGTCGGCTCCATCAACATCGGCTGGAGCAAAGGGAGAAGTGTCAGCGGCAAAAGCATCTGCCCCTACTACAGCAGCAACACCAGCCCCTTCGACAACAGGAGCAGCTACTCCATCGACGTCGGCTCCATCGACACCAGCAGCTGCTCGTCTTCTCAAACCGCCAGCATTTGCTTTGGCTGCAAGCAATAATGGAACAACTAGCAACGTCAGTTTAAATTTTTTTGACCTTTAAATTTTTATTTTTTACAGGCAGTACCGTCCTTTTCAGTGGCTAGTCAACCATCTGCGGGAATGGCCTCTGCTCAAAAGCCCGCTCCAGTGGGCAACAAGGAAGAGAAGAAAGAAGACATCAAGAAGGATGAGAAGAAGGAGGACATCAAGAAGGACGAGAAGAAGGAGGGCATCAACAAGGACAAGAAGGAAGACGTCAAGAAGGATGAGAAGAAGGAGGGCATCAACAAGGACAAGAAGGAAGACGTCAAGAAGGACGAGAAGGAAGACGTCAACAAGGACAAGAAGGAAGACGTCAAGAAGGACGAGAAGAAGGAGGGCAACAACAAGGACAAGAAGGAAGACGTCAAGAAAGACGAGAAGAAGGATGACGTCAAGAAGGACGAGAAGAAGGAAGACGTCAAGAAGGACAAGAAGGAAGACGTCAAGAAGGACGAGAAGAGAGGACCTGGTTGATTAAATTGACTTTTCCAATTAACCCCCTATATATGTATGTTGTATATATTCACTTTTTCTTTGTAAATATTGTGTATATATTATTGTCATTTGTTTCCATTCACTATTTGTATATTATATGTAAATAAAAATTGATATATTTGTTTTGATTTTTGACAGTTTTTTACTTAGGGAAAATAAAAATTTTTGTGTCAATCCTTTCTAATGAACTTTGTATTTTACTAGGAGAAAACACTGAAAATTTTGCAAAAAAAAACCTCTGAAAAGTCTTCTTTCATTTTATTAACGGCCAAAGGGGAGCCATTCTCGTCATAACCAACTAACCAAAACCTTGGTACCTAAAAATACAAAATAACCTTAAAATTAAAATTAAAATCAAAAACTTGGTAATATTTATCATATGTAATGTGTAAATCATATCTTCTTGTTTTTAATAAACTATTAGAAGTTGAGTCTTCATCTTTTGTTAAGTTACGCTGTAAAACAAATCTAAAAAATAATTCCCAAATATAAAATGAAACCAAGAGAATTAAAAGTATTTATTTTAGTTTAAAAATCAGAATATTTTTGAAAAATCAGAATTATATTTATTCTCTAACAATAAGTGGAAGCATTTCATTATTTAGATTAAAACTCGTAGATACTTACAAAGTTGGTTAAAATAAGCAATTATTTGCTTTTAAAAATAAAAATAATTCAGAAAAACTTATTATTCGGTAAAAAAAATAAATAAACCTGGAAGAATCTTCTTCTTCTTCTAATAATCCACTAGATAAATATTCATCCAAATCAATAGGTTCACATTCTTCATCACAATCATTTTCTTCTTCGTTTAAATAATTTTCTTTTGAATTTTCTTTTTTATTTTCATCTTCCTCTAAATCTTTAGGAGCATAATTAATTTCAAAATCAAAATGATGTGTATCAACCCATTCATTTTGTTCATCACCAACTTCTGTAGATTCTTCTTTAATTATCTATAAAAAAGTTTCTGACTTTAATTAAATTTGATAAAAATAATGAAATATTTCAGGGAAAACTAAAAAAACCCAAAGAAACAAGTTCCCAACATATTTAAATCTCAATTAGTATTAAAAACTTATGTTTAATAAAACCTTTTCTTTAGATTCATCATAACCCATAATTTGAGCACATCTTTGATGACAAGGCACTTGTTTAGTAATTAAAAATTGTTTGTCAGCAGGCAAATATGAACATGTCCTTTAAAAAACATAAAAAGAAAATTAATTTAAAAAATATTAACCCATTAGCATCACTAGCTTTCGCCCAAGACCATGTAGGACATAAATGAACTAAATGGTCACCAGCTTAAATTTAAAAATAATCTTTTAAAAATCCAAAAAAAATATTTTCAAACCTGCAACAAATTCTTCA
Source organism: Meloidogyne chitwoodi (assembly GCA_015183035.1). Taxonomy (NCBI): domain Eukaryota; kingdom Metazoa; phylum Nematoda; class Chromadorea; order Rhabditida; family Meloidogynidae; genus Meloidogyne; species Meloidogyne chitwoodi. Next base: position 534,787 of record JACZZP010000010.1, read on the forward strand.
GGTGTAAGAACTCCAGTTTCTTTAAATTTAGATTCTCGAAGAACAGGAGTTAAATATTGACCTACTGATAATGCGGCACTTTTAAATTGATTAACCAAATCGTTCATTTTTAATATATAAAAATTAAATAATAATTCTAAAAAATAGAAAATAAAAAAATACTTTTAAAAAACATAAATCAAAAAAATTTTTCAGCATTGTTACTGAAAAAAAGGATACGCGCGTCGGCGGGTACACCCCAGTTTACCGCAAGGCCGGTTTACCGCAGGGCTATAACTCTGTTTATAATTGTCATATAATAGAGATCTTAGTGTCATTCGACTCAGCTCGTCGAGCTGAGTCGAACCATGTTTGGGTCGAAATTTTTTGGTAAATATAAAATAAGTCATAGCCCTGCGGTAAACCGGCCTTGCGGTAAACTGGCCTGCTCCCCGCGTCGGCCGACTAGGAGAAAGAAGTCTCTAGTTCCTCTTTATCTCTAATTCTCTTTATTTAGCTACTATTTCGCGCCATTCAAGGCTTTACGCAAATAAAAATACTCAACACTCAAAAGTGCGCACTCAACTGGACTTTTAGAAAAAGAAAGAGGTTAATTTGTAGTACAGTATACATAAAAGAATAAATAATAGTTCAAGAGTGGGATAGATGGTTAAGCGGGATATGAATAAAAATGGAGTAGAAGGTTTTATTTATTTAGAAATATTTTTTTAATTTTTAACCCCTTTTTTATTTTTTTAATTTTTATTTAACTAGTATCAACACACTTTTTTCTATTAAAAAAAATCACACATTTTATGTCCCAAACTGACTAATCACCTACTGCGAAAGAGCTTTTTTTAAAAAAATTTTCTATTCATTTTTTATTTCTTTTTTAGTTGTTCAACTATTCATTTAAATAAATGTCCCTTTAATCAATTTTATTAAAAAAATGTTTTTAAATTATTTAATTATTCCAAAAAAGCCTCGCCGTCAATTTCTCCCATTATCATTATCTGAGTGGGATTTATATTGCAGAAGAAAAAGAAAAATTAAATTAAATTCAAATTTTTGGTCAAAAAAGAGGTCTAAAAGTGCAGAACAAAATTTATATAATAATGAAAATGACAAGTATTATCAAAATATAAAATTTAGAAATAAAAAAATTATTAAAAGTTTATTAACAAACAAACAAAAAAGAAGTAATAATTATCTTTGTGTTGTGGAGGATCGAATGAGTAAGTGTGTTATTTTTTTTGTTTTTAAATTTAATTTTCTCGTTACCAATGAATGGGACATTTATCTGTATTTTCCGAAATTTGTTCCAAAAAATCCCTCCCGTAAAGTTTGTAAAAAATCCCCGGGATTCCATAAATTTGATTATGCCCGTCTCTAATTAAATCGAAAACTGGGAACATGAAAAAGAATAGAGAGAGGTAAAACTGAAAGAAAGATTTTCCCCAATTTTACCATGAAACGGGGTTATATAATTTAAATATTTTTTTTTACTCAAATTAATCAAAATTTTATTTTCTCTTTTAGGCATAGCTTCATCAACATGTTCAGCCCCATCATCCACTCAAAGACAAAGTCGAAACAGAATAGCTCAAAGATTTGCTAAACGTTCAAAATCACTAGTAAAATTACTTAGTGCATTAAAATGTTCAAGTAAATCTACAAATAATGAAGAAAGAAAAAAAGAAGAATGTCATCAATTTTTTGATAAAACAAAAGAAATAAAATTTCAAAATAATAATGAAAAAGAAGAAGAAAATAATAATTTTAGAAAACGTTCAAAATCATCAACAAATTTAAAAGGAAAAGATTTAATTATATCATCATCAAATTATCCAATTAGAGAAGTTCATTGGCAAATGTATCAATCACGTTTACAATTAAAAATGAGTTCTACAAAGCTTTAAAAGAAAAGAAAGAAAGAATATATTTAACTAAATGTTAGTTCGTCCCCGTTCCCCCGCACAACTTATTACTCAAAAAAATCACAAAAAGGCTGTTCTCTATGAGCTGTCCCCGGCAATTGACAATGTCCCCCATACTTGCGACATTTCTGGTCCCCTTTGCTCGTTAAAAGTCCTCCCCGCTCTACGGGGACGAACTTACTTAGTTTAAACTTGTAAAAAAATTAATTTAAAAAATAAATATGTTGCATTAAATATATTTAAAAAAAAATAATTTTATTCATATAAAAATATTATGGTTATATTTAATTTTATTAATTTATTTGTACAAATTCTCTCAAGTAAAATAATATATTTTAATTAACGAGTTTCTATAATAGCATAATTTCCAAAACAAATCCAAGAGACAAGAAGACAACAAACAATTGCTTCTATTGTCATACCTAAAATATTTTAGATTTTATTTTAGCTGAACACCCCATTTATTCGCAAAAGAAAAAATTTTACACCCAAAAATGAAAAATATTTTCTTGCGAATAAATGGGGTGTTCCTCTAAAATATTTAGAAAGTTCAACGTTAATTATCCAAAGTATTTAAATTATCTTTTTATTTTAATAAACTTACAAATAGTAATTCCAACCACAATTTTATAGTCTTCAGTTCGAGAATAACGTTCATTACTAAAAAGGAAGAAAATACAAAGAATAAGTGACAAAATTGAAAGTCCAGCAATTATTGAATGTGTAATCATATCCTTTTAAATTAATTAATTTTAATTTTAAAATATTTAATAATAAAACCGATCGATAAAAAGTCAAAAAACGGTTCAAAACGGGTGGAAGAGCCCATCCAAGCAAAAAACCACAAGTCAGTACAAGAACAATGAAAGTGTTAACATACCATTGCCAAATAGAATTACGTAAAATAAATATTAAAACAAGCACTACGAGTCCAATAATCTTTTTTAAAAAAATATTAAATTTATTTTTAAGACGCAAACACTTTAAAAAATTTTAAAAAATTTATTATAATATTAAACTGTTCCAAAACTTGTCTCTACTTTAGGTGAACACCCCATTTATTCGCAAAAAATAAAATTATTTATCAAAACATTCGAACACGATAAAAAAATTCAAATTGAATAAAATATTTTTTTTGCGAATAAATGGGGTGTTCTTCTAAAAGTAGAAATGTTTTTAATATTGTTCAATAATTAAAAAACCTTTTTATTTAATAAAAACTAACTGCAGAAATTAATTTAATACTCCAAATAGGTATCATTCGAATTCTTGGTCCAGCATTGCCAGCAGCAGTTCTTGTGGTGACTGTTCTAGTTGTTACGGTTGTAGCCATTTTATTTATTTATTTTTTATTAATAAAATTAATTAAAATGTAAAAGTCTCTGAAATTAAAATTTGTAAAAATTAATTTATAAATAATATTTAATCAATATTATTTAATTTATTTTTCTTCAATTTTAATTTTTATTAAAATAAAAATAAATAAATTTTTTATTAAATAAACCATGTGGCAGAAAATAAAAAAAAATTAAATAAAAGAAGAAAAGAATGTATCAGTCAATAATAAAACTAAAAATAAAATTAAAATCTAAAAATATGTCCTAAAGAAAAATAAAAATAAAAAATAAGAGAAAAAGAAATATATATTTTACATTTTAGCTCTTCAAGCCTTTATATAAAATTAAAAAGAAAAGAAAACAAAAAATATATTTAGTGGTAAATACAAAAATAAAAGAAACAAAAATGTGAAAAAGAAGCTCTTTTTTAATTTAATAAAATAAAAAAGTCAAATAAATAAATAATTTTATTTTTGATAAATTTTAATATTTCCTCTTGTATTTAACATTTCAGGTAATTCTCTTTAAAAAAAAAATTATTAAAAAAAATGTGTTAAATTCAGTAGCAAATTAAAAAAATATTTTTTAATAAGCTGTAGCTCCTATTTAAATTATTTTAAAATTTTATTGACTACCTACTACTAAAAAAAATTAAAATAATTCCCCCCTTTACACTTACTTTAAAATAAATAAATAATTATTAAAAAAAATTAACCCAATCCAAGGAACGCCTGCCATTTGTAAAAACATTCTCCATTCAAAACCAACATTTTTACAAGATATTTGTAATAAATCTTCTTTTGAATTTTCTATAAATATTTAATTAATTAAAATTTAATTTAAATTAACTAATTTCATCAATATCATGTTGTGCTTTAATTTTACAAACTAAAATTTTTAATTTTCTTGAAACATCATTTTCTACGTTAAAAATATGCATATCCCCTTGTCTTTCAATAAAAAGTAAAATGTCAAGTAAAAGGCCAACTAAACGAGCATAAACACGGCAATAGTCTAATGATAACTATTCAAATAATTTAAAAAAAAAATAATTTAAAAATATTTATTTAATTTAAAAAATGGTCAAAAAATTTTTTTTTAATTTATAAAAATTACAAAAATAATTTAAAAAAAGGAAAAAAAATAAATTCATAAAAATTCCCCCTACTCCCTCACAATCTTCTCTAAATTTTTTTTAATTTAAATATTAAATATTTTATTTAAATTAAATAATTTATTCTTATCGGAAAGAATATATTTAATTAATTAAAAATAATTTTTTAATTAAAAAATGGCTAAATTAATTTCTTATTAGTTAGGCAAAATATTTAAAAAAAAAATTAAAATTAAAAGAAAAAACCTCTTTAGGATCAAAATGCAACAACAAATCTTGTACAATAATATTTTCCAATTTACTTAACAAATGTTCATAAAAATTGCAAGCATCAGGTTTAACCAAACAAAGTAAAAAATAACCCAAAGGAAAATTATTTAAATCTTCAATTGAGCCAATTCCAATTCTTCTGGGTGTTGAAGGTAATTGATTTATTGTTGATAAAGTCTTTTTTTCTTCAATTTCAATTTTATTAATTTTTCTTTTATTATTATTATTTGAAACATCTTGACATAAATATTCCAAATCTTTTTTTGTATTTTTATTATTTAAACAAATAAAAGCATAATCATATTCTAATAATATAACTATTAATTGTTTTAATTCTAAAGATATTTTGTCGTCTCTGAAATTTTTTTAATTTTTAAATTAATTTTTTTAGAGAATACGAGATATATAAAATACGGATTTTTAAATTTTGCTACCAAAAGTCCGCAATTTCTGTCCGCAACTTTTTTTTAATTTAATAAATGATATGCACATTTCTATGGAGAATGTGAGAACAATTTTTGTTTATTTTAGGAAAGATTGTTGATTTTATGTATCAAAAGTGGACAAAATGCGGACAAAAATTGCGGATTTTAGGCAACAAAATTAAAAAATTTTAAATCAAAAAATTCACTCACTTAAAAAATTTAATAATTCCTCTAGAAAACTTTGACAAAGTAGAAAGAAAATTAATATCAGAATAAACCTCATTAAAATCAGAAAGTAATATACACACCCATTCCCATCTTTTATTTGCATTTGTGGGTGGATTTGCTTCCAAAATTTCCATCAAAAAATTAAAAACTTCTTTTCGAATAAATTGAAAGTGTTCAGAATTATTCTAAAAAAATTTAAAAAATAAATTAAAAATAAAAAAGAATACATGTAAAAATCGTTTAATAAGTTTATCAATAATTTCTTTGGGAAGATTAGTTCCAAAAGTTTGCCTAAGTTCACTCAAAATAGATTTAATTTGAAATTCCTGAAACTAAAAAATAATTTTATAAAAAAATATATTTTTTATAATTAAATAAATACATAAATATCGTTAACATCACATCTTTTTTCAAATAATTTTCCAAGACTATTTTCATCCATAAATTGATTAGTGTTTATTTTGGGAAGTGAAGACTAAAATATTAAAATTAAAAAAAATACTCAAAAATGCTTTTTTTAATTCAAAATTGTAATAAAATAAAGTTACTTTTTTTATTTTTTTAAAGAGATTTTCATTATTTAAATATTTAAAATTTCTTAATTTTTAAAAAAACCTCATTATTTGCAGCAATTCGCATTCTTTCAACTAAACCTAAATTTGCTGTAGCCCAATTTAGATTAACCTTTTTTAATTCAATTGAAGAAAGAAGCAAGTCAAAGAAGTCAACATTTTCCATTTATTAATTCAAACAAAAATTATAAAAAAAAACAAAATATTAATTTAAAATTATCTATAATTCTAAAACAGAATATTTTATAAAACAACTCCAACAAAATTATTTTAAATAATTGTTTAGTTAAAAACACATAAAATACTATAAAACATAAGTCAATATAAATTTATTTTAAAATAAATATAAAGTCAAATTTATTTATGTCCAATATAATTTATTTTGAGATTCTCAAAAATCAATAATTTGTCAATCATTCATTTCTTATAGAGAACATCTTGTTTAAGTAAGTAGAATTTATTTTCCAGATAAAAAACATAACAAATTGCAACCAATGAGATGAATACCGACGAACACCAACACATGGTCACTCCTGTTACCAAATTCACCATAGATTGATTAAGTCTTTCTGAAAAATTAAGTTTATTGAAAAAGTGATATAAATTCTAATTTGAAATAACCCTTTTATATTTTTTAAACTAATTATGTAAACAAAAAATGTATTACCAACATCCACGGCACAAGTACATTTGTACTAAAAATTATTTAAATTAAAAATTCTAAAATAAAAGAAACCTCCACTTTTGGAAAAGATCTGCCTAGATCCGGAAGTTTATCTTCATTAAAACGAAAAGCTGTCGTAGAAAAATAATTTTTAAAGAAAGCAAATTTCGTCACAACAGAACGTCCCATCTAAAATAAAATTAAATAAAATTTATCTTTAAATTTAAAAGGATACAAGTTTTTTTGAGATTAATGACAGCATATTATTGGAATAATATAAATAAAAAATTGAAAACCTGTAAAGAAAAAAATAAAATTAATAATTTATAAAGATAGACTAATAGAAAATTGTTTTTTAAATAATTGTTTAGTGATAAACACACAATATTAAACTATTAGTGCATAAGTCAATATAAATTTATTTTTAAATAAATATAAAGTCAAATTTATTTATGTCCAATATAAATTTATTTTGAGATTCTCAAAAAATCAAAACATTGTCAATCATTCATTTCTTATTGATAACATCTTGTTTAAGCAAGTTGAATTTATTATTCAGAGAAAATACATAATAGAGTGTTGACAATGAGAATAATAGCGACGAGAAACAACAAATGATCATCGCTGATGTAAAAGTCATCAAAGACCATGAAAGACTTTCTGAAAATAAATAGTTTATCAAAAAATGGATATAGGTAAATTAAATCAAAAAACCTAACTTAAACAACACTTTAATAACTTAAAACTATATTATGTAAACAAAAAATGTATTACCAACATCTCTGGCACAAATACATTTGCTCTAAAAAATATCAAAATTAAAAATTCTAAAATTATTTTAAAAACCTCAAATTTTGAAACAGCTTTGTCCGGTTCCGCTCGTTTAAGTTCATTAAAACGAAAAGCTGTCGTTGAAAAATAATTTTTAAAGAAAGCAAATTTCGTCACAACAGAACGTCCAACATAAAATTAAAGATAAAAATTGTTTTTTAAATAAAAAGATACAAGTTTTTTTGAGATTAATGACAGCATATTATTGGAATAATAAAAATAAAAAATGAAAACCTGTAAAGAAAAAATAAAATTAATAAAATAATTAATAAAAATCCACAAATGTAATGAATCTTTTAATTTGTAAAAATTTGTACGTTTTATTTTTTACCAAAATGGAATTATTTCAAAATGTAAACTTTTAAAAAATCTAATTGCAAAAATATCAATTTTATTTAATAAATTTGTTTCTTCAGAAAAACATTTTTTAATGTTAAATTTTCGATTACAATTTTCATCTTCTTCCATTAGATATTTTTCAAAAAGAAAAGAAGTTGAACGTTATATTGAAAGACAGGCTAATGATCAATATTCACGTCGGGCTAAAGAACATTCTTATCGAGCAAGAAGTGCATTTAAATTATTGCAAATTAATGAGAAATTTAGTTTTATAAAACCTGGTATGATTTTAATAACTTTTTAAAATTTAAAAATTGTCTAAAATTCTTTAGATTTATTCTAGTTACTTATAGTAAAATTATAATGCTTTATTTTAAAAAAATAAAAACATAAATTTTATCATAAAACAATTTTTTTAAATTTCATTTTAAGGACTTGTAGCACTCGACGTAGGAGCAGGTTTTTATTTTACAAATTTTTACGTTTTTAACCTTTTTTGCTTGCTCAATTGTCAGCTCCCGGTTCGTGGTGTCAAGTTTTGAGTGAACTGATCTTTCCACTAAATACTGAATCTTATTCAAAACAACAAATGGTTACAGGAGTTCAAAAGATGAATAATTTAAAGGAAATTGTTGAAACTAATCAAAGTGGCTATATTTTAGGCATTGATTTGCTTGTAAGGTTTTTAAAAATATTTTTTAGTAAAAAATCTTTCTAAGCCAGTTTCACCAATTGATGGAGTTGATTTACTTTGTAAAGCAGACTTTCTTAAGCCTGCAACACAAACAGAAATTATTCGAAGGCTTGAAGGAAGACAAGTAAATTTATTGCTTAGCGACATGGCACCAAATCCTACTGGTTTTTTATTTTAAATTTTAATTTATATAATTTCTCTAGGAGATTCTCATGTTGATCATTTTCGTATTATCCAACTTTGTAAATCCCTATTAGATTTTGGTACTAAAGGAAATTCCATTGATGGAAAAACAATTTTGGCGAAAGATGGAATATTTCTTTGTAAGGTTAAAAAATTCTTTTTAATTTTTTTTAAATTTTTTTTAAAGATTTTTGACGGTCAAGACAGAGGTGAATTTAAAAATAGTTTAATTGAACAATTTTGCAGAGTACAATTTATTAAGCCAGATGCAAGTAGAGATAGCAGTTCAGAAATTTATATTTTTGCTTCAGGTTTTAACTATGACAAAAGGAGAAAATGAAAAAAAATTTTAAATTTTGTTTTTTTATTATTTTTATGTTTTATCAAATTAAAATGTTTTTAAATTTTAATTTTTTAAATTATTATTTTTTTGGTTTAATTACCAATTTTTAAATTAATATTCTTTTTTTATAGTGGATATTTTATTTTTTTAATTTTCAAAATTCCAAATCAAAAGTTTTAAGATTTCTCTTCATCAATTTTCTTTTTTATCCGCAATTTAAAAATATTTGTCCGCAAAAATATTTTTTTTCAGAAAATATAATTAATTTTAAATAAAATGTCTGAAAATGATCCTCAATTGGAAGAAAATTCTGAAGAACTCAACAAAAAGAATGAAGAATTACTTTTACGTAGTAAAGTGATGGAGCGAGTTAATAAAAAATTAAATTCGGAGAAAAATGAGTTGACACGTAAACTACACGCAATTAAGAATTTTATACGTAAATTAATTTCTAAATTGTTTTTAATAATTTTTTTAGCATTACAAGGCTGTATCAGACTTACTTTGGAAAAGTTTCGTATTCTTGCACTTAATCCAACACTTTTGGCCATTTATTCAGGGCCCATTCAATTGGGAGGTTTTTATTGGAAACTCTGTGCTGAACGAAGGTTTTTGTTAATTAAAATTAAAAAATTCATTTAAAAATTATTTTAAAGTGTGGATAACTGGTTGGGTCTTTTTCTTTGCATTTATGTGCCAAAAAGTTGTCCTGAAGTGTGGGAGTGCCGTGTTAATTTGTAATTATTTATTTTAAAAAATTAATAGAAATTATATAAAATGTTTTTTTTAGCACTTTTTGTATGAAACATACAAGTGATGTAGAAGCTTGTATTCATCGAAGCAATGGGAAACCTATTGTTTTATCGAATGCTTTGGGACGCCGTGGAAGGAGTGGTTTTGCGGATTTTGTTGGAATTTATGTAATTTTATTTTTTGAATTTTTTTTAAAGTAATTTATTTTTTAAGCATTTGTTGGATCCTCAAAGTGGTAATTATTTTTAAATTTTCAAAATATTTTTAATAAAAATTATTTATAGGATTTGCTGATCTGCAGGATTGTGTTAAAATGGGTGTTAGTTTTACGATTGTTTATTCAACTCAAACTTGAGATAAAAAGATGAAAATCAAATTTTGAAAAATAAAAAAGTTGAGAGATCTCAGAATTCTAGTTTGCCTCATTTTCTCTTAAAAATTTTTTGAGTGCCTTTTCTTGGCTTATGATCTTTTTATTGTTGATTAATTTATAAAATAAATACCTATTTTGTTTTTTACTCAAATGTTTATTTTGGCCTGCCATCAAAATGATATGATTTTTAAAATGTAGAAAAACACGTTTTTGACCTTTTGTCTAATGTTTTGCCCAAACATAAAGGTTTATTATTAACAAAGTGATCGGCGTGGATTTTTAGAGTCCAGTATGATTAATATCATCATCAGAGTATAAAATCGAATGGCAGTGAATTGGACGTTCACCAACCTCAAAATATCTGTCCACTTTCTCGATGGTGTATGTTTTGCCGTCTCCGGTTTCTATGTATCCATCAAATATACCACCAAACAATGTTCCATAAACGATTGAATTAGGTTCACCTTAATAAAATTAGTAGAAATTTATTCAATTTTTAAAATATGTATATAACAATAAAATTAGTAGTTTATTCAATTTTTAAAACAATAATAAAAATTAAAACAACCTGAAAGATGCCCTTCATAAATGAACTCATTAGGCTTGATTACGTTGGAATAAACACCATCAACGTCAATGATGTGGTTATCAGAAAAAACGTCATTATTGGAATTTAAAGGATTAAGTATGAGATGAAAATCCCTGAAAATCAATAATTATGTACAATTATCGGCAAAAATTTATTTATTTGTACAAACAATTTAATGTTTTTAAGCCCATAAATTAAAAAAACTGTCAAAAATCAATTTATTGTTTATAATAGAAAACCTATTGTATATTCGGGATCTAAATTTAACATCCGTAGTAGAACGACCGTTGGATTCCCGACTTCGCCGAAATTGTATAGGCTCATAGTTAAGTTCATCATACGTGTCAAGGTATTTGTTAAAGCAAAACACTATAATTTAATATTAAACTTTAAAACAAAAATATCGATAGACAAAAATAAAACACTTTTAAATAATTTAAGAACTCACTTAAGTCGAATGCATTAAAATTGATAAGTAGAAAAAATATATAGAACATTAATATTTGTAATAAATGCTTCAATCTAATTTTTTATTATATATAAATTGTTTTATAGAAAATGTTATTTCAGAACTTTGAACATTTTTTTTAGAAATTATGAAATCAAATTTTATTTTTCTTTAACACAAATTTTTGGATTTTTAACTTTTTTAGTTATTTTCAAATAATTTTTTATTCTTTTTTAAGCTCAGAAATATGTATTTTATTTTAAAATATCATTTTAATTTATTTTTTATTTTATCAAGATAGTTTTAACTTTTAATAAAAACACAAATATTTTAAGACAAATTTAAAAAAGAAATATTCCCCTAATATTAATAGCTTTTTAAGACGGCTAAAAAAGGCTTTACGACTTATTATCAACCGACTTAACGTCAACGAACAATTCGTCAATAAAAAGGAGTTTTAGTGATGCATAAATCAAAAACACCTTTTTCATTCAATAAACTCGGTCTAATGCGCGAAGCGAGATGGTTTTATAAATTTTAATTGAAATTTTCATAATTTAAACTTTTTAAATAATCAATTAAATATAACAATAGTTTTTTTAAATAAAAATTAAATTTTTAATTATTTTTAATAGAAATATGTTCAATCTTTTTATTATTTTTTCTATAATTTTCATGATTATTTGTCCAAGGCCCTTTACTTTTATTTGAATAATAATCCATCGGATATTCATTTATTAAAAAATTATTTGAAATTGCTGAAGATAATTCATATGGAGTTAATAAAGGATATTTAAATGTATGTCCCCAATCAATTGAAAGTCTTGGGCAAGCAACTTGAACCCAACTAAACAAATTGAAAAATATTAATTATTTAAATAAAAATATATTTACCAATCTATTGAAGTAAATTTATCTAAAATTGTTCCAAATATTTCAGATAAAAGTATTTTTACTGGTTGTTTTCCATTCAAAATTAATTGTTGTTCAAGATACTTTTTAAAAAAATTAAATTTTAAAAGTGAGAAAGAAAAAATTTTTTTTAATTCAATTTTTGTAGAATTATTTCAACTAATCAGAAAATTATTAGATTTTTTCTTTAAAGTATTTAAATTTCATTCTCTCCCCTGTTTCTAATTAAAATCTAAGAAAAGGAAGTAATAAGATAACTAATTTCCGGGTCGCTGGGTGAAACAGCATGGCCTAGTGGATTAGGGCGCAGTCTAAAAGCTAAGGGCTCGAGTTCGAAGACTACAAATTCCCTCTAATTTTTAAGAAGTCTGAGCAATCTCAACCTTTTCAGTTAAGTTTAATTTTATTTCCCTTAAAAAATATTTTTTAAATAATTTTAAACCTCAAAAATTTTAATATTGCCTTGTCTTCCCAAAGTTCCAAGTATTAAACCAATTCTTTTTGCTTTTTTTGCTGCTTCAACAGCTTTTTGTCTGTTAGATATTAACATTTCAAAACCATATTTTTCAACAGTAAATTCATGAGAATAAGGATTATATTGATAAGCTGGAATTTTTGGATTGTGTATCATAATTGATTCTAAATGAAAACGTCCATCACCTAAATAACTTTAAAAAAAAAGAAAATATTAAAATTAAAAATAAATAAATTACATTATAGCAGAAATATCATCAGATAATTTAGGGGATGTACAACCCAAAAGTTCTCCTGGACTAAGTGGATTTGCTTGAGGAATGACTATTTGAAAACCATCATTTTCCAATTGTCTTTTGACTGCCTAAATATTTATTTTTTTTTAATTTTTAAAATAAAAAAAACTTGTAAAGAAGCAACAAATTGTATTGTACTAACCAAAGCAATTTTTATAAAATTCTTGGATTTATCAAAATGTTCTTTTATTGTATCAAAAAAATGTGTAATTTGTATATCAATATTAACAAAAATATAAAGTAAGTGAATTCCAACTGTATGTTGTATTGGAACCTTTTAAATAAATAAAATGTGTAATTTTTAAAAATTATTTTATAAATTAGAGTTAAAAAATAAAAGGATTTTTTTATTAATTCGAAACCAAATGCTTTAAAATATAATAAAATGTTTTTTTATTAAAAAAAAAGAATTGTACTTTAAGGTATACACCCCATTTATTCGCAAGAAAATATTTAATTTTTAAAATATTTTTCTGCGAATAAATGGGGTGTATACATATCTACTGTTTCTAAAAATCAAAAAAAAATAATACCAAACAACTATGTGCATAATGTACAAGTAAATCACATCCTAAAGCTTTAGCTGTATAATCATCTACACAACAAGCACCATAAGTAACATCACCCAAAATTATAAATTCACAATCTTTTGTGTATTTTTCCAAAATATCAGCGATTATACAGGCAAACATTGTTAATCCTTCAGGTAATTGAAGTGCTACTGAAAAAAGAAAAATTAATTAGACAAGTGCGGGAGAGATACAAGTTGGGATTTAAGGGATCTCGTCCTCAAATAATTTTTTTTTGAATTTTCTGGATTAGTCCGGTACCACTCGGTTTTCAAAAATAATCAAGGACCCTTTCCCGTCTCTAATATTAATTATTAATAAAATTTAAATTTAAAAATAAATACCAGTTTTGCTTTGTGTACTGTTAATTTTCCATATAGTCTTTGGAATTTCAAAAGAATAATTATTAGGCAACTAAAAAATTAAATTAATTTTAAATAAATATTAAAAAAAAATCAAACAATCTGTAAATCTTTTAATAAATTTGGATTTTGTGAAATTTCCTCAATTTCTTGGCGTTGTTTATTTCTCGTTGTTAATAAAGATGTAGACATTTTTAAAAGAGAGAATTTTCTTAAAAAAGCTGAAATCTTTGAAAAATTAATAAAAATTATTTTTTAATTTTTAACAAAAAAAAAAAGTAAAAGTATTTATTTATAAATATGTAATTTTATTTAAATTTTAATTAAATACAAAAATATATTAAGTGAATGGCAAATTAAAAAATAAAATATATAAAAAATCTAAAATCTCTTCTATTAATAGGAGCTCTCCTAAATTTTTTAAACAATTTTGTATTTTTAACAAACAAAATTTGATTAAAAATAGCTCTAAAAATTGTTTAATAAATATTCTAAAGTCACTATAAAACTTTAAAAAACTAAAAAATATGAAAATGTTGGGGTTTTGAGCAATATAAAAAAGGATTAATTGTAAACAAATGTGGCTCCAATTTTGGCCAAAATTTTTTAAACAATTTGGCAGAATTAAAGCCGAAAAAGGCATCAAAAAGTGGTCGATTGAAGAGTTGAAGTCTGTTAAAAAATATTATTTTTTAAATTAAAAAAAAACAAAACTTATTTCCAGTCGCTGAACAAAGAAATTCATAATAATTTGAACGTAACAAATGAGGTTCCAAAACAGCAAGGCCTAAAAGATAGCTTGAAACTGTACAAAAAAGAAAAGCATCTCCAAAGGGAATTGTTGGTAAATAATTAGTACATATTAACCAATAATATATTAACTGAAAAAACAAACAAAATATAACTAATATTTAACTATTTTAATAAAAAAATAATAAAAAGAAGACTACCAAAAAATAAATAAAAACCTCTATCATTTTCCAAAATGTATATAATGCCAAAGTATTATTTTGCCAAAAAATAGCCATCGAAAGAAAAGAACTTGTGGCAACACATAACGCTTGTCTAGTGTTTTGCCTTTGTTTAAAAAATTTGAAGGGACGAAAAATAAAAGTAAAAAACTTTAAAAATATAAATTTAAAAAATAATTTAAATAAAAAAACCTGAAAGAATAAAGGCATTGAAGCAAGAAAAAGAGGAAATTTTAGCAAAGAATAACTTTTAAAATTATTTTGGTGTTTAAAATAGTGGTAAAGTTGTAAAAGTGTGAATGATGCAAGAAAATTTCTAGCAGTTATCTGAAGATAAATTTAATTGGAAAAAAGAAAGAAAAATAAAAATAAGAAAATTAACTTTAAAAAACCTTTAATGTTCTTTTAAATTCTTTCAATCCACCAATTTCTGGAAGAATACCATGACTATATTTAAGTAGTTTTTGAAGAAAAATTGTAGATTTTGACATTTTAGAATATTGTTCACAAACAGAAGGAATAGAAAGACAAACTTTTTTTATTCCAATAATTAAACAAATCACACCAGTAGAAAATCCAAATAAAATGGATTCTCCAAATTTAATGGGACGAATTAATTTTCGATTTTCAGCTTGACGAAATAATGCTTCAGATGCCTATATTTATTTTAATAATAAAAACGTTCTTAAAATACAAATAGATATTCCCATCATTAGAATTAATTAAACAAACCAAATTGAGAAGATAAGGGAGAAGCATTATACGCCTTTGTTTACTCTCAATCCAAACTGTTACAAGACACGCTGCAAAACCATTCAAAAAAGAAATTGTAGGCCAAGTAACAAATCCAATAAAACGTCTTAAAATATTAAAAAAATTTCTTTAAAAAAAACCTAAATGTGCAAAACCAAAACATAAAAAGAACACATGTACTGATAATGAACATAGAAGAACGAATTGTTTTATAAAATAAATTTTTCCATTCAATTTTATTAATATTTCCTCTTTTATCAACGAAAGATTTAATCTAAATTTTTGTTTAAATGTTATTTTTATTTAAATATTACTAAATATAAAAGTCCATATGTTTTTAAAGAAAATATTGTGCATGGCAAAAGAGCATCATAAATAGCCATAATACAATTTGGATTCCAAGTGTGGCTAAAATTTGCAATAAAATTAATTTTTTTAATTTTAATTTAACCTGCCTTAACTCATGACATTCTGCATGACAAAGTTTAAAACCAAGTTTCTCAGCAAAGAACTTGCTCAAAACCATTTTTTCTAAACTAAAAGAATCTATTATGAGAGAAATGAACTTATTGGCCAAACAACATAATAGGCTACTAAGTGGCCGCTATGAATCGTCCTCTACCCAAAAGAGAAGAGATTACATTGATTAGAGATATTAAGAGTTTTGAACTATGAACAAAATGCGTAAAGAACGAAATGTCTATAAGGTAAAAAATTGACAAAAAGCCTAAAAGACAAATTGCCAACATGCCTAAAATTAAATAAAAAACGCATTTCCTCGGCGCCTTATATCTAAAAATAGTCTCATTTATTTTTTCGTTTTCAGAATAAACTAAGTCTTATAAATCGATTCAAATATGGCTCCTCCGGCAAATAAAGTTCAAAAGGTTATGGTTCAACCAATTAACCTGATCTTTCGCTGTTTGCAAAGTCGTTCTCGCATTTTAATTTGGCTATACGAGAATGTTACGTATCGCATAGAAGGATACATCATCGGTTTGCATTTGATTATTAAAAGAATGTAAATTTAATTATACATTTATGTTAGGCAAATTTTAATAATTAGGGCACATGTATATAATAACAGATTTTTTGTGATCATAATAGCGTGTTTTTATTAGAATATTTGTAATTTTATTTTTGTCTCACGTATCAAAATAGCGATATTCGGACATTCAGTATAAGAGTATAAGTCAATTAACTAATCTTTTCATCAGAAATTTTTTTAATTGAAAATATTTCTAGGTTTCGATGAGTACATGAATGTAGTGGTCGACGAAGCTGAAGAGGTCAACATGAAATCACTCAATCGCCACAAATTGGGACGGATCTTACTCAAGGTATTTTTAAAATCGACACATCTCTCCACTGATAAATCTATTTTAAGGGCGATAATATTACGCTGATCCAGACGATCCAATGAACTATTTGATCTCGAAGAATTTCTCGACTTCATTTAACGTTTTTGTTTATTTGTCATTGAAAAATTGTTTTCTGCTATATTTTAGCCAATAAATTATAAATATAATTTTCATTCAAAAAACACTAAAATATAAAAGACAATAAAACAAAATCAAAAACTTAAGGCTACTTTCTTTTCTTAATTAAATAATGGGGTCAAATTGGATCATTCTACCTTAATCTCTAAAAATGACTCAAATTTATTTAAAAATTTTTCAAGTTTGGCTAGATCAAAACTAATGTGAGAAAAATCAACCCAACACAATATACAATTTATTATACATTTACAACATATATACAATCAAATACAAATATATATAATACATACAATAGAAACAATAGGCATACAAATATATATATATAGTTTAGAGATATAGGAATATATAGGGGAACAATAATTAGGTATATAGGGGAATAATAATTACATATTTTTACAAGGGAATATATTTATCTATTTATTATCATCTCATCCCACCCTCCCTCCCTCTTTCGTTGTTGCATTCAGATGGATACCGGTGTATGCTCCGATTCTGTACTTGGAGGACATTCTATCCCTCCTTTCTCCACTTTTGGAAGCAAGTTTCCATCATCGTCATATTCATTCTCCTCCAATGTCCATTCCTCATCTTTGTCCTTCTCAGCCTTCTTTGGAGGGTCTGGAATCACAGGATCCTCTGCAAACGGTTGGACGATGTCCTCCACAGTTGCTGACTTATTGCCCTCCACTCCTGTCGATGATTTCCCTTTGTCAACCACAGATTTATCAGTGCCCATCGCTGTTTTTGTCATTGGCGACTGTTCAATCATGGTGGTGGCAGCAGGAGGAGGCCTGTTCTGTAAAAATAAAATAAATTAATAATTTAATTATTTAAAAAAACTTTTTACCTTTTTCCACTCGTCAAATGTCCCAACAACTGCGATGCCCTTTTTCTTCAGTTCTGGCAGATATTCACTGTTGTAGAGATATTGGTACCATTCTTTTTCATACTTCTCCTGAACGATATCATTTTTAGTCTTGGGCTGTTCTTTTTTTACTGCTTTCTTCTTATTTGCAGTATTGCCAGCTTTCTTTGAAGAAAGTCCCTTTGCTGCTGTCTTTTCGTTCTTCTTTCTCTGAAAAAAAGGAAAATAATATTTTGATTTATCATTTTTAAAATAAACTTACATTTTCTTTCCATTTGTCAAAAGTTCCAACAGCAACAGGGCCCTTTTTCTTTACCTCAGCATCATAGAGTGCACGAAGGTATTTGTCCTTTCCTTGTTCAGGCATCGTTACTTCTATTTCTTTATCTGTCTGCTTCATCCAGAACCATATTGAAATGCAGCCAACACATAACAGCAGCACAACAAGAAGACAAACAATTCCAAGCGCCACATAAAGACCTGTTTTGGATTCTTCTGGGCATGTTTTTTCTGTTGGACGTTTTGTCGTTGTAGGTTTTGTCGCTGTTGTGACCGGTTCGGATTTCACTGTAGGACAGGATGTTGTAGTCGTTGAAGGAGCTTCTGTTGTAGTAGTCGTTGTAGTTTGAGTTGTTGTCGATGTTGTTGTAGCTGGAGGAGGAATGACAGTAAGTAGACGATAGTTTTTAGTATCCTGAATAAAAATTAAATTAATGGCTCAAAGGTAAAATCTTACAAATTGGACGAAGAGCTCACATTTCGGCCCAGATGGTTTCTTTCCTGTGAGATGATTTCCGTCGAATACTTTAGACGCAGTTTGTGAAAGCAGGCTGAAGACAAGCAGATATTCCCCTTTTAGATATGTATTATTGATTTTCCATGCTTTTGGTTCGACGATTGGATTTTCCTTTGGAGCACAGTAAACATCTGTGAAGTTCGTATCTTTTTTCAAGTCGAAGGTTACTTCGCCGACGCTCTTCTCAAATATTATGGTGTCTGAATACTTATCGCCAACTGAAATAAGTGTGTAAGATATTAACAGTAAAATAATTTATCCTACTCATATGGATGAGGGCATAAGTATCTTCTCCGATTTTACTCCATGAAACTTCAAGAGACGTCCACTCCAAGCAGGTCCCATTTACAAGAGTTTTGCAATGACTTCTTTTGCACTTCGTTACATTTGGAGTAGGACCTCTTGTGCTGAACTTTTTGATTTCATCGTTGTTTTTGCTATAGATGAAGGGCAGACTAAAATAAAAACAAATTGGAAGAGTATGAAAAAAGAAAAATAATAACTTACAGATTAGAATATGGATCATCAACAAGACAGTTGTTAAGCTTTCCGCTATTTTTCACTCCAGCCTTGAACTTGATCGCGTCCTTAGAGTGACTAAGCAGGTCCACAGTACACAATGTGCCGTTGTATTGAAGTTCTCTGAAAAAATAAAAATTAGATTTAAGTTAAAAATAAATAAATATTCTTACATGAAGTCATCGTTGATGGTAACATCGCAGGCACCTGGAAAGAGCGTCTTGTACTGGGCAAGGTCGATGTTCTTGACGCCAATGTAGTTGTCGTACTTACTTGTGTTGAGATTCACTTTACCGTCCTTCAGCAGCTTGTGGTTGCCAAGTCCAACGATTTCGGTAGCTTGTCCGGTTACTTGAAGCACAAAGAACGTAGCAAACAGCAGCAGAGAGCACAGAATTGAAGTTGGCCAAGGTCCGGTGTCGAGCTCCATTGGATGCAAGCAGCAGAAGAGCATGAAGTGTTGTTGTCGTTTTGATATAGACGATGTTGGCGCAGTTTTGATGAAGATTTTGTAGATTGTTAATTATGAAGAAAATGACTGGGTTTTTATAGTTGTGT
The DNA here is from genome assembly GCA_015183035.1 of Meloidogyne chitwoodi. Taxonomy (NCBI): domain Eukaryota; kingdom Metazoa; phylum Nematoda; class Chromadorea; order Rhabditida; family Meloidogynidae; genus Meloidogyne; species Meloidogyne chitwoodi. The sequence goes on from JACZZP010000010.1 coordinate 554,440, forward strand.
ATGATCAAGTTGGAGTGTTACTATATAAACCGGCAAACTTATGATAGTATAAAAGCCAGTCTATCCGTCAGTCAGATCTAGAAATGATCTAGCGCCTACTCCATAATTCACGTCATCAGCACAAGACCGAAGTCCTTTCTTTCACTAAAGTTCTATCTATACTAAAGATAAAACGCTGTCGCTGGCCACTAGTATTCTTCGGACATAACGATATAAGATAAATTTGTTTAATGTTTTTTAATTATTTGTCATTGAAAAACTGTTTTCTGCAATGTTTTAGCCAATAAATTATAAATATAATTTTTTATTCAAAACTAAAATATAAAAAACAATTAAAATAAAATCAACAACATAAGGCTACTTTCTTTTCTTCATTAATTAACGGAGTTAAAATTGGATCATGATAATTGCTTATAGCCAAAACATTTGGTTCACGCCCCTTAAAAATCAAATCTCAATTAATAAATTATATTATTTTCAAAAATAAACAGCAAACCTGAAACTGTGTGTACATTTCCCACTGTGATTTTAAAGCACCATTATTTAACCAAATATTTTTTAATCTGGTTGCCGTTGATATTGTGTCACCTTCATTATCAAAAGTTTGATGTACATCCAATGCAAGTGTCTAAAAATTATTAAAGAATTTTAATTGGGAGCATTTTTTAGAAAAATTTTTTCCTTTCAACAAACCTCACACCACAGTTTTCTGTAATACATGCAAGGCATTGATTGTGGCACAAAAATAGGCATAAATGAGCATGGATGAAAATTGTTATGTTCTATAGGGAAAGGAAAATATTCTGCATAGATTTCCTTGTAAAGGTCGAGATAATATTTATCTCTGAAAAATTATTTATTTTTTTAAACTTTATTAAAAAAAAATTCTTACTGAAATCTCTCAAGTTCAAATAATGAAAGATCATAATCAGCCCAAAATAGAGTTCTCCAAGTATCCCAAAATGTTCCTCTTGCCAAGGCTAGGGAAATATCTTGTGCTTTTTCTGGACTTAGAAGTTGGCCAGTTTTCTACAAGAAAAAACTCAAAAATAAAATAAAAAATATTTAAAAATAACCAAATGTGGACTGCTCATTGCCATAAGCAAATCAGGTTTTGAAACAAAAAATTTAAAGAAAGATTTTAAAAAATCCCTAGCATCCCATTCATGGCTATACATTACATGCGGCATAGTTAATTGCATATAAGGTGAACGAGTTAAAAAAAGTTGAATAACTCTGCCAAACTAAAAAAAGAAAGAAATGACAAAAAAAAATTAAAATTATTTTACAGTTTCAAGAAGTTTTTCCAAGTCTTCATAATGTAAAAATTCATCTTCTTCTATATTTCCTACCATCCAAATTAATTTATCTAATCCCTTTGTTTCATCTTTCACTTAAAAGAAAATAATTAAATTTTACATATTTTATTAAATAAAAAGCTATTTTACATCTCCATATATTTGTTTGCCATCCCCAATCAATTTTTCCTTCACGTGAAAAAGCATCAACATATAAACGACCAAGATATTCATCTTTAAAAAAAGAGAATAAAAATTAAAAAAAAATTTAAAGAAAATAACTGGATGTTCTATCAGTAACTTCATATAAACGAACAGATGGGTGACATCGTTCTAGTGAATTATCTGATATTTCCTAAATGTAAATAAAAAGAAACTCTTAATTTTTTAGTACTCAAGAAATTTATAAAAAAAATAATTAATAAATAGTACAAATAAAATATTATTTATAAAATAACCTTAAAATCAATGCCAAAAGTTATTTTCGTCAAAGTAAGAATTTTTTCAAAAGTTGGCCATGCAGGAAAATAATTCATTACGTCAAGCATGTCAACACTTTAATTTAATATTTTATTTAAAAATAATTAATTTTTAAAAAAACCTATGAAAATGTTCAGCTTCTCTTCTGCAGATATAAAAAAGATCGCATGTTCGTAACTGTCCAAAGGGTTTAATATTTTCTTCTTTTTCTGCATATTTAGACCATTGTTCATAGCGATCAATTATTACAGGACGGAAGCGATAATAAAGACTTAAAAAATTGAAATTAAAAAAAAAGAAAATAATTAAAAAAAATACCCAGCAATAAATTCTCTAAGAGTCTCTGGATTTCCAATCATTTTAGTAGAAAGTTGATGATGAGCAGTTGATTTAAAACCTATATGTTGTGTAAGTCGTTCACTTAAAAAACAAAATTAAAAGTTGTATAAAAATGAAAATCTTCTTACTAAATACTTCGTAATTCTTCAATATTTAAAGAATTATTAAAAAGATGGTCATTTGAGGCAAAAGACTAAAAAAATTGTAAAAAAAATAAATTATAAAAATATTTATACCGATCTAGCAATCCAAGCATCCCAAAGTTCTCTTTTCTGTTCTCTAGCATTTGAATATTTAAGTAAATCAAACATTGAAGAAGAATCTGTACTTGCTCTCCATGGACCCTTTTCTGGATCATTTCTTTTAAAAAATAAATAAAATTTTATAAAAAAAGGAAAGTTCAAACCCTTTAGCCAAATTTTTCAAAACTTTAGGAGGAACATGTCTAAGTTGATTACGATCTCTTATCAAAACCTGAACATTTGCGTGTCTTGGATCGAATAAAAGGCTTGCTCTAAATATAAATTTGTTAAATTTATATTATAAGGAATTCTTTAGACAAATTTTCCAGTCAAGAAAAGATTTTGACATATAAAAATTAAAAAAATGATAAAAATTTAATTAAATAAAAATGTCATACAAATATCTCCTTCCATAAGTCTTAGCTTGAAATAAAAGTCCTTTTGCCCAATTTTGTTCTTTTTTGTGGAATTTGTTGTTTGTTGGATCGGGTTGAAAGCTTTAAACAAAATAATTATTTTAAAAAAATATATAAAGAAACCCTTGCATATTCCATTCAAGTTTCATTATTTCTACTAAACGTCGTTGCCAATGATCAAGTTTTGACAACTCTGATTCGGGTATTCTCTTTAAAAATAAAAATGTTGTTTAAAATAAAAATTAAAAAAATTACTCTGACTGAATCCACAATTGTTTGATGTGAACCTCTATCTGACATTTCAGTAATAAATAATCTATTAAGTGACTAAAATTTTTAAAAATAAATTTTTTAAATAATTATTTTTTAAATTTAATACATCAAAATCTTTTTCCCAATCTAAAATGTTACATTCAGGCCAGTCAGTAAACATTTTTAATTGAACAGAAGAAAGAGCTAAATAAGCATTTCCTTCATCTTTAAGAAGTGGAGATAAAACTTTTTCAAAAGTAAATAAAGCATCTTTTTGTTTTAATTCTTAAATTTAAAACTTTTATAAGTCTTTTACTGCAATTTAAATGAAAAAATAAAAAAACTATATTCTCCCAAAATAACTTGAACTTCTATTCATAAAAATAAAAAAACCTTCGTCAAGCATATCTACATGTTCCGCCATATTTGCACTCATCTCAAGCATATATTTAACAGCTCCTTGGTAAAATTCCTCAGCTTAAAATTTTAGAATTTAAAAAAATTTAAAATTAATGTTTAAAATACGTAATCCAGAAGAAATTGGGGGCCAATCATTATTAGACTCTAAACTCTCTAACATCAAATTATTTTCAGGATTCTCATCTGGCACATTTGGCAGTCTAAAATAGATATAAAATTAAAAAAAAGAAAACAAACTAACACTACATAAAATGCACTGTGAGGACTCTGATAACCATCATCGTTTTGAATAACCCAATTTATAGCACGAAATTGTGTACTTAAATGCAACTGCCTCCTAAAAATTTCAGTAAAATACAAGTTGATAAAACAAAATCCAATTGTTCCGACCGAAATTATACTAAAAATATAAGAATTAACCTTGCTATAAATTCCGAAATTAATCCATGTGAAGAAAAGCATCCAAGAGATTTACAAACACAGTGCCGAAAATTACTTGAAAGCATTAAATTGGCAAAAAAATCAAAACTATTTTAAAATAATAAAATAACATTCAACTAAAGTAATATTAAAAAAATCTAATTTTTAAAAAATGTAAACAATTGAAAAATAGAATACATTTATTTTGTCAATTATACAACTTGATTTCGATTAAGCAAAATATTTTTGATCTCTTCTACAGCCAAAGTCAAATTTTCCACATGATATTCAATTTTTCCCAAACGTGAGTCAAGTAAACCAAAATATGTAAAGAATGTGCCCCACATCGAATAGAAAGCACCTAATACACCCAGTCCTAATGCTGCTCCAACACTCAAAATCGTAAAAATGACTCCTATCATAACAAGCCAATTTAATAAAGTTGGTACGACCTTATTAGCTTATTCCCTTTGAAATAAAGAATCATTATACGGAATTCTTCCGAAGGTTGATATCTAAAAATATCATTAGCCAAAAGAAAAACAATCTTATTCATCATTTATCGCTATCTCTTTAGTATATAATATGTCCTGATTTTCTCATTGTACAACAAAATCTGTGAATGGGTGTAAATAAAAATTATCAATTTAAAAATAAAAATGCATTCAAAAAAGTATAAAATTATACAAAATCAGAAAAATGAATACGATGAAAATTTTCATAAAATAAATTTCTAACAGGATGACTAGAAAGTTGTGAAAACAATAGTACTTTAAAAATTGAGGTATGACTCTTTAAACTTTTAAAAAAGGTTATTCTTCTCCATTGGTCATATTTTTTCCATGGTATACTTTACTAAAAGAATAAAAATTTATTTTAATTATTTTAAAAACAAACATCAGAAGAACAAGAAGAACTTGTTGAAGGCGCAAGACTGCAATCAGAAGGATGATAAACCTCTGGTTCTGTCAATTCAGAAAGTAAAGAGTTGGGTGCACTCGTCTGGGATTCCTAAAGTCATTAGTTTATAAAAAAATAATCAACTTAAGTAAATTAACCTTTCCATGCATTGCTGAACAAGAAGAACATTTTGTAGAAGGAACACATTCAATAGAATTCTCGCCAACAGATTCAAGTTTATCATTTGCTTGAAGATCAATCATGGGCATATCATTGTGAGTAAATAAAGGTCTATCTGGTTCCTCCTGTGAAGCTTTATTTTCTTCAGGAATTTGATTATGTACAACACATGAAGTTGTCACAGGTGTGTTAGAATCGGAAGGCCCACGAATTGTGCTGCTTGTTTGTTGTCGAGGATGAAAGAAATCAAAATCATCAAATGCCTCCTCATTCTATTAAAAACAAATATTTTCATTTTTAATAAAATAATTATACTTCCGGAATAAATCTCCCATATGCTTCCTTGTCAATATCATCAAATGAATGTTTTGATCCAACGCAACCAAGCTTTGCACATATTTTTGGGTCTGGCAACCGAAGTGAGCAACTAAATTAAAAATCAAATGGAGATAAATAAAAATAAAAAGGAAACTCACTGTTGATGTACATTTGGATGTCTAGACTGAGATGTCACTCTTTGGCGAAAGAAATATTTTCGAAAATGTGGATCATTGAATCTATTAAAATATAACATTTTAAAAGACAATTTCGAATAAAATGAAACCTTGGATCATCATTAAACTGCTTCTGTTGACGTGAAATCAAAATATTTTCGTCGTTTGATTCAGATGATGAACAAGGCATTTCATTATCAGTTGAGGAACTAGCCAAACAAGAATCACTATTTTCTCCTCCTGTTGTTATTTTGTTTGAATTTTGTACACTTAAATGTTGTTGTTGTGCAAGTATTAACTTTTTATGCCTTTGCTGCATTTTTTCCAACTTTTCCATGTCTTTATGCGCTTGTTTTTGGTTTGTGACACGAATAAATTGTTCAGCAAGGCGAACATCAGAAGGAATGGACTCATCGATACAACGGGTGACAACAAAAACCTAAAAATAATAATTATAATGTGTTAACTTTCTAAAAATAATACCTTAAACGATAGATCTATATCTTTGTTTTTATAAGCTCGATCAATTTCTTGAACACCAAAAACACCAACATGTTCATCAGAACGTCTCAAAAGGCAAAAAGGTCCGTTTGCATTTGGTCGATCAACCGTCGCCTTTGGAACTAGTGGACCATCTCTGGGTTGAGACATTCTTCTATTGTTATAAAGATCCTTGATTAAATTCTTATGAAAAGCATCTCGAATGATTTCTTCAATTCCATAGCGAGGACTATAATTAAAAAAAAAATAGTTTTCTTTCTTGAAAATAAAATCATACGCAAGTTTTTCATTTGGATAAATCCCACGAAGTGATTCAGGTGAGCAATGAATGTCCAAACCAGGAGGTTTTTCAACAATAATTTCTTCTTCATAATCATTCTGTATTGTATCGATACTTGAACGACATTGTTTTCTGTTAGGAGCAGCTGTGTTTTGTAAAAATTCATTACTTGTTGAACAACCATCCTGTGACTGCCAACCTAAATATGTCAATATATTATGAATCAATTTAATATAAAAGAAAGCTAAAAATTAAGTCAAAACCTTTCTGTTCTGATTCAATGAGTTGTCTACAAGGAGAACGAGCTGAACCTAAAAAAGGATCAATTTTCCATACAAAGTTTTAAAATAAAAATCCTACATATTTAAAGTATACAAAATCAACTAAATTTAAAAATTATTATCGTAACAAACGTTTTTTGGCAGTTCCGGAAATTCCTCCTTCATTAGTAAGTCTTCCAACAAATCTCATTGATCTGCTCTTTTGTCTTTCTTCAGTCTTCTTTTCATCACAAAAATTTTTTGTTTCATCATTTGAAAGCGTAGAAGAAAAATTATTAGCAGAAATGGAATAATCATCTGCGATTGACTGTTTTTTACTTCCACTGTTTGTGGAAGTATCGGGTTCACTGTTTTTGCTGCTAAAGCTTTTTTGATGGTCTATTCGTTTGAAACAACGACGAACAATCATAGAATCGGGATATGAGTATGCCTCGTCACCTTATTTATATTAATATTATTTTATAAAAATAAAATAAAATACCATGTACATATTGCCCACCACAAAAGCCAGGACACGTAAACATTGTGTTAAACCAAATGTGTCCAACTTTTTTCCTCTCTTGCTTCACATTAAATAATTTTAGGCGAGATTTTTGAAAAATGTCTATCCGAATGTCTCCCTCTAAAAATACTCGTTTATTTGAAGGAACTGTCCATCCATAACATCGGCGAGAAATACAATTATCAACATCAGCTTGTTGTTCTTCATCAAAAGATGCAAGTGGAAAACGTTTATATAATTCTTCCTCTTCTTCATACTGTTCAGCATTTATCCACATATCGCTTCCAAGAAATATATCTACATCACCACTAGCCACTCTAACTTTTAACGCTCCTTTTGAAAATGTTCCAGAAAGTTTTGGAGGACGTTCCAAATAAACACCGACGAGTTCACAACGTAAAGGTATGTAATTGAGTTTGCGTTCACGCAAATGAGCAAAATAATAAACATAACGACGCTGTGAGGGTATTGTAACGCCTTTATTGTTGTGAGTACGGATTATACTGAAAAATATTTATTAAAAATATATTACATTATCAATTTTCAAAATAAAAGATAAATAAAAGATCTGATAATGAGAATAATTTAAAAGTACAAACCTGTAATAATCCATATTCTGCCTCGGAGTACGATAAAAAGAAATGTAGCAAAGATAAGCACAGATCATTACACCTGTTCGGCCCTAAATTGAAAAAAAAATAAATTGAAGCAGGAAATAAGTAAGAATTTAGGCCAAAAATCTTACTGGCAGAGTATAAAAATTTTTTTACAGATTCTCACGTCAAAAAAGAATTAAATTTATATCCAAAGAAAGAGATAAAAATAAATTAAAAACCTTTCCAGCTTTACAATGTACAGCAACCACATTTAAGGGATCAGCCTCCAAGTATTCGTGCACTTCTCGACAAAAAGGTGCCATTAATTCAAGTCGAGGAGGATGATGGTCAGTCATTTCAAAAGAAATTACACGATTGTGAAAATTAGCAGGATCATAAACATATTGACCTCTCCTATAAAATTAAAACAAAAATTCTTTTTTATAAATAAACTTACAAATTGAAAACTTTATAATGACCCGGATGATAATGTTCCAAAAATTTAACAATGTGTGTCATACTGTTACGATATAAGGCTTCCTTGGTTTCTGCTGGATAGCCCATCGCAATTATACGATCGGTTATATCTGAAATAATTTTAGTTAAATTATAAATGATATATTATTTCAAATTTAAATTAATTAATCGGCAAAATTTTTAAAGGCTCGTAGAAATACTTTTTAATTAAAAATCCTCTGATAAAAAATAATGAAATTTAGGCGTTAATTCGATAAAAAATCATAAAAACAAACATGTGAGATCCAAATTAAACCCGTCCATCTGATAACGACGTCTATTTTGCGAAACAATCGTTCTCAGCGGTGTACAAAAAATTTGAGAACATGAAGTAGCAGCACAATTGAGCACAGAAGGTAGCTGATTAGAGCCAATAATGGAATGAGATGAATTAGAGGAAGAAGTTTCGAGGGTAGCCGAGTCGCTAGAAGTATTTGCAACAGCTGAAGGTGTGCTAATGCTATCAACCTTAAAAATAAATTAATTAAAACAGATTAATTTGATGAGAAAGAAATTAAAGGCAAAGAAAAAAGTAGACTTGAAAGAGTTAGTAATTTATTAAATTAAATATTTTTTTTAAATATACATTTTGTTGTCCTTTTTGATTATTATTAGTAAATGGAATAATTGAAGCGGATTTTGTTTGATTCTGTGAAGATATTGTATTGGCATCAAATCCTAAAATATTTAAAGGTGTGAAATCATTCTTAATTTCTGTATAATTAAATAAATATATATTATAAATACCTGCAAACAAAGATGATAAGAGTGATGGTGTAGAATGCGCTTGTCCTTGAAGAGCAAGAAAGCTACTCGGCGATGCTGAAAAATAAAAATTTTCCATTTCAATTTAAATATAAGGAAGAATTTTTGAGTTACAAAGATAAAACTCAAAAGCTAAAAAGAAAAATAATGATAAACAAACCTGCATCTTCACTATCCTTTGCTGATCGAGAAAGAATTTTTGCTGAAATTCCCGTCGGTTTACTACCAGAAATAAATTTTCTTCCAGATTCGGCAGAGTTTAGTGAAAGACTAGAGAATGCAGTAATTGTTGTGGAAGGAACAATTGCTTCTGTTCCAGATTCAGTGGAATACACTGTTGAAGTTGTTCCACATGGAAGATGAATCATCTCACTAAAAAATAAAAATAATATTACAAGATTTATAATTAAAAAACTTTTTAGTAAAATTAGAAGAGCCACTAATTTCAGTTAATATGCTCATTGTAGGTGTGCTATCATCATTTGACGTACGACTAGGAACAAAATTTGTAGGAAGAAACCGATCAGCAGAAGAATCTAATGTTGCCACACCTGAAGAACTAGCAACACTGCATTGATCAATTGGATAGCTACCACTTGTAATGTTGGACGAACTTGTTGAGCTTAAAATAAGAAAATAATAAAAAATCTTTTAAAGAAATCTAAAAACAAGAGCTAAAAAAAGTTCAATGGAATTTTAAAGAATAAAATTTATCAAGTCCGAAAATAAAAAATGCCCGTTACCAAAAATATTGAAGTGTAAAATTAAACTTAATTGTCTCTATGTAAATTAATTAAGATATTTACAAAGTAGTGCTAGAAGAACCAAAATGTTGAAGCATTTGACCACTATTACATCTTGTTTGTTCCATTTGTAAAGAACTACCATCATCATAACAACAATCTGACAATTGATTTTCAGTTCCAATATCAGAAATACAATCAACAGAAAAAACACATGGTGTTGATTGATTAGTTAATGAAGAAATGGCATTATCAGTTTGATGTATTCTGTTTTGGTTAGAAGGTGAATAAAGGTTTTTCTGGGCATTAAGTTGAGCAGATGAATTGGTCGCAGAAGCAGTTGTTGATGAACAAGGATTGTGATCGTGCATTGTATATGACTTTTCTGAAAAATAAAAGAAATTGATTAAATTTATTAAACAAGTTGTCCACGTTATTTTGAATTATAAAAAGGCAATTTTCAGACTAAAGCTTAAACTAAATCCAAAAGAGAAATTTAAACTTTGAAACCATGGAAAGTTCAGAACTTAATTTTATTAGTAAAACAAACCTTTTAATATATTGTTGAAATAAGTTGATTTTTTAGTTCCTTCATTTAGAAAAATCAAATTAATTGAAGTATGCAATATCTCACAAAGGAGTCAAGAACAATTTTGTTGCTTTCAAATTTAACACACAATATTTTTTTAATTGTCAAGTTCAAAATACAAAGAAAAATAATTCTAAATTAATAAAATTAAAAAGAAAAATTGATAAAAATTTGATGAAACAAATCAATAATAGGAACATCAAAGAACATATTAAAATTTAATTGTAAAATTTATATTCTGTCGGTCCCTTCAAAAATGGATACGCCAGAAAAATCACAAGGTGTAAAAAAAATCGCTATAAATCTTTTATATAAATGTTATAGTAATAAATTTGAATAGTATAACTACTACTAGTAAAAAAAGGATTCGGGTGTAAGTGGCACTCACGCAATTATTGATTAGTGTGACAATTTCCGACTCTCGTTTCTACCAACTCATACGCTTTGGCTATCTTTCTATCGCATAATGCTAGAGTGTGATAGTAGTAGTAGTTAAATATATATTTTGACTACCGCTTAAAAAAATTTGGGGACAAAAAGAAATGGATGAAAGGAAAGACTATAGAACAAGCGTTGAAAGTGACGGAAAAAAAAGAAAGAAGAGCCGATATAAAAAAATACTAGTTTAAGAATCGATGGGTTCTTTTCTTTTTTTTGCCAACATCCATTTTCAGATTCCGCTAAATCATGTGCTATTTTAGTAAGTGAGAAAGAGAGAGAGACCAGAGACCACAGGCTCGATTATTCGCTTAACGACATTGTGCGAATAGACGGGGAATTTGAGTAACTCTAACTGTCTCGCAAAGGAAAATGCAATCATCTCTATCCTTTTCTTTTCTTTCTCTCTTTTGATTTCAACACTTTTTCCATTCAAACTTTGATCGCCTAGATCATGGCTAATAAACTCAAATTTAGAAAAATAAACTCCAATTTTGTAAAGAAAACTTTACTTTAAAATTCAAAAAAATTCTATTTGTGTACAAATACTCAAAAAGCATTAATTCTCTTACATATTGAATTCCTTTCGCACTCAAACTTATTAATTAAAGAACGGCTGACTGTCTGCTGTCTCTTCTTATAAACACTCTATGTTTCAGAGCAAAAAAAATCTGTCGTACCACCCAATGTGTTAAGTAAAAATATTGACTTTAGTTCTCTTCTTTTCTATAAAAATTCATTAGACTTTTTTTGTAAAAAAACCTATGGTTGTAGTAAAAAATTAAAATTAGTATTCTCTTGGACTGATTGAGTCAACTTAAATGTAAATTATTATTTCGAAAGTATTTTGGAATCATTGGCCGAATGAGCCTTGGAATTTTTAAAAATTTTTGCATTTTAAGGATTTGAATGAAATACAATTTTCTATATATAAAAATAGCATTATAGCTAATTTATAAGTGTAAAGATTTAATCGATGTAATCTCTCAAAAGCTGCTTATATAATCTTAGAATTACTTGTCTGGATTATTATTTTTAGGAAATTAGTGAAAAATTATTTTACTTGGAATGGAAAAAATTATTGTATTGAAAATATTCTCAATTAAAGTAACAACAAAAAAACATTTTAAATAAAAAATTAAAGAATAACAAAAATTAAATATTTATTCATCAAACTTTTTTCGTTTTGCCATTCCACCACGTCCTCTATCACCTCCACCGAATGACCGTTTTTGACCAAAATCGTTTCCTCCTCTACCACGAGGACCGCCAAAGCCTCCTCCACCACCACGAGGCCCAGAAAAATCTCTACCGCCTCGAAATCCACCACCACCACCTCGTCCTCCTCCGCGGTTATCTTGACTTCTTCCTCCGCCTCCTCTATTGCCTCGAAAATTTCCTCCGCCACCTTAAAGGATTAAATAATTATCATGTAAGATTATTTTTTTTTTGAAATTATAAAACATCTTTTTGTTTAATTATTTCTTTACGTCAAAGGCTTATTCAGAAAAATTGCTAGTGCAAAAAATCTTTTTTGTAAATTATTGCTGAAAAAATATTATATTTATTTTTTATCAAAAATTTAATTCCCTTATTATTTGAAAAAAACATTTGAAATTTAATCTAGTTCTTTCAAACCTCCTTTCCATGAATTGCCACCGCCTCCACGACCTTAATTTATTAAATTAATTAAAAAAATTAAATGTGAAAATGGGTTCTTATATTTTTAAAGAATATGATGTGAATACCTCTTATTGATAAATAAATTTAAAAAATTGGCGGCAAAATCTTAAAAATTCAGAGTATAATATTCACAATTTATGTTGATTCCATTTAATAAAATATGTTAAATAATTTTCTAACCTCCTCCTCGTCCTCCACCACCACGTTGTTGTCCTCCTCTGCCTCGTTGTCCTCCTCTCCCTCCTCTTTGTTGTTGTCCACCTTCAAGAAATCGTTCGAGAGGTAAAAGTTTATATGGATCAATATAAATTTTTTGGTCAAGTTTGAATGAAGAAGCTTTAAGTCCTTCACTTAATTTTACAGAAAAACCCTTAAAAATAAAAAAATAAATAAAAAATATATAAAAATTAAACATTGTCTTTTGGTCCACCAAATATTTCGTCAATTTTGCCAATACATTCTTTATTTTGAAAATAAACTGGAGCATTAAAATATGGAATTTTTCCACAAGTTGTGTGACAAACAATATCATTTTCGCAATTGTGAGTAAAAAATCCAAGTTCTAAATAATAAAGCGATTTATAAAATAAAGAGGAGACTTTATTTAGTATTCATTGTTTATATTAAAAATTAGATATTAAAAATGAGGTGTTTTAGATAGGGGTTCACACAAAAACAATCTGAAAACAAATTAAAAATTTATTTAACCTATAACTTCATTTGGTGGCCCTTGATCAAATGATTGCCGTCCTCCACCACCACCTCTGCCACCACCACCACCCCTGCCTCCAGCACCTCTTCTTCCACCTCCAAAACCCATTTAATTAAATTTGTTTTTAGTAGAATTATTTAATCTAAAAAATATTTTAAAAATAAATTTGACTTAGAAGAAAAAGAAAAAATTTTCAAGCCCCTTCTTTTCGAATTAAATAAGCCGTTTAAAGGCCATCATACAAGAATTAGACGTTTCATTGCCAAAAAATTATACACAATCATACTGTTTTTCTTTTATGTTTAAATTTAGACAATTCAAACTTATTTAATGAAAGATATTTAAATGTTTTTTCTCCTAGTAAAATACAAACTTTGAAAGGCTTAACACAATCAAACTTATTTTCATCAACTTTGGGAATAAATATAATTCTGATTTTTCAAGAATATTCTGATTTTTAAACTAAAATAAATACTCTTAATTCTCTTGTTTTCATTTTATATTTGTTAATTATTTTTTTATTTGTTTTACAGCGTAACTTAACAAAAGATGAAGATTCAACTTCTAATAGTTTATTAAAAACAAGGAGATATGATTTACACATTACATATGATAAATATTACCAAGTTTTTGATTTTAATTTTAAATTTTGTATTTTTAGGTACCAAGGTTTTGGTTAGTTGGTTATGACGAGAATGGCTCTCCTTTGGCCGTTAATAAAATGAAAGAAGACTTTTCACAGGTTTTTTTTTTGCAAAATTTTCAGTGTTTTCTCCTAGTACATAAAATACAAAGTTCCTTAGAAAGGATTGACACAAAAATTTTTATTTTCCCTAAATAAAAAACAATGTCAAAAATCAAAACAAATATATCAATTTTTATTTACATATAATATACAAATAGTGAATGGAAACAAATGACAATAATATATACACAACATTTACAAAGAAAAAGTGAATATATACAACATATATAGGGGGTTAATTGGAAAAGTCAATTTAATCAACCAGGTCCTCTCTTCTCGCCCTTCTTGACGTCTTCCTTCTTCTCGTCCTTCTTGACGTCTTCCTTCTTCTCGTCCTTCTTGACGTCTTCCTTCTTCTCGTCCTTCTTGACGTCTTCCTTCTTGTCCTTCTTGACGCCTTCCTTCTTCTCGTCCTTCTTGACGTCTTCCTTCTTGTCCTTCTTGATGTCCTCCTTCTTCTCGTCCTTCTTGACGTCTTCCTTCTTCTCGCCCTTCTTGACGTCTTCCTTCTTGTCCTTGTTGATGCCCTCCTTCTTCTCGTCCTTCTTGACGTCTTCTTTCTTCTCTTCCTTGTTGCCCACTGGAGCGGGCTTTTGAGCAGAGGCCATTCCCGCAGATGGTTGACTAGCCACTGAAAAGGACGGTACTGCCTGTAAAAAATAAAAATTTAAAGGTCAACAAAATTTAAACTGACGTTGCTAGTTGTTCCATTATTGCTTGCAGCCAAAGCAAATGCTGGCGGTTTGAGAAGACGAGCAGCTGCTGGTGTCGATGGAGTGGACGTCGATGGAGTAGCTGCTCCTGTTGTCGAAGGGGCTGGTGTTGCTGCTGTAGTAGGGGCAGATGCTTTTGCCGCTGACACTTCTCCCTTTGCTCCAGCCGATGTTGATGGAGCGGACGTCGATAGAGTAGCTGCTCCTGTTGTCGAGGGGGCTGGTGTTGCTGCTGTAGTAGGGGCAGATGCTTTTGCCGCTGACACTTCTCCCTTTGCTCCAGCCGATGTTGATGGAGCGGACGTCGATGGAGTAGCTGCTCCCGTTGTCGAAGGGGCTGATGTTGCTGGTGTCGCACTTGCTGATTTAGTGGAGGCGGATGACGCTGCTCCCTTTGCTCCAGCCGATGTTGATTGATTTGGGACAGATTTGCTTGGCCTTGGACCAATATGGACGGTTCGGGCAGTCAGCATCGGTGAAGCTTCCATTGGAGTAACACGGCGCACGACGTTGGGATTGTTATCCTGAAATTGGATAAAAAAATTTATAAACAGAAAAACTGACAGTGTTAGTGACACGATTGTGATTGTGTGGGTGGTTTCTGGCGTTGGCGATGATCACAAAACGGTCGCCGAATCCAAACGTGATGCGAATGCGGCTCGGACAAGTGAAGAAGCGCCCAACTGCAAACTGAAAAAAGGTAAAAAAATTTAATCATTAAATTATCAAAAAGATAATTTATTTACCGCGCATCTCCAGTATTCGACTGTGCCATGGCGACTTGGATGTCGTGAATTGATCCGCCAGTTGTTCACTTCGCCAGTATCCCACCAAGCAGCATACTCACGCCGATTGCGGAAACGCCTGTGCTCCCTGTAGTCGCCACGTAACGAGTTTCGTCGACGAGCACCGAACATTGCTAAAAAGAAAAAAAGAAAAATTACTTGATTAGAGTTACGAAATAAATTAAAGAAGCGTACCTTGACGATTGAGTTGAGGACGGTTTGGTGATGAGTTGATGTAGTAGTTGATGAGTAGTCGATCTAGTAGTTGATATGTGTGTTAATTCGATGAATTTTTATAGTATTTTAAAAGTTATTCTTGTTGAGCATGGTGGAGTGTTACTATATAAACGGCAGATTTATGATAGTATAAAAGCCATTCTCCAACATCGTCTACATCAAAACAACAAACAACAACAACACTTCATGCTCTTCCGCTGCTTGCATCCAATGGAGCTCGACACTGGACTTTGGACAAGAAAGACTTCAATTATATGCTCTCTTCTGTTGCTTGCTACGTTTCTTGTGCTTGGAGTACCCGGACAGGCCGAAATCGTTGGACTTGGCAATCACACGCTTCTTAAGGGCGGTAACGTGAATCTCAACACGAGCAAGTACGACAACTATATTGGCGTCAAGAACATCGACCCTACCGAGTACAAGACGCTCTTTCCGGATGCCTGTGATGTTACAATCAAAGATAACTTCATGTAAGAATGATATTTATTTTAAATAAAATCTATTTTTTATTTTTTAAGAGAACTTCAATACAAAGGCGAATTATGTACTGTGGACCTGCTTAGTGACTTCAAGGACACGATCAAGTTAAAGGCTGGAGTGAGAGATAGCAGGATCGGCGAATGTCTTGAAAATTTCGAATCTCCAAAGCCTAGCTATTCTAATCTGTAAGTTATTATTTTTCTTTTTTTTTCATATTTATACGTTTTGTTTTTCAAGCCTGCCCTTCATCTATAGCAAAAACAACAATGTCATCAAAAGGTTCAGCACAGGAGGTCCTTTTGAAAATAAAAGTGACAGCGACAACAAGTGCAACAACAACCAATGTAAACATATCCGAGGGAACTGTTTGGAGTGGACGTCTTTTGAACTTTCATGGAGTAGAGTCGAAGCATCTGCTTATGCTCACATCAACTTAAGTAGGATTATTTTAGACTTCGTAATTTATTTAATTAATTTCAGTTCGCGAAAAGAACATAGACAAGAAGCAAACGAAAGAGTTCAGGGAGGACGACAGCGAAATGACTTTCGATTTGGAGATAAACAAAGATGGGATGTTCAAGATGAATTTTTCGGGAGAGAATGATTTCTACAAACACTCAGAACCTGCTTGTACTCTGAAGGAAAATCCAGTCGTCAAACCAGCTGCATGGGCAATTAATAATACACTTCTAAAGAATGAATATTTGCTTGTCTTCAGCATGCTTCCAACAAATGTTTCTAAAGTATTCGATGAATCCAGACTCCTAGTTAAGCCTATACCACCAATGCCGAACTGTACACTCTTCGTCCAATTTGTAAGTTTTTATTCTTATAAAATATTCATTAATTTATTTTTATTCAGAGTACTGAACACTATCGTCTACTTACTGCCGTTCCTACTCCAACCTGTACAACAACATCGACAACCACTCAAACTACAACGACTACCACAACGGAAGCCCCTTCAACGACTACAACATCCTGTCCTACAATGAAATCGGATCCGGTCATAACATCGATAAAATCACCAATTACAGAATTAACGACAAAATGTCCAAAGTGCCCAGATGAATCCAAAACAGGTCTTTATGTGACGCTTGTAATTGTTTGTCTTCTTGTTGTGCTGCTGTTGTTGGCTGTTGGAGTTTTGATATGGTTCTCGATTAAGAAGACAGATAATGAACAAGAAGTAAAGATGCCTGAACAAGCAAAGGACAGATACCTCCGTGCACTCTATGATGCTGAAGTAAAGAAAAAGGGCCCTGTTGCTGTTGGGACTTTTGACAAATGGAAAGAAAATGTAAGTTTATTTTAATTTAATAATTTTCATCAAAATTTTATTTTCTTTTTTCAGAGAGAGAAGAACGAAAAGACAGCTGCACAGGGACTTCCTTCAAAGAGAGATGGCAATACTGCAAATAAGAAGAAAGCAGTAAAAAAAGAACAGCCCAAGACTAAAAATGATATCGTTCAGGAGAAGTATGAAAAAGAATGGTACCAATATCTCTACAACAGTGAATATCTGCCAGAACTGAAGAAAAAGGGCATTGCAGTTGTTGGGACATTTGACCAGTGGAAAAAGGTAAAAGTTTTCTTTAAAATAAAATTATTAATTTATTATTACAGAACAGGCCTCCTCCTGCTGCCACCACCATGATTGAACAGTCGCCAATGACAAAAACAGCGATGGGCACTGATAAATCTGTGGTTGACAAAGGGAAATCATCGACAGGAGTGGATGGCAAGAAGTCAGCAACTGTGGAGGACCTCGTCCAACCATTTGCAGAGGATCCTGTGATTCCCGACCCTCCAAAGAAGGCTGAGAAGGTCAAAGATGAGGAATGGACATTGGAGGAGAATGAATATGACGATGATGGAAACTTGCTTCCAAAAGTGGAGAAAGGAGGGATAGATTGTCCTCCAAGTACAGAGTCGGAGCGTATACTGTTATCCATCTGAATGCAACAACGAAAGAGGGAGGGAGGGTGGGATGAGATGATAATAAATAGATAAATATATTCCCTTATATAAATATGTAATTATTGTTCCCCTAATATTTCCCTAAACTATATAGGTATATATATTTGTATGCCTATTGTTTCTATTGTATGTATTATATATATTTGTATTTGATTGTATATATGTTGTAAATGTATAATAAATTGTATATTGTGTTGGGTTGATTTTTCTCACATTAGTTTAGAACTAGCCAAACTTGAAAAATTTTAATTCAAATTTGAGTCATTTTTAGAGATTAAGGTAGGATGATCCAATTTGACCCTATTGTTTAATGAAGAAAAGAAAGTTGCCCTATGTCGTTGATTTTGTTTTAATTGTTTTTTATATTTTAGCGTTTTTTGAATGAAAATTATATTTATAATTTATTGGCTAAAATATAGCAGAAAACAATTTTTCAATGACAAATAAACAAAAACGTTAAATGAAGTCGAGAAATTCTTGAGATCAAATAGTCGTAAGTATATATTATTAAAATAATCTTGACAATATTAGTGACTTGAACAACTTCGCACACTTGAAAAATCTATTTCCTTCGCTACAATTTATCTAAATTAATGTAAAACGTCTATCACCTCTTTAATAAAAAAAATAAAATTTATTTTATTTTTTACGAAAATGATTCAAACAAAACAACTATTTAGGTAGATTCTCCCAACTTTTATTTTCCTTTAATAATTAATATATTTTAAACTTTTTTATCAAATAATTATCAACGTGTAAAACTACAAATAACCAATATATTTGAGAAGAATTTTTTCCTTTTTAAAACATGATTTTATAACGTTAAAAATGTAAAAAAAAATCTTATATACACGTATTGCTATGCAACTTTAAAAGAAAAGATGCTGTTCTGCATTTATTTTTATTTCTGAGAAGTTGTGTGATTTTTATTGATTTTCTTTAAATAAAAATGATCTTTTATTTTATTTATTTTTCTACATATTTTATATTATTATTTTATTTACTTTAATTCTTTTTTTCATTAATTAAATATTATTAATAATTAAAAAAGAGAAGGTGAGCTCCTTCTATAACTGACAAAAGCACATAGTATATTTACTATAGTGTTATTCACGGTACGGTAATACCGTGGTACTCAAGGTATTTTACCGATACTTTATCGGTCAATTTTGGAAAAATTGGTATTTTTTCGGTATCGGTATTTAATAGAGCTGTCCGAGACGAAATTTTACCAAGACCCAAGACTAAAGCTACACTCCAAGACAGACCTGAGACCAAAAAACCAAGAAAAGTCTTGAGTCAAGATTTAAGACCTAAAGCTCGGAAAGCTCTAATAGTTACTTATATTAATACAGGAAAAACACGTTTGAATAACACTAAATTCAACTAAAAATATTATTTTTATCTTTTTCGAATTAGAAATAAATAAAAATCTCATATTTTTGTTTAATTAGTTGTTTAATTTTGATTTTAAAAAATAATTTTCTATCATGGACATTTCTGATAATTAATTAAAAATAAAAATATATTTTTTTTTAATTTTTAGATAAAAAAAAATTTAAAATAAATGTTTTTTATTTTTAAATATTTGATTTTTATATTTTTATTTTTAATTTTATTTTCTTTAATAAATTCGGAGAGTCGTCGAAGTTGGACAGATGAAGATGGAGTTAAAGTTGAAATTATTAAAAAAATACCTGGTTTTTAATTTTAAATTAAAATTAAATTTTAAATTTTAAAGATTCAAAATGTAAAATTAAAAGTATTGGAGGTGATGAATTAGAACAATTTTTTAAATTATCAGACAAAAATGGAAATGTTATTGGAACAAATTTTGGTCAGAAACCGTTCGTTTTAAAATTTAAAAAAATTAGAATTTTTTTAATATTAAAATATTATTTGCGATTAAATGGAATGTTTAATTATAAACTAGAGAATTTTCCATTTTTTCTTTTTTTTTTTTAAGTTATAAATTTATCCTTGGACAAGGCCAAGCAATGCGTGCAATGGATTCTTCAATGGGTGATATGTGCATTGGTGAACAACGTAAAATAATTATACCACCAAATGCTTATGAAGACGATGAACGTCCACAAGGTGCTCCAGAAGGACAATCACTTTTTTATTTTGTTGAACTAAAATCTATTTTTCGGTCAATTCCGGGAGAAAAATGGATAGATGATGATGGACTTAGTATTGAAGTAATTTTAAATTATTTTGAGTCTTTTTAAATGATTTTAAACAAGGAATGAGTATTTTCAGATTTTACCCGAATTTTTAAAAATTTGGATTTCCCATCGGAAAAATCCGTTCCTGGCCTGACCGATTTTTTTTTGAGTATTTTAAGTATTTAATGAATTAAAAATATTTTATCTTATTTTTATTTGTCATATTAAAAGCAAGTGGAAATTATCTAGTTTAGTACACACCCCATTTATTCGCAAAAAAATATTTAACACTCAAAATTGAACATAAAATCATTTCTTGTGAATAAATGGGGTGTCTACTTAAACTAAATAATTTCAATCAAAAATTTTAAAATAAATTCAAAAACGTTTTGGAAATTCAGACTCTAATAGACACTTTTAGGTATTAGAGTCTTAGGTCTATTAGAGTCTTAAGTTTTTCCTTTAAAAATGGGTGGAGGCGTCTATTAGAATAAATAAACAAATATTTATTTTTTAAAAAAAGATAACACATCAACCATCAAAAGAAGAATGTAAAGGTCGTCGTGCAGAAAAAGGAGATTTACTAAAACAGCATTATACTGTTTTTCTAAATGATGGAACTTATATAGGCTCTTCACATGATACAGAAAAAACATTTGATTTTAAGTAAATTAATTAAAATTTAATATTATTTTTATTTAAATAAAAAAAGATTGGGAATGGGACAAGTAATAGAAGGAATGGATAGGGCAATGGAAGGAATGTGTGAAGGTGAACGTCGTCGTTTAGTTATTCCACCAGAATTGGGTAAATTTATTTATTTTTTTAAATATTTTATTTAATTAATTAATTTTTATTTTTTTTAAATTTAATTTAAATAAATTTCTGTTGGAATTAATATTTTTAAAAATTAATTTAAAAAAAATTTTTATTTTTTTAAATTTTAAATTAATTTATTTAATTAAAAAAAACATTTTTTTAAATTAAAAATAAATTAATTACTTTTAATTTTCTTTTTTTTAATAAAGCTTATGGAGAAAAGGGAAGATCTCCTTCCATTCCTCCAAATTCTTGGCTTAATTTTCACATAGAATTGAAAGAACTTTTAAAAAAAGAAAAGGAAGAGACCAAAACTGAATTTTAAAATTAAAAAAAATTTAATTAAATTGTTTAAATTTTTTTTCGAATTTTTTAGGTGTTATTTTTATTAAAATTTTAAAATAAATCAATTATTAATTTAAAAAATAAATCCTTTATATTAAAAATAAATTAAAGCAAAGAAAAAAAGAAGAGAGAAAAAAGAGGATTAATTTATTATATAAACATCTTTTTTTCTTCTTTAAATAAATAAAATAATATTTTTTTAAAAAATATTTAAAATTTATTTATTAGAAGAGAAAATATTTTTTAAATTAATTAAATTTTAATCTAATTTTTAGAATTAATTTTAATTTTTTTAATTTTAAAAAATAATTATTTAGTCATATTTTTTATTTTTTAATAATAATTCTTTTTAATAAAATAAAGCTTTAAAGGTTGAGGAATTTAAAAACTTTATTTAATTAAAAAATAATTTTATTAAAAAAAAAATAAAATTCTTTTTTTAATTTATAATCTCATTTTTTATAAATCTTTTTTTTTTAAATATTCTATCAATTAAATAAAAATTCTTAAAATATTTTAAGGCTTTTAAATAAATTAAATATAATAAATGTGAGGGTGTCAATTAAATAAATTAATTCTTTTTTTTTTAAATTAAATTAATTTATTTAATTTAATTTTTAATATTTATTTTATTTAACTAAAAAATAATTTATTATTATTTAAAAATAAAATATTTAATTAATTCAAATTAAGGCAAAAATATTATTTATTTATTTTTTCAAAGATAGGAGTGCCTAAAATATTAAAACTTTAAAAACATTTTTTAGAAAAAAGTTTTTTTATTTTTTTCTCTCTAATTATTTTTAAATTAAAATTAATTTATTTCTTCTCTAAAATTAAAAAAAATTATTATTTTTTTTAAATTAATTTTATTTAGGTTTTTTTAATTAAATTAAATTCAATTAATTTAAAAACAACATTTATATTTTATTAAAATATTTTTATAAAAATTGTGCCAAAATAAAAAAATATTTTAATTTAAATGGGTGTTTGTTCGGTAATTTTTTTAAATTAAAATAAATTAATTAAAATTAAAATTAAATTTAAGAGCACAAAAAAAAGATTAATTGTAAGGCAAACTTCTTCTTTAAAATTATCTTCTCCAATAAATAATAATAAAAAAGAAAAAGATTTATTTAAAATAAATAAATCAGAAATTAATAAATTAGAAAAAAAAGATTCTGATTTAAATTTATTACCTACTGATTTACAAAAAAATAAGGCAATCATTTCTGATGAGGTAAAAATTTTAAATTTAATATGGACGTTTCAGTGCATAAAAATTAAAAAATATTTCTTTATAAAAAATATAAAAACAAAATTATCTTAAAATAATCTTTTAATAATTTTATTATTTAATTTTTATTTAGATTTTATAACAAAAAAAATATAAAAAGTGTAAAATTAAAAATATATAAACAAAATATAAAAAATTAGAAAATATTTATAAAAAATTTTTTCAATAACTTTTGATAAATAAAATTAAAAAATTTATAAAAAAAAAGAATTATTAAAGTTAAACTATTTTTTTATTATATAAGAACTTTTAAAAACATTTTCGCGCTGAAACGACCTTTAGCAATAAATAAAAATTAATTTTTTAATTCTTTTTAAAGTCAATATTTGAAAGAGAAAAAAGAATGGTTGTACTTTTAGTTAGTTGTAATTTAGAAAATCCTTCTCAATTAGTTTTAATAAATGTTGATTTGGCTAGTTCAAATTTTGGAAAAGTTTATTTTAATTTAATTTAAATAAATAATTTTTTTTAATTTTAAAATTAGATAATTTGTCGTTTAAGTTTACCTTTACCTGGAGAAGAGGTAAAATTAAAATTAAAATTTAAATATTTTTATTTTAAAGCTTTATTCCCTTGCTTGTATAAAAAATACCCAATCATTATTACAACATTCTGAAGAAACTGATTTACTACAAAAACACAATAATCAACAATTTACGGTAAAAAAAGCAAAAATTAATTTAATGAATTTGGAAAATGTGTTGTTTTATAGACAACCCATTTATTCGCAACAAAATATTTTACATTTAATAATAAAGACAAAATATTTTCTTGCGATTAAATGGGGTGTATATCTGACTAATTCTTTTATTTAATTTTTTAATATTTTCCAGAAATCCGTAAAAAATAAAAAATATATTTTCTAAATATAACACCCTTTGGTATTTATTTAAAAAAAATAAAAGTACCCCCAGTACTTTAATTAAATTAATTATATTATTTAAAAAAAAATTAAAGTTAATAGTCCCAGTACCTTCACATTCAAGAATTTATGTACTTAAATTAATGGACTCAACATTGACAACAAATGGATCAGACAGTGAAAGTTTAAAAATTCAAAAACAACAAACAAATAATTCTGAAATTTGTTCATCAATTACAACAAATATAAAAATACAAAAGGTTAATTAATTAATTAAATTAAAATAATTAAAAATACTTTTAATTTTTTTAAAGTGTATAACACGTGAAGAATTGTCAAGATGGGATTTGGGTAAAAAAATAAATTTAATAAATTTTTTAATTTAATTTAAAACAAAAATAATTACAAAAAAAAAAATAAAATTATTTTATTTATTTACAATAATATTATAATTAATATACCTATATTTAATTAATTTATTTATTTTAATTACATTCTTTCTCTCTCTTCTCTTCCTTTTTATTTTTTCTTTTTTAAACATATCATCACCAATATGTAGTAGTTAATTTATTAGTTGTAGAATTATCTAACAGAGAGGCTCTAAGAAGGTCTACCTCCAAGATACACACTCTAAAAATTTAAAATTAAAAAAAATTAATTTTTTTTAATTTTAATTTTACTGTATGTGGCTGTCCCGTATTATGCCAAGGTAGACTATGAACAGTTCTTGTTGTTGTTGTCCCAGCATTGTTTTCTCTTGGTTGTTCTTGTTGTTGCATTTCATTATATTCTCGCAAAGCTGCTGATGTTGCTGGAGCACTTAGATTACCAAATTCAACTGCTGTTTGTAATGTAGAATTATTTTCAGCATCAATTTGACCATTTTCAATTGAAGAAGAAGGTTGATTTAGTGCAAAATAAACGGTTTGTGCTGTTTGCATAGGATATGGTTGAACTTCTTGAAATACGTTTTCTTCCACTCCTTGATTTGACTTTATATGAAAAAAAAAGAATTTATTATTAAAGAAAATAAAAAGTATAATTATCTCTCCATGATGGACTTCCTGAACTTAACTAGTTTAGAACACACACCCCATTTAATCGCAAGAAAATATTTTTCAGCCAAAGGTCAATTGAAGATAAAAAGTGTTTTGCGAATATATGGGGTGTATATCTAAACCGAGTTTCGGTCTTCTTTTAAAAATTATAAATAAAATAAATAAATGAATACATTCATTATTCGAATTGGTGTGTGACTGTGTGGATGCACAACATTACGAGAAACAACAACATAACGATCATTGCGTCCAAAAATGATGCGCAAACTGGCCAAACAAGAAAAAATTTTGTTTACTTTGAACTTTAAAGAGCAAATTAAAAAAAATATTTTTAATAAAAAATATTACCGAACATTTCCAATATTCAACAATTCCTTCACGATTAGCATTGCGTGAATTAATTCGCCAAGTGACTTCCTCGCTGTTTTTCCACCACTGGAGAAATGCTTGACGGTTTCGGAATCGGCGAATTTCATGATAATCAGGACGTGATTCATTTAGACCAGACATTTTTATTCTTCTTTTACCTTTTAAAAATTAAAAAATAAAAGAAAAGAAAAGAAAGTTTTACCTCTTCTGTGTTGTGTTAAGTTGGACAATGAGTAGTAGAGAAGAAGTTAAGTTTGTTAAAACTTTATTAATAAAATTGCCTTTTTATACTACTACATAAATATAACTTGGAATTAAAAATTTTATGTTATAAAATATTTTTAAAATAAAAAATATTATTTTATAAGAATCTTTATACCAGGGTTGGATTTTCGGAAATTTCGGATTTTATTTTGCAAGTTTGCCCAGCCTTGCTTCTTTATAATTTAAATATCAAATTATGTTATAAAAATATTAATTATTTAATTTATTTATTTTTAAAAAAATGTTTCTTTTTTTGTGCTGTAAAATTTTAATTTTTTTTAAATTAAAATTATTTTTTTCTGTCAATTTTTATGTTTTTTGTTATAATATTTTTTACAGAATTATTTTACCTACTTTTATTTTAAAATAATCTCTTTACCTTTTCTTTTTGAAACATTCTCTCATTGTTAAATTTTTTAAAATTATTATAAGTAATTAATTAATTAATAATTACAAAATTAAAAACAAAAAAAACATTTTAATAAAAATACTAAAATATTAAAAAATAAATTAATTTTTATTTTTCTCTCAAAGGTGCCCCACTTAGTGTTTGTTCAAATAATGCAATTAGATCAAATGCCATTCCTTTATTATTGGTTACAGCAGTGGATAGAAGTGGACATTGCAAAGGTTTTTTATATTTAAAAACATTCTCTTTTAATAATTTTAAAATTTAATTTTCGAAAAGGGCCACTTCAGTACCGCCATTTCAGTCCCAGGCAAAGGGAGTAATTTCAGTCCCAGAGTTTTTCAAAAATGTCTATATTTCCTTGATGATACATACTAAACTTGAATAAATATAAATGATCCAAGTAAAATAAGTTATGAAAAATGAAGGAATTAAAATGAAGAAAAAACTACTATTTCAGTATAAAAACTTTTTGGTACTGAATGGCTCAGTTTGTACTGAGACTGAGATGGCGGTACTGAAGTGACCCCAATAATTTTTAGGTGATTTGTTGCGATTAGATAGACGGACATTTTGTCCAATAGACAGAAGAAAACGTTCTTTAACTAGTGATGATAGGTAAAATAAATAAATATTTTTAAAAAATAATTTTAATTAAAAAAAAAGAGAATCTTCAATAAATTCTGGCAATTCTGCTTTTTCTAATTCTGCAGTAATTTCTTTAGAAAGTAATACTACAATTACTACAACTAATTCTTTTGGAATTAATAATAATACTAATGGACAACAAAAATTAAAATTTCCAATGTTTGGGGGAACACTTGGTTTTTCTTTTAAATTTAAATTTTTTTTAATAATTTTTTTTTAAATTTGTAGCTGTCAGTTTAAACAATGGTGTAGTGAGTAAATTACTATTTTTTAAAAATTATAATCTTTTTTAATTTAATAATTAAAAAAAATATATTTTAAGGTATTTTCAACAGAATGGGGTAATCTTGATCAAATATTTAAACAAAAGCCTAGTCTTAACCCTAATTTAGGTTAATTTAATTAAATATTTTTAAAATAATTTAATAAAAAAAGGTTCTCAAAATTTAAATGGAAATGTTGATGATCAAAATACAATTTATGGATGTGGAATTAATGGTTAATTAAATTAAAAAATTTAATTATTTTTATTTAGTTTGGGAAATGAGAAGAAGAAAACTAATACAAACTGTAATTTTTTTATCTTTTTAAAAATTATAATTTATTTAAAAATTAGAAGGAAAAAAGACTGAAAATCTAGGCAATTTATGAGAGTCAAATATTAATTTTTTAAAATTAATAAATTAAATATTTTCAATTAAAAAAATTTGGGCAATATTTCCAAAACTTTTTAATTTTCCAAAATATATTTAAAAAAATAATGAATTACTCAAGTTTAGGTACACACCCCATTTAATCGCAAGAAAATATTTTACATCCAAAATTGACTTTAATAAAATATTTTCTTTCGATTAAATGGAGTGTATACCTAAACTAGTTTAGAAAATACTCTTTTTAAATTAAAAAAATTAAAAGATTCGACTAAATCCAGAAGATGGTGGTTTATGGCCTGTATGTATAAGAATGTTACATCATTCAGAATTAACCCATGGATTTATTTGTACATCAATTGGAAGTTGTATATATCATTTGCATAAATGCACAAGAAGTGGACAATTCAAAGCTGATAAAATTGTTTCATTTTCTTCTGTTATAATTGGACAAACAAATTGGCCAGGAAATTGTCCAGAAATTCCAGCATTTTTAACAGATATGGTTATTTCTATGGATGATTTAAATTTATATGTTTGTGCTGCTTTTCATGGATTTGTTGCACAATTAGATATTTCTGATCCTTTTAGACCTTCACTTACACAAAAAGTAAAATTATTTATATTTTTAATAAGCATTCTCCCTATTTTTCCATTTAATTCTTTGAGAGTTTATTCTCATTGACTATTAAGTGACAGTGTAGTGTAATGGCTAACGCGTTAGACTTGTAAGGGCGAGAGCTATGGTTCGAATCCGGCTGCCGTCCTATCATTTCTCTTCTTCTTCTACTTAACTTTTACCCTAAATAGAGCAACCAATTGCTTCCCAAAATTTTTTTTTTCAATTTTTGAAAGTTTTTTGACTTAATTCTAAAAAAAAATAAATTTATTTAGGTATTTCTTGGTGGAATAATTTACAAATGTTTAGGAATTTCAGAATTGGGTAAAATGCCTGTAGGAAAGAATACAAGCACACAAAGGGTATTAAATAATTTTTAAAAATATTTAAAATGTTATTTTTTTAATAAAAAAGAGTTATAATACTGAACAAATAAAATTAGCTGGAAAAATATATGAAGGTGGTCCTTGTCGTCTTCAATTATCTTTAGATGGACGTCGCTTATTTATTTCAAATTCATTTTTACGTAATTGGGATCAACATTTTTTCCCAAAATTGGCAGAGTTTGTTTTTTAATTAATTAATTAAAATTATTTAAAATAATTATTTTTATAGAAATGGTTCTTCAATTGCTCTAGTACATATTGACCCTAGCGGTGAAAAACAAATGAAAGGTAAAAAGAAGAGAATTAATATTTTAAATATTTTTTTCTTTAATTAAATATTTAAATCATGTATTTATTTAAAAAAATATTTTAAACTTAATTCTACATTTTCTTATTTATTTTACATATATTTTATTTATTTTTGTAATTATATTTAATTTAATTATTTTTAGTTGATAAAGATTTTGGTATCCATTTTGATATAAATGAAACCAAAAATAATGGAAATTCTGCTACAAATGGTGGTAATAATATTAAAAATAATACAACTTCAGGATTTGCTTTTTATGCACGTGATATGCGTTTTCTTGGAGGTGATTCTACGTGTGATTTAATTTAATTAATATTTTTCAAAGCATAGTTTTGTTATTAAATTTTGTTTTTTTTTAATTCTAAAATTTAGAAAAAATTTTTAATTAGATTATAATAATTATTTTTGAAAATATACCTTTTTATTACTTCAAAAAATTTAATTAATTAGAGTTTTTAAAATTTACAAAAATTAAAAATTTATTAACAGTTTAATTTTAGCTTTTTAAAGCATTTTTTATATAAATATTTCTTTAAAAATAAAATACATATTTGTAAAAATATAAACATTTAATATTGAACTTTTTTAAGTCTTTCATGTTATTATTTTACTTATATTTTGAAAAATAAAAATTTTTTTTGTAAAATTCATCTTTTACTGAAAACCTTCGAAAATTTTATTTGAAAATTATGTAAAATATTTTTCAGTTTAATTTTTAATTAAAGAATATTTATACAAAATTAATCAAACTTTTATCTTTGTTATCAGTGTTTGCGTGACCGGCCTTTTTCGGTTATCAAAAATGACATGACCATGACCGCAATTTCGATCAGGTCATATCCGGTCACGTTTTGTAACGTAGAAAATGACCAAAACATGACTGACCGGCCTTTTTCGGTCATAAAAATGACCTGACTTGACCAAAAATTTCGGTCTAAGAAAACCAAAACTATTGGGAATGCGACAACGCGAATCATCTATAATTTTTAATAAATCAGAAAATCAAAAACAAATTTTTGAAAGACTTTTAACTCTTTATAACACTCCTAAAGATGTTGTTATTTTAAAAAATAATCCAGAACCTTTAATTCAATTGGGTATTGATTCTAAACAATTTTCGACTATTTTTGAGGTTTTTTTTAAATTAAAATTTAAAAGAATTTTTAATTTAAAGGAATTGTATTTTTTCTTACAAAAAAGTGAACAATTAAAAGAGGCAGAACAAAGAATAAATGAGAGAAAAGAAAGAAAAAGGAAAAGGAAAATTTAAAGATTAATAATATTAGAAAATGTTAATTAATTAATTTTTCATGTAAAAAAAGAATTTTTTGAAAATTGAATTTTTATGGTTCGAGTTAGTGAATTAATACACAAATATTCTTTATATTACTATGCGTTATATCCGAAAAATACTAACAGGCTAGCGACAGAGCATCTTTAATATAACAATTGTAGTGAAAGGAAGGACTTCGGTCACTGGGTATTGTGTTGATAACGTGAATTACGGAGCTAGGTCCTAGTACATTTCGACTTAACTGACGGATAGACTGGCTTTTATACTATCATAAGTTTGCCTGTTTATATAGTGACACTCCAACTTATCATAAACAACTATAAAAACCCAATCATTTTCTTCACTCTTAACCAACAAAATCTTCATCAAAACTACGCCAACATCGTCTACATCAAAACAAACAACAACACTTCATGCTCTCCCGTTACCTGCATCCAATGGAGCTCGACACCGGACCTTGGCCAAAAAAGTCTTCAATTCTGGTCTCTCTGCTGCTACTGCTTGCTACATTCTCTGTGCTTCAAGTACCCGGACAGGCCGAAATCATTAAATTTGGCACATCGAAGGTGACGAGTGAAGGTGCAGAAGTGGATCTCGAGACAAACTACTTCATTGGCGTCAAGAAGGGTATCAACATTGCCGAGTACAAGGATCTCGTTTCGGTTCCCTGCACTGATACAAACAAAAAGGGCTTAATGTAAGAATATTCTGTTTATTCATTTTCAAATTAAATAAATATTTATTAATTTTTCCAGTGAACTTAAGAACGAAGGCAAATTATGCGCTGTGAATATGAATAGTGAATTCAGATTTGTATGTTTTTACATTTATAAAAGAACCATTAATTTTATTTTTATTCAGAAGTCTAAAGACTATCTTCTACTTACTGCTAATAGTCCTCCCAAGACAACAATTCAAACTACATCTACCACTACAACGGAAACTCCTCCAACAAAAAAGTGTCCAGAATGTCCAGAGGCAAAATGTCCAGCGACAATAGCTCCAACAACAACGCGTCCGACCGAAAAAAAATGCGAAGAATCCGGGTCTGGTGGAGGTCTTGTGTTTGGAATGATTGGTTTTGTTCTTGGTGGTCTGTGTGTCGGTAGCATTGGAGCTTTGATATGGTTCTCGATGAAGAAGAAGGATAAAGAAAATGTAAGTTTATTTTAAAATTAATCTTTTTAAATCAAAATATATTTTTATTTTTTCAGCAAAAGGATAACGAAAAAAGTTCTGCACAGGGACTTCCTTCAAAAAAAATAGATGGAACTGCGGCAAATAAGAATAAAACACCAAAGGCAGGAGCGGATGGCAAGAAGGCATCAAATGCGGGCAGTGAAATGGCAAAGAACGTTGAAGAAGCCGAAAGCTGAGGGAGCGTCTCCAAGCCAATATGAGGAAGAAGGTTGAAGTCAAAAGAAGAAAGAGAGGGATGATGATGATAATAATGTAAAAATATATTCTCTTCTAGGTATTGTTGTTCTATATAATGTAAAAGTATTGTTCTCCCCTAAATATATTAAATTGTCCTATATTCCCCTAAACCATATTTGTATTCCTATTGTTATTGCATGTATGATATATATTTGTATTTGATTGTATATATATGTTGTAAATGTATAATAAATAAATATGTTTGTTGAATGATTTATTTGATTTTATAATTTAGATATTAGTATAAGATTCTCTTATTTGAGCCTAGAACTTTGAAAAATTCAAAAAAGTAGTTTTGGTGGTATTTTACAAATTAATTTAGCTTAATTCAATTTTTTACATTTATTTATACCTTTACCACAAAAAATCATTTTAAAAATGTTCAAAAAAATTAAATTATTGCTTTTTTAACTATTTATACTTCCTCTACTAGTTTTAGGAGTTTCCTGATGAATTACAATAGAAGGTAATGAATATTGTGCTCTGCGCAAAGAAATGGGTGAATTAGGCTTAGAAATGTTTTTATTATTTTCTTTTTGTTGTTCAGACATTTGTTTGCAAAATAAATGAGTTTTATTGCTTTGCCGACTATTATTATTTGTTATACGTTCATTTAAAGTCTAAAAATGACAAAATATTAATTTTTAAATTATTTATTTTAATTTTTTACTTGAAAACTATGATAATTGCTTAATGCTGAATGTCCAAAGCTACAATCTTCTCCTAAAAGTGCAGAATCAGCAGTTCCAAATCTTCTACGATTTTGTCGATTTCTTGAAGTTCTTTGTCGCCGTTTAAGACTTTCTCTAAAAGAACTAACAAAAAGGCGAATTGAACGACGAGTGCGACGACCACCTTCTCCACGAAACCAATGCCAAAATTGATCTTTAAAAATTAATTTTTGTTTAAATTAAAATAAATATTATACTTCCAGTAATTTGTTGTTGTTGATTAGCTTGAGTATTTAAAACACAAACAAAAGCAATAACCATTAAAAAAATAAAAAATAATTCTAGTGAAGTAAAAAGTTCTGGACCTCCATAAATTTTATAAATCTGTTTCAAATTTAAAGAATTAAAAAAAAAGTTTTTCCTAAGAATTGCTTTTATTTTTAGTGAAAAAGAAAACATTAAATAAAAAAAATAAAGGGAAAACGTTAGTTGTTTTGTGGTGTATTGGTAACGTTGCCGCCTAGGCATTTTTGGTCAAAGGTTCGAACCCTCTCATTAGTTTTTATTTTTCTAACTCTTCTATAAAATTGTTTTTACTTTTTAATTTTTTTTATATTAATTTGTTGACATTAAAATTAATTATTTTAAATAAAAAATTAACTTTTAAACATTAAAATACCTGTGTTAAAATAAAAGGAAAAATAAAAGGGCCAAAATTGGAAGAAATTAATAAAATTGTTATTGAAGTAGATAATTGATATTTATTAATTTTAGAAGTTATATTATTATCTAAATAATTTTAAAAAAATATATAAATATTAAAAAAAATAAAATAACTATTTAATTCATTAATAAATTGTAGCCAAGTAGCAGGCCAAAAAATAGAAAGAGATGTTCCCAATAAAGAAACAGAAAAATAATGAAGTAATTTTGAATTTAAAGTGCACAACGCACTACCTGCACTAAACTATTTATTTAAAAAAAATTAAATTAATTTTTTTTTAATTTTAAAAATTAAAAATTCTAACCAAAGCAACAGGAAAAAGAAAATTTTGTGAAAGAAAAAAAGAATATTTTTTTCTTTTATTAAAAGTTAGTTGTTGTTTTAATTTTAATGAAATAAATAAACGTGCAAATAAAGCAAAAAACTTTAAAAAAAATTAAAAATAATTTTAAATAAATTTTACATAAAAAAGTAAAAGATCATTAGTTGAATTTTTAAATGTTTTTTCATTATTTTGTTTAAAAGCAAATAAAATATAGCCAAAACAATTTAAAAGAGAAGAAGAAATTGAACAAATAATTGATAAAGATATTAATAAATATTTTGGAAGAAAATATTTTTTAACTGAAAATTTAATTTTATTTTAATTAATTAAATAGGTTTTTTATTTTAATTAAAATTAAAAAAAGAAAATTAATAATTTTACATTTTTTTCCATTAATTTGTTTATCCAAAATATTATCTTCTTCTTCAAAATTATTTTGTTTTTCTGAAAAATTATTTTCTTCTTCATATTCTTTTACTTTTTTAGGCCAAAAAGAAATTAAAAGAATTAACTAAAAATAAATTAAAAATTAATTTTTAAATAAAATTAAATTAAAAATACCTGTAAAAGTATTAAAGCCCCAAATAAAAAATTTAAATTTGTTGAAAATTCAATTAATGGCATTTTTTGTAAAAAAATATTAGTAGATAAATTATTTAATCTTTTTAAATAAAAAATATTTATTTTTTTAATTTTTAAAAAATAAAAAAACTCGTAAGGAGAAGAAGGTTGATTTTTATTAATAAATAAAGAAGACAAAAATTGACCAAAAGAAAATTGAAGAAAAATCTTTAAAAAAATTAAAAAAATTTAAAAAAAATATTTACAAAAATTAATTTAATTGTTCCAATATTATTTTTATTTTTTTCAAATTCAATAGCTTCAAAAAATAAAATTCTTTGAATAATTCCGTCAATAAAAGAAATGCCCAAAATTGAAAAAAATAATAAAAATAAAATTAAATTATCTTCATTAAAATTTAATAAAATTAAAAAGACTATTAAAATAATTGTTTTTAATAAAATTATTAAAAATAAAATAAAAATAATTTTTAAATTAATTTTTATTTTTTGTTGTTTTTCTTCTTTGAAAAAATGAATAAATATTAAATTGAAGAATTTACTAAAAAAAAAAAATATACATTTAACATATGTTAGTCTGTGGTGTAGTGGTAGTGTTGTTGACTACAATTGTAAGGTGGTGGGTTCGACCCCTGCCGAGGGAGATATTTTTTCCTAACATGTTTTCTTGGCTATTTTATTTTTTATAAATTTAGAAAAAATTTATAAATTAAGGTTTAATTTTTAAAATTGTCCCAAATTATATATTTTTGAATATTTTTACCTTTTATTAAATAATAAAGGAATAAAAAAACAATTTCCAGCAATTAAAGAAATATATTGAATTAAATGTATTAAAATTATTAGCCATTGTTGTTGTTTATTTTGTAAAATTTTTGGTAAAATTAATGTTATTAAAGATTGACTAATTACAACAAATATTGAAATTAAACATTTTTCAAATTCCAAAAAAGATGACATTTTGTCTGATGACATTTTGTCTTTTAATTTATAATTTTAATATTCTCTTTTTTATTTTAAAAATTTAAATAATTAAGAGGTATTATTACCTTATTAAATATTAAAAAAAAAATATTTAATAAACATTTATTTAAATTAAAATTTAATTAAAAATAAAAATTAAATATTATTTATTAAATATTAAAAAAAGAAAAATTATATTTTTAAAAGTTTTTTAAAATTAATAATGTGTAAAACTATTTTTAAAAATTATATTTTTTAAAAAAGATGAATTTTCTTCTTCTTTAAATTAAATTTTCTATTTTTTTAATCCAAAAATATTTTTTTATATAAATATTAAAAAAAAAAGATTTTATTAAATTTTTAAAAAAAGATGTCATCATTTAAAATAAGAAAATAATATTTAAATTGATTATTTTTTTTTAATAATTTTCTGTTTTGTAGGATTAAATATTTTTAATAAATAATTATTATTTATTTTTTATATTTCATTGCTATATTAAATTCTTTTTTTTTTAATTTTTTTAGTTTTCCTTTTTTTCAAAATTTTATAACGTCAAAGAAAATATAAATAAATTAAATATTTATTTTATTTTAAATAAAATATTATTTAAAAATAATTGCTGTATTGTGAACTAAATATTTGCGGACATTTAGTCGCATAAATAAAAAATAACAAAAAGAAAAAAATATTTAAATTAAATATATTAATTTTTATTAATATATTTAAAAAAAAAGATTTAATGTTTTTAAATAATTTATTAAAATAATTAAAACAAATATTAAAATAATAAAAATTAAAATAATTTATTTATTTATTTTTCATCATTTTCTTTAAATTGAGAATTATTTAAAATAATTGCTTTTTTAGAAACTTTATATAAAAGCCTTTAAAAATTAAAAAATAAATTTAAAAAATATTTAAAAAAAAATAACTTTAAACTAGCAAAATATCCAGTCAAAAAGTCATCTTCTAAATAATTTAATTCTGTATTTTTACAAAATTGTTTGACCAAAAAAGAACATTTTTTTAAATTTGGACGAGGCATTGTTGGAAATAAATGATGTTCTATCTTTTTTATTTAAATTGTAATATTTATTTTTTAATTTTAAAATAAAATTAATTAATTTTAAAAAATTGAATTAATTATATTTAAATATTTTTTAAATTAAAAAATATTTAAATTATTTAAAAAAAATAAAATTTAAATTAATATAATCAAAAAATAAATTAAAAGATCTTGTTTATTAAAATAAAATAATTAATAATTTTATTTTTAATTTTAAATAAAATTACTTATATTAAAAAAATTGAAAATTTTTGGATTATCTCCTAATAATTATATAAATAAATTATTAAAAAAATAAAAAATAAAATTTAAATTGATTTAATCAAAAAATAAATAAATTAATTTAAAAAATAATTTAAAAAAAAAAACCTGATAATTAAGTCCTCCCCAAAACCAATCAACAAAACTTTAAAAAAATTAATTAATTAATTAAATTAATTTAAAAAATAAAATAAAACTAACGGTGAACTTTTCATATTTCTTGTAGTGAGAATGTGTAAAGCAGCAAAATTATTTAAAAGACCAGAATTTTCTGGAAATTTAGGAACAGAATTGTGATTATAAGAGACTACTAAAGCTATTAATGTTCCAGCACCTTTTTTTAAATTTTTAAAAAATTAAATTAAATTTAAATAAATTAAATTTAAATAAATATTTAATTAAATTAATACCTAATTGAGAAATTAAAAAATAATAAATTCTAATAAAATTAGAAGGAAGTAACCAAAGTTGAAAAAATACCCAAAACCAATGTAAAAATAATGTTAACTTTATTTTAAAAAAATAAATTAATTTATTTTTTAATTAAATTAATTCTCTCGTTATAAGGACAGACACTTTACCCATTTATTCGCAAGAAAAAAATTAAAAAAATATATTTTTGCGAATAGATGGACCTAAAATATTAAAAAAAGTTTTTCCAAAGGGTGACCTTATAACGAGATTTAAAAAAAATTAATTTTTTTTAAATTTAAAAAATAAATTTACTTGTTCAAAAAAAGCAAATTTTCTATGTTTTTTATATTCAGATTTATTAGAATTAATTGAATGTAAAATAGATTGAGTTAACCAAGAAACACGTAAAAGAGGATACATTAAAGTAAAATAACTTTAAAATTTTAAATTTAATTTTAAAAAAATTTTAAAATTAAAAAACATACAAATATTGATATGGAATAATTAAACGAACAATTAAATTATTTATTAATGTTTTTTGTTTAAATAAATCACTTGGAACCTTTTAAAATTAAATTTAATTTTAATTTTAAATTATTTATTTAATTAATTAAAAAAAAATAATAAAAATATGAGAAAATGTTTTTTTAATTAAATTACCTATTTTAGAAAATATTATTAAAATTACCAAAATTATATTTATTAAATTAATTTAATTTAATTTTTGTACCCTTTTTTAAGATTTTATTTTAGAGATTTTAATTAGTTTTATTTTTTATTTTTTTAAATCTAATTTTCCATAAAATATACGGTACATATTTTAGAATATTTTAATTAATTTATTTTTTATTTTAAATTTATACCAAAGCTAAAAGTGGTGCCAAATCAATATCACCATCACGAGAAATAATATTAGTTGCTGCATGATGGAGATTATGCTTTTAATTAATTTTTAAAAATATTAAAATAAATTAATTAAATATAACCTTATCTTTCCACCAATCCCTAGAAAATCCTTGAGCAAAATTACCAAAAAATAAAGAAAGAAAATCATTAAAACGTCTATTTTTTGTTGGTTGATGATGACAACATTCATGGCAAAGCCTTTTTTGAGGAAGAAAATATTTTTAATAAAATTAAAAATTAAATTAAATTTTAAATAAAATAAATAAATATTCTTTAAAAATAAAAAAAAATAACCATCCCAATTGTTGCCAACAAATAGCAAGTATTATAGCAGAAAATAAATAAAAAGAATAATATTGTAACAAAAAAGTAATTAAAAATAAAATAATTATTTCTAACATTTTTTTTAAATAAAAGAAAGGTTGAGAAAGTAAAAGTCCTTCAGAATGTATTTTCTTTTTAATTTTTAATTTAATTAATTAATTAATTTAATTAAACCTGTCTAAGTTTTTCAAATTCAATTACTATTTTCTTTTCCTGAGAAAATTAATTTTAATTTTTAAAAAATATTTTTAATTTAATTTTTAATTAAATATTTTTAATTTAATTTTTAAATTAAAATAAGCAAAAAAAGATTGAAAAATATTTAAAAAATAATGAATTAATAAATATTAAATTAATTAAATCCAAAAAAGATTTTTTTTATTTTTTTTTAATAATTAATTAATTAATTTAATTAAATACACATATTTAAGGTAAATTTATTTAATATTTTTTAATAAATTAATTTTTTTAATTTATTATTTATATTTTATTTATTTTCGGAATTTTCTGATATTTAAATAAATTAAAAAATAAATTTAAAAAAGATTGAAAATATTAAAAAATAATAATTTAATAAATAAATAATTAATTTAATACACATATTTCAGGTAAATATTAAAATTTTTTAGTAATTTTAATTTAATAAATTATATTTTATTTAAATTTGGAATTTTCTGAAATTTATAGAAAATTAAAAAAATAAAAATAAATTTTAATTTAGCTTAAAAAATAATTTGATTAATTTAAAAATATTAAAAAAATAAATTAAATTTATTTTTTACCTTTTCCAAAGGAATATTATAATTAATAACAACAAAATCATCATTATCAATAATTTCATTGTCTTCATCTTTTTGTGCTTTATTTAAGTTATTTTTTAATAATAAAGGTTTAATTATTTCTTTTTGTATTTCTAATTGTTTATAAGCCTTCTTTGAACCTTTTTTTAATTTTTTAAAATTAAAATAATTTTTTTTAAATTATTTTACCTTCATGAAATGCATGAAAAATATGTGTAGCATCAGCATTTCTTTTTTAATTAATTTATTTTTTATTTTTTTTATATTATTTATTGAATAAATTTATTTAAAAAATAATTTTAAAATTAAAAATAAATAAAAATAAATAAAAATAAATAAAAAACCTATATTGATTAATTACAGGACCACCAGGATGTGACTTAACAAATTCATCACTTAAAGAAATCCAACGGTTATTTATTTTCATAATAAGTTGGTTTTCTTTTTCTTCTTCTTTTTCTTCTTCTTCTTTTTCATTATTTTTATTATCCATTTTTGTTAAAATAAAATAAAATATTTTTTTATTTTTTATTTAAATTAAATTTTATTTTAATATTGTGCCAGAGAATTTTAAAAAGAATTAATTAATTTTATTTTTTTTAATTTTTAAAATAAAATTATAACAAAATAATTATAACAATTAAATTTTTTTATTCTGCAAAAAAATGGCCTGATTGATTTTATTAAATATTACTAAATAAAAAGGAGGTTAAAAAATAACCTTTTTTATTTAATAGACTAAAAATTGATAACTACAAAGAAAAAATGATTAAAAAATTTTGTTAAATTTTTTTGAATTTTTATGTAAAAAATAAGTTGTCAGGCCAGCAACAGTGCCTTTATCTTTAATGTAGATAGTAACAATGTTAGTGAAGAAAATGGAGCCTTTTGATGGGGAACAGAGACAAGCCAGGTCTTATTATATCTCCTACTTAACTGACGGATATATTGGCTTTTATACTATAATAAGGTTGCTGGTTTTTATAGTAACACTCCAACTTTATCATACAAAACTATAAAAACCCAATCATTTTCTTCATTATTAACAATCTACAAAATCTTCATCAAACTGCGCCAACATCGTCTACATCAAAACAACAACACTTCATGCTCTTCCGCTGCTTGCATCCAGAGCTCGACCCCGGACCTTGGTCAAAAAAGACTTCAATGCTATGCTCTCTACTGTTGCTGCTTGCCTCATTCTCTGTTCTTCAAGCATCCGGACAGACCGAAATCGTTGGACTTGGCAAACACACGCTGAAGGATGGTAAAGTAATGCTCAACACAAGCTCGAACTCCAACTATATTGGCGTCAAGAACATCGACTTTCCCGAATACGAAATGCTTCCGGGTGCCTGCGATGTTACGATCAAAGATGGCTTTATGTAATAATTCTTTTTATTTGTTTATCTAAATCAGATGATTTTCTTTTTTTAGTGAGCTTAAATACAACGGCAAATTATGCACTGTGGAACTGCTTAGCTACTTCAATAACACGATCAAGTTCAGGGCTGGAGTGAGACATAGCGGGGGGATTGGCAAATGTATTGACGAATTTGCTCATCATAATCTGTAAGTTTTTATTTTTATTTTTTAATATTCTTTCTATTTTTTATTTTTTTAGTCTGCCCTTCATCTATAGCAAAAACAACGATGTCATCAAAGATTTCAGCACAGGAGGTCCTTTCAACAAAACAAGCAAAGACAAAAAGTGCGGTAAAGAAAAGCAATGTCGTTCTGTGAGAGGGAACTGCTTTGAGTGGACGTCTCTTGAAGTTTTATGGAGTATAATCGGAGAATCTGATGCTTATGGTCACACCAATTTGAGTAAGAAATATTTAACTGTTAAGATCTTACATTTTTGTTTCAGTTGCCGAAGTGGAATCAAACAAAAGATCAGTAAAGGTCAATGAGAGCGAAAACGAAGAGACTTTCGATTTGGAGATAGTCGCAAATGGCATGTTCAGGATGAATGAAGATGAATACTACATTCACTCGAATCCTATCTGTGCTCCAAAGGAAAATTCAACCGTATCACCAAAAGCATGGACAATCACAAATACACTTCTAAAGGATGAATATTTGCTTGTCTTCAGCATGCTTCCAACAAGTGTTTCTAAAGTATTCGATAGAAAATTCACAGGAGAAAAACCAAATATGCCGAACTGTACACTCTTCGTCCAATTTGTAAGTTTTTATTCTTATAAAATATTGATTAATTTATTTTTATTCAGAGTACCGAACACTATCGTCTACTTACTGCCGTTCCTACTCCAACCTGTACAACAACATCGACAACCACTCAAACTACAACGACTACTAC
This sequence comes from Meloidogyne chitwoodi, assembly GCA_015183035.1. Taxonomy (NCBI): domain Eukaryota; kingdom Metazoa; phylum Nematoda; class Chromadorea; order Rhabditida; family Meloidogynidae; genus Meloidogyne; species Meloidogyne chitwoodi. The sequence goes on from JACZZP010000010.1 coordinate 594,721, forward strand.
AACGGAAGCTCCTTCAACGACTACAACAGCATGTCCAACAATGAAACCAGATCCGGTCATAACAACGACAAAACCTCCAACGACAGCATGTCCGGCTGCAAAAAAATGCCCAGAAGAAGCCAAAACAGGTCTTTATGTGGCGCTTGGAATTGGTTGGCTTCTTGTTGTGCTTCTGTTATGTGTTGGCGGCATTTCAATATGGTTCTGGATGAAGCAGACAGATAAAGAAATAGAAGTAACGATGCCTGAACAAGGAAAGGACAAATACCTTCGTGCACTCTATGATGCTGAGGTAAAGAAAAAGGGCCCTGTTGCTGTTGGAACTTTTGACAAATGGAAAGAAAATGTAAGTTTCTTTTAAAAAATGTTAAATCAAAATATTATTTTCCTTTTTTTCAGAGAAAGAAGAACGAAAAGACAGCAGCAAAGGGACTTCCTTCAAAGAGAGATGGCAACACTGCAAATAAGAAGAAAGCAGTAAAAAAAGAACAGCCCAAGACTAAAAATGATATCGTTCAGGAGAAGTATGAAAAAGAATGGTACCAATATCTCTACAACAGTGAATATCTGCCAGAACTGAAGAAAAAGGGCATTGCAGTTGTTGGGACATTTGACGAGTGGAAAAAGGTAAAAAGTTATTTTTTAAAAATAAAATTATTAATTTATTTTATTATTACAGAACAGGCCTCCTCCTGCTGCCACCACCATGATTGAGCAGTCGCCAATGACAAAAACAGCGATGGGCACTGATAAATCTGTGGTAGACAAAGGGAAATCATCGACAGGAGTGGATGGCAAGAAGTCAGCAACTGTGAAGGACATCGTCCAACCGTTTGCAGAGGATCCTGTGATTCCCGACCCTCCAAAGAAGGCTGAGAAGGTCAAAGATGAGGAATGGACATTGGAGGAGAATGAATATGACGATGATGGAAACTTGCTTCCAAAAGTGGAGAAAGGAGGGATAGAATGTCCTCCAAGTACAGAGTCGGAGCGTATACTGTTATCCATCTGAATGCAACAACGAAAGAGGGAGGGAGGGTGGGATGAGATGATAATAAATAGACAAATATATTCCCTTGTAAAAATATGTAATTATTGTTCTCCTATATACCCAATTATTGTTCCCCTATATATTCCTTTATCTCTAAACTATATATATATATTTGTATGCCTATTGTTTCTATTGTATGTATTATATATATTTGTATTTGATTGTATATATGTTGTAAATGTATAATAAATAAATATGTTTGTTGAATGATTTCTTTGATTTGATAATTTAGATATTAGTATAAGATTCTCTTATTTGAACTTGAAAATTAGAAAAATAAAAATAGTAACTCATAAAACTAAAATTTTGACTTTTCCAGCTTACTTCAATTTTATTAATTTTAAGAGAATTTAGTAAAATTAAATATTCTATAATATTTTTTTCTAAAATAGCTTCTCTTAAATTAATTGGATATACATATAATAGTTAAAAGTAATCAAATTTTAATAAAATTAATTTTAACCTTTAATTTTTATTAAAAATTAAATTCTCATTTAATTAAATTTATTCAGTCAATTTAAATGTTTAAGTTTTTTTAATTTATTCCCAGGCTCGTTTATTTTTATTTATTTTAATTTGTTTATTATTCAAATTTATGTAACTAAATTTATTTAAAAAGGACATTAAAATTCTCTAATTTTTTTAATTTATTTTATTCTTTTCCTTACAAAAATGAATAATTTTCTTAACTAAATTAAAAAATTTTTTAAATCTTTTTTTAAAATAAATGTGAAATAATAGGCTAAAATTCTGAATTTTTACTTTAAAGTTTATTTTACAAAATCTGCGTCTTAAAATCTCCTTCGCGCCTAAACGACCCCAACTTTAATTTACATATTCTTCTTCGTTTCCTGTCCATCTAAAAATTCTTTTTTAACATTAGCGCCTTTTTTTATTTTTTTTTAAATAAAATTCTCACAGTTTTATAATAAATAAATAAGTCTTTAAATTCTTTATGTAAATAAATTTTATTTTTATTTATTTATTTTGTTTTCAAAGAAAATTGGGGGTTAAGCAGATTGAATAAAAAAAAGATTATTATCTAAAAATACAAAAGTTGGGTTAATTTAAATAAATAAAAGAATAAATAATAAATTTAAATAAATATATATTTTTTAATTATATTTGGCTTTTTTAATTTTTATTTAAAAAATAGTTTTGTTATTTTTACTAAAATTTGCTTCATTTTTAAATTTTATAAAATATTTAATTTTTTTTATTGTTAAATAATTAGACTAAAAAAATATTTAAAATTTTAAGTTTAAAAAATTAAAAAATATTGTATTTTTCAATCCAATTGCTAAGATGTGTATCAAGGATAGGCAACACTTTAATATCATTTTTTTTAATTTCAGAGTTTTAGGCTTTTTTTCTCTTTTATTTTTCGACTTTTTTCCCAACCTTGACGACATCTTTCTATTAAAATATACTCTTTTTAAAGGGTAATTTTATTAAATTAGATATATATATTTTTTTAGTACAATTTTTATGTTTGATCATCATTATTTATTATTATTTATTTTTACTCAATTATTAATTTATTTGTCCATAAAACAAAAGGAAATGGACATCATTTTCTTTTCTTTTCTTTGGTTGATATACTCTCCTCAAATATATTATTATTATTATTTATTAAAAAAAGAAGAAGAAGGAAGATCTCAAGAGTGCGGCTTGGCGTTTCCCCTCCCCATAAAAAGCTCCTCTTGAGAAAATAAAAAAGCGATAACAATTATATGCGCAGAAGAGAAGAAGAAGAAGAAGAAGACAGATGTTAAGAAAATAAAAAAATAATAAAAATGTTTTGTGTGGCCAAAAAGAAAATTTTTAAAAATTAAAGAAATGTACTATTTTTATAATTAAAAAGAGAAAAAAATAAATAAATGTGTAAAGAGGACATAAAAGAAATGGGGAAAAGAGGTTTAAAAATATAATTTTTGGCCAAATTATATATTTTATTTTATCAAAATTCTTTGTCATTTTTTGGTTTTTTAAAAATTATTTAAATAAATAAAATTGCCAAAAAGACCTTAAAATCACTGAAATTGTATAAAATATTTTAATATATATTTTTCTCAAAGTTGCTAATTTTAAAAATATATTTTGAATTATAAGACAAAAAATGTCAAAAAAATTTAAAAAAAATTTCAAAATTCATAGATTTTTAAAATTATTTAAATTAAAATAATAATAATTTTTTTTTCTAATAAAAATGTTTTTTTAAAAATAATAAATATTTTATTTTTTAGATATATCCGGATTCAATTGAAACACTAAAAAAATGTCCATTCTCTTCTGACCTTGAAAATGAACCTTTTTCCCCTTCCTAGGGCATTCTTTTTTTGTTTTTTTTTTACAAAAACAACGACAAACTGCTCTCCCCTCAATTTCACCCTTCTCCATTATTTCCCTATTTATTCACATTTACTTTTATTTTTGTTTCTCTCTTCTAAATTTATTTGCACCGTCCGAGGCCAGTCAACGGATAAAAATGAACAAACCTTTACCTACACATATCTTCTAATTTTTATTTTATTTTTTTTAGAAGGACATTTTTTGGCATTATAAAATAATATTATATTTATTTATTTAGAAATTACCTCTCCTTTTTTTATTAATTTTTACCTAATTTATATAGAGCTAAATTAATAATTATTTTATTAGTAATAAATCCTCATTAATTTAATTTTAAATTTATTTTCTATTTTAACCTAACTTTGATATATTATTTTTAATTTTTTAAATTAATTTATTTTCAACTCTCCTATTTTATAAAATAAAATTTTATTTTTTAATAAAAGAATTAAATAAAAATTAAAATTTTTTTTTAATAAATTAGAGAAATGTTTACCATTAAATTTAATTTTTATTATGAAAATTAATTAAAAAAAATATTTCTAAACAAAATAATGTTACTAATTTTTTATTTTTTTTTTAATTTTTTTTAAAATTTTTTGGTACTTTTTTCGGTATTTTTTGCTCTTATCCATCTTTTTACTTTGTGAATTAATTTAAAAAATTTTTAATAAAAAAATGGCAAATTAATTAATTAATTATTTTGTGTGGTCATCAAAAATATCTCTTTATGTCTCTTAAAATCTTTGACCTTCAAAAATAAAATAATTTTTCCTTTTCAAATTAAAAACATTTTTCCTCATAGAGAAGACATTGATCGCCTTTTCTTTTAATTTTTATTTTCTTTAAAAAAATGATTCTTATTTTAAATAATTTTATTATATATTTTTTTAATTTTTAAGGTAAAAAACAATTAACGTCATTTTTAATTTGATTAAAATTTTTAAAAATATTTTTTGTTTAATTATTTTGTAAATTTTATTTAATCAATGTAACCTCTCTTTTTTATTTTTTTTTAAATTTATTTATTTTCTTAGAGCTTCTAATATTATATACAGTGATTGGAAGTTCATACCAAAATCATACTCATACCTCATACTCATACTCATACCTCGGTATGAAGTATGAGTATGAGTATGCTGGAAAAAAATGACAGGTATGAAGTATGAGTATGATGTATGAGGTCTAAAAAAGTGCAAGTATGAGTATGAGTATGATAAAATTAGCAGGTATGAGGTATGAGTATGAAGTATGAGCAGTTTTTCCAAAAAAAGTGAATTTTTGGCAACTAGAGGGCAATAAATTATAAAAAAAATTGCCTGCGGCGCTAAAAAGGGTGAATTTATAGCAACTAGATTTAAATTTATTTCAAAAATTTTCGCCTGCGGCGCTGAAAATGACTTGAGTTTTATAATCTATCCATCACGAAAATCCCTCTTTAACTGGATATACGGGTCTTGAAAATCATTTAACCCTTATCGGGGAGAAAAATAGATTTGAACAGGAATAAAAATTTTTTAAATAAAGCGTACTTTAATTAAGAAAATTTTATACCTTATGATCTTTTAATAAGATTTTTTGTACCTTTATTTTGATTTTTGTTGATGCGAACTCTGCCATAAATAAATATCTCTTCCTAATTTTGCTAAACAATTAAAATTAGTTCATCCAGAAGAAATAAAAAATGTCAATGAAAAATTGGAATAAAATATTTCAATGTATGAAAAGTATGATGTATGAGTATGAGGTATGAGGCCTAAAAAAGTGGAGGTATGAGTATGAGTATGATGTATGAGGGAAAAAATTAGCCGGTATGAGGTATGAGTATGAGTATGAGCAAATTTTTTAACCGGTATGAAGTATGAGTATGAGTATGAACAAAATCGAAAATTCCAATCACTGATTATATAATTATTTCCTAGACAATTCTAATATTTTTCTAATTAAAAAAATAAACAAAAATATATTAAATAATATTATTTTTATTTTATTATAAAAATACTCTATTTTTAAATTTGTGTCTGATATTTTTAATTAAAAAAAAATAATTATTTTTTTTATTAAAAAATTTATTTTTAATAAATTATATTTGTATAACTCTTTTTATAATTTTAATGTTAAAATAGGCTTAATCATAATTTTAATAATTTCTTAATCATTTTTTTAAACTTTTCTGTCTTGAAAAAAAAATCCTTAAAGAAAAAACTAATTTTTCTTTAAATTTATTTCATTTTTTTAATTTAATTTTTTTTGTTATTTAATTTTATTTTATTAAAAAAAAATTTGTTGCAATTTAAAGTCAAGTGATTTTTTATTTTATTATTATTTTATAATTGAAAATAGTTGGCTCTGTTATTGTGTGATTTTAAAAAGGGAAAATAACTTTTTTAATTTGTTGAAAAGTTGATTGCATATTTTAGATAACTTTTATTTTTATTTTTTTAGTCAAAAATCTAGAAAATATTTATTTTTTTTTCTACAATTAAGCACATATATATCCCCCTTTTTATTATTATTTTACGATGATATTTATTTTTTATTCTCTTCATGTGCAAAATAAATATTCTTTTACTAACCAATTTACTTTTATTTTAATAAAAATATATCATGTCAATTTACCAAATTTATTATTACCCAATTTTAACTGAAAAACAATCAAAAAAAAATAAATAAAAATGTCAATATTTTTTAAAAATAATTATTTATATATTTTAAATTTCTGCCAAAATTATTTTTTTATTTAATTTTGGCAAAATGTCAAAAAACATATTTTTTATATAATTTAAATTTAATCCCCTTTTTTAATTAAAAATTTGTTTAAGTAAAATTAAAAAATAGCAAAATAAGGAAAAGCATTATTTGAAATTAAATTTAACTAAATAATTATTTACATTCTGGCATCTTCATTTTCTTAAAATGAAAATAACCTCTCTTTATGGCCGCCTTTTCAATACTTTTTTTTTTCTTGATGGCCCTTATTCCAAAAACAAGCGTTGCTCATTTCCGCCAATTTTCCATCTCTGGCTACACTTTTTTTCTTTTTTTCTTCTTAAAAAACCAAAAGAACACATAGAAATGTCTCTGAAACTCTCGATATTTTTCAATATTTTTCAATATTTTCCTCATTTTTGGCAGAATATATTAAGGAGAAATAAATAAATACTTTCCCCTTTCCTCTATTTCCTCTCCTCTTTTTTCTTTCCTTTTTTGTATAGTTATTTTGAAAGAAAGAAAAAGAAGAAAGGAAAAAAGAAAAAAGGATCATGTTTAAAGCAAAATTTGACCCCTTTTTTACTTATTGAATTTTTTTTTTTTGAATTTTTGACAAAAATTAATGAAATACCCAAAATTCTTTTTTAAAAAAAATTCTTACACTTGAACGACCAAAAAACAAATTTTTTGATGTATTTTTTCTTCTTTTTCTTTTGCAAGTAATTGATTGATTTTACCTTTCTCCTTCTTTAGATTAATTTTAAATTCTTTACAAAATGTTATCTCTTGGCGTCATTTCTTTTATCTTTTTTTTAATTCTTTTTTTACATTGCCCTTTTTTAGTATTTTCTTTTTATAAACATTTAATTTTATTTTTAGATACTATGTAAAATTATAGTTAATTTAAAATAATCAAAAAATGATCTCCAAATTAATTTGTTGTGTTTTCTTCTACCTCAATACACATTTTACAGGTTTATTTTTTTAATTTTAAGAATTTTAAGGCAAAATTTGTGTTAAATTTTTAGCTGCCGATTTATTTACAAGCTCAAACTCTTCTCCAATTCCTCCAATTGATTGGACTAATATTCCAACACCTCCCAGATTTATTCATGATCGGAATGATCCAATTACTTATTTTTCACTTCAAGATTATAAAGGTCCAAATGGAAATGGACGTCATGAACGTGATGAACACCAAAATGGAATTCATCATTTGCAGCATTTTTTGAAGCCTAAAGTCTTTAGATGTGTAGCTGTAGGAATTCCAAAACCAGAGTAACTTTTTTTAACTTTGTTTACATTATTTGCTTTTAAAAGTCCCAATTATAATTATGTTTTAATTGAATAGTGTTAGAAAATTTAAAGGTCTGGGTTCATGGAAAAATTGGCTCTATATCGAAGGAATGCCGGCATCCAATTTTTTCTATATTCTTAAAAAATGGGTAATTATTTTATTTTTCTCTCTATTTTTGATTTTTGTCTTGAGGCTATAGACGCGAAATGATTAATTTTTATGCAAAAAATAGTAAATTAAAGGCAATATTTTTCTTTTAATTTTTTAAAAAAAGCTGATGAAATAGATTCCCCTCTAGCTCGTGAATTTTGGCTAAAAAGTGCTTCCAACATATATGAATCAGTTAAAGATGTGCTTGTTCTATATTGCGCCGTAGATTAACGCACGTACCAAAAGCCAACCAGAGATGGGCTCCCAAATGAAGAAGTCATAAAACACTCCCAATAGGTCCAAGTTTGGCGTGTTTCCAGCAAACTTTCGATCCTTATAACTTTTGTTTAAAATCGTTCAATCAAGACGATTTTGGTCTCATTCGATAGGTCACGAAGAGCTCTTTCGAATGAGCTATCATACTCATATTGAATTTTTACCCTCAAAAAAGCTTACTCCCCCAATGAAGAGTTATAAGTCAAAGTCAGGCGAAAACTATGAAATAGGATTTTCAGCGTATTAAAAACCAATTACCTCATCATGTTCAACAATTTTTGTTTTTTTTTTGTGGAGCCATTTTATTAATTTTTTAATTTTTTTTTAATGAGTAAACGATCACAAAGAAATTAAATAAAAAAAAATATATAAAAAATTAATCATTTCGCGTCTATAGCCTCAAGACAAAAATCAAAAATAGAGAGAAAAATAAAATAATTACCCATTTTTTAAGAATATAGAAAAAATTGGATGCCGGCATTCCTTCGATATAGGGCCGAAAAATTTTTTTTAGTCTTCGATCATTTTTAATTTTTATAAATTAAATTAAATAAAAAAAAACAAATTTGTTTAGATATAGATGGCTAAAAGACAATTCAACATTTCCTGTAAATGTTTATAGAGATAGAATAATTACAAATTCTGATAATGGCTCACTTATTTTTACAAAATTTTCTGAATCTGACGAAGGAGAATATCAATGTTTAGCAAGTAATGACAATGGAACAGCTTTTTCTGAAAAGATTAAACTTTTACTGGCTTGTATGTTTTTTAATTAAATTATAACAATTAAATCCTTTTTAAGGGATTAACCCATTTCCTGACTTTGATGGACCTGAAGTAGTTGAAATACCTTTAAGTAGACCATATGCTCGTGATTGTACTTCACCTGATTCTAACCCTGCAGCAATGATTTTTTGGATTTTACGTTCTCCTGACAATATTAGGCATATAAGTGCTATTAATTCTTCGCACATTTCTTCCAATGAAAGGGTAAGATTTTCTTTTTAAATAAAATAGAAAAGTTTAAAAATAAAAAATTTGTTTATTCCACCAAATTATTTTATAATTTTAGAGTAAAAAAAAACATTTTTTAAATTAAAAATGTGGATAAATAAATTTTTTATTATCTCGGCCTATAAAACTTTATTTTTTTCTGACATTAAAATAAAACATCCAATTAGTAAAAATAGGGGAACCTCATAAATAAATAAAAAAACAAATACAGCTATAGTTAAATAATAAAAAATTATGATTTTTCTTGTCTTTTTTATTATGAAAACGTCGGGGCCTTTTAAGTGTTTTTTTTTTGTAAATATAAATTAAATTTATATTTATAATATTTTTTATTAAATTAATAAAAATATTAATTTATAACAGGCCATAAAATAAAAAATTATTTATTTATTTTTTAATTGACCGTTTTTCTCCTATTTTATGTTAGTTAATAAATAAACTGGCCATAATAAATTATTTTTCATTATTTTTTCTCTTCTCATCTACTAATAAAAAATATTTTTTTTTTATAAAAAATTAAAAAGAAGAGTGTATCTTCACCCTTTTTCTTAACTTTCTTTTTTTTTTAATGTCGGTCAACTCATTGCCATATGTCCAAAGCTTTTTTTGTCAAAACCATGTGGCATAAAAAAGGGTTTCCTTCCTGATTTTTTCCTTTTGACTTTTTACATTTATTTTTCTCAATTCGTAAAAATTTTTGACTCATTTATTTATTTATTTTTTAAAAATGTCCCCTTAGTCTCAAGCCTCCTTTTACACTAGTAAAAGAGGGGAGCGTTCTCGCCACTTGGGAATTCAATACTAGCAATGCATCACAGTCTTACCACAAAAACAGTAAAAAATAAATAAATATATCTTTTGGCCATTCTTTTTTCTCTTTTTCCTATTTCCTCTATTTCTTTTGGCCATATAACTTTCTTTTTTCTCTTCTCTCTTTCTATTGTTTCTTTTAAAGTCTTTTTTTTATTTTCAATATTTTCACTGTCCTCACGCAAAGGTTTGTGCAACTGCTTTTAGCAAAAATAAAAAGAATGAAGAAAATGATAAACGAAAAGCGGATACTAAAATTAGACAAAAATGCGCCGAAAAGGACAAGAAAAGCTCTCTTTGTTTAGCTTAAAAATAAAAGAAAAGGGATATATATATTTTGCCATTTTTGCTGCGATTGAGTGCTTTAACCACATCAACTTGATATGTGCTGTCAGACAATTATGTATTATATATTTTAAATGGCCATTTTAGTTTTCTTTTGGTATAATATACTTTAAATTGTTTGAATAATTTTGTTATTTTTTTACTTTTTTGTCTCTTTGTTTTTTAATGTTCTATAATTAAAATCTTCAAATAAATAAATTCTTGTTTATTTAATTTTTATAATATTTCATCTCCTCTAGTCATTTTTTTTATCTGCCAGCAATATTTTTATGTCCAAAACATTTCAAATTTATTTTTTATTTTTACCTCATCCCTTAACATTACACACATACACAATCTCTCAATAAATATAACTCACGCTCCTTTGAGTTCTTTGCATCCCCTCTTACCTCATTTTGTCCTTTTTCTCTATCGGCTTTTTTCACTATTGAACAATTTCAAAAAAAAAAAGAATTTTAGGCGGTGGCTGCGAAAAAATGAATAAGAGCTGAGCACAAAACACTCTAAATTTAATTTTCTAAAAAAACTCTATTTATCGTTCAACTTTTGCAATTTTAACAGATTTTGTATGAGTCAAAATTTTGTTTTTTTTAATTTGTTCTCATAGAAAATTCCTTTTACTAAGGATAAGAAAAATGTTTGCTAATTTTTAACGAGAACAAAACTGCAAAAATTTTTTTTTGATAAATTAAGCTTTTTGTTTAAATTTTTTGGCAGTAATATTTTTCTCTTTATTTTTAATTTAAATATTATTTTTAAAATTTTCCCTTCTTCCAAGACTTATTTTCGCGCATTTATTTTAAATATAAATTACTGGAATATTTACAGTCAATTTACTCTTTACCCTTTTTTCATACAAATACACACATAAACGACCTGTAGCGACCACTACTGCCCACTATTATCTCTCGTGTTCAGACATTTCGTCGACAGAAATTGCACGACATTTCGTCCCAACGGCAAAAATTGTAGGCTCGGGTAAACGAAATGTAGTTTTTTTGCCGTAGAGGCGAAATGTCGTGAAATTTTGTTCGACGAAATGTACCGATCCCTCTTCTCTTCTTCATTTTATGTAATTTTGTTATTAATTTTTAACCCTTTTCTTTATGTTGCGTGCTTACTTTTTTTTAGATGTCTGCGCGAATCCTTCAAAACAACTTTCTTTCAAGAGAAAAAAATATTTTTAATTTTTTAAAAGTATTTTTAGATAAAAATATATAAACCTTTTTAATTATTTAGATTTTAAATATTTAGTAGTTTTAAATGGAAATAATTCCATTTTTATTCTCTAAAAGAGTAAAAAGATATAATTCTTTATTAAATATTATTTCTTCGTTCTTTCTACTACCATTCTTTTTAATTGCTCATTTTTTGCTATTAATCTCAATTCTCCCTAGTCAACTTCTTTTTGGCAATAAGGTTGGTTAATTTTCAGGGTACTATTTTCTTTCATTATGTACAAGAAAGTGATTTCAAGGACAATGCTTTATACACTTGTGCAGCTTATAATCAAGAATTGAAGGAATATAAGGTTTAATTTTTTTGTTTTATTTAATCTCTTTTAATTGAGAAAGAGTGTTTTCTAATGCCTTAGAATTTTTTTTTTATTTTTCAATTTTAGTTCAGCAACAATCAATTTAATTTAAATATTTTGAAGAGGCATGCCAGCGAAAAATGTATTAAATATTTGTTAATTTAATAAAAATTAATCTCTTTTTTTAGTACGCAATATGCCCCCAGAACAACAATGGGTTAATCAATCATCTCCAATTGCATTGTTAGGTCATGTACACAAACTTCATTGTTTTTTCTCTGGATTGTCAGTTTAATTTTTTTTAAATATATTTTATAATATGAATGTGTATTTTCTAGTGTTGGGAATTTTGGAAAAATCGGGTCCGGGTTTTGAAATATGAAATGACCGGCCGGGGCCGAACCGGGTACACCCGGAATTCCGGGTCCTGATTTCAACCCGGTGACTCCGAAAAACCGGGTAAAGGGGGCCGGGTAACGGGGCCCGGACCCGTTCCCATCTAGTATTTTCAATATATATTTTTTATTTTTTTTTTTTAAATTAATTAAATACTAAAAAATTCAATTTGGCGAAAACATTCAAAATATAATAAATTAAAAAAATATCGAGTTGAAAATGCATTGAACTGTGCATAATTCATTACTTAAAAATTTAATGGCTCAAATTAATTTTTTAAATATATATAATTAAAGTGGTTGAATTATTTTTGTAAAATATGTTTTTGTGTATTTATTAGTAAAAAAAATCAATTAGATCGGTGGATATATTTTTATTATTAAAAAAAATATTTTTCAGCCCAAATCCTACTCCAATTTGGTATCACAATGGACAAGAAATCACTTCAGAAAATAACAAAGGATTTTCTTTTGAAAACTTTGGTAAAACTTTAGTCTTTAATGTTACTGCTCAACATATTGGTCGCTATGATTGTAAATTTGAAAGACATGCATCGATTGACAGAACTTTTGATATTAAATTGAATGGTTTTTTTTTTTACTTTTTAGATAAACTTTTATTATTATTTTTTTAATTCCATTTTTAGCAGCACCATATTGGTTTGATCTTCCACCTGCAAGTGTGAACACTAGCGAAGGGGAAACAGTTGTTTTTGATTGTAAAACACTTGGAAATCCAACTCCAATTGTTACCTTTTACAAGAATGGTGTAGGTGAGAATTCTTTTTTTTTTATTTTTTGATTGATAATGATTGATTGTATCTTTTTTTTAAAAAAAAAAAGAGTTGCGGAGATCTCGTCCTGGTGAGAATTGGGTGATTGAAGGCTCTAAATTAACGATTTATGATGTAAAAAAGGGTGCTAATGGTCTAGCCGGCGATAATGCTGTTTACCAATGCAAATCAGAAAATAAACATGGTTATTTGTGGACAAATTTTTATCTTAATTTATTAGGTAAATTAAATTTTTTTATTTATAAAATTTCTAAATTTTTAAGCTTTTCAACCACAATTATTGGAAGAGCCAGGTCAAGTAGAAGCAATAGAGGGAAGACCTTTTTCTCTTCTGTGCAAGTTTTTTTCTTCGCCTCAGGCAAATGTAACATGGGAAAGTCCAGTACTTGGTGGAATTCCATATACCACAAAAGTTGATCAATTTGGTACTGGATGGTTATTATTTGAAGGTTATATTTTATTTTAAATTATTTTTTATTTTGTTTTGTGTATTTTAAGAACGAATAAACGTGATTTGTTTTTTAAGGTCCCAAAAATTGTAAAATTTAAGAGAATTCTCTTAATTTTTATTAAGGATTTTTTTAGAGGAATTTAATTATTTTTCAGAAGTAAGAAGAGGTTATGATGGAGAATACAAATGTATAGGTGTCAATAAATATGGTTCTGCATCGGCTATCCAAAAATTGGTTGTTCGGAGTGAGTTTTATTTTTTATAAAATATAGTTATATTTTTAATTAATAATTTAAAATTTTAGTTCCAACATTGTTGGATCCTTTCACAAAGAAGCGTATGGAACATCGTGCAGGAATTCCAATGAGTAATTTTTTAATTTTAAAATTTTGTTTTTGCAGTTTTTTTAATAATAAATGTTTAAAATTAATTTTTTTTAACTCTCACAGAATTACCTTGTGAAGCAAAACATGATCCTGAATTAGATGTGCAATATATATGGACAATTAATGGAAGGGATTTGGTCCAAGCAAATAAGGAAAGCGGAGGTGGACATTACCATGTAACTAGTGATAATACACTTGTCGTTGAACAACCAACACAGGAAGATACTGGCGTTTATACTTGTTTAGTTAAAACAAAATTGGATGAAATTTCTAAAAGTATAACTGTTAATATTGAAGGTTTTTATTTTAGATTTTTAAAATAAATTTAATTAAAAATAAAGACGTACCACAACCTGTTCACTCTGCTCGAATCACAAATTGTAATGTTGACGAGCCTATTGTAACTATTGATTTTGAACATTTTGAGCCGGCTGATCGTGTTAAACCAGTTGAAGAATTTTGGTATATTTGCTAATTTTTAAACATTTTTTAATCTTAAATATTTTTAGGATTCGCTTCAGTGTAGATCCAGATGTTGATCAAGGAAATTGGCAAACTTACCCAGTTCCATTGAAAGCTCAACCCCATGAAACTGTTGGAGAATCGTTAAGACAAGTTCGAGGAAAAGTGAAGATTCTGTTGAAACCTTTTGGAACGGTATTTATTTTAAATTTATGGAAAATAAAATAGTTTTTTAAAATTTTGATAAGATTTTTTACACAATTTTTGATTTTATAAAATAATTCTTTTAATTAACTTAAAGTTTTATTTAATTTTACCAATAAATTTTTTTTATTTAAGTACACATTTCAAGTATTTGCAAGGAATGGGATTGGTGATAGTGCACCCTATCAAATTGACGGAACATGTCAAACATCTCAAAAACCTCCAAGTCGCAATCCATCAGGTGTTTGGGTTCAAGGAACACAACCTGACAATTTAATTGTATATTGGGATCCAATGCCTCGAGATGAATGGAATGCTGAAAATTTTGCTTATCGAATCTTGTATCGTCGTAGAGAAGAAGGAGGTGATTGGAAAAGTGTAACTGTCGAAGATCCATTTGCTGATAAATACACTATTGATTTGGGTGATGGTGGTTCAAGGGCTTGGGATGCTTATGAGGTTTTTTACTATATTTTGATTATATATAAAAATTTTAAAAATTAAGGTTCAAGTCCGAGCAGTAAATGGAAAGGGAGCGTCAACAATAATGCCGGAAGTTATTGATGGAAGAACTGGTGAAGGAGAACCAGGAGTTACACCGACTAATTTCCGTTTAATAAAAGTTACTTCAACTTCTGCTGAATTTGAATGGGACTCTGTAGATCCTTTTAAAGTTCAAGGGAATTTTAGTGGCTATAAAGTAATTTTGAATTAATTTTAGTATTATTTTTAAAAATTTATTGTTAGATAACTTATTGGTACGAAAATGCCTTTTTGGACGGAAACTCGAATCATAGGATAAAAAAATCACGTCATAGAAGAGTTGGTGATCTATCAAGTGGAAATGGGAATTTTGAAAGAAATTCTGTTATTTTTGCTAAAGAAGTAACCCGTGGTACAATAACCGGATTGAAACCAAATTCAATAAACTATGCGATAATCTCTGTATTAAATGGTCAAAATGAAGGTGCCCCATCGCAAGAAATCTCATTTAGGACAAAAGAAGGAGGTTTATTTTAATTTTATTTTTTTTAAATTATTTTTTAAGTACCTACTCCTGTGCGTGATTTACGTGCATATCCAATGAACAACAAACATGCTTCAGAACGTGCTGTAGTTGTTCTCAAATGGCATCCACCGAGAGAACTTAATGGCCGATTAATCAAGTACACGCTTGTTCAATGTAGAGCCAATAATTTTGAAGTAAATGAGCCTGAAAGTGAAGAGGTTAAATTCTTTTTTTTTAATTAAAGAAAGAAAGATAGGAAGGGACTTGAAAAATTTTCGAATTTCCATTAATCTGTATAAATTAATAAAAGAGTTGTACAGTTTATAATACCCAAAATTTAAGCATTTATTTTTTTTTCCAGATATCCGTTTTCGGGTCCTTTTCAAACAATTACATATTAATAATATTATTTTTAGTTTACAAACTGTGCTGAGCCAATTGATGTGAATAAGCGCTTAACTGAGCTTCGCCTTATTAATCTTCATTATGATACACGTTATCGTTTTGAATTTGCAGCGCATACAGGAGGTGGAATGGGACTATTAAATTCTGTAGATGCACATACACTACCAGAGGCATTGCATTTAAATAGTAGGTTTTTTTTAAATATTTTCTAAATTAAATAATAAAATAAATATTTTCTTTATATTCTTCTTCCCATTATAATCCAATTTAAACCATTTTATTATTTTCTTTTAATTAAATCTAAGAGTGGGAAATGTCCACCACATGCTGCCCTTAGGTTAATTCTATTCATATCTTTGTATTAACAGCTTCTTTTTTTTTCATCTTTATTGTCCATTTTATATATTATGAGTTGGTTTGGTCTCATCTGTCGCTTTTATTTGTCCGCATAGTTTTCTTTAAATTTGTCGCTTTCTTTGGGTGTTTCCCCTAACAAATATGTGTGTATTTATTTATTTACTTATTCCTCAGAAAAACAACAGCTTGATGTTTTTGTTTAAAATATTTAGCATTTAGTAGCTCCTTCTTGTTGCTAAAATATTTTTTTCTTCTCAAATAATAAAGATTATGGAAAAAGATTAGAAACAAAAAAATACAAAACTAATTCTTAACTATTATTTTAAACAAATTCGTTGTTTATTTTTTACTTGCTAATTAAAAGTGACTTGCTTGATATCTATAAGATAAGATAAAAATTTATTTATTTTTGTATTAGTAGTTAGTTAAATTATTTTTGGCAAATGTTTCTTTAAAATGAATTTGTTTTTAATAATAGAATGGGTTATATGACATTAATATTTTATATTTGTTTATTCATAAATTGTTTGAATTATTTGTCAGACTATTTTAATGATTTTTTAGAATTATTTTTATTTTTTTAACTACTAAAAACTTTCCTCATAAAAAAGTAGTTTTATATGTTTCTATGGAAACTATTGTTGTTGTTATTATACTTAAATATGTAAATCCTTCAATTCTTTTATTGTTATTATTATTTATTTTACGCGATCATCTTGTTAGATTTTTGAATGAAAAAAAAACTTATTTTAATATAATATATTATTTTATACACTAATCTAAATTAAAAAAAAAATATTTATTTTAATTTATTTAATTTTTTTAGACAAAAAAAATAATTTTTAATTTAAAAAAATGTTATTATTTAATTTTTTAATAAATAATTTTCTACTACTTCATTTTTTATTTATTTTTGCTGAAAAAATTACAGTTGAGCCAAGCAAACCTTCACTTTACAAGGAAGGAATTGGAGACGATCATTTTAACATTTCTTTTGTTCCTGGCCATTATGATTCAATAATTGAAGCACCTGTTGGAAATTCATTTTACATAAAATACAGAGAAACAGATGAGGGCAATGAGTGGAATACCAAAGAACCTCCTCTTGATAGTACAACACTTTTAGTTAAAGTGGATAATTTAACACCTGGAACTAAATATGATGTAATGACCGTTTCTTTACAAAGAGATGAAGCTGGTAATATTGTTGGACAAACTGAATCAAGAATACATCATATAACTACTACAGGCGTTTGTTAGTGTATATTTTAAATATTATTTTTATTGTTATCTTTTTTTAATTAAATTTAAATATTTTAGCACCTCGTAGAGCAACACTTTATTGGTTATTAATTATTTTATTAATACTTTTATTGCTTCTATTGTTTATTTGCATTGCTTGTTGCCTTTTATATCAACGTGGGCGCAAATACCCAGTTGCTGAAAAAGAAAGACTTCATGGGCGTGAACCAATGCTTCCTAAAGATAAACAATTTGAAGAATTTGGAAAATCGTTTAGTTTTTTTTTATTTAATTTTTTAAAATTTTTATAAAATTTAAGACCAGATGATATTGAAAAACGTTCTCTCTCAGGACATGTGTGGGGTGGTGAATCGGAATCTGATTCTTTGGTAGCTGATGTAGATGATAACCAAGGTTATAATGAAGATGGCTCGTTTGTTAGTAAGTGAAAAATTAATTAATTTTAAATTTAACAAAAAATTGTTTTTTGTTAAATTTACATTCTCGAAAAAATGTACAATCTGTCATGGGAGATTTTTAACACAAATCTCTTAATATAAATTTTAAAAATTATTTTACGACTTATTTGTATATCAATTTTTTTAGACCAATACGGCGCAAACAACAGAGCGGGCCTTGTTCATTCTGGATCTGGTCCTGAAGGATCTCAACAACATCCGCATGGTTCAGAATCAACATCTAGGCGTTGATATAATAATCAAAGCGGAATAATAAAAAAAAACTCAGTGAAAAAAAACAGATCTTTCTCTTTTAATGCTCTTTAAAATTCTTCAATATTTATATATTTTTTTCTTCTTTAATTCTCTAGATTTACAAACACTGCAATACGGGCATTTTTGAAATTTTTCTTTAAAAATATTTAATTTTATAATTGACAACAGAGTTTTTATTTAAAGTTTTAGAAAATTATATGAGCTATTAGGTGGAATATAAAAAAACTTTGTTGTTTTTAACTGTCCAATTTTTATTTTTGAGTTTTAGGGATAAAAAATATAAGAATATAATATTTAAATATATTCTTCTTTATCTTTTTTTGATTTTCTTTTATGTTTTTTTAACATTTAAAAATAAAATTCTATTATATAATCATAAATATATTTTTTATTCTATCGCTAAAACTGCCTATATTTATTTTAAGAAAATTAGAAAAAAAGTTGCATTAAGAGAATCATTTATTTATAATATGCAACTTTTTTTTAAAGGGTTTTTCTTGGCTTCTCTTGCTTTTTATTGTCTCAGAAATTCTAATACTTTTTTTTTTTTAAATTATACTTCATTTTTTTGCAAAACTTTTATAATTTGGTGACTATTTTTAAAATAAAATTATTTAGAGATTTAGATTTGCAAAAAATAAACATTCCTTCAACTTTATTTGTTAAATAAAATTTTACTTGTTTCATGAAATTTGCCTGCCAATTTTAAATCTCATTTTATTTTATGTTTGATGAAAAATTAAAATTAATATAAAATTGTAAAAATTAAAATTATTTAGCTATACTATCCAAAAATATGAAAAACAGAAAATAACGTAAAGTAATATACCTAATTTTTTTAAAGGTAGATTTTATTGAAAATATCAAATAAAATAATCCGATAAAAAAATTTTTTTTATTTTTTAGCAACCCTCTTCCTCATTTTGGCTCGAAGACACTTCTCCAGCTTTCGACTTCTCAACGTTCTTTGCCAGTCACTGACCGTATTTGGTCTCTTCTTTCCATCCGCTCCTGTTTTATCTTATTTGCCTCATTTGTCAGTTCCATCTCTTTTTGAAGGAGTCTCTGTGCAACACTCTTTTTGTTCTTTTGCATAAAAAAAAATATTTTGATTTAAAATATTAATTTTAAATGAATTTATATTTTCTTTATCTTTCTTCATCCAGAACCATATCAAAGCTCCAATGCCACCGATACACAAACCAAGAACAAAACCAACAATTCCATTTAATTTTTTAAGTCTCACCTAATTGAACTTTTTCTTTTTTCCATCCTCTGTTTGGCGGTACTGCTATTTTTGAATGAATCGTTTGTAAGTTAGCATTTTTGGCTTAATATTTGGCATTATGTATTAAATTTAATTTTTAAAAGTACAAGACCAATTTATATATAAAAGTGATTTGCTCACTATTTGCTTTCGATTTATGTTTATAAAATTTTTTGTTCTTTAGGTTCTTAATATATTGTTTCTTAATATTAAAAATGCGTAGTAGTCTCAACCAATTTGAAGAGGTAAATTTTAAGGTTAAACTACCTACAAAAATTTAAATTTCAAGGTTCGTTGTATTCAGGATCTTAATCCGGTTGTTCTTTCTCGTGCGTATTTAACTCGACTGGCGGATAAGGCGGTGAATTTCGAAGAAATCGTCACGAACTGCTATGTTCGAATGTTGACAAAAACGGACAAAGTGACTTTTTATGCAATCTATCGTATTATTGGCGTTATTGATACTCAGGTGAAAAAATAATGGTCTTTGGCTTTTACCTTTTCTTTTTTGAGGTTCCTATTGGGAAGTCAAGATATGCAAAGCGTATTCGAGTTGATAATCAAGCTGAGCGAATTCTTGAAAGTACCGCTGTGGAGCCCATTAATCAAGAGGAATTTGATGTTTGGTACAAGAATGCTAAACTCAAAACTGTATTTATTTTTCTTATATTACTAAAATTATTTTGTTTTTCAGCAACCTTTACCTACAATTAGTTGGGTTAAAAAGCGTTCTGATGAAATTCGTGCTGCCCTCTGTGAAGCCTCTAAACGTTCAGAAATCAAGGCTTATGGGGAACTGGCAAAAATTATTTTGAATCGTTCACGACTAATTCGTTTGATTTTGTCTAAGGAAGGGGAAGATCTTATTGAAGGGTGCTTTGTTCGTATGGTACTTGGACATGAACGTATTACTGGTCAGGTTAAATATGGGGTATTTTTTGTTTAAGAAACCGAAAGATATTAATTTATTTAAGATTGCACAAATTGTTGAAATCACTGAAAGTGATGAATACGAGGTAACCGAGCCAATAGGAGGTTCAGTCATTAAGCATAAGGTTTTTATAATTTTTGATTTCTTTAAAATAAAATTTTTAGTTGTATCGCAAACTGACGCTTCGACACGTTTCAAATGCCTATGTGGATGTTGGACTTCAGAGCATCTCAAATTCGCCTATTGATGGTGCAGAGTTTTTTGAATGGACAACAGCATATGAACATGCGGTTAGCTTTAATGTTTTTTATGAGTTATTAAACTAGTTTTTACATTATTTGGATTTCATTTCTGAGACTCAAATATTACAGTTATGATCTAATTGAAGGCTTTTTTGATAAACGCAACCTGTAAAGATTTAAATATTATGTTTTTTGTAGGAACTTCCATTGCCAGTCATAGATTTCATTGAAAAGAAGGAACGTCAAATCTATGAATTTCTTCTTAAAAATGGTTTGATTCTCAAGAAAGTAAAGAAGGAAGAGCCTAAGGATGATGAGGAAAGGAGGAACGATGAGCCAATTCAAAAGAAATTGAAAGTTTCTCGAAGTCGTGATTTGTTTGGTTAATAAGGATTTTTTTAATATACAAAGGTTTTTGTTTTTAATTATGAAGCCAAATTTTGTTAAAATTTATTTTGATTATGATGCAACTCTGTTACGCAAGTTTTGTTGTATGCATTTTTGTTTTCTTTCCACCCAATTTATCTCTTATAATGAATTAGTATATGAATTATTTTTTGATATGTCGTATAAAATGATATTTGAATAGAATGACTTTAATAAGCTTGGAATTCACGCTTAAATATTTGTAAATATTGATGTATTTACTTTTAATTTTTCTAAGCATTGTTTGAAATTCGAATTGTATCCAAAATATTATGATGCGACTTAACAATGCAACAAGAGTTTATTATTTTTTTGTTAATTTCTGAAAAGAGGGACACGCCCGACTAGGCGCGACTTATTAGGCGCCGGCCGATTAGGCGCGACTTATTAGGCGCCGGCCGATTAGGCGCGCGGCCGACTAGGCGCCGGCGGGTGGCCCTTAAGCAAGGCAATAACATAAAATAATTATGAAAAAATACTTTTTTACTAATGGGACGCATATACTTTGATGGGACGCATATACTCATTTTAGGACGTATATACTTTGATGGGACGCATATACTATTTTTGGGACGCATGTCCCTTGATGGGACGTATATACTATTTTTGGGACGCATGTCCTAAAGTAGAGCCAAAAATTTTATAAACAACTTTTGCGGTATAGGAAATTAGTATGTTTGGATTCTTAGTCTTGTCCAACTTTTTATGTTTTTCCATCAATTTTTTTCATCTTAATTGAACTTTTACAAAATTTTATAGAAATTTAAGTTATTTTGAGTCTAATTTCCAGTTCCACTTATTGTTTGTTTATTTTTAATTTTGTTGTTTTAATTGATTGCGTTTTATGATGATGCATTTTGTTTTAAATAAATTTCACTTTCTTAACTATTACAATTAATTTGCTAACAATAAGTTTAATTATCTTTTTGTTGATTATTTATCTAAACATTTACATTAAATTAATTTTTTATTTGATTATGATCTACGACAAATTTTTAGTTCAATAATCTTAAAAAAATGAATTCTTCTGGCTTTGGGAATATTTATATTTGTTCATCAGCCAATTCTCAATCACTTGGTTCCTCGGACTTAACTTCACAACAGTTGATTCAATCTTCACATACGCCAGCAACTTCTGGTTCAGAAGCAAATTATTTGGCAGATTCTTTGGTTGTTTCTTCGTTATATGGTCAACATGATTCGCATGTAAGTTATGTGCAAAATTAATGTTATGGGAAACTCAGAACGGCAAAATCTTTTTGGTTCTTAATTTGTTAATTTTATGTTTTATTTTTAACTAATTCGGATTCTTAAGAAGAGGTGCTATTTCTTGCGACCTATTTTTGCGGACAAATGGTTTATTATGTATTATTATATGGGGTGGCCCAACGTTGAAATTTTTCGAAAAAATTCAAGATTTCACATACCTTAATAAATGACTATTAATACATAATAATAAACCATCTGTTCGAATAAATAGTAGGCAGGAAATATTACATTTTAAAACACTGATTCTATTTTAATTTATAAAATTTTCATATAGCGATGGCAATCTGCTGCCAAATCATACCTGTCAAGTCGCAGTCAAGAACATAGTCTAGCAGCATATGGAGCACCACCTAATTTTACAGCGTTTGGCGACTCACTTTCTATACATGGAACATTATCTCAAAAAAATAGACAGTGCCGAAGCATTGGGTTTTTTTGTTTATTAAAAAAGATATTTTTGAATTAGTTCACCAATTCTGCTTGAGGACATTGCGACTTTAAAAAAGGAAACTTTCTTCGATACAGACAATGGTTTATTTTTCATTTATTAATATTTTCTAAATCTTGTCTTGTTTTAGATACCGATTTTCCAACTTTGGGAGGCACTGTAAAAAAAGAGACTGATATCAGTGATGAAACTCAAATGAAAAAAACACAACAAAAATCTTTTGCAAATATTGCTGCAAAAGCTCCAGTCCTGAGAAAACTGCAATCAACTTCTAATAGCATCAAAACGCCTAATTCGAGGTTAGTTTATTTTATTATTAAGTTTAAAATATTTTTATTAATAAATTTCTAAATTTAATTTTTCAGGGGATCATTAGTAAATTATCCACCCATCAAACCTCCATCTTTAAATCAGTTGAAAATTAATGATACCATCAAACTTTCGAGCCATTTTGAACGGAATGTTGCTACTACTTCGAAGGATGGTTTGTTTTTCTTTATATTTTCATTATTTTAAACATTAATTTTTTAGAATCACAAATTCCACAAAAACTGTCTTTAAATTATGAACAATCTCCTAATAAAGTAATAAGCAATTTTGTTCCGATATTGGCTGAATCTCAATTTGACGATTTGTTTGAGCGCGACCCCTATTTGAATCATATGAGAAGTGTGCAGGAGGATGTGCTTCTTCAAATTAATGAAATTGTTGCCAATGATAATTTTATTATTCCTATATACCCAATAACTGAGCACAAAACAGAAATTGCACCCGAGACTCCTTCTCCGGTTGAATGGAGAAGTGTGGTTTCTCGTCGTAGAAAAACATCTTTAAGTACCGAGGTTTTTTTAATTTATCAAAACGAAATATTTTTTTTAAGTATTCGTCTCATCGCCCAAGTCCATTTACGGATGATGGATATATGGTTAGTTAGTTTTTGAATTTTATAAGTATTTACGCTTTAAAAAGTTAAAAATAACTTGTTTTTAAACTTTTTTTTCATATAGAAGTTTTATAAGTTGTTCTAATATTGTTCATTTTTAGGAAGACTACAGTGACGAAGATGAAAGTGGATTTGCTATTAGTGGTTTTGATTGTGAATTTCGGACCGATAGTCCTTCAAGTAGTATAGTGTTTCACAGTGACAATGATGGACTTGAGGAAGTTAGTGGAATATCTCATTTAGACAATAAACACATATTTTATCGGTAATTGATTACTAAATTATTTGTCTTTTTAGAATTAATTTTAATTTATCAGAAAAATTGAAATTCCTTTACTATTTACAACTTTTTATCATCTTTTAGAACGCATATTTGCATTTTTTGGCAGAATTGGAATGATGGAAAAGGTCCAAAATGTCGACATGGAGAAGATTGCTTCTACGCTCATGGATCTAAAAAATTAAAAAAACTTAATCCAATATATTACAAAACAGTTCTATGTGAAAAGTTTAATAACGGAAATACATGCCCATATGGTGAAAATTGTAATTTTGCACATGGACATAGAGAATTACGAGAGTTTTTGTCAAGAGGTTTTTTTTTTAATTTATATTTTATTTAATAATTTTTTTTTTTTAGCAGCATCATCATCAAATATAAATACAAATAAAGAGGCAAAAAAATTCTTTTCTGTAGCAAAACGTTATCATATTCGAAAACAACGTGGAATGCAAACTATTCAATGTACTGGATCGACTGGAAAACGTTTTGACAAAGTAAAATTGGTAAAAACAAAAGAAAATGGAAAAATAAATAATAATAATAATACAAAAAACAAGAATAGTAAAATTTAAAATTTTAATTGACTTAAGAATTTTCAAGAAAAATGTTATTTATTTATTTTCCTCTCATATATATTTAAATATATAAATCTCATTTTAAATTATTTATATCTATTAGTTGAAAAGAATTTTTCCTTGAAAATTTAATTAAATATTTAAAAAATAATAATTTATTATTTAATTTAGGGTTGAGATATGTCCATCAATAGATTTTTCACCGAATAGAAAATTTATTTTGTCTAAAAATTTGCTTAAAAAAAGTGTTTTCCTAAAATAATTCCTTATATAAAGAATTTCTGCGGTGAACTGTCTTTTGATGATCTGTCCTCATACTTTTAATTTATTTTTGTTTTATTGTTATTTATATAGGCATGACCAAGAATTTATTATTTTTTGTTAATTCAAGAGGATTGTTCTCTTGCCATTTTATTGTAAAATGCATTTATTATATATTGTTTTTAAAGCACACAATTATATTTATTTAATAAAAAAAAATCTCTCTACCCACTAACAAGAACTTTATTACTATATTTATTTTTAAATATTTATTATTTATATAAATAATTGTTTAATAAAATAATTTATTTAAATTTTTTTTGAATTTTTTAAATTAAGTTATATACTATAAAAATATTTGAAATTATAATTTGTTAATTTTTTAGATAACATTTTGTTTTTAAAATTATGGCTCTTTTACAATCTTTAAACACAAGAAAACTTTTGAAAAGACCTGCTTCTCTACAAATTTCTAAATCTGGTACGGACTTGTTTGTTGGCACATACCAATTACATTCAGAGGTTAATTCTGTAGAAAATAGTAAGAATGATTTTTAATAAATTTTAATATTATTTATTTATTTTTTAAGGATCGTCTTATGATGGTGAATTATATTTGATTAACATGGATGACCTTAATGTGATGTCTACAATTAAACTCAATGCGGGTATCTTTCGGTTCACTTTAGATGAGAGTGGTAATCAAGTTCTTGCACTTACGGATGGAAGTCTTGCCATAGTTAAGGTTTTTTTTAATAAAATATTAGTTTGGTTGTACGTGGAAGGGAGTTTTTGAGTTTAATGTTACGAGATTAGACTATATTTTAATAAATAAATTTAATTTTTAGTGTTGCAATGAGGAGTTGTCTTCTACTTTACAATTTAAAGTCTGCTCTCAAATGCTTCTTGATTGTTCAATTTTAGAAAATAAAATTGTTTGTACAAATACAAAAGGTCAACTTTTCTTAGTAAATTCCTTAGACGGTTCAATTATCTCCACTTTTGTTGCTCATATATCGAAATATTGTTCGGTTAGTTATTGAAATATTTTAGATTAAAAAATTTTTTAACTTAAGGACGAGTGTGAAGTATGGTGTTGTAAATGGTTAGACAGACAAGTTCGTTAACAATATTATTGGTTATTTTTTAATCCTAAATTTATATAATAATATTTCTATAATTTCTTGAAAGTTAATAAATTTATTTTCAAAATTTATTTTTAATAAGATTTGAAAAAAATTCTAGATTTGTGCAACAGGTGCTGAAGATGATATTTTGAAGAT
This sequence comes from Meloidogyne chitwoodi, assembly GCA_015183035.1. Lineage (NCBI taxonomy): Eukaryota > Metazoa > Nematoda > Chromadorea > Rhabditida > Meloidogynidae > Meloidogyne > Meloidogyne chitwoodi. The sequence goes on from JACZZP010000010.1 coordinate 620,632, forward strand.
TTGGGATTTGCGCTGTTCTTCTTAGTTATTTGTTTTCAATATTTTTATTTCTTTTTAATTTAGTTCAATTGGAATACCTCAGATAGTTGGAAAAATGTTTAAACACTCTGCTGGTGTTACTTCCCTTTATAAACCAATTGATGATTACCAAATTATGACAGGTTCATATGATGATCATTTTCGATTGTTTGATTGGAGAAATTTAGCTAAACCGCTCTCAACTTTAAAAGTTTTTTTAATTTTGTTAAAATTTCATGATTTATTTATTTTTAGGTAAACGGTGGTGTTTGGGAAACAAGCCAGATCTCAAATGATTGTTATCTTTTGGCTTGTATGTATGGAGGTATTGAACTCATTTTTAAATAATTTTTTGAGTAACTATTTTTTTAAATTAATTTAGTAAATTTATTTTTACTATTATTACCACAGGTTTATGTATTGTTCGTAAATGTGCCAATTCAGCTTTAGAACTTGTGCATGATTGGAAAAGCAACAATTCCTCTGATCTTTGTTATGGCGCAAAGGCTGTTCCAATTATTGAAAATGAGTTTGATGAAGATATAAAATTTAAAATTTTTTCATGCTTTTTTAATGATTATTCAATTAAAAGTGAATTAATTAAATTTCCTAAAAATTATTTATAAATTTTTTTTAATTTTTAGTTTCCTAGAAAAAAATTTTATTTTTTGCATTATTTTTATTTTATTTTTTTTTTGTAATTTTAAATTTAATTTTAAAGGAAAATGTTCTTTAGCCGATTGTTGAATGGTGTACCAAAATTTCGAAAATCAAAGCGTATTTTTTTATTTTTTTTGAGCGTTAAATAAACATTCGTTTTTAGACAAAGTTTTGGCGCGACGTTTTAACCCTATTTGGACATTAAGTGTTTCACCAATTTCTGCTTGTCCGGAATGTCACAATTTACATTCTCCTTGGGTTTGTTGTTTGCAATGTTATCAACTTATTCGGGATGAAAGCGATCAGATAAAGAAGCGAATGGCTGAATGCAATTCTTAACATAGTAAAGATATAGTAAAGGTCATTATTATATTTTAATTTTTGATAAAGCATGTTTTATTTTTTTTTAATTTTCTTGAAGTATTTTTACTTTTTAAATATTATTATAATAAGTTTTATATTTTAAGTGTTTAATTTTAGAAATATTGAACTAAAATATTTACAGGATGACAACAGAAACTGATCTTAAAACGGTAAGTTGGTTGTTGAATAAATTTAATTTGATTACTTAAATATACAAATAGAAGGTTATTCCTTTGATTTTAATTTTTAAGTTTCGCGACTTTCTGCTGCAGTATAACGCTGTAACTGAACATTGTTTTAATAATTGTGTGGTGGATTTTTCAAAAAGAGAAGTGAGCGAAAAAGAGAATCTTTGCACTAAAAATTGTATGGAAAAGTTTCTAAAGGTAAAATTTAAAAAGTGAATAATAATAAAAAAAATTTCGGTTTAAAGGCCGGTCAAAGACTTTCATTGCGATTTCAAGAACATCAAATGCTTAATATGGAAGCTCAAGGAGCACCTATAGCAGTAAGCACAGAAGCAAGTAAAACATGATTTTATTTATTTAAATTTGTTGTTTTAATATTAATTGTTTTACCATAAATATAGTAAAATGTTTTTTATTAGATTAATGCATTGTATTTTATCTCGTTAATATTTTCATTTATGTAATACGTTTTTGACTAAATTCTGTTGAACTCAGATTGATAAAAACAGCCGTGGCGATGAAACGTCTTTTAAAAAAAGAGACGGTGAACTGTCCTTATCTTTTTCTATTTATTTTTTTGATGTTTAGATTTTTAATTAAAATTTTAATTTTTTAGCTTATCTAGAATAAAATTTTATAAATGTTTTTTTCTGGCGTAGTTGACACTGATGAAGGTTCAAATAATGGAGATATTAATGATTCTAATAAGAAAATGTCTAATGGTTTACCTCCACTAACATTCCGTGAATGTTTGCTTAAAATTAATGAAATATACGAGGTTATATAAATTAAATATTTTATTTATAAGATTCATTTTTTAGAAATCAAATTTTGCAATGGACAATGTAATTAAACTCGATGTAATCCAACAAACTATTCTAAGATATTTCGAAGATGAAGATCCGCAAGATGTTTTTGAGGGATTTTTGAATTTAATTATTCATTTAGAAAATATTACAACAACACTTGCAAAGCAATATGATTTATCATTGGTATGTTACTTGTTTTGTGATAAGTTGATAACTTAATAATTGAATATTTTTTAATAGAATACCTAATATTTTTGTCTTACTAATTTTTCTTTTAAAAGTTTAGGTCAAAATTGCTCTAACAGTATACAATAATTTTCTTGTAGGACGACCTGAATTATCTGAAAGGCCGCAAAAACTTGATGATAGTACTTTAATTGTAATTCAAAATTATTAAATCCTTAATTATACTTTTTAGGCAAAAGCTTTGAAGATATTAGCAGCACTGAAATTCAAACATGCACCTTTAATTTCAAGAGTATTTCACTTGGACGATGTTTCTAGAACTCCTGCTGCTTCTAATATGATAACTGAGCTTCTTGTAGCTGAAGAATACCCTAAGGCAATTCAATGGATGGCACATTTAAATCTTCGCGATCATTACCCTTTTGAAAAGGTTAAAACTGAGCTGGCATTAAAAATAAATATATTTTTCACATCAAAAGATTTAAAATATTAATTCTTTTAACATTATAAGTTTTTTCTATTATAAAAATTCTTTAGATTATTTGTCGCCTACTTTTGGAAGGTAACGAAAACAATATAATAGATATTTTTGTTGGTGAAGTTGAGTATAGACGAATAAAGTTCTTGAAGAAGTTGGATGAACTTGTTCGTTTATATATGCATCATCAGTCTGGATTAGATGAATACGAGGATAGACTTATACACGACCATAAAAGACTCGTCAAGGTTTTAAATTTTATTAAAATAATTTATCTTTGTGACGATTTGTTTCGTCATTCATAATCCAATAATGCTTACATTAAAAATATTTTATAATTTAAGATTACTATTAACTATGCAAAAAAGTACCGGATCTCCGACTGGTTTTTGACTATTTTTTTAAATTATAAGATAATTTAAAAATTTCAGTGAGATTCCAAATGCAATGACTCAACGCGCATTAGATGCCTTATTATTTCATCACTATAGTTGGAAAGATGGTAAACATTCTTGGAACAATTTTGAAGAATTAGCATTAGTAAATAATTATATTACTTATTAATTATATAATAATATATATTTTTAATGTTTAGCCATCCATCAGTCAAAGCAAACCTATCCGTGATAAATATTTTAATTTTCTTATTGAAAAAGATTTGGGTGATAAAGCTTTATATTTTGCTTTTCTTCTCAAACTCCCTCAATCACAATACTCTGAAAGATTGAACTTTTATTTTCGACAAAAACAGGCATTTATATTCTATTTTTATAATTTTATTTTAAAATTAATATTTAAGTCAGATGAAATTGACTCAATTCGTAACACTGTAGCAAAGTGACAACTTTATTTTAATATTTTTAATTTAAAAGATTATTTTATAGAAGCCTTGAACTTCGCAAACGAAATCAAGAAATTGAACAAGATTTTGATTGCTCTCTAGATAATGGTATTCCAATTATTTTGGTAGATTCTTTAGAATCTTTGGATGATGTAATTGAAGAATTAAGAAATGGAGGAGAAAAGTTGTTGGGAATTGATGCAGAATGGAGACCTCATTATCTTTCTTCATCTGAAAAGTATATTTTACCTTTAATTTATAATTGTGCCCTATTAATATAAAAAAAGTACACCTATATGTATGGCATTAGTTCTGAAATTTTTATAAGAATTTATTAAAATTTTGATAATTTTTTATTTATCCCATCTTGGATCTTTTAATTATTGTTTTAATCTATTCTTAAACTATTTTTTAGAATTTCGTTAATACAAATAGCTACATCCAAAACTATTTTTATTATCGATATTTTACGTTTTGAAGAAGAATTAAAGTTAAGTGAGGCTGAATGGCTCAACTTTTTTGATGCTTTATTTTGCACACCAGGTGTTAGAAAAATTGGTTATTTATTTAATTAATTTTTATAGTAATTATTCTTTTTTAAGGTTATGATTTTATTAATGATATTCGTGTAATTAATAGTACGTTTTCTTTTATGTTCGAACTTTTTCAAAAATCAAATAATGTTATTTGTTTATATAAATTATTTAATAAGGTTTGTTTTTTTAATTTTTATGATCTTAATTTTCTATATTTTCAGGTTTCCTCAGATCCTGATATTCGTTATGCGGTTTTTGGAGGTTATTTTTAAATAAATAAAATTAAGACCAATTTGTTTGTCTATTTTTAATTAAAATATTAATATATTTTAGCAAACCCCTTAAAAAATTTGGGCCTTGCTGATGTTGCAAATTTTTTTCTTGGAATCGAAGTAGAAAAGAGTGAACGAATTGGAAATTGGAGTCAGCGGCCTCTTCGACTTGAACGTAAATATATATTTTAATTATTATTTTAAAATAATTTTTTAAATATTTAAGAGAAAAAATATGCAGCATTGGATGCATATTGCTTGGTTGAAATTTATAAGAAAATTGCTCCCTTAATTTTAAGGTAAAAGTTTTTTTAAATTTGTTTATCAATTTTTTAATTATAATAATTTAGATTACGTGAAGATCAACAAATGGATTTACAAAAACATGCTTTAATTCTATTCTCAACTGAAGAGAAAAAACAGCAGCATTGTGTTCTTGATGATGGTCAAATTATTAAAGTGAAAGAAGGAGAAAATGATTTTTTAAAGAATATACAGGTTTTTTTTATTGGAAAATAGTACTTATAATTTAATTATTTTTCAGTTGGCATCAGCTGAACTTAATGAAAAAGCAACAACTTCTTTAAAAGGCCCTTTAAAGTCGATTAATGATGTGAGATTTGTTGCTGATTCAATGCTTTTTGGGTAAACTTTAATTTACTTTAAAAATTGACAATATAAAAGTTTCTTCTTTATTTAAAAGACTCAAATTGTCTAAAGTTATATGTTTTAATCTAAAATTTCTTTAAGTTTGGGAAAAGTTTTGCGAAAATGTGGATTTGACACTCGATTAATTGGCGATCGTAAAACGATTGTTGAATTTTGTCAAACAGAATGCAACAAGGATTTTATTGTATTAAGTACAGGAAAAGGTTATAAACAGCTTGAAACAATGTTGAATCCTGATCGTGTTTTATTTGTTCCTGTAAGTACACAAAAAGGTGCAACAAAACCTTCTCAATTGGTTAAATATATAATGCATGAATTGGGAATTTCATTACGTCCAGAGGATATTTGGTCACGTTGTGTTGAATGTAATAAAAGAGCTTTTGTACCAGTTCCTATGCAAATTATTCAATTGCTTTTTTATATGAATGTAAAAATTACAAAATAATTTTAAAAGTATTTATTTTCTTTTTTATTTCTTAGGCTGTACGACTTGGCGCAGAATGGCTGGAAATTTCTGAAGAAGTTTTTTTTAATTATAATTTTAAAATTCTTTAAAAATTTTTTAAGGATTTACAAAATTGCTTTCAAAAATTAAGAGATGAAAGTAAAATGAGAATTCGGATCACGTCTGAAATGCACAACGGAAAACATCCCAGGCAAGAGTTTGTTATAAAAATTTAAAATTTTAAAACATTTATTAAACTTTCAAGCAGAAGTTTGTTGAATGACCAAAGTTATTATCTTTACGAAGATGATTTTTTTATTATTTGTGAAACACGTAAATGTGCCATTGATATTATGTATATTTATATTATTTTAATATTTTATAATTTGATTATTTTTAGAAATAAACTTCTTCTAGCAGATGAAAGTGGTGGACCAGTATCAATCCATGTTGGATTAAAATACAAAAAGGAAACATTTCAAAGTGAAAATCTTGAGTTTTGTGTATGTGGAGAATGTGGAAAAGTTCAATTTAACAATCCTGGAAGTGAAGATTAAATTTTGCTTAAATTTAAAAAAATATATTTTTTCTCTAATACTTATTTATCTTCAAACAAAATATATTCTACGTAAATATTTTAAATTATTTGAATGATCTCCATTTTCTGAAATATTTTTGTTATATTATTATATTATTTTGTTTTTTACACAAAGCTCAAAAATAATTTAAAGACCATATGTTATTTAATTAGTCAGTCCTTTTCTCGTTTAGTTGTTTTTTTTTTTATTAAAAATATTATTTTGAGAATATTGGTTGTGGTTAGATAATATCAATCATTCATTTTTGTTTTCACTATTCAGTTATTTTTTGAGAATATTTATTTTTGCATGATATATATTATATTGTTTATCAGACATTTTATTATATTAATATATAATAAAATGTCTTATAAACAATATTATATAAGTATGTATATATCATGCAAGAATAAATATTCTCAAAAAATAACTGTATAGTTAAAACAAAAATGAATGATTGATATTATCTAACCACAACCAATATTCTCAAAATAATATTTTTAATAAAATATTTATTAAAATTGATTTATTTTATTAAATTTATTGCCACCCATTTATTGACAATTTTAATTGATTTGTTAAATCAAATGAATACTATTTCTTTTTTAAATTAATTTATTTTAGATTTGGTTATCTAGAATGCCTAGTCGTCATCACTCTCAAAAACGTAGAAGTTCTTCACCTCCAGCTTTGGAAAAAAGGCGTCATGGATCAACATCAGAAAGGTGGACTTTTTTCAAATATATGTGAAAGTTACTTGTTTATATAATTATTTTTGGTTTATTTAAAGTGGAGGAATGTTATTTTTTAAATAAATTAAAATTATTAGGCACCACAGCGGTTCACAACGATATGAAAATGATTCTAGAAGGCCAAGTAGGCGTTCACCTTCTCCACCCATGGCTTTCCGTCGTGATTCATCTGCTTATGCTGCTCGTTCTTCAAGGTTTATCATTTTATTTTCAATAATTTTTTATATTTCGGTAATGAATTTCTAAAATATTCTATAAAGAAAAAATAGGCTATTCAGTTAAAAGTTTTACAATTCTATTACAATTATTCTCTTTTCATCCAAATTTTAGCTTTCGCGCTCGTGGATATATATCATCTCGCTCACGGGCATTTTCCGTTCGTGGAGGTCGTTCTATGGCGTTGACACGATTCAGTACCAGAAGTAGATTTTCGCGAATTCCATTTCATGGTCATCATTCCTCCACGCGAGAGTTAGGTATTTTTTATTTATTTATGTAATTATTTATTCTTAAATTGTGGATCGACGTTCAACTTCTCCTTCGGGTTTGCATTCATATTCTTCATCACAAGCATGGGATAGAGGCAGACCATTTCGTGGTGCTACGAGGGCTGCGAGGCGCGCTGATTTTATTGGAAGTTTTGGTTAGTTATAAATTTATTTATTTTAATAGTTAGTAAAATATATTAGGCCGTCCGATCTACTATCAACCTGAATATGAAGTTTCACCTGATAGAACAACAGAGGACAAATTGCCAGCTGAGCCAGAAGAAGTTGTAGAGGACAGAGATGAGCTTTTTTCAAAGATGATGGAGGCAAAGAGGAGCGAAAAAGTATTTCCAAATATTATTCAACATTCAGGAGGATGATTAATTAATATTTAAAATTAATGAAGTCTAAAAATTATGAATATATTCTAATTATTATGGGATTATTGAGAGAGGAAATTATTTCCATTGAGACCCACTTTAAAAAAAGTTTATCGTAGACTTTCATTTAAAAAGAGGAAAGCTAAAACAATTAATTATAATAATAAATAAGCTTTTAGAAAATTGAAGAAATTTTAAAAAATAATTAATTATTTATATAAGAAGAGATATTTTGTTTAAAAATAAAGAGGAGTTTAAGAAAAAAAAATTAATGAAGATTTTATTATTCAACACAAGCAATTTGATGTTTATAGCTTGATGACTACTACCGACTTCGAGATTTGCTCAATGCTTTTGATAGACGAAATCCTCATTTGGCCTTTCGTGGAAGTGGCCGAATTGCTTCTACACGACGAAAACTTACTGAATCTCCAGAAAGAAATGGTTCAGAAAAGAGATCTCGAATTGATAATGATAATCAAAGAAAAACTAATAACAGAGGTGCAGTTTTAGGCGAAGAATTGGAAGAAGTTGATTGTACTGGTATTATATTTTTTTATTATTAAAAGGGGAATGGATCCTAAAATTGATTTTAACTTCAAAATGTTAAAATTTGAGGAATATTTTTAAATGAATAATTTCTAAAATTATTCTACAGAAACAGCACAAGTAAAATTGGAATGCATAGAAGAAGACCTCTTTAAGGAAAATAATGAAAAATACCCTAAAATAAATATAAAAAATAAGGAATCAAAAATTAATTGTAAAATAGACAAAAATGACATCACTGGTGGATCTAAAGTTAAAAAGGAAGTGGCAGTAGAAATGGAACAAATTAGCAATGAAGATCATGATAATTATCAAAACGATGATTTTGACTATGACGAGTTAATTTATTAATTTTTTAAAATTTAATTAATTTTAGTAAAAACGGTAACAGGGACGATATTTACTGTGGTGATTTATATGAAGAAGAAAATGCTGTTGATCTTGATTTTATGGAAGATGAAATAGTTGATGAAGAGGTTATTTGTTTAATTATATTATGTTAAATTATTATTATTTAAAGATTACTTCATCTGAAAGGCTTAAATCTATACAATTTCGAGAAAAGCAGAAACAAAATATAAAACAAGGTTTTTTTAAAAATAATTGTTTTTAAATAATTAAATATTTAGAGTCACCGCTTTTCCAAATGTTTCGACCGGAATTTTTACCAATTTTAATTTCTTCATTGCGTAAGGGAGTTGTTATAGTGAACTCTACAAAGGAAAGGTATTAGTTATGTTTTGGTTTAGTGGTTATCCTCTTTGTTTTATAAGTGGAAAAGTTGGGAGTTCGAGTCCAAACGTAGTTTTTGAATTATTATTTATGTCAGCCAATGAGGAGAGTATTTTACCAGTTCTGCTACTGAGTTTTCTTATGTTGATAGATCATGATTCTGAGGCTGATTTTTTAAATAAATAAATGATTTTGATTATATAAATAAATATTTTTCAGTAATTCAAATAAACAAAACACTCCAATCGAATCGGATGTTGTAAAATCTCATGGTGAACCCGAACTTATTGATTCGAACAGTGGAAAGAAAAGGGGGCGTAAATCAAAAAAGGCTATTTACTTTTAAAATTTTTTATAAATTAAAAATAACATACAAAAATAAATAAAATAATTTTACATTTAGAATAAAGTACAAGAAATATTGCCTATTAAAACTTCTTCAAATAAAAGTGAACAACCAATTAACAGCAAAAATGATATAATAATAGAAGAGCTTCAATTAAAAGAAACATCTCATAATCAAATACCAACACTTTTAGAAATATCATTGTGTTGTGTAATCACATCGGAAATGAATTCAAGTAAAAAATTGTAAAATAAATAAAAACGAGAGATGAACTTTTTTATCACTAAAATTTGTTAGGAAAAATAATTTTACAATTATTTTTTAAAAATTATTATTATTAATATTATTTTAAATATTCTCTGCATTTCTTTGCAATACAATTATGTATGATTTTAATAATTGGAAATTAAATACATCTCTTATTAAAGCACGAGCCTCCTCTTTTTAATGAATATATATCCAATACAACACTTTGATGTTTACAATATTTTATTTTTTTTTATAATTAAAGTATATTCTTTCGAGGACATAATAAAGAGAGAAAATTACATATTTTTCTCCTTTTAGTCTTTTTAAGGTGTTTACAAAAAATGTAAATTGGATCAACTGTGGAATAAGTACTCCTTTCATAAAAAAATTATTTTTCCACTTTCTTTACTAAATATTTCAATTTTTTATTTTGGATGAATAAAATAATAGATTAGGAATAGGAATTCTGTTTAAATACAAGTAATATAAGAAAGAGACTAATTATGAACCTTTCAGTTATCAGAATAAAAAAAGTCATTATCTTTAACTAAAATATATAAATTAAGTGTATCTCATCTACTCAAACCTAGTAAAGATTAAAATCTTATACCAAATCAAAAAAACATTAAACATATTTATTTATTATACATTTACAACATATATACAATCAAATACAAATATATAAAATACATACAATAGAAACAATAGGCATACAAATATATATATATAGTTTAGAGATAAAGGAATATATAGGGGAACAATAATTGGGTATATAGGAGAACAATAATTACATATTTTTACAAGGGAATATATTTATCTATTTATTATCATCTCATCCCACCCTCCCTCCCTCTTTCGTTGTTGCATTCAGATGGATAACAGTATACGCTCCGACTCTGTACTTGGAGGACATTCTATCCCTCCTTTCTCCACTTTTGGAAGCAAGTTTCCATCATCGTCATATTCATTCTCCTCCAATGTCCATTCCTCATCTTTGACCTTCTCAGCCTTCTTTGGAGGGTCGGGAATCACAGGATCCTCTGCAAACGGTTGGACGATGTCCTCCACAGTTGCTGACTTCTTGCCATCCACTCCTGTCGATGATTTCCCTTTGTCTACCACAGATTTATCAGTGCCCATCGCTGTTTTTGTCATTGGCGACTGTTCAATCATGGTGGCAGCAGCAGGAGGAGGCCTGTTCTGTAAAAATAAAATAAATTAATAATTTAATTATTTAAAAAAACTTTTTACCTTTTTCCACTGGTCAAAAGTCCCAACAACTGCAATGCCCTTTTTCTTCAGTTCTGGCAGATATTCACTGTTGTAGACATATTGGTACCATTCTTTTTCATACTTCTCCTGAACGATATCATTTTTAGTCTTGGTCTTTTCTTCTTTTACTGCTTTCTTCTTATTTGCAGTGTTGCCAGTTTTCTTTGAAGAAAGTCCCTTTGCTGCTGTCTTTTCGTTCTTCTTTCTCTGAAAAAAGATAAAATAATATTTTGATTATTTTTTAAATAATCTTACATCTTCTTTCCATTTGTCAAAAGTCCCAACAGCAACAGGGCCCTTTTTCTTGACTTCAGCATCATAGAGGGCACGTAGGCCTTTGTCCTCTGCTTGTTCTGGCTTCTTCACTTTTATTTCTTTATCCGTCTTTTTCACCAAGAACCATGTCAAAACTCCAACAGCGAACAACAGCAGCACAACAAGAAAACAAACAATTCCAAGCAGCACATAAAGACCTGTTTTGGAGTCCTCTGGGCATTTTTTTGCGGCCGGACATGTTGTCGTCGGAGGTTTTGTCGTTGTTATGACCGGAACTGGTTTCATTGTTGGACAGGATGTTGTAGTTGTTAAAGGAGCTTCTGTTGTAGTAGTCGTTGTAGTTTGAGTGGTTGTCGATGTTGTTGTAGTTGGAGGAGGAATGGCAGTAAGCAGACGATAGTGTTCAGTACTCTGAATAAAAATAAAATTAATGAATATTTTATAAGAATAAAAACTTACAAATTGGATGAAAAGCTCACATTTCGGCTTTGATGGTATAGGCGTATCTTTGAGTTTGCTTCCACTGTAAACTTTGGAAACATTTGTTGGAAGCAGGCTGAAGACAAGCAGATATTCATCCTTTAGATGCGTATTTGTGATTGTCCATGCAGCTGGGTTGACAGTTGAATTGTACTTCGGAGCACAATTAGCATTTTTTGATTGATTGTAGAAGTCACTGTCTTCCAAAAACTTGAACATTCCCTCTTTGTTTATCTCCAAATCGAAAGGCATTTCGTTGTCGACATCTTTGAATGGTTTGCGTTGATTTCTGTCACTTTTCTTTTCGCAAACTGAAATGAATTAAATAAAATATTAAGTCTAAAATACATCCTACTTAAGTTGATGTAAGCATAAGCATATTTCCTTCCGGCTTTAATTTCATCTTTATTCCATGAAACTTCAAGAGACGTCCACTCCAAACAGGTCCCATTTATAAGATTACAGTTGTCGTCGTTGCACGTGTTGTCTTTGTCACTAGTATTTTTGAAAGGACCTCTTGTGCTAAAATCTTTGATGACATAGTTGTTTTTGCTATAGATGAAGGGCAGACTAAAAAACAAAATTATGCATGAAAGAAAAAAGAAAACTTACAGATTAGCATAGGAATCATCTTTAAGACATTCGTCAATCCCTCCGCTATTTCTCACTCCAGCCTTGAACTTGATCGTGTCTTCCTTATCACTAAGCAAATTCACAGTGCATAATGTGCCGTTGTATTGAAGTTCACTTAAAAATTAATATGTATCTAATTTAAAAATAAACCAATAAAATATTCTTACATAAAGCCATTTTTGATTTGAACATCGCAGGCACCCGGAAAGAGATCCTTGTAATACTTGTACTGGGTAGAGTTGATGTTCTTGACGCCAATATAGTTGTGTGTCAACTTCGTGTTGAGCTCCACTTTGCCGTCCTTCAGCTTGTGATTGCCAAGTCCAACGATTTCGGCCTGTCCGGGTACTCCAAGCACAGAGAATGAGGCAAGCAGCAACAGTAGAGAGCATAGCATTGAAGTCTTTCTTGTCCAAGGTCCGGTGTTAGGCTCCATTGGATGCAAGTAGCGGAAGAGCATGAAGTGTTGTTTGTTTGTTTTATGTAGACGATGTTGGCGCAATTTTGATGAAGATTTTGTAGGTTGTTAATAATGAAAAATGAGTGGGTTTTTATAGTTTTAAATGATCAAGTTGGAGTGTTACTACATATATAAGCCGGCATACTTATTATAGTATAAAAGCCAGTCTATCCGTTAGTTAGGTCCTAGACATACTATGACTCGGCTAGTTCTTGTTTCCAGTCATCAGCACAAGACCCGGTACCATAAGTCCTTCATTTCCTTCACTTCCATTTGTTAGTGGGTTTAGAAAAAGTAATGAAGAAAATTATTATTTCGGAATTTATTTAAGGAAGCATTTAAAAATATTTTTTAATTTTTTAAATTATTTATTTTAATTCATGACCAAAAGTGATCTGATCTGATCGGGCTTCTATGGTCAGGCAGTTTTATGACCAGGAAAGGCCGGTCAGGAGAACACTTGTTTATATTTTTTTTTGCAGCTTTAATTAAATAATTTAATTTTTTGTATTTTTAAATTAAATAATTTTTTAAGTCTTCATTTAATATTAAAATTATGAAAAAAATAAATTAATTAAAATACTAGAAAATTAAAAAATAAAAATATTATTTTATTAATCTCCTCCACCCCCTCAAATTATTTAATTTTAATCTTAAAATATTAAAAAAATACCTATACTTAATTAAATATTAATTTTAAAAATTGTAAAACTAAAGTTATTCTTTCAAGGACACAATTTTAATAGAAAAAGAGAAAAAATACTTTTATTTCTTTTGAAGGTGTTTGTCTTAAAACAAAAATCGCTCAATGTTAAATTGGGTCAACTTTGAAATAAACAGTCCTTTCACGGTCATTATTGTATATTTAATTCTATTTTTACTCAATTTTTTACGTAAATACATCGAACTACAGTTTTAATTATATTTTACCCTTTCTTTAATATAAGGATCAGAATTAAACTGAAACATTTTATTTAATTAATCTTTTTTTAGAAATTTTAAAAAATGTTTTTGATTTATTTATATATTACTTATATAATTTTAATTATTATAAATGGGAAAGAAACAAAACAAGAATTTGATAATTTAGAGAAAAATAAAAAAGAGGGAAATGATCAAGCTGAAGTAGCTTTGGAAGAAGCATTGGGGTAATTATTGGAAATTAATTTTTATTTAATTATTTAAAATTTTAGAGAAATTCGTTTTCAAGCTGCTGAAAATAATATTGAAGGAAATTCATTTTTAATGACTGAACAACCATCTTTGGAAAATAGTGGAAATTATAATTTAACTTCTCCTCTTAAATTAGAAAATAATCAACTAACAACATCATTATTACCTTCAATTGTTTTAATTAATCCTCCAATAGAATTACCAAAGTCATCAGCAATTGCTAATTTTGTCGTTAGACCAAATGAACAACAATCACTAATAAAACAACAAAAATACCAAAAATTTGAATTTATGCCTCATTTTGATAGAGAAACTTACGAATTTATGGTACCCGAAGAACCTCCAATAAATGTAATTAATCTAATTTTATTAAATTAATTTAATTTTTAGACAGATACATTAGTTGCTGTTTTAACATTTTTTGGTCACTTAAATGCAAAACCACCCCAATTTGAACTTAAAGGAGAAAAACTTGGTTGGTTTACGATAGGAGAAGTTGCATCAACTCAGGTAATTTTTTAAATAAATTAAAAAATATGTATTTTTATTTTATAAGGGTCAAAACTATATAATTGCTGAAATACCAATTTTGAGACAAAAGAAAGCAAATATTAGTTTATCTTCTATAGAAAATGGAAATTATAAATTTAAAGTTCAAAGTCGTCAAGGCCATTTAAAAAATTTTGCACAAATTAAAGTTGAAATTTTACCAATGCGTAATTATTCGCATTTGGAGATGGAACCAACAAATGAAGAAAAAGAAGAAAACAACTTTACAAAAACAATTTTAACAAAAACACCATTAAATAATAATACAACAAAAATAGAAGAGACATCATTATTGTTAGACACAGAAAAAGAAGAAGAGAAACAAATTAAAAACATAACGCCAATAAAAACAAATTTAAAAGAAAATATAACGGAAATTCAATTAGAAGAATTAAAAAATGAAGAAAAAGAATTAAAAAATGATAAAAAAATAAATAATTCAATTATTGAAAACAAAAAAGAATTAATTAAACAACAAAAAGAAGAAGAAAATAATAAAATTTTTAATAATGAAGAATTAAATAATTTAACAAATTTAAATAATTCTTTAAATATTAATAAAAAAGAAAATAAAATAGAAAAACAAATAAATTTAATTTCTTCTAATAATGATAATAGTGGAAATATTAGCCAAACAAAAGAAGAAAAAGAAAATTTAAATTTATTAAAAAATATTAAAATATTTATTGATAAAAAATTAATAAAAAATATTAATGAAAATAATATTATTAATATTAAATATACAAAATTATTATTAAATGAACCAATTAATAATTTTATTTTAGAATATAATATTAATGAAAATAATAATTATGATGATGAAAATTTTGATTTTAACGTAAGTATATTTTTTAATTTTTTATTTATTTTTTTAAATTAATTAAAAATAAATAAATAAATTTTATTAAATATAATTTACATATAAAATTAAAGAAAAATTAATCTTTTTATTTTAAATTAAATTTACTAAATACTTTTCTATTTTTTATTTAAAAAAATTAAATATTTTTAATTAATAATTTTTTAGTATTTTTCAAAAAATTTAATTCGTCTTTGGCTACAATTTAATACAAATAATAGCAATAATAATATTAATTCTTCTCTATTAATTGATATTTATCCTCATTTTTTGTCTCCAGGAGATAATGCACAATTATTTTTTATATTAAATAATACAAATAATTTAAAAGAATATTCTCAATTATTATTTCCTTTAAATTTTAAAATTTTTGCTCAAAAAGTTGAAAAAAATTTATCTTATTTTGAAGAAGAAAAACCTTTTTTAATTTTTAATGGTCAATTAATTTTATTAAATGAACAAATTAATTTAGAAAAAATTTTTGAAATACCAAAAGATGGTTATTATTATTTTAATATTAATGAAAAAGAGTTAATTGATGGAATTGAAATTGAAAAAAATGAAAAAGTAAATATTTTTTAATTTTTTAATATTATTAAGGGTAATTTAAAGACTAAAAAAATTAAATTTAATTTTAAATTAATAAAAATAGTAACTCTCGTTATAAGGACAACTTTTGAGATTAGTCGTTCTTTTAATGATTGTTTTTTTATTTTTTATTTTTGAATAAAAATATTTAATTGGAACACTTTTTTGAATATTTACCAATATTACCAATATATTCTTTTATATATCCCACAATGTCCTTATAACGAGAGTCAATTATTTATTAAAAAATATTTTAAATTAAAATAAACACTTTAATTAATTTAAATTAAATTAAAAAATATTTTTATTTAATTTTTTAGTCATTAAATATTTCACAAAATCTTTCTTTAATTTATTCATTATATGGTCAAGGATCTAATTTATTTAATATTGACAATAATGGAATTATATATTTAAATTGTTCAAATAATTGTGACAAATTAATAATTCCTTCAATATTTAATTTAATAATTAAAATAATTAATTTAAATAATTATTTATTAATTCCTTTAATAATTAATATTGAAGATATTAATAATAAATCACCAATTATTAAATTAATTGATAATAATGAAAATAATAGCAGTAATTTTGAAATATTTATTAAAAATGGTCAAATTGTTGGAGGACCTAAAACTTTGGCTATTTTAGATGATGATAGGTTTAAATATATTTTTTAAAAATAATTTTATTATTTTTATATTTTTTAAAGTTTATCAAAAAATCGTCAAAATAATTTATTAATTTTAAATAATAAAAATTGTTCAAAATTATTTAAAATTAATTCATTATCAAAAAAAGAAGAAAAAGAAAATTTAGAATTATTTTCTTTAAATATAAATGAAAAAGAAGAAGAAGAAGAAGAAGAAGAAAATTTAATAAATAAATGTCAAAACTTGGAAATTATTGCTGAAGATAATAATGGACAAAATGATATAATTAATTTAAAAATTAATTATATTGAGGTAAAATTAATTAAATAAATTAAATAAATATTTTTTATATTTTTTTGTTGTTGAGATTAATTTAATTAAAAAATTATTTTGGATTATTTGGAAATTTTTTTCTTAATTTTTAAAAAATTAATTTATTTTAAATTTAAGAATTTATTTTAATTGAGATAATTTTATTTTTAAATATTATTTTAAATAAATTTAAATTTTAGAATAATAATAATTCAAATAATTATTTTAATTTTGCTAATTCAATTTATGAACGTTCTTTAAATATTAATAAAATATATAAAGGTTATTTATTTAAATTTAAATTAATTTATATTTTAATTATTAAATTAATTAAAGGTATTCCAATTATTCAAATTCAACTAAATCAATTACCTTCTAAAAGTATTAATATTAATTATTTAATTATTGAAGGCAATCCTGGATGGTTAGCTATTGAACCTTTTAATGGAAATATTTTTATTGATAAAATGCCAAAGTTATTTTTTTTTAATTTTAAAGTTTTATTTGTTAATTAAAAAAAATTAATTTAAAAATTAAATTGGTACATTTCACCAAAAAAGACAATTCACCGAAAAACTTTAATTTGCTTATTTTATTAAATTAAGTTGTAGATCTTTTAATTTTTAAAAGTCTTGTTTATTGGATTTATTAACCAATTATTTAAAAAAATATATTTTTGCTAAAAATATACAAAAATAAAAATAATAACTAAATTTAATAAAAAGTCTTTTCGGTGAAATGTCTCTTTAAAATTAAAATTTAATTAATTTTTTTAAGAGAAATTTCATCAGGCAATAATATTTTAATTAAAATAGCAGCTATTGATCGTGAAAAACATTTAATTTTGGCTAAAACAAAATTAAATTTAAAAATTATTGGAAATAATGATATTAATTCTAAAAATTTAAAAAAATGTTTATCTTCTCCAATTATTAAATTAAATATTGAAAAAATAGAAGAAGAAGAAAATGATGAAGAAGAAGAAAATAATAAAAATAAAATAAATAATAATAAATTTATTAAAATATTTGAAGATTTAGAATTATCAAATAATTTAAAATTAAATGAATTAAAAGCTTGGAATAATTATGCTAATGAAATTAATATTCAAAAAGTAAAATTAAATTTATTTAAATTAATTAAATATATTTTTTTGAATAATAATTAAAAAAATAATATAATTAAAATATTTATTTTATTTAATTTTTTATTATTAAAAATAAAAAATATTATTAATTTTCTTTATTATAAATTTAAAAAAATATTAAAGGACTCATTAATTTATTTTCCCAAAAATGGAACTATTAAATTAAATTTTAATTTATTAAAAACAATTAATTCAATACACGCAAAATTTAATTTAATATTAAATAATAAAGAGGAAGAAGAAGAAAAAGAAGAAGAAAAATGTTCAATTTTATTAACAATTTTATTTAAATTAAATTCTAATAAATTAATTAATCGTTTAAAAAAATTATCTAAACCTCGTTTTGTTGTGCCTTGGAAAGATGAATTAACAATTATTAAATTAAAAATACCTGAAGAATTAGAGGTAATAAATTTAAATATTATTTTTTTATTTTTATTCCTGAACATTTTAAAAAAATAAAAAAATTTATTAAAATATTTTTAAATTAAAATAAAAAAATTAAAGATTGGACATCCATTAATTCGTTTACCTGCTTTTAATCCTTTTACTGGTATTCCTGTTCCTTTAATATTAGAAGGACAAAATGCTGACTCATTTAATTTTGATTTAAATTCTGGTATTTTTAATAAAATAAATAAATTACAAATAATTAATTAATTTAAAAAAAGGAGAAATTAAAATAGCTAAAAGACTTGATTTTGAAAATTCTCCAAGTTTTCAATGTTTTTATATTATTACTAATTCTACTGAAAGTGATGTAAATGTACGAGCAAATTTAGAATTTGAATTAATTGATATTGATGATGTTCCCCCAAAAATTAAATTCATTTTATTAAATGAACAAGAAGAAAAAAGGTAAAGAATAATTTAAAAATAATTTAAATTAATTTAAACAATTAAAAGAAACACTTTAAATCATTCTTTTATTTACCATTAATTCTTTATTTATTAATAGAGATCGGATTTTTAGGTGACAAAAACCTTAAAATAGGTACCTAAATAGGTTGGGAAAAAGACCAAAATAGGTTACAAAAACTTCAAAATAGGTTAAAAAAATTTTTTATTCTATTCATTATTTTGGCGATTTTTACAAAAATTATAGGCAAAAATAACAAAAAATAACGAATTCGATAAAAAAAAGGTCAAAAACGCATTATAGAGCAAATTTATCGTAAAAAATGACATTTTGTCACTTTTTTATTAGTGACATTTTGTCAATTTTTTATTAGTGACATTTTGTCAATTTTTTTATTAGTGACATTTTGTCAATTTTTTATTAGTGATATTTTTAAGTAATTACTCGGGTTTTAACTGAATTTTTGCATTTTATTTTAAAATTTTTTTAAATTTTGTCTAAATATATACGAAAATTTTAAAATTTTACAAATTTTGACGAAAATTTACAAAAAAGGTGACAAAAAGCCAAAATAGGTTGCAACCTATTTTAGGTTGCAAAACGCCAAAATAGGTTTTGGGACATGTCAATAGGTCACGTCTAAACACATAATTTTTCAAAAATAACTGCAGATTTGAGCTTGATTCATCAAGACTGATTTGTGAAAAAAATAGGTTATAACCTAAAAATCCGATCTCTATTTATTAAAATTAAACCTGTTGGGTTAATATTGAGGTTAAAAACTTAAAATTTATTAAAATATGTACAACTTTTTACCTATTCTTACTTAAATAATAAGTCTTTTCCAATTTTATTAATTTAATATCAATTTTTGTCAGTTAAAATAATTATTTTATTAAAAATAATTCTTTTTTTTAAATTAATATTTCAGTAAAAATAATTCAATATCTTCTAATTCAAATTCATCAAAAATTGTTAAATTAAAAGTTGAAGAAAATTCTCCTTCTGGTAAAAATATAGCTTTATTTGAAATATTAGATCCAGACTCACGCAAACATAATTGTAATTTAACTGGACAATATGCAGATAAATTTATTATTTTTAATGAAAAACAGAAAAAAGGGGTAAAGTTTAAATTTTACTAAAAATAATTAAATTAAATCAAATAATGTTCAATGTGTTTGATAGAAATTTCTTTTCTAGGTAAAGTAACCCCTATAAGTGTTAACGGTTTAGCATTAGTTAGTTCGAGTCTCAAATAAAATCTTCTAAAAATAACTAAATTAAAAATCAAAAAATATTAAACATATTTATTTATTATACATTTACAACATATATACAATCAAATACAAATATATATAATACATACAATAGAAACAATAGGCATACAAATATATATATATAGTTTAGAGATATAGGAATATATAGGGGAACAATAATTACATATTTTTACAAGGGAATATATTTGTCTATTTATTATCATCTCATCCCACCCTCCCTCCCTCTGTCGTTGTTGCATTCAGATGGATAACAGTATACGCTCCGACTCTGTACTTGGAGGACATTCTACCCCTCCTTTCTCCACTTTTGGAAGCAAGTTTCCATCATCGTCATATTCATTCTCCTCCAATGTCCATTCCTCATCTTTGACCTTCTCAGCCTTCTTTGGAGGGTCGGGAATCACAGGATCCTCTGCAAATGGTTGGACGATGTCCTCCACAATTGCTGACTTCTTGCCATCCACTCCTGTCGATGATTTCCCTTTGTCTACCACAGATTTATCAGTGCCCATCGCTGTTTTTGTCATTGGCGACTGTTCAATCATGGTGGTGGCAGCAGGAGGAGGCCTGTTCTGTAAAAATAAAATAAATTAATAATTTTATTTTAAAGAAAACTTTTACCTTTTTCCACTGGTCAAATGTCCCAACAACTGCAATGCCCTTTTTCTTCAGTTCTGGCAGATATTCACTGTTGTAGAGATATTGGTACCATTCTTTTTCATACTTCTCCTGAACGATATCATTTTTAGTTTTGGGCTTTTCTTCTTTTACTGCTTTCTTCTTATTTGCAGTATTGCCATCTTTTTTAGAAGAAAGTCCCTTTGCAGCTGTCTTTTCGTTCTTCTTCCTCTGGAAAAGGGAGAATAATATTTTGATTAAAAATTCTTTTTAAAATAAACTTACATTTTCTTTCCATTTCTCAAAAGTTCCGACAGCAACAGGGCCCTTTTTCTTTATTTCAGCATCATAGAGGGAACGTAGGCCTTTGTCTTCTGCTTCTTCTGGCTTCTTCACTTTTATTTCTTTACCCGTCTTCTTAATCGAGAACCATGTCAAAATTCCAACAGCAAACAACAGCAACACAACAAGAAAACAAACAATTCCAAGCAGCACATAAAGACCTGTTTTGGCTTCTTCTGGGCATTTTTTTGCGGCCGGACATGTTGTGGTTGGACATTTTATCGTTGTTATGACCGGATCTGGTTTCATTGTTGGACAGGATGTTGTAGTCGTTGAAGGAGCTTCTGTTGTGGTAGTCGTTGTAGTTTGAACAGTTGTCGATGTTGTTGTACAAGTTGGAGTAGGAATGGCAGTAAGTAGACGATAGTGTTCAGTACTCTGAATAAAAATAAACTTAATAGATTTCTTATAAATTTAACAACTTACAAACTGAATGAAGAGTGTACACGGTGCAGATGGGCTATGTCCTGTGAGACGTTCTTTGTCGAATACTTTAGACGCATTTAGTGAAAGCAGGCTGAAGACAAGCAGACGTTCTTTTTTCATTCTCGTATTTGTGATTGTCCATGCTTTTGGTGGGACAGTTGGATTTTCCTCTGGAGCACAATGAGCATTTCCTGAGTGATCATAGTAGTTTTTTTGCTTTGAAAACTTGAACATTCCTTTTGAGTTTATCTCAAAATCGAATGTCATTTCGTTGTCGTCGCCTTTCTTGAGCTCCTTTCCTTGCTCAAAGCCCGATTTCTCTTCGCGAACTTAAATGAGTTAAATAAAATTTAAAATATAACCTACTTAAACGGATGTGAGCATAAGCATGGGTTTCGCCTTTCCTCCATGAAACTTCAAGAGACGTCCACTCCAAGCAGATCTTATTTATATCTTGACATTTGTTGTCGTTGCACTTGTTGTCGCCAATTTTTGGAAATGGACCTCCTGTGCTGAAATTTTTGATTTCAATGTTGTTTTTGCTGTAGATGAAGGGCATACTAAAAAACAGAAATTGTAAGAATAAGTGTGAAAAAATAAAAACTTACAAATTATGATGGCACTTGTCAAGAGCACTGCTATTTTTCACTCCAGCCTTGAACTTGATCGTGTCATTCAAATCACTAAGCAGGTCCACAGTGCATAATTCGCCTTTGTATTTAAGTTCTCTAAAAAATAAAAACAATCAGATATAACTTAAAAATAGATAAAGAGCACGCTTACATGAAGCCATCTTTGGTTGTAACCTCGCAGGCACCCGGAAAGAGCTTCTTGTACTCATTGTAGTCGGTAGAGTTGATGCTCTTGACGCCAATATAGTTGTATGTCAAGTTCGTGTTGAGCATTACTTCACCGTCCTTCAGCGTGTGATTGCCAAGTCCAATGATGTCGGCCTGTCCGGGTACTCCAAGCACAAAGAATGAGGCAAGCAGCAACAGAAGAGAGCATAGCATTGAAGACTTTTTTGGCCAAGATCCGATGTTGAGATCCATTGGATGCAGGCAGCGGAAGAGCATGAAGTGTTGTTTGTTTTGATGTAGACGTTGTCGCAGTTTGATGAAGATTTTGTAGATTGTTAATTGTGAAGAAAATGAGTGGGTTTTTATAGTTGTTTATGATCATGTTGGAGTATTAGTATATAAACAGGCAAGTTTTTTATAGTATAAAAGCCAGTCTTTCCGAGATATACCAGAACATTTCCCTCGTCTTTGTCTATCTCATCAGCACAAGGTGTAAGCTTTCCTTTCACTACCATTGTTATATCTACATTAGATTTAAAGCTCTGTCGTTAGCCTGTTAGTATGCTAGGACATAACATCTATTTTCAAATAACTTGTACTAAATCGACTTATTTTTTAATTTTCCTATAGAGTCCATTACATAATTGGAGTATTTCTATAGCAGAAAATGCCGAACTTGATAGAGAACAACAACCTTTAATTGGACTTGTTCTTAATTGTATAGATTTTCCTGGACAAAATATTGAAGAAATTGGTATTTTAATAGAATTGGTTGATCAAAATGATAATAGACCTGTAATTAATTGGGCACATCAAGGAGAACAATATTTAATTTTACCTTCAAGAGAATGGCCTAAAGGAGCTGCTATTACGTTATTATTTTTTTAATTAATTTAAAATTTATTTTTTTTAGTCGTTTTTGGGCATTTGATAGAGATTATGGTGAAAATGCTCGTATTACTTTTCAATTAGATCCTGAACAATCTCAAAATGATTTTTTTCAAATAGACCCACAGAATGGACTTTTAACTTCTTCTAATACTCGTCCATTAAGTGAATTATATGAAATGTTGGGAGGAGAAATATTTGAATTAAAAGTATTGGCAGTAGATAATGGGTAAAGGAATTAAATTAAAAATAAATATATTTTTAAGAGGGAAAGAAGAAAATTATTAATTAATTTTTAGGATAATTGAAAAGTTTTAAAAATTATATAAAAATATTATTCACAAAATGTCCTCTTTTTCTTCTTCAAAATAACCTGTGTTTAATTATTTTTAAAAGGAAATATATTTTTAATAATAGTCTGAAAATTGATGAAACAATAAAAGAGATTATCCCCTAAAAACAAATATATAATTTAATTATTTTAAGTAATCCTCCTCTTTCATCAATTGCTAAAGTTAAAATAATTTTCACTGAAGAAGATGAAGAAAATATAAAAGAACTTAAATTAATTTGGCCAAATATTGAAGATAAACCATTACAATTAAAAGAAGATATTCCTATTGGAAGAAGAATTGGTCAAGCAAAAGCTATTTTTATTGGAAAAAAAGTAATTGAAAATGAAGAGAATGAAATATTTTATAAAATTGAAAATAAATTGGAAAAAGGAAATTTTACAGAAAATGAAGAAGAAGAAAATAATGAGGAAGAGGATATTCTTCGTATTGATCATAAAACTGGAGAAATATTTACTAATTTACAATTTGATTATGAAAATAAAAAACAATGGATTGTAAGTAAATATGTATATTTAATTAATTTAAATAAAAAAGGGGAAGATTTAAAAATTAATAAATATTAAATAATGGTACATCTCAACTGAGTCAACACGAATGAGTCAAACTTTGTTAAAAGTCAAACTAAATACGTTTATTTTAATCTCATTCGATTCAGCTCGAAGAGCTCTTTCAAATGAACTATCATTTGTATTTTTATCAATTAGTATCTAGGAAAGAACTTGAGTTAAACTTTAAAACGGTGACTCAGTTAAGCCGGACTCAATTGAACTGCTCACTTATAAATTAATTAAAAAAAACATTTTGCCAAATTATATAAAAATGTATTATATTTAAATATTTATTTACTTTAATTTATAATTTTTTAATTTGTCATTTTTTATTAATTGTGATTAATTGTAATTAATTTAATTTTAAAAATTACTTTGTATTAATCTTTTCTTTGGTATTTCTTTAATTCTTTGTTCATCATTATCATAATCTCTATTATCTCCTTTTATTCGTAAAACAGCCAAATTTAAAGCAACAACAGATCTTTTAATTAATTGTCCAGGTGTTGAACGAAATAAAAAACGTTCAGGATTTGGAATTAAAGGAGATTTACTTTCACTTGTTAAATTCTCTAAAGTCCAATAACCTTTATGTGCATCTACTGTTGATTTATCTTGTAATGATAATAAAGCTGGATAGAAACGTCGATAAATACCTTTAAATATTTTAAAAGAGAATATCTTTTTTAAAAGAAAACCTTGAAAAGAATCAGTATCAACATCTTTTGAACAGCTTTCCTCAGTTCTTGATTTTGCAAGTACTAAAGGAAATTGTGAAATATTAAATGAATTTAATTGATCTTCAATATCTTCATTAAAAGAAGAATTTAATCCTAAAATTCGTCGATTATTTTCTCTTAAAGCAGAATGCAAACATTCTTTTAGTCTGAATTAATTAATTTATTTATTTTATTAAATATTTATTTTAAAATTAAAATTTTTACTAATTTATTCCCTAATTTCTAAGCACCAAATTAATATTTTAAATTTTATTTTATAAATTTATTTAATTTTTATTTTACCCATCTTTTTATTAATTAAATATTTTAAAATTAACTTAATATCCATTTGTCTATTTCTATATTTTTCTGGCACAGACCAATGAACTTCAAAAGCTACAGCCAAAAGTTTAGAATTAACCCCAATCCAATGTATTAATTCATTTTCAATATCTTCAATTATTAAATTAAATCCTCCAAAAGTCTCAAAAACAGCAGTAACATATTTAGTTTCTAAAATAAATTCTTTTAATTTTTCTAAATATTCTAAAGCAAAATTAGATAAAGAAAGTGAAAGAGTAGCATCAAGTAAAGGAGAAGAAGATGAATATTTATTAGTAATAATTGGAGATATTTGACGAGAAAATATATTATTTAAATTATTTTGAATTTGTGGTAAATTTAATAATTTAGGTTCAGAATTAGCCATTTTTATTAATTCTAAATAAAATAATTATTTTTTAATTTAAATTAATTTTTATTTTTTTGCTGTCTTTTCTTCATATATTCCCCCACTATAATTTATTAAATTTTTTAATTTTTTTGAATTAATTTTAAGAAATAATTAAATTAAATATTTTACCATTATTTTGTGGTAATTCTTTTCTTTTTAAATTTTTTTCTTTTTGTTTATTTCCAAAAAATAATTGTTGAAGACCAAATATTTTTGTTTTTTTATTTTCTTTTTTATTATTTTCTTCTTTTTTTGTTTTTAATTTTTTTGAAATTTTTTGTGAATTTAAATCTTCTGAATTATTTAAAATTCTTTCAGAATTTTCTTCTTCTTTATTATTATTATTTTCAATTAAATTACTATATTTAATTCTTCTAGGAGGTTTTTTAGGAATTTCTTTAATAATTTGAGGATAAGAATTTTCTTCTAAATTTTTAAAAATTTCTAAACTATTATTAGAAGAAGAATAAATATTATTAAATATTTCTTTTTCTTCTTTTTCTTTTCCTTTTAATTGTAATTCTAATTGAGAAAGTGTTATCATTCTTTGCCATTGTTGTTTTTGTGCTTCTAAACCTGATTTTCTTCTTTTTATTATTAAATTATTTTTATTATTTTCTTCTTCTTCTTTTATTATAAAAAAAGGTTTTTCTTCTCCTAATTCTGATTTTGAATATTTTAATAAATTAATTGAAGAATTACTTTTATTTAAATTATTATTATTTGATAAATATAATGATGAATAACTACTTTAAATTATTTTTAAATTAAATTTATTTTTAAATTAAAATTAAATTTATTTTTTAAAATAATAACCTTAAATTTTTATTTATATAATTTTCTTCTTTATTTTTCCAATCTTTTTGTTCATGATAAGCTTTTAAAAGTCTTTGTAATTCTTTTAATTTTGCACTATTTTTTCTTTTAATATTTGGTGAAATATTATTAATTGAAAAAGAAGAATTATTTTTATTTTTAATTTTATAATTAATTTGTGGTGAAACTGGGGCTGTCCAACAAATATCTTCTTCTTCTTTTTTATTATTAAATAATTTATTATTTTCTTTTCCAATAATTAATTTTTTTAAAGATTTTAAAGAATTTGTTCTTTTATAGGGTAAAATAGGTGAAGTTGTAGTTGTAGAACTTGGAATTCCAATATTTAATGAATTTGTTGAATTATTATTTTTATTTTTTAATTTTTGTTTAAGAGAAAATATTGTTAAATCTATTTGTTGTTCTAATTGTTGAATATTCATTTTATTTAAATTAATATTATTATTTAAATTAATTAATTAAATTAATATATTTTTAAATATATCTAAACTCCTCTTTTTTACTTAATTTAATTTTAAAATTAAAAATAATACTTTTTCTAATTTTAAAATAAAATTATCGTTAAAAAAATAATGTTAATTAACCTAAACTAGGAGATAATTTTTAAAATAAAATAAAAATAAAATAATTAAATTAAAATATTTAAAAAAGAAATAAAAATATATAAATGTGTAAAAATTATTTATTTTTTGTCAAAAATAAATAACAAATTATTTTATTATTTTTTAAATAAATAATAAAATAATTTTTCTAGTTTTTTACCACAAATATTTTTTTAATAATCTTCTCTCTTTTACTCATAAAATAATCCACTGGATTTAGACAGATTTATTTTTTTAAAAATAATATTTATTTTTTTTTATTTTTAGTTTTTAATAATTGCTTATTCACCAAAAACAAATCAAACAGTTAAATCTCTTTTACCAATTGTAATAATTAATGTAGATGAACATTTACCTTATTTTCCTCATAGTTTAAAGGTTTTTTTAATTTAAAATAAAAATTAATTAAAATTTAAAGGCAACAGAAAGTAAATTAATAATTTATTGGCCTGATATTAATTCAAATAATAATATTTCTTTTAATGAAGAATTTCCATTAGGTAGTGTTGAAGCAATAGATGAAGATGATGAACCTTTTAATATAATTGAATATAAAATTTTAAAAAAATGTAAATTTTAAAAGATTTTCTTTTTAATTAATTTAAATTTAATTTTTTTAAAAAAAAGGTTCTTCTAATTTACCTGAAAATTCAACAATTTCATCATTAAGAGTAGACAAACAAAGTGGGGAATTATTAGCAATTGGATCTTTTCCTAAAAATATTAATTATATAAATATTTGTATTCTTGCAAGGTTATTTATTTATTTTTAAATTATATTTTTTTTAAATATTTTTTAATTTAAAATAGGAGAATTTTTGAAATTAATTTTTAAAAAAAAATTAATTTTTATTTTTTAGTCCTCCCAATGAACAACAACAAAATAGTGATGATAATAATATTCCTTTAAAATCAATAATAAATATTAAAATAATTCCAGAAGAATTAAATAATAAAATATTAATAAATGAAAATAATAATAATAATTCTCATATAATTTTAGAACATAAATTAGCTAAATTACAAAAAATACCAATAAAAATAATATTAAATGAAGAAGAAGAAGAAAATAATAAAATAATAATTAAAAAACAACAACAATCAAAAATTGAAATTAATTCAATTTTATTTACTCCGTTAAGTTGTTTTTTATTTAAATCATTTAAATAAATATATACTAAAAACACACAAACTTAAAATAACCTTAACAATTAAAATATAAAAACATTTGCAAAGAATAAAACAAAAACGCAAAAACATACAAAACACAAAACATAAATAAAAAACATTCGAACATCAGAAAATCTAAAAACTTAGACAAAAAACTTAAGAATCTAATCAAACTTTAAACAAAACCTTAATAAACTTAAACTTTAAAGTTGAAAAAACAAATTTATTTTTATAAAATTCTTTTTAATTTTTAATTAAATATTATTTAAGAAAAATTAAAAATGACAAAAAATTATGTCAATTTTTTGATTGACTTTTACTTTTTTAAATATTAAAATGTTAAAAATTATAAAATTTTTTATAAAATCATAATTAATTTAAATTAAATTTAATTAAATTATTTATAATAAAATTTAATTTAATTAATTTAAATAAATTTAGTTATGGTAAAAATATAACAGAAACACAACAAATTGGATATATTGAACCTTTAAAAAGATTAATAGCAATAGATTCATTTAATTCAAAATTTCGTTTTGATCCAGCAATTTTGGGAGCTTTAAGTGATGGATTTTATAAATTTGAATTAAAAGAAGAAGAAAAAGAAAATAAAATAAATTTATATAAAAATGTAAAAAATTAAATTAATTTAAATTTAAATTAATATTTTAAGATTCATTTTTTATCTGATCATAATCGTCTTAAATTTATTTTTAATGAGTCAATACATCAATTAGGAGCTAAATTAAAATTATTTATTAAAGAATTAGAATTAATTATTTTAACAAAATTAAAAACAAATAATAATAATATTAATGAAAATATTTCAATAATTTATTCAGAACCTAATAGAGAATATGGAAAATATAATAAATTAAGGTAAAATAAATTTAAATAAAATTAAATAATTTAAAAAACAATTTAAATAATTTTAAATAAAATTAAAAGAATAAAAAATTATTAAATTAATTATTTAAATAAAATTAAATAATTAAAAAAATATTATTTATTTTTAAATAAAATAAAAGACAAAAATTAATTATATAAATTAAGAAGTTTTGTTTGTTTTCATTTATGGTCTAATATAAATTCAATAATTAATTTAAATAAAACAATTAAATATGTAACAACAAATATACCTGGAGAAAAAACAAATGAACAATTAGCTCATTTTTATGAAAAAAATAATGTTATAAATATTGAAGTAATTTTATTTAAATTTAATAAAATAATTATTTAATATCTTTATTTAAAAATAATAATTTTATATTTAATTTAAAAAATATTAAATTAATTTTTATTTTATTTTATTTTAAAAAAGCCTTGTTTTGATAATATTAATGCTAAAAATAAACATTCTTTCCATTCATCTTTTGGTGGATCTTCTTCTCTTAGTTTACGTTCAAAAGAATGGCTATTTTGGTGTTGTATTACTGGAATTATTTTAATTGTTTCTTTTTAATTTTTTAAATTAATTTATAAAATTAATTTTTTATAAAGGTTTTAATTTCAATTGGAGGTTATTTATGTTTTGTACAAAAATATAACGGAGAAAATAATTTTAATAAAAAAAATAAAATTATTAATAATGCAAATTGTGATATATTAAATGCTTTTAATGAAAGAAATGGTAATTATTTATTTTAATTTTAAAAAAATAATTAAGATTCTTCCCCATTTCAACAATATTTAATTAATAATAAATGTTCTTCTTCTTCTGTTTTTTCTGTACCAGAATTTATTCAAGCTAAAAGCATTATGTAAAATTTAATTATTATTTTTTTTAATTTTCTTTTTAGGAATACAGAATATTGGAAAACTGTTGAATAATATTTAATATATGAGAAAATTAAAAAATTTTGTATTTATTTCTTTAATTATTTATTTTATTTTATTAAATAATTTTTTTATTTTTTTAATTAAATAATTTTTTAAGTCTTCATTTATTATTTAATTAAAAAATAATAAAATTTACTAGAAAATTTTGAAAAATTAAAAGACTCTCTTATTTAATAAAAATACCTACCGTATTTACTCTAATAACTACCCTGGGTAATTATTGTTTCAACCTGTAGCTGGAGGGGGTAACTAATACAGGTGGGGTAATTAATAGAGGTAGGGTAATTATTTTTTCAAACCGTTTTTGTGATTTAACAATATGAAAATTTGGATAATGAATTCGACAATTTAATTATCTGTCAGCCATTTTGATAAAAATAAAAGTAACATTTTCGCTTGCGGCGCTAAAAGAGGTGAATTTTTGGCAACTTAAGTGCTATAGTTAAAAAATTTTTTGCCTGCAATTTAAAAACTTCAAAATTTATGAACATTTACCTGACCATACATTTTTGCTAAATCCAAGACCAGACCCGAAAATTTTGAGAAAAAATTTCAATTTTGAAAATAAAAATTTACTTCAATGCACCTATGTATCTGTACAAATTACGACAACCCTGAATGCACTTACAATAAATTACATAAAAAATCAAGTTATTTGATTTTTTTATCGATTTTTACTTAAAATAAACTTTTTTTTAAAAAACCGGGAAAACCGGGCGGTAAACCGTAGATTTTCAATTAATCGGAACAGATATTCAGGTCTCTTAAAATCCGTTAAACCGTTAACCGGCCTTGTGCTACTCTAATTTTTAAAAAAAATGTAGTGATATGTAGTAATTTATGGTTCAATTTAATAAGGGGTAATTAATAGAGTGTGGAGAAGGGGGTAATTAATAGAGGTAGGGTAATTATTTTTTCAACCTATCGATGGAGGGGGTAATTAATAGAGGTGGGGTAATTAATCGAGGGAGGGTAATTAATCGAGTAAATACGGTATATTAAATTTAATTAAATGTTTTGTGGTTCATTTATTTTAAAAAACATTTTTGAAGGATGGATAACTTTGAGAGGGATGTGTGGGATTTTTGATATGAAGGGTAAAAAGGAAATGATTTTTGGATCCAACAAATTATTTAAAACAAAGGTTTATTTTCCTTTAATAAATATTTCAAATTTTTTATTGAAATTCTATTTTGGATAAAAATACTAAATGAATTAGGGGCAGGGATTTTGTATATTTTGCATAATTGGAGGCAGTAAATATGAACTCTCAGTTGTGATTAATAAAAAACAAGTGAATATCTTTAACTAAAATATATAAATTAAGTGTATCTCATCTACTAAAACCTATTAAAGATTAAAAGCTTATACCAAATCAAAGAAACATTCAACAAACATATTTATTTATTATACATTTACAACATATATATACAATCAAATACTTATATATATAATACATACAATAGAAACAATAGGCATACAAATATATATATATAGTTTAGGGGAATATATAGGGGAACAATAATTACATATTTTTACAAGGGAATATATTTATCTATTTATTATCATCTCATCCCACCCTCCCTCCCTCTTTCGTTGTTGCATTCAGATGGATAACAGTATACGCTCCGACTCTGTACTTGGAGGACAATCTATCCCTCCTTTCTCCACTTTTGGAAGCAAGTTCCCGTCATCGTCATATTCATTCTCCTCCAATGTCCATTCCTCATCTTTGACCTTCTCAGCCTTCTTTGGAGGGTCGGGAATCACAGGATCCTCTGCAAATGGTTGGACGATGTCCTCCACAATTGCTGACTTCTTGCTATCCACTCCTGTTGATGATTTCCCTTTGTCCACCACAGATTTATCAGTGCCCATCGCTGTTTTTGTCATTGGCGACTGTTCAATCATGGTGGTGGCAGCAGGAGGAGGCCTGTTCTGTAAAAAGAAAATACAAATTAATTGAATTTTATTTAAAAAAACTTTTTACCTTTTTCCACTCGTCAAATGTCCCAACAACTGCGATGCCCTTTTTCTTCAGTTCTGGCAGATATTCACTGTTGTAGACATATTGGTACCATTCTTTTTCATACTTCTCCTGAACGATATCATTTTTAGTCTTGGGCTGTTCTTTTTTGACTGCTTTCTTCTTATTTGCAGTGTTGCCAGTTTTCTTTGAAGAAAGTCCCTTTGCTGCTGTCTTTTCGTTCTTCTTTCTCTGAAAAAAGGAAAATAATATTTTGATTTATCATTTTTTAAAATAAACTTACATTTTCTTTCCATTTGTCAAAAGTCCCAACAGCAGCAGGGCCTTTTTTCTTTACTTCAGCATCATAGAGTGCACGGAGGTATTTGTCCTTTGCTTGTTCAGGCATCTTCGCTTCTTTTTCATTATCCGTCTTCTTAATCGAGAACCATGTCAAAATTCCAACAGCCAACAAAAGCAGCACAACAAGAAGCCAAGCAATTCCAAGCGCCACATAAAGACCTGTTTTGGATTCTTCTAAGCATTTTTTTGCGGCCGGACATGTTGTCGTTGGACATATCGTTCTTGTGATTTGTTCTGATTTCATTGTAGGACAGGATATTGTAGTCGTTGAAGGAGCTTCTGTTGTAGTAGTCGTTGTAGTTTTAGTGGTTGTCGATGTTGTTGTAGTTGGAGTAGGAATGGCAGTAGGCAGACGATAGTGTTCAGTACTCTGAATAAAAATAAAATTAATGAATATTTTATATATTTAAAAAAAACTTACAAATTGGATGAAGAGTGTACATTTCGGCTTTGATGGTATAGGCGTATCTTTGAGTTTGCCTCCACTGTATACTTTGGAAACACTTGTTGGAAGAAGGCTGAAGACAAGTAGATATTCATCCTTTAGATGCGTATTTGTGATTGTCCATGCTTTTGGTGGGACGATTGTATCGTTTTCTGGAGCACAAGCAGCATTTTCTGTGTTTGTAATAGTCACTTTCTTCCGAAAAGTTCATCTTGAACATTCCCTTGCTGTTTATCTCCAAATCGAAAGTCGTTTCGTTGCCACCCAGCTTGAACATATTCAGTTGATAAAGGCCGGATTTCTTTTCGCGAACTAAAATGAGTTAAATAAAATATTAAGTCTAAATTGTATATCCTACTTAATTGGATGCGAGCATGAGCATACGTTACGGCATCAATTACGGCTTGACTCCATGAAACTTCAAGAGACGTCCACTTCAAGCAAGTCCCATTTATAAGACCACATCTGGTTCTGAACTTGTTTTCGCATTCTTTGTTGAAAGGACCTCTTGTGCTAAAATCTTTGATGACATAGTTGTTTTTGCTATAGATGAAGGGCAGACTAAAAAACAAAAATTTAAGCAAGAAATGAAAAAAGATAAATAAAAACTTACAGATTAGAATAGCTAATATTATCTTCATTGCTATTGTCAAGACATTTGCCAATCCCTCTGCTATGTCTCACTCCAGCCTTTAACTTGATCATGTCCTTCAAGTCACTAAGCAGATCCACAGTGCATAATGTGCCGTTGTACTGAAGTTCACTTGAAAATTTAATGAATGTGTATTTAATTTAAAAATAAACAAAAGAATTCTTACATGAAGCCATCTTTGATTTGAACATTGCAGGAACCTGGGAACTTTTTGTACTCGGTAGGGATGCTCTTGACGCTAATATAGTTGTAGTCTGAGTTCGTGTTGAGCATCACTTTGCCGTCGTTCAGCGTGTGTTTGCCAAGTCCAACGGGTTCGGCCTGTCCGGATACTTGAAGCACAGAGAACGAGGCAAGAAGCAACAGAAGAAAGCATAGCATTGAAGACTTTTTTGGCCAAGGTCCGGTGTCGAGCCCAATTGGATGCAAGCAGCGGAAGAGCATGAAGTGTTGTTTGTTTATTTTATGTAGACGATTTTGGCGTATTTTGATGAAGATTTTGTAGATTGTTAATAATGAAGAAAATGACTCTGTTTTTATAGTTTTGTATGATCAAGTTGGGTGTTACTATATAAGCCGGCAAGTTTATTATAGTATAAAAGCAAGTCTATCCTTTATTAAATTCCTAAACATACTAAGATCATGCGCCTAGTCTTGTTTCCAGTCATCAGAACAAGATTCAGTGCTTAATTCTTTTATTTCTTTCACTATCACTGTTAATAGATGAGTAGAGGATTTAAAAAATAGTAAAGAAGAAAATTATTATTTCAGAATTAATTCATGCAAGCATTATTAAAAAAATTTTTTTTTTTAAATAAATTATTTATTTTTGTTAATTTTTTGAATAGTTTAAATGTTATTTATTTTTTTGCAAATTTAATTAATTTAATTTTTTTTATTTTTAAATTAAATAATTTTTTAAGTCTTCATTTAATATTAAAATTATGAAAAAAAAATTAATTAATTAAAATACTAGAAAATTAAAAAATAAAAATATTATTTTATTAATCTCCTCCACCCCCTCAAATTATTTAATTTTAATCTTAAAATATTAAAAAATATTAATTTATATTAAATAAATTATTTTTATTTTTTTAATCTAATTTTTTCCTTTTTTTACTAATAAAAAAGTTTAATTAATTTAAAAATAAATATTACTTTTAATGATTTTTATATTAAAGCAACCGATCCATCTCAAAAATAGCAAAACATTGGGTGGAATTGATCCTAAGAGTTATCAGAAGCAAAACTGTAATCCATTCGAAAGACCGAAACTTTCGGACCAAAGCTTCTGGACTCAAATTTCTGGTCCAAAAGATTAATATAAATTAATATAATGCTATAAAATTTGTTAAATAAATTATTGTACTCGTTGTTTCTTCGAAAAGGAAGATAAACTAATTTTTATTTAAACTTTAGTCTATACTATCTATTTCAACCATTCCCCCCCAATCACCGATCGAAAGCTTTCTCTTTTTATTAGCTAAACTTATAGTATATAGATAGTCGCCCTTAACTTATTAAAAAATAAATTCAAAATTATTTTTAAAAATTTTGAAATAAAATTTTATTTATTATAAAAATTAATTTATTATTTATTTTAAATTTAAAAAAAAATAAAATATTTAAATAAATAAACAAAAATATAATTTTTTAATAAAAATATATTTATTATTTTTTCAAACAATTTTTATGATTTTTAATCTTTAAACAAATTAAAAAAATAAATAAAAATAATAAAAAGCTTTAAATAAAATTAATTTTGTTTATTTTAATTTTTTCTAAATTTGGTAATTTTTTTATTAATTTTTCAAAGAAAATCTTAAATAAAATTTATTGTCCATTTTTAAATAAAAATTTTATTTATTTTTTAATTTTATTATTTTTACTTCTTCTGACGACTTTTAATATTTATGGGCGGTGCTACTTTTTTTAAAAAAAGAAAAAGAAAAGGAGATTTACTTCACCCATTTTTTTACTTTTTTTGTTTCTTTTACTTTAATAAAAATATTTATTTAAGTCTTCTAAATTTAATAAATATAATTATTAATTTAATTTAATAATTTTTTTAAATTAAATTAAATAAAATATATTTTATTTAATTAAATTATTATTATTTATTTATTTTTTGTCTTTTTATATAATTAATTTATTTAATTTATTTAATTTTAATTTTTAAAAATTAATTTATTTTATTTTATTCTTAATTTTTCAAATCAAAAATTAAGATTTTTCTTTTTTATTTTTCTTTTCTCAAATTTAATAATTTCGTGCCAAAGGAATATTTTTTTAATTTTATTTTTTCTTCTCTTAGAAATAATAAAATTTTTAAAAATAATTTTTTCAGAATTTTGTTCCAAAAACTTCTTTTTTTATTATTAAATTAAATTAAATTGAGGAAATAAAAAAAGATATATAATTTTAATTAAATAATCTTCAAATAAAAAATTAAAAAAAATGTTTTTTATTAACAACAAAAATTTAAAAAATTCCAAATTTAATTCTTCTGTGCCTTTTTCTTCTTTTTTTATTTTTTCTTCTTTAAAATCTTCAAAAAATTTATTTAAATTTAATAAAACAACTTTTTGGTTAATATTTTTGTATTTTTTTATTTTTTGTTTATTTCAACAAAATGCAGAAGGATTTCTTTTGTCTCATAGAAATTTGGTATTTTTTATTTTATTTTTAATAAAAATATTTTTTATTTTTTAATAAACACGCAATTTTATTAAAAAATATTAAAAAATAATTAAATTTAAATTTTAATTCAAAGATTGTGTTAAAAAAAGAGGGGGATTTATTAAATTAAATTAATTTTATTTTTTAATTTTATTTATTTTATTCACAAATAAAACTATAAAAATAGAAACAATAAAAAAATTAAATAAAAAAGGCAACAAAAATATTATTACCAAATTTAGAATAAAATAAAAATAAATAAAAGTCTAATAAATAAATAAATATTAATACCTTTTAAATAAAAAATAATTAATTAAATATATTAATGTAAAAATACCAAAAATAAATAAATAAATTTCTAAAATAAAATAAATAAATATTTATTATTTATTTATTTTATTAATTTATTTTAATTTTATTTTATTTTAATTTAACTATTTTTAAATAATTATTTATTTTAATTAAATATTTTATAAAAATAATTATAAAATATTTTGTGGATTTAAGCTAAATATAATTTTCTTTTTTAATTATTATTTACGTAAATAATTTTAAAAAAATAATTAAAAAAATTAAAAATAGAAATATATTCTTTTAACTATTAATTTTATTTTATTTTTGAAATAAAAAAGGAAGGAAGAGTTCATTAATTAATTCCCTTATATTATTAACCTTCTCTCTCCTTTTTAAAGAAAAAATCTAAAAATAATTATTTAATCTTTTAATTAGATTTTAAATAAATTTAAAATAATTTTTTTATTAAAAATGAGAAAAAATAATTAAAAAAATTTTAAAATTAAATAAAAAAATAAATATTAAAATAATTGGTAATACTTAAGTTTAGGCCCCCCTTTTTTCTTTTCAATTTTTTAAATGTGTTTTTGATTCTGGTAAGGTTTAATTTTTGGTATATAAAGTTTGTAAGAATTAGAGAAGATTTACCTATATTCTTACCAATTTATCAATATGGAACAATATAAAAATTTCAAATATTTTTATCTAAATGAAAAACTACGTTTGAACGACAACGATTTTGATACATGGCTTAATGAACAACTTGGTCTTCTTCATGAAAACCGAAACTAATAAATGAACAACAATAAAAGGCAAAAAAGACCATAGACATGGAACATGGCAGTGTACAACAATGAAAATTGAAAAGAAAAAAGGGGGGCCTAAACTTAAGTATTACCAAATAATTTAATATTTATTTTAATTTTTTTAAATACTTTAATATTATTTAAATATTTTTTTTCAAATTTATTAAATACATACAAATACTTAATTTATTTTTATAAGTATTAAAAATAATAAAAATATTTACAAATATTTAAATGTTAGAATTAACGTAGAATTATTTTTTTTCTTGTAAAAAAAAATATGTAAATAAAAATAAAGAAAAAATAAAAGAATTTTTTTTATTAAGAATTCTTTTCATTTTTAATTAATTTAAGTAGTATTTTTCTATTTTTAGTTCCATTATATTTAATTATTATTTAGGTATTTAATTTTCTTTTATTTAATTTTTAATAAATAATTTTTGTAAATATTTTTTAGCAATTTGATTCTTTTTATTATTGTGAAATCATTTTTAAATAATTAAAAGAAAAATAATAAATATATTTATTTTTAATATTTAAAATGAGAATAACAATTTTATTTTTTTTTATTTATTTTTTTATCATCATATAAATAAATAAATAATATTTATTTAATAATTTATATAACTTTTTACTTAGAAAAATGATATTTATATATTTTATTTAAAAAATAATTCCATCGTAGCTTAAATAAAATTCCTTAACTTGCGCAAAATAATAAAAAGACATCGTTAAAGAATTTCTTTAATTTTTTACTTAATATAATTTATTTAATTATAATATGATATTTAAGAAAAAATAAAAGTGGGGGTGTTTTTAATGATAAGGGCATTTGAAATATTTATTTATTTATTAGAATCAAATTTCAAAAAATATTATTGAATGTTAAAAAATAAAAAAAAGGTCAATTTTTAAATAAAATAATTTAAATAATTATTTTATTTTTTAAATTTATTCTTTTTTAAAATATTTATCTTTAATAAATAAATTTTTTTTTTAAAGTTGCTAACTTTACTTTTATAATTTAATTTAACGTCAAATAATTTTTTTTTAATTAATGGACTTTTTATTATTTAAAAATTAAATAAATAAAATGAGAAAAAGAAGAATTTTTTTATTTATTTGACGCAAA
Organism: Meloidogyne chitwoodi; assembly: GCA_015183035.1. NCBI lineage: Eukaryota > Metazoa > Nematoda > Chromadorea > Rhabditida > Meloidogynidae > Meloidogyne > Meloidogyne chitwoodi. The sequence continues at coordinate 658,927 of JACZZP010000010.1, forward strand.
ATTATTTAAAAAAAATTATAATTGTTTAATGATGAGATATTTAGGGATTAACTCATTTTAAAAAAAAATTGATTTATATTTAAAGTTAAAAATAAATATTAAATAAAAAATTGAAATAATTTTTAAAAAATATAAAAAAAGAATTATTGAGGAAATAAATATAATATTAAAAAATATATTTAAAAAATATTATTAATTTTAATTATTTTATTTTAGTTTGTTCCCTTTGCTTCATCTAAAGGTGCAAAAACATCAATCCTTTCAACTGTAATTAATCAAGTAAAAGAAAATAATAATCAAAATAATAATAATAAAGAAATATTATATAAAAAAGAAGAAAATCAACCAAAAATTAATTTTTTGGGATTTTTAGCATTTCCAAAAAAAGAAGAATTAATAAATAATAATAATAATTTAAATAATAATTTATCAATATTTGAACATTCTCGTCGTAAAAGAATGCATCATTTAAGTATTTTACGTAAAATTGGTACTCCAAATGGACAATTATTATTAAATGGAGGAAATGGAAGACTTTTTTTTGGTCCACAAAAAGAAAATATTATTAGAGAATTAAAAAGAAAATCATCTCCTCAACCTTTTTTTATTGTCAAACATTAAAAAGATTAATTAATTAATTAAAATAAATAAATGATCTCTAATTCCTCTAAAATGTTTTTAAAAAATATTTTTTAAAATTGAATAAAATTTTTAAAATAAAAATTGAATTTTTAATAAATTAAATTATATTAAGTAAAAAATTAAATAATTATTTAACTTATTCTCTATTTATTTTTGAACAATTACCCTCAAAAAAATAATTTTCTTATTTTTATTAAAAATTTAATTAATCGATTTAATAAAATTATTTAAAAATAAGCGTGGATGTGAATATGACTTAATGACTAGCAATAGCGCTTTATCTTTAACGAAGAAGAAACGAGACCAACATCCCGACATTACTTCCAGCCTTGTGCTGATTACAATAGCGGAGACGAGGGAAAGGTTAATGTATATCTCGGATAGTAGACTGGCTTTTATACTAAAATAAGTTTGCCTGTTTATATAGTAACACTCCAACTTGATCATACAAAACTATAAAAACCCACTCATTTTCTTCATTATTAACAATCTACAAAATCTTCATCAAAACTGTGACAACATCGTCTACATCAAAACAACAACACTTCATGCTCTTCCGCTGCTTGCATCCAATGGAGCTCGACACCGGACCTTGGACAAGAAAGTCTTCAATGCTATGCTCTCTACTGTTGCTGCTTGCCACATTCTTTGGGCTTCAAGTATCCGGACAGACCGAAATCGTTGGACTTGGCAAACACATGCTGCTGAAGGACGGTAAAGTAATGCTTAACACGAACAAGGACTACAACTATATTGGCGTCAAGAGCATCAACTCTACCGACTACAAAAAGCTCTTTCCAGGTGCCTGCAATATTGAAATCAACGATGATTTCATGTAAGAATTCTTTTTATTTATTTTTAAATCAAATTTGTTTGATTTTTCAGTGAACTTAAATACAACGGAACATTATGCACTGTGGATCTGCTTAGTGATTTGAAGGACACGATCAAGTTCAAGGCTGGAGTGAGAGATAGCGAAGGAGTTGACAAATGTCTTGACAATGCTGCCCATCATAATCTGTAAGTTTTATTTTTCTTTTTTCATATCTTACAATTTTTTTCTATTTTTTAGTCTGCCCTTCATCTATAGCAAAAACAACGATGTCATCAAAGATTTCAGCACAGGAGGCCCTCCAATAAATAATAATGACATAACATGCGGAGAAGGCCATTGTGCTAGACTTGTAAAAGGGAAATGCTTGAATTGGACGTCTCTTGAAGTTTCATGGAGTAAAGTCGCCGAAAGATTTGCTAATGCTCACATCAACTTAAGTAGGATATATTTTAAACCTAATATTTTAATTAACTAATTTCAGTTCGCGAAAAAAAATCAAGTATGGAGCAACAAAAAGAGTTCAAGGATAACGAAAAAAATACGACTTTAGATTTGGAGATAAATGCAGATGGAACGTTCCAGATGAAATTTTTGAAAAGTAACGACTATAGTCCTTCAAAAGAGGCTGTTTGTGCTCCAACAAAACAGAATCCAATCGTACCACCAAAAGCATGGAAAATCACAAATACACTTCTAAAGGATGAATATTTGCTTGTCTTCAGCATGCTCCCAACAAATGTTTCTAAAGTATACAGTGAAGGCCAACCTAATAAGACACCTATACCATCAAAGCCGAAATGTACACTCTTCATCCAATTTGTATGTTTTTTTACATTTATAAATAAATTATATTTTTATTCAGAGTACTGAACACTATCGTCTACTTACTGCCATTCCTCCTCCAACTTGTACAACAACATCGACAACCACTCAAACTACGACTACTACAACAGAAGCTCCTTCAACGACTACAACATCCTGTCCTACAATGAAACCAGATCCGGTCATAACAACGACAAAACCTCCAACGACAACATGTCCGGCCGCAAAAAAATGCTTAGAAGAATCCAAAACAGGTCTTTATGTGGCGCTTGGAATTGCTTGGCTTCTTGTTGTGCTTCTGTTATGTGTTGGCGGCATTTCAATATGGTTCTTGATGAAGCAGACAGATAAGGAAATAGAAGTAAAGATGCCTGAACAAGCAAAGGACAAATACCTCCGTGCACTCTATGATGCTGAAGTAAAGAAAAAGGGCCCTGTTGCTGTTGGAGCTTTTGACAAATGGAAAGAAAATGTAAGATTATTAATAATTTTAAATCAAAATTTATTTTCCCTTTTTTCAGAGAAAGAAGAACGAAAAGACAGCAGCAAAGGGACTTTCTTCAAAGAAAGCTGGCAATACTGCAAATAAGAAGAAAGCAGTAAAAAAAGAACAGCCCAAGACTAAAAATGATATCATTCAGGAGAAGTATGAAAAAGAATGGTACCAATATGTCTACAACAGTGAATATCTGCCAGAACTGAAGAAAAAGGGCATTGCAGTTGTTGGGACATTTGACGAGTGGAAAAAGGTAAAAAGTTTTTTTAAATAATTAAATTATTAATTTATTTTATTTTTACAGAACAGGCCTCCTCCTGCTGCTACCACCATGATTGAGCAGTCGCCAATGACAAAAACGGCGATGGGCACTGATAAATCTGTGGTGGACAAAGGGAAATCATCGACAGGAGTGGATGGCAAGAAGTCAGCAATTGTGGAGGACATCGTCCAACCATTTGCAGAGGATCCTGTGATTCCCGACCCTCCAAAGAAGGCTGAGAAGGTCAAAGATGAGGAATGGACATTGGAGGAGAATGAATATGACGATGATGGAAACTTGCTTCCAAAAGTGGAGAAAGGAGGGATAGATTGTCCTCCAAGTACAGAGTCGGAGCGTATACTGTTATCCATCTGAATGCAACAACGACAGAGGGAGGGATGGTGGGATGAGATGATAATAAATAGATAAAATATATTCCCTTATATAAATATGTAATTATTGTTCCCCTATATATTCCTATATCTCTAAACTATATATATATATTTGTATGCCTATTGTTTCTATTGTATGTATTATATATATTTGTATTTGATTGTATATATGTTGTAAATGTAGAATAAATAAATATGTTTGTTTAATGTTTTCTTTGATTTGATAATTTAGTTATTATTATAAGATTATATTCTTAACTTAAGCCTGGAAATTGAAAATATAAAAAATAAAGTTGTAGTAATAATGTTTAGTTTAATCCAATCATTTATCTATACTTTATTATCACAATAAATCATTTTTAACTATTTATACTTCCTCTATTTACTTTAGGAGTTTTTTATGAAAAATTGTGCTCTGTGCAATAAAATCTGTTAATAAAGTTTTAAAATTTTATTTACCTACTTAAGTTTTTTGGAAAAAAAATAAAAATTTAATTCTTAAAACAATGAAATTAGTATAAGAGGAAATAGCAAAAAGGTTAAAAAATACCTATGAAATACAGTACATTAAATAACAAAGATAAATAATTAGATGGGTAACTTTAAGGTAAAAATAATAAAATAAATCTATTTTTTAGTTTTTCATTTTTTTGTTTTTATTAATTTTAATTTAATCCTAAATAATTTTATTTTTTATTATTTTTAAAATAATTTAACCTTTAAAATACTTTTACTTTATTTTTTGTCTCAAATATTTATTTGACTTTATTTAATTGAAATTAAAAGATACTTTTAAATTTTTTTATTAAATAAAAAAGGAGATGATGGATGACACATTTCACTTTTTTTAAATTACATAAAAAAGATTATTTAAAAATTAAAATTTAAAGAGATTAACTTTTTATAAAATTAAATATTTTTTTAAATTATATGTTTAATTAAGCTTTAAATTTAATTTTTTTAATATTTAAAAATTATTAAATTTATTTACATAAAATTTTTACATTTTATTTTTAATAAATAAAATAATAATATTTTTTTTATTAATTTAAAAAATTTTTAATTAATTAAATTAAATTAATTTATATATTTTTATATTGTGCCCCAGCTTAAAATAATAAAATATTTTAAATTCTATTTAAAATACAAAAACTACAAAAAAGGCTATATTTAATTACAAATATTTTTTTTTAAATTAAATTATTTGTAATTATTATATTAAATTTAAATACAAAATTAATATATATTTTTTTAATTAAGGAACAGAAAATAAATATTTTTTTAATTTAATTAAAAAAATATTTTAATCAATTTATCTTTTTTTTTTTTTAATTTAAATTTTATTTATATTTTCATTAAAAAATGCTTACAATTAAACTCTTCTAATGCCGTTGGCGTAAATTTTTATTATTTTTTTTTCAGCCTACTTTTGCACTTTATTTAAAAAAAAGTTTGTATTTTTATTACTAAAATAATAATATTGCCAACAGACGTAAATATATTTATTTATTTATTTTAATTACGTAAAATAAATAAATTCTCTCCATTAAAAAAATGTTTATTATTTTATTTTTTTAATAAAAATAAATATTAAATTTCAATAAAAAAATATTTAAATAAAAAAATATTTTAGTACAGGAAATAATTTAATAAATAAAAAATAATATTTTTTTTAATATTAAATTATTTTTTAAAATTTTGTATTTTGTGTTTTTATTCATTTTTTAATTTTTTTATTAAAAATTAAATTATATTTAATTTAAAAATAATTTCTAAAAAAATTATTTTTTTATTTCTTATAATTATTTTTAAATTTTCTCATAAATGAGAATATTTAAAATTATTTAAATTAATTATTTAATTTTTATTTCTATTTTTATTTTAAATTAATAGTTTAAAATATTTTTTTAGAATTTTTGTTATTTTCTATTTAAAAATAAATATTTATTTTTAAATAATTTTGTTACAAAAATAAAAAGAAAAAAGCGGAAATAAATTAAATAAATTAATTTATATAATTATTTTGTAAAAAAGAAGAAAATAATATTATTTTATTTCTATAAATAAATAAAAATACGAAATTGTTAAATTTTAGATATTTTGTTGTTAAATAAATATTTTTAATAAATTATAAAAATTAATTAATTTAAAATAAATAAATATTTATATTATTTTTTGATCAACAAAATATTTAATAATATATTTAATATTTATTTAAATAAATAAATAAAACCACTCCTTTAATTTATTTAATATTTTTTATTTTTATTTATTTGCAAATAAATAAAAAATAAAAATATCCTTTTATCATTTCCGTTTATTTTTAATTGAATTTTTTATAAATTAAATAAATTGATGATGTAAAAGTTATATTTAAATAAATAAATAAATATACCGGATTTTCGTCAAAAGAAAAAAAATATATTTTTTTATTTTTTAATTATTTTTTATTTTTTAAGGGTCATAAATATGACCAGAAATATAATTTAAAAAAAAATATTTTTTTTTATTTATTTTTGAAAAAGAAATTTAATTTTTAAATAATTTTTATTTTATATTTTTAATAAATTTTAATTTAAAAATTATATAATAATTTAAATTAATTAATTATTTTTTATTTTATTTAAAATTATTTTAATTTTCAAACTTTTAATTTTAAATAAATAAAAAAAAAAATATTTAATTTTGTAAAATTCCCACGGAATAAAATTTCTAAAAACAAAAAAAAAAAGTTTTTTTTCCAACTTTTTTAAATAAATAAAATTAAATATTATAATTATATAAATTTTAAAATTTTTAATTTAAAATTAAAAAATATTTTATTTTTAATTTATTAAATTTATTTATTTAAATTCTGTCCAATTAAATATATTTTTATTTATTTATTTATAAATTATTATTTTTAATAAATAAATAAAATATATAATTTAATATTAATTAATTGGTTATTATTTTAATATTTTTACTTATTTTTATTTTAATTAAATTTTATTATTTTAAAAATTTAAAAACTAATTTTCCAAGCAATTTAGCAACCTATTTTATTATTAATTTATTAAATTAATTATTTCTCTATTTTTAAAAATAAATATTATTTTTTAAAAAACAGGTGAATTTATTTAAAATTAATTAATTAATTCTTTTATTTTTATTTAATTATTCTTTTTTTTCTTTTTTAGTTTTTTTTATTCATTAAATTTTAATTAAATCCTTGCGTAGTTTTAAAAATTTAAAAAAAATTAATTATGCAAAATATTAATTAATTAATTAATTAAATATATCTATTTTTGTAGTATTTAATTGTTTAAAAATATATTTATTTGCAAAAATTAATAAAATATTAAATATTTAAAAAATAATATATTTAATTTTTCCTTCTTCTCTCCTATTGTTGCTAAAGGAAGAAAATAATAAAAATAAATAAAACGTGCCAGGAAAATTGGGCAGTGGAATATTGGGCAGTGAAGAAACAGTACAAATACTTGCAAGAAACTACAAAAAAACATGAAAAATACAAAAATACAAAAAAATGTTGGGTTACTGATGTATTTTGTTGTTGATGTATTTCTTGTATTTTCATGTATTTTTCTTGTATTTTTGTATTTTCTTTATGTTTTTGTACTGTTTCTTCACTGCCTAATTTTCCACTGCCCAATTTTCCGGGAGCCAAATAAAAATATATTTATTTAATTAAATTTAATTTTAGTCCTCGTAAAGCAATGAGAGGACTTTAACGAAGAATGGAATGTGATGAAAGGGAGAAATTATAAATTTAAATGAAAAAAGGAACAGACTTTTTTTAATTTTTAGTCAAATCCTAACGGAGGAAACGGAAATAATAATTTATTTTATTTTTTATTATTTATTTAAATAAAAAATATTTTTAAAATTATTATAAAGGAAAGAAAAATAATTATTTTAATTATTTTAATATTATTTTCTAATTATTTTATATTTATTTTTAAATTAATTTTAAATTAAATATTAAAAAAAAAGAAACTTTTTTTTTAATTTTATAATAAACACATTTATTTTATAAATTCAAAGAAAGAACAAATATTTAAGTTTTAATTATTTTATAATGTGAACATTTTTTTATTTTAATACAAAAAAATTTTTAAATAATTTTATAAAATTATAATAAATTTAAATAATTATTTTATAAATTTAAAATAATTTAAAATTATTAAATATATTTTTTTAAATATTCTTTTTATTTTTTTTTAATTTTTTTAAAAGTTTAAATAAATAAATAAAAATATTTATTTTTAAGGAAAAGGCGTTCCTCCCTTCATTTACTCTTTACCTATCCTTTTTTTTATTTAATTTAATTTATTTATTTTAAATTAATAAATTGGGGCGGTCTTTAATATTTATTTAATTATTTAAAGTTTTTTAATATTTAAATAAATTTTATTTAAAACATTATTATTTTATTTTTTAAAAATTATTATTTCTTTTTTTATTAATTAATTTATTTTTAGAAAATAAAAATAAAAATAAAATGTTTATTAAAAACAATTCTTCTTCAATAATTTCACCAATTTTATCATTTTCTAATTTTTTATTAATAATTTTATTAATTTCTTCAATTTTATTTTGGTCAATAAAAGCAAATGATGACAATCTACAAATATTGGGAAATACTCAATTCTTCAGAAGAAATGCAAAATGGTCAAATCTTCCTTCTGGAGGAGGTTCTCTAGTTAGTGGAAGAGGAAACTTTCGTCCTGGATTTCATTCTGATTTAAATAATAAATTAAATAATAATGAACCTTTCTTTTTATTAAAGGTTATTTTTATTTATTTATTTAATTAATTTATTTTTAAAATTTATTTTTAATTTTAAAATTAAATTTAAATATTTCTTTTTGTAAAAAAAATTTATTTTTTTCTAAATTTTGTTTTTATTTTATCAAAATTTAATTAATAAAAATATTTTAAATTATTACTTTTTTATATATTTTTATTTTATTTATTTATTAAAATAAATTATTTTTATTTTATTTTATTTCAGAGGTCATCATTATCACAACAAATTCCAATAAATAAAAAAACTCCTTTTGCAATGTTTGATCGTCCATATTTTTCTGATTTTGCAAGAAGGCGATGAAAAATAAATAAAAAAATATTAATTAATTAAATAAAAAGGAAATGAACAAACAAATATAATTTAAATTTAAAAAATTATTATTTGATTTAAATTAAAAAATATTTTGTAAGACAGATCTCAAAGAATAAAAATATATTTTTAATTTTATTATTTATTTAATTTATTTTTAAAAAGTTTATATTAAAAAAGGGCATTCCCTTCTTTTAATTAATTTTTTTATTAAAAATTAATTAAAATTTTTAAATAAATTTTAATTTTTTATTAATAAATTTAGACATTTATTTAAATATAAAATAATTAATTAATTCAAAAAATATTAAAACAAAATTTAATTAAAAAAAATAAAATATTTAAATTAAAAAAAAAGTAAATAAATTTATTTTATTTATTTAAAGCAAATAAATAAATAAATATTTATTTATTTAAATATAATCCTGATTTAAATTAAATAATAAAAACTAGAATATATTTTATTTATTTTTTAGAATAAATAAATAAAATAAAAAAAATGTTTGTTTAAATATAGTTGCTATTTTTATTTATTTATTTATTTTTTCTAAAATATATTTATTTATATAAATAAATAAATAAATCTCCAAAAATATATAAAATATTTAATTTATATATTTTTTTATTATTTAATAATTTGAATATTTTTCTAATAAAAAATAATTATTTTTTATTTTTATTTTAATTAAATCGATTAAATTTTAAAAAATAAAAATACGAGAAAGTTACGGAATTTAGGTCAACTTGTTGAGAGAAAATAATATTTATTTTTTATTAATTTAACCAAAGCTAATTAAATATATTTATTTATTTATATAAGCGGAAAAAATAAATAAATTAATTAATTAATTTATTTTTTTAAATAATTATTGAATAAATTAAAAAAAAATATTTTTATTATTTAATTATCTCCCCCTTAAAATATTTTTAATTATTTTAAAAAAAGTTATAATTTTAAATATATCATTTTTATTAATTTATAAATTAAATAATAAATTAAATAAATATTTTTAAACATTTTTTAATTAAAAAAATTATATTTTTATTTAATTATTTGTAATGGTCAAAAAAATAAATAAAATAAATAAATAAAATAGCCTAAGGCTTTTTTTCTTTTTTTTCTAACCGTAATTTTTATTTTATTTTTTTTGGATGTCCTTGTCCTTGAATATTTTTTTTATTTTACAAATCTTCTCTGTTTAATTATTTCTGTGATAAAATATTTAAATATAAAACTAGTCTTTTAACAAAACTTTTTTTTTTAATTTTAAAAATATTTAAAATTTTGTTTAAATTTTTTAAAATATTAATTTAAATATTAATTTAAATATTAATTTAAATATTAATTTAAATATTAATTTAAATATTAATTTAAATATTAATTTAAATAATTTTGTATAAATTTAATTAATTATTTTAAATAAATTAATTTTAAATAAAAAACAAAAAGGCCCCCAAACTCTCTTAAAAACAACTTTAATAAATTAACTAAAAATATTTATTTAATTGTTAAAAAACAATAATTGCTTTAAACAGAAAAAAGAAAAAAATTAATAATTAAATTAATGATTAAAATACATTTTTATATATTTATTTAACTTTTTTATTTAATTTATTTAATTTATTTAATTTAAATATAGAATATTTAATTATTATTTAATATTTATTTTTTTTATATTTAATTTTTGATTTATTAATTTAAAAAAAAATTATTTTATTATTTTTTTAAATTTTATTTTTTAATCTTTGAAAGTTTTAAAATAAACTTTATATAGACAATTTTAAATTAAATAAAATATATTATAATTTAATTTATTCTTTTGTTTTGTCTAAAATAAATAATTTACTAATATAATTAATAATATATTTATATTTAAAAAAAAAAACAAATAGTATAATAATAAAAAATAATTAAATAAATATTTTTAAAAATAAATAATAAAATTCTTTTTTTTATATTTAACTTTAAAATTTAATAATAAATAAATTATAATTAAGATATTTATTTATTTATTTATTAATGTCTAATAATAATAATCAACAACAATTTTATATTATTCCAAATAATAATAATTTAATAATAAATAATAATAATAATGATTTATTAATTGAGAGAAGTATTTCTTCAAATTGTAGTAGTAGTGGATTTGCTGAAGAAAGTATTTTTGATAATAATGAAAATAATAATAATAATAATAAAGGAAGAAAAGAAGAAGAAGAAGAAGAAAAAGAAAATAAAAATAATTTTGAAGATAAATCTGTTTTACGTATTGGAATTGGATTATTTGGTAATCAATCTAATGTTGAAATGGAATCTTCTAAAATTGATAAATTGTTTGATTTTTTTTAAATTAATTTAAATTAAATTAAATTATTTTTAATTTAAATTAAAGTGAGAATTTATTTATTTATTTTAATTTAAATAAAAAAATTAAAAAAAATAAGAAAATATATTATTTTATTATTTTAAATGGTAAAAAATTAAATAAAATCTCCTTTAATTTTATATTAATTAATTTTCAAAAAATTAATTAATTAATTTTATTTATATTTTAATTATTAACAAAAAACATTTAAATAATTTAATTAATTTTAATTAATTTTAATTAATTTAATTAGACTAGCTCGTATTTTTCGTTTTATTGGAGAATGGATATTTAAAAGAAGACTTTTATTAATAATATTATTATTAATATTAACAATTATAAGTTCATCAATTATTCCTTTTACTCCTCAACAAGATGACTTAAAAAGTGGTTATACCCCTTTAGGTGCTAGATCTAAAGAAGAATTAATTAAATATGAACATTTTTTTAGTCCAGAAATTGAAAAAACAGAAGAACCAATTACTTTAGTTTTATTAATATTTATATTTATTTAATTAATTAATTAATTTAAAGTTAGTATTTATTTGTGCTAAAGATAATGGAAGTCTTTTACGTAATTCTTTAATGGAAAAAACAGTTGAATTAATTGATATTTTATCTAATGATTTTCCTCTTGGAGGACGTCCATTTAATCAATTTTGTACTCATTTTTGTCAAATGAATGAACCTATTAGACAATTTTCTGTAAAAAATTATTTTATTTAATTAATTAAATTTATTTAATTTTAGAATGGACTTTCAGTTCGTCAACGTAATTTAGAAATATTAAAAAATGAAGAAAATATAAATAATAATAATGGTGGAATTAATTTAAATCTTTCTTTTCCTTTTATGTCACTTTTTGGCCATCAAATTGATTTAAGTCCACATTTTTTTGGTGCTGAAATAAATAAAAATAGTGGCGAATTAAAATCTGTTCATTTAGTACTTTTACAATTTAAAGCAGATAAACCAAATAATACAAATTCTTTAAATGTTTTGGAATGGGAAAGAAAAATAATTAAATATTTACACAGGTAAAATATTTAATTACGGTAAAGGACGATTCAGAGTCGACCGATTCAGAGTAGCTCATATAACTTTTTTCATTTTAAACCTTTTCAAATAATTTTTATGTCATTCGAAAGAGCTCGAAAAGTGGAGTATTTTCACTAATTTGACCGATCAGATCAGTTGATTTTAAAAATTGTTATGCCCAAAAAACGCTAGATTTTCCACTTTTATCACACTTTAACTTTTTATCGAGTGATCTGATTGGATCAGTCCCATTGGTTAAATTAATTCACTTATCGGATGCTTTGGATTAATAAAAGAACTATTCAGATCGGTTAAGAATTAAAAAAGTTATGGCCGAAAACAACCGGCTATACTGAATCGGCCGACTCTGAATCGTCCCCTACCCATTAATTTAAATAATATTTAAAAAATAATTTTAAATAAAGTGAATATAAAGGAGAATTACGTCCTTTAGTATTTTCAATGGGTTTTGTTGCTGATGAAGTTGTAAGAACTGGAATGACTTTATTTCCTTATCTTTCTGTTGGTTTTGTTATTATGTGTATTTTTTCAATGGGAACAGTCACTTTGAGTGGTCTTCATTTTAGACAATTTTCTAAACAAAAAATTATAATGGCATTAATTGCTTGTTGTTGTCCTTTATTTGCTTGTTCTACTGCTTTAGGATTGTTTGTTTTAATTTAATTTATTTTTAATTTAATTATTTTTTAAATTAATTATAATTAAAAACAAGAGTTCCTAATAATTTATTAAATAAATAAATATATAATTTTAATTTAAAAAAAAAAAGATTATTTTGGTTTGGTGTTCGTTTTGGTACAATTCTTTGTGTTTCTCCTTTTCTTGTTTTAGCCATAGGTGTTGATGATGCTTTTTTAATGTTACAAAGTTGGCAAAGAATATGTTCTTCTGAACAACAAAAAGAAGATGAGAAAGAAGAAAATAAAAATGAAGAAGAAAAAATAGAAAAATTAATAAGTAAAAGAATGGGACAAATGTTAGAAGATGTTGGTCCATCTATTTCAATTACTTCTGCAACTAATTTTTTAGCTTTTTGTATTGGTATTTTTACTCCTACACCAGAAATACAATTATTTTGTGCTGGAAATGCTTCTGCTATTTTTGTTGACTATATTTATCAGGTTATTTATTTTAAAATGTGTTTTAGATAGAAAATAAGTGTAAGATAATAATGTTGGATCAAAAATAAAGTTGTCGGTTTTTAGAGAATTACTGGGTATCAAAAAGCTAGAACGGAGACCTTTTTTCAGTTCCGAATACCCATAATAATCAATAACCTTAAAATCTGAAGAATATTTTATTTTAGATAAACTTAAATTTAAAATAAATAGCAATATTTTTGGGAATTATATTTTGTTAATATTAATTTGTTAAACAAATATTAAAATAATTTAATTAATTTACAAAATTTTCAGTTATTTCTGTTTACTCCATTTTTAGCAATTACTGCAAAATGGGAAATGAATGAAAATTCTAATAAGAATAATAATTGTCGTAATTCTTCTTTACCCGTTCAAAGACGTTTTTTCTTAAAAGTTAGTCAAAAACTAGCACAATTTCTTCGTTCCTATTGTCGTTGGATTTCTAGTGGATTTACTGCTACTTTAGTTGCTATAACACTTGTTATTTTTTGGGGACTTTCAGTACGTTGGGCATCTCGTGCAGTTCCTAATATTACTCCAAGAAAATTATTTTTAGCTGATTCACCACTTAACGAGGCAAGAAAATATTAAAAATTTAATTTTTGTCAAATAAAATTTATTTTTTAATTGGGCCAAAAAAATATTAAAAAAAAATCAATAATTTTTAATTCACCAAAAGTGTGCAGATAATAGCTCTAAAAGACGATTATATAATGCCCAGTTATATGCCAGTCTCAATATTTATTGAAAAAGTTGGAGATTTAAATGACCAAACAAAAATGGAAAGAATTAAATCTTTAATTGAAACATTTGAAAATGAGCCAAATAATATGGGTTATGCTTTTACTCATTTTTGGTTAAGAGATTATGAACAATATTTAGCAAGTGAAATAGTAGAGGAAGAAGAAAATGAAGAAAATGTTGAAGAAAAAAATAAAACAATAAAAATAATAGAAAAAAGACAACAATTATTTGAATATACTCAAATGTCCTCATTTTTAGAATGGCCTGAATATCGTCATTGGAATGGTTTTCTACGTTTTAATAATAAAGATGGACATTTGGAACGTTTTTTTGTTATTACAGCATTTCATGGTCCTTCATTAGTTGAATGGAATAGTAGAGCCCATTTACTTGGTAGATGGAGACAAATTGTTGATAATTATACAGATTTGGGGGCATTTGTTTGGGTAGAAGAATCACAATTTTTGGATCAAATTGAAACACTTGTTCCAGCTACTGTACAATCTTCTATTGCTACTTTGTAAATAATTTTTTTAATAAAATTCTTTTCTTTATAAAATATACCTCAAATAACCATTAACACCTCTACCGTTGTTCCACTACTTCCCTTATAGATTTTTCATTTCTCCAATTTTCCATAAAACCTTCCAATTTTCCGTTAATCTTTCCTCTAGTAATTTGTATGTTTTTTATAAATTTTAATATTAATATTTTGATCAAAAAGTAAATATTTACAGGTAATTCAATTTATAAGAGCGAAGCTATATTTTTAAAATTATTTTTTGATTTTTATAAATTTTTAAAAAAGTTTTGCTAATTTTTAAAAATATTAAAGGCTTTGCATGTCATTGGTTTGCTCTTTGTTTATGTCCAATGTGTTTACTGTAGCAATTGCCACAATTTGTATTGTTTCTATTTGTTTGGGAGCTTTTGGATTATTAGTTTTATGGGGAATTGATTTAGATCCTATTTCGATGGCTACAACAATGTAAATTAATTAATTAAATTATTTTATTGTTTAATATAATAATTTAAAAAAAAGAATGTCAATTGGTTTTTCTGTTGATTTTCCCGCACATGTCACTTATCATTATTACCGATGTTCTAAATTTGACGATGGTCGAATGTTAAGCCCTGAACAACGAGGTAATATATTAATTAATTAATTTAAAAAATTATTTTCAATTTTTTTTTATTTTTTTAGTTCATGCAGCATTATTAGCTATAGGATTTCCTCTTTTACAATGTGGAATGAGTACAATTCTGTTTGTACTTTGTCTTCTTTTTGTGGACACATATATGAGCGAAGTATTTGCTCTCTTTTTCATTTAAAATTAAAATTTATTTTTTTAGGTTTTTGTCAAGTCAATGTTCCTAATTGTTTCTTTAGGGCTTATTCATGGTTTATTTGTTGTTCCATCAATGCTTTGTGCTCTATCAAATATTAATTTATTGTTAGAGTCATTTAAAACGGTAGTAAATATAATTATTTTCTACTAATAAAATTTATAAATTACTATTTAATATTTTTAGCAAATTTTTGTTCCTTCAAAACATCGCCCTTTCTCTGCTAATGCCAAAAGAAAAAATTCAATTAACAGCTATAAATTACAAAGAAAGTCGAGCAGTAAATTGGTTATATCAGTTGTTGGCCCTGGATGATTTTAATATTTTTAAATGATTTTCTCATTAATCTATTTTTTATAATAATAAATCTCAACATATAAGGAATGTTATACTAATAAGAATAAAAGATTAACTTTACAAAGGTAAATAACCAGTTGATGTCCTACCTGTCCGCAAAGAGAATTCGCTCTTTTATTTTCTTCTCTTGCATTTTTGGCGTAAGGAGAAGTGCACGCTTATTTTTCCTCTACACTGTAATATGCCTTTTGACACTTTGAAATAAAGGGGTAAAATAATTAAAATTAATTAATAATAATTAAGTGATTAAGATTCAGAATTGTACGTCAGATGAGACATATTACAGAAGCTGAATTACCTAAATATTTATCCTTTTACTGGTTTTTATCCCTTAAATAATCCAATAAAAGGTTGTTATCCACCTGATCTTCTTGAAATATATTTGAGAATGTCGTCCCAAATTTATGTTCTTTGGTTATTAATATTTGGTCACTTTTAAAATAAATATATTTTCACTTTATTATTAATTAATTTTAATTATTTTATCCCCTTCTTTCAAAGTGCCAAAAGGCATATGTATTACAGTGTAGAGGAAAAATAAGCGTGCACTTCTCCTTATGCCAAAAATGCAAGAGAAAAAATAAAAGAGCGAATTCTCTTTGCGGATAGGTAGGACATCAACTGGTTATTTACCCTTTACAAAGTCACATAGTTCAATTAAAAGCAAGTGTTGGATATTTGGCGATTTTTTAGATTATTCAATTTTTGGATTATAGTAAGATTCCCAATACTACAAAAATTTACAATTAATAACCATATCCAACACTGAAATGTATTAATTAGATGGAAATGGCACTTCATAAATCTTAAAAAAATTAAATAATTCTATTAGAGCTTGAAAAAATAAACGTACCAAATGTGAAATATATCGTTCAATAGGAATTTTAGATGATCCAACAGTTACAGCATTTAATAAAAAGAAGAGAAATCGTCTGAAAGGCTCGAAGAACGGATAACGAGAAACTATACAAATAGTCTTGTTACAATAATAGAGGTAATTTTCATGAGTTATTGCAGCAACAATTTCATCTTCTCCTATAACTTCTTTATCATCAATAGATTTCGAGCTTATTGAAGATGAAGTTTCAGAGGATTTAGGGACTTTTCTATAGCTTCCATCTCCTAAATCCAAACTTTCCAATTGTTCTTTGCTCAAAGTATCAGTATATGGCTCGTAAAATGTTACAGAAGCGCCATAATATTTTGTATAGGCCTTAAAGAAAAATTTGAGAATTTTGGAAAACTTAAAATATATTATTACCTCCTCAGTAAAAACACAAGTACTAAATGTTCAAGAACTAGAACTCTTTTCAGAGCCAACACAACGTTCATGCCAAGCCTCAATTGAAGCTCCCTTTGGAAGAAAAAATTTTGGAACATTTTGTACAAGAATTGAGTCGTCATCATTTTTAATCGTGAAAAACAATCAAGAACACTTGCTAGATTTTTTGAATTTTGTAGTAAGTGTGAGGAGGCTGCTCCTTTTTGTTTTCTAAAATAACACATTATAGGTGGATGACAAGTTGATGTGGAGATCTGGTTGAGCACGTCTAATTGTAAAGTAAAGGCTTTGAGAATTACTATTGCTAATATTCGCTGAGAGGCCATAAGGGGTTTTATCGATTACAATTGCGTCCTAAAATTGAAAATTCAATCGATAAAGAAAATATAATCTAAAACGAATCCAAGGACAGCCAGAAAATTTAAAAAAATTGACTTAATAATTAGTAAACTCAACATACACTCATTGGTTTTTCGCCTCTGCTTTCGTCAAGAATTCCAAGGTCAATAAGAGGAGGTTTATGATAACCCCGTTTGAAACAAACAAAGCATGCGGAAGAACGAAGAGAACCGTGATTTAAATCAGCCGGATAGCCAGAAGGTGTTGTTTCTATCCTTTCGTAGTCAACAGGCGTCTAAAATCAAAATAACCTTAAATCTTTGGAATTGACATTAGAAGTATAAAAATAATTTCAAAATCATTCTAATTGTAAAAAACAAACTGTCTCGCCAGCACTTGAAATTATAACACAAATATCAGTTATCGGAGCCTTCGCTTCCCAATTATTTAATTTTCCATCTGAAGACTGTGCTGGAAATTCATCAGATTGTTTTTTGTCATTTAACCCTGCTACGATAAAATACTCGAATAAAAGCCGTTCACGTTCTTCTTGTATAATTCCATCGCTCATTTTTACAAAAACAAATCTGAATAAAATAAACAAACATAAATAGAGTAAATACCAATGAACAGCACAGTCCGGATTATGAAAATATTAGATATTATTACGCTGAATATTACTTATTGTTAGTATGGCGCAGGAATCGGCAAATTAAGAATATTAATTCTCGCCTGACCATTTTGTCCATAGCTAACCTATGACCATTTTTAAATAAATATCCGATAACATTCTGTCCAAAACTTAAAGTTAGGCGCTTGAAATATATATGAACGGCCTCGCCATGTTTAATTGAATCCTTAGCAAGATTTTGTCCCTCAAATAACGCCCCAACTTAATGAAAAACTAGAAGAATTCAGACGTTTGATATATTCACTAAACTTTGCTCTTACTTTTTTACAAGCAAATGAAGTTGGAGATGAAAACATTGGAGACATATCTTGATGACGTTTAATTATTTTAGGTTTGTTAAAATTATCGAGGAAGGGGAAATTTTTTTAGACAATTTTTGAACGTGTTTTGCATATTTTCTAGTTTCTATCTAAAGCAATATTTTATCAAAATTAAAAAATAATTTAAAATTAAACAAAAATTTGTGTCTATACTTTATAACAACTATGTATTTATTTCTCAATAATTTCTGGGATTTTCCTCTTATAAATTTCTTCATCTTTCTCATTAAACACGCATAATATAACCTTCTCAATTGTCGAATCCTCATTTCCCTTGAACCAAGTATTCTAAAAATTTTAAGAGTTTATTAAAAAATGACTTGAAAATTTACAATAGTTTGCAATGCAATCTGGCAGGCTTCTTCTTTCGGGAATTTGTGAATACCCGTAGAAATGCAAGGAAATGCCTAAACTGATTTTAATTATTAAAAAAGAATAAATTCATACAATGCTTCTTAATCCATTTTCTTGCGTTAAGTCCATTGCCTTCTTATAGCAGCTTCTGATAAGTTGTCGCTCCAAATCACCAACTTCCAAAATAATTGGTCCAGGTCCAACTGTATGAATGATCGCTGAAAATTTGTTGGAAAAATTCAAAATTTCTATTATAAACCTTTCACGTTAATATTGTATGCCTTAGTCATTTTGGCTTCACCAATTTTGCAACCATTCAGTTGTTTACATTCTGTCATTAGTTCAGGTCCTGCTGCAGCATGTATCGCACTATTTAATTTTCCACCTTCTATAAAAATTTAAAATAAAATTAAACAACTTAAAAACCATCTAGGAGTGCTGAATTTGCAGAATTGACAATAACATCAACTGCCAATTTCGTTATATCACCTCTTGTTACGAAAACTTTCTCCTTCTTTTGCAAAATGTCCTCGATTGAATGACGAGCTTTCTTTTTCAATGGAGACGTACTCAGATCACATGCTTAAATTATTTAATTTAAAGAAAGTTTAAGCAAAAATTAAAAATAATTATGTATTATCAACTGAACTTAACCCACTTTAATGACCTTCCATACACATTTCAAATTTTTGATATAAAACCTAAAACTCAACAACCCTGTACATAGAAAATTTTAAATGAACGAAATCAGCATTTTGCGAGAAATTTAATTCATAAAAATAAATACTTACAATCCCCCATTACATCCTGCTCTCCAGTAATCTCCACCCCTTTATTTTTGAAACATTCCCCGCTTTGCCGGAGTGCTAAAAGTTTTGACTTTCTTTCTTCTACTTTTTTTGAATATTCTTGTTCTATTTTTAATTTTTCTTTATTAACTAAATCAATGTCCTCTTGGATTTTTTTTATCTTTACACCAGTCTTTTTCTCATCTTCTTCAAATTTTGTCATAGCTTTCTGTTTATTTTCTTCAATTTTAGTCAACTTAGTACTAGCCTTATTTTTTTCCAAATCCATAGAGATTAACTCCTCTTCAAGTTTAGTTAATTTTAAATTCTTTTGTTCTTTTAATTTTTCAATGGCCTCCTCCTCTTTGGTTATTTCATTATCAACACTCTCAAACTTCCGCTTGTGAGATTTACTCATAATTAAAATCTAAAAATAATTAATTTATTGAAATTTTTAACTAAAAATAAGCCTAACACTATTACAAAAAATATAAATTTAACTAGTAACTATTAGTAAGTATTAATATCTAATATTTAAATTACGCGCAAAAAAACGCTTATTAAAAATGAAAAATATGAAGATTTTTAAGTCCCTACTTGAAATTCAAAATGTAAACAGTTTGGCGAACTGTTTGACTATTTTTGCCGGCACTCTTTTGTCGGTAGGGTTATCTGAGTACCGCCATCTGAGCCCCAGTACAAACGGAGCCATCTCAGTACCAAAAAGTTTTTGTAACGAAAAGTGGTTTTTTCTTCATTTTAATCTTCATCCATTTTTATAACTTATTTTATTTGATTATTATATTTATTCTTTTTTTTTTATGGTTCATCAAAAATACTTAAGTTTTGGAAAAACGCTGGTATTGAGATGATCCCCTATTCCAGGGACTGAAATGGCGGTACTCAGTTGGCCCATTCCGCTCTTTTGTATTGCAAGATTACATAATATTTTACAGAGCGCCTATGACTTGTGCAAAAGACGTAGAAAATTGACCAGTGTGAGATTAGAGAAATTTCACATGACCTGCTATATTCCGAAATGTACACACTTACTGCGTATTTTGCACACTGAGTCGCCTATAACAGACGCGTAGAAAAACATTTAATCTTGTCGTTGTGACGCAATCTCTTTCTGAAAAATCAACACGCGTGAGAAAATTGCCGTGATTTTTTGTACTTTTCTTATTTTAAAAATTTGCAAACGCATGTTATCTTCACAAATAGATTAAATTTTAAGAGCCACTTTTATTTTGACCATTATTTGACCAGAAAATTTTAGTAAGCAGGAATTCTTAACCTCAAAATAATCTACATTTGACGAAAAGAAACAATGCAAATGTGATGCAAAAAAAATTAGGAAACGAATTTAGTATTAACTAGCGCCTCTCCATTTTTATAGGAATATATTTTTGTTTAGATTTATTTTAAAATTTTTACCATTCTTACACTAATGTTAATTTTAATATTTTCAGTGATTTATGTATTGAATCAAATTAATTTTATTTTATAACATCATGCAGATTTTGAGCCTAATATAAAAAACAAGTTTGAGACAAAATGACCTACTGACAAAATCTTACTCGTGCAGAAATTGGTATTTTTTAAAAATTATTTATTTGGCTATTTAAGCAAGTTAAAGTAGTCGGTCTTCTTATATGAGAAGTTTTTAAACAAAAAATACATAACTTACCATTAATATTTTTTTAAAAGTTTCTCCACAAAGGAAATGTATAATTTGTGAAGAAATTAATACATTTTCACTGACTTTAATTTTCCAAACAAAACTTTGCTGTTTTGTTGTTTCATTAATTTTTTGGTTTTTTATTACTAAATTTGGGTAACCTTTAATTGATTTAAATATTTCAAAAAGTAATTCGTTTGGTAGTGCCTTATTGTTAGATTGTTGTTTTTTTGTTATTGTTAAAGTCATTTTTGTTACAAAGGTTTAAAAATTTTTTGTTGTTTTTTACATTATTTAAGGCTTTTGAATATTTTTGAAATTTTTCCGAAAATTTCCTGTAATTTAAAACATAAAAATTAATCATTTTTAAATTAAATTGATTAATTTTTCAAAAATCCAAAGAGTCAAAAGATGAATGAAAAAGGTTATAAAAAATTGGAAAGTTTAAAAAATATATTAAAAGTAATTCGGGATTTATTAAATAACTAAGAGAATTGAGTGATTGGATTAGCATAGATAGATCTAAAAAAAATCGTTAAGCTAACACATTCGCTTCAAAAAAAATTTTTTAGAGTTAACTATAAAATAATTTTATAGAGGAAAATATTTTTTAAGCAAAAATAAAAAATTTTGTAATTACAAAAATATATTTTCTTAACTAAATAAGACAAGAGTTAAATTACCAAATTTAACAAAACTCAGCTTAACTAAGATTTTCAGCCCTACTTATAATTGATAGTCCAATTAAAAGAAAGTTGGATATTTTGGTATTTCTTAGATTATTCAATTTTTGGATTATAGTAAAAGATCTCAATATTACACAAATTTACACTTCAGAACCATTTGCAACATGAAATAATAATTTCAAGAAAAAAGGTATACATATATCTGGATAAATACAAGATCCAAATTTTAAAATTTATTTTTAATAATATGTAGTCTATCTCTCTCCTCTCATCATAACCATTTTATTTTTTTAATTCTACAACTTCAATATATATCATCTAAGAGCGTGGCAAATGCTCAACAGGTGTATCAAAACGAAAATCAACTGGAAACAAATCAGCTGCTTTTGGTAATAACAGTCGATAGGTCTGACGTATAGTATCTTCAGCAACACCAGCAATCTCTCCAATTTCTATAAAAAAATTTTTTAATACTTATTAGATTATTTTTAACCTTTAGCTGGCCGTTTTTCACTGCTAGCTTGTGAGGCCATATAAATTGCTGCAGCGGCAATAGAAATTGGACTTCGGCTAAAAATAAATGAGTTTTATAAATGTTAAAAAATAAAAATAAATCTACCCAGCGACCAAATCCAATTCTACAGCTTTTTTAGCAACTCTTGTAGCAGCTACTTGAACAGGATATGGCAACCCCAAATTTCCACAAAAGCGAGACTAAAAACAAAATTAATACTTAATATTAAAATAAAAACCATAAAATCAGCACTGGTAATTAAATCCAAATTAGTTTCGAGTGTTTTTGTAATTAATCGAAAGCAACGACCAATCTCTTTCTTTGAAACTTTTGAGACTGCACAAATTTCTTAAAAGAATTTTGTAAAATAAATAACAAATTAGATATAAACGTAAATATTTAAAATACAAAAATTCAATAAAATTAAATCAAACCTTTGAATGTACGTGGCACACCTTCTTCTCGACAAGCAATATATAAACAAGCCTATAATACTTAAAATTAACCTCTACTTTATATATTTTTCTACTTTACAAATTATTTTCCAATTAGCTAAATTTTACAAAAAATAAACACTAACTGCAGCTTGTGCCTCATTACTTTTCCCACGTAATGCTTTTGACTCCAAAACTTCTTTAAAACGTTTAGCAGCTCTATCTTGAATACTGCGCGGCAGACTGATTTTTTCACTCATTTCCCTAATAAGCATCAATGCCTGAGTCATTTGTCTATCAGAAGAACTAACTAATTTACGTTGTGCATTGGCCAAACTTTAAAATAAAAATTTAGATTTACTTTAAGGAAAATTTTTTTATACGCTCTATCGCCTTCAGATCCGAACGCGACTGCGATAGTTGTAGATAAATTAGAACCGGAAAGCAAAGGATTATCGGGAGCACCAACACGAGACTAAATTAATATTTAAAAAATAATTAAATAAAATGTTTTCCCTTGTAAGGAACTAGGCCCATACAATAATTTTTAACTCGTAATAATTTTGACATGATACTAATTCACGCACGAATTAAGAATTAAATCGAAAATATTCCTAAAAATATATAACATACCGGATCATTACCAGAACGTTCGTCACTAAAAGATCTCCATTCAGTACCAACATCAATTAATCTAAAAAAAACTCCTATAAAATATAAAGATAAATAAAACCTTTCTCCAACAACCAATCCACATTGAGTACAAATTAAATCACCAGCACGGTGATCTTCGACTAAACGAGCATTTGGGTGTGATGGACATCCAACTTCAGACATTTTCTTGAGAAATAAATATAAATTGTTATATTGAAAAAACAAGTATTTAAAGATCATTTAAATCATTAATACAAATAAAAAAAGATAAACTTTATTTTATATATTATTGATAAAAAATAAAAAACTGGTTTTAGGCAAAATTATTCCTTATTTTTTTGAAGAATCTTCTTCCGGCTCAACGAGCTTTGTTTCTCTTAAATGAAAAATTTCATAAAATAAAATTGATAAAAAAACTTATTCTCAGGGTTTCTTGAAAGTAATTCTGCTTCTCTTCTTCTTTTCATTTCATCAAGTAAACGAGTATGATCTATTGCAGTTACCTTAATATATTTAATTAAATTAAACATTTAAATAAAAATATAAAATAAACCTTTCGCTTCTCTTCCAAAATTGAATCTGCTTTTTCTTTTGCCATTTCTCTCATTTTGTGAATTATTTGGACCATCTCCTTTAAAATATATGGGCAATGTTATTAAAAAACATACATAAGTTGAATACCTCTGCTTTAGGCGTACGAACTCCCCAAATATTATAACATGCCGAACGAACGTGTTTATCTTCGCCGGCTACAAGAGAATCAAGTGTAGCAGCAACTCCCAAAGTAATCTCATTAAGTGTAGCCCCATCCAATCCACCGCTAAAATTAAAAAAACTCGATGCAATTTAATCTGTTCATTTTCATTTAAAAAATTGGGACCAACCGAACATCGTGGATAAAAGCCAACTGCTCCATTCGATTAACTTTGAGATCAGATGGAGGAAAGAGAGCTGCTGCAACATAACTAACAATAAGAATAAAAATTACTTATATAAATTAATAATATAACCGATTCTCAGAATTTAAGAAATTAAATGTGGAAGCAGCATTCTCCTAAAATTTTCGAAAAATAAATTTAAAATTTTTTAGTAAAAACAAACAGTATCCAAAATTTCATATCCGATGCGCGCTTTAGAAATCGCAGGTCCAACATTTTTTCTGACAAGGTCAATATCTTGTCTGTTTCCAACTCCAATTAAAAGAATATCCAACTAAATATTTTCTTTTAATTTATTTTTTAATAAAAAAACCTTTGGTTGGAGCATAAAGAATAACTCTAGTGATTCTGGTGTTATTTCAGAAGGAGATAAAACACGCCAAGAAAGAGTTGTCTTAGGGAAAACAGCTATAGGTCCAAAAAGAAACGATTTATCAACCAATCGAAAACCAACAGTACTAATTGTTGCAATTGCAGACTAAATATAAAAAATTGCTTTAATTAATAAAATATAAGACCAAATGTTCTGCTTCCATATCTTTTGAAAGAAAAGTAACTCGAGAAGAAGGTCCAACATCGTTATCGCCAAGACGTCCAAGTTCGTAATGAAATCTAATAACAAGTATTATTTTTCGACAAAAAATTATAAAAGCCATTGAATTTTTCATATCTCATAAATGACCCAAGACCAAATATTCTAACTTTTAATGGTTATAAATTAAACTAACTCGTCTCTGTTATGTCTAGTATCATCTATATCTTTCGTCCATTTCGCATAAGAACAATTCCTCCATATTCTCCTGTTCCTTAAAAGTAATAATCGAAGACTTAGTAAACGCATAACACCTAAAAAATTTCCTTAAAAATTTAAAACTAATATATAATATTATTAAAAGTATAACATTAAATTCAAAATAATAATATAATAAAATTGCGTTTACCCAATAAAGTTTTATAACTTCACACAAATTGTTTAATAAGGATTAATTTTTTATATAATTATGGCAAACTATAAATAAATGTAAGAATAATTGAAAATAACTACAATTTATATATGATTTAAAAATAGTAATTTTAAAGAAAAATATATTTAAAAGTACTAATAGTAGGTGGCTCCAGGATTTACAATTTAGATAACTATTTGGACTTTAAACAATTCTTTAAATAATTTAGAATAAAAAACTGAAGCCACTAGAATTGGCAATAATGCCTAGCACTAGCAAATAATACCAATGACAAGGCACAAAATTTAAGACAATCATTTTATTTAGATTAAAAAGAAAAAATAAATTTTCTAAGGATTTAACTATTACTAAATTCATATTGAATGATTGCTCTCAAATTAATTCATTTACAAGATAATTATTGGTAAAATCCAAATTAACTTTCAATTTGTGGAGAAAATAATTCTCTCTCATTTTCTTTAATATTTTCTCTACATTTTCCACTTCGCTCTTCTTCCTCTTCTTCACGCTCCAATTGTTTAAGTCGTTCTGCAAGGCATTCATTAAAATGTTTGTCATGTTCAGGACTAATAACATCTAACACTTCTTTTGCATTATTAAAGTAACGCGTATGCAAAGCCATATTATGATAATCACCTTAATTTTTCAATCAAAAATTTTTGTATTAAAATTATTAAACCATTCATGCAATCAGAGTGCGATGAACATATTCTCCAACCCTTCATTGTAAGTTCAAGAGTAAATGGTTGATCTTAATTTGAATATTTAAATAAAATCATAAGTTTAATTGAAAATTAATTGATGTTCAGATAATTTCTATTGACTTTGGTGAAAAATAAAAAAATTGCGGAATTTGATGAAAATAAATACCTTTGTATGTTTTTATATTTACAAAAATGAGGTCAGCTGTTCGAGGTAGTATTTCTGAGACTGAAATCTGCTTTACCTAAAATTATAAAAACGAAAGTTAAATTAATTAAAAAGAAAATACGTGTGTGGCCAATTCGTGAACAGCAGCTAAGGCCTCTAATTCCAATGATCCATGTAAAGAAGCTACTCGCCGTTGGCCTCGCTCCATTTCTGAATGAAGTTGACGATTTAGAGTCGCAATGTCCTCAAGTAGAATTGGCGAACTAATCTCAAAATATTTTTTAATAATAATCAAAAAAAAAAACCCAATGCTTCGGCACTGTCTAATTTTTTGAGATAATGTTCCCTCTGTAGAAAGCGAGTCGCCAAATGTTGTAAAATTAAGTGGTGCTCCAGTAGTTGCTGGACTATGTGCTTGACTGCGACTTGACTGGTATAATTTGGCAGCAGATTGCCATCGCTATAAAAATTGAAAATTTTATAAATTAAAGTCGATTAAAGCACTTGTTAAGAAATCGATTTTTTGTGGACAATTTTTGCGAATTATTGATTTATTATTATGGACCATATGTGTTAAATAGTCATTTTATTTAACTATGAAATTTTTTACGTAAATTAATACGGACAGAGCGGATTAACAAATAGGCATCATAATTTTAATAGTTATTTCTGAACATTGTCAACCAATTAATGCAACAAAAACTGAAAAAACTTAGTTCAATGATGGTCACCCCATATATAATAATCCAGCAAAATGTTCCTCAGGTAATATGTACCGACTCTTATTAACAAGAACCCAAATCAGTACTAAAAACAGTCAATAAAATAAAAATGATTTTAATTTTGAGTTTACCATAACATTAATTTTGCATATAACTTACATGCGAATCTTGTTGACGATATAACGGAGAAACACCCAAAGAGTCTGCCAAATAATTTGCTTCTGAACCTGAAGTTGCTGGCGTACGTGGCGGTTGAATCAGCTGTTGTGAATTTAAGTCGGAAGAACCAATTAATTGAGAATTGGCTGAGCAAATATAAGAGGTATTCCCAATTCCAGCAGAATTCATTATTAGAATACTCTAAAAATAGAAAAATTCACAATTATATTTTTTAAAAAACTTGGATTTGGACACAGACTCCGGAAAAATCAAGCCGGATCCCGATTCCAGCACTAGTTGTAAATCCAAAACCTTGGGTTTGCGACATAACGTCATGGACAAAACGGTAATGACTAGACAAAATGCTTTAACCAATTTTCTTGCCAACAAATGTGTTTTTGTTTTTTCGCGTGTTTTTAATTTTATTAAATTTAATTATGCATATATATAACAAAATACAACAAATCACAATTATTTTGGAATTTAATAGAATTTTTTAAATAATTTTAGAAACCTTAACAAAAATAAACAAAAATTTTAAAGTGATTTTAATTTTGCCATCAAGTCCTCAAGTTCTACTTTTGTTGTTTTTGGAGTAGTTTCTTCCTCTTTTTCATTTTTCAAATTTTCTGAAGGCCCAGGCTCATAAGCAAGTCGAATTCCCGATGAAGAAGCACCAAACAATGAAGTTGTGTGATCAGAAGAAGATTCTGCTACTAATTCAATTCCTTTAAGAAAATAAAATATTTAAGAAATATTAAAAAAATAACCAAATTCATTTATTTCATGAACAATATTTTTCAGTTCACTATTTTTCACATCAGGTATTTCTTCTTTTGTCTTTTTATGTTCTTCCTAAAAATATATATAAAACTTTTAAATCTAAAATTAAAAAAATGCCAAATATATTTTCTGCAAACGTCGACAATGTTTGTCGTCACATTGAGGATTTGGACGAATTATCTCTTGAGGAAAAAAGTCAGCAAGTCTAATGGTAAAAAATAACTAAAAAATATAAAAAACAAACGCGTTATATCCAAGAAAATTTGTAACTTGTCCAAAATTAAGTAGAAATCTTGAAAAATTATTTTTAAAGTAATTTTGAATTTTACAAACTTGAGTGCATTTTGAACTAAAAGACCTGCAATAACAGCCATTGTCGTTGGTAAACCTTTTTTTAATAAATATTTATGTGTATAAAAAATTAGAACTAAAATTTTTTATTATCGAGAAGCATTGCCTTATTTTAAATTTTTAAAAATAAAATAAATTACTCGCAGCACAAACTCCCTCCTTTTTTAATGTTTTTTCATCAATATTTGAAGCAACGATTAATGGGGGAAGACACTTAAAGAATTTAAATAAAAATGTTAGCAACATTTACGAATTAGACATTAACCAAAAGAATAAAAAAAAAGAAAAAAATAAGTGAAAGAAATTGAAACAACTACTAGAACTGTGTTGTTAAATATTATTTTTTAGGATTTTCCTAAAAAACATTTTACAAATTGTCTTTAATCCATAAAAAATATAATTAAATTTAAAATACCACAAAACAAGCTGTTTTTCCAGGTTCAATAAATTGAATATGTCCAGATACTGCATTTTCACTAACTCCAGATTCAATCCAAATTTGACCAATTTCATTACATGCCTTTTAAATTAAAAATAATTAATTTTATAAAAAACCGTATTAACAGCAATTCTAGCTTCAAAATTATCTACACAACATAGAACAATATCTACAGATTTATTTTCATTTTGTACACCTCCTTCCCTTTTTAAATAAAAATTAATTTAAAATTAAATTATAAAAACCTTATTCTTTGACAAAATAATTCAAAATTAGCAACAGTTGTAATATTCATATTATGAACTTCAAATTCAACATCAGGATTGATATGTCTAAAAATTATAAAAATATTGTATTAAAAAGTTTAATATTAAAAAAACAAAAATTATATACATTAAAGTATCACGAGCAGCTTCAACTTTACTTAATCCACTTTGATGTGGCTGATAAAATAATCTATTCATATTAGCCAATTCAACATTATCATAATCAAACTTTTAAAGAAAAAATATAAAATTATATTTGAAAATAAAAAAACCATTATAAGTTTTCCAATTCCACAACGAGTTAACATTTCGGCAACAACAGAACCAACACCTCCAATACCGACAATTACAACTGTCTTCTCACGGATGCGTTCGTAATTATCAACAATTCCCTATAATAAAATTTAGAAGATTCAGAATAATATAGAAAATAAAAAACGAAAATAATAATTTAAAAAGATACCATTCTTTTAAGTGCCATCAATCTCGAATAAGGATTACTGTCTACTACTTCAGCACTCATTTCTACAATTTTTGGACGAGTTGATGGGTCAGTCATCTAAAATTTAATTTTTAGAAATGAAAATATTACAAAAAATTGTTTGGAAAATTAAGACCATACAGAATATTAAAAAAGAAACTGTCTGGAAAGTGTAAATCCCATTCAATTTTTAGGCCTCAAAACAACAACAAATTACAAAATTAAAGTAAATGTAAATAGGTTTTGGGCCAAAATCTAAAAATATACTTTTTCCATTCTGAATGATTCAAAAATAATCAATTTTACGATGAATTTAAAGTTTTTACACTAGTTATTTTATTTTATAAAATTAACCTTTTTTCAATTAGTAATGTATTATAGAAAGTTGCCAAATATATATATATCTTCACTCAAGTCGTAAAATCTTTAGATAATCTTTTATAATATATAAATAAATGACATTGAACATATTAAACAATAATTAAAAGAATGAGTAGAAGTAAATAAAATTTTTATTTTTCAAAAAGTTCTCTCATTATCATATCAAATTAAAAATTACTTAATATATACAGAGTTAGAGCAAAGGAGCCATTAATTCAGTATTTATTGGTATTTTGCTTTCTCAACTTTCAACGATTATTATTATTAAAAATTTATAATTATAAACAATTACAGAATTCCCAATGGCAAACAAAAGTTACAGATTGTTGGAAATTTACCGATTATGGGTTTTTTACAATGAAGTGCAGGACTTCGAATCAAGTATCGAGAGTATTGACAATATAAAACGTGATTATGTTCAAATTGATTACTATAAAATTTTACTAATAATAATAATCATGAACAAAATATAAATACCAAAATCATTCTATTAACAATCAAAATTTATTAATGCAGAAAGGAACCACATTCTCGCTCAAATTTCCGCTTTGTTGAACGCCGTTTAGAATGAGAAAGCTTGCGCCGAATCCACTCACGTTGAAAGCGTTCAGACCGTTGAATAGCACAGAAAATGTGCTTCTCAGTATAGTCAAGAAGATCACGAGGTTTTGCACTATTAAAATAATTGTTAAATAAATTTTATTTAAAGTTTAATATTTTTGATTTGTAAACCTCAAAAAACAAACTTTTTAGATTAAAAATAATTTTGAGGATAGTTAATTTTGCATTCCTCCCTTCACCAATACGACATTTATAAACGCATTGAGTACACTTGGAATGCGTTAAATTTTAATATAATAAATTTTAAAATTAGAACTTTGTGTCAATAGCAAGAGAAATTATTAAGCCAATCCGTTGTGTAAAAGCATTAAGCATCATCATTCCAATTCGCTTTTCTTCCGTCGAGTTTATATACCTATAGATATTTAAATAATTTTCGTAATAGTTAAAAATCTGCCACCACACTCTATTTTTCTAATTAGTAAGAAAGGGTGAAACAGACAAAATTAAAAACATAAAAGCAAAAACCTGCATAAAAAGATGCCCAACAAATAGAAATAACGCTGCCTTGCAACCAATCTGGTTGCCTCCAACCTGTCTGCATTAGCACCTGCATTTATCACATCACAGCTTATTTTATTGTATGAGCTCGGCAAATTAAACTAAAAATAAATTATATAAAAAATAAATTTTACTTAAAAAAGAAACCTGACAAATGTCGCTAATTCCCGCTGAAAGAAGCCAAACAGGAACAACTGTTTGATGAGTTCTACCTTCCGTGATCGCCTCTGGAGCTTTTTGCCCGATTAACGGAAAGAGATCTTAAATTGAGAAATATTCTCTAGCATTTGTTATATACTGGCACTTGCATTAAATTTTATGCAAGATCTGAAAAACATACCAAGCGGAGTTCCTGATTCAAATATGCAGTGAACATTAACTTTCATTGCCAAAATTGAGTCCAAATCGTAATAGTCTTCATTGACAAGATGTTGTTTGTTTATGGCAAATTGGAATATGACTAAGTTTTGTTGAGTCGAAGAAGAAGGAAGTTGAGCTAATAAATTTGTTGAAGCTGATAAAGGATTACTCATTAACCAAATTTTAAAATGAACTATAAATTTAAATAAAATATAGAAAATAGAAAAAATGGTGTAAAGTAAACAGTCGAATAGAAATCGATACATACATTTACAAAAATATAAAATAAATTTTCCTATAAAAAATTACAACAAACATATAAAAACGAGGTAAACAACAAAACAAAAATCAATCGGCTTTCAACTGTAAATTAGCTAACTTCATAATTTTGAATTTAGGAAAAAGCTTCTTAATTTCATCCATTCTATTTGGGTTTGTTGCAATTGCTGTGACAGACTTATCCGCATCAAAGAGATTCCTAATAGCAATTGAACCATTTGTAAGTACATCTTCTCTTGTGGCGTGCCATACTTGTGCGCATAGTTCCCTAAGATTTGAAATTAATAATGTTTAAAAAACTAAAAAAATACTTTGTAAACTCCGTATTAACTTTTCGAAAAATGGCAAGAATAGCAGAAAGAGCAGTTGACTTAATAGTACTTTGTCCACCAACTAATTCACACACTAAACTTCTTTTTGCTGCCTCAAATTGAGTCTCATCTAGCTCTCCATCCAGAACAGAAAACTTAAACATTAAAAAAATTAAAAAACATAAGTCAAATGACTCACCACTGTTTCTTTCAGTTTCTCATAGGCTTCAGTTAATTTTGAGCATCTGTACAAACTTAAAGTAATAGTATTCCTGTCAGGCAGGACATAAATAGAAGCATCATAAGCAAGTCCATTTCCTCGTACAGCGTTCCATAAAGGACCCTCAGATTGACATAGATATTGTGAAAGCAACAAAGTCGCCATTGTAGATGTCCCTGTCCAACCGCCTTCAAATTTGGCCTTTCGCAAAAGAAAGGCACTTTCAGAACCACCAACTGAGATAGAGTTGACCTTTCCCAAACTTTCCCAACACTGTCCATGGGTTGCCTCACACTAAATAAAATTTAAGAATAAAATTCTAACATAAATCCACTTATTGTTAGATATTCAAAACTGAGTTGTTAAAGAATAAGAAAATGATTACCTGTTGCAACGTGGAAATTTTTTGATTCTTTAAGAAGGTCCATTCTTCGCCACGTTTTCTATTCTCTTGTAATTTATTCATATTTCCAACCAAATGTATATTTACCAATGATGAAAGAATATAATCGTTTAAATTGCCCAACCGCTGCATAATCATTTCATCTTTTCCACTTTCTAAAGCTGATACGATGGATCGATGGAATTTTTCATTACCAAGATAATCAAATATGGAATCATTTGAGTCTAAAGGAGTGATAAACTATTTGATATTAAATGTCAAAGAAATAAACCTTTGTCATAAATCATCGAGGTGCTCAAGAAATGTGCCATTGCATTTCCATCACGTTTATATTCTGCCGCCGTATTTGCAAGCTTTTTTGCACAAATGAGTACTCTCTGTCGATCAGGAATAAGTTGTTTAAGGAATATACGCGTCCATTCAGCAAGTTTGTGATAATTGTCACCATCTACACGTAGTTGAATTGTAGCAAAACGAGTGTAGAGTCCAGCGATCCCAATAGATATTGAAAAGGAAACAAGGTCACGAACTACTTGCTTTGCTACTTCTTCATAAGTGAATCTTTGGTTGTTTATAATTGCTCCTGATTGAAACATAAGATCGGCCCAGAGCATCAAATATTTACGAAGATCAGATGGGATCTTTTGAGTATCAAGTAAAGTGTTCACCTTCAATTAATAATAAGCTTATTATTCTTGATGGATAATTTTGATCAAGTTAAAAGAAAATCAAAGGAATCGCCATTTTATCTCCTTAAAGTAAAATAAATAACCTCGTAAAAATCACTGTTGATTTCATGCCAGGTTGTATGAACTGGCCAATCCTTCAAGACTTGAGAGGAAACAGGAATAAGACGAAAATTCTCCAAATTCTTGACTATAAGTTCATTAAGTATTTGAGTTGTTGGTTTATTTGCCTGAAAAATAAAGAAATATCAAAATAGAAGCAATCAAAAACCTTATTCTGTGCAACTGCGTCATTCAAAATTTGTTCCTTTTTTGCGAGTCCTTCGTCGCCTAATTGTTTAATTTGAACAGCTAATCTTGCTCTCTCCTATAATAAAAAAAAATTAATAAATACATCATTTCATACATTCTCCATCATTTCGTCAACAGCCGCAACGCTAGGTTTTCCACGAACACAAACAAAATCTTGCGTAAATGTCTCGGTAAATAAGTTATGCCAAAATTTTGCTGGTTCGGCTCGTAATTTATTGAGAATTTGTAACTTAAAT
The DNA here is from genome assembly GCA_015183035.1 of Meloidogyne chitwoodi. NCBI lineage: Eukaryota > Metazoa > Nematoda > Chromadorea > Rhabditida > Meloidogynidae > Meloidogyne > Meloidogyne chitwoodi. Next base: position 692,540 of record JACZZP010000010.1, read on the forward strand.
TAAAATTTTAAGGATTAAAAATTAAACAAAAATTACGTTAAAAAAATAAATTAGAAAAACCTCCTGAAGTCGTTCCTCCAAATCTCTTTCTTGAGCATCTTCTTCATCTGACGGTCCGTATAACTGATGACCAATTATCGCATCGGTTATGAATGAGTGTGGACTGTTCTCCAATTTAAGACGAAAGCTTCTCATTTTTTGATCAATCATATACGAGAGGCGTTCCATATCAAATTTTTCGATTTTTAAATGATCCGCAACAGTTTTTGAGAAGAATCTAAAAAAATAATTGAAATATATTATTAGGCACATTCTTGTAATAAAAAGTAAATCAAACCTATTACTAATCTGATCAAGTTTAGTGGTTGGTACATCTTCAAATGAAGCAATAATTTCACAATCTGTTTGTTCAATTAAGGATAGTGAAACAGAAGTGCAGAAAGGATCGTCAATTTGCACGAAATCACGTTTCAAAGGAGCTCCGGAAGTGTCAGTAAGATAGTCAAAAAGTAGGAGTAGTGCACGATTTTTGTAGACATTTTCACCTGTAGAACCAAGCCAAGAAATTTCAACAATACCTAATGATTAGTTAACTAGAGTAATAATTGTTAAATTTCAGAAACAAACCACTTGAATCATCATCAGCTGGACAGATCACTTCATCGCATTTTTGTTGAATCGATGGAGTACGTGTAGAAAATGGACGTCGAAAATTTACAGGAATTAAACAGATATTCGGTTCCTCTACTTTTGCTACAACATCGAGAAGGTGTTCATGGTTGATTGAACCAGAAACAGTTATAAACTAAAAGGTATGTTAAAAATCATTAATTTATAATAATAACCATGTTGTTAAGATGATAAAACTGTTTGTGGAAAGCCCTAACTCTCTCTGCAGAACACATTGCTCGAATCTGAGCCAGACGACCTCCTGACGACGAGGCGTAACTTGATCCACACGGATAGAATAATTCCCTTCTTCTCCTGTCGACAATGCTTTCCATATCTGATTCCAGGTCCTGCATTTCACTGTAGACAACGCCACAATCAGCACCATTTCCATCAACATGGTGTACTTCTGTGAGATATTGTGAAGCCTGTAATCATTAAAATAAGTTTATAAAACTGCAGAAAAAATAACCGTTAAGAGGGGAGAAAGAAGATGATCAATAAACACGGGAAGAGTTTTAAGAAAACCAGCACTGCCAGCAGTTGTCAATGTATAAGCAGTGTGATCTTGATCTGTTAGAGCATTAGTTCCAGAAGCCAAGCCTTAAACGAGGGATATACATATAAATACAAAATTTAAAGCCTACAGCGATTCGCGATGACATCAAGAAAACCTTTGTACGGATATCGCTCGCTTCCCATGAAAACTAGGTGTTCTAAAGTGTGAGGCAGCCCATCATCTGTTGTTGTTTCTGTTGCTAAAATTTGTAAGAAAAATTTCGAATTATCATCAAATGGGAGCTTTAGTCCATCAAAATCAATTAATTTCCACGCTTACCAAAACTAATCTTTCCTTTGACCATTGGACCAGGTACATTTGCTACGGCAATCCGAAGTTTTGATCTTGCAGAACGGTAAACAGTAACATCAATGTCTTTGTAAATTGTGATTTTTGCAATTCGGTTAAATAGTTTCATCATTATTTTTCGACTCGTAATCTAAAAAATATAAAGTATAAACAAAAAAAGAAAAATAAGGACGCTTTTCAACAAATGCAAAAAGAATAAATAAATATCATGATTTAACGCCAAAAAGGCGACGCTCTACTGTCTGTAAAAAAACTACTTGCGCCAAAAGAACGCACATTTAAAATAACATAAGTACTAAAAGTCTCGGAAAAATCGATTTTTCCGGATTCAGGTTTCGCGAGTAGAGCCTGACCGATCCGACCGGATTTTTCGGGACTAATCCGGATATTAAAAAAATCCGGTCCGGTGGTATATGTATTATTGTTAAAAAGTGAAAAACAAAATGCAAATAAAGACAAAATTAAAAAAAAATAAACAATAAGAAGTGAAACTGAAAAAAGTCGCACCATAATATTTCGATACAATTCGAATTTCAAACAATGCTTAGAAAAATTAAATGTAAATACATAAATATTTACAAAATATTTAAGCGTGAATTCCAAGCTTATTAAAGTAATTCTATTCAAATATCATTTTATACGACATATCAAAAAAATAATTCAATACTAAATAATAGAGTTATTTAAATGCGTTTTTTCGGTATCGGTATTTTCGGTAAATACACTAATACCGAAAAAAATACCGCTGTAATACCGAAAAATACCGCGGTAATACCGTACCGTGAATAACTACTAAATAATTCATATAAGGGATAAATAAATTGGGTGGAAAGAAAACAAAAATGCATACAATAAAACTTGCGTAACTGAGTTGCACCATAATCAAAATAAATTCTAACAAAATTTGGCTTCATAATTAAAAACAAAAACCTTTGTTTATTAAAAAAAACCTTATTAACCAAACAAATCACGACTTCTAGAAACTTTCAATTTCTTTTGAATTGGCTCATCGTTCATCCTTTCCTCATCATCCTTCGGCTCTTCCTTCTTTACTTTCTTGAGAATCAAACCATTTTTAAGAAGAAATTCACGGATTTGACGTTCCTTCTTTTCAATGAAATCTATGACTGGCAATGGAAGTTCCTACAAAAAATATGATTTATATCTTTACAGGGTGTGTTTATCAAAAAAAGTCTTCTATTAGATCATAACTGTAATATAGGAGTCTCAGAAATGAGATCAAATAATGTAAAAACTAGTTTTTTGGCTCCTAAAAAACATTAAAGCTAACCGCATGTTCATATGCTGTTGTCCATTCAAAAAACTCTGCACCATCAATAGGCGAATTTGAGATGCTCTGAATTCCAACGTCCATATATACATTTGAAACGTGTCGAAGCGTCAGTTTGCGATACAACTAAAAATTTTATTTTAAAGAAATCAAAAATTATAAAAACCTTATGCTTAATGACTGAACCTCCTATTGGCTCGGTTACCTCGTATTCATCACTTTCAGTGATTTCAACAATTTGTGCAATCTTAAATAAATTAATATCTTTCGGTTTCTTAAACAAAAATACCCCATATTTAACCTGACCAGTAATACGTTCATGTCCAAGTACCATACGAACAAAGCACCCTTCAATAAGATCTTCCCCTTCCTTAGACAAAATCAAACGAATTAGTCGTGAACGATTCAAAATAATTTTTGCCAGTTCCCCATAAGCCTTGATTTCCGAACGTTTAGAGGCTTTACAAAGGGCAGCATGAATTTCATCAGCCCGCTTTTTAATCCAACTAATTGTAGGCAAAGGTTGCTGAAAAATAAGATAGCTTCAATAATCTAAGAAAAATAAATACATCTTTGAGTTTAGCATTCTTGTACCAGACATCAAATTCCTCTTGAGTAATTGGATCCACAGCAGTACTTTCAAGAATTCGCTCAGCTTGATTGTCAACACGAATACGTTTTGCATATTTAGACTTCCCAATAGGAACCTCAAAAAAGAAAAGGTTAAAGCCAAAGACCTTTATTTTTTCACCTGAGTATCAATAACCCCAATAATACGATAGATTGCATAAAAAGTCACTTTGTCTGTTTTTGTCAACATTCGAACATAACATTTTTTGACAATTTCTTCAAAATTCTTTGCCTTCTCCGACAGTCGAATTAGATTTGCACGAGAAAGAACAACCGGATTAAGATCATGAATACAACGAACCTTAAATTCTAAATTTTATAAGTAGTTTACCCTTAAAATTTACCTCTTCAAATTGGTTGAGACTATTATTGTGACCCATTTATAATTTAAGAAACAATAGATATATTAAGAACTAAAAAACAAATAAAATTTTATAAAAAACAAAAAAAAATTAAGAAACATAAACTTTTATACCTTTTATAAATTTGTCTCTTACTAGGGTATATTCAATTTAAAAAATGGAATTATCTAAATTTATATAATGCCAAATTTTAACGCCAAAAAACTGAATTATTTCAAAGGTAGAGCGACACTTCCGGACCGACATTTCCGGACGCCCACAAAAGCTTACAAAGAAATTAGTTTATTTCCATCTTTAAAGGACCAATTGGTATAATAATTTATTCAACAACTTTGTAGCATGGTACTAAATATATATCCAAGTTTTGGACCAGAAGTTTGAGTCCAGAAGCGTTGGTCCGGAAGTGTCGGTCCGGAAATGTCGGCCTGCCATTTCAAATAATCTTTTCGAGAAGAGAGTAAATTCTTTAATTTTACCAAATTAATTCCTCAATAACAGTAAGCATTAACAACATAAAAATGTTGAAAGATAATTTTAAGAAATTTATTAAAAAAAATTTTTTTGTTTTTGTCATTGTAATGACAAAAGAAATTGGAATTTTTAAAGCTTTTTTAAAGTAAGACAAATTAGATAATGATTTAAGTGCTATTTATTTTTTAATTTATGTATAAAATGGAAAAAATATATTACTATTAAGATAAATAATCTCCTTTTTTCTTTTTTAAAGTTAAAATTTCTTATTATTAATATAAGCAACATTTAATTACTAAATAATATTAATTAATTTATTTTAAAATTTTATTAAAAAAAGAGCTATATTATATTTAATAATTCTATATTAATTAAAAATATATAATTGTAATAAAAATATATTGAGCAGATAGAGGTATTTTTAATAATAAATTGTTTACAATTAAATAATATTGAGGGAAATTAATAATAGAAATTTAGGTATATTTTTTTAATAAATTTGAATTTGAAAAGCATTAATAAGAAAATAAGAAAAATTATTTTAAAAGACAGTTTATTTAAATATTAATAAAGTGATTTTTAATACATTTTAGGAAAAAGGTGAAAGAAAACATTGTTAAAAATAAAAATAGTTTTTCTCTCTAATCACTTTATTAATATTTAAATAATTTAAATTTAATTTTTCAAAAAAATATTAAGAAATCCAACTGGGTGAAGAATTTAGAGGGAAACAAATTGTAATTAATAAAATATTTTTAGAGTAAAAGAACATTTTTTTTAAATCAAAACAAAATTTTCTAAATAAAAAATAGTAAATCTGCCATTTTTTATGGATGTCCAAAGCATTTTAAATTTTTTTGACGAACCTATTTTTTAACAAAAATATTAAATTAAATTTAAAAAAAATATTCTCACAATGTTGATTAATTGAGCAAAATTTTTGTCAGTAAAATGCTCTGTTTGAGGACTTTGTACAATTGCCTCTAATGTTTCATCATTTACTGGAATAGCATCTTTCTTTGTTGGCTAAAAGATGAAAGAGAATAATTATTTTTAATAAAATTATTTAAAAATTAAAAAACTCACAACAACAGAAACAGAATAAATTTTAAAGCCAAGAGCTTCTGCCAATTTAGCTTCTGCACCAGGATCCTTTATTTTTAAATATTTTATTTAAAAATATTTTAATCATACAGGTCCTTTATTTTGCCATCCATCGGTAAAAACAATCATTATTTTATTTGCAAGTCCAGGTCTGCCTCCTTTATGAACGTCAGCTTGTTTTGCACCTTCATGAATGCCTTGACCTTTAAATTAAATATAATTTAATTTAAAGAAAAATAAATTTTAAAATACCTTAAAAAAACTTACCAACAGATGTAAGTCCTCCAATATATTGAACATCATGAATTGCCTTAAGTACCTATTAAAATAATATAAAAATATTTTTTTTAATTTATTTATTAAAGAAATACTTGTTCTCCAGTTTTATGAGACTTTAAATCAAAATGAGTATGAGTCTTTCCTGGACTACTAAAAGTTATTAGAGCAACACGTGTATGCCTGGGAGAAACATAAAGTTGAGAAACTAATTGTTCTCCCAAACGAATATAATCTTTATAAACAGGCTGTGTAGTTGTTGAAAAATCAAAAACCTTTTTTAATTTAAAAAAAAAATTAAATTAAAAAAACACTTACAAGAACCAAATCTTGTTCACAACCAGTAAAAGGATTAGTAGTAGTAGTTGTAGTAGTAGTGGTTGTAGTTGTTGTAGTTGATGTTGTTGTTGTTGTTCTACATTTTTCTTGTGCTTCACGTAATAATTTTCTTGTAACAGCCTCAGCCTGTGTTCTTCCACTTTGCATAATAACATGATATTTTTGTCCAGCAATATCTAATAATTCTTGCCTAAATATTTAAATAAAAAATATTTATTTGATTATTTTTCTAAAGTTTTTTAAATCAAATAAAAAGAAAATTGAATTAGAAAAGATATTTTTTATTTGTTCCATTTTTCTCAATTTATCTTAATTAATTTTTTTAAATTTTGAGTCATATATAATCTTTTCTTTTTAGATAAAAATAAAAATAATTTAATTTTAAATAAAATAATGGCTCTACCTTAGGACATGCGTCCCATCAGAGTTTATGCGTCCCAAGATTAGTATATGCGTCCCATCAATAAAAATTAGGCAAGACTACACCTTTAATTTGTATCCAGGAATTTCATAAGGCGAACCTTCTCAAAATTTTTATTAGGTAAATCAGTATATGGAAGCCCTTCTATCTCTATTAAAGAACACACCACTCTATCAGAATCTTCTCAAGCTCCTCTTCCTTTATTAGAACCCTTTCTCTCTATTATAACCCCCTCCCTCTATTATTCAGACTCAAATATTGTTTTTGGGACGCATATACTTTCATGGGACGGATAAACTCTGATGGGACGCATATACATTGATGGGACGCATGTCCTAAGGTAGAGCCAAAATAAATATAAATATTGGATTTATTTCTCTCGTATTAAATAAATAAATTTTAAAAATTAATTAGACTCTAATGTCTAATTAATATTTAAGTCAGAAGAAAACATTTTGTGGGTAATCTATTTAAACTTTTTACTTCTTTTTTTTTACACAAAATTATTTTCATTGAATTAATTAAAAAATAAAAACTAATTTATCTTAATAATTTAATTAGAAATTTAATTTTGATTTTTTATTTCCTCTTAAAATTAAAAATAATTAATGGACTTTAAAATTCCAAAGAAAACAGTAAAAATTAAAAGTGGCTCATTATTACGAAAAATAAAAATAATTTTTTATGTTGTAAAAATATTATTATTATTAAATTAAAAAAAAAAAGAATGTGTGAAAATAGAAAAATAATTATTATTTTTATTTTTAAATAAATAGGAATATATTGAGAAAATTAAAAAATAAAGTAAACCCTTTTTCCAATAAATAATTATTTTTTCAAATAAATAAATAAAAATAACTCACTTATTTGCCAAATGTGGATCACCCGTTGCTAAATTAGTTTTAATTTTTTAATAAAAAATTAATTAAAAAATGTCTCTTTACCTGCAGCAAATACCCAAGTATTTGGAATTCGTTGTAATTGTTGTGAAGGTTCTTTTGGGTCAACAGCACTTCTACCATCTGTTACAACCATAATAAGTCTTGAAAAATAAAATTAATATATTTTTTTAAAATTATTAAAAAATACGAAGGAATAGTTTTATTTCTTGTTTCCATTAATTTTAAAGAAAGTTTCATTGCTTCATAAGTATTTGTTGTTCCCCCAATTGCTCTAATTTCTTTTACTATTTTTTTAAATTCCTTAAATTAATAAAATATATATTTTAATTTATTTTAATTATATTTTTATTACTTCATTATTTTTTGCAAAATTCCATGGATAAATTTCTCTTCTGTAATGATTGCCTGAGTAAGTAATCATTGAAACCTAATAAATAAATAAATAATTTAAAATAAATACTTTTAATATTAAAATTCCCAAAATATTTTAGACAAATAATTTAATAAATTTAAATAAAAAAACAAACACTATGTGCATGTGGCCCAATATTTAATTCTTCTGAAGCAGCCAATACAAAATCTCTACTTCTATTAAATCCACCAAGAACAGAGTCTGACCGATCCAAAATAATCATAACATTTAAATAACAGCTAACAGGAAAGATTGTATCTCCTCTGGGTAATTGTGGTGGACCTTGTTGGGCATTTACTTTTGTTGTTAAAATATTAAAAATAATTAAAAAGAAAATAATATTGAAGAGAAATGATAAAACCACCTTTTTTAAAAAAAGAAATATTTAAATAATTATTTAAATAATTATTAATTAATTAAATAAATTATTTTTTAATAAAATTATTTAATTTAAAATTAAATTATTTAAAAATTTAATTAAAATATATTTTAAAAAACTAACAGATTTCATGTTGTTCTTGTCTGTATTAATTAATATACATTTAATCATTGTTATTATCAAAAAGGAAAACAAAACAATTTGTTAAATCAAAAAATATGTTGTTTCACCTACTTTTTTTCTTCCAAAAATTTTTTGTTAATTAATAAAATATTAAAACAAATAAATAATATACTATGCTTAATAATAATTGTATAATAGAGAATTAAAAAAAAAGAAACTATAAAATAAAAATTTAGGTCGGAACGGGGGTAATAATATTGGCCTTTTAATAAAAAGAAGAAAATAATAATATTATTTATTTTATTTATTTGATTGGCGCCAGTCAATCGGGTCGAATCATCGAGACCAACTAAAACAATCACACTTATTAGTTAGTGTGTGTAATTGAAAAAGAGCCTCAAGCAATTGAGGAAAAAATTAAAAAGGAACCGCTATTAAATAAATAAATAAATAAATAAAATGCGCAAGAAAAATATTAAAGAAAAAAGAATAAATGGCCAGGTTTTTTAATGTTTAAAAAAAAAGAAGTAATAAGTAATTCCCGTTTTTTAGCTTATTGACAGTTATAGAAAAATAAAATTATTTAAATATTTAGAGAAGGCCAATAAATTTAAAAAAAGTTTAAAAATATCAAAAAAAGTCTTTATATTTTGCGTAAATAAAAATATTATTTTTGACACGAAATAACTAAAAATGTGATAAAAAAGAAAATAAAAAAAATAAAAAAAATAAAAGATGAAGGTTAAGGTAAGAAATAATTGGTATATTTAAAATAAATTTGAGAGAAAAAGAAAGAAAAAATAAAAAAATATATTTTAGGGAAAATGAACGGTGTTTTTTTTTAATTGTTTTTGTTTTTAATAAGTAAAACAAAAAATAAATAATAAAAAGCAGTGTTTTAAAGCGAAGACAATGAAAAATAAGGGTGGTCGACCCTCAATTAAATTTATTTATTTTTTATTTAATGTAAAAATATTTTTTTTTCCTTACAAAGACTATTAAAGAATAGGTAATAATAATTAACTATTTTTTAATTAAAAGAATTTTTATTTATTTAATTAAATATTATATAATTAATTAAAATAAATATCTCTTCTACTTTAATAATTTTATTATTTTTTAATTTTCTTTTATTTATTTTTAATTTTATTTAAAAAAATTAATTAAAAATAAAATACTTTTAAACAAGAAAAATTAAAAAAATATGTGAAAATATGGTTAAATTATTTTCTTTTATTTATCAACTATTTTAAGATTATTAAATTGAAAATTGGGCGGAATATTTTAATAAATAGATCAATTTTCAAATTAAAAAAGTTTAAAAAAATTTAAATTATTTAATGAACACATGATATTATTATTTTATTTGGAATTTAATTATTTTTTAATTTTATTATGAAATTAAAAAATAAAATTAAAAAACAACACCCTTTTGATCTAAAAAAAGACATTTCTTTTTTTTAATTTTTTTAAATTTTATTTATTTGAGGAAGTTAATATTTAAGTGAATAAATAGATCGCCCTTTTAGAGAAATTAAAATAAAAAAAATAAAATAATAATAGAATTCAACCTTGAAAATATTAAATAAATGACCATGAGAAGAAGAATACCTATAAATATTTATTTATTTTCATTAAAAAATTGTTTTTTTTTCCAGAAGAAATATTTATTTATTTTTATCAGTTCTTTTAAATCTTTTTATTATTTTTTAAAATATTTTTATTTATTTTTTAAATTAATTAATTAAAATAAAATTTTTAAGAGGTAACTGATCTACATATTAATACTATCTATTGGTGTTAAGCCATATTTCTAAAATTATTTTTTGATTTTTATAAATTTTTAAAAAAAGTTTTACAATTTTTTAAAAATTATTAAAGGCTTTGCATGTCATTGGTTTGCTCTTTGTTTATGTCCAATGTGTTTACTGTAGCAATTGCACAATTTGTATTGTTTCTATTTGTTTGGGAGCTTTTGGATTATTAGTTTTATGGGGAATTGATTTAGATCCTATTTCGATGGCCACAACAATGTAAATCAATTAATTAATTAAATTATTTTGTTTAATAATTTTAAAAAAAGAATGTCAATTGGTTTTTCTGTTGATTTTCCCGCACATGTCACTTATCATTATTACCGATGTTCTAAATTTGACGATGGTCGAATGTTAAGTCCTGAACAACGAGGTAATATATTAATTAATTAATTTATAAAATTAATTTTCAATTTTTTTAAATTTTTTATAGTCATGCAGCATTATTAGCTATAGGATTTCCTCTTTTACAATGTGGAATGAGTACAATTCTGTTTGTACTTGTTACAATAATAGAGGTAATTTTCATGAGTTATTGCAGCAACAATTTCATCTTCTCCTATAACTTCTTTTTCATCAATAGATTTTGAGCTTATTGAAGATGAAGTTTCAGAGGATTTAGGGACTTTTCTATAGCTTCCATCTCCTAAATCCAAACTTTCCAATTGTTCTTTGCTCAAAGTATCAGTATATGGCTCGTAAAATGTTACAGAAGCGCCATAATATTTTGTATAGGCCTTAAAGAAAAATTAGAGATTTGGAAAATCTTAAAATATATTATTACCTCGTCAGTAAAAACACAAGTACTAAATGTTCGAGAACTAGAATTCTTTTCAGCGCCAACACAACGTTCAGGCCAAGCCTCAATTGAAGCTCCCATTGGAAGGAAAAATTTTGGAACATTTTGTACAAGAATTGAGTCGTCATCATTTTTAAGTCGTGGAAAACAATCAAGAACACTTGCTCTATAAGCTAACCGTTTACAAATCATCTGGGACTTTTTATAACAAATGAATACTTCTGAACCAAGCATACTCTGAAAAAATGATCAAGTAAAAATAAACAAAATTATTAGATTGAAATGAGTGGCAATTTTTTGCCAAACGCTAAATTTTTCTTAAATTTTTAAAACTAACTCTATTTAGATTTTTTTGAATTTTGTAGTAAGTGTGAGGAGGCTGCTCCTTTTTGTTTTCTAAAATAACACATATATCTGTGATGACAAGTTGATGTGGAGTAGCATCTGGTTGAGCACGTCTAATTGTAAAGTAAAGGCTTTGAGAATTACTATTGCTAATATTCGCTGAGAGGCCATAAGGGGTTTTATCGATTACAATTGCGTCCTAAAATTGAAAATTCAATCGATAAAGAAAATATAATCTAAAACGAATCCAAGGACAGCCAGAAAATTTAAAAAAATTGACTTAATAATTAGTAAACTCAACATACACTCATTGGTTTTTCGCCTCTGCTTTCGTCAAGAATTCCAAGGTCAATAAGAGGAGGTTTATTATAACCCCGTTTGAAACAAACAAAGCATGCGGAAGAACGAAGAGAACCGTGATTTAAATCAGCCGGATAGCCAGAAGGTGTTGTTTCTATCCTTTCGTAGTCAACAGGCGTCTAAAATCAAAATAACCTTAAATCTTTGGAATTGACATTAGAAGTATAAAAATAATTTCAAAATCATTCTAATTGTAAAAAACAAACTGTCTCGCCAGCACTTGAAATTATAACACAAATATCAGTTATCGGAGCCTTCGCTTCCCAATTATTTAATTTTCCATCTGAAGACTGTGCTGGAAATTCATCAGATTGTTTTTTGTCATTTAACCCTGCTACGATAAAATACTCGAATAAAAGCCGTTCACGTTCTTCTTGTATAATTCCATCGCTCATTTTAATAATTACAAAAACAAATCTAAATAAAATAAAACATAAATAAAAAACCAATGAACAGCACAGTCCGGACTATTGAAATATTACAGATAATTATTACGCTGAATATTACTTATTGTTAGTGTGGCGCAGGAATCGGCAAATTAAGCATATTAATTCTCGCTTATGACAATTTTGTCCATAGTCTAATCTATGACCATTTTTCAATAAATATAAGATAGCTTTCTGTCCAAAACTTAAAGGTTCCATGTTTAATTGAATCTTTAGACTTTTGGCCCTCAAACAACGCCAACTTAATGAAAACAACTAGAAGAATTCAAACCTTTGATGTATTCAATAAATTTTACTCTTACTTTTTACAAGCAAATGAAGTTGGAGATGAAAAAACATTGGAGACATATCTTGATGACTTTTAATTTTTTTATGTTAAAATTATCGAGGAAGGGGAAATTTCTTTAGACAATCTTTGAACTTGTTTTGAATATTTTCTAGTTTCTATTTAAAGCAATATTTTATCAAAATTAAAAAATAATTTAAAATCAATAATTTAAGTTAAAAATAATTTAAAATTAAACAAAATATAAATTTGTGTCTACACTTTATAACAATTGTATTTATTTCTCAATAATTTCAGGGATTTTCCTCTTATAAATTTCTTCATCTTGCTCATTAAACACGCAGAATATGACCTTGTCAATCGTCGAATCCTCATTTTCATTGAACCAAGTCTTCTAAAAATTTTAATTGAATTTATTAAAAAAGTATTTGAAAAATTTACAATATATTTCAATGCAATTTGGCAGGCTTCTTCTTTAGGAAATTTGTGAGTACCAGTAGAAATGCAAGGAAATGCCTAAACTAATTTTAATTATTAAAAAAGAATAAATTCATACAATGCTTCTTAATCCATTTTCTTGCGTTAAATCCATTGCATTCTTATAACACTTTCTTAGAAATTGCATGTCCAAATCACTAACTTCCCCAGAAAAAATTGGTCCAGGTCCAACCGTATGAATAATCGCTGAAAATTTGTTGGAAAAATTCAAAATTTCTATTATAAACCTTTCACTTTAATATTGTATGCCTTAGTCATTTTGGCTTCACCAATTTTGCAACCATTCAGTTGTAGTAGTAACCCCCACCACTTTGTAACACCAAATTCGGACATTTCGCCAGTGGACACTTCGTCACAAGAGGAAAATCAAAACCTTTGGGGTGGTTTTCGGTAAAAATCAAAGGAAAGTCAAGACCTAATGGGTGATTTTAGAGGGAAATCAAGACCTATTGGATGATTTTGATTGACAGGTACATGTGTTTACATGTACCTGTCACTGGTTGATTGATTACCCTGCTTTGTAAATCCATTTTGTAACAGTGTAACAAAATGGAGGTGGTGAAAATCAAAGAGAAGCCTAAACCCTGTGAATGATTTTGATTGACAGATACCTGTCACAAATGATTGATTGACAAGTGATACTCCAAATTGGCGAAATACCCAAAATCAGTGAGACAAAGTGATGCCTTTAGAAATCAAAGGAGACCAAAATTCTCTGTATTTAACCCTTCCCCTACAACAATAATTGATCTTTTGGGTTCCGGTTATTTTTTGCGGATTCCAGCTATTTTTTAAAATTATTTTTCGCGTGCGAATGATCCAGGAATAATACAGTATACATTTAAATAAATAAATTAAAAATTAAATTATAAATTAAAAATAAATTATTATTAAAGATAGGGGAGGAAAGGGCGGAGATAAAAAAGGTCGAAAATCGTTAAAAATAAAAAAATGATTTTTTGATCTTGGGAGGGATAAAAAAATAAGCTTGACCACGCCCCTTTTTGGATTATACCAGCATTCCTTATATTATTACCATGGTCAAAATGTCAAACTTACAAAACGTCAAAAGTCAAAATGCCAAATGTTCAAATGGTCAAATTTAATTATTAAAGATAAAAGGGAGGAGATAAAAAAGGGGAAAATCGTTAAAAATAAAAAAATGATTTTTCGATCTTGGGAGGGATAAGAAAATAAGCTTGGCCACGCCCCTTTTGTTTTATATACATTTTTTATAATACTATAATGCTGATCTTTTGGATTCCCTGTTGGGGATCTTCTGGGTGTGCTATAATTTAACGTATTCTAGAACGGTTGACCTTGAACATAACAATAAATTACTCGAAAGCAGGAGTATAAAAACCGAGGTTTTTGTCATTCTTCATCATTCTTCCTTCTCAATTAAAAACTTAAAAACTCAATTAAATTTAAAAATGTCTTTTAATAATTGTCCTCCAGCTAGCAAGCGACCACGCTTCTTTATACAAAATGTGGTACCTCACCTATTTATTCAAGAAGGTTCTGGTACTGAAAATTTTAATAAATATTATAGACAAATAGATTATGAATCTGACTACAGCAGAAAATTTAAAATGATGAAAACAACTGGAAAATTTATTATTGAAAAAATACCTGAAAATCCAGAGGAATTACTAAGAAAAATAATGAAAGAATGCATGGATAAAACCATCAAAGAATCGAGAAATAAATCAATTGAGCCGGATCATTTAGGTGCTCTAATTTCTTCAAAATTATTAGACAACGATATATGGATACCAATTAGAAAAATTCAAGAAGATACTATTGAAAACATTTTAACTCGTTTTCAACTTGTTTCGCAATCAAAAATAGAAAAAGGATCGCTTCTTGGACAGCCATTTACAATAACTTTTCAGACACTTGGTGTCTCTTCGCTTCCAACGAATTCTTCAATTAGAGGTCGAGCACCACGAGAATCTACAAATTTAAATGTTCAGATAAATGAAAACCATCTAATAAAAATAAATAATCCAAATAATTTATGTCTCTTTTATTCTTTGGAAATAACTAGAAAATATGCAACAAATGAATTAGGACAAAGAATGAATTTTTCTAGATATCTTAATTATCATCACCGACAGATGAAAGATGTTTTTACTCTTCTAAAAGAAGCTAAAATACCAAATGATCTTCCTGAATATGATGCCGTGGAATTTGTTCCACGCATCGTCGACTTTTGGAACAACAAATATAAAGATTTAGGATTAAAATTTAAAGCATTTATATTTGGAAGCGGCAGCGAAAAGCCTAAATTTAAATATGGAAGTGATAATTTCAACTTGGCAATATCAATTTATCACTCAAATAATCATTTTGATGGAATAAGAAATGTTGGCGGCATGTTTGATTTGAAATATAAATATTGTTTTGAATGTGAAAAAAAGTATAGAAAAGAGTTTGAGCATAGTATGAGTTGTAAATCTAGATGTAATCTCTGTGGCCGCGTAGGGGGAGGAAAATGTATGTCAACCGGAGAATTTTTCAAGGCTTGTGATGAATGCGGAAAAAAATATGTGAATGAAAATTGTTTCAATTATCATAAATCTGGTAATAATTGCCGACTTTCAAAACAGTGTGACAAATGTGGAGTAATTTGGTCACTGAAAAATTATAAAAGAGAGCAATCGAAAAAACATATTTGAAACATATTTGCGGACAAAAGTGGTGCCAAACTTGTAAACAATTTCACAGCATGGATAGAGGGTGTTTTATTCGTCCATTGGAACTTAAAAAATCAATACCCTATCGACTGGTCACATTTGATTTTGAGGCAACACAAAATGAACGAGTCAAGGAAATTGGTAAAGAAGAAAAGCGGCTACACAAAGTAAACTTTGTATCAGCAACAGTCACATGCACAAAATGTATGGAAGATGATAATCTATGGCGTTCTCCACTCAAACAAAATAAAAAATATTGCACAATTTGTGGAACATATCGAACAATCACATTTTCGCATCGCCCTTTCAATTTTACAAAGGTTGATGAACAACGAATCACTGAAACACCATTAAAAGATTTTGTACAATGGATTCTTTTTGAACTTAACCAGCAATATACAACACTAGCATTTTCACACTTTGGAGGGCGTTATGATATGGTCATGACCTTCAGGGAAATATATTTGGCAGGAATTGTTCCATCAATGATACGCCGTGGCAATAAACTTTATGAACTGAAAGTGCCGCGCAATAGGAAATGCAACGAAGTAATATTTCGAGACTCGTTTAATCTTTGTCCAGTCGGTCTGGGAAAGCTGGTTGGTGCATTTGGACTCAAAATTACTGAAAAACAATTTTTCCCGCACTTGGCGAACATCCCCGCAAACTATTGTAAAACTTTGCCACAACTACCATCCAAAGATGATTACATTTATGGAGGAATGACAGCTGAAAAACAAATTGAATTTGATAAATGGTATGCACAAGAGAAGAATCAACCATTTTGCTTAGATGAGGCTTTGGCCGAATATTGTATAAACGACGTTCAAATACTCACAGAAGCACTTATTGCCTTCAGAAAAAAATTCTCAGAAATTAGCAAGCAAAAAAATACATCTCAAGAAGAAGCACAAGGAATCGATATTTTACGCGATGCAATGACTATAGCATCTGCCTGCATGAAACATTTTCGCCTTAATCATTTAAAAGCAGAACATCTAGCAATTGTTCCAGAAAAAGGATATGACACTTGCGATAATCAAAGTGAGCTTGCCCTCAAGTATTTACAATGGTATGAAGAAACAAAAGGAGTTAAAATAATAAGTGCACATTCTGAAGGCGGAGAGCATAAAGTAGGAAAATTCAAGGTCGACGGATATATTGAAGAAGAAGATAGAGCAATAGAAGTAAATGGTTGTGTTTGGCATGCCTGCCAAAAATGTTTTGGCGACGACCTTGAAAAAATTTTACCAAATGGAAAAACAGTTGAAGAAACACGTGTAAATGATGAAACTCGACTTTTGGCTTTAAGAAAACACATAAAGAATGTTGACGTCATATGGGAATGTGAAATAAATAAAATGCTTCGTCGCAATAGAAAGATGAGAAAAGCTTTTGCAAATTATCACGACAAAGGTCCAATAAAAATGAGAGATTGCTACTTTGGCGGCAGAACTGGACCCGCACAACTACACTTTGACGCAGATAAAGAACAACATAAAATTTCATACCTGGACTTCAATTCGCTTTACCCTTCAACAATTGCTACAACATCATTTCCGGTTGGGCACCCGAAATTGCGTATTGTGCCATTTGATGAACAGAAAGTAAATTGGACTAAAAGCGAGCAAATTCCATTCAAAGGAATTTTGAAAGTATTTATTAATCCACCACCGAAACTGGAAGTCCCTGTAATTCCAGTCAAATTTGATGACCGTCTTCTTTTCCCATTATGCAGAAAATGCTCACTCGCATATCCAAATGGCGCAAACATCAAAGATTATATCTGCCCGCACAATGATGATGAAAGAGGATGGGTCTCAACATGCACATCAATAGAATTAGAAGAGGCATTAAAAGTTGGATATCGAGTAAGCAGATTTTACAGAGCATTGCATTATGAGAATTGGGATGACCAATTATTCAAAAACTATGTAGCCGAATTTATGGCAATGAAAATTCACGCAAGTGGTTTTCCTGACGGAATAATTGGTAAAGAAAATGAAGATAAATTTATGCTGGAATGTAAAGAAAGATTTGGAATTGAAGTTCAAAGAGAAAAAATGGTGCCAGACAAAGCTATGCGTTACATTTCAAAATTAATGCTTAATTCTCTTTGGGGACGGTTCAGCTTAAGAAACACTCTTTCAAAAAGTGTAGTCACTGACTCGCCCCATGAACTACGCGAATATGCCACAAATTTCTCTATAGAATTACAATCAGTAGACAAATTAACTGAAGAGACTGCTTTAATAACATACAAGCCAAAAGAAGAATTTATAATAGAACATGACACATCAAATATAACTGTTTCGTTATGGACTACATCAGCAGCAAGAATTAGACTTTTGAAAGCAATGCAAAAGGTTGCTGGCTCACCAGAGTGTAACATTCTCTATGGGGACACCGACAGCATACTTTTTTCACATCCTAAGGAGATGGAATGTCCTCTTCAGACAGGTCCCCACTTGGGCGATTTGGCGAGAGAATATGTTGGATATGATATTAAAGAATATGTTGGTGGAGCGTGTAAGGCTTATGGGCTAAAAATGGAAAGCGATAAAAACGCCAAAATCAATACTGTATTAAAAGTGCGCGGAATTACCTTAACTGTTGACACCTGCAAGATTTTGCACTTTGAAAGCTTCAAAGAAAGTGTTCTTCAATATGCAAACGGTGAAAATGAAGAGAGCGAGGAAGATTTTGAAATTGATAGAGGAAGAATAATTGTAGAAAATTCAAATTTTTTACGACCTAATGTGAAGGAAGGAAGGATTTACTCAACAGGAATGAAAAAGATATTTAGACCTATCATACAAAAAGGTATTATTTCAAACCACAAAATTGTACATTTCGGACAAAAATAATTTCACTATATATTTTTAATTTTATATAAATATTTAAATTAAAATTGACCTTCAAATGTTAAAATAACCTTGGACCCAATGAGAAAAATAGTAGTATATAAGGAAAAGATTTTACCTTTATTTATTCACTCCTAAACAAACTTCAAATTTATATTTAAATAATAATATTAAAATGCCTTTTAATAATAACTCTTCAGCTAACAAGCGACCACGCTTCTTTATAGAAAATGTACTCCCTCTATTTCTTCAAGAGGGTTCGGGTACTGAAAATTTAAATAAATATTATAGGCAAATTTATTATGAAGTTGACTGCAGCATAAAATTTAAAACGGTGACAACTATTTCAAAATTTATTATTGAAAAAATACCTGATAATTCGGAGGAGGTATTAAGAACGATTATCAAAAAATGCCTCGATAAAATTATAAAGGAATCGAGAAATAGATCAATTGAACCGGATCGCTTAGGAGCTCAAATTTCTTCACAATTATTTGGCAATGTTATCTGGATACCGATTAGAAAAATTGAAAGCAATACAATTGATAACATTTTAATAAAAGTTCAAAATGCTATAGATTCAAAAATAGGCGTTTTGCTTCTTGGTCAACAGTTTAAAATAATACTTCAGACATTAAGTGTCTCTTCACTTCCGAATAAGCTCAACCATTCTAATTTTAAACTGTATAAGAACAGACGTGAAAGAAGGAGAGATTTATTCAAAAAGCATGAAACTTTTTCAAAACTATATGAAGATGCTTTATTTGAAACCTCAAAATTGTACATTTAGAGCAAAAATAATTTAATCATTTATTCTTATAAAATTTTAAATTTTAGAAAATAAAATTATAAAAATATTAAGGTTTACAAGATGAAATTTTTAAAATATTAAGGGTTAAAGATAAATTTATTAAAAATTAAGAAATATAAGTTAATTTTCATTAAAAATTAGGTAACAAAGATGAAATTTAAGAAAAATTAAGGGAAAGAAGATAGAGATTTTAGGGATAAAAATACAATATTAAGGGATAGAAGATGAAATTTTGAAAATATTAAGAAAAGAAAAATCTTTTTCAAAAAAATTAGTAGAAATAAATGTAATTAGTCGAAAAATATGAGTATATTTCGCTTTTCCCACTGATTGGGACAGCCATCTACCTCCATCCATACAATGCCAGGTCTAGATTTCCTAGGGGCGGGTGAAGGGGTGATTGATGTCCTCAAAGATAGAGGATCACTAGAAATACTTGATGTTGAAATTGACCAAGTAGCTTGGGTTCGTCTCAACGCTTGAGAGCAGATTGTTGAAGACGACGATGAATTTGTCGGAGGGGTGAAACGTAAAAGCTCCAAAGGGTAATATCTTTGACATATTCCTCCATTTGTTGTACTTGTTCTTTCAATAATACATTGATGAAAGGGGTAAAGGAGACGAATCTTGTGATGAGCAAAAAAATATGCGGCAATTGAAATATTAAAGGGATAGCTCAAGTCCCCGAATGCTTTTATTAAATGTGCCCCAGCTGTGCTAACTCCACTGCAATTAATCATTCTTCTCTGACCATTTCTGTCTTGGTATGTAGTTTCGATTGGTCCATTTTCTTTTATATATTTTGCGATTATATCTACATTTTCCTGATACATAAGCCTATATCTTATTAAATAAACGGGACAATTTAATTTTTTTGAAATTTCTTCAAGAATAGAGCTCATTTTTTATGATTGATTAATTTAAAATGAGCTTTTGATCTTGAAATTTACCCTTTTATACTTGAGCTCGACCTTGAAAATCTAGACAAGACAATTACACATATTACTCTGAGTGAATTTTTGGAATATAGAATTTAATAAGGTTAGGCTCCACCCATTTTTTCTGAGTATAAATATCCGAAAATTTTCCCATCATTAAATCATTTTCATTTTTAAAATATTATTAAAAACATTATTATTAAAATTAAATATGAATACACCACCGCAACAAGTACAAGAAAATCAACAAGAAATTGAAGAAATTCCAAAAGATGAAGATATTATAGAAGTAAAAGTTGAAAAGAAAGATGATAAAATCAGTAAATTAAGTAATACGCCTTCAACTTCGGCTCGGGGAAAAATTGAAAAGAAAAACGGGGTCAATTCTCGCATGCTTTGGAAGCTTGTGCGAATGAAATATATTCCTAGGATTGAAATCCGTCTCTGCAAAAAATGTGCAAACGCACTCTACTACAACAAAAATAAATTTAGTGAAAAGGACAATGGAAAGATTGGGATAAGCTTTGACCTTTGTGAAAATTGTGCAAAGCTTAATATGAGTCTCAAGGACTTTCTATGTGAATGGGATGAAAAGAATGAGATGACTGAGAAAAAATGATGAATTAAGAAAATTTTAACTTCTTAAAATTTAATATTATTTTTATTTTTATTATTGTATTTTTATTTTTAATTAAATAAATTTGTTTATAATTACTATTTTCTATTATTACTAGTTTAAAACTAGGGCTTTAGTATTAATATTATAAGGCTCCGCCCATTCTCTGAGTATAAATAGTCAAAATTTTTCATAGAAATTAAATTCTAAGCAAAATTCAAAATCACTAATTCAGTTCCACCTTAAAATGGCATTAATCACGACTAAAGAACAATTAATTGAAAAAATGATTCCCGAGGTCACATTCACTACATCATCAACCGGAATAACTATTTCATCAGCACGTCTTAACACTTCACGCTTTATTGAATATGATTTTATTGGAAAGTGTCGAAATTGTAAAGGAGAAAGTATTGACATTGACTTTATCGTCACTCCAAGAAGTGTAACTTTGTACTGTAATCGTATGAAATCCGAAAAAGTTATTTTATTTGATAATTTTTATGAAATTCCACAATACTGCATTTTTCGACTGAAAGCGAAAGGTAAATGCTACAACGTCATGCACAATGTACAGCAGACGGCAGAGTCACATTTTAACAAAGGAACTGGACAATTGACTATAGAGGAATTTTTGACGACGATAGCTCAAAAGAAGGAAGAAGTTGTGGAATCTTACGGAAAAGAGAAAACTGATAATGGAGAATCATGCGGAATAGAACAAGAAAAAATTTTTGAAGGGGATGAACTAGGTACAGATACATTCCTTCATAATATTCCTTAATCATTTTATAAATTTTAACATTTTTCTTTACCATTTTATTCATTTCTATCCTTTCTATTAATCAATCATGAATTATCAAATATATTCGAATAAAGACTTGAAACTTAAATTACCATTTGGTTGTATTATAAGCGGACCCAGTTCAAGCGGTAAAAGTACTTTTGTACAAAAATTAATTCTTAATTCAACTCAGTTAATTGACCCACCGCCCAAAGAAATTCTCTATTGCTATGGTGAATATAACCCACTTGTACCAATATTACAAAATGCTGGAGTCTTCATTTATTCAGGAGTCCCCCCAGAGGACCTCATTAAAAGATTGTCGAAGCCTGCCCTTGTTATTCTAGATGATTTGATGTATTCGATTGACGAAAAATATTTATCTGAACTTTTCACTAAAAAATCTCACCACCTTAATTTTGGCATAGTATTCATCACACAGAATCTATTTGAAAAAAGACTTAAAGTAGCGAGGCAGAACTCTATGTATATTGTATTAGCACGCGCTCCTAATAATGCGCTTTCCATTAGAAATCTTGGTGTTCAACTATTCCCTGGAAGACTAAATTATTTTCTTGACGCATATCAACAGGCTACTCATACTAATTATTCCTATCTATTTATCGATCTACACCCTTCATCAGATAATACATTAAGGCTAAGAACAAATATATTTAAGGAAGAATCAGAAGACCCAGATATCAGTCCTTATACTATTATATTTCTACCCAAAAATTTCGCTCTATAAATAAAATGTCTTCAAATATCTGTAAATTGTCAAGGACAATTTTCCTTTTATTAAACAACTTGCAAACACTCGCTCATTGAGGAAGAGAAAGAGACTTTTAAAGAAGGCAACAAACAATCAATTACTTTCTATTACCGAAGTTTGTTTAAATATTGTGCGTAATAGATTTCCTTTAACAAAGAGACAAAAATACCGCCTTCTCCCATTCGCTGATTTTGTCCGAAAAGTGAGTAGAATAAGAACAGAGAGAGGAGCCCGACATACTGTAGTACAAAAAGGCAGTGGACTACCAATAGGAATTTTCCCCGCCTTACTTACACCAATCATTATTGAACTAGCTAAAAATCTTATTTAAAAATAACTAGAAGAGATGGCCAATAAATTTATTCTTGTCCCAGAAGATATATATCATGGACTTATTACTCAACCTTTACCAAATACTGGAAATATTAATTTGGATTACACCAGAAAAAATTTAGAAGATGTTAAAAGGCAACACACAAATTTAGAGACTAAAAATATCAATTACAATCAAGAATTAAGAAGATATTTACACATGTTGAAAGAGCAAAATGATACTCCGATGAATGTATCAGTAAGGAAAATGGAAGATCCAGCAATTGAACAGATCAAAAATATATTGCCTTTTTTATCCTCATCTAGTAACGAAGACAATCAAATGCATAAAAATATTTCAAATACCAATACTAGAAATACTGTGGTCGTCCCTTCTCCAAAAAGTGATAATTCTGGCTTTATAGATGATGAAATTAGAATACACACAGAAGAAGAATCTCCTGAAGATAAGCTTAAACCATTACCCTCTAATATAAAAGAAAAAACAAGGGAAATATTAGATTTTATGAAAGAAAACCTTGAAAAATATAATGTGAACCCCGACGGTAAAATTCTAAATAAAATTGGTGGAAGAGAAATCTTAGGAAGTAATGCTCAAAAATCAATAGAATGCATTCTTCGAACTGGAATCAGAGGGAAATTGAGATGGGGTGAAATAACACCGCCTGGAACAGAAGAGTTAGAGGAAAAACTAAAAAAGGATAAGAAAATTTGGTCTTTAATAGAAAAGCTTAGAGAGAATTCTACTCTAAAACGTATTTCAACAAAGCATAAACGTAAATTAGGAGAATCAAGCCAAATAACAGACTCAAAATGGAGAACTCCAACTCTATGGAAAAAATATTAAATAAACTTTATAACGACCCAGCAAATCCTGCAGGATTCGCAGGTTTAAATCAATTATGGATTGAGGCAAAGAAAAAAGACCCAAGAATAAGAAGAAAAGATGTAAAGACATATTTGGAGGGTCATAGGACATATACTCTACATCGTCCTCGTCGGGTACACTTTAAGAGATCAGTAACATACCCAGCTGGCTACATGACCGATGTTCAGTGTGATCTTGCAGATTTTCAAAAATTGTCACGTCAAAATAATGGAAATAATTATGCACTTGTTGCAATAGATGTTTTGAGTAAAAGGGTATTTGCTGAACCAGTTCGCACCAAAAAATCAAAAGATATGATTAAGGCATTTGAAAAAATTTTATCGAAAATGGAAATGTATCCTCATCGCATATTTAGTGATAAGGGAAAAGAATTTACAAGTAAGGAAATTATGGATTTTTTCAAAGAAAATGATATAGAAAAATACATACCAAATGCATCGATAGTCAAGGCATCTTTGGCAGAACGTTGTATTAGAAATTTAAAACAGAGATTATATCGATTTATGAGTGAGAAGCATACATTAAAATGGACAGAGGCATTATCAAAGATAGTTAATTCGATAAATCATTCAAAGTGCCGGGTTCTTGGAGGATTAAGACCTGTCGATGTTAGCTTTAATAATGCAAAAAATGTTCGTGAATTTGTATTTGGTCCAGTCGGTAGTAAGCATTCACGGATAAAACCACGCTTCAATGAAAATGACTATGTGCGAATGAGC
Organism: Meloidogyne chitwoodi; assembly: GCA_015183035.1. NCBI lineage: Eukaryota > Metazoa > Nematoda > Chromadorea > Rhabditida > Meloidogynidae > Meloidogyne > Meloidogyne chitwoodi. Next base: position 716,760 of record JACZZP010000010.1, read on the forward strand.
CGAAATAAAAATGTGTTCGCAAAAGGCTATCTCCCCAATTACAGCGATGAAATTCTTCAGATAGATCGTGTAAAAAATAAAGCCAATCCAAACAGATACAGAATTCGCGATGACAAAGGTGAACTTTTCAAAGGATATTTTTACCCGGAAGAACTGACTAGAGTAAGAAAAGATAAGAATACAAGCTATAGAATCGAAAAAGTCATTAAGAGTCGCAAGAAAAAAGATGGAGGAAATGAATATTATGTTAAATTTTTAGAATACCCAGAACCTGAGTGGATAGACGAAAAATATTTTGTATAAATAGGCAGACATTTCCCTCCACCAAATCATATTCATTAATCTTTTTCATTTATAATTGTAAAATTTTGCTTAATAAAATAAATGGTTAATACATTCTTTGTTGTTCTTCCTAGTAATGTTAGTGACTATCCAAACAATAGACCTAATAAATACAGAGTACATCTTCCAAAATCTATAGAATTTCAAGGAGGAAATTGGGTTTGTGGTTTATATAGTATCCAATATCCCCAATCTTGGGCTGCTACAATAGGTACTAACGAAAAACAGTGGATACAAATTAATTACAAGCAAAAAGAAGCCTTAAAACTCGGTATACCTAAAACTACACAATTAACACCAAAAGGTCTAAGCTTCTTTCTGAAACTTGCACTAGCGAGAATACAAAGTGATACACATAGAAAAAGACGAGAGATATTGGAAGATGATATTGAAGATAATGAAATAATCATAAGTCCTGAAATTGATATAATAGGAACCCCAAGTAAAAAAAGATTGAGGAGAGAAACAATTAATCTTAGTAAGCTTGAAGAAATTCAAAAACAGGGTTTTGTTGATGGATTTTTTCTTATGCATGCCACAGACTATTGGGATGGTATTAGCACGTTCGAACACGAATTGGAAGTTCATAAACTTGATATCGAGAAAAAAACAAAAGAAATTAAAGAGGCAAAAGATCCTTATTATAAAGCTGGTCTTCAGGAACACCTTGATCATTTAAACTCATTGTCAGAAGAGAAAAAAGAAAATATAGCTATCTTAAAGGAAGAAGCTAGAAAAAGAGATAATCTTGATGAAAGACAAATTGCAAATCAATTTTTAGAAAAAAATAAAGATGATTATCATGAAAAAATTATAGGATTGGAAGTAAATATTTTAAAAAAATATATTGCATTAATACAAAAGATTAAAGAAAGCGAAGAAGAAGGCGTAAATATTCGTTCAACTCAAGAAATTCAAAGACTTATTACCAGAATAAAACAGATGAGAAAAAATTTACAAATATTGGAATCAGCTATTATAGAAAGAGATTTTAAAACAACCAGTGAAGAATTTCACCAGCAAAATTCAGAAAAGCATAAAGACTATGTTGAAAATTTTTTTGACAACCATCCAGAAGATCATCTGATTACGTTTGGAAAAAATTTGTACGATTTAGAAGAATTTCATGCACAACTACGTGAAAAAAGAGATGCTCACAGCAATGAGCAAAATGAAGAGGAAAAAGAAAAACTTAGCAGAGAAATTGATGAAAAAAATAGATTATTTTTATATAGAAAACAAAGATTTATGGCAATAAGGCAAGAAGCAATTAAAAAATATTTAAAACTTGAACTCCCAATTCCACCTTCAAATGATGATATAAAGAACATGCAGCAAATCGAAGAGAAAACTCATCCAGAGTATTTAAAGCATGCAAGAAAAATAGATGAAGAAATACCTATTCCTCCTCCAGAAATTACACAGGAAATGACTGATGTACTTAAAGAAAGACATAAATCCGAGCAAGAAGAAACATTTAAGCGGATCCAAAAACATAAGGAAATAGTAGAAAAAGAACATGAGAAAAAAGTAGAGGACATTATTAGCAAGGATGGTCCGCAAATGCAAGATGTGGAAATATCTGATGAAGAACTCAAAGAAATAAACGAAAATGAAAAAGAGGAACAAAAAATGCAACTATTAGCTGGAGAAAAAGATTTAAAAAATAAGGAATTGTATTCTGATATTGAATTTGAATACTTGGAAAGTATTGATCGTTTTCGTATAAAATTCAATGATCCGGAAATTTTTTCAATTAATATATCATCACAACTCTGTTATGTGCTAGGTTTTCCTGCTCATGCTGCAATAAAAAATGGACAAATTGGAAAATATGGGATTGATTTAAAGGGTGGCTTTACCAGTTTTGCAGTGTATTCAAAGGGGTTAACAAGTAGTGTAATATTGGGAAATTCTATTAGTTCACTACTAAGAATTGTGGCTGTTGAGAATAAATCGGGAGGTGTTATAGAGAGGGTTTACGATAACCCGATGTTTATTCCTGTACAACCAAGGGAGATAAATGAAGTAGAGATTGAGTTAAGATGGATGAATGGAAATTTTGTGAAATTTGAACATGGAACTGTGATTATAACCTTAATGTTCAATAAAATGTTAAAATTCTAATCTTTTTTTGATATTTTTATTTATTTTTAATCATTTTATTAATAAATTGTGAAACAAATTCGTCTGGTTTTGGATAATGTGATAATAGGGAAAGATATTTATCATAAGAAAATCCGGAGGAAATAAAATATATAAATGAAATACAATGTTGTCCACATGTTGACGAAATAGGGTCTTGAAGGGGAATACTGTTTTTAATTTGAGTAGAAAACTTTGAAATAAAATTTTTAATTTGTAAGCTAAAATCGGGAAGTAATAATGAATCAAAAATAAATATTTTTTCTTGATTTATAATAAAAAATGCAATCCAGTGTGATCCTTTTTGTCCTGCTTTTTCCGTGTTAACTACCAAAGATGAAGGATATTCTCTAAATTCTTGAGGAATTTTATCTGCTGCAAAACATCCTCTAAAATATCTTCTAGTTATCCGATTTTGATCCAAAATTTTCTCGATTTGTAAAGTGTCCATTTTCATCAAAGAAGGGGATTATTACCTTATTTGAATATTTTCTTTGTATTCCTTTTAGTTCAATTTCTTTTTTATTTTCTGTTATATTTCGAAGATTGACAAATTTTCTAAGTTGATAAGCTAAAGCTGATGCTATAAGTAAGAACCATAGAGCAACCAGTGATACACAGTAAATAGTTTGTGCAATTGATGTTTCAGATGAAGGGAATTCTTTGCACGGCGATGGAAATTGTACATTATTTACATGTTCCATTGCCCAGAAATCGAGGATTGTGATATTTTTTTCAGGGTTATATGATGTAGCAAGCCCAATGCTATTTTGAACTCTTTCAGAAATTTTTGGGAATGTAGTAGAAGTTTGAATAATTTCTTTCGGGCTAGGAGGAATTGTCTTATTATAACCAATAAATTCTTTCAATTTTTCTGTATATTCAGGATTCTCAGATTCCTTAGAAATAACAAATGATTGGGATAATTTATACAAGAAGAAAAATAGTACAACACTAATTAAACAAAATTCGATTTTAATAGTAATGTAGCACATAATATGAGCAAAATTAAGTAAATGATTTTTAAAATAAATGAAAATGAAAAATTTACGAGTATTTATACTGAAATATCTGTCGTTATAGTTCTATTCCTATCTAACATCAATAATGAATCAATTTCTCCCATTGCTATTAAGACAATCCCTCCACTTGGAACTGGTTCATTGAAGGTCAATTTTACACTTGTAGTACCATTTTTTATTAAATCGAACACTTCTGGTCCATTATCCTCTTGACTATTTGTAAGATTGAAAACAAAAAAGCAAAATCCTGCGTTGGCATATCTAAACATAGATATGCCATTGCTTTCAGGTGTTCCTGCATATCCAATCGCTTCTTGCATGTCATGATATGCCCGCGCATACTTTCCGTTTGGAAAATCAAGGGAGTAAGGTGTTGTGGGATAAGTAACTCCTCCTGTTGTTATAGAAATATCTCTCAAATTAAAGTGACGAAAATAGAATGGAACATATTTTTGATGACCGACAAAGCTTCTATTATCAATCATTCCTAATATTATTCTTCTTGGGACTTGGTCCATCCATAAATTTGCGTTAAACTCCGTTCGGTGTTCGCTTATAAATAGTGATTTTAATGAAGTTTTTCTCATAGGGTAGCGTGCTGGTTTTAATTCTAACTTTTTTGAAATATCGAAGGCTAGACTGTCCATTAGTTCAATTTTCTTAACATAAAGCTTGCATGACTGGATTTCCAAGTGATATGTAGGCGCAGTATCCCATGGAGCGCTTATCAAAAATTTGGATTCGTTAGGTAATAATTCAATGTCCACTTCACATTGATTAACTAAATATCGCGGTTGATTGCAAATATCAATATCTAATTTGGCCATAAATTGAGCACTTTTAGGTTTTCCATCCTCGAAAAATAATCTCTTCCTTGATTTATAGCCATAATTAGTTTCAATTACTCCTGCATCAGTTTGAGTATCTCCATCGTCGTAATATCCTGCTACAGAGAGATATGAATTTTTTACACTTTGCGGATAAGTGAGCTCATAATCGAAAATACTTTTATAAGCCATAAGAGAATTTCCTTCAAATACTTGGGTACCATTTATACTCATTCGACAATTTTTCCAAATTGTGTGTCCAATGAGCTGACATATACCTACATTATCATCTTTATCTATATCAACGAGCTTTCCGTCCTTTTCTTTTTTTATTCTTAGTTCAGTAAAAATATAACATTTGGCCAAATCAATATAATTTGTTGTTGCGTGAATTTTAAAATGAAACGGTGTAATATTTACAGGGTTAAGAGTTAGTAATTCGATGAAAGATGAGTTGCTAATACTAACATTTGTACTGGGAGTTTCGAAAAAAGAGAGTGCATTAGTTATTGCATTGCCAGAATCGCGATCAATTTTTTGATGAATGGACATTTTTAATTATTTAATATAGACCGAAGGTATCTATTTTTTGACGTTTTCTTTTTTGAATAGAAGAGGGACGTTTTCCTATTATGATTTGATGACTATTTTCTTTTGAATGGTGAATTTTCCTTTTGAGGCCTTTTATACTACTTTTTCTAGCTCGTATTCCTGTACCGAATTGTTTTGGTATCCCTCCTTGCTCAAGAAGTCTATTTAAGCCGCGCTTTCCCTCATTTATTACATTCTGCTTCAGATTTAATTGTGGACTTTCTTTATCTGATTGGACATTTTCTGCATTCTCTAATATTCTCCCCCCAGTTGCTAAAGCCTCTTTAGCTACAGCTGTGCCCGCGCGTTTTGCATAAGGTAAAAGAAAGCGCCAAAAATGTCTGAGTACATCTCCGACACCACCTCCGGTTTGTCTACCGTATCCTCGTTGATAAGGAGCAAGTCCACGGAAATAATGTATAGGCTCATTGGAGCCTTCCCCTATCTGATTAATAGAGATATGATAATCGTCATATCCAACTGTTCTGGTGTCGAATGGAATATGAACCATGTTATGATAAATCTATGATAATTTAATTTAAAAAATGATCAGAATTTGAATGCTTAAATAGTAGGGTGGAAATGTATCGTCATAACAACAAACAAATTAGGATTCTAAATTCTATATTTAATAAATAAATAAATTTAAAACAAAAGTATTATAAAATCTATTTTTATTAATTTAAAAAATAATCTATTCTCATTAATTCATATCATTTGATGTTCCTTCTCCAGATTGTTTCCAGGCTTTTCTTCGACGTCTCCGCTCAGCTCCACAGCGATTCTTTAAAAGATTATAATTTTATTCATTATTAAGTGTATAAATTCAGGTTAAGAGGAAACATAATTTAAATGATTAAACGAACCATTCCATGTCCCTGTCCTCGGTTCTCCTGGATTATTGATGAAGTACATTCATCCATCTGGACTGACTCAATCTAAAAATATTTTTAAAAAGGAACAATATTCAAAATTTACATTAAGAGGATAGGAGCCCATTTCACGATAAGCAAGATCATAAACATTTTCAGAACTTGCTGGTTGTGAAATATTCCTGCCTGAAAAATTAATTTAGAAAAATAAATCAAGTTAAATATATACTTCCAGATTTTTTTCGCCTTTTTTGTATTTCTGGTTGCCAGTCAGGATCATTATTGTCATCATCGGAAAGTTCTACGTCGGTCCAATCATCGCAATAGATTGAAGGGGGTGCCGGTAGATCGGACTCTGTCGAAATATGGAAAACGGGTGTTGTTGTGTCCCGTTCCAAATGTTCAAGAGCCCATTTATTTTTTAGCTCGGTACAATCCTTAGGAAAAATAAAAATAAATTTAATAAAAAATTAAAAATTTAAAAATATATTAATTAAAAACTATAAAAAGTTTAAATTTAATAGTTGTTGAAATATACCTCCAAGTTCGACTCGTCCTCCCAAGTTATTGAGTCATAACCATAATTTTTCCATTTAATTAAATATTGCCTATGTCTTTGTCCTGTCCTTTCATGTTGCACAATTCTAGTGGTTAGAATTGATTGAACTTCGAATTCTCCTTCAATATTTGGAGAAGGTGTTGTTTGTCTCGGTGGAGTCGTAAGACCATTTCTTGAAGGAGGTCGTAAATTAAACATAATTTTTCTATAAAAATTGATTAAAAATTTAAAATAAAAAGATCAATTAAAAATTAAATAAAAAGGGTGAAAAATGTTAAAGTGATGATAAAATTGGGGCAAAAAGAGATAAAATCAAAATGAAACTAAAAATGATGAAAACTATAACCGAAAATCAAGTATCATGACCAAGGTCGGTCCCCAAAAATTTAGGTCTCCTGACCAAGGCCGGTCCCCCAAAAGTTCGGGTCTCCTGACCAAGGCCGGTCCCCAAAAGTTCGGGTCTCCTGACCAAGGCCGGTCCCCAAAAGTTCGGGTCTCCTGACCAAGGCCGGTCCCCAAAAGTTCGGGTCTCCTGACCAAGGCCGGTCCCCAAAAGTTCGGGTCTCCTGACCAAGGCCGGTCCCCAAAAGTTCGGGTCTCCTGACCAAGGCCGGTCCCAAAATCAAGGTAGGGCCCAAACTAAATTTAAATATTTTATTAAAATGGGAAATTAGGAAAGGAAAAATCAACCTATCTATATATATAAAAGGAATGTTTGTTTGTGTTTGTTTGTCCTTTTATAGACAAATGTTTTTATAGTAAGGTTTGTGGAGATTTCGAAAGAAGAAAAATATTTAAATAAAAAATAAATAGTTAAAAAATAAATAAATAAAATTAATATTTAAATTAAAAATAAATAATAAAATAAATAAATCGAATTTAAATTAAAAATTAATAAAAAAATTTTTAATTAAAAAATTTAAATAAATAAATAAAATTTAAAAATAAAAAATATAAATGAAAATAAATGAAAAAAGTTCCATTTATATATTGAAGTCGAGGTCGTTTATTCAATAATTTTTTATTGCACTTTTTGACTTTTGCCGACGATTTTTCTGTCAAAATGAAGACCAGAAGATCACCACAGAAAATGGTGGTATGATCACCACAAACCCAATTTTTAAAAATATTTTTAAATTAAAAGAAAGTATTTTTATTCGCGAATCAAGATAAGATCTGGAAAAGAAAATTTTAATAAAAAAAGGAATTTTTTTATTTTATTCACGCTTTTATCTGATCAAGGTCAATCGCATAAAAATGTCACGCACGCGAAAAATAATTCAAAAATAGATGTAAAACCCAAAAGATCACCCATAATAATATCACCTGGTATTTTAAATTGAACATTTGGTATTTTGACTTTTTGATATTTTGTAAGTTTAACATTTTGACGTTTTGACATTTTGTAAGTTTGATATTTTGACCATGGTAGTATTATAAAGAATGTTGGTATAATCCGAAAAGAGCTTATTTTCTTATCCCTCCCAAGATCAAAAAATCATTTTTTTTATTTTTAACGATTTTCGGCATTTTTATCTCCTCCCTTTCCTCCCCTATCTTTAATAATAATTTATTTTTAATTTATAATTTAATTTTTAATTTATTTATTTAAATGTATACTGTATTATTCCTGGATCATTTGCACGCGAAAAAATTTTTTAAAAATAGTTGGAATCCAAAAAATATCTGGAACCCAGAAATCCAAAAAGAGCTTATTTTCTTATCCCTCCCAAGATCAAAAAATCATTTTAATTTTTTTAATGATTTTCGACCTTTTTTATTTTCTCCCCTATTTTTAATAATAATTTATTTTTAATTTATAATTTAATTTTTAATTTATTTAAATGTATACTGTATTATTCCTGGATCATTCGCACGCGAAAAATAATTTTAAAAAATAGCTGGAATCCGCAAAAAATAACCGGAACCCAAAAGATCAATTATTGTTGTAGGGGAAGGGTTAAATACAGAGAATTTTGGTCTCCTTTGATTTCTAAAGGCATCACTTTGTCTCACTGATTTTGGGTATTTCGCCAATTTGGAGTATCACTTGTCAATCAATCATTTGTGACAGGTATCTGTCAATCAAAATCATTCACAGGGTTTAGGTGATTTCTAAAGGCATCACTTTGTCTCACTGATTTTGGGTATTTCGCCAATTTGGAGTATCACTTGTCAATCAATCATTTGTGACAGGTATCTGTCAATCAAAATCATTCACAGGGTTTAGGCTTCTCTTTGATTTTCACCCCCTCCATTTTGTTACACTGTTACAAAATGGATTTACAAAGAAGGGTAATCAATCAACCAGTGACAGGTACATGTAAACACATGTACCTATAAATCAAAATCATCCAATAGGTCTTGATTTCCCTCGAAAATCACCCATTAGGTCTTGACTTTCCTTTGATTTTTACCGAAAACCACCCCAAAGGTTTTGATTTTCCTCTTGTGACGAAGTGTCCACTGGCGAAATGTCCGAATTTGGTGTTACAAAGTGGTGGGGGTTACTACTAGTTGTTTACATTCTGTCATTAGTTCGGGTCCTGCTGCAGCATGTATCGCACTATTTAATTTTCCACCTTCTATAAAAATTTAAAATAAAATTAAACAACTTAAAAACCATCTAGGAGTGCTGAATTTGCAGAATTGACAATAACATCAACTGCCAATTTCGTTATATCACCTCTTGTTACGAAAACTTTCTCCTTCTTTTGCAAAATGTCCTCGATTGAATGACGAGCTTTCTTTTTCAATGGAGACGTACTCAGATCACACGCTTAAATTATTTAATTTCAAGAAAGTTTAAGCAAAAAATAATTATTATCAACTGAACTTAACCCACTTTAATGACCTTCCATACACATTTCAAATTTTTGATATAAAACCTAAAACTCAACAACCCTGTACATAGAAAATTTTAAATGAACGAAATCAGCATTTTGCGAGAAATTTAATTCATAAAAATAAATACTTACAATCCCCCATTACATCCTGCTCTCCAGTAATCTCCACCCCTTTATTTTTGAAACATTCCCCGCTTTGCCGGAGTGCTAAAAGTTTTGACTTTCTTTCTTCTACTTTTTTTGAATATTCTTGTTCTATTTTTAATTTTTCTTTATTAACTAAATCAATGTCCTCTTGGATTTTTTTTATCTTTACACCAGTCTTTTTCTCATCTTCTTCAAATTTTGTCATAGCTTTCTGTTTATTTTCTTCAATTTTAGTCAACTTAGTACTAGCCTTATTTTTTTCCAAATCCATAGAGATTAACTCCTCTTCAAGTTTAGTTAATTTTAAATTCTTTTGTTCTTTTAATTTTTCAATGGCCTCCTCCTCTTTGGTTATTTCATTATCAACACTCTCAAACTTCCGCTTGTGAGATTTACTCATAATTAAAATCTAAAAATAATTAATTTATTGAAATTTTTAACTAAAAATAAGCCTAACACTATTACAAAAAATATAAATTTAACTAGTAACTATTAGTAAGTATTAATATCTAATATTTAAATTACGCGCAAAAAAACGCTTATTAAAAATGAAAAATATGAAGATTTTTAAGTCCCTACTTGAAATTCAAAATGTAAACAGTTTGGCGAACTGTTTGACTATTTTTGCCGGCACTCTTTTGTCGGTAGGGTTATCTGAGTACCGCCATCTGAGCCCCAGTACAAACGGAGCCATCTCAGTACCAAAAAGTTTTTGTAACGAAAAGTGGTTTTTTCTTCATTTTAATCTTCATCCATTTTTATAACTTATTTTATTTGATTATTATATTTATTCTTTTTTTTTTATGGTTCATCAAAAATACTTAAGTTTTGGAAAAACGCTGGTATTGAGATGATCCCCTATTCCAGGGACTGAAATGGCGGTACTCAGTTGGCCCATTCCGCTCTTTTGTATTGCAAGATTACATAATATTTTACAGAGCGCCTATGACTTGTGCAAAAGACGTAGAAAATTGACCAGTGTGAGATTAGAGAAATTTCACATGACCTGCTATATTCCGAAATGTACACACTTACTGCGTATTTTGCACACTGAGTCGCCTATAACAGACGCGTAGAAAAACATTTAATCTTGTCGTTGTGACGCAATCTCTTTCTGAAAAATCAACACGCGTGAGAAAATTGCCGTGATTTTTTGTACTTTTCTTATTTTAAAAATTTGCAAACGCATGTTATCTTCACAAATAGATTAAATTTTAAGAGCCACTTTTATTTTGACCATTATTTGACCAGAAAATTTTAGTAAGCAGGAATTCTTAACCTCAAAATAATCTACATTTGACGAAAAGAAACAATGCAAATGTGATGCAAAAAAAATTAGGAAACGAATTTAGTATTAACTAGCGCCTCTCCATTTTTATAGGAATATATTTTTGTTTAGATTTATTTTAAAATTTTTACCATTCTTACACTAATGTTAATTTTAATATTTTCAGTGATTTATGTATTGAATCAAATTAATTTTATTTTATAACATCATGCAGATTTTGAGCCTAATATAAAAAACAAGTTTGAGACAAAATGACCTACTGACAAAATCTTACTCGTGCAGAAATTGGTATTTTTTAAAAATTATTTATTTGGCTATTTAAGCAAGTTAAAGTAGTCGGTCTTCTTATATGAGAAGTTTTTAAACAAAAAATACATAACTTACCATTAATATTTTTTTAAAAGTTTCTCCACAAAGGAAATGTATAATTTGTGAAGAAATTAATACATTTTCACTGACTTTAATTTTCCAAACAAAACTTTGCTGTTTTGTTGTTTCATTAATTTTTTGGTTTTTTATTACTAAATTTGGGTAGCCTTTAATTGATTTAAATATTTCAAAAAGTAATTCGTTTGGTAGTGCCTTATTGTTAGATTGTTGTTTTTTTGTTAAAGTCATTTTGTTACAAGAAAAGGATTTAAAATTTTTCTGTTGTTTTTTTACATTATTTAAGGCTTTTGAATATTTTTCGAAATTTTTCTAAAAGTTTCCTGTATTTTAAAACAAAAGTTAGTCTTTTTTTAATTGAATAGTTAAATTGATAATTTTTCAAAAATCAAGAGGTAAAAAATAAGGAAAAAGGTTATAAAAAAATTTAGAAAGTTTAAAAAATATTAAAACATTTCTGAATTTATTAAATATTTTTAAAAAATAAATCCAAAACCAAAAGAATTTAGTGCTTGGCTGACAGCGCATAAGTAGATATAGAAAAATCGTTAAACCAAGACATTCGCTTCGATAAAAATTAATTAACAGCTCTCTATAAATAAAATAATTTATAAAGGAGAATATTTTTTAAAAATAAAATTTTTTTTTAAATCTTTAAAAATATATTTTGTTTCATCCAAACAGAAAAAGAATTGAAATTTTTAAAAATTTTACTAAATATTCTACCGTATTCGGCGTGATAACATACGACATTATGTAAAATTTAAATAGAAAGGTTAATTTAATTATTTTTTGTTTTTAATTATTTTTTTTAATTTGTGAAATCCTGTATATTAAATCACGTAGCTTGAAAATTTTGAAATCTAATGAAGATCGAGAATTTTGAATTAAATTTTAAATTATTTTTTTCGAATTATTGATTACAAAATATCTTTAACAATTGCTTTTTGCGCAAACAATTTTGATTGTCTTTACCTCCAGATCAATGACAGGGCGATAATTTGATCAATCGAAGCACTAAATCAAAAACACATATAACCCTTATTTTTTACCTTCCATTTATTTAATTTCTCTCATTTTGTTACACTTTTATATCTCCAAATCACTGTACCGAAAGTTGAAAAATGAATTTTATTAAATAATAAATTTAATTAATTTTCTGATGGATGAAGATATTTATACAATTCCAACATCCTTAACTCATATTAAACAGCCACATAATAATATTGATTTTATTCATACTAATGTAGTTAGTATTTTTGTTGATTCAGAATGGAGTGGAGGTAGTGCTACTTCAGAATGTTTTATTCAACATTGTCCAGCAATTTATATTCCTTCTCCATTACAAATTCCGCAAACTGTTAAACATATTTATAGGTTTTTAAAAAAAATATTTTTCTCAATTTACTTTTGTTTTTTAAATAAAGCAATTCGTTTTATTTTATTTTAGTCGACTTGCTGCTTCTGCTAATGAATTGGATCAAGGAGTTCCAGAATTATTAATTTCACTTGTTGGTAATTGTTTTTTTTCCAGAAGAAATATTTATTTATTTTTATCAGTCCTTTTAAATCTTTTTATTATTTTTTTGAAATATTTTGATTTATTTATTTGGATATACTATAGTATACCGGACGCAAAATTTTTTATCAAAAGACATACCATTCGATTCGTCTCGACGAGCTGAGTCGAATGGTACTACTCTCATGATGCGGAAATGCCTAAAAGTCGAGATACAAGCCCCTAAAATTCGAAAACCCAAAGGGGGGAGTAAGCACATTTTTGGGGTGAAAATTTCAAATATGTGTATAATAGCTCATTCGAAAGAGCTCGTCGAGATCTATCGAATGAGATGAAAATCATCGTGATTGAACGATTATGAACAAAGTTATGAAGGATCGAAGTTTAATGGAAACACGCCAAACTTGGACCTATATGGAGTGTTTTATCACTTCTTCGTGTGAGAGCCCATCCCTGGTTGGCTTTTTGGTACATGCGTTATTCTACAGCTATAATTACAACAAAATAATTAATTCAGCGAAAACAATTTATGAGCAGCCGCGGTAATCACATAGAGGAGCTTACTCCCCTCTATGGTTTTTCGATTTTCAGGGACCAGTATCTCGGTTCATAGGAATTTCCGCATCATGAGAGTAGTACCATTCGACTCAGCTCGTCGAGACGAATCGAATGGTATGTCTTTTGATACAAAATTTTGCGTCCGGTATACTATAGTACAGCCATTTATTTTTTAAATTAATTAATTAAAATAAAATCTTTATTTTTTCATTTAATATATCTCTTTGATTATTTTTAATAAAATAATTACTATTTTTAATTTAATATTTAAAAATCTTTTTTTTTTGTTAATTAATAATTCATTTTATGCTTAAAAAACAAATACCAATTTTTTAAAAGAATAAAAAATAACTTTTATTTTTGGCCAATGAAATGATAACTAATTAATTATCACTAATTATTATTAAATAGTTATTTTTGAAATAAAATTATATTAATTTTTAATGACGTAGAAAAGAGAAGATTAAGAGTAAATATATCAAATAAAAATATTTTTTCTTCAAATTTTATGTTAATTTATTTAAGAATTTTTAAATAAAGCCAAAGCATTATCTAATAATTTTTCTAATTTTGGAGATAATTCGTTATTTAATTTCCAAGCAAATTCACCATCTTTAGCAAGTTGATGTAAATTAGAAAAATCGCTTAAATCAACAGCCCAAAGTTGTGCCTAAAATAAATAAATAATTTTAAAATTTAATTAAATATTTATTTATCTCAGTCCAGGCATTGTCAGTATCTTTAGGCCATTCTGGCCATTTATCTTCTATATTTATTTGTTCATTTTGAATATTATCTCCATTAATAACAGCTATATTTCCATCTTTTTGCCCAGGCAAAAGATTAGTTTTACTACTAATTGTGTGTATATCTGGATCAGGAAGTCCTAATTGTAGTAATAATTGGGCAAGAAATTCATCAACCATTTGAGGACTTGGAGAGAGTGACCAACGTGAAGGAAGTCGATCAGAAGGAAATTGTTGAACTAACACCTTTTTAATTTTAATTTAATAATTAAATAAATGTTTTATAAAGAATTAATATAAATATATTTATTAAAATACATTAAAAATTGATTTGTCAGAATTTCCACTTGAATTACTTAAATTACTAGAAGAAGAATCCTCATCATTATTATAACGTTGAAAAATAGCATATTGTAATAAAATATTTGGACCAAAACGGGGAAAATTTCCACGTCCTCCTAAACCACAACGACCTTTTGGATTTAAAGGTAAACCATTCCCATTCAAAATAATTGAATTATTTAATATATTTTCTCCTTTTTCAATTAAAGATAAAAATTGAGAAAGTCTTTTCTGTCTCCATTGACGACCAATTTCTAGAATATTTTGAATAGAAACATCTTGAACATTTTTTTGTATATCTAAGGGGAATTGATCAATTGGTAAAGAATAATTGTTAGGACGGTAATTAGGTAAAAGTTTAAGCCAATTACGAAGAGATGGGTCAATCTAAAGGAAAAAGAAGAAAAAATTATTATTTGAAAATCAAAAAATTTTTTGACAAGAATAACTCGGAGAATTTAAAATAATTTTGAGAAACATGAGATAGGTAAAGATAATAAATGAGCTCAAAATGGGAACAAAGTAACCGCAGAGCTATAACTTATTTTATATTTATCAAAAATTGTTGACTCAAGCATGGTTCGACTCATCTCGACGAGCTGAGTCGAATGACACTAATATCCAGTGGTTGGAAGCTCGTACCAAAATTCGTACTCGTACTCGTCCTCGTACTCGTACTTTGGTACGAAGTACGAGTACGAGTACGAGGGAAAAAAATGACTAAAATACGAGGTACGAGGCATAAGTACGAGCTCGTACTCAAGTACTTAAGGTTTAAATTTTCGCCAAATTTCTTTCTTTCTTTTCCATGTGGAAATAAAATGTTCACTCCATTCCTCTTCCCCCAGTTTATTTTTACAAGCGAGAAAAGAAAAGGAATGTTTATATATATGTAATTTACTTATTTTTCCCAAGTATGCATCTATGGTTTAGTGGTTAGTGCGTTAGTCTGTTTTAGTAAATTGGTTGAGGTTCGAATCCTCTAATAATGGAAATAAATATTGAGTAGATTAATTGCTGCTAGAGTTAGTTCTGTTTTCAAATTTTTGAAACAAAATTAAAGCAGAAATTTTCGTCTACGGCACTAAAAAAAGTGCAATTTTTGGCAACAGATGTTTGAAAATTTTAAAAATTTTTGCCTGCGGCGCTGAAAATGATGAATTTTTGGCAACTAAAGTGCAATAATTTTTCAAAATTTTCGCCTGTGGCGCTATAAAAAAACTAAATTTATGAAAATTTACCAAGAACGCAAGAAAAAAATATAAGGAAAGTACGAGGTACGAGTACGAGTACGAGGGCAAAAATAAGACTGGTACGAGGTACGAGTACGAGGAAAAAAATATGGCTGTACGAGGTACGAGTACGAGTACGAGGGAAAAAAATTGGATGGTACGAAGTACGAGTACGAGCAAAATTGAAATTTCCAACCACTGCTAATATCTCAATTTTATGACAATTATAAACGGAGTTATAGCTCTTCGGTACAATGGGCTTGCGGTACATCGGAGTGTACCCACAAAAATATTAAAAAAAATATTATTAAAAAATAATAAAATTAAAAAAACCTTTAATCTTAATGTCCCTTCAATATATTCCCATTTTGTTTCTTTTTCTGTTAACAATCTTTGAGTAAAAGAATTAAAATCTAGCAAAAGGCTTGTCTTATCATGTTCAGTTTTTTGAATATTTTGTTTAATTTCAACATTTTCTTTATAAATATTATTCCATAAATTAATAGCTAAATTACTCCAAAAACCTCCATTTGTTTTATACCGAAAATTTTGTACCTAATTTTGTCAAAAAAAATTAAAAAAAAATTAAAAAATAACCGAAGGGTTTTTGTAAACAGTGCAATATTTTCGTTTAGAAGAGTTTTGTGATGAATAATTATTTAAATTAATATAATCATTACTTGTATTTTGTGAATAACAAGAAAAATCATTAGAAGCACCAAATCGGCAACAGGCAAGAATTATAAGAGAAAAGGGTGTTAAAGGAGGAGGTAAACAAGGACGTAAACTGTTAAAAAAATTAAAAATAATTTTTTAAAATTAAAAAAGAATAATAAATTAATAAACAACCTAAAACTAATTGCTAAAGCATAACGTTGACTTATCCAAATTTCTTTAACATTTTTCTTTTCTAATTTCCATGCAGAACTAATAAGAATTGTTAAAAATAAAGGCCAACAAAATAAATGTAAAAAAGCCAAAAATTCTACAAGTGAAAGTTTAGCAATCCAATGTTGAGATGGACAGCGAGGATTAGCATATCCACCTAAAGATTGGCAAGAAGGTCGTTTTTCAGGAAGAAGTTGACGTTGACATTCACTTGATTGATGTAGAAGAACATCTTTAAAATTATTTTTTTAAATAATTAGAAGAGTTTTTTTGGTTATTCTCAGAGAGAAAAGGTAATTTTTGGATTATTTATAAAATAAAATATTATAAACAAACTAAAATCTGATGTAAATAATTGTTTAAATGTCCAAATAAAAGTTTCACTTAAAACTGCTGGTTGAGCACTAAGATCAGGAAATGTAGTTGATTTTAAAATAATTGTTGAAATAATTATTAATAAAGAATAAAATAACAAAAATGGTAAAAATATTTTAAAAACCAAAATTTTAATTTTAACAAGTAATTGTCCAATTATTGAAAATAAAGGTAAATAAATAAATAAAGTTCTAATAAATTCATATAAAATAAAAAATGCCCAAAATATACGTAATTCATATGTTAAATTTAAATTATTATTTTTATTATTATAACGTCCATTATTTGAATAAGTTATTATTAAACGAATTATTAAAAGTAAAAAAAGAAATATTCCATTTAAAATTATATCAATTAATAAAGATAAACGTTTTCCATTCCAATTAATTAATTGACCCCAACATATTAATACCTTAAATATAAATAAATTTAAATAAAAATTAAGAATTAAACCCAAATAGAATCAATTAACCAACAAAGAGCCCATAACCATAAAAATTGTTCAATCCATCCAGATATAAAACATCCAGGTTGGGCAACTGACCAACAAAGAAAAATCAAATAAATTAGCCTAAATGTTAATGATAACAAATATTTAACTATTGGAGTTGAATAAAATAATGCTAAAGTTTTTGGAGTAGTAATTACTGGAAGAAATAAAGAAACACGTGGAGAAAGAAGTCTTGTAAAAGAAGTACCACCACCGTCAATTCCTGCTGCACCAGCTGAATTTGAGCCAAGTAAAAGACGACTTGAACGACTTTGCCTTTAAATAATTGCTAAATAAAATTACTAAAATTAAATTTAACCTTCTGCTTCGCTCAGAAAAGCTTCCACTCCCCCCTCCATCACAAAACATAAGAGAACGTCTATCCGGACTAGGACGTCGACTTCCTAAAACATTTGTTTGTTTCAGTCTCTGTCCTTTTGAAGATAACAATTTACGAGGCTGATTATGAGTTTTACGATCAATTTCAAGCATTAAAGTTCTGTTGTCCTCTACTGAACGCATTTGAGATGCCGATGGCAAAAATGAGTCAGTAACTGTACTGTTATCGTTTGTATTCATCTGAGAGAAAAGGAATTAATTTAATTAATTTATTTTTTAAAGAAATTTTAAATTAAGATTTCTTCTGATTACTTATTTGTTCACACTTTGTCAATAATTTATTATATTTTTAATTAAAATATTAATTTATTTTATTTACTTGATTAATTTGGTCTGTTTCATCAATTCCTTCATTGCCAATATTTACAGTATCAACAGGAATTAAAACTCCAGAATTAGACCGACGATCTTCAATTACTTCTCCTCTTCCTCCTATAGGACAACCAAATTGGGCACTTCGTAAAGAGTGAATACTATTATTAGCAGAAGATGAACGAACATTATTTGGATAACGACCATCTTCAAGTAATGCAACTGTTGGACTTGTTTGAAGCTTTGATGATCTTTGTAATGAATTCTCCTATTTTTTAATAAATTTTATTATTTTTTAAAATTATTTATAATTTACATACTTGAATATTTGGACGAATCCAAAAAATAATTGGAAAAACAAATAATGAACTCATTAAAATTTTAATCCAATCAGGAATTATATAAAAATTACAAATTGTTTTTTGTACATTAATTTGGCCATAAAGAAAATTTTGAATATAATGTTGGCAACATTCATGTAAAATAAATGAATTAGCATTTGCCTAATTTTTAAATTTATTTATTTATCTTTAAATTTATTTAATAAAACTTCAAAAGCTAATTGAATTAAAGTCAATTTCCGATAAGCAGAAGGTAAAGGACGGCATAAATAATTATAAGCCTTTGATTGACTTTTTAATTGTGCAGAATTGAGTATTTTTAAAGAAAAATTAATTAATTGATTAGAAAGTCTTTTTAAAGATTTTTTATAAAAAATCCATTGATTACATTTATTTGATAATTCTTTTGAACATTTTGCCAAAATAATTGAAAGTGCCATTGGATCATTTGAATGAGCACAAAAAAGTAAAACATTTTCTGTTTGAAGTAAAAATAAAGACCAAAAAGAAAATATTCTAAAAGAAATTTCTAAATCTTTATTTTGTTGATTTTGTAATTTTGTTGAAAATAATTCAGGTAAAAAAAAGAAATTATTACAAAGACCATCAGATAATTCTGTCTTTAAATATTTTTTAAATTAATTAATTTATTTATTTTTAAAATTATTTTAAAGAAATTATTTAAAAAAGGAAAAGTCAAATATTTAATTTAAAAATAATTAAATTAAAAAAATTACCACAAATTGATTAAATTTATAAGCAATATTTTCATCAATATAATCCAAATGTTTTATACCAAGAAAATGATCAAGAATTATAAAATTAAAAAAATGCTATAATAATTAAAATAATTTAAAAATATTTATTTACCTTATTTTCACTTTCATTTGCCCATTTAATTAAAAATTCTGAATTTATAGGTAAAGGTATATTTTGATTTAATAAAGAAGACAAAATATTTAAACGTTCATTTTCAGGTAATTTTAAAGAAATAAAAAGAAATTCAAAATATTGTTTTTCATTAAATTGACCTTCTAAACATATAAAATTTAAAGGACTAGAAATTCCCAATTTGCATGCTAATTCTAAAGGTCTAGCCCATTCATTCACTTCTGGTGCACTTCTAATAAGTAAATCTAAAGCCTTAATTTTTATTTTTAAAATTTATAATTATTTAATTTAATTTTTTTTTGTTTAAATTTATTTACTTTTTCACTAATTTTATCCAATTTATGAGCTGGTAAAAAAGCAAGTAATGAATGTTCAGATGTTGAAACAGTCAAAAGAAGTTGAAATAAATAATTTTTAGCTTCTATAAAAATTTAAATAAATTAAAAAAATATTAAAAAAAATTAATTACCTATAATCTCACTTTCTAAATAACGTCCAGTTGTTGCTAAAGCCACCATTCGCAACTCTCTTTCTAACCAAAATTCAAAAGAATTATGTTCAAATACAGAACTTTGAAAGAGAGAAAATGCTGATTTTATTAAAACACATAATTCACTTATATCCTTTTTTAAAATAAATAAAAATAATTAATTTATATTCTCAAATAAAATATTAAAATTTAATTAATTAATTAATCACTTCAATTTTAATTAAAAAAAAATTAATTTATTTCTAAGTTTATATTAGGCTTATTATTAAATAAAAAATGATAGAAAAAAGATATTTTTATTTAATCAATTAATTTACCTGAACAACAAGTGATGGTACTCCACATTGTGAATAAATAACCAATTCTAATAAAGAAGATAAATTTACTCCACAAAAAATTAATAAAGGTAAAGGTTTTCTTTCATTTGAAAGTGAAGAAGAAAGAAGAATAGTAGTTGGTGAATTTGGAGCAGAAATTGGAGTTTGTGAATGTGATAAAGAACCAGAAATTGAACATTTTTCTTCTGGAACTCCAATTAATAATGCTTTAAAGTTAAATTCTTTAAAAAAATTTTTCTAAAAATTTTGCCTGGAGGAGGCATTGACAATTTAATAGCAGTACATGCACGAAATATCATCATACTTTTCTCATTTGGATTATTTTTATTCCAAATTAAATATAAAGTATTAATTCTTGAATCAACCATATGAATAGAAGGTTCTTTTTTTGATAATAATGAATAATTTGTTTCTTTAGTTGAAATATTATGCTTAAAAATAAAATTAAATTAAATAAGAATTAAATAAATTTTGATTATAATTTTAAAAAATTAGGGACGAAAATGCCAAAATATTTAATCAAAAATTTAATAAAATGTTAATTAATTTTATTTAAATTTTTTTAAAATATTTAGTAATTTATTTTAACACTTTTTAGACTTTAAAATAAAAGCATTACAATATTTGCTGAATTAATTCCAATTAACAAAGTCTCTTCAGGGTTATCTCTCTGTAAAAGGGCTGATCGTAATGCTTTTGAAGCAGTATAAGCTAATGGATCATTATGTTCTCCACTAGTTATTACCCAAAGACCACAACGTCCAAAAAGTTGACAAAGACCTCTTTCAAGTCTTTCAGAGTTCTAATATTTATAAAACATTCTTTTTTAATTTTAAAAATTAAAAACTTCAAAACTAAAAGAATTTCCAGTACCAACAAGTGAAATTAATAATTCTGGAACTCCTTGATCCAATTCATTAGCAGAAGCAGCAAGTCGACTAAAATAAAATAAAACGAATTGCTTTATTTAAAAAACAAAAGTAAATTGAGAAAAATATTTTTTTTAAAAACCTATAAATATGTTTAACAGTTTGCGGAATTTGTAATGGAGAAGGAATATAAATTGCTGGACAATGTTGAATAAAACATTCTGAAGTAGCACTACCTCCACTCCATTCTGAATCAACAAAAATACTAACTACATTAGTATGAATAAAATCAATATTATTATGTGGCTGTTTAATATGAGTTAAGGATGTTGGAATTGTATAAATATCTTCATCCATCAGAAAATTAATTAAATTTATTATTTAATTAAATTCATTTTTCAACTTTCGGTACAGTGATTTGGAGATATAAAAGTGTAACAAAATGAGAGAAATTAAATAAATGGAAGGTAAAAAATAAGGGTTATATGTGTTTTTGATTTAGTGCTTCGATTGATCAAATTATCGCCCTGTCATTGATCTGAGGTAAAGACAATCAAAATTGTTTGCGCAAAAAAGCAATTGTTAAAGATATTTTGTAATCAATAATTCGAAAAAAATAATTATAAAATAAAATGTAATTCAAAATTCTCGATCTTCATTAGATTTTCAAAATTTTCAAGTAAGATACACCTTTATATTTAAATTTTAAATAGTGTATGTGATCACGCCGAATACTGTGGAATATTTAAAATTTTGTAAAAATTTAATTTTTGTTTTTTATTTGGTGAAAAATTGGTTCAATAAACTACCCTTTAAGTTTTGGACAGAATGCTATTTGATATTTATTGAAAAATGGTCATAGGTAGGCTATGGACAAAATGGTCAGACGTGAATTAATATGCTTAATTTACCGATTTTGTTACACGCTAACAATAATATTCACAATCAGCGTAATAATTATCTGTAATATTTCCATAGTCCGGACTGTGCTGTTCATTGGTTTTTATTTATGTTTTATTTTATTTAGATTTGTTTTTGTAATTATTAAAATGAGCGATGGAATTATACAAGAAGAACGTGAACGACTTTTATTCGAGTATTTTATCGTAGCAGGGTTAAATGACAAAAAAAAATCTGATGAATTTCCAGCACAGTCTTCAGATGGAAAATTAAATAATTGGGAAGCGAAGGCTCCGATAACTGATATTTGTGTTATAATTTCAAGTGCTGGCGAGACAGTTTGTTTTTTACAATTAGAATGATTTTGAAATTATTTTTATACTTCTAATGTCAATTCCAAAGATTTAAGGTTATTTTGATTTTAGACGCCTGTTGACTACGAAAGGATAGAAACAACACCTTCTGGCTATCCGGCTGATTTAAATCACGGTTCTCTTCGTTCTTCCGCATGCTTTGTTTGTTTCAAACGGGGTTATCATAAACCTCCTCTTATTGACCTTGGAATTCTTGACGAAAGCAGAGGCGAAAAACCAATGAGTGTATGTTGAGTTTACTAATTATTAAGTCAATTTTTTTAAATTTTCTGGCTGTCCTTGGATTCGTTTTAGATTATATTTTCTTTATCGATTGAATTTTCAATTTTAGGACGCAATTGTAATCGATAAAACCCCTTATGGCCTCTCAGCGAATATTAGCAATAGTAATTCTCAAAGCCTTTACTTTACAATTAGACGTGCTCAACCAGATGCTACTCCACATCAACTTGTCATCACAGATATATGTGTTATTTTAGAAAACAAAAAGGAGCAGCCTCCTCACACTTACTACAAAATTCAAAAAAATCTAAATAGAGTTAGTTTTAAAAATTTAAGAAAAATTTAGCGTTTGGCAAAAAATTGTCACTCATTTCAATCTAATGATTTTGTTTATTTTTACTTGATCATTTTTTCAGAGTATGCTTGGTTCAGAAGTATTCATTTGTTATAAAAAGTCCCAGATGATTTGTAAACGGTTAGCTTATAGAGCAAGTGTTCTTGATTGTTTTCCACGACTTAAAAATGATGACGACTCAATTCTTGTACAAAATGTTCCAAAATTTTTCCTTCCAATGGGAGCTTCAATTGAGGCTTGGCCTGAACGTTGTGTTGGCGCTGAAAAGAATTCTAGTTCTCGAACATTTAGTACTTGTGTTTTTACTGACGAGGTAATAATATATTTTAAGATTTTCCAAATCTCTAATTTTTCTTTAAGGCCTATACAAAATATTATGGCGCTTCTGTAACATTTTACGAGCCATATACTGATACTTTGAGCGAAGAACAATTGGAAAAATTGGATTTAGGAGATGGAAGCTATAGAAAAGTCCCTAAATCCTCTGAAACTTCATCTTCAATAAGCTCAAAATCTATTGATGAAAAAGAAGTTATAGGAGAAGATGAAATTGTTGCTGCAATAACTCATGAAAATTACCTCTATTATTGTAACAAGGCGATTTGTATAGTTTCTCGTTATCCGTTCTTCGAGCCTTTCAGAAGATTTCTCTTCTTTTTATTAAATGCTGTAACTGTTGGATCATCTAAAATTCCTATTGAACGATATATTTCACATTTGGTATGTTTATTTTTTTCCAGCTCTAAAAGAATAATTTAATTATATTTTTTTAAGATGTATGAAGTGCCATTTCCATCTCCAGCAAGGCCAAGAATATTGTTAGAGCTTGGAAATGATATGATCGAATTAGAGAGTAGTGATGACAGTCAAATCCCATTAACTGGTGCTAATTTTGTTGATACATTAAAATGCCTTGGCACAGAAAATTTGCTTTATGCTTTTCTTCTTACACTTCTAGAGCAAAAAGTATGGAATTTGTTATTTAAAGTTGAATTTTTATACATTATAAGATTTTGGTTCATTCTCTTCGTCCTTGGCTTTTAGCATCAGTTACGGAAACTTTTTGTGCCATGATTTTTCCTTTCTCTTGGCATTTGCCATATATTCCACAGTGTCCTTTGGAAGTTGCCGATATTTTTCATGCTCCTCTTTCATTTATGGCTGGTGTTGATTCAAGGTACTTTTAATTATTTTTCCAAAAAATTTAAAATTATTTTTAGATATTTTGACTTAAAAGACGATCCTCCCTCTGATGTGATCTGTTTTGATTTGGACACAGCAACAATAAGCAAATCAAATGTTCGAAAATTTTATAAATTGGATATGTTGCCTAAAAAACCTTTGAAAAGACTTCATAATGTTCTAGAAGCTATTTTTCGTAAAGCTACTACTGAAAAATCATCTTCAAGAAGTGCTAAAGACAATGAAAAATTACATATGCAACGAATACAGTCAGAAACAGAAATTCGAGAAGCATTTCTCAAGTATTTTTTAAAATTCATTTTATATGTTATTAAAATCATTTTAGATTTATTTGCTCCCTAATGGATGGTTATTTGGATTATCTTCGTCCACTTTTAAGTTCTCCAAAAAGTGAAGAAGAATTAGACATTAACCGTCTATTTGATTGGAATCTTTTTTTACATTCTCGTGATAAGCACTCTTTTGGATTCTATCAAAAATTTCGCGAGACAACTTGCTTTATTCGATTTATTGAAGAACGATCTGGTGCTTTATCCGAAAGAGGAGGGAATGGCTCTGTAGATCGTAGTATTTATTATATATTTTTCGATGATTGCATTTCAAAAATTAGAGCAGGTTTTTTGTTTGTTTATTGATTAAATATATCCTATTGATAATTACATTTTTTGACTTTAGAATTACAAAATGTGTTGAATGTTAGAGACAAAACTGCAGCCAAAGAGCGTGTAAATAATTTACGATTGCTAGATGCTGAATCAATTCGTGCTAATCGTACTGTGGTTATTCAAGCTCCACAAATGCTCAATCCAGAATTCAAAGATTCTGCCTTCACTTACACTTCATTCCCGCATAATTTTTCTGATAAACTTTTTGAACGTGATTATATTCGCAATAAAGCTGCATCGCGACCGCCTCAACATTCTATTTTTTCTACTACAAAACTAGGTTAATTAATTTTTAAACATGTTATATTTCAATCATTTAGGCAATAAAAATTTTATTGTTTTACGGACAAGACAAGAAATTAGAAAATCAATGGCGGATACTTCAAAACTTTACCAACAAAATATAATGCTTTGGCCTCGTTCTGTTCTTTTCTTTGCCTATTCAATTTGGTTTATGCAACTCCCATCTATGCTAGCTTTAGCAAGGAGCAAGAAGAAAATGCTGATTCTTGGATTAAGAGTTTATTTTTGTTAAAATAATATTTCTAATTTATATCTTCTAATATAATAAAATATTTTCATTTGAAGGTATTTTATCATTTCTTGGTTATTTTTATAAAAAAAAATTATGATTTATTCTCAAATTTGACCTTTAAATGACCTTTATTTGTGTATTTTAAAAATTACTTTTTAGGTAATTTCTCGAATGGAACAGTTGATGTTACCTATTCATGATCAAATGTGCTACAGAGTACTCATGCAACTCTGTGGTGATAATGACCATCCTGAATTGGCCGTTTATATTCTACGCAAAATGCTTCGTTCGGGCATTGTTCCAAATGCTGTTACCTATAAAATTTATCACCAAGCATTAATAAAAGTAAAATAAATTAAAAATTGATTCATTTTATTAATTTCAGAGTAAATGGCCTTGTGAAAAAAGAATTTGGGCAATAAATGCTTGGAGAAGGCTACGATTATGTTTAGAAATTTGTATCCGGTTTAGAATGATGCTGCCTCAGTTTGAAACTTCTTCTGACTTTGTGGAACAAGAATCGCTATCAAAAAATACTTCTGACGAAATAGCAAATAATGCAGAAGATGAACATAGCATTGTTTGTGAAAATGGTAGGAGTATAAATTTGTTTCGACTAATTGTAAGGAAAATTTAATTAATTAAGGTTTCATTAATGACGAGAAGACAGCAAATGAAGATGAAAATACTTCTATTTTACAAAATCATCACTTGAATGATGTTACCAGTACCGATAATTACATTGATCCATTGGGTGCAGAGATTTTGGACAAAAAACGCAAAGAAGCTAGCACTGCTACTAATCAATCCAAAAATAAACCGTTAATAGAAAAAGTTCAATCACGCCAAAAAAAGTCACCTAATGGCAAAAATGCAATTATTAAATTGAAAAACACATCTTTCATAAGTCCAAGTCGAGAAAAATTTATGAAGGAGCATTCAGTTTCACCTTTTGCTTTAGAAGAATCAGAACCTTCATTTACAGACAAAATATCATTAAATAGCGAAAGGAAGAAACGTCGATCACTTCGAATAGGAGGATCTTGGTTTAAGAATTTTGCTTCAAATTCACCCATTTTTAATTCATTAATAAATCGGAGTCAAACTACTGGTAAGAAAAAATTTCAATAAATTTATTTACTTATTTTCTAGAAAATCTTGAAAAAATGAGCAGAGATGGCGGTAGCAGTATTAACTCTGATGGTGCATCTGCATCTACTTCAGGTCTATCTGTAACTCCGAATCTTTTCACATTAGCAAATAAAATGAGGAAGAAAGCATTGAGAAGTTTGTTTTTAACTTTTAAATAATTAAATTATACTCTAATAATTAATTTTTTCAGCATATAATGATGTTCTGGGTCCAGCAACTGAACTTCTAGAACGCTCTGGAATCAATCCCGCTCGAATACTCAGTGAAGCAAAATTAAATCTTAGTAAATCCTATCAAAATGCCGATCAATCTTTACTTTCTGAAATTTCTTCATCTAATAATAATTTGTTGGAAGCAGGCGGAGATTTTTTCTTTGTATAATTTTTTTCTTTTGAGATTTATTTTAATTTATATTTAAAGCTTTGCACAAGAAATGCTAAGGATCTTATATCAATTAGTTATTGGATGCAGGATGTTATTCCTGATGATAATACTGAACTCAAAAATGTCTGGTTAACAAAAGAACAAAATGATAATTCTCTCTCACCAGAGGACTTTCTTGGTTATTTTTTTTAATTAAATAGAATAATCAAAAAATATTTTTGTTAGATGTTTTTCTCTGTTCCTCATCGATTTGCTCAAATTGCGAGCAGACTGTATATGATGATGAACTTACTCTTGGTTGGGTTGTTGATGATGCTAATTTAAATAGCGTTTGCCCTCATTGCCAGCACAATTTTTTGCCTTCACTTAAAGTTTGTATAAGAGTAAGACAACAGCAACAAATTCCTATTGATCAACAACAAAGTCCTAATTCTACAGTGAATTCTTCATTTTCGGTGTCAAACACATCTGGAAAAGTTAGTAATGTTTAAAAGCATATCTATTTAAAAATTACTAGATTTTTTAATAAATTTTATGCATTTTGTATTTGTTACTATTCTAGTTTTTTATTTTTAGATAGTTCAAGCCTTCACTGTTCCTTATGTCAATCCGTTGGTGTTACGGCGCGAATTGGAGACACTTTTAATAGAAGATGGTCAGTCAATTCTCGGAAGGCCTTCAGTGCGCATCTCTCACCCAATTATATTTTGGAATATGTTTTACTATTGTCGTCGTCTTGAACTTCCAACACATTTGCTTACTTGGGTATCTCCAGCTGTTGTCATTCATTGTGTACAAAACATGTTAAGACTACCTTCACAAGAAGATGAGGACATTGCAGCTCAAAAATGTTAAAATACTGGTGAGATATTTTATCCATTTATTGTCTTTAAAAATAAAAATTAGCCAACTATTTAAATTAAAATAAACAAATTTCGATGTAAAATTCAATTTTTATTTATGACCGTATGTGCATAATTATATAATTCTGTCCTTTTTTAAAAAAGTTTATCTTTTTGATAATTTTTTGTAATTAACATAAAACGGGTAACTAACCAAAGACAGGTAATAAGATTTTTTTTCAATTTTATTCTTAATAATCCTGTCGTCATGGTAATCCTTCGTCTATGTTTTTTCTTTTACTAGTGGTTTTCGACACATAACCGCCTTCCTCTCTATCTATCTCTATCAAGCATTGTTCTATTTCTGTCTTTTTTCATCTTTGCCATAAAAGAATCTACGCAAGGCTACGTATTATAACGTTTTTTATTAAATATTTCTCTGTTTTTTTAAGAAAACCTTCAATAACTCGGGTAAAGCGCCAAGCCCTTCAAGTGCACATTGCATTATTTCTTTGGCCTAATTGAATAAATTTCCATGGTTTCCTTGTTATATTTTTTACTATATCATTTACAATCAACCTGCTTCACTTCACTTTATTTGCGCAAAAATTAGTCAAACTCATTGTTAAAAGACATTTCCTTTCTTAAAAACATATGATTACATTTAAAACTATGCCAACAAATTTGAAAATCGCGTAATTTATATAAATTTTGTCAACAACTTATATTTTCTTCACATTATAATCCGCTGGTTCCAATTTTCCATGTTTCACAACTCACATTTTTCTCGTTAAAGGTCAATTCAGAATAGCTCGCATAACTTTTTTAATTTCAAACCATTTAAGATAATTTTTACGATAGCGAAAAGTTTGAAAAGTAGATTTTCACGTTGGACCGATCAGATCAGTTCATTCAAAAAAAAGTTATGTCCAAAGACTCCCCAACCCAATTTTTATATGTTTCTAATGCTTGCCTTTTATTAATTTTTATTTTAGAATAACTTTTTTTATTAAATGGATACTGACAGAACACGGGCACTTTTTGCCCCACTAATTCAACGGCCAACACTAACTGATCAATTACTTAATAGACCTCCATTCAAATTTCTTCATGACATCATTCAAGAAATTCTTAAATCTACAGGTTATCCTTCTGGACTTTTCACAGATGATGAACTTGATTCGACCAAAGCTTCATCATCACGTGATAATAAAATTGCTTTTCTTCAAAAGCTTATTGACGTACTTAATATCGAAGGTCAACTGGACGATCTAAAACCTGCCAAAATTGTTGCTGGTAAAGAACCAGAATTAACAAATATTTTGCTTCAATCATTAGCCATTGAAGCGGCTGCATTCAAGCAGAAAAAGGAGAAAAAGTCAAGTTCATCTAAATTAAAAAGCAGCAAAACCTCATCCAAAAGCAATGAAAAAGTTGAAAAAAGTAAAGAAAGGGATAGTTCAAAATCACGTAACAAAACCTCTTCCAAGTTAAAAACAACTGATGAAAATCAAAAGAAAGAGAAGGTTTTAGAAGATTCTTCAAAAATTCGCAAGGCTAAGAAAGAAGAAACAGCATCTGATACGAAGATTAGGAGTAAAGAAAAGAAGAGTTCTACTTCAAAAGAAAAGTCAAAGGATTTAAAGGATAGTAAAGAGAGGAAAAAGAATAAGTCAGATTCTGTTTCTAAAAATGGAACAAAAGTTTCTGGAGCTGAACTGCCTGTTTCTACTTTACCCATTTCATCTGTAAAACAACAGATTGCTCAACCTCAGACCGAATTGCTTTATAATTCTAGCCTTCCAACTACTCAAAGGACCCCACCGGGCAGGGAGTCGAGCGGTGGAACTTCAAAAGGAGATTCTGGAGTCGAATCTGGAATCGCAGAAGAGACAGGGGCTGACAGTGAAAGGCATGATTTATCTGAGAGGTCTATTGCAGCAAAAATTAGGTTATTTATATATTCATTTTAAAAGGATTGTTTCAATTTTAGTCGACAAGAGTTTATTGAAGATAATTCTACACCAGATCTGCTTCCATCTCAACCTTTGAGACCTGGTACAGCGATTGGACGACCTCAAACAGCAATTGGAAGACCAGGAACAGCAGTTGCTCGTCCAGCGCCCCCAAAACCAAAGAAAAACATTATAGCTACAAATTTAAATGAGGAAGACACTTCAACACTTGTAGAAAATAAAATGTTGAATTTAATTTTGGATGATGAGAAAGAAGAAATAAAAAATGATGATTCTTGGTGGAATGGAGATTTAATTGTTGAAGCTGAAGAGGATGAGAATTTAATGTCAAATTTTACTGGTGCAAATATTAATAAATTGGCAGAAAGCAATGAAGAACATGGAGTTCTTGTAAATAAAATAATTGAGAATACGAGAGAATTGGAAAAAGATCAAATTAAGGTTTTTATTAATTTTTATTGTAATTAACCAAATGATTAAAAAAAACTTCTTTCTTACAGTCCACCTTTAGTTAATTGTCCTTTAATTTTTATTAACTTTAAAGGTTGATGATACTTTTACTGAAGGTGATTCTCTTGACATGCATGAACAAATAAGAGTTCGTGCTGAAATAGAAACAACACAAAAGTCACTTCAAAAAATGACACAATATGTACAACCAATGGTTAGGACATTAGAGTTTGTTGTTGACGATTTTGATTCAATGCTGCGTGAATTGGAAGAAACAAGAAAACAAATTGTTATTTTGGAAAGAAAATTAGCAGAACAAACAGTCAATGCAGATTCTGAAGCAAACAAATTAAATATTTCGATACAATTGGTCGATAACGACATTCAACATATTAAAGAACAAATTGCCAGTTCTATGGCTATAATTTTACAAAATGAAACAAAATTATCAGAATTACTAATATTCCCTTAAAAATAATCTTTCTTTCTATTTAAAAAATAGTTTCGGTTTTAATAGATTTTTTTTCTATCCCAAAGATTCTCTTTGTGCCTTAAAGTTATGCATATGCGATCTTTTTATCGTGATCTTTAAAATTCTAAAATTTATTTAATTTTTCAAAATAAAATTTATTTAACATGTTTTTTTAATGTTTGTATATTTTTAATATTTAAATTAATTTTTAGAATGATTCTTGTACAATAAATTGCCATTTTTCTTGTCAACACTTTCCTTGGGTTAATGACTTTGGATTTTAACAAGTGTTTGTTCAAGAATTTTTTTATTTAATAATTGACTTTTTTTAATGAATATATGATTCTTTATTTTTTTCGTTAATTACCTTTTAATAATTTGGACTGATAATAATTATAATTTTGTAGTCAAAAAAGGACTAAAATTAGTTATATTTTTGGAAAAACTTTCTTTTATTTTTTGACAACAAAATAATTATAAATGTTTCGATACAATGATAATTTGTTTTCCTTTTTTCTCATAAAAAAGTACAATTTTAATATAATATGTGATTAATATATGTAAATGATAATATTCTGATTTAACTTTTAATTACCTATTTTTATATAAATTTTATTAAAATTTATTACGTTGCCTGGACTATTTACCTATTTAGAAAGACATTTGACGTTAAAATAAGTTAATCCTTTTGTTGTTTTAATGTTATGATTTTAATTATCTTAAATTCATAACTTAAATTAATTTAAAAGCTTAACAGTTCAGTTTACGAATTTTTCTCTGTATTTTTTTTTTTTATTTTTATTTAATTTTTAATAAATTAAATTTAATAAAATCAGAATATTATATTATTTTCAAAAATTATTCAATTGGCATTAATCCTTATAAAATTGCATTTAAAGCTTTGCCTCTCTTTTTCGGGTTGCTTACTAATGGATTGAATTTTTAAAAAATTAAAAGAAAAATTTATTTTTTATGAAGAATATTAAAAATTCTATCCATTTTATTGCCATTTTATTTACTCATTTCTTTTAAATTAAAAATACTCTTAAAATTATGTATTTCTCTAAAAAAGATTGATTTTATCGGTCTCATTCTCTCCTAACTTTTATTATAAAATTAGTATATAAAAATTATTTTATCAACAATACTCAATAAATATTAAAAAAAAAATATTATTTTAAATATATATTTTTTTTAATTTCTTAAATTTAATTAAATATTTTATTTAAAAATATATAGAAATGTCACAAAAAGAAGGAACAAGTTCATCAAATTCAAATTTTTCTTCTCAAGTTGTTTGTGTACGAAATGATTTTTTGACATTGGAGTATCACAATAATAAACCATTATTTAAATCAATTCGTCAAGCAGTGCGTTTTTTAAACAATTAAAATTTTACTAATTAAATTAGAGGAAATCCTCTTTTTATTTATTGTAATTGGCTTCATTGTCTCTTATTTTTGCAATTTAATTTTAAAATTTTAATTTTTAGACTTTTCATTTATCAAAAATGGGAATAAAAAGAAAAGACGGACATTTTCTAAACATTGAAGAAGCTTTATATTTAACAGAAATTGGTGCAGCGATAGTTGTTGATCAAAAAGGAAATCAATTAGCAATTTCACAATTATATACTCTTTTAGGGAATTTATGTGTTTCTTTATTAAAGTTATATTTATTTAAATTAAATTTAAATATATTTTTAATTTTAAAGATATACAGTATTTGTTAATTTGGTTAAATCTGGTTATATTGTTAAAAAACCTTTACAAAAGAAAAATGAAGAAATTAAACAATCTTTGGGTTATTCAGTCAAAATGAGAACTTTTCAATTTCCTAAAGAATTAATGGATCAAGTATGAATTTTTCGACAGTTTTTTTAATTATTTTTTTAAATTATATTTTTATTTTTTTAGTTTCCTTGTGTTTATTCACTTAATGCTTCAGGTCCTTTTTCTCGCTTTTCTCTTTGTCTTCATCTTCCACAAATTAATATTAATTCTGAATTTACTAAACTTTTTAAATCAGATTCAGAAAATGAAAATATTAAACTTACAGATTTGAATGGTCAGATGGCAGAAAAAGTTAAAAAAGTAAAATAAATAAATTTAATTAATTAAAATATTTGAGAATTAACATAATTTAAAAACTTTTTTTATTTTTTATTAGTTTGAATTTCAACTTCTTTCAAAAATTCGTCGATTTGACAGAGAACCTTGGGAATGTTTAAGGCCTAGATATTGGCCTAGTTTTCATTCCCTTCATTCTTGTGAAAATTGGGCAACTTATCAAATTCGTAAAGAGGCTATACTTAAAAATTCTCAGAACAGAAGAGGAAATAAAAGAGGAAGAAGAGAAGAAGATGAGAAGAAAAAGTAAATATTTTTTTAAATTTAAATTATTCAAAAACAAAAGTTTTTTTTTAATCAGAAAACTTGGCTACGATTATGAAGTTTATAGAAAAAGTACTACTGAAAAACCTTTATACAGAGTTTTGGTTATTAAGTAAAAATATTTTTATAATTATTTCAAAATTATTTTATTATTTTTTGTTAGTGATACCTTTTCTTCTGATTATCCAAACTTTTCTGAACTTGAATATATAACAGAAATGCCTTTAAATGAATCAAATAATGATGAACAAAAAATAAATAATAATAATAATTGTCAATTATCTCCTTTAATTGTTGCTTATGGTTCTCCAAATTGTTTACAATTTATACAAGTTTTTTTAAATTTATAATATTATTTTTTATTTTTAATAGATTCAAAAGGGAGAACTTCAAAACCTTTGTGTTCCTCAAAATGATTTTGGAGAATTTGTTGATATTATTTAAATAAAATTTTAAAAATTGATGTGTGAAATTTTTCTTCAAAAAACAAAAAATTTTAATGAAAAAAAGATAAATTAAAAGAATATTAATTTTTAAAAGAAGATAAATATTTACTATTATTTAATTTAATATTTTTAATATTTTCTAGGTGTAATTAAAATATTTAATTATTTGCTAAATAAGAGATTTCTTTATTATTTTAGGATAATTTTAATCCCAATATCAACAGCAGTTTATGTTCAGACCTTTTTTAAATAAAT
This sequence comes from Meloidogyne chitwoodi, assembly GCA_015183035.1. Taxonomy (NCBI): domain Eukaryota; kingdom Metazoa; phylum Nematoda; class Chromadorea; order Rhabditida; family Meloidogynidae; genus Meloidogyne; species Meloidogyne chitwoodi. Next base: position 750,200 of record JACZZP010000010.1, read on the forward strand.
TGAATTGTTGTCGTTTAAGTGTTGCAGAATTAACAAAATTATTATTTATTTTTATAAATTGCTAAAAAACTAACTATAAAAGAGAGATGGTTTAACTCATTTAACAACTTCAACAAAAGCAACAACTAATAACTTCTATTGCCTTGTTCCATGGATCTGATCGCCTATTTGATCTTTGCTATATTCTGCGCCGTTGCTGGATATGTAAGTTTTATTTTATTTTTTATTAAAATAATTTGTTTAAAATTTTTTTTATTTTTTTTTTAGTTTGCTGGCAGCTATATGCGTCAATTGCAAATGAAAGGCGGGGCGAAAAAGTCAAAGTCAAAGGTGGGCAGAGCGCATTCGACGGAGACGGCACACAGCGCAAAGAAGAGAAGATAGAGAGAGGAACGAAATAAAAGATAGTGAAATTCGAAAATGGATAAGTCTAAATATTGTTGTAATTCTTCCTTTTTTGTCAATGTATAATTTTACTGTAATTCTCCTTCTATTATTGTAATTATATGCCATATACCTATATATATTTTTTGAAAAATAAATTTTGTAAAAGAGACGAATTTTTTATATAATTTTAGTATTTAAAAAAGATTATTGTTAACTAATGAATAGATTATAATCTGTTTTTTTTATTCTTTTGAACTTGTAAAATTATTATCTATTAAATTTTAGGCTTATCGACAGATTAAAAGTCCTTTTAAATAATAATTTAATTTTTAAAATTTATTTTTGTCTAATTATTTAAATAATTTTGTTTTACAGATTTTGCTCTATCTACTTTATTGCAACCTTTTACCTTAAAATAGATTTTGAAAATATTTTGTTTAAATTTTTTTTAATTTTCTAGTATTTCCCGGAAGGAAATTGGATCAATTTAATCCTTCTAATTTACACATAAATTCTTTGGAACATTTTCCTCAATAAAAACTAGTAAATAATAATAGTATTATTTTTTCTTTTTTTAAATAAAAAGTTAAAAAGAAGAGCAGGCGTGTTTTTAAATATTGCCAGCTGTTTAAGTTAATGAAGAAAAATTAAAAAAACACTAAATATCCATTCTAAACATTCATTATTTTACCCAAAAGAGTATATTTATTTGGCAATAATAGAAGGAAAAAGGAGAACTTGAAAAAAAAGAATTTTCGTTCGTACGTCAGATTGAAAGAAAAAATAAAGTTTAAAAAAAATATAAACTAAATAAATATATTTAAATTGCCCAACTGTTTTTAGTTATTTTTCGTTGCATTAAAATTGATCACAAAAGAAATGGGGGCGGATAAATACTTTTTTTTATTCTTTCTCTGTTAGAGAAATAAAAGTTTTTAATTTAAAAGGATGGGGATGATTTGGCGCAAACAATAATTATTATTGTGATTTTTAATAAAATTTATTAATAAAGAAAATTTAAATTAATTAAAAATTGTTTTTATTTATATTATCAAATATATTTATACTAAAATGTTTATTTAAAATTTGTTTAAATTGAAAATTATATTAAAATTATTATATATTTATTTATTAAAAATAAATATGATTATATAATTTTAAAAAATATTAAACCTAAAAATCTTTAATTTATTTAATAATTATTAATTTTTTAAATAAAGTATTTAAATAAAAAAATCTTTCAAATAATTTAAATTAATTTTTTTTATTTTGCAATTTTTAAATTATGCGCCGTAATAACCCTTTATCTTTTATTTATTTCTTTTCAGATCTTTTTGGATATAAAAGAGAGAGTAGAGAGATAATATTAACTAAAAAAGCTTTTCCTCATTGATTTAATCGAGAAAATAAAAAAATAGTTTAAAAAAAATGAGGACAGCCGAAAAGCTGGAATTTTGTGTATAACATTTTTAAGATGAAAACTTAAAGAAAATAAGAAGAAAAAAATCTAGAATTTAGCAAAATAAAGGAATGGATCAGAAGAAAGAAAATAATAAAGAAGAAAAATATTTTCTTTTTTTCCTTTCTTTTAAAAATAAAATAAAATTATTGCTTTATTTTTTCATGGCCCGAGGTGAAAAGAAAATTAGCTAGATAATTTTCTTTTTTATTTTTATAAAAAAATAATTAAATACTAACTATGCCTGATTAAACCGGAAATAAATAAAAACATACTCTGATTTTTAAATAATAAAAAATAATTATTTTTTATTATTTTTTAATTTTTTAATATTTTTAAATAATTTAATAATTACCTATTAAAAAAATATAAAATATTTTTTTATTAAATATTAACTTCTAAAATTTATTAAAATTTAACCTCAAATATTTTTCATAGGAAACTTAAATTTTTTAAATAAAATTCCTAGAAAATTATTTTTTAATCTTTATTTTAATATTAATTTTTTAATTTTCTAAAATGATCTAAAATTTTAAAAATTATTTAATTTATTTTTTCTAAAAAATCAGATGTTTTTGTAAATAATAAAATTAATTTTTAGTCAAAAAATATTAAAATTAATTATGTAAATAATTTTTAAATAATTTTAAAATGTAAACAATAAATATATTTATTTATTTATTGTTTCTTTTAAATATTTTTATAAAAAAATACAAAAATTTTTAAAAAATTTCAAGTGATAGCTAACAAATAATAAAACGATATTTAAATTCTTTTATTTATTTTATTTAAAAACTATCTAGAAATTAGCTTAAAAATGACTAAAAATCAATATAATATATTTTTAAATATTTTATAAATTAAATTAAATTAATTATTTTTTATAAATATATTTTTATTAATTAATTATTTGTACAAATAAATAATTTATTTATTTAATTTATTTAAAAAATATTAAAAAAAAAGCATTTTAAATATTTTCTTTTTATTTTATTTAAATTTTTACAATTTTATTAAAATATACATATTTACGTTTATTTTATCAATTTTAATCATTATTTATTTATTTAAATAAATTCTTATTTTTTAAAAAATTTAGGAGAGCCAAAATTATATTTAAAAAAAATAGAGCCAAAAATTTGAACAAAAAGAAGAGCCAAAAAATTAAAAATAAAAATGCCGGGAGCACCCCGTTTTACCCAAAAGCCATCAATTCAACAAACGGCCTCAGGCGATTTATTAATGGAATGTCTTTTAGAAGCAGATCCTCCACCTGATGTTAAATGGCAACATGCTGGTATAGCAATAAATGCTTCTTCAAAAGTTTTATTAACATTAAATAAAGTTAGTGGAAATCTTTACAAGGCTAATTTGGTTATAAAGGCAAGTTTATTTTTTAATAAAATTAAATATTAGAAATATTTATTAGAATATACCTACATATTTTGTGTTTTTTTTAAATAATTTTTTGAATTATTTCTAAATTTTACTAATTTTCCCAAAATTTGTGAAATTTCTTCTAAATAATTAAAATTTTATCTTATTTTTCTTTAAATATATTTAGGAACCAAGTGCATCAGATGGTGGTGCTTATAAATGTACAGCAAGTAATCAATTTGGAGAATCAAATGCTAATATTAATTTAAATTTTGCTGGAGGAGAAGAACCAGGATCAACAGAAAAAGGGGCTAGAGGGCCTACTTTTGTTGGAAAGCCTAGAATCATGCCCAGGGACGGGGGCGCTTTGATTCTAATGGAATGTAAAGTGAAAAGCATAACAAGGCCTCAGGCAAAGGATTTTTTAAAATATTAAAAATAATTTAAATAAAAGAAATGTTAAAAATAAAATTAAAAAAATATTATTTTTTTAATTTTAGGCAAAGTGGAGCAAGGACGGTGTTCCCCTTCAAATGGGTAGCCTTTACCAAGATGTTTTTGCTGATTTAGGAGATGGAACTTATCTTTGTCAATTAGAAATTAGAGTAAATTTTTTTAATTAAATTTTAATTTTCTTCTCTAATAAAAAGAGGCCAACTGCTAATGATGCTGGACAATATCGTTGTAATATTAAAAATGATCAGGGAGAAACAAATGCTAATTTAAAATTGGATTTTCAACAAGAAGAAGCCCCATCTGATTCTGCTGGTTCTAGACGATCAAAAACTCCTTCTAGGCCTGGCACTCCTTCAAAAAAACATCGAGAAGGAACTCCTGGGGAAAAAAGGGAAAGAAGACATAAATCAAAATCTCGTGAAGGATCTCCTAAAAAACATATTCGTTCAAGAACGGCTACACCAACACAAGAAGTAGAAGGAGGATTAAAACCAAAAGATACAAGTCGAGAACTTACACGTATTTTTAAATATATTTAATTAATTAATTATTTTAATTTAATTATTTTTTAAAGCAAATAAAAGTCGTAAAGGATTAGAAAGTTCTGATAAAGGCCTTCCTCCAGCACCCAAAGATCGGACTAGACGAAGTAGAAGTCGTAGTAAAACACCAGCTCTTCTTCAAGGAGGACCAGAAGGCCATAAACGTGCACCTGTTATTATTGAGCCACTTAAATCACAGGTAAAAAATTAAATTAATTAATTAATTAAATTAAAAAATTAATAAATAAATAAAATATATTTTATTTATTTATTTTTCTCTCTTTAATATTATATTAATATTTAAAATGCTACTCAATTTAATAATTGAAATATTTTTACAAATTATATTTTTAATTTTCAACTTAATCAAATTTCTTTATTAAAATTAAAAAATTATTAAAAAATAGATTAATTATTTCAAATATATTTATTTATAATATCACAATATATATTCAAAAGTTTTATTATCACATTTATTTATTTTTAATTCTTTTTTAATTTTATTAAATTATTTTCCCCATCCACCTCTCCAACGTCCTCCACCATCTCCTCTCCAACGTCCTCCACCATCTCCTCTCCAACGTCCACCTCCTCCTCTCCATCTATTTCCTCCCCATCTCCATTGACGTTTCACACGATCTATTAATTAATAAAAATATTATTTAATTTTAAAGTTCAAAAAGTGAATTAATAAAAGAAATTTAGTCAACTTTCTTTTCTACAATAATTATTTTTTTACCTCACTAACTATATAATAAATTATTTAAAAATATATATTTAATTTAATTAAAAATAAAAAACCTCCTAAAAATCCTTCCATTTCTTCCTCATCAGCATTAATTTCTGTTGTTAACATAAATCCAAAAATTAAAGCAATAAATAACAGAAAAATTATTTGACGAGTAGAAAACATTTTTAAAATATTTTTAAAATTTCTGAAATTTTAAAATAATTATAAAAAAATATATATTTACTTAAAAATAATATTAAATGTTTAAATATATTTAATTTGTATTTTCTCTTAGCTTTTAAATAAAAATAATTTTCTTTTTATAAAGGGGTGTTTCAGTTAAATGATCAAAAATAATAATAATAATGTTCGTTCTAATTAGCGAATATTTTTTTATTAATTATTATAATATTTTGAAAAAAATTCGGCGAATAAAATTTTAATAAAAAATTAATTAATAAGCATAAATAAATAAAAACTCTTTCCTTTTCCTTTTTTTAATTTCTATTTTTATTTACTAAATAATTACTCCAAAGACCAAAAATAATAATATAATTTTTAACTTAAGATGGAAATGGAATTTATTTAATAAATTAACTTTTAACAAAAATAAAAAATAATAATATAATGATCATTAAACAAATGGTAGTACCTGATATTATTATTACTAATTATTGGGTAATTAATAAATAATTATTTTATAAAAAATAAATAAAATAATATTTTTAAATATATTAAATTAAAAAATAAATAAATTATTTTTAAAATTTATTTTAATTTCCGTGAAAATGAGTAAACATAAAATTAAAAAATAAATAAATTATTTTTAAAATTAATTTCATTTAAACTTTTGTAAAGAAATAATGAATATGTAGTAGTACATATCAGTGTTTTTTAATTTGAGTCAGCTAAATCTTTATTTTCTTTAAATATTTTATTTTCTCAATTTTATATTAAATATTTGTATTTATTATGAAAAAATAAATTATAAAATATTAAAAAAAATAAAATATAATTATTTTTAGAATGTTCATTTAAATGAATCTGTTAAATTAGAATGTGAATTGCAATGCCATACTTCCACTAAAATTAGTTGGACAAAGTTAGAAATTCTTTAAAATTATTAAATTAAAATTTAAATTAAAGAGATGATAAAAAACTACTTTTAACAACATCTAGTGGTTATAAAACATCTTTTGATGGTAAAATAGCAAAATTAGAAATAAATAGAATGAATAAAGAAAAAGAAGGATTATATAAAATAATAGCAAATAGTGATTTTGGAGAAATACAAAATTCAGCAATAATTAAATTAGAAGAAAAAGAAGAAAAAGAAGAAGAAAAAATGGAATTAGATATTAAAGAAGAAGAAAAAACAAGTAAAAAAAGACGTAAATCATCAAAATCACCAAAACCTCAAGATGGTGATGATGAACAAATTGTACCTGAAAAAAGAGTTCAAATTCATGTAAAATTAATTTTTATTTTATTTAAAATAAATAAATAAATAATTTTAATATATTTTTAAAATCTTTTTTAATTTTTCTTTAGAGTCCTTCTCCTTCTGTTGATGGTTCAACAATTGCTGAACATAAAGTTCCTACAAAAGTGGTTTGTCTTTTTTATTTTTAAATTAATTAATTAAATTATTTATTTTGTTTAAATTACTTTATCATTCACTTAATAATATATTAAAAAATATAAAGAGGATTACAATTTAATTCTGACTATTTTTATTTTATTAAAATTTAGGTGATATATTTACTTTCTTTTTTATACTAAAATAAAATGAGTAAATAAATAAATAAAAAAGTTTTAACACAAACAAAAACTTTAAAAAAATTCGATACATTTTTTAAAAAACTTTATTTTATTTTATTGACTAAGAAAAATTTTAAAATTTTTTTTTAATATTTATAAATTAAATAAATTTTCCAATAATAAATCTTAAATTATGTTATTAAACAACAAAAATAATAATAAAGAAAAAAATAAAATTTTAACAAAATCTTTTTCTGAAAATAATTTTGAAGAAAATTCCTCATCTAAAATTAAAGAAAAAAATAAAAATAAAATAAAAAAAGAAGAAGAATTTAATAAAAATAATCAAAGAAGAAGATTATCTAATGTTCATTTATTTATTTTAAGTAAAATTCCAAGTGGTCAGGCTAAAGAAAAATTTTTAAATGAATTAATAGATTATTCACCACCAATAAATAATAATAAAAATAATATTAATTTTATTCCTAATAATCAACAAAGTAGAAATTCTTTGGTAAGATAATAAATAAAAAAAAAGTGCTCCCGGAAAATTGAGCAGTAAAAAACTTTCAAGAAAATACAAAAATACTTGAAAAATAAATAAATCTTTTTATATATTTTTGTATTTTCTTGCAAGTTTTTTTTACTTTTTCTTCACTGCCCAATTTTCCTAGCACGAAAAAAAGAATTAATTAATTAATTATTAATTTTATTCAAAAAATTTATTTTATTTTTAGCATTTTTAATGTTTTTAGAAGAAGAAAAAAAGTAAAAGATTAATTATATTTTTTAAACTATATTTATTTATTTTTAAGTAAGAAGTGTCTGTTTGTGTTAACACTAATTGATTTATTATTTTAAGAACATTTTTTTTGGAAAAGTTAAAGGAAGTAAATTAATTTAATAAAAATAATTTAAATTTATTTTTTTATTTGTTTTTATTAAAATAATATAATTAATTTATTTAAAAATAATTAAGGTAATAACAGGAGAAGATGGAATTCCTTCTTCAGGACTTAAAATTCCCCCAGAAAGACGTAAAGAATTAATGAAAATGTGTGGAGGAGGAGATGAGTCTGAAGAAGATATTACAGAATCTATTTCTGAACAACCACCTTTAAAAAAAGATTTAAAAAAGCCTTCTGTTACAATTAATGAACCTCTTCTTCAAAAATCATCAAAAAATGGGGTAAGCAAAATTAAAAAAAATAAAATTAAATTAAGAGAATTTTAAAAATAAGAATTAATTAAAAAAAAAATAACCTTTTTTTTAAGTTTTATTTTTATTTTGCAGTGAAAAATATATGTTTTAAAAGAATTTTAGTTAAATAAATATTTTATGTTAATTTTTATTTTATTTATTTTCTTAATATTTAATTTATTAATTAATTTAAAAAAATAATATAATTTTTATTAAAATAAACACTTTGGTGTGTTTCTATTTTCTTTTATTCTTTATTTAAAAATTAAAAAAAAATTAATTTTCTTAGCACAGCTGTTAACATAAATAAATAAATAAATATTATCTCTAAACTATTTTCTTTAAAACTCTGTGATCTATTCATTTATTTATTTTTTCTTTTTTTAAATTCTTTTTCAATTACCTCTTATCATTTATTTAAAAAAAGGGTTAAATATATCCTTCAATAAATGTTTTTTTTATTAAAAAAAAATATTTTCACCTTTTTTTAAATTAAAGAAAAGAGAAAAAGCAATTTGATCTTTTCTTTTACAAAAAATATTAGTACCTGATTTATCAATATTTAATAAATTCTTTTTTTTTTCTTTTTGTTTGCCAAAAAAACAATGCAACAACCTTTTTATTTAAATAAATAAATAAATTGATTTTATTTTTTAAATATCTACTCTTTTTTAAATTAATTATATTCTTTGATTTTTATTAAAAATTAAAGTTCTATTAATTTTCATTTTATTTAAAATTTATTTAAATTTATTTAAAAAAATAAATAAATTATGCCAAATAAAATGATTAGAACAGAATCAAGAAAACAACAACCTTCTACTTCTTCTTCCCTTTCACTCTCTTATACGGTAAATAAATTAAATATTAAAATTCTGAAATTCTAAAAACTTATTAAAATACCCTAAAACTCTCCTACTAATTATTTAACTAAAAACATTTTAATTAATAAAATAAAAAATAAATAAATAAAAAAGGCTTCTTCTTCTTCTTATCCTTTAAAAAAAAGAATGGCTACATCAATAAAAATGAGTCCACCAATATCTCTTATTAAACAACAAAAAGATTCTTTATTAAATAATGATGAAAACCAAAATAATAATAATAATAATAATAAATTAGAATATAAAATTAGGCCAAATAAAAATTCTTCTAAACGTTTGTATGATTCTAGATATGAAAATCCAAAAGGATTAAGAGGAACTACTTTAATAGAATTAAAACAAACATCAATTAGAATAAAAGGATCCCCTTCCCCTAAAAGAGAAAAAATTGAACAAAATAATAATTATTATAATTATAATGATGAGGTTATTTTTTAATAAAAAAATAAAATTTAAATTTTATTTTTTAATTCCTAAATTTTTTATTTTTTAATTAATTAATTCTTTTATTTTCTTTTTTATTTAAAAAAATTAGACAAATATCTTTTTTAAAAAATTAATTAAATTATTTAATTAATCATAAAAAATTCTAATCTTTTTTTACAATACACATATTTTCTAAATTTTTTAAAAATAATTATTAAATATTTTATTTATTTTTTCTAATATTTTAAAAAATCATTATTTTTATTTCTTTTATTTAATTACTTCATTTTATTTAAATAATCTTTTTTCTATTTTTAATTATATTTTCTTTTCAATTAATTAATTTATTAATTTTGTTTTTATATGTTTTACAGGAAAATGAAAAAACACCAAAAATGGTTCAAGTTGGTCTCAGAAAAAAAGCTTCAACTACAACAAATTTAAACTTAAATAAAGATAAACAAATAAATGAAGAAGTAAGTTTTTTAAATTATTTTTTATTAAAATACTTTATTTTATTCTTCTTCTCTTCTCTTCTTTATTTATTAAATTAATTCTTTTGTTTTTTTTAAATATTTTGTTATTTATTTTAGTTAATTTATTTATTTAATTTATTTTGTTTTTTTTAAGAATGCAATTGAATTTTGTTATTTATTATTTATTTATTTTTTTTTTTATTTCCTGTTCTAATTGAATGATGTAATATATCTAGGTATATCTTTATTTATAATTTAATTAGATTGTATTAATAATTAAATTTTAATTTATTGATTTTCCCAAAAAAAAATTAATTTTAAAATTGTTATTTTCAAAGAAAATATTAATTATTTTTAATAATAATAAAAAATATATTTTTTCGGCAAATCAATTTAAAGATTAAAAATAAATGATCAATTAGTCATTTTTTGTTTACCTTTTTTTTAATTTATAAGAAGAGATTTGATTCTTTTTTTGTTAATTATTTGGCTTCAAGTCTTTTTTAGTTGCTCTTATAAAAATTATTTATTTTACTTTTTTTTTTTTAATTTTTGAAAGTGGCCACTCTTCTGTTTTATATTAATTTACTAAAAATAAATAATTTTAAAAAAATGAGTAACATTTAAAATTATAAAAAATTAAGAAATTCAATCAAATTATTTAATTAAAAAAGAATATTTTTATTTTATTAAAATAATAAAAATAAAATAATTTGATTGAATAAAATTAAATTATTTAAAAAATAACCTAAAAATGGACCAATCATTAAATAAAAAACAGAAAGAAAAGTCAAAATCAAAATCTCCAACACCAACACCTATTTCTGATGAAAAAAGGCGTTCAAGTACCCTTAGACAATTAGAAGGCCTTCAAGTTGGTAAAAAACGTGAACAACATGAATTTCAAGGAATTCAATTAAAAAGAGTTTCAAAAACTAAAAAAGAAGATAAAAAAGAAGAAATGGAAAGACCAGATTTAAAAAGAATAGAAAAAGCTTCAGAAAAGAGAGTTTCAATTCCTGAAGAGGAAACAGATTTAATTAGAAGAGATTCTTTACATCCTGAATGGAATGCTAGAGAAGCTACTGAATTAGAAGAATATCAAAAAAGAGCAAACATAAGGGTATTTTTAATAATAAACTTTTCTTAAAGTTTATTATTTTCTTTTTCTCTAACATTCTCTTATATTTTCTTTATCTTTTTTATATTATTTTGTTTTTATTAAATTAATTATTTAATAAATTAATTTAGAGGAGAAGTAGTGTTGATATGAGAAGAGAGTCAGTTTCTGATGTTTTAGAAAGACCACCTGTACCATTAAAAGAAATTGGAAAGAGTGGAACTCCAGCACGTATTGTTGAAATACCTGAAAATGTTACTGTTGTTGAAAGTAGGGAAAATTAATTTTAATATTTTTTATTTATTTTTAAAATTAATTTAATAATAATAATTTAAAAAAATAATAAAATAATTTAAAAAATAAATTAAAGATGAAGTAGCAATATTCAAATGTATAGTAGAGGGAAATCCAGCCCCAACATTTGTTTGGAAAAAAGGAGGAAGAGATGTTCCATTAACTGGAAGAGTTCGTTGTAACACAGATGGTGAAACTGGGTCAATTAGTTTAATAATTGGCAAATGTAGACATCAAGATGAAGATGATTATTCTTTACAAGTTTCTAATAAAAATGGATCAGATTCTGCTTCAGCTAAATTATTAGTTACTTCTGGAATTGAATCAAATTTAGATTTTAGAGCAACACTTAAAAAAAGAGAAACAAGTATTTCAGAAAAACAAAAACAAGATAGTCAAGATTTTTCAAGAAGTGAAGCTGATAGAAGGTTAAAAATAAATAAATATTTTAAAATATTTTAAATTTTAAGAGCTTCAATATTTACTGGAAAACGTGAAGAACGTTGGGTAGAACCATTACCTGATAAAGCTCATTTTCAACAACAAGTAAATAAAATAGCTCAATTAAAATGTATTTATTCTCGTCCAAATGCTAAAGTTAGATGGATGAAAGACAGAAAAGAAATATTTTCTGGAGGACTTAAATATAAAATTTTAATTGAAAAACAGGCAATAACATTAGTTATTAATAATCCAGACCCAGATGATAGCGGAAAATATACTTGTGAAGCAAATGGAATTCCAACACATTCTATGGTAATTTTTTAATTAAATTTTAAATTTAAAATTAAAAAATAAAAAGGTAACAGTTGAAGAACCTCCAATGAAATATAATTTTTTGGTTCCTTTGCCAAATACAATGGAAATATATAGAACAAAACAAGGAATTCTAACTTGTAAACTTAACAGTGCTCGTGCCCCTCTTGTTTGGCATAGGGGAGGAAAACCAATTGACCCGTAAGTTTTTTTGATTAGATTATTTTATTTTATTATTTTTTAGAAATGATCCTCGTTTTATTATTGAAAAAGATACAACAGGACGTTTTACAATAACAATAAAAGTTGTTGAACAAATAGATCAAGCAGAATGGACTGCTTTTGTTAGTAAAGATGTCTTATCAAAATGTAATGTTTACGTAGAAGAGCCAAGAGATACTTTTGTTGTTCCATTAAAATCACAAAGAGCAAACGAAAAAGAAAATGCAACATTTGAATGTGATACTAATGATAAAGATATTGAAGTAGAATGGTTTCATGATGGAATTAAAATTAAAATGGATGGTGCTCATTTTAAGGTATTAAAGAAGAAAAAGATAATTATTTTATTATTTTTTTAAATAATTTTAAGGAAGAAAAAGTTGGAAGAAAACGTCGTTTAATAATAACAGGTGTTAAAATAGAAGATCATGGTGAATATAAATGTACAACAAAAGATGATAAAACAATGGCACAATTAATTGTTGATCCTTTAAATAAATTTATTGTAAAATTAGAAGATAAAGAAGTTTTTGAAAAAGAAGATGTTAATTTAAAATGTGAGACAAAAGATACTAGAACACCTGGACAATGGTTTAGAAATGGAAAATCAATTAGTTCAATGCCTGGTTCTAAATATGAATTTCAATCAAGAAGTGGTGTTCACACAATGAAAATTAGTAAAATTGAAATGGTATTTATTTTTTAAAATTAAGAATTTATTTATTTAATTATTTTAAGAATGAAGCGGATCGTTATGAAGTAGAAGTAGCTGGACTTAAAGGTTCTTGTAATGTTACAGTTTTAGAAGCTGAAAGAAAACCAGTAATTAATTGGAAACCTCAAAAAATTGAATGTGAAGCAGGAAAAGAAAAAAGAGTAAAAATACCTTTTCAAGTAAAAGGTACTCGTCGAGGAGATCCAAAACCAATACTTTTAAAAAATGGAAAGCCTGTAGATTTGGATAAAATGAAGGATTTAGTTGAAGTAAAATTTATTTATTTTTTTCAAATTTTAAATAAATTTTTGGATTCTCTATAGTACATAGGGGGTATCTGAAGTCCTTTATTTTTTCCTAAAATAAATTTAAAAATAAAATTAAGAAAATAAATATTTATTTTTAAAGGTTGTAATTAATGGAGATATTGCTGAAATTATTTTCAAAAATCCTCAGAAAGGTGACGCTGCTAAATGGGCATTAAAACTAGAAAATACTGGTGGAGAATCTGCTTTAGCTCCATTTGAGTTAATTGTTAGAGATAAACCTAAAGTGCCAAAAGGACCTTTGGAAACGACAGATGTTACTTCTGAAAGTTGTAAATTGAAATGGAAACCTGCTGACCCAGATGAAATGGCCCCAACACGTGGATATATTGTTGAAATGCAAGATGGGCGTGGAGGTCCTTGGAAAAAAATTGGAGAAACTAAAGGAACTGAATTTCCTGTTAATGGATTAAAAGAACATGGAGAATATAAATTTAGAATTAAAGCATTTAATGAAATTGGAGAATCTGATCCTCTTGTTGGAGAAACTATTCTTGCTAAAAATCCTTATACGGTAGAATTGAAAATTAAAAATTATATTTGAACATTTTTTTCTTCAATTTTTAGGTCCCAGGTAAACCTAAAAATATGCAAGCAGCAGATATTGATGCTAATTCACTCACATTGCAATGGGACCCACCAGAATCTGATGGTGGTGCTCCTGTTGAATCTTATATTATTGAACGACGTGATAAATCTGACAAGGATTGGGCTAAACTTAATGAAATTCCTGCACAAGGAGCTGGAAAACATTCAATGGTAGATGACAAAGTAGTTGAAGGAAAAGAATATTATTATCGAGTTCGTGCTGTTAACAAAGCTGGGCCAGGTGATCCTTGTGACCACGGAAAGCCTTTCAAGATTGCAGCAAAACCTGGTTTTTTTTTAATTTTAATGGGAAAAAATAAATAAAAGGGGAAACGTGTTTTTTAAATTTATAGTCAAGTACTGTAACAACTCTCCTCAATAAATATTTTTTTTAATTTTATAGCAACTCCTCAATTTACTTCTGGGGGAATTCAAGACCAACGTCTTCATGTTGGAGAAACTATCAAATATGAAGTTGGCATCTCTGGATCACCCCTTCCAGAAGTTAGCTGGACAGTCAATGGAAAGCCTTTAAAAGCTGGTGGCCGTGTAAAAATCAGTACAGAAAAAGGAAAAACTGTTCTCAAAATTGAAGATGCACAACGCTCAGATTCTGGAAAATTTTGTATAAAATTAAAAAATAAAAGTGGAGAAGTTCAATCTGAAGCAAATGTTACTGTTGTTGGAAGGCCAGATCCTCCACAAGGACCTTTAGAAGTTAGCGATATTTGTAAAGATGGGGCAACGTTAAACTGGAAGCCACCTTTGGATGATGGTGGTGAACCTTTGACTGGTTATATTATTGAAGCACAGGCAAGTGTTTTTAATTAAAATAAAAGATTTGTGTTCTATAAATAAAAAATAAATTAAATTTTAAAGGATGTAGATGGAGGCAGTAAATTTGTTCCAATTGGCAAGTGTGGTCCCGATGAAACTCAATTAAAAGTTAAAGGACTCAAAGACAAAGGGAATTATAAATTCCGAGTAAAAGCAGTTAATAAAGAAGGAGAATCAGAACCATTGGGAACAGATAAACATTATCAAATTAAAGATCCTTTTGATGAGCCAGGAAAGCCTGGAAGACCTCAAGTCACTGATGTTGATGCTGATAAAGTTTCTCTCAAATGGGATCCTCCAATGAAAGATGGAGGTGCTCCAATAGAGAAATATGTTGTTGAAATGAGAGATCCTAAAAGTAAAGATTGGGTAGAAGTAGCAACTTCTCAAAAACCTGAAGCTACAATTAAAGGACTTGAAACAGGGAAAGAATATCAATTTAGAGTAAAGGCAGTCAATAAGGCTGGTCCTGGACAGCCTAGTGAGCCTTGTGAAAAGGTTTTGGTGGAACCTAAATTTGGTTGGTTATTTTTCTTTTTTTGTAAAAAAGAAAGGAAAATTTAATTTTTAGTTAAACCATGGCTTGATCATGATGGAATGAAAAATTTGGTAGTTCGTGCAGGTCAAACTGCTCGATGGACTGTGAAGGTATTTAATTAATAAATTTACAAATTTTTTAAATAAAAATTAAAAAATTGTTTTAGTTCAATGGAAAACCTGCCCCTGACGTTTTTTGGTCTAAAAATGGTCAGCCAATAACTGATCAAAGTGGTGCCATTCAAATTGATGTGAAAAAGAATGATCATACAATTCTTTGTATTCCTGCTGCTGTTCGTGCCGATAGAGGCAGATATACTCTTAAAGTAAAAAATAAAACAGGCGAAGATTCTGCTGAGGCTGATTTGACAGTCTTAGACAAACCTGGAAAGCCACGAGGGCCATTAGAAGTGAGTAATGTAACAGAGGAAGGATGCAACTTGGAATGGAAGCCCCCAGAAGATGGTAAGTTTTTATAGCAATTTTATTATTTTTTTAAATAAATACTATGTTCAATACTGAGTTATTAGATTTTAACTCTCAGATATACAGAAAAACTTTGAATTATACCGACTTTCACAGAATTGGATAAGATAGAGATTTTAGCTTCTTTTCTTCATTTAAATTTATAAATTAAAAATAATTTTATTAAGATGGAGGAGAGCCTATTGAATATTACGAAGTTGAAAAACTAGATGCGGATACTGGCCGTTGGACACCCTGTGCAAAAGTTAAAGATTGCAAGGCTGATGTAAAAGGTCTTCAAAAGGGAAAGCAATACCAGTTTAGAGTAAAGGCTGTTAATAAAGAAGGCCAATCAGAACCTCTTATCGGAGATCAATCAATAATAGCTAAAAATCCTTATGATGTTCCAGGAAAATGTGGAGCTCCAGATATTGGTTTGTTGTGTTTTAATTTTCTTTTAATATTTTTAAAGTTGATTGGGACGAGAAAAGTGCTCAATTAGCATGGGATCCGCCAACTCATGATGGTGGTGCTCCAATTGAAGATTATATAGTAGAAAAAAAGAATAAACATGATAGAGACTGGAAGGAATGTGCACGTATTGGTAAGGGGTTTTGCTTAAATTTTAGTTTAAAATTTAATATTTTAAGGTGGCCCAACACCGAATGCAACAATAAAAGGACTTAAAGAAGGTGAAGAATATGAGTTCCGTGTCCGTGCTGTCAATAAAGCAGGGCCTGGTCAACCATCTGATCCAAGTCGAAAACTTCTCGTCAAGCCAAGACATCAAGCTCCAAGAATTGATAGATCTGCGATGAAAGCTATAACAATTAAAGTTGGACAATCTTTAGATTTTAATGTTCCAGTCACTGGAGAACCTCCACCTGAAAAGACATGGACAATAAATGGAAAGCCTATTGATGATGATGCTAAAATACGTGTTACAAATGAAGATTATAAAACAAATTTAGCATTAAGAAATGCGACACGTGAACATGCTGGTACTTATTTACTTGTTGCAACAAATAAAAATGGAACAGATCAGTATGGAGTTGAGGTAATAATTAATTTTGATTTTTAATAATTATTCTAAAAATAAACTTAAATTATTGCTTAAATTATTAGTCTTAAATTCTCTCATATCTCCAATCTTAATTTAAGGTTACTGTACTTGGTCGTCCCTCAGCCCCTGAAGGTCCATTGGAAGTAAAAGACGTATTTGAGGACCGTGCTACACTTTCATGGAAAGCACCTCTTGATGATGGTGGAATGCCTATTGATCATTATGAAGTAGAAAAAATGGATTTGGCCACTGGTAGATGGGTACCTTGTGGTCGATGTACAGAGCCAGGAATGACAGTAGAAAATCTTCAGCCTGGACATCAATATCAGTTTAGAGTACGAGCTGTAAACAAAGAAGGTTGTTAATTTTGGGAAGATGATAAGTATGTATTTATCTTTTTTTTTAAAGGTGAATCTGATCCTTTGATCACCAAAGACCCAACATTGGCAAAAAATCCTTTTGATGTTCCTGGCAAAATGGAAAAACCACAAGTGACTGATTGGGATGCTGATCATGTTGATCTTGCTTGGAAACCTCCATCAAGTGATGGTGGCTCACCTATTGAAGAATATTTAATTGAAAAGAAAGATGCCACTACTGGTAAATGGACTGAAGCTTTACACGTTCCTTCTGACCAATTAAATGCTACAATTCCTGGTCTTCGTCAAGGAGAGGAATATCAATTTAGAATAACAGCAAAAAATAAAGGAGGTCTTGGAGAACCATCTGACCCAACTGATCCAGTTATAGCAAAGGCAAGAAATCTTGCTCCTAAAATTCACAGAGAAGATCTAAGCGATACTGTTCTACGTTCTGGCCAAGATGTTAAATTTAATGTGAATATTGATGGAGAACCCCCACCTAAAGTTACTTGGACATTTGAGGGAAAGCCTCTTCCTGAATGTGCAAATGTTCAAGATCAAGATTATTTGAGCAAATTTGCTTTGGTAAAACCAACAAGAGCACAAAGTGGAAAATACACAATAACAGCAACAAATCCAAATGGAACAGATTCTGTTACTATTCAAATTGATGTTAAAGGAAGACCAACTGCACCTAAAGGTCCATTGGAAGTTAGTGATGTTTTTGAAAATAAAATGACTTTGGATTGGAAACCACCTGAGGATGATGGTGGAGAGCCTATTTCTCATTATGAGGTAGAGAGGCAAGATCCTCGAGATGGAATTTGGGTGCCATGTGGGACAACATCAGAGCCTCACATGATTGTTGATGGACTTTCAAAAGGTTCAAACTACAAGTTTCGTGTTAAGGTAATTTAATTATTTTTTTATTTTTTAAAAGATTATTGACAAAATATTTAATAAATCTTAATAAAAATATTTTTATAATTATAGGCAGTAAACGCTGAAGGAAAATCTGATCCATTAGAAACAGAAAAAGCAACACAAGCCAAAAATCCTTACGAACGACCAGATAAACCTAATGCACCTGAACTTGTTGATTGGGATGCTGACCATGTTGATCTTAAATGGGACCCACCAGCTAATGACGGCGGAGCCCCAATTGAACAATTTATTATAGAAAAACGTTCAAAGTATGGCCGCTGGGAACCTGCACTTACAACGGATGGTCCAACAAATGCAGGAACAGTTGATGGGCTAACAAAAGGAGAGGAATATGAATTTAGAGTTATTGCTGTAAATAAAGGAGGACCTAGTGAGCCTTCTGACCCTACTAGACCTGTTGTAGCTAAACCGAGAAATGGTAAATACTATAAATAATTTATTTGGTCAATCTAATGGAAATATTTAGCTTTCTTTTTTTGACTTTTTCTTAATTCTAAATAAATATATTTAATATTAATATTTTTCCAGTTCCACCAAAAATTGGCGAACTTAAACCTCTTCGTCTTCACGCTGGCCAGATGATTAACTTTGATGTTCCTGTAGAAGGAGAACCTCTTCCAAAAGTTAGCTGGTTCGGTCCCGATGGCTCAGAACTTCATGCTGGTCCAAAAATGAGAGTAGAACATGATGAGGAGTCAAGACGAGCAAAACTTCAAATTAAAGGCACTGACAGAAGTCACAGTGGTGAATATAAGATTCGGGCAGTTAATGATAATGGAGAGGCTGAACAGAGTGTTAGAGTTGATGTTATTGGTATTTTTAAATTTTTATTTTTTAAATTTACATTTTTTAAAAATATTTTTAGATAAACCTTCATCTCCTGAGGGTCCTCTCAATGTAACGGACATTCATGCAGATAACTGTACTATTGATTGGAAACCCCCACTTGACGATGGTGGTTCTCCTATAGAATGTTATCAGATAGAAAAAATGGATCCTAGCACTGGCCGTTGGGTAAAAGCAGGCAAAACTTCTGGGCCAGAATGTTCATTTAAAGTAGATGGCCTAACACCTGGACATGATTATAAATTTCGTGTTTCTGCAATAAATGCTGAAGGAGAATCTGAACCACTTGAGACAGAACATAAAATAACTGCTAAGGAACCATTTGATGCACCTGGAAAGCCTGGAAAAGTTTGTTTTTATTTATTTTTATTTCAACATTTCCCATTAAAGTAAAATTAATTCTTAAATTTATTTTAGCCAGAGCTTGTTGATTGGGACAAAGAACACGTTGAATTAAAATGGGAACCTCCGACTGAGGATGGTGGTGCCCCTATTGAGGAATACGTTGTAGAAATGCGTGACAAATTTTCTCCTCAATGGAAACCAGTTAAAACAGTACCAGCTAGTGGAACACCTCAGGCTTCTGTTGATGGATTACAAGAAGGAGAGGAATATGAATTTCGAGTAATTGCCAAAAATAAGGCAGGAAAAGGACAACCTAGCGACCCATCAGATGCTGTTATTGCTAAAGATAGAAATGGTACTAAGATTTTTGTTTTTATAAAAATTTTAATTTTATTTCAGTTCCACCGAAAATTGATCGTAATTCAATTCATGAAATTCGTGTCCGTGCTGGTCAACCTTTCCAACTTGATATTCCAATTTCAGGAGAACCTCCGCCTGAAATTTCTTGGGATTTTGAGGGAAAACCTTTAATATCAGATGATCGAATGAAAATTGTTTGTAATGAAAAAGGAACAAAATTTACTGTAAAACGTTCTCTTCGTTCTGATACTGGAATTTTCAATATTACTGCAAAAAATGAAAGTGGAACAGATAAAGCTGAAGTTCATGTTACTGTATTAGATAGGCAAGTATTTTACTAAAATATTTATTAAATAATTTATATTATTTAATTTAATCATAATTTTAAAATTAATTTTTTAAATATTTAAAACTTGTTTTTATTTTTAGACCTGGTGAACCTCGTGGTCCTCTTAATATTGGAAATGTTAACAAAAATGGTTGTACTCTAGATTGGAAACCACCAGCAGATGATGGAGGTGCTGGAATTTCTCATTATGTTGTTGAAAAGTTGGATTTGGCTACTGGCCGTTGGGTCCCAGCAGCTGAATGTACTGATTGTAAATGTGAATTGGATGATTTAACACCTGGACATGAATATCGTTTTCGTGTAAAAGCAGTGAATAAATATGGAGAATCTGACCCATTGGAAGCACAAAAATCAGTTGTGGCTAAAGATCCATTCGAGACTGCTGACAGGCCTGGAACTCCTGATATTGTTGATTGGGACAAAAATTGGGCAGATTTGAAATGGACACCTCCAACTGATGATGGGGGAGCCCCATTAGAAAAATATGTTGTTGAAAGAAGAATGGGAACTGGTGATTGGGAATATGCAACAGAAGTACCTGCTTCTCAAACAGATGCTCGTGTTGAAGGTCTTCAGGAAGGAAAGCAATACCAATTTCGTGTAAAGGCTGTCAATAAAGCTGGAACTTCTGCACCTTCTGATCCAAGTCGTCTACTAATCGCAAAAGCACGTCGTCTTCCACCAAAAATAGACCGTTCAGCTATGCCAGAATTACGAATCCGTAAAGGCGAAACTGTTGAATTTAATGTTCCTGTGGAAGGTGAACCTAACCCAAAATGCCAATGGTCAATTAATGGCACTCCTCTTGTCACTTCTGACCGTACACGAGTGGATAATACAAATGACAATAATACAAAACTTAAAACTTTGGATGCTGAAAGAATGGACAGTGGAGTTTATAAATTAATTGCAACAAATGAACATGGACAAGATGAGGCTGAAGTGCTAGTTACTGTTTTGGATGTGCCCAGCCCACCTGGAGGACCACTTGAAGCACGGTTAGATTTTTTAAAAATTTATATTTAAAAAATAAATAAATACTAATTTTTAGAGAAGTAACAAGGGACAGTGCTACACTTAAATGGTTTAGTCCTGAAGATGATGGAGGATCACCTGTAACTCACTACATTGTGGAAAAACAAGAAACTAACGGTCGTTGGATTCCTTGTGGTGAAAGTCCAGATACTTCTTTACGTGTGAATAGACTTATTGAAGGAAAGGAATATAAATTTAGAGTTAAAGCAGTTAATAGGCAAGGAGAATCTAAGCCATTAATTGGCGATCAAAGCATTGTTGCTAAAAATCCATGGGAGAAGCCTGGAAAGCCTCAAGATGTTAAAGTTGTTGATTGGGACAAAGATCATATGGATTTGGAATGGAAGCCACCAATCACAGATGGTGGGGCACCGATACAAGGATATGTGATTGAAAAAAAGCCAAAAAATGGATTATGGACACCTTGTGGTCAAGTAACTGGCAATCAATGCAAAGGCACAGCAGATGGACTAATTCCTGGTGAAGAATATCAATTCAGAATTAAGGCATTGAATAAAGCAGGCGAAGGAGAACCTTCTGATCCAACAGATCCAAAAATAGCAAAACCAAGAAAGCTTGCTCCAAAATTGAATTTAAATACTTTAATGGATATTCGAGTTCGTGCAGGTCAACCAATCAACATTAGTGCAGAATTTGAAGGAGAACCAAGACCAACTGCTACTTGGACAATAAACGGCAAATCATTCACTGGAACTTCTCATGCTGATCTTGACAACGATAAAGAACATTTAAGTTGTATCACAATTTCAGCAGCTGAACGTTCAGATGCTGGCAATTATTCAATTACTGTTCAAAATGAATATGGAACTGACCAAGGTCAATGTAAAGTAACTGTTTTGGACGTTCCTGGACCTCCACAAGGACCTTTATCTGCCAAAAATATTCATAAGGAAGGTTGTACTCTAAGTTGGCGCCCTCCTGAAGATGATGGTGGCGCTGAGATTATTGGATACGTGGTTGAAAAAATGGACACAACGAGGGGAACATGGCAAGAAGTTGGTCAATTTCCAGACTGTGAGGCCAAAGTAGCTAAATTGATTCCTGGCAAGCAATATCTGTTTCGTGTAAAGGCACTTAATGTTTATGGAGAATCAAAGCCATTAGAAGGTGACAAAGCAATAACAGCAAAAAATCCGTTTGATGTGCCTGATTCACCAGATGCACCTGAAATAACGGATTATGACGAAAACCGCATTGATATTGGCTGGAAACCTCCTGCTAATGATGGTGGTGCTCCAATTACTGGTTATATCGTGGAAAAACGAGAAAGAGGCTCTCCACTTTGGCTAGAAGTTGGTCGTTGCCCTTCTACCACCTTTTCTTGTACTGGACTAAGAAAAGGACAGGAATACGAATTTCGTGTTAGTGCTGTTAATGAAGCTGGCCCTAGTGCTCCATCTGCTCCGTCAGCTTCTCAGATTTGTAAAGCTCGCTGGTTAAAGCCTGCAATTATCACTCAACAAAGAAAATGGAAAATACGTGCAGGAAATACTTTAACTCTTGATATTGAATTTGTTGGAGCACCTGACCCAAGTGTTGGATGGACAAAAGTTGATGGTGGAGGAACTCTTCCTCCTGAATTAATTGTTGATGTTCGTCGTCCTGGACAAACTTCCATTTTTTTCCCTTCTGCAAAGCGCTCAGAAAGTGGTGCATATGAATTAAGACTTAAAAATGAAGTGGGAGAAGCTGAGGGCACTTTTGAGGTTATCATTCAAGACAAACCTTCTCCGCCTAAAGGCCCAATAGCTGTTGATGGTGTTACAAAAGACTCATGTCAACTGAGCTGGCAACCACCTGAAGATGATGGCGGTTCTCCTTTAACTAATTATGTTGTTGAAAAACGAGAGATTGGAAGCAATGTTTGGACACCTGTTTCAAATTTTGTTCCAGGCTGTCAATGTTCAGTACCAAAACTGAAAGAAGGTCAAGAATATGAGTTCCGAGTTTGTGCCGTAAATGCTCTAGGCCGGTCGGATCCTTTAGTGACAGATTCGCCAGTTTTGGCTAAAGATCCATTTGGAAGGCCAGGAAAGCCTGGAAGGCCAGAAATTACCGATCATGACAATAATTATATTTCACTTAAATGGAAACCACCTAATGATACTGGTGGATCGCCTATAACACATTATGATGTACAACGAAAAGATCAAAAAACTGGACGTTGGGTTAAGGTAGAATGTTAATTGTGAGATTTTAACTAAAAATATTAATTAATTTATAGGTAAATACCCATCCTGTCTTTGGAAATGAATACACAGATGAAAGAGTTCAACCTGGACATGGATATGAATATCGTATTGTTGCGGTGAATAAAGCAGGTCCTGGCGATCCTTCAGACCCTTCAGAACTTGCTTGGGCTAAACCCAAATTTGAGGCCCCTCGTTTTGAATTGGATATAGATGGAAAAGAGATTCGAGTTCGTGCTGGTCAGCCACTTGATCTCGCAATTCCTTATATTGGCTCACCTCAGCCAACAATAACTTGGACAAAAGATGGTCAACAAATGAGTGGTTAATAAAAATATACAAAATATTTTTCTTTTATTTTTTTTTTAAAGGAATTGAAACAAAACCTGGAATTACTCGTCTTTACATTCCACAAAGCAAGCGTTCAGACTCTGGCCAATGCCGTATTGAAGCAACAAATGAAAAAGGAAAAGCGGAGGCTCGTGTTCTTATTAATGTTATAGACAGGCCAGGGCCACCTGAAGGACCAATTACTTATCCATCAACAACTCGGTAAATTAAAAGGAAAAAATATTAAAAATATTAAATTAAAAGGCGTGGAGTAACTCTTTCATGGAAACCACCGAAAGATGATGGAGGAGCTGAGATAAGTGGTTATAGAATTGAATATCAAGAGATGGGTGCTAGAGAATGGGAACGTGTGCCTGAACAAATTACTTTATTAAATTATACTGTTAGAAATCTGGAAAAGGGTAAAGAATATAAATTCCGAGTATTTGCTGAGAATATGGTTGGTCAAAGTGATCCTCTCAATGGAGATCCAGTTATAGCTAAAGATCCATTTGGTAAAAAATTAATGAAATCTAGACTTTTAATATTTTAATTTTTTAGATCCACCAGGTCCTCCATCAACACCTGAAGTGACTGCGTATGATACAAATATGGTATCACTTCGTTGGAACCCTCCAAGAGACGATGGAGGTTCTCCAATAACTGGATATGTTGTTGAGCGATTTGAAAAGCGTGGCGGTGGAGACTGGGCTCCTGTCAAATCATTGGGAATTTGTCGCCTCACACAAGCAAATGTTACTGGTTTATCTCAAGGTGAAATATACCAATTCCGAGTTCGAGCCATAAATGCTGCTGGTGAAGGACCGCCCAGCGGTTCTTGTGAACCAGTTGAATGCCGACCATTTGTTGGTGAGTTTTTTAATTTTTTGAACTAAAAATCTTCCTTCGTTTTCAGAACCTCCTGGTGCTCCTGACAAACCTCGTATAGGAAAAGTTACCAAAAACACTGTTGATTTGAACTGGAATCGTCCAATTTCTGATGGTGGAGCACCTATAGAAGGATATGTTGTCGAACAACGTAAAATGGCAGATGGTGAAGAATGGCGTCGCTCTAATACTGGACTTGGCCCTAGAAAAATGTGTAGAGATACTCGATGCACTGTGGAAGGTCTTCCGGAGAAAGAGCAATTTGAGTTTAGAGTTCGAGCTGTTAACCGAGTGGGTGAAGGCGAACCATCTAAGCCCAGTGACATGGTTCTCACTACTGACCAACCTGGACGACCTATTCTTGATCTGAGTGGTCTAAAAGACATTACAGTACGTGCTGGTGAAACAATTACCTTTACTTTGCCTTACACTTCGGGAGGAGCTAAACCCACTGTTGATGTACTCAATAGTGGTCAAACAATATTTGATGATGATAGAACTACAATACAAGTGGAAGATGATCGCATTGTTTTTACAACATTGGATTCTAAAAGATCTGATGCAGGCCCATACAAAGTGGTGAGTGGACTTAATTAGAGTGTTAGTATGTTTGGGTCTAATCTCTTTTTAATTTAAAAAAGGTTGTCCAAAATCGCTATGGTAAAGATTCAGCCAAACTTAACGTCAATGTTCTTGATGTTCCCGGCAAACCAACTGGGCCAATTCTCTTCTCCGAATTAAGTGGAGATGCTTGCACATTACATTGGAGCCCTCCAAAAGATGATGGGGGTTCACCTGTCACAAATTATGTTGTTGAACGTAAGCCAGCCAAAGGTGGTGACTGGGAACGTGTAGGTGCACCATCTGGCCTTTCTTACCGATGTCGGGGACTAAATCACGGCGAACGTTATGATTTCCGTGTTCGGGCAGAAAATCAGTATGGCATTGGTAAGTAAATATAAATCACTTTTTTATAATTTATGTATATTTTGTTTAGGTGACCCACTTGATGCTGATGAGTCTTTACTCGCAAAAGGAGCATTTGACGTTCCAGGTCCACTTATATAATAATTACTATACAATAATTTATTTAAAATCAAAGCTTAAAATAAAATAACAGAAAAAAAGAATAAAATCACAAAAAACCTATTGAATTTTACGATGTTCTTATGTAGAGTAAAACCCATTTGCCCTTTTGACAGCTACTCTTCGCGTTGTTGGTGATAAAGTTGACAAGGTGGAAGCACATTGAGAAACAGTTTTTGGCACAGTTCTTTTTTTGTTGTGCCGTTTGAGCTTAATCCACTCCAAAGTAGGCCACTTTTCGCAAAGGAGTTGTACCGCTGCCAAATGCCAGAAGGAGACCTTAATAAAAAATTGTATTTTTCTAAAATGAAACAACCTTCGCATGGACTAATTCATCATCACTGCATTCAATACAATCCAAAACATTTTTCCATTCAATTGTTTTGTTTGTCAAATGTTTACGGCGTTTATTTGCAATAGTTAGGAGGCCCTCTAAAAAACAAGAAACATAATTACTCAATAATATTTTCACCCAAAAATAAAGCCTTCTCTCTATTAATGTTTCTGATCAAAACTGCTCCTTCAACCTTTTTAAATTGAGAAAATCTTTTTCCACCTCCATGTTGTCTGAAACGACGTTCAACACCCCTAGTATAGCCCACATAAATCCAATCAAGTAAATTAGGACCCTTTCTGGAGATATAAACCTAAAATTAAGCTGTAAAATATTCCAAAAAAAAATAAAGAAAAATACCGCTGCATTTCCTTTACTCTCAGTTAAAAAATTCATAAGATTTTCCGTTGATACGCTATTTCCGCTAACAGCATCATTGAAATGGTGAGACCACCCATTAACATCATAAAATTTAGCATGTTTACAGTTTTTGGATTTGAAATGTCTGTACATGCCGTTGGCATTATCAATTGACAAAGAACAAAATAAGCAGTTGATTGAATCTTTTGCTTTGTATTTCTGTACTTTAATACTTGGGTGTTGTTTATTCATATGTCTCAAGATGCCACGACAGCTTATACCTTTTTCGTTTTTAAATTGAATTGTAATAGTCGCTCTACATTCTTTGCATGTAGCCTTTGAATTATCTACTGTGAAGTGTTGCCAAATTGGACTTCTGAAGGTATTTTGTGTGTTTAAAGGACAAGAGTTGGAAGTTGGAGAAGACATTAAATAATTATAAAACGTTTACGTATTTGAAAATCTAAATTAGAAATTAGAGAAAATAACCTTAAGGCACCATCACTATGTAGATAAATGTTTTAAAAGTTGACATTTTGAAATTTAAACACAAAAAAATTACAAAATGTCTAAGAGCATATAGCAAATAGAAGAAACGTGTCTATGCGCTAGTATCCCATCTGTTAAGTTAAGCTACGGTGGTAACTCAATTCCGCTTTTATTCAAGAAAATGGTTTTTTCTGCCTTTTTTAATATTTTTGGAAAATAGAAATTATTTATTTGGGAAATGTGTATATTAAAATATTATATACATATAATAGAACAATAAAATTCTATTTATATTATCTCTAGTGCATTCGTCATCATTATCGAGTTCCTCTTCTACTAATCGCTCTTAGAATCCATCGTGTATTATGTTCTGTGATGCCTGATACTTCCTTTATCATCCTTTTTAGTGTACGCATTTTTCCTCGGCATTTTTAAAACGATTAAGCTGAAAAAATAAGTTAAAAATGGTAAAATCATTTATATATTAAATTTTGAATGAATAGTTTTTAACACTGCTCAGTAATACTCCAAGTATGATTTTCCATAGGCTTGTTCCAGCCCCTAAATACAATCCAGAAAACCACATTTACTTAATTGAATAAAAAAATGCTTTTTAGTAGGAATTTTGACTATCAATTTTAAATGCTTTAAATTTTAATTTAAGGTCCACCGGGTGCCCCTGAACCTGTTCATACAGCTGATGATTCTATCATACTGGAATGGACACGCCCACTTTATGATGGAGGTGCCCCAATTACTGGATACGTTTTGGAAAAAAGAGAAGCAGGCAAAAATTCTCCCTGGGAAAGAGCTGCATTTGGGAATGTGCCAGAAACTAGGTTTAAAGTAACTGGCGTTAAACCTCAACACACCTACGAATTTCGTGTAGCTGCTGTCAACACTGCAGGTCAAGGCGGTTGGAGCGAGAATTCCGTATATTTCTTATATAATTTTTAATAATTTAACTTTTATTATTTTAAGATTCCAATTTTGGCAGCACCACGCCCTTCTAAACCAATCATTTCTTTGGGATTACTTGCCAGAGATATAGTTGCTTTGGTAGGAGATCCAGTAAAAATACTTGTACCTTATGCTGCTAGTCCTAAACCAGATATTAAATGGACAAAAAATGGTTTACCACTCGATGCTAGTGCTAGAACTCGTTCTGAGATTGAAAGCAGTGACTTTCTAACTCAATTAAATTATCCTAAATGTGAAAGAGGGGATACTGGCACATATTCTATTAAAATTGAAAATGATTTGGGCTCTGATTCAGTTGATCTCAAATTAAAAGTATTTCTGAATTTAAATATTTTTATTTAAAAAAATATGTTTTTAGGTTGTAGACAGACCATCACCTCCAGAAGGGCCACTCGAATGTGACGATATTGGCCCAGAATCTTGCAGATTGGCATGGAAACCACCAAAAGATGATGGTGGATCTCCAATAACTAATTATGTTATTGAAAAATGTCGTTTAATTGGTGGTCAAGAGAACTGGGAAAGGCTTAGTTCATTTGTTCGTGGCACAAATACTTTAGTACCTGGACTTGTAGAGAATGAAAGATATAGGTTCAGGGTATTGGCTGAAAATCAATATGGGCTTTCTGATCCGCTAGAATTGCCTGAACCGATTGTGGCTAAATACCAGGTGAATAAAAAAACAAAAAATATCTTTAAATAATATCTTTATGCAATCTAAAATAGACTTTTATTTTTAATATTTTTAGTTTTCTGTTCCTGGACAACCAGATAAGCCGATTGTACGTGACTTTGATCGAAATTGGGCTTTAATTGAATGGGATCCTCCAGCTTCTAATGGTGGTTCTAAAATATTGGGATATAATTTACAATACCGTGATCAACATTCGCATAAATGGGTAAAATATTTAGAAAAATTATATGTCAATTAATAATTTAAACTAACAGATAACTGCCAACAAATCGCTAATTGAACAATGCAATTTTAAAGTAAACAATCTACGTGATCAAGGCGAATATGAATTTAGAGTTGTGGCTAAAAACGCCGCTGGCTGGAGCCGTCCCTCACCTCCGAGCGATAAAATTCAGCTTCGCCAACGATATGGGCCTCCTGGACAACCTATTCAATTACGGGCACAAACAATTGGTCCCAACTGGGTTACTCTTACATGGCAACCTCCAGTTGATGATGGAGGTTGTAAATTGGCTGGATATGTAATTGAGAAACGCGAATTTGGTTATCAACAATGGGAAATGGCTACACCGGAAACGGTAATATTTATTTAAGTTTATTTATTTGTCTATTTTGTTATTCATTAGACTCCTCTCACTGAATTCACTGTTCCTGGACTCAAAGAATTCCATGATTACGAATTCCGTGCTATAGCTTTAAATTCACATGGACGTGGTCTTCCTTCATTGCCAACATCGCCAATTAAAATTCAAGAAACTGCTGGAATTAAACCTACAATTGTAGTTAAACCAGAAGACATTGCCTGTCCATACAACAAAAGAGCAGTTATAACTTGTGAGGCTGTTGGACGCCCAAAGCCAACTGCAAGATGGCTGCGTAATGGAAGAGAAATACCTGATGGAGCTCGTTATAGAGTGGAGGATAATGGAGAAGGCCTTTATAAATTGATTATAAAGGAAGTTTGGGATATTGATGGTGGTGATTATACTTGTGAGGTAAAACTTTTAATTAACCTAGAAACTATACTAAAGGTTTCTGAGAGATTTAGATGAAACTAAAAAAATAATTTGATATATTTAGGAAGAAATAGTTTCTCTTTTATTTATTAAAAGTAAATCTAAGTATCTTTTTATTCAGGTGTCCAATGTTTTTGGTGTGGATACAGCAACTGCCACTCTAAAAGTTCAAGCACCACCAGTTATTGAAAAACAAGTTCCAAATGCCGTATATCCAGCTGGAGATATGGTCCGCATTAAAATTTTCTTTTCTGGTTCTCCTCCTTTCACTCATCGATTTACACTTAATGGTAGTGAATTAAATCCTGATGCAGCAAATATTCGATGGGTTGACTTTGATGATCACGTACTTCTTACAATTCCTGAGTTTAATGCACATGAAGCTGGCCGTTACGAATATCAGGTAAACTTAATAATAAAATTTAATTTTTTTTATTTTTTGTTCTTCTTAGGTCAAAAATGAAAGTGGCGAGGCAAATACGGGCTTTTGGTTGAATGTTAGTGGACTACCTTCAGTACCGGAAGGACCTCTACAAATCAACGACATTGGAGAACATCAATGCACTGTTTCATGGCGACCACCTGCTCATGATGGTGGTTCTCGTATTACTAATTATGTTTTAGAAAAGCGGGACTTGAGATCTACTGAAAGTGATGCTTGGGTTACTGTAGCTTCAGCTGTTAGAGAACTGTCCTTTATTGTGGCTGGACTTTTTTCTGGACATGAATACGATTTTCGTGTTTCTGCTTGTAATGCAAATGGAAAAGGACCTGCATTAAATTCTGACAAACCTGTGGTTTGTAAATATATAATTAGAATTAAATTAAATGTTTTTTGGCTATTTAAATTATTTAGGTGCTAATATTCTTTTATAAAATATTTATAGATTGCCCGTCTTCCATTCGACCCACCAGGACCACCCCTTCTTCCCGGAGTTGTAGATGTTGGTCCTGAATATGCCGTACTAAGTTGGCAAAGGCCAGAACGCGATGGAGGTGGCAAAATTCGTGGCTATATGGTAGAGAAATGTGAACAAGGCACTGAGCTTTGGCAACGCTGTACACAAGCCCCTTCTCCTTCCACTTCTCTCAATGTCACAAATCTTATTGATGGACGTTCCTATAATTTTCGGGTTGTTGCAGTTAATGATGCTGGCGAATCTACTCAAGCTTTGGTTGAAAATTACGAATTCAGGCCTGATTCAAAAGGAAAAGCACCTGAAATTATTGGTCCTTTACGTGATCAACATGGAACATCAGGAGGGACAGTCACATTTGAATGTGAAATTGGAGGATCTCCAAAACCAGAAATTCATTGGTTTAGAGGAAGTAGAGAATTAGTAGATACTCCAAAATGTACATTAATTGATAAAGGAACAAAACAGGCAAGAACAAACAAACAAATTTAATAATAATAATTTATATTTTAGGTTTGTATTGTTAATAATTTACATCCTGAAGATGAGGATGAATATACTTGCCGAGCTACTAATCAATTTGGCACAAGGTCGACAAGAGCACAATTAAAATTGAGCAGTTATTATTAATTATTTTATTAAAATTTAAATTAATTATTTTCCAGCAAAACCTCGTTTACTCGTTCCACCAAAATATTTTATGGGTTTGGAGGTTGAAGCTGGTCACAGTATTGAATTACGTGTTCCATATAAAGCATATCCTTCAGTCACTTCTACTTGGACTGCTTTAAGTTTAGAAGAAGAAAAACAATTGTCAAGTGGTGGACGTTATGCTTTACTAACAGACGATAAAATAATTCAATTAAGAATTTCTGATTGTAATAGAACAGATGCTGGTGAATATAGGATATTTGCAAATAATTCTGTTGGTTCTGATTCTGCAGTTATTAAATTAATTGTTTTGGACAAACCTGAACCTCCCGTAAAATTTTATTTTTTTTATTTTTTAATTTAAATTTAAATAATTTTCTTTTTCAGCGATTCCCTATTGTAGAGAATGTTCTTGATGGGGCAGCCATTCTTTCTTGGAAACCACCGGCACTTGATGGTGGTGCTCTTGTTACAAAGTAAAGAAGAAAATATTTATTTAATTATTTTTTTTTTTTAAAGTTATATTGTTGAAAAAAAAGAATCTGGTGGACAATGGAAACAATGTGCTCGTTCTCGTTTTTGTTATTTAACAATTGAAGGATTAAAAGCAAAAGAAAGTTATGAGTTTAGAATTATTGCTGAAAATAAACATGGCCTTTCAGAACCTAGTGAATCAACACAATCATGTTCGTTTATTTTATATTATAAAATTATTTTTAATTTTTTAAAGGTACAATTCCTGAATCTAGAATTAAAAGGATTAACTATGAAGGTGCTAGTAGTAATGGAATAATAGGGTTATCTGTTGCTCGTGCCTCCTCCCATGCCTCTTCTTCCTCTTTTTCAATTTTAAATTCCCATTCTTCATCATTACTAACTACTGGAATAAATACAAGCAAAACATTCTCTAGTTTGGCTGTTTCTTCAAGTTCAGCATATAATCGTTCTAGTAGAAGTCCTTCTCCAAGGCTTAGCACATTTAGCAGTACAAAACATAGCAGATGATAAGTTTTTTATTTTTAATTAATTTTGCACTTTTTTTTGTTTTATTGCACTGCTAATTTTGTGATTATTAACATTTTTATTAATTTATTTTATTTTTTAATTATTTAGAGCTTTTTATTTATATAATTATTTATTTTTATTCCAAACTTTGGTTATTATCAGTTTTGTTCTTGCCTTATTATTTTTAGCTTTTTATTCCCTTGCTTTCTTAAGTTCCCTTTTAAAAATTAAAATTTTTTTATAAGAATTTTTTTTATTATTTTCACTGCAAGATTTTCCTTACCAATTCACGCTTATTTTTATGTTTATAGTTAATATTGCTTTCACTTTTACTATTTTTATATTATATTTTTATAATAAAATCAAAAATTTCTTTTTTTTCTGTTTTAGGTGAAATAATTGAAAACAACATAAATTGGCAAAAATATTCAAAAAATAAAGTCTGCATCCATTCCAGCAGAAAAAATATCTATGCCAAAATTTTGCCAAACAAACAAATTATCTTTTTGAATATTTTTATTTTAATCAAATTATATTATTTTTTTAATAAATTTATAAAAGGAATATATTTAGATATTTAATTATAATAATTTTGTTTTAATCTCTCCCCAAAAAATTCCGTCCAAACTTTTTTGGGGAGAGATTAAAGTTAATTATTTTTTTAGAATTAAAAATATTCCTTTTAATAAATTTAATTTTTTTATTCATTTTTTAAATTTATTTTTAATTTTTTTTCTCTTTTTAAACCGTCCTTTTAACATCTTTTTAAAAAGAAAAAATTAATTAAATAATTCTCCCTTAATTTTAAAAATGCCCCTAATTTTGCTTCTTCTTTTTTTCTTAAATCATTTAGAGTGTTTTGGCTCTCACTCTTTGTTTTTTGAAAAAATAAAATAAAAGGCTCTCCTCTTGACTCTCTTCAATTTCTTTTTTATTATTACTCAAAAAAAGCTCTATTTTTATATTTACAAAAATATATTATTATTTCCATTTTATAAACCCGTTGATTTTATAATTTTTTAATTAAAATAAATAAATATATTTTTTAATAATTTTTATTAATTTAAAAAAAACAGAGTTTTTCTAATAAAAGTTTAAAAATATTAAATTTTAATTAATTAATAAATTAATAATAATTTAAATCTTTTGCACTAAAATTTAATTAATATATTTTAGAAAAATAACAATAAATAAATTAATTTTAAATATTTATTAAATTAAACTAATTTTTTAAAATTTTTGTATTTTAAATAAATTAAGGAAGTTATGGAATGGGAGGAGTTGATTATATTTATATATTTAACCTTTTTAATTAATTTTTACTTTTAATTTTTAAAATAATTAATAGTTGATGATACTGGTAAATTAATACGTGGAAAATCAAATATAAATTATATACAAACTGATAAATATGATTCAATGGGTAAGAATAATTAAATAAATTTTACAAAATATTTATTTTTTTATTTATTGACAAATAAGAAAAGTAAAAATTTTTATAAATAAATAAAATAAAATTAATTAAAATATTTAAAATTAATTTTGTAGTAATTGATTACTGTACTCATTATTTACCTAAAAATGTCAATATAAAAAAGAATCAATCAATTTATGATTATTATGATATTCTTGAAGAGATTGGTACAGGATCATTTGGTGTTGTCCACAGATGTGTGGAGAAAGCAACAGGAAATGTTTTTGCTGCTAAATTTGTACCAACATTTGGAGGAGAAAAACAAAAAGAAATTATTAGAAATGAAATTAAGTAAATATATTTTTAATTAAATTTTGTTTAATTTAATTAATTAATTAAGGACAATGTCAGAATTAAGACATCCATCACTAATATCTTTACATGAGGCCTTCGAAATGGATCAGGAAATGATTATGATATATGAGGTAATTAAAATAATAATTAGGTATATTTGAATTAAAATATTTAAATAATATATTACCCAATATTTGTAAAATAAAATATAAAATTAAGTTTATCTTAAAATTTATTTAATTCCAAAATATTAGTCTAGTAATTATTTATAAAATAAATATTAAATTTATTTAGTTTATATCTGGCGATGAATTACTTGAAAAAATAAGTAAAGATGAAAAAATGAATGAAAATAAAGCAAAAGATTATATTAAACAAATTTGTGAAGCAATTAAATATATTAATGAAGTTACTAATTTAAATTAAATTAAAATTAATTTAAATTAATTTTATAGCTTTCATATGTACATTTAGATTTAAAACCAGAGAATATAATTTTTACTACAAAATTAAGTAATAAATTAAAAATAAATGATTTTAGTATGACAACTAAATTAAATCCTGGAAAAACAGTTAAAGTGACAACAAGTAAATTTAATTATAATTTAATTAATTAAATATATTTATTTTTTAAGCAAATAAAGAATTTTCAGCACCAGAACTATTAAATGGACAAGAAATTGGATTTAATACTGATATGTGGAATATTGGTATTATTACAAAATTAATTATTTCTTTAAATGATCAAAAAGAGAATATATCTTTATTAGCTAAAGATTTTATTAATAAATTACTTATTAATGATAAACAAAAAAGAATGAATATTTTTGAAGCTTTGGAACATCCATGGCTTAATAATAATATAAAAGATTTAAATGAAGAAGAAATTATAATTAATAAAAAAAGTTTTTATAAAGAACGTGATTATATTAGAAGAAAATATGTAAATATTATTTTATTTTTATTTTTTAATTTTAAATAAATAATTAAGGATGCCTGGCCTGAACCAAGACTTTCTCTTGGTAGAATAGCACAATTTAGTTCTTTATCAAAACTTTATTCCAAAAGATATGGTATTAATGATAGAATTTTTGATAAAGAAGATGGACTTCCCTACTTTGTTATTCGACCTAAATCAATAATACAAGCAATTGAAGGACAGAGTTGCACATTTTTTTATAAAATATTTTCACCTGTACCATTTAAGCAAAGCTGGTAAAATTTAAAAAAAGTTAATAATTTAATTTAAAATTTAATTAAAAGGTGGAAAGATGGAAAAGATTTAAATATTTCTATTAATAACAATTTTGGAAAATATTGTCAACAAATTAATGGTAATGATAGGGCATTGATAATAAAAGAATTAAAAAATGAAGATCAAGGAGAATATTTAGTTAGAGCAGAAAATGAATTTGGTAAAAGAGAATGTATTTCAATTATTAATTTAATAAAAGACAGAAATATTAGTAGTAAGTTATTTTAATAATAAATATATTTAAAATTAAAAAAATTAATCTGACCACGCACTTTTCATTTAAAAATGTTGAAATTACTTTTTATTAATTTAAAAATTAATTTAAAGGTTTAAAAAAATGTTTTCTTTTAAAAGAAAAACAAAGGGCTCTGTCGATGATCGAAACCGGGACCTCTCGCAATTTTGAGCATTCCCAAAACGAGAATCATACCACTAAACCACTAATCCAACATTTGTTTTTTAAAATAAAATGCTTTTAGTTGTTATATTTTTTAAAATATTTCAATATTAAAGTTATCAAATATATTCTATTTTAGGTATAAATGTGAGATAAAAATATCTTTAAAAAAATATTAATTCTTATAAAATAATAATTTAAATTAAAATATAATAATTTAATTTTAATATTAAGAAAATCAATCACCAAATAATCAATTAATTAAAATTAAAGAAGAAATATCTTCATCATCTTCATCTAATTTAATTGAAAAAGGCCCTCCACATTTTACTTTTTTACTTAGACCTCGTTTTATTCAAAAAAATCATAATTGTAAATTAATTTGTACAGTTACATCAGATCCACCAGCAAAAATTAAATGGATAAAAGATGAAAAACCAATAGATGAACAAAAAACACAAATATCATTTAAAAGTGGTGTTGCTTCTTTAGAAATTTTTAATATTAAAATTGAGGTAAAAAAATAAATTTTAAATTGTTTATTATTATTAAAAAATAAAAGGATTCTGGTATTTATACTTGTATAGCAACAAATGAATTTGGTAGTGATAAAACTTCATCTTTAATTACTGTAGAAACAAAGCATTCTTCTTTCTCTTCTTCTACTAATAAAACAACAACTACTAGTAATTCTTTAGATAATGCTTCATCATTTTTAATGACTGGATTAGTTGGAGAAAGACGAAATAAACTTTTAAAAAAATAAATATTTATTAAAATAGAATAAAATTTGAAAATATTAATTTTTAAATATTTATATTTTTTTATTTATATCAATTTTATTCAATGATTAAAAGATAAACATATTTAATTAAAAAAAGAAAAATTAATTAATTAAATTACTTAATATATAAAAATTTAATTATTATTTTATTTAAATAAAAAATAACAAATTAGTTTATACATATATTTTTTTTATTTAATTTTTGGAATGAGGTTTTTCCTAAAATCTCTTAATTTTTTTTATTTATTCTTTTATAATTGTATTTACTAATTAATTAAAAATATTAATAATTTTAAACATTAATAATAAATAATTAAAAAAATCGCGCATTAAACACAAAATAAAAAATTTTTCATTTTTACAATGAGGGCGGGGTTTTCCTCTTTTCCTTCCCTTTTTTAGGTTAGCTTTTCCTTATCCTCCTTCTCATATATTTAGCTTCTTTCTTTTTTATTATAAAATAGTAGTTTTACTGCTCTAAAGGAGATGGCGCGGTTCTTCCCGCCGAGGGCAGTCAGTTCTTCTCTTTTTATCCTCCCCTTTTTTATTTCCTATTCATTCAACACACAATCATCTCGTCCATTTTTGTTATTTAGTAATGTATATTATTTATTTATAACAAAACTGTTAGTGTTATTAAACCTTTATTTATACTCTCTTTATATTATGGCATTTTTTTGTTTTAATGTTTTTATTACTTTTAAATATTTAAATCATTTTTTATTTTAATTTTTATCTTTTATTTTGTGACTTATCATTTCCCTCAATTTACAATAAATTTAAAAATAATTTTAAATATATATTTTAGTAAAAAAATGTTTTATTTTCCTTTTCTTCTTCTTCAACTTAAAGAAAATTGGAAATAATTCTTTTTAAAAAAAAGTTTTATTTTCTTAAATTGCCACAAATGCCTACTACTATTTTCTCTTCTTTTTTTATTTTACTTCTTGACCTAAGGCATTCCTTGACAAGGCTAAATAATTATTTTATTTTACTTTTTCTCTTCTTCCTGTTACTGACCGGTGGTGGAATTATTAATAATAATAATAGAGTAATAATGACAACAGCTAGAAAATTGCCTGACTTAAATTGGCAATCTAATAATTTAATGTAAGTTTTTTTTAGAAAATTAAAATATTTATTAAAAATCATTAAAATCCGGTCTTTCTCTTTTATTATTTTTTTAAATTTGTTTTTGTATATTTTCATGTGCTTTTGCGGCACATTTTGTTGTTAGTGCAAATAAAAAATAAAAAATAAATAAATAGTTAGCGGACGTGCCCAATTTAACCAAATTTTGTTTTTCTTTAATTTTCATACAAATCGACCGCAAAATATATAAATAAATAAATAATAAAAATAATCATTCCCCAAATTTATTTTTTGCTTCAATTCCTTTTCTTTTTTTTTAAATTGCGCGATTCAATTAAATTTAATTTTATATTAATTTATTTTTTTAAAAAAAAGGGGGAATATACATAAATAAATAAATAAATATAAAAAAAATAAATAAAATAAATAAAATATTTTAAATATTTACTTTTGTCATTTTATTTATTTATTAACCTTTTAAATAATTTTAGATATCTTATTTCTACTATTAAATATGTTTTAAAGGTTTAAATCCTCCTTTATACATGGGAATATTTAAATATACCTAATTCTTTTTATTTAATTCTCATGGAATTTAATATTCCTTTTTCTTTTCTAAACGGTCACATCTCTCATTATTATTTTTTGTGGCCCTGTCCTCCGCGCATTTAAATATAACAAACAAATATTTTTTTTCTAGTTTAAAATATATACATACTTTTTTTTCTTTAGCATGCGACCACAAATAAATAAATAAATAAAAATATATATTTTGTTTTTAAGTGTCGGTTTTTGTTTCTTTTCTTATGCCGATGCGCGGTATATAATAAATAAATAAATAAATAAATATAGATATTTTTAGTTTGAAAAAAAATTAGATGGATTGGATAGATGGCAGGTGTGTTTTTTGAAAGCGGGCAATTTCAAAAATACAGATTTTTGGATAAAAAAATAATTTAGTTGAAATACAACACTTTTTGGTTTTAAGTATTTTTCTGAGAGACAGAAAGAAAAAAAGAATATTTAGGGGTACTCATTCATTCATTTATTTATTTATTTATTTCTTCAATCCCTGGCGATTATGTAATTTTTTGAAAAAATATGGAATTAAATTTTAAAAAGAGGAAAATAAAAATATCAAATAACAATATTTTTATTTATTTATTTTTTTCTAGTTTAAGAAATTAAAAATAAAAGAAAATTTACTTAAAATAATTTATTTTCTAAACATTCCCTCAAATCACTTTTTCAATTTTTTTTTTAAATTTTAAAAAGATTTCTGACTAAAAACAAATAAATAAATATATTTATTTATTTTCAAGGTTATTTTTAATAAAATTCCATTAAAGGACAGTTAATTATTTTTAAACTATTGTTTTGTCAGTTTTTAAAAAAATCACATATGGCGCGATTCTGTCATTTATATATTTATTATTTTAATAAATAAGAACATTTATATAATATAATTGACTGATCTAAATATATTATTATTGACCTTTTATTGTCGGCATTTTTATAAAATGATTAATTGAATAATTTAAAATAAAATTCTTTTTTTTCTTAAGAAAGGAGTGTTCCCTTCTCCTCCAATATTTTTATATTTTTTAATTAAAATATTTTAAATTTTAGACAAAAAAATATTTAAAAAATAAAATAATATAAAATTACCTAGTTTTATTTTAAATTATTTTATTTTAATTTTTGGTTTAGTTTTTACTGAATATTTTTTTATAATTTTTTATTTGAATAACTCAAGGTCATCTCTCCTATATACCCAAAAAAAGAGATTGAAGAGAAATCGCTTTCAAGACCGGTCAATGAATTTGGGAAGGGGTTTGAGAGAAAGTAAAAATTGATTATTAAATAAGAAGACTCTCATAAGGCTTTTAACGTTCATTTGACTAAATATAATAAATAATACACAAATAAGCTAATAATAAAACAAATATATTTACTCTCTCCTTAAAATAAAGTCAATGACCCTTGAATAAAAATTAAAAAAAGAAAAGAAAAAAAATATATATTTAGGTAAGTTATTAAAATACTTAATATTTAAAAATATTTTCTAATCATTTTTTCTTATCATTTAAAAAATAAAAAAATATTACTAATTTTAAAATTATTTTGTAGGATAAAGGAAAGACAAATAAATATATTAAAATAAATAAATAAAGGATTAGGAGAATATATAAATATTTATTTATTTATTATCAGTTAATAACTAGTTTATATTTTTTTATTTTTAAGAGAAATAAAAGGAAATAATATTAAGAAAAATAATATTTAGATATTATTGGGTATTATTATTATTTTTAAATATTTTTATTTATTTATCAAATATAAATATTAAAAAAAAAAAAGAAAAAAATCAGAATATTAAGCCAATATAAAATAATTAATTAATTTTTATTTTACTTAACAAATATATGTATAACTTTATTTTATTTTTTTAATTGTAACATTTTTATTAATATTTTTTAAG
Source organism: Meloidogyne chitwoodi (assembly GCA_015183035.1). Lineage (NCBI taxonomy): Eukaryota > Metazoa > Nematoda > Chromadorea > Rhabditida > Meloidogynidae > Meloidogyne > Meloidogyne chitwoodi. The sequence goes on from JACZZP010000010.1 coordinate 789,803, forward strand.
AAAAAATAATAAAATATTACTATTTTTTGTGACATTTTATTATAAAATATTTTTTACAATTCTTTTTTTTTAATAAATAATAATAATAAAAATAACTCGTTAATCAACTTAAGCTTTTCACTAAAAAAGAGAAAAGTTTCTCACACATATTCTTCTCTTCTTTTTTTTTAAAAAAGAAGAGAATGCTTAAGAAAAAGAAGAAATGAATAAATTTGGGTAATTTAATAATAAAAAAGAAATATAATTGTGAAAATAAAAAAAAAATAATAATTATTATTATTATTATTAAATTATAATATAACTATATAGGTATATATATTAATGAAGATTTAAAATAATTTAAAAAAGTCTTCAAACTTATATCCCTTCAATAATAAAAATTTTAATGTTTTGTAAAATAAAATTAAAATAAATAAACAAATATTAAAAAATACGCTTTTTAAAAAAAAAATCTTTTTTTATTAGCTATTTAATCGACCATCAAAAACATTATTTGTTCTTTTCCATTCCTTTAAAAATAATTTTTTTAAATAAAAATAAGAAAAAAATTAATTTATTTTTTTTATAAAAAATAATATTTTAAATTTTTATTAAATGAAGAGAATTTTAATAAAAAAATTAAATAAATATTTTAAAAATTATTTAAATTAATTTATATAATTAAATATTTATATAATCAAGATTATGGTAATAATTGGAAAAATAAAAATAATTAAAATTATTTTTAATTTAATTATTAATTATTTATTTATTTAAATATTCTTTAATTTAGTTATATCCATAATTATTTTTTTATTGACCTTGTTTTTGTTTTGTTATTATTATTAAATAAAATAAAAACTAAGAAGTATCCAGCTATGTTGCCTAACTAAAAATCCTTTTTTTAAAATTTATATATTGTTTTTAATTTTTGTATCAAATATTCTCTTTTAATCACAGTTGGATATATTTATTTATTTTAAAGTTATTATTATTTAAATAAAGTTTTATATTAATGGAAAATATAATTAAAAATATAAAATTTAAATAAATTAATTAATTTTAGATTTGATATAAGTAACACAGAACATGTAAAAAGAGTAAATTTATTAGATAGAATAACTTTACTATGTCCTCCACCTGTTATTATTGATGATGAATATGAACATTCAAAATTATTTATGGCAAGTTAATTTTTTTTTTTAAATTAATTATTTTAAATTAATTAAATATTTTTTAATAAATAAAAATAAAATATAATTTTTATTTTAATATTTAATTATTTTTTTATTTTATTTTTCACTTCCTTTTTCTGCAAAAATTTATTTATTTTTCTTTATTTTTTCAATCAATTTACTATACAATTGGCAAAAAATTTTTCTTTCTTTTTTTTTTTGCTAAAAATAAAATTAGGAATTTCCTTTTTGAAATAAATAAATTATAATTTCAACAAAAATTTATTTTTGTTGAAATTATGGCACTGAAAGCATGGAATGAATAAATAAATAAATAAATAAATAAAATTAAATTAGAAAGAGCTCTAAATGATTAAGTAAACAATTAACTTTTTGTTAGAACAATAGATGAAACAGCCATTTAAAATCTAAAAACAATAAACTTAAGTTTTAGACAAAATGTCATAACTATAAATCTGTTGAAACGTAGGGCAGAATTGAATTGCTTCTTTTTCTTTTATTAAATCATAAATAATTAAATATTTTTTTATTTATTTATAATTAATATAAATTAAAAAAAAAACATTTAAATAATTAGAGTAACTATTAAATAATGCTTTAAATAAGTTATTTTATTTTCTTATGTTTTTAAAATAATTTAATTTTTAAAATAAAAATTAAATTAAATATAATTTGTTAATAAATAAATTCTTTATAATTTTATTTTTCTTGGCCAAAATTTGTGGAATATATTCAAAACATTTATAAATAAAATAAATATACTTATCTCTTTTTTATAATTTTATTTAGTAATTGGTCATTTTGCGCAATTTTTCTTCTTCTTTTTTTCTCTAGGGACAAATTTTTATCTTTCAAAAAACTCAATTTGCTATTTTTTTGGATTTTAATCTCTTTTTTAAATTAATTTTAATAGAAGATAATAAATGAAAATTTTTAGACACTTTTTTGGAAAATAAATATTAAAAGATTTAACTAAATTTAAATTAATTATAAATATTTTTTTAAATAATTTTAATTTATTTATATAAACTTATCAGCTTTTCTTTTTCTTTTCTTTCTTTTTGAAAAAATAGTAATTGGTAATTTTTCATTTGTTTTTGTGCCAAACAAAACCAAAATAAAATAACTAATTTGAAAATATAAATTTATTTTGTTTATCGGTTATTTGTATTAAAAATAAAAAAGAAAATTAAAAATAATTTTAAATAAATTAATTGGGCATAGAGAGAAAAGGATATATCTATATTCTTTTTTTAAAATTATAGATAAAGCCCCAATTATTTGTATTGCATGACAAAAATAAATTTATATAAAATTGTTATTTTTACTAAAATATTGAAAAATAAAAATATAATATTTAATTAAAAATAAATTCTAAATCTTTATTTATTTTTTTAGTAATTTATATTTTAAAAATCTTTTTAATAATAACAAATTTGTATATTATTTTAATTATTTTTAATTATTATTTGATTTATTGTTGCTATGGTTTTAATATTTTTTTATTTATTTTTATTCTCTTTATAAGCATCCAATTTCATAATATTTTTTACTTTTAATTCTTCTGCTTTTTTATTTTATTTTTTCATTCTCATTATTATCCTCAACACCTGCTGGGACTATAAATAACAATTATTATTATTATAAAATAATAATAATTGGAAAAAATAAAAATATGAAAAAGAAATGAGGGGAAAATTAAAAAAATATTTTAAATTAATATAAATTCAGATACATAATTTAAAAACTTGGAAAATATTAATTAATTTTAATTTAAAAATATATATATATTTATAAAAATATTATTTTATTTTATTTTTTTTAATATTAATTTTATCATAATTTGCGAAACAATTTTTTTAAATTTAAATTAATATAATAATAAAACAATTAAATATTCTTTAAAATATTTAATAAGAAAATAAATATTATTTTAATTTATTTAAATATAATTTAATTTATTTAAATATGTATCTAGTCTTTTATTAATTATTAAAAAAGACCAAAATTAAACAAATCACACACTCCTTAACCTTCTTTTTTAAAATAGATAATCTTTTTTCTTTCTCTTTATTATTATTTTTTACTTGACAATATCCGCCTCTTGAGCTTATTATCTCTTTTTATTTTATTTTTTAATATTCCGACATAAAAAGGCTTTAGACCTTCAAAGAGATTAGAAGGTTATTATTGACCTTTTTTATTATTAAAAAATAAATTAATTAATTTAATAATTTAAAAAAATTAAAGGTATCTAGAAATTCTTATGAACGTTGTTTTCTTAATGGTGATGAACGTCAATTAGGTGTTTGTTCAAGTATTGATAGACAATCCTCTATTACACTTGTCTTTAGAGAATTTTCTCCATTACCCTCAGCTTTTACTTTTAGGCCTGGATATTCTTATTTTGTTATAAGTTTGTTAATATTTTATTGTTAAATATTTATTTATTTTTAAAGCAACATCAAATGGAACATTAAATGGTTTAAATAATACTCAAGGTGGTCTTTGTTCAACAAAAAATATGAAATTAAAATTTGATGTTTTACCTTTAATTTCTTCTATTGATAATGGTTATATTTTAATTTAATTTATTTAAATAAATTTAGATCAACAATTAATTATTTCATCATCATCATCAGAACAACAAAATTCTTCTTCTTCTCAAAAACCTTTAAAAAATAATTTACAACAAAAAATTCATCATAGGCATTCACATCATCATCATTATCATAAATCAAAAGAAGAATTAATAATAGAAAAAGAAGAAGAAAAACAAAAAGAAAATATAAATAATAAATTAATAATAACTTCTTCACATCCACCATTTATTTATGTTATTCATACTGATAATGATGAAAAACCAATAATTTTAGAGGAAGAAGAAGAAGAAGAAAAAGAACATTCTTCTAATTATTTTAATAATGAAATTACTTCCAATACTACTTTAATTATATTTTCTAATGAATATTTAGGTAAATTAATTATTTTTAAATAAATAAATATATTTTATTTCTTTTAAAAATAGAATCTTCATCAAATCAACAAAATTTTATTTATTGGAATTTTTTATTAATTAATTTATTAATTATTCTATGGTTATTATAAAAAATATATATATTAAATATATTTAAACAACACAGATTAACAACATTTAAAAATGAAAAAAAATAATAATACCGGTTTATTCCCTAAAAATTTAAATAAAATATTTTTTTTTAATTTTAATACTAATATTCTATTTTAAATTGTTAGATAAATTTTTTTTAATAAAAAATACTTATTTTAGAATTTTTTGTCAGATTCCATAGTCTTATATTTTAAACTACTGTTAAATTTTGAACTTTTTTTATCTAACAATTTGTAGTTTTTAATTTTTAATATTATTTTTATGTCTTTCTTTTTTTGCCAAATTAATTTTTATACATATTATTATTTAATAATTTGAATATTTATAAATATTTTTAAAAAGTTAATAATTAATTGATTTTCTAAGAAAAATTATTTAATAAAAAAAATAAAGATTAGAAGTTGAATACACTTGATACGTTATTTCCGAGGTATTTTTCTAATTTCAGGATCAAACAAAACTTAATATCTAGCCTATCAAATAAAAAAAAAACATTCAACAAACATATTTATTTATTATACATTTACAACATATATACAATCAAATACAAATATATATAATACATACAATAGAAACAATAGGCATACAAATATATATAGTTTAGGGGATATAGCACAATTAATATATTTAGGGAAGAACAATACTTATACATATATATAGAACAAGAATACCTAGAAGGGAATACCTATACATATTTATATATTTTTACATTATTATTATCATCTCATCCCTCTCTTTTTTCTTTTGACTTCAACCCTCTTCCTCATATTGGCTTGGAGACGCTCCCTCAGCTTTCGGTTCTTCAACGTTCTTTGCCATGTCACTGACCGCATTTGATGCCTTCTTGCCATCCGCTCCTGCCTTTGGTGTTTTCTTCTTATTTGCCGCAGTTCCATCTATTTTTTTTGAAGGAAGTCCCTTTGCAGAACTTTTTTCATTATCCTTTTGCTGAAAAAATAAATTTTAATTTAAAAAATTATCAATTTTAAATAAATTTACATTTTCTTTGTCCTTCTTCTTCATCGAGAACCATATCAAAGCTCCAATGCCACCGACACACAGACCACCAACAAGAAAACCAACAATTATCCCAATTACAAGACCTCCACCGGACCCGGATTCTTCGCATTTTTTTTCGGTCGGAGGCGTTGTCGTTGTAGCTTTTGTCGTTGGACATTCTGTCTTTGGACATTCTGGACACTTTTCCGTTGGAGGAGCTTCTTTTGTTGTTGTAGTCGTTGTAGTTTGAATTGTTGTCTTGGGAGGATTAATAGCAGCAAGTAGACGATAGTCATTTGCATGCTGAATAAAAGTAAAATTAATGATTCTTTTATAAATGTAAAATCTTACAAAGCAGAATTCACTATTCATCTCCACAGCGCATAATTTGCCTTCATCTTTAAATTCACTGGAAAATTAATTTATTTAAAAAAAAATAAACAAAATATTCTCACACAAAGCCATCTTTGAATTGAACATTGCAGTCACCCGCAGAGAATTCCTTGTACTCGGTAATGTTGAATTTCTTTTTAACGCCAATGAAGTAGTTTATGTTGAGCTTTACCTCACCTTTCTTCGGAAGGTGATCACCAAGTTTAGCGTTTTCGGCATGTCCGGGTACTCCAAGCACAAAGAACGTAACAAACAGCAGCAGCAGAGAGCACAGAATTGAAGACTTTCTTGTCCAAGGTCCGGTGTCGAGCTCCATTGGATACAGGCAGCGGAAGAGCATGAAGTGTTGTTGTTTGTTTAGATGTAGACGATGTTGGCGCAATTTTGATGAAGATTTTGTAGGTTGTTAATAATAAAGAAAATGATTGGTTTTTATAGTTTTGTATGATCAAGTTGGAGTGTTACTATATAAGCCGGCAAGCTTATCATAGTATAAAAGCCAGTTTATCCATTAAAATAGTCAGTAGGACCTGGCGCTTAATCCCTCTCCACTGTCATCAGCACAAGGCTCAGTGAATGAAGTCTTTAAAAGTTCTGGTAATAGTAGTTAACGGATAGGGAATAAAATAAAAATATTTTTTAATGGAAAAGAATAAAATAATTTTTTGTTAAATTAATATAAGTAAATATTTTTTATTTTCTCAAAAATTAAGTAGATATAAATATAAGTGATGGACAAGTTTTGAGTTTTTAGGATGTCCTTTTTATTTCGTATTTCGGATTTATTTTCCCATTTTGTCCATCCTTGATATATATAATAAAATATTTTTGAATACTTTTTATAATAAAACAAAATCCTCTTTTTCAGAATTTTTCAGTGTGTCAGATTCCATAATTTTATATATAAAATTAGTTATTTTATTACTACTACTAAATTTTAAATTTTTTTATTTTCTCTAACAATTTGTAAATAAATTTAAGCTTTTTTATGTCTTTCTTTTTTAAACTCATTTTTATATAATAATTTATATTAAAATATTAAAAAAAATTAATAATTGATTTTATTAATATAAATACACATATCTACACATAATTAAAAGAAATTGAGAGATTATTTAATTTAATAAAATAATAAAGATATTACAAGTTGACATATTTTATTTTTATTTTATTTAAAAGTGCCAGTATTATGTTAGTGAGATCTATTTTGGGTATAAATAATTTTAAAAAATTATAAAAAAAAAAGATTATTTGCTTTGAAAAATAATAAAAAAATAGAGATTTAATTCTAAAAATATTAATAATTAATTTATAGAAGAATAATCACGATTATTACTTACAACATTACCATCTGGATGTAAAAGAGGAGCTAAAAAATAAAATTAAAAATATTTTTAAATATAAAAACAAACAAATAGAAGCAACAGCTAAATGTTTTTGTTGTTGACTTTTTAAATGTCCATTTAATTGTATATTATTATTATTATTAGATAAACGTTGTAATGTTAATTCACTACTATTTACTGATATTGTAGAAGCATTAAAACTACTAAATTATTTTTTTAAAAATAAAATTAATTTTAATTTATTTAATTATTTAACCTAGTATCAGGTAAACGTATAGAATCTGTTGGTAAATTAACAATACAACCAAGAATATCCCATTCTGGAGGTAATTTTCCATTAATAAAAGCATTTGTTGTAAATTGTGAAATAAATATTGTTGTAAATAAACTTGAAAGCATTGACATTGTTCGAAAAGGAAAATATTGAATTGAAGTTATTTGATCATAACTAATTTTAATTAAATAATAAAAATATTTAAAAAAATCATACAAAGGATAATAAATTATTGGATGAAAATGTAAAAGTGCTTCACCACCAGAAAGTCGTAAAATAAGTCCAACTATAATTTATTTAAATTTAATTAAAATAAAATATTATTAATTTAATTATACCAATATAACCAGCTAAACATCCATAAGTATTACTTTTATGAAAATAAACAACACATAAAAGTTGAGGAAAAAGAATAACATAAACCTTTTTTTAATTATTTTAAATAAATAATTTAATTATTTAAATAATTTACTAAATCAGCACATAAATACCAAAGACCATAAATTGAATTTATTGTTAAAGCCATTATTGTTGCTAAAATACCCACAGCAATAATACTAAAAAATAATTTATATATTAATTAATATTTTAATAACCTAATTCTCATTACATAAATTACTTCTTTTTCACTTGCCTATTAAAATAATTAATTAAATTAAAAATACATTTTAATTTTAAAAATATTTTATTTTTTTTAATTAATTTAAATTATCAACAAAAATGAAAATAAAATTAAATTGTTTTAAATAAATTCATTTTTTAAATTTTACATTAGGACGAATTGTTAATTTCCAAATATTATGGGCAAACATTGAAGCAGCTGATAAAACAGAAGAATCAGCTGATGACCTTTTTATTAAAAAAAAAAAAAAGAATTAATTTAAATTAAAAAAACAAACATAACAGCAGCAGAAACAGCACCCAAACCAATAAAAGAAACCCATTTTGGAGTTAAATATTGAAAAACTAAAGGAACAACTTGAGATGTTTGATCAGCAGGAATTGAAACAGATTTTGTTCCATTACCCCAAGGTGAATATTCTGTTAAACTCCAATCTTTAATTTTAAATTAATTTTTTAATTAAATTATAATTAATTAATTCACTTAAATTAAATTAAATAAAAATATTTTTAAAAAATATTTTTAAAAATACCAGTATTTCTAGCAATTGCACCTATAAGAGCAGGAGGAATTGCCATTAAAATACAACCAATTCCTGCTACAAATGACAATCTTTGTGCACCTTTAGATGTTTTAGAAGAAAGTACTCTTTGAAAATATACCTTTTTTAATTATTTTTTAAATTTAATTTATTTTAAAAATAAATAAAAAACCTGCCAAGGTATACCACCAAATATTAACAATAACATACAATCAATCCATAAAAGTTTTTCTTTAAATCCACCAATTTGACCAATCCAACCAATTGCATTTTCTGATAAATCACTTGTTTTCTTTTGTAAAAGTGCTGCTGGAATACAAACCCATAAACCAATAAATATACAAAAAAGTTGAACAACATCTGTATATCTTTAAATTAATTAAATTAAATGTTTATATTTTTACAATTAATATTCTTAAAATTTAAGTAAAAAATTTAAAAAAATATTTAAATTATTTTATAAATTTAATAAAATTTTATATTTATTTCAATACCATTATTAAAATTAAAAAACTTACGCCACAGCATAAAGGCCACCAGTAAATGTATAAAAAACGGCAATAAATGCAGAAAGAATAACTGATGCAGCCATATCCATTCCTTTAATTAATTTAAATAATAAAAATATATATTTTATTATTATTAAAATATAATAATAATTTTTACCTAGAATGACTGACAATGTAGCACCTTAAAAAATAAAATAATATTAAATATTATTTAATAAATATAAAGGTATTTTTAAATAAATAAATATTTTTTATTAATTATTATTTAAAAAAACCCAATGCAGAGAGGATAGCCGCAGACCAAAAAACCTGAGAAAAAAATATTTTTTTAATTATTTATTTATTTTAAAATAATTAATAAACCTCTCCAAGTAATGCAGGAAAGAACATAAGTCCACCAACTCTTTGACCATATTTAATCTTTTTTTTAAATTAATTAATTATATTATTAAAATATATTTATTTACTTGAAAAGGGTCTAACATTGTAATATATCCTTGTTCACGCATTGGACGTGCAAAAAAAATTCCTCCCAAAACTAAGGAAAGTGCATAACCAATTGGGGCTTGACAGCCTAAAATTCCACCATTGTAGAGTGCTTCAGCTGTTCCATTAATATAAGCACCACCTACCCATGTAGCTTTAAATTAATTAATTATAAATTAATTAATTAAAATAAATAAACCTGTCATAGTAAAAATACCAACAATTGTTCCAATATTTCTACCTGCAAGCATTACCTAAAAAATATTTTATTTTTATTTATTAATTTATTTATTTTACTTCTTCTGTTTGTCCTCCTTCTATAACATTTTTAGTGTCATCTGTTTTTCTACCAGCCCATATTCCAACAATTAAAATTAAAATGTAAAAGAAAATTATTGCAATAATTCCTAACCAATCAACCATTTAATTAATTTAATAATATTTTTTAATTAAATTAATTATATTCTAAATAAATATAAAAAATAAATTATTTTATTAAAAAAAACAATTTAATTTCCCTAAAAAATAATTAAATAAATTAATTAAAATTTTAATTTTTTATTTAAAATAAAATTAAAATATTTTTATTTTTCCAATTTTTTCATTCTCTTAAATCTTTTTTATATTCTCTTTTTATTTTTTTTGGTTCAATATATCTCTCATTCGTTTGTGTCAATTCCCATGAGAACATTCAGTTAAATTTTGTTTTTTTTTCAAAAAAAAAAGAATTTAAAAAAAAATTCTTTTGTTCATTCAATATATATTTATTTACACGTTCAAACAAATAAAAAATTAAAAAAATAAATAAAGCACAAAGAAGGTAAAAAAGCCAACCGGAACTCTCTTATAAAGAACAAAATGCCAAATATATTATTTAACTAAAAAAGGAAGCAAAATGTTCAGAAATTTTGGATGATGAAAGAATATTTTTGGGGACTATTAAGAGGATAAAATAATAAAAATAATTTTATTTATTTTATTAAAATAAAATTATAAATTAAAAATTAAATAAATAAATATATGTAAAGGAAAAATAAAATTTAAAAAAAATCTTTACTATTTTTCCTAAAAAAATACATAATAATTTTCAGGTTTATATACTTATTTTAATAAAATAATATTAAAATAATATATTAATTTTATAATATTAAAAAAAAATTAATTTAAAAATATTTCAGTAAATTTTTAAACGGAAATTATTTAAAAAATAAAATTACTAAAAATTTAAAAAAAAAAGAAAATTGGCCAAATTTGTGTTTTTTTCTTCTTTTCTTCTTAACTTTTTTTTGTATTCTTCTTTTTTATTATTTATTTATTTAAATATATATGCGTGATGCCTAAAAAGATTGTTAGTCTGGAATGTTTTGATTATAAATAAATAAAAGAAAACCATGGTTTCCATAAAGTTTTTTGATTTTTTTAAATTTTTAAAGGTAAAAAATTATTTTTTAAATAATTTATATTTTTAATTAAAAATAAATTAATTAAAATATTTTAAAAATGAGATTTATTTTAAATTATTATAATTTATTTTAAATAAATTATTCAATTTAAAAAAAATAAAATTCAAAAAAAAAAAAATAATATTAATTAAATTATGTAGAGAATAATATTAAAAACATTAAAGCAATTTTTATAATTAAAAAATTGTTAACTTTAAAAAAATATTTTTATAAAAAATTTTAATTTTCTTAGAAATTAATTTAATAAAATAAATAAATTGAGTTCAAATTTCAATAAATTTATATTTTAATTATTTTATTTTATAAAATATATAGGTAATTATTCTCTCATATTTCAAAATTAGGTATATCTGTTCTTTTTTAAAAATGATGTTTTTTTAATATTAATTTTTATAATGATATAGAGGACTCTTTTTGTGTTTTTGGAAAAGTTCTTTTTTTAAATAAAAAAAGAATTCTTTTTTTTTCGTATTTTTAAGGAAATAAGTCTCGCGGGAATATTAAGGGGGCGATGAAAAGAATTCCAATAAATAAAATAAATATAAATATAACAACAACAAACATTAACAAATATCAAAAAATATTTTAGAAATAAAATAAAAAAATAAATTTTGAATACACAAAAGGCATGTAAATGAAGTGTTTTAAATAAAAATAAAAATATAAGAAATGGCAAATTTTAAAAAGAATTTTTTTGTAAAAACGGAAGGAAATAAATGTAAAAAAACAAGAAGAGAATGAAGATGTTCAAATTTATTTATTTTTTTTTAAATTGACGCAATTTTAAAGAAAAATAAAGAAGTAAAAAAATATATAAATATTTATACTTTTAAAATATTTTTGCGCTTAATTTCTAATTAAAAAATGTAAAAATAATATTTAAGAGAGAGCCTGGGAAATTTAAATAAATTTAAAAAAATAAATAAAATATTAATATTTTTCTAAATATTATTATTAATTTAAAAAATTAAATTAAAATATTATATTTTAATTTATAAATGTTTAATTATAATTAATTTATTTATTAAAAATTTATTAAAAAATAAATTGAGATATACTATACGGGATATTTAAAAAATAAAAAAAAATTAATAATCTTAAAATAATATTTAAATAAATAAAAATAAATTATTTTTTAGTAAAATAAATAAATTTACATTTTAAAAATAAAAAAATAATTTTTTTATTATCAAAAAAAGCTTTTCTTCTTTTTTTAAATTTAAGAGTTAACAAAAAATAAATTGACATTTGAATTTATGGAATAAAGAAATTTTTTAAATTAAATTATTTATGGACGTAAATCCTTTTTTTTATAAAAAATAAAATTTTTGTTTTTTTACTCAATTTTTTTTTTGAATTTATTGGAAATAAGGAAAACTAAATAACAAAAAAACTTTAATTTTAAGCAAAATATTATTATTATGACGTATTTTTAAAATAATCAAGGGACATAATATTTTATTAAGAATTATTTAAATATCTAATTAAATGTGAAAAAAGTATTAAATTAATAAAAAAATAAAAAAAACTTTTAAAAAATAATTAAAAAATCATAAAGTATTATGATATAAAAACATTAAAATTTTCCTTTTTCTATCATTCAACAATTCAAAATCTTCATTTTGCCCTCAACTATATTTTTGTTTTTCTTCAAAAAGTTAAGTTGTTTTTTATTTATTTATTTATTTAAATATTTTTATTTTAAGATTGTTCTCTTCTCTTCTTCAAAAAATGTCTGAGGCTAAAACCAACGATAGTAACAAGAGTCAACAACAAAAACTTCTTTTGCCATCATCTGGTTTTCCTCCGAGTTCGCCTGAAGATGATTCTAAGATTAAAGGGTTTTAATTAATATTTTTAAAAATAAGTTTTCTTTTTTTTAAAGTAAATATCGCTTCGAAGTTGCTGTTCTCTCATTGGCTACTATGGTTTTTGCTGTTTGTGTTCTTCAGGCATTAGCAACCTGTGAGTTCTTTTTTGTTCGGCTTGGAGTTCTTCCTGTTGCTTTGTTTTTGACTTTCTTTGGATATGAGGTTAATTAATTAATTAAAATAAATTAATTATTATTTATTTAATTTTAGTGGGTTACCTACTTCTCGGATGCTTTGACTCGTCGCAAAAGGGCCTATTTTGATGTGAGAAATCTTTTAGAGACATATCAGCCACGTAGAAACACCGATTTAGCTCGTCAATTCAAAGCAAGTTTTTCAAAAATAAATAAATAATTTTTCTAATTTTTTTAGCCTGATCCTCCAACTCCAAGTGTTTCAAACCAACCAACAAAAGGAACTAGTCTTCCTGAAGAAGATGTTAGTGGTGATAATAAGGGAGGTAATGCTGCATTGAAAAAAGATTTTGCTTCATGGAGGAATCAGGTAATTTAAAATTAAATAAAAATATATAATTATTTTATTTTAGCATTATGCAAATGAATATGCAAATGCTATGACAGCAGGTCAAGGCCAAGTAAGTCTTTACGAGCCAATTCCTGGTGAAATTGTTGGCAATGATGTTTCTACAGCTAATTCTACAAACAGCAATGAAAATAATAATTTAGTTATTCCTGCTGATAGTATTGAACAAATGAAGGGATTACTCGAAGAAAAGAAGAATAATATGGAAAAAGCAACAAAGGAAGGATCAAAAGAATTGACAAAGGAAATGGCTAATAATAAAGAAGAGGCAAAACAACCAACAACAACTACAAATATTCAAGATCAGAAGAAACAAGAATCTAATAATGAACATATTTCTTCTCCTAATATTCCTAACAAATAGAGGTAAAAGAAGAAGAAGAAATTAGGGAAAAGAAAATAAATAAAAGGATACTGTTGTTGATATAAATAAATATATTAGGTAATAAATAAATATAAATATTTGGATTGTAAATATATAATTGTATTGTATTTGTAATAAATAAATAAATAAATATTCTTTTTTAAGCATTTTTCTATTTTTTTATGAGAATTTTGGTTATTTTAGTAATTAATTATAAAATCTTATCTTTTCAAAATTAAATAAAAAATACCTAATTATAATTTTTAAGTACATTTTTAAAATTTTGAACATTTTAAAAAAATTAAATTTGAACAATGAAAAGAGCCTTTTTTTTTGTTTAAGGATTTTCACTTAATAAGTCCAAAGCTTTTTTAATTTTTGTTTATTTGGAGTATCTAATATTTTTTAAAAGAATTATTAGGAAAATAAAACAGACATAAAATAAGCATTTCTCGTTTAAAATGTTGTGAAAATCTTTATTTTTTATGCTTTTAAAAAGATAGTAATTTTATATTAAAAATGTCACAAAATTAAAAAAATAATCATTGGATCATTTTCTTGTAAAAAAAAAAGCAAAAAATAAAACAAAATAATTGTTTATCCTCTCATTTGTCATTTTTTTTATTTTTCAATGACGCCAACATTTAGAAATAATTCAAGCAATAGAAAATATATTCAAGCATTCAGTTCAGTCTAAATGTAGAAAAAAAGTTAAGTCAGCTGCCACACATAAGAAAAAGTTTTTAGTTCATTTTTTGATAACTTTTCTCTCTATAACGTTCAATCAAAATAAAGAATTTCTTTATTTATTTTAAATAAATTTATATGCCTTATTTTCAGTATTTTTTTATTAATTGAAAATTAATATTTAAATATTAAAAAATATTTATAATATTTATTTTGACACGTTTTGTAATTTATTTTGTTGTAAATTCTGGAAATTTCTCTTCCTTTCCCTAATTAAAAGTGAGAAAAATAGAAATCTATTTTAAGAGTAAATTGTATCGTTTTAGAATTTTTTTATCTATTAATTAGTCGTAATAAAATTTTTGGAAAAAACTAATTCGTTTAAGAGAAAATTGAGTGCCATAGAAAGAGGAAAATGAGCTCAGCTGCTCAAAAGGGATAAAACACAAAAATAAATTTACAAACCTTCACGCAATAAAAACAAATAAATATTTATTTAGTAAATATATCCTTTTTTACTACAAAAAATATATAATTTTTATAAAATAAAAATAAAATAATTTTACTTTAAAGTCAATTTTGGACTTTGATCAAGCTTTTTAATAATTATTATAATCTCATCAATTCTTTATTTTAAAAAATTATTTAAAACTTTTAACTACAAAATGGTTGTTGTTATTCATTTGCTTTACAGAATTTTATCATCAGCCAAAAGAATGCAGGTAAAAATTAATTAATTAATTTATAAAATACTTTTTTGATTAGAGAATAATTTATTATTGTAAATATACGTTTCTAAATATTTTTTAAATTTAATACTATATTTATTTAGTAACTAAAATAATTATTTTAGTTTAATAACCTAAAAATAATTAAAATAAAATCAAACAATTATTTAGCAAGTAAAGCCATATACGTTGCATTGCTCGTTGCTTTTACTTGTTTTTGTTTATGCTTTTGTTGGTGGATTAATATTTAACAAATTAGAAGCACAAGCCACTCATGAACAAAATAAAAAGTAAAAATAAATAATTACCTAGATTCTCTATTTTAAATATTTTCAGAGATTGGGAAGAAAAAATAGAATGTGTACAAAAGGTTTGATAAATATTAATTTTAAGATATTTTAGTACATAAAAGGTATTAATAAAGATAAGATGAAATTGTTGTAGGTCTTAAAGTCTTTCAACTAAAATTACACATGAAAAGAGTGCGTAAAGAGAAGAGAGACAGAGAACAAATTAAAAAGAAAATTAAACAATTTATTTTCGTGCTCTTAATTAAAAAAACATTTTGCCAAATGTTCGCGTTAATCTCTAAAATAAAAGTTTTTCTTTTCAAATAAAAACGAACATCTAGAATATTTAAAACTATATAATTCTTTAAAATAAAAAATCTAACTATTTTAAGATTATACAAACGCCATCAGATCCGCTGGAAGAAAAAACGGAAGTAAATACAAATCGTATTATGCATTGTTTTCAAAATGAACCTGATCATAGATCTCAGTGGTATTTTATTTATTCATTTTTTAAATTAAAAACAGACTTTCTTTTTTTCTTTATTAGGAGTTGGATAACAGGTACACTTTATGGTTTTGGCATTATTACAACATTGGGTGAGTTAAAATTATTTTAATATAAAGACTTATTTATATAAGGTTATAATCGGATAGCACCAATAACATTGGCTGGTCGCCTCTTCTGTGTATTTTACGGAATTTGTGGAATTCCTCTGACAATGATTGTATTTTTTTAAATTTAATATGATATAAATTTAATTTAATTTTAAAGATAATTGCAAATATAGGTCAATATCTTAATCAATTTGCAAGTGCAACAAGAAGACATGTAATTAAAAGAAATATAATAATTTAAATTAAATTTTCATATCCTAGCTTGAATTATATCGAGATAAACGTCGTCGTTCACGTGCTACAAGTTCTGGTGGCTCACCTAGCAGCGAAGAAGAAATTAAAGATTCGTCCGTGGAGTTTATGTCACTTGGCTTATTAATAGCTTTTTTGTTTTATGTTTGTATGGGGGCCTTCCTTTTGCCTCTATTGAATGGCGAGGTTAATTATATATTTTTAGACAAATTTATTGGATTTCTTTAATTAAAAACTTATTTTGGAAGTAATATATAAGTTTATATAATTCTGATTAAGTTGGACTTCTTCAATGGAATATATTTTAACTTTCTCTGTTTGACAGCCATCGACTTCGGTCAACTAGTTCCTTCAAGGTTTGTTTATCGTTAGACTATTTTAGAATTTAGCAAATTGGTTAACCAAAACATATATAATTTTAAAATTTAAGATGGGCCTTTTTGCCAATAACCTTCCTTTATGTATGTACTGGACTTGCAATTACAACGATAGCTATTGAAATTGGTTCTGAATATCTGAAAAAACTTCATCACTTTGGCAAACGTATGAAGAATGTGGCACAGACAAGGATTTGGTTTGGTGGTAAAACGTGAGTTATATTTTATTATTATTTTAATTAAAAAGGATTAATTTAATTAATTTATTGGTGGTAAAAAAAGGTTAGAATGATTACTTTTGTGCCAGTATACGCTAATTATTTGAGTTTAAAAATATATAAAAGTTAATGAGAATAATAAAGTCTCTATCGACGTGATGAAGTTGTGCTACGTCCATACTGTTGTGTATTATGATGAGATGGAGATACATTTATTGGTAGAGGAGAAGCAATTGCACCTGTCTGTGAACCTTGACGATGCTGTCGACCACCACCAATTTCTTGTTGTTTTAGCAATGCCGGTGAAGAAACGAAAGTTTTGCATTGCGGACATAATACTTCTTGGCAAGAAAAATGAGACTTACATCTAAAAATTGTTGAAATAATTTTATTTTCAAATAGTTTTGACTTTACTTTGTACAAGTGTGTGATGTTTGAAGCGCTGAAAAGCTGCCAAGATTTTGTATAAGCTGTGCAAAACGATCCATCATTGCTCCTTTTGCCCGAGTTGAAAGACATTCATCTGTTATATAAATATATTTATATTATAATAAAGAATTACATGTTTGTTGTTGAGTCATTTCCACAATGTCTTCAGCTCTTTGTACCATTTGTAAGCATTGTTCAAGCAATTCTTGAAGTCGACATCGATCAAGTAATGAAAGTCTTACGAATATGCTTAGCTGTGTTTGAGAATTAAGCAATAATGTGGCACACTTCCGCAACAAACCATGAGATTCTAATTTACAAGCTGCCATCAATATTGGAGCTATATTTGATTCTGTTAAATATTTATATATTTTTTAATCATAAAAATCTTCAAATTTCTACCAGTTATTTTTAATTGTGGTGGGTATATGGCCATTAAAAAATATTTTAGTTCTTCATTCGAGCACGGACAATAAATCAATTCATCGTCACCAATTCCTATTCCATTGTGAAATCTCTCCTGGAAAATTGTAGACCAAGCGGCAACATAATCTAAAGAAAAATAAATATAATAATAATGGAAAGTGTTGAGTGATTTACATGGATTAACGTGATAGGCTCTTCCAGTCTTTGCACGGACAGAGACGAAATTAAGATCGCTAGGGCTCAACATGTGTTCCATGTCAAATGGAGGTTCAGGCAATTCCTTAAATAATTTTTAGAATTCTAAAATTAATTTATAATTTACTTCTGGTGGTGGTGAGCCATGCATTCTCTCAAGAAGAAATACTTTTACACGATCTGAAAGGCTGGAGTATCGAGGTCCGCTCAAGTCAAGTTTGTGAGTATTTGGGCGAAGCTCTTTAAGTAGAAGTGCCAAAAGTCGATTAAGTTGGAAACGGTCAGCAAGCCAGAGTTTTTCGAGGAAGGGCATTTTGTTGGTTATGAGAAAACATTCACAACGGTGCAAAAGACCATCCATCTGCAAAAAAATTTTCTTTCTAATTTTGAAAAATGAATCAACTTGGTAGTCAAAAGCGATTGGTAGAAGTATGTGAACTGTTTGATCGTCCACTTCTTTGTAAGTTGGATGTATTGCAGAAAGTACTTCAAGCACATGATCATATTGAACGTTTGCCAAAATTAGTTCCCTGTCAGGGCATTCAACGCACCATGAGCGTAAAACTGGTGACCAAACCTTTTAATTGAAATTTTAATTAAAACATGACACATAAAATTACCGAAACATAATGTTCATCAACATATAATCGTTTCCCTTCAACCAATAGTGGGCGTGTTCGTTGACCGTCCGGCCGTGTAAATTCTATGAAGAGATCGAGTGGAGAGGAAATTTGAGTTGGGATGTTATTCTGGGAACCTCCAGCAACTAAACGACCAATTCCACCTGAAGGTGAATCAGGGCATAAGGAGGGAAGATGAGAAGGTACCACACTTATGGGTATTGGAGAAAAGGTTTGACCGAATTGTGAAGAGATGCCGTTGTTATTCGAAAGATTCTGCTGGGTGAATTGTTGATGAAAATGTGAAGAAACACCATCAGATGAAACACAATCCTGCAAATAATTATTGTCTCCCATCTTCGTTAATTAAAATTATATCATAAATTTAACTGAAAATAAATAATTAAATAAATAAAAATTATTTAAAATATAAACTAAACAATTATATATTTAAATGGAATCAGTAAACAAAAATATCCGAAAACTAAAAAATATTTGTTTTCTATTGCCATTAAGCATATAAAAGTATATATAGTCTGCAATAAAGGCAAACAGACTAAAGCGACTTCCTCGTTTGTGTGCTTACATTATAACAATCAATAAGGAATGCCGTCCTTTTAGCTGGCACAAAAAATAGAAAAATTTATATTTAGAAAATGTTTTATAGTAAATTAAAGTAAAAATAATTGAATAAAGTATCTGGAAATATGTTTTCAAATCAAACTATTAAAATTTTTGAATAATTAACTTTATATTATAGATTGAAAGTGAAAGATTTATTACATGCTGTTGGCAAAAAATGCGGTATTGACCCAGCGGAGATTGACAAACTTGATCTTGAAAATGTTATTGAAAGGGCAGTGGCACTCAGTGTATGTTTTCAAAGGAAAACAAATTAATAAAAAACAAATATTAAAATTAATATAATTAAAATTTTAATTTAAGGAAGGTAGAGAACCTCCAGTAGACACAAATGAAGAACCTCCACCACCAAAAGAGCCTCAACCACCTGAAGAAAAGCCATTACTTAAAGATGATAGAGATGAAGAGCCACCTAGATCACGTACTCCACCTTTTAAGAGAGCGGCTGAAAGGGTTATAAGTGTTCCAATAGCTGAACAGACAAAACCTATTGGTGATGCCAATGTTAATCAGGAAACTGGCAGTAGAAATCTGGTTTGTCCGTATGAAAAATTAAATTAATATTGAAAGAGTGTTAGTAATAATTTTAGTTTTTCAAGGAAAATTGATGATTTTTAACAATATTTTAGAAAAAACAAAACTAAGAAATATAGTACGCTTAAAATTCACAATGTCTTAAAACTTCATTTATTTTTAGCGTTTGGATCTCTGTGAATTTGTAGCAATAGATATGGATCTACCTGACGGTCCTATTGAAGAAGCACTGACTTGGATGGAACCACCAAAATTAGTAATGGTTTAAAAATATATAAATAAGACTAAATAGTACGATATACAGTAGTTAACATTTCGAAATTTTAGCACAAAATATATTATAAAATGTCACAGATAATGCACTCAGAGCATGAACTTGTTGGCATTGATCCAGCTATAGCTTCACCAACTGATTTAGGAGCCTTTGGACCACCACACGTAATTGTGGACGAAGATGAGCGTATAATTGATTTAGAACCAAGAAAATTTAAAGAAAAAAAAGAGAAATATGGAAGAGATGCCAAGCGACTCTATGAGACTTATCAAGAAGAATGGGAAAGATTAGTTAGTTAAAAAGAAATTTTATTTGTATGATTTTTTATATTGTAGGAACGACTTTCTGATCGCCGACTGGGCCCCCGTCGGAAATCAGTTTTAGTGATAAATTAATTTAAAATTCTTTTGATATATTTTAGGTACTTGCATTAAATGCGATGGCATCTGGAACAGGTGGTAGGGCAAGAGAATCATCCCTTGAAGGAAGCACTTCCACAGCAAGAGACAGTCCAGTTGGTGTCAGACGAACTCCTCAAACTAGTCCTCTCACATCACGATTGGCTAAAGACACAACTCTTAGCCCACCTGAATTAAGAAAACAAATAGTTCCTCCACAAGAGACGAAAATAGCAACACCACCAACAAGATTAAAGTCACCTACTCCATCGAAGGCAGCTGTAACTCCAAAGGTTCTTATTCTTTTATTTTTGATTCAAATACCTATAAGACAATATTTTATTTAGGTTTTACGCCCCCCTATAAGAGAAAATATAGAAAGACGTTCATCATCCCCAAGAAAGTTAGATATGACAAGATTCTCAAAATTTGGAGAAATGGTAACAAAGCCAGATGTACCTGGTCTCGAGGAACGGTTATTGGAGCGTCGTAAAAGTCGAATGTCCAATGACATTATTTTCTCTCCAGAAAGGACAAGGGCAAGTTTGACTGGAAGTGATACATCTCAACCACATTCTGCTGCTACATCTGTCGTTGCTGGAGAAACAACAAAGCCATAAAAATAAGTTTATACAAAATCAAGAATTCCATTGAATATTATTCGCTTTGCGAAGATTGTTGAATGTTTTTATTTCCATCTTATCATAAAACTTTGTTTTTGTAAATATAAACCTTTTAGTTAATGTATTTATTATGCTCATACTATAAACAAATTATGTTTAAACAAATAAATTAATTAATAAATTCTTTGTACCAGAAAATAGTAAAAACATTTAAAAAAGAATAATTGAGAATATTTAAAATAAATAATATATAATTATACATTTTAGTTAAGTATAACTATTCAAAACATTTTTATGAGGCTTAATATCCAGGCGCGGTGCGAGGGACGGGGCAATGCGAACATCCTCCTGGCAGTCCGTGTTCACCTTGCTGTCCTTTTTTGCCTGCTTAAATTAAGAAAAGTAACTTATGTTGTTTAGAAGTTGTAAATAACTAAATATTAATTCGATAAACTCACGTTCTCCAACTCTTCCCGGAGGTCCAACCGGTCCTCGATCACCTGAAAAGGAAAATTTAAATTAAAATATTTGATTTCTCTAAAATAACCTGGTGAGCCTTTTGGTCCAGGTTGGCCAGAATGACCAGGTATTCCCGATGTTCCTTTTTCTCCGGACGGTCCTTTAGGTCCAGGAGGACCGGGTGGTCCTACAGCTCCTTGCTCTTCAATTTGCAAGCCAGGCTGTCCTGAATATTTTTGGTAAATTAGAAATAATTAATTCGGCACCTGGCACTCCTTTTCGTCCTGGAATTCCCGGAGCTCCCTGAAATATTGATTCTTAAAATTAAAATGTAAAAAAGAAACCGGCGGCCCAGGTGGACCACTTAGCCCAGGTGGACCTCTATTTCCTCCATCAGCTTCGAGTCCAGGTTGACCTAAGTAAATATATGTAAAAGAAAATTTAAAATTTTTTATATTTTTAATAAAAATATTCTTAATTTCTTAATTATACCTGGCTCGCCTGGTCTACCCTTTTCGCCAGGAGAGCCTCTTGGACCAATTTGACCAGGCGGACATTCTATACAAAAGTCTCTTGGTTTTGACTCCCCAATTGCTTCTTGGCCAGGCTGACCATCCGCGCCTGGAAGTCCGTCAACGCCATCCTACATTTAATTTATTTTTTGGACTGAACATTTTAACCTTTCCGTCTGATCCTGGTTCTCCAGGTTCACCTGGGAAAATTTTAAAGAAAAGGGAAAGGGTTAACTAATCAGTATAATAAGTCTCTCACCATGTGCACCATAGGAACATCCACCTAAAAATAAATTCAAATATCTTATCAAAAAATTCTAACATTTCTGTCCAATTAGTTGAGCACCATACAGTAACTCTGTTGCATTTTCGGAAGATGGAGGTGATAAAGGTTCAGAGGCAAGCGCAGCTTCAACTGGAAAGTATCCTGCCCTTGTCATCCTTTTATTTTGTTGTAAATCTTTATTGAATGGCCTATTTTGTATTGTTCTGCTTAACTCCTTCCAAAGGCTATTAGAACGATACTAAATATTTTTTAAGATTCTATCATCAAATTTTTCAACCTTGCAATAATCGGATTCGCTTTCGAGTACTGACTGGATATGTTGAAGATAAGTGTAAATAAAAGGAATACTAAGCACACAGAAAATGGCAGAGAGAACAGAAATGCTTAAGACATGGTTATATATATTTATGTGATTTTATCATTAGTAGTTATAAATATGTAAATGCTTATTAAAATATACTTTGTTATGCTCATACTACAATAATATTAGATAAAAAAATTAAAAAACCTGGTCGCTAGAATCGCCATTTTTTTAAGAGATTCACATTGTTCTAACAAATTCAGCTTTCTTTGTAGTTTTAGTCGTTTTTCTTCGGTTGTACTATTATTTTCTAAACATTCATGCATTGATAACTTTATCACTCTCTAATTACACAAAATTAATTTAAAAATCCGATAATTAAATATCGATAATAATCACTCAATGAAGGTTATATTTAAGTTTTATTAAAAATTACAAAGAATTAGATGAAAATGAAAATTTTTATTTCTATAATCAAAAAATATTTTATTAAAGAAGAACAAAAAAAGAATAAAAGAGATATAATCGTTTTTTATCCAGAAGTGTACGTAAGGAAATCGAAGTTGCGCAAGGCGTCTAATAAATAGTACGGAGTAAGAACGGGATTAAAGAAATTATAGAAAATGATTTCATGCGGAGATATTCATTTTTTAATAAAAAATTATTTAGGTTATATAAATATTAGAGAAGTAGTTTCGATAGGTTTGTATGACCTATAAATAGTTTGGAAGAACCGCCAGAGAACCAGATTTTTTTTGATAAAATTTTAGCATCAATACAACAAAAGGAAGCAACAAAAAATATTTTTATAAATACAACTGGCTATAAAACATAAAAATCGATGTTAGAATAAGCCATAAAGCTAAATAAAAGAAGGAAATCAACGCTTCCTTCTTCGTTGAGTTAGCCAACGTTTATCTTTATAATAGCTTAATCTCACAGATTTAGCCCTTGTATTGGATAAATAAAAACTTCGGGATTCTTTTTCTGGGAAATAAATATAATTTTACTACAAAATTAGAATATTTATTTTTATCTTTCTAGCAATTTTAAGCTAATACCTACATTTATTATTTTCTTCTAATTAAATATTATGTATTAAGTGAAGACTTTTAAATTTTTAATTTAAAAAGTAAAAAAGATTATTTAATTACATACTCAATAAATTAATAAAAAATAATAATTAGGTAATAGCTCCTCTGGGCAATTCTCTCGAACGTAAAACTAGAGTTACACGAGACCGAGAGTCTCGCCGAGACCGGACCGAGAGTCTCGCCCATTTTCCAATCTCGGTCTCGGTTTTACCCGGTCTCGGTCTCGGTACCGAGACCGAGAATCTCGACGCTCAGTCTCGCCGAGACCGAGACCAAACATACACCCCTAATGATTGACTTTTTTTTATTATTATTGAAGCAAAATTTTTAAATTTTCACTATTTGACATAGTGTTTTTCATCAACTCTTTTTCTCTATATCCATATAATCATCACTCTTTAACTATAGCATTAATAAAGTTAACTTCTTTAACCCTCCTGTAGGAGAGAAGAGAAGAATAAGGAAAGAAGATTTATCTATATTTTAATTTAACTAGTAATTCAAGCGTGGTTTAGTTGTTAAAATGATAGACTATAACTAAACTGGATAGAGGTTCGATTCCTTTTAATGTACAGATATTAGTAAATTAATAAAATTAAATTTTCGACTGCAGCGCAAAAAAGGTTAATTTTTGGCAACTAGAGAATAAAAACTTTTTTAAATTTTCGCCTGCGGCGCTGAATATAGCATTAATCTTTAAAAATTAACGAAAATTCGATCTGATACATCCATCAACCAAGGACATCCCTCATATAAATGCACCTGCAATAAAGGCAAAAAATAATTTTTTAATTAGTTTTATTTAATATAAGCTTTTTAACTGGCGGTAAACCGTAATTTTCAATAATAGCCTACTGTATACTTGTTCTAACAATCCGTTAACCGGAGGGACAGGTTATTAACCGGTCTTGATATACCCTAAATATATAAAGGAGAAGAGTAAAAGATACATATTTAATAAATTTGATATAATATTTTGAAAATTAATAGATATTAATGTAGATTTTAATATTTTTAGAAAGTCTCGGTTAGTCTCGGATCTCGGTATCGGTCTCGGGCCAAAATTTGGGTATCGGTCTCGATCTCGGTTTTGTCAGTCTCGGTCAATCTCGGTATCGGTTTTTCCCAAAAGTCTCGGTCTCGTGTAACTCTACGTAAAACTAAATATTGATCAACCAATTCTATTAAAATACCAATTTCTTAAATATTTTGTCCATAAAAGTCTATACAATTAAGAAAAGTCCAATTAATGATTGTTGTTCTCTATCAAGTTCGGCACTTTCTGCTAGAGTTACTCGAGACCGAGACTTTTGGGAAAAACCGATACCGAGATTGACCGAGACTGACAAAACCGAGATCGAGACCGATACCCAAATTTTGGCCCGAGACCGATACCGAGATCCGAGACTAACCGAGACTTTCAAAAATATTAAAATCTACATTATTATCTATTAATTTTCAAAATATTATATCAATTTTATTAAATATTAATTTAATTAATTAGTTACTAATATCTGTACATTATAAAGGAATCGAACCTCCATCCAGTTTAGAGTTATAGTCTAGCATTTTAACAACTAAACCACGCTTGAATAGAAAAATTAAAATCTAGATAAATCTTCTTTCCATATTCTCTTCTTTCCTACAAGAGGGTTAAAGAAGTTAAATTATTAATGCTATAGTTAAAGAGTGATGAGTGTATGCACAGCAGGATCAGTCAGTTGACGCACGCGTCAAAACTACTTTTTTACTATTTCCTTTTTCTCTTGTTCTCTAACTTGCTCTCTTCCTTTCGCATAATCTTTTATTTACGAAAAAGTATGTAAACTTTGAAATCCAATATCTCGAAAACCGCTTATACGATTTTAAATCTGTCTATCCATTTTATAGATAATTGTTTCAAGATTTTGTTTAAAAAATTTCATAGGCTCAAATGCAGTTTTGAGAGAGAAAATGCAGTTTTAATTTTAGATTAATTTAAGATGAAAACAAGAGCAAAAACGCTCAAAAAAAGCATTGCTGCTAAAGAAGGATGGGATAAACAACAACAAAAAAATAATAACATCTCTGCTAAATTATTTAAAGCTCGCCAAGATCGATACTCAACAACAAAGGTGAGGAAAATTACAGAAAAAATAGAGCCTAAAATGAGAGATGTATCTGTTCAAACAGAACCAGAAATGAGAGATGTATCTGTTCAAACAGAATCAGAAACGAGAGATATATCTGTTATGACAACATACGAAACGAAGAAGGTTTTTGTCCAAACAATTAACAACAAAAATTCAATAGCAATTCAAACAACTGCCTGCATGCCAAAGTCAGTTCTTCCTTTAAATCCAACTTTTGGTGGAAGACCAAGAATGCCGTTGGAAAACTTGAGTAATGTGAGAATTAAAGGTATAGCAAGAGAATTGGCAAATTTTCATCGTGAAAGAACTCCAAGTATTTTTACTTTATTTTTTTCCAATATAAATTTAGATGCCGAAGGCAATCCATTAACTCATGATATTTTTCGTTTTGCTAAACATTCTTTGAACGTTTTTACGCCAAAAAAAGAAGAACATAATAAACTTACTATATACCAAGAAATTTTTGCCATTTTATCAGCTGGAATAAGTTTTCATGCAAGAGAAAAACTTAAGAAGACATTGGCGACCTTTGGATTTAATATTTTTGTGTCTAAACGTGAATTTTTTACAACAAAAAATAAAATTTCTGCTGGTTTAGAGCTCAAATGGACAAATAATTATTTAAACTGTATAAACATTAAAGAAGTTATTGAGAAGAGAATAGAACAACTAAGGTTGACAGGTTTACTTGAATTAGAATAATAATAAAAAAGTAATAAAATTAAGACATGTTTGTTGGTATTCCATCTATTGTCTTAATGGGAGATAAAGGTTCAACAACCACTAAGATTGCTGTTCTTCCGGTCATCAAACGAAAAACGAATGCAACCGCCAATCTTACTATTATTTCTATTTGGGAAGGCAATGATGATAGGCAATCGTTGAAAAATAATGAGGAAATATTTAATCAGTTAAAGGAAATAAAAAACGTGAATTGGTTGTTTTTAAAGACTTTGGGTTTTTTAAAGATATTTTTTAAGGATTTTAACGGGGGATCTGAAATTTTTGTCAGCACTACTGTTTCACCGAGGCGCATGCAGCAACTATCCTTGTTGTATTTGTAGAACACCAAAGGAACAACTTGAAAATAAAGGGAGAATGAGAGATATAATGACACCGAGTTAAACTACTCTTTTGTTGATATTCCTCTATTTTCAATTCTACCAGCACAAGTCATGCCTCCTCCATTACATATTACTCATGGTGTGGCAACTAGGGCAATTAATATACTTGAACTTATAGTTGACAAAAAAATCATGATTGAATTTCTACAAAATAATCATATAAGAAGAGATCCACGAACAAAAGCATTTCGGGGTTTTTTATTTTTTATTTTAGTTTATTTTAAATTCAGGCAATGATTTAGTTAAATTGTTACACAC
Source organism: Meloidogyne chitwoodi (assembly GCA_015183035.1). Taxonomy (NCBI): domain Eukaryota; kingdom Metazoa; phylum Nematoda; class Chromadorea; order Rhabditida; family Meloidogynidae; genus Meloidogyne; species Meloidogyne chitwoodi. Next base: position 816,996 of record JACZZP010000010.1, read on the forward strand.
AGAAGTTGAGAAAAATTCATTAAGTCGACTTGTTGATCTTCAAGAATTTGAACAAGCAGCAGCTTTATGGCATAAATTAATTGAAGGAGTCCGATGGTGGTTCACAAAGTCTTCTGCTCAATTATTTGATGATCCTATGGAACAGGCTGACTTGGTTGACAAAGGAGCCAAAATTTTGTATAAGATGTTCAATGTTTATTTTTTACATTTTACATTAATCGAATAATTTTCAGGTGTTAAAAAATCATCTGGAAAATATAGCAAAAAATAGTAATAATGATTTGGTGAGAAAAAAGGCAGAAAATGCAGCAAAAAAATGCAGAATTTTTCCAAAATTGCATTATTTGCTACACCATTGTGCTGCCTTTATCAAAACGACTGGTTGGTGGGGAGTTGCATCAGAACAAGCAATTGAAAGCTACCACGCTGTCTTTAACAAGCTAGTAAGATTTTATAGATAAACAAAATTTTAAGTTTAATAAATTAATTTACAGGAACTTCGATTCAGAAACGTCAAAGATCGAAAAATTCAAGTTGAACGAATGATGAGGCATCAATTTCTTTTGAATTATCTGCACGATAAAGGTTTAAATGATTAATAAAAAAATTTATTCCAAATGTTATTTTTTTATAATTTTATCTTCATTTTTTATTTATTTTTTACTTGTATAAACATGGAGGTTCTATTTTGTATATTTTCTTGCTTTTGACCATTTTATAACTTTTCTCCTTGCTGATCTTTTTTATTTTCCTTTATGAAGTCAGGTGCACGAGAGATTACGTGAATAGGGAAAAATAGATTTAAATTTTGGCATAATGTAAAAGGAAAAGATTTAGCTAGTTTTGACGCGTGCGTCAACTGACTGATCCTGCTGTGTGTATGTGTATAGAGAAAAAGAGTTAATGAAAAACGATTTGCCAATAGTGAAAATTTAAACATTTTGCTGCAATAATAATAAAAAAAGTCAATCATTAGGGGTGTATATTTGGTCTCGGTCTCGGCGAGACTGAGCGTCGAGATTCTCGGTCTCGGTACCGAGACCGGGTAAAACCGAGACCGAGATTGGAAAATGGGCGAGACTCTCGGTCCGGTCTCGGCGAGACTCTCGGTCTCGTGTAACTCTACTTTCTGCTATAGAAATACTCTAATTATGTAATAGACTAATTGTAAGAAAATTAAAAAAAATGTCGACTTACAAGGGAACATCACAACTTGCCACTCACCGATTTTCACAAAACTTATACCATTCGAAAGAGCTTATTGAGTAGGTATAATCTAAATTTTTATGTGCCCTAGTTAAGGTATTGAAAAGTTACGAGCTTCTAAAGTTTCAAAAAAATGTTCCTTTTCCTCTTCAAAAGCGTTCCTTCCATGGTTCCAGTTCCGAACCAGTTCCAGAAATTTGATAGTTCCGTAGTTCCATTCAACTGGAACTGGAACTTGCCGATCACTGGTTGTTACAGGTTAATCAAAAGTTTCAGGATGAGTACATGTTTATAAATTCTATTTTTTAGCGCCGCAGGCGAAAATTTTGGAAAAATATTGTACTATAGTTGCTAAAAATGACCATTTTCAGCGCCGTAGACAAAAAATTTTTAAACCTCTGTTACCAAAAATTACTTTTTTAGTGCCGTAGACGAAAATTTCAGACTTAATTATACTTTAAAAATTTTCGTAGAAAAATAGTAAAAAACGAAACGAAAACACAACGAAAATATTTCAATTTTCGTAATCGAAACGAAAACGAAACTAAACTAATTTTTGACGAAACAAAAACGAAACGAACGAAAACGTTAAAAATCTACGAAAATTTCGAAAAAACGAAACGAAACGAACATTTTCGCACACCTCTGTTCGGTACTGGATTTTGTGCTGACTGGAAACAAGGACTAGGCCGGGTAAAAGTATGTTTAGGACTTTAATTAAGGATAGACTGGCTTTTATACTATAATAAACTTGCCGGTTTATATAGTAACATTCCAACTTGATCATACAAAACTATAAAAACTCACTCATTTTCTTTACATTTAACAATCTGCAAAATCTTCATCAAAACCGTGCCAACATCGTCTACATCAAAACAACAACAACACTTCATGCTCTTCCGCTGCTTGAATCCAATGGAGCTCGACACAGGACCTTGGACAAGAAAGTCTTCAATTCTGTGCTCTCTTCTGTTGCTTGCTACGTTCTTTGTGCTTCAAGTATCCGGACAGGCCGAAACAATTGGACTTGGCAAACACACGCTAATGAAGGACGGTAAAGTGAATCTCAACACGAGCAATAACTACAACTATGTTGCCGTCAAGAACATCGACTTTCCCGAATACGAGATGCTCCCGGGTTCGTGCAATGTTACAATCAAAGATGGCTTCATGTAAGAATTCTTTTTATTTATTTATATAAATCAAATATGATTTTCTTTTTTTTTAGTGAACTTCAATACAACGGCAAATTGTGCACTGTGGAACTGCTTAGCTACTTCAATAAGACGATCAAGTTCAAGGCCGGAGTGAGAAACGAAGCAGGGCTCAGCAATTGTCTTGGTTGTAACAGAAGTGAAAGCTATTCTAATGTGTAAGTTTTTATTTATTCGTTCTTTACTTTTAATAACTTTAAAATTGATTTTTTAGTCTACCCTTCATCTACAGCAAAAACAACGGAGACATCGAAAGATTCAGCAAAAAGGGTCCGACTACAACGAATGAAACCTGTAAAGACAAAGGTAAGAGTGGAGAAGGCAAATGCTTGAATGGGACATCTCTTGAAATTTCATGGCATACAGACAAAAAAAAAAGAGTTCATGCTCACATCCATTTAAGTATGATACATTTAAATACCTATCTATATATACCTATCTTACATAATTATTTTTAGTTCGTGAAGTGGAGAAGGGCGTAACTAAATTTGAACCTGTGGAGGACAACAAGGAAATGATTTTTGGTTTTGAGATAAAAGCGGAGGAGGTCAATGTTCATGAGGGAGATACTCTCAATCCAAAAAAGGCTCTTTGTACTCAAGGGAACAATACAATCGTCAAACCAGCAGCATGGACAATCACAAATACGCTTCTAAAGGATGAATATTTGCTTGTCTTCAGCATGCTTCCAACAAAAGTTTCTAGAGTATACGATGGAACTGACCTCATGAATGATCCTCAACCATCTGGACCGAAATGTACTCTCTTCGTCCAATTTGTAAGTTTTTATTCTTATAAAATATTCATTTATTTTATTTTTATTCAGAGTACTGAACACTATCGTCTGCTTACTGCCATTCCTCCTCCAACTTGTACAACAACATCGACAACCACTCAAACTACAACGACTACCACAACGGAAGCCCCTTCAACGATTACGACATCCTGTCCTACAATGAAATCAGATCCGGTCATAACAACGACAACATCGGCAATCGCAAACTTAACGACAAAATGTCCAAAGTGCCCAGAAGAATCCAAAACAGGTATTTATGTGCTGCTTGGAATTGTTTGTCTTCTTGTTGTGCTGCTGTTGTTTGCTGTTGGAATTTTGATATGGTTCTCGATTAAGAAGACGGATAAAGAAATAAAAGTGAAGAAGCCAGAACAAGCAGAAGACAAGGGCCTACGTGCCCTCTATGATGCTGAACTAAAGAAAAAAGGCCCTGCTGCTGTTGGGACTTTTGACAAATGGAAAGAAAATGTAAGTTTATTTTAAAAAGAATTTTCAATCAAAATATTATTCTCCCTTTTTCAGAGAAAGAAGAACGAAAAGACAGCTGCAAAGGGACTTCCTTCGAAGAAAGATGGCAATACTGCAAATAAGAAGAAAGCAGTCAAAAAAGAACAGCCCAAATCTAAAAATGATATCGTTCAGGAGAAGTATGAAAAAGAATGGTACCAATATGTCTACAACAGTGAATATCTGCCAGAACTGAAGAAAAAGGGCATTGCAGTTGTTGGGACATTTGACCAGTGGAAAAAGGTAAAAAGTTTTTTTAATAAAATTATTAATTTATTTTATTTTTACAGAACAGGCCTCCTCCTGCTGCCACCACCATGATTGAACAGTCGCCAATGACAAAAACAGCGATGGGCACTGATAAATCTGTGGTGGACAAAGGGAAATCATCGACAGGAGTGGATGGCAAGAAGTCAGCAACTGTGGAGGACATCGTCCAACCGTTTGCAGAGGATCCTGTGATTCCAGACCCTCCAAAGAAGGCTGAGAAGGACAAAGATGAGGAATGGACATTGGAGGAGAATGAATATGACGATGATGGAAACTTGCTTCCAAAAGTGGAGAAAGGAGGGATAGATTGTCCTCCAAGTACAGAGTCGGAGCGTATACTGTTATCCATCTGAATGCAACAACGAAAGAGGGAGGGAGGGTGGGATGAGATGATAATAGATAGATAAATATATTCCCTTGTAAAAATATGTAATTATTGTCCTATATATACATAATTATTGTTCCCCTAATATTCCCCTAAACTATATTTGTATGCCTATTGTTTCTATGTATGTATTTTATATATTTGTATTTGATTGTATATCTGTTGTAAATGTATAATAAATAAATATATTTGTTGAATGTTTTTTTATTTGATAAGTTAGATATTAAGTTTTGTTTGATCCTGAAATTAGAAAAATACCTCTGTTATACAGAACCCTGAATAATACTAATAGGGATTAATTTGAGTTAGAATAAATCAAATCATTTTTATTTTTCATCCTTTTACTAAGGCATTTTAAATTCAATTTTAAATAGATATAAAATATTTTTTAGTCTCAAAACTTCAGAAATTTCCATTTTATGCTAAATAATGTTTGTTTCAATTATTTTTTAATTTATAAACTCTTTTTATTAAATATTCTTTCTTAATATTTTTTAAAGAAAAATTAATGAATTCTAATTTACGTAGTTTTTTTATTCAAACTTTTTTGTTAACGGGTGTTTTTCTGATAAAAATTCAAAAAATTCAGAATTTATTAAATTCACGTAAAACTTTTTCTAAATCTTATTTTTACATGAGAAATAGGTACAACATTTTAAAAAGTTTGGAATGTAATAAGATATAGTAGATATGAGGAAATTTAGGGGTGTGCTATAAATTATTAACGCAGTGCATTATAATAATAAAATTAATTATTATTCAGTTTAAAAATATTTAAATACAAATTATAAAATAATATAAAAATGAATTTGGCAAAAAAGAAAAGAAAGACATAGAAATAATATTAAAAAAAGTTTTAATTGTAGATAAATTTAGAATTTAACAATTATTTTTTAATTAATTTTTCTATTTTTTTTTGTCTAAAATGCTTGACATTTTTATGTCCGAGAATACTCACTCTTCAAAACCAAGTTAAATGTTAATTTTAAAAAATTTATCTCTAACCCCTGAACATATAAATGTATAATCATCTTTTTTTAAAGAAACAAAACAACAAAAAAATACTTTTATTAAAATTATACATAATTAAAAATAAATAAAAATTGAGGCAATTTAAATTAAAATTATGGCAAGCAAATTTAAAAAATAAATAATTTATATATTTTTAATCCATACTTAAAGATATTGTTTTTTGTGTATGTAATGTTAAACGACGATTATTATTATCACCAATAATTGGATATCGAAATGAATTATTTACAGCTTTTTGTCTCGCAGTTTGATCAAATTCTGCTAAAGCAATATTTCTTGAATTTTTTAAACAAGGTAACCAACGAAGTAAATGTTTTAATGCTGCATGAATACGACGATTAGTAACATAATAAATAAATGGATTTACAATTGAATGAAACATTGCTAATGTATGAGAACACCACCTTTTAAATTAAATATTTAATATAATAATAAATAAATTAAATAATATTTTATAATATATGTAGGTATGTTTTTATTATTAAATAATTTATTTAAATTAAAATTAAAAATAAAATATTTAATTATTACCAAATATAAAGAATATATGGATAATTAAGTGCACTTGAATCATATGTAACCCAAATATTCATTAATAAATTTTGTGGTAACCAACAAACTGCATATAATGCACTAACCAATAAAACCATTGGAATTAACTTTAAAAAAAATTAAAAAAAATATTTATTTAATTAAATTTAATTACTTTTTTAACAGATTCTTTTCTTTCTTGACTAACATTTGCATGTACTGGTATATGTGAACTTTTTCTACGAGAAGATGATATTATAATTTGATTAGAAGGACTTTTCTTTAATGGTTGTTTTTGAGAAGAATAAATATTAAAATTAGCAGCACTAACTGTTGATCCTCTTGCTGATTTTGTTGTTGTGTTATTATTATTTAAATTAAATAATGTTGTTTCCTTTTTTAAAAAAAAATAAATTAAATATAGTAAAGTGGAAGGGGTAGATGGGAAATAGAAAATGACAATTCGCGTGGCCAGCGTGAAATGTAAATCCTAAGTCTAGTCAACTCAATTGTTTCCCTCGTCTCCGAAGGATTATAACTCTTCAAATATATAAACAAGATCTGCTGTCAATATTTATTCTATTATTTATTTCACATACAATTTATAGGAAAATAACATTTTTAATTCACAATAATAATAATTCTCTTAGACTGATCTCTCTAACTGATTCCCTTTTAGCTTAAACAATTAAACTATTTATATGTGTTTATAAAATGGGAGGAGAGATTGTTGTTCATGCCCAGGGGAAATATTTTATATGTTAGAGTCTTACAATATTAAATTAATATTTATTTACTTGTGAAGGTAATATTTGACAATCATTTCCAGGTACTTTGCTATTCCACATTTTACATCCAATAGCTGTATATGTAATTAATAAAACAGAAAGTGGTAAACAATATTGTAATGCAAAAAGTGAAGAAGTATAAAGAGAAACAAAATTATCAGTAAAAAAATCATTCCATTTTTCAAGGCAAGTATCAACACCTTCTGTTGAACTTTCCAACTTTAATAAATAAATAAATATTTATTTATTTATAATATATTTATTTTACTTGATTAACAACAAGTAAAGGTAATGCCATAATTAAAGAAAATGTCCAAGTACCCAAAGTTGCATATAATGCTCTTTTTCTATTCATTTTAAGCCAGGGAGACATTGAAAATTGAATTGCCATAAAACGATCAAAAGAAATAGCAACAAGTGTCCATGAGGATACAAACACTGCTGTTGCCTTTTTTAAAATAAATAAATATATTTAATTTATTTTAAAATATATTTACCTGTAAATAATTAAATGTTTTACATAAAAATGCTCCAAAAATCCATCTTTGATCTTCAAAAATCAAAACATGCCAATAACTTAGAGGAATACAAAAAATACTAATCATTAAATCTCCAAGTGCTAAATTAGCTATTAACATATTTGTTGGGGTTCTAAGCCTTTTAAATCGTAAAAATACAGCCAATATTAAAGCATTTCCAACAAAAGAGACAATACTCAAAGCAGAATAAATTAAAATTGCTAACATCTTAAAATATTAAAAAAATAAAATATTTATTTTTAAAAAAAAAACTTTGCATGTCCAACAAAGAGCCTCTACTTGACGTGAAGGTATTTCTGTAGTTTCCAAATTATTATTATTTAAAAAATTATTTAATAAAAATGAAAGACTTTCTGATGTTGGTAATAATTGTTGAGAATTACTGCTACTACCAAAATTGCCAAAATTGGAATTTGGAAAAATATTAATTTGTTGTTCGTTCATATAAACACTCTTCTCTTTACTTTAATTTTATTTAAAAATATTTAAATAATACTAAAAATTAATTTAATTAATTAATAAATAAAATGTTTTATTTATTTAAAAAAAATCTTAAAAATAATTAAATAAAAATAATATTAGAAAACCTATAAATGGTTTATTATTTAATTATAATATACTAAATGGAAATTGTAGTTAAGATTAAATGTCTTGAGAAAATTACGGAAATTGGTTTAAATTATTTTTTATTTTATTTAAATTTAGCAGAAATTAATTATTATTTTTATTTAATTAAAATATATATTGAAGAAAAAAAGGAAATAAAAATTATTTAAAAAAGTAATCTTTGAGAATTAAAAATAAATTTAAAAGAAAATTTAATTCAAATATTTAAATCTTCTCATTAAAAAGGAAAATAAAAGATCTAAAAAATGAGTAAAATAAAAATAAATAAAAATAATATTCATGTTTAATACTCTTTTAACAAATTAAAAAATAAAAAAATAAAAGTATTAAGATTGATTATAATAAATTTAAAAATAAATTTAATTGAGAAAAGCTTTAAATCTTTTTTAAAAAATATTTTATTTAATTTAAAAATTACTAATAATATTTTATTAGAAATTAAAAGAACAATTGTTCTTCTTTTATTTATTTTTTGAAAAAAATAAAAAAATGTAATTGGAGAATTAAAATATTATTAATTTAAAAAAGCTATCAAATTAATTTATTTTATTTAAATATTTTCTGAGAAAATATTTTTATTTTTTTATTATAAATTTAATTTTAGATTTATTTTAAAAATAATTTTAATATTTTATTTAAAAAATATTAAAAATCTGAAAAAATAAATAAATTTTTTATAAATATATTTTTAAAAGAAAATGAAAATTTTATTTTATATTGTTTCAAAGCTAATTTTAAAAATAAAATAAAATCAGAAATATAAATAAAAATAAAAAAAGCGGAAACTTTATTCAATAAAAAAAAATAAATTTAAAGAAATATTAAAAAAGGTTTTTAGATTTTTTTAAAAATTAAATTAAATAAAATTAAATAAAAATAAATAAATATATTTATTTAAATAACATCTCTAAATATATTTAAATATTATTTTTTATTGTGTTTTAGTATTTAATATTTTAAAAAATAAAAATAAAATAAATTTAATTTTTATTAAAAAAAAAGAAAAGAAGGTTCATTATCCGGATTTTAAAAAATATTTAAAAAATCAAACAATAAAATGGCAAAAAATTATTTATTTATTTAAAAAATAAAAGAAAACTATTTTTGTAAATGACGTAAAAAATGAATAAATAAAATATTTATTTTTGTCTTCTTTTATTATAAAAAAATATTTATTAATTAATTATTAAATAAATAAAAAATTAATTTTATTTATTAATTATTTGTCTAGTATTTTATTATTTTTTTTTTAAATAATGAAAAAATATTTAAAAAAAATTTGCAAAAAAGTGTCAAATTCTTTTTTATAAATATTATTTTAATTAAAAAATGATGTTATTATATTAAAATTTAAATTTAATTTAAAAAAATTAAAAATAAATTAATTTTAATAAATATAATATATTTATTTATTTTTATTTATTTGAGAAAATTTAATTAAGAATAAAAATAGCCTTTATTTATTTTTATTATTGCGCATAAAAAAAGAAACCTTTATTTTACAGAAGAAAAGGTAAAAATAAAAATATTAAAAAAAGGCTAAATTAAGAAAATAAATAAATAAACAAAACACAAAAAATGAGAAATTATTTTATTTAAAAAATAAATATTAAAAATTAATTTTTAGGAATAAAAAGATTAATTAAAATTAATAAATTTTATTTTTTTTTAATTCTTTTAAATTTAAAAATAATAACAAAAAAATAATAATAATTTTTAAATAATTAATTAAAAATTTTAAAATTAAAGAAAAGTTGTTAATTTTAATAAAAATAAATAAAATAATATTTAATATTTAACCAATAAAAGGACAAAAAGGAAAATTAAAAAATAATAAAAAAAATAAAAACAAACCACAAAATATATTATTTGGATATTATAAATATATTTTAGGAAACAAAATGAGCAATTATTATTTATTTTTTTTTTTAAAAATTAAAAAATAATATTTTTAAATATTTATTTTAGCTAATTTATTTAAATAAATAATTTATTTTTATTTAATCTTCTTTCAATTATTTATTATTAGAAAATTAAAAAAAAAAAGATTTGGATTATTATTTAAAAAAAGAGATAAATAATTTTAATTTGGATCATTTTACAAAAAAATCTTTTTTTTTATTACGCAGAATATTTATTTATTTACGTAAATAAATAAATTTAAAAAAGAAAAAGATATTTAATTTTTATAAAAATATTCTTTATTTTTTTATTTTAATTTACAAAAAAAAAAACAAAAATTTATTTTATTTAAATATTTAATAAATAAATAAACACGAATATTTGCGTGAATTTTAAATTAAAAAATAAAATAAAAAAAGGAATATTTATTTATTTTTAATTAGAATTATATATGACTAATAAATAAATAAATATTTTTGTTTTTTAATTTCCAAAGATTATTTTTATTTAAATTTTAAAAAAAGAATTTACAAAAAACGGAAATTATTAAATATTCTTTGTTTCAAAAATATATTTTTGCTTTTTTTAAATAAATAAATTTAGCATTTTTTAATAAATTAATTTAAAAATTAAATTTTTTTAAATAAAAAAATAATTAAAAAAAATATCCAAATTAAAGAGAAAATAAAAAATGAATAAATATTTACTTTGAGAAAAATAAATAAAATAAAATATTCTCTTCAAAGTAATAATTAAATATTTCTTAGAAAAAAAAAAAGAAATAAATAAATAAATATATTTATTTAAATAAATAATTATTTTTTAAATAAAAATTGTAAAATGGTACCTTAAAAAAATAACAAATAATTTATAAAAAATATTTAAAAAATATTCTAATTAAAAAAAAATAATTTTAAAAAATTTAAATTAATTAAATTAAAAAAATATATTTTATTATAAATTATTTACTATTTATTTAATATAAATTAAATAGTTATTTCCTTTTCTTTTATTTAAAAAAAAAAGAAAATAATTATAAATATTCTTTTAATTTTAAGAAAATTTAATTAATTTATTTTAAACTTTTTTTTTAAGGATATTTTTAAAAATAAATTTATTTCTTTTTATCTATTTTTAATCTAATAATTAAATAAAAAAAGTTTAATTGCAAAGGATTTTCAAAAAAATATAATTAAAATATTTATTATAATTTAATTTATTATATCTGAATTTCTTCTTCATTTTTTTAATAATTTCTATAAAATAAAGTGTCAATTATTATTTTGAAAAATAAATTAATTTAAATAAATTTGTAATTAAATCATTAAAAAAGGATATATTTTAATTAAAAAAATATATTTATTTTTTAAAAATAAATATATTAAAATTTTATTTTGTATTTTATAAATATAATTATTTTATTTTAATAAATTATAAGCATTTTATTTTTTAAATAAATAAATTTAAAAAAAATATTTATTTTCTAAAAAATTAATAATTTTAACCTAAAATTTTCATCATTGCGTGTGTTTTACAAAATAATTTGTAAACAAGAATATATTACTTATATTTATTTATTATTATTCTCTTAATAATTTCAACATAAAGCATAAATATATATATATTTCATTGCCTTAAATCTTCAAATAAAAAATATATTTTTGTTTGTTTCTTCTATCCTTTACATTTCCGCCCCCATTCTTCTTTTTTTTTTATTACTAAAAAGTAGTAATTCCTCATTATTTAAGTAAATTACTTTTCTTACTTTTTTCAACTGGTGGTCCTTTTTATTGTTAATCCTCTTCCTTACAAGGCAATTCAATTTATTTCTACAAAGTTTGGCTTTTTTAAACAAATTAGAAAGGTAAAGAAAAGGAAAAGTTTTTATTTGGTTTTGGGTAATAAATAAATAAATAAAATAATTAGTAAATTAACTAATTTTTGAGAGAAAAATACAAAAAGTAAAAATAAAAATTAATATTAATTTATTTAAATTGTGAATATTATTTTTTACAAAATATATTTATTTATTCTTTAATTAAATTAAAAAATAAATTTAATAAAATTTAATTTAAAATAAATAAATAAACATTTCCTTTTATTAAAAAATGAAAAAAAAAAAACATTTAAAGATTATAAAAACTTGAAAAAATAAATTGGAACTTTCAATAAACTTTTTCAGACAATTTATGAACAATTGAAGAGACAAGAGAGAAGAGAACCTCTTGAAGGGCATTTTTAAATATTTATTTATTTATTTAAATACCCCCAATTATTAAATATTATTTCTATAAAAATATTTATTTATTTATTATAAGAGAGGAAGGAAAAATTCTTAAAATATTTTTTTTGCCAAAAATGATTGACCTAATATTATTATTATATAATAACTTTGTATGATTAATGTAATCCTTAAAAATAAAAAGAACAAAAATATAAAAAAAAAAAAGAAAATTAAAATTCTCTTTAAAATGCGTAGGAGAATATTTAGAACAAATAAATACTTAAAAATAATATATTTATTTATTTAATTAATTAAAAGAGTCATAATTATTTAAATTTATTTGTTAATTTAAAAATACTATATTTTTAAATTCTGAGATAATTTTAAATTTTTTTTAACTTACTAAATTTTTATATAACTTTAAACAAATATAATTAAAAATTAGAGAAAAGCAATAAACCAAAGGTAAGTCAAAAATTAAATAATAATAAAATATATTTTTAAAGGCATTAATTAATTTATTTTTATATAAAATGAGCACAAAAAGAATATATTATAATAAATTTTGCCAAAAAAAAATTATTTTTAAAAAACATTTATTAATATCAAAGGATTATCCAGAAGAAAAAAATATCAAAAATAATATGTTTTCTCTATTTAACTGGATATTCTTTTAAAATTATGTCTACAAAAGCTAAAAAGGTAATAGATAAATACACAAGTAGTAGTAGTAAAAAGAGAAATTAAGAAAGATTTTTTTAGTTAAATTTTCAGAATATTTACTTTTGAAAAAAAATTTTTTGTAAAATCTTTTTTTTTAATAATTACAAAAAAAATATTAATTTAAATAAAAAATTATTATTAATATATAATCAATTAAAATGATTACAATTTTATAATAATTATTTTATAATTTTAATAACAAGAGAAAAATCAACGTTTATTATTTGTGTCCTCTGTAGATAAGAGTAAAGTGAATCACACGGTCAGAATTGAATAACTAAAATAATATTTTTAATTTATATAATTAAAAATTTTGAATGGAAAAGTAAACAAAAAAATTGGAAAAATAAAAAAAAACAATTCTGTGACTGGTTACATAAAAATATTTTAGATTAAAAAAGAAAATACATTTTTTTAATGATTATATTGTTTTTAAATTCTTATTTAAAATTAATACGTGTAGAGCTCCTCATTGTGCTGTTGAACCATAATTTGACATGACTGGATTAGAACATGTCGGTGTCTCAGGGTTATTAAAGTTTTGCTCTGAATAAGGAGGCGGAGGCTCATAACATTTTGTTATTTTTATTCCATGCTCATCTTCGTAAATCGTAAATTTAGTCTTATCATTAAAGATTGTATTATCAGTATTTTGTTGCTGTGGCTGTGTAGATATTGGATCTTCTGGATTGTTTGATAAATCAAATGGCTAAAATAATTAATAATTCTTTTAAAATATTGAACTTATATTTTAAAACAAATTTAATATTTTATTATGAACAAATTAAATTTAATGTCAGGCATATTTAAATAATTACTTGTAACCTTGTTGAAGAATAGTTTAATCAAAAATTTACATTATCACTGTCCATTCCTTTTGGCTTGTATTTACCACAACAGCAGTTACAACAACCATTAAAACAAAAGCAAAAGCAGCAGCAACAACAAAAACATCCACATGTCAAAAGGAATATTGAGCAAAACAGCCACTGAAATAATATTTTTTTAATTCAAAAAGCTAAAAATATATTTAAAAAATCTATCAAAATTTACCCTCAACCAAGGCTTAAGCATAATATTAAGGTGGTCTTCACCAAGCTGATCAGCCATCTAAAATTTATTTAAAAATAATAATCAAATCATAATTGACCTTAAGACCCATATCACCATAATCATCGTAGATTTTTCTTTTTGACGGATTTGAAAGAATAGAATTTGCATAATTAATTTCTTGAAACTAAATAAAAAGGTATAATTATATAAAAATAATGAATTACCTTCCTGTTAAAGTCTTCATTGTTCTGATTTTTATCAGGATGGTACTTTAATGCGAGACGACGGTAAGAACCTTGATAACAATTTTAATTATATTGTTAGTATATTTTTAATTAAAGATTTTTTGTTTTTCAATGTTAGAAAAATTTTGGCAAATATGTAATTTAATTTTTTACAGCAAACTATATTAAAAATCATAAAATAATTTTACGAATAAATTTACTTACGCTTGATATCATCGTCAGTTGCATTCTTAGTTAAACCCAAAACTTCGTATAGATTGTTCTTCTTCGTCAAGCTTAAGATAAATATAAAATAAAAATTAGTCATAAAAATAATAACTAATCCGTTAAAAATTAGATAATATTCTGGCGAAAGATTATAATTTTCCCAGAATTTTTTTAATACGATTGATTTGCGCAATTAACACGAAAAACCAGCGTTTTATTAAAAAAATATGTATAAAAGATAAAAATAGAGTAAAAAAGAGATTATTGAGGTTGGGACACTAAGTTAAATTAAAAAAAAACCTGTCGTTCAAAAAACCACCAGCAGATCGTCTATTTTCACTGCTCGATGATCTTGTAAAATCTGGACTAGGAGTCATAGAATTATTGTAATATGCTACAAAAAATAATTGATTAATTATTTAGTTTAAAATAAAAAGAAATGAAAAAAATGACAAATGAATTAGTACAAAACTTATGATTCACAGCGAAAGAAAAAATTGAAAGAGACTAAAATAGAGAATAATAATCGATGAGACGAAAAGAAAAATAGATTCAAAAAAGTCGTTTCGCAATCTCTTGGCGCAAAAACTCGTGGCGTTTTGTTTTAAGAAATGGTCGATTATTCGCCGCGAATCGATGATAACATTGTTTTTCTTTTACTGCGTTTGTCTAGTCATGTTCTTGTAAATTTTAACGTTTTTATTCTTGTTTTACGACTTTTCTTAATTTCAGTTTTTGTTATTTGGACATGTTTCGCGCTATTTTATTTAATTGCCATCAACCATTAGTTTTGGCCAATCAAATTGATGGTCAGAGAGGATTTGCTACCCTAAAGGATATTTCAATTCGACTTAAATCTATCAAGAATATTCAAAAGATAACTAAATCAATGAAAATGGTCTCTGCTGCTAAATATGCAAAAGCTGAAAGAGAACTTAAAGGGGCTCGTATTTATGGTACTGGAGCGCAGGTATTTTTTGAAAATTTGATGAGTGATGCTGCTCTAAAAGAAGAAGCAACTGTCACAGGAAATAAACGGATTATTGTCATGGTAACTAGTGATCGTGGTCTTTGTGGTTCTGTCCATACTTCCATTGCAAAGGTTTGTTTAGTTTTAGGATTTTACATTCTAAGTATCCGTACGCATATTTTACATTAACTAGATCAAAATGATATATTAGATAATATATTACAAAAGTAAATTATTTACATACATATCACTCAAATGCCAATGCATCACTCTCCTTTAATTGAAGAAGCTTTTATACATCAAATAGTTATGAATATTAATTTATTTATGTATCATGTTATTGTAAAATCAATTGTATATTTTAATCTTTTTGTTTGACCAGTTTTTTGTAATTAACAAAGATATTTTAAATTTTGTAATTTAAGTTGACAAGAAGTATTTTGGCTAGCAAACCAGAAGGCGTCGAATATAAACTTGTTTGTATCGGTGATAAATCCAGAGCACTAATGCAACGTCTTTATGCCAAGGACTTTCTTTTCACTGCCAATGAAATTGGACGTACCCCTCCAACTTTTCAAGATGCATCAATTACTGGTAACTTTTTAATTAAAATATTGATTAAAAAAATATTTTAATTAATTAGCTAATGCAATTCTCTCATCTGGTTATGATTTTGATGGAGTATTTTTTTAGATTTAATTTTTAGAATTTAAATTTTTGAGGGTGAGATCCTCTACAACCGATTCAAGACAGTTGTTTCTTTTGAGACGAAACGGCTTCCTATTCCATCTCTGCAAACTATTCGAAGCTCTCCTAATCTGAGTATTTATGATTCGATTGATGATGATGTTCTCAAACGGTATTTTGATTATAGTTTATAAATGGGACTCGCCTGCCTTTTTAGTATAATAAGATTCCGTTAACAAAATTAATTTACAATATAAAATCTTTTACTCCTATTTTTACTTTTAATTTTTAGTTATATTGAATATTCTTTGGCTCAATTGATCTACTACGCTATGAAAGAGGGTGCCACTAGTGAACAAGCTTCTCGTATGACTGCTATGGACGGAGCAAGCAAAAACGCCGGTAAAATATTTTATCTAAATCAAATTTTAAAAATTTTTAATTAAGGAGAGATGATTGACAAATTGACTCTTCAATTTAACCGAACTCGACAGGCAGTGATCACCCGTGAGTTAATTGAAATTATCTCTGGTGCCGCTGCTGTCTGATTTTGTTGTAGTTATATGAAAACAAAACAATAGGTTGAAAGGCATAGAAGTCTATAGATGATTGATTTTGATTTTTGTTATTTGCTGTTTTCTTTCAATTTTTGAGGGATAAAATATATTTTTATATGGTCGCTAATAACTTCTGGTCTTCAGGTTTGCTTTAACCTTAAAATCAAGATTTTAAAAAAATCATCTAATTTAAACCAGGTAATAGAGAGAAAAGTATTCTAATGTAAGGATCGCAAGGGTTTTGTTCTCATAGAATGAACTTAATATTTACACTTGATTTTCTCAATAAAAATTATTAAAATTAATATTTTTGGTTGTTTACGATTAAAAATTTAATGTTCTGCCCTTTATGTTTATTTTTAGTTTCTCATAATTTTATTTAATATTACTAATTTATAGAGAATAAAACCACAAATTTACACTCGTTATCGACGAATATGAAGAATATAATAATTTTACTTTTGTGTAATAAAACTATTAATTTACGACCGACCATATGGAAAAAAAATTAGTAATAATCTGCTGAACGCTATTTGCGTATGTTTTTGCGTCAAGGTGATTTTGTACTAAAAATAAATAATAAATATTTACGTGGTATTCCTAACGTTTTTGTCTATCTTTCGCGAATAAGAAGTGTGATTGACAGTATTTCCTTCATTGTCATCATGCTCAAACATTAGTGTGTGCCCACACCAAAAATGTAATCGTTTGTGCCTAGAGTTCTAATTCACACTATTTTTTTATTTCTTCTACATATACTTTTCTATTTATATTTTTATTTACAATTCCTTTAAAGGAATGAGGTTTTCGCGTTTTATGAATGTGGGTAGAAAGTGGTAAAGTTGTTTGTTTACTCGCCACTCCTCCACGACTTCCCGGCGCGGTCCTTTCAAAGGGGCAAGGCAATATCATTTTCGCCAAAAGCCCAAATTTTCTCTTCACACATTTATGCTTTTGAGATCGATCATCATGGAAGTTAACTAGCCCTATCTCTTTTTCTACGCCTCCATTATCACTATTTGCATTATAACTATTTCCACAATTATCCTTTTAATTCTAACTAATACCCCCAAACCCACATTTAGTCGGCTTTAATATAATTTTTGTTTTTTTATATTTTTTTTAATTTTCAAATTTTATATTAATCTTGTTGGATTTTGTTTATTTGTGGATTAATATTATGATTAAAATTTTTGGCTTTCCAATTCTTTCAGTGAAGAAGGATTGTTAAAATAGACTAATCAAACAAAAATTCCCAGGTCTACGCTGTCTCTCTAAAGTTGGACTAACTTTTCTCTAATACATATTTCCTCCTCATACCGAGCAATAAGAATATTTTAACCGGTCTATCCAACGCATTCCCTTGTATTTGCGTTGTTAAATGACAATACGATTGTTTATAAATCATTAATGTTTAACAACCCATTAAGACCTTTTAAAATTTAAAATCCCATTACATATGTTTAGATAGATTATTATAACTTGGAATTTTATGTCTGGTAAAAATAGTGCACATACATATTTTGTTAATGGTAATACTTGCATAGGAAATTTAACTGTTTATTAAAAAATGAAGTTTTAAAACATCTTTTTTTGTAGTTGGAAAAAACATGCATTTTAACAAAAATATGCCTCAAACATCTATTGACTTGAAACTAATACGTAAAACAATTTTCATGCGAATGCACAAATAATGTATATATATTATGTTGTATCCACTAATCTTTGAACTGTTTACATTTGGCATAGAAAAGTGGTCTTTCACTCTTTAATATATCTACCTACAATATGTATTTGCATACTTAAATTATTAAACAATAAACAGAAAATTTAATAATTTTTATTTTAAAAATTTTGGAATGACCATACTAAGGGATGGACGAGTTTCGTATTTCCAAATTTCGGATTTTTAGGTCATTTTTATTTCGGACATCGTATTTTATTTTCCAATTTTGCCCATCCCTCCTATATACGTACATATGTAATTTCGATTTATTTTAAATTAAAATACAGGATCCAAAAATTTTGTCAGAAATTTCGGTAGCACCTTTCAAAATTTTGATGAGTATTGTTATTTTAATTGAGTATTAATATTAATTTCCTATCCAATTTTTAATTTTAAATGCTAAGATTAAATATGACGTTTAAATTTCACACTCGTTCGTTAATAAATACATAAATATTTACAAACAAAAGGATGGAGACAATTCTAGAATATTGATTTTGAATATAAATAAAAATTCTCTTTTTATCATTCATTTTTTATTTAATAAGAACTTTGAAATAATTACAATTAATATTTTTATAGTTTAAACCTTAAACCGAATTATATATTGCGCGATGATATTAAATAATTAATTACACATCGATTCATACACATATACTTAGTAACTCAATTTTTTCATATCAGATAGTTAAACAAAGAATTAAAGCGAAGCACGCGGCAAGGCTATAACTTTTCATTTATTAAACTTCTCTTTTTATGATTGATTTTTGGGTATTTTAATTTTGTCAAATTTTAAAATTTCGTTTTATTTCATGATAGATTTTTAAATCAATTGTATATACATATTTTAAATCAATTAAATATATTTTAAATCAATTATGTATAAAAAAGAATAATCTCTAATGTTTATTCTTTTTTAATACTATTTAAACTATATTGTTTTCAGTTGTGAACCAATTTTCTTAAAAATGCTCAAACAAAATATTTATCAACATTCCAATTCGTCTTCTTCCAGTGCTCAGCCCGAACAACAGGATTCTACTAGATTTGATGTTTTTGAACTCGCAAACGAAAACCAAGCTCAATCTAGCTTGTTGCTAAAGCTAACAGATGAGTGTAGCGTTGCAATAAGAAATGCAGTTAATTCAAAATGTCCTGTTCGTATGCACGTCAAAAATGGAGTAATGCTCACAAATTAGCTCTAAAGTTTTTATCGGCTTAAGGTAGCGACAATTGAGGTTCGTGATAAGGATGGAACGTGCATAAATTTCAAATGTTCGTTTCAAAATCAGCCAGCAACAGACACAATATGCTACGATCCTAAACAAAATGTTTATAGGAATGTTGGAACAGCTACAACGACAAAAATACAGGTTATATTGAATTAAATTATTCCTTACTTAATAAAAAAAACGTATTTCTTCTTCATTGATTAACTTTCATAATATTCCAATAGGTTCAAGCAACTGATAAAACCTTCGCTGAGATGAAAGAGAAAACCCAGCGGCTTGTTGAAGCAGAACAGCAGAAAAAAGCCAAGGATATCACAAAGATTCAACGGCCTTCAACAACTTCCAAAAAACCAATACAGGGTCACCAGTTAAATAATAGCCTTATTAAAAGGAATATGTCAACAACAACAACTTCTGGGCATTCCAACACTAATAATATTCTTGCCAAGTTAAGTGCTTTAAAAAGAACGCATTCTCCGTCATCC
This sequence comes from Meloidogyne chitwoodi, assembly GCA_015183035.1. Lineage (NCBI taxonomy): Eukaryota > Metazoa > Nematoda > Chromadorea > Rhabditida > Meloidogynidae > Meloidogyne > Meloidogyne chitwoodi. Next base: position 836,902 of record JACZZP010000010.1, read on the forward strand.
TTGTGTGTTGCCACTACGAAGGTCAAGCGTGTAGAGAAACCAATTGAAAAGCCACCGCCATTAATTGTAAAAGAAACGAAGATGATCAAACAAGAGGAAGTTGCCGCAAAAAATATTGAGGTTGCAGTAAAGACTGTCCGTACAATTGAGGACACTGAACGCCGGAATGCACCACCGGTTAGAACTTTTTAAATTAATAAATTAAAACAATTTTTTGTTGATAAAAATTTACATTCTAAATCTTTACTTCTAATTTAAGCAGTATGCAAAGAAGCTTGAATTTGCTGCTGCTAATACAGTCAAATCTGATCCATTCTATGTTCCTAAAAGAAAGCCAATTCATCGGCCGCCATCTATCTCACCAGCATCGACAACAACTTCAACACCAAAAACTATCTCACCACCACTTGCTGTTGCTAGGCCTGCTTCTGTTGACAGTGCACAGTTGCAACATAGTTCATCTTGCTCTCCTGAGGATTTAATTAACAATCAGGAAGATAACAGCCGTCATCACGATGAGGGATCAATGACGCTCCCGACAAAGCCTTCCTGTGATTGGACACTCAAATTTGGGAAAATCACAAGCAGAGATGAGGCCAAGCTATATCATGGAATATTCAAGGTTTGACAGAGTTTCAGTCCGAGATTATAAATTCATTTTTAAGGAAGACTATCCAGAATATCGTAAATGCTACGATCTGATGGAAAAAGTTGCTGTCGAGTTTCGTACTCTCCAAACTAAGTTAAATTCTGCTAATTCTGATGCGGAACGTCTTGGGGTTTTTTTAATTTTTGTTTTTGTTGTTTTATTTTAAAATTAAGGTTGAAGATCAGATTAGAAGTAAATTTGCTTCTTATCAGTGCAATCAAACTTTTCTTCAACAACGTATGAGGCACAGTGATTTGCGCGCCAAATTGGACTTACTTAAGTGCCGTCTAAATGAATGGAAGGATAATGAGAAGAATAGATATAATATGGAGCTATAAAAATGGTGGAAGGTGAGATATATAGAGATGAGATTATTAAGTATGTAAAACGGTTCTTCCAGTGTTATATTTTCTAGAATATTCTGGTTTTTAGTACAACATCGTAATTTTTTATATTCTGTATATTTAGGTAATTGTTATTTCTAAGCTTTCTATATTTTCTCTTTTCTGTTTAATAAAAGCATAGACCTGACCAGAAAATGAGAGCTATATTTACCAGATTGAGATCCTAATTCTAAAATAAAATTTAATTAGTTATTTCTGCTTCATTTTTTATAACTCATGTCAGTCCTACAATCTTTGTTCCTAGACTGGCCGAGTCTATGCATCAAATTGTTTTCCTCTACGCATACTTTAAACTTACAAGCCCATAGCTTAAAATTAGTTAATTACCCATAAGATCAGGTTTGACTTTTCCTTAAATTCATTTAAATAAACGCTTCTTTTATAGAATAATTATTAAAAAAAGATGATTTAATTATAAGTTCCAAAACTACAAAACCAGTTTTTATCTAGCAAATAAGCATGTTATTTAAGAAAAGCCTATATCTATGTACTATTATTATCTCAAAAAGCCTTATTTTATTTTATAAGCTTGTTAAATTTTGAGGGCCGTGTTATTGTTCATTTACGTGTATCTAGGTTTTCTTTAAAGTTGCGAGGTATTTTCTCTATCTTTAATTATCAGCTTTTTTATATGTAGAGGTCAAATATATTTTTAGAATATTTTTGAATGTTTATGAGGGATTTTTCTATTTATTTTTTATAAAAATTATTCGATTTCTACTTGAATTCACGCAATTATTTGTGATAGTACATACATGTTCAATTTATATTTTATAAAATATTGGTAAAAAACACGAATTTCTGATTTTTTTGCCAGAAATTCTATTCCAAATATCACAAAAGGATGTTCCTATTTAAAAAATCTGGTCAAAAAATCCCTCATAAATTGTTTTGATTTATTATTTTATTTTTTCAAAAAATGTTTTTTGACCAGTATTAAAAATTTTTCAATAATTTGAATAAAATTTTAATTTTGCAACATTTTAATAAAAACAAAAATTTATCTAAAATTTTGATAATAAATATTTGTATAATGCTCATTTTATTTAGATAAAGAATAAAGAATTTTCTGTTAGATTTTGTTTTTCATTTTATTTGTCAAAAGCTTTAATTTAAAAGCAAAAAACAATATTATATTTAAAACTGATTTGTAAATTTTATTTAAAAACTGAGATTTGAAAATAAATAAATCCTTTACTTAAAGTAAGGTTTTTACCTGAAAGATTAACATCTTATGAATTGATCTCTTTTATAAGTATTAGGCTACAACTAATACTTTATTAATTAAGAATATAAATAAAACATAAATATTGCCTAAATAAATTTAGTTAAATCATTATTCATAGATAGAGTCATTTAATAAATTAATATAATTTGATTGAGAGTAATATATGTCCTATCGATTTTGGATTATTTTATTATGGGATAATAAAAATATTTAATTTCTGTTTTTAGACCAATCTCTTGTTAATAAAATTTTCTTCTAAAATAAACTTTTAATAATTTAATATAACTACTTTTATAGATTTATTTCAATTCTCTGCTGCAATTAAAATGATAATGTCAGAAAAAAAGGAATTTGGTGAACAAGATATTACTAGTATGCTAGAAAATATGGAAGAGGCTAAAAAATATAATGAACAGGCTAAACAGGCTTATATGTCTCAGGATTATAGGTTTTCTTATTATATATTTTTAAAAGATTTTTAATTAGAAAATCTGCACAATATTATCATCGATGTATGCTATGTGCAAAAGCTGTTGTTCAGTTAACAAATACTGATTTGCGCGAAATGGCTCGTGTACTTCTTGACAATAAAACTAAAAATGTGAAATCAGAGAGTGCACAAGTTAATGGGGTTGACTCAGATCAAAATTCTAAACAATGCCAAAATGAAGGTTTAACTCACTTTAGAATCCGTCATTTTTTAATTTTCTTCAAATTTTTTCGATTACCAAAATTTAGTTTCTACTAGTTCAAGAATTCGTCAAGATTCAACAACTCGTGGACAGGAGATTCACACTGAGGCCAGAGAATTAATGACAAAATGCTATAATAATTTGGCTGCTTGTCTTTTAGCACGTGAATCCAATACAAAAGATGACTTTTTGAGAGCAGTTTTCTATTGTGACAATGTATTTAATTTTAATTAATATATTTTTAAATTTGTATTTAATAGGTTTTGAAAGGAGATCCAAGTAATGAAAAGGCTATTTTTCGAAAAGGAGTTGCATTAATGAGGGCCCAAAACTGGGATAAAGCGATTGATCAATTTGAGCAATGCAAAGATAGTTTGTATTTTTTAACTATTTTATAATGTTTTAACTTATTTTTGATTCAGAATAATTTAATCTTCTGAACTTAAAATTATTTTTTGGGAAATTCTAAATATTTTTAAAAAGATTTTTTATAACATTTTAGATGCTCAGGCAAAACTTTACACTATTGATTGTCATCGATATATTGAGGAGGATCGTCGACGACGTGAGGCTGAAATTCGAGCCAATTTTGCAAAAGCACGTGGAGCAGTGGTTAGATTTTAAATTTTAAGCCACATAAAAATAATTTTGATCATTTATTTTATTTTTTGATGAAATAAGTTTGGAATCGATATTTCTTCCTTTTCAGCTCCATCAAAAAATTTTCAAAATTAAATTAAATATTTTTATTATTTTAGAATAATGTGGATGCAGACAATGCTGATGGACTTCTACAAGATAATAATAACAATCATCCCCCGCCTCCTCCTACAATGAATGGACATGTGCAGCATTGATTTTAAAAGAAAATATTAGTAAAAATAAATGGTTTGGATAGTACCTAAAATTAAAAAAAATTTTTTATTGTTCTTTTTATATATAAATTTTAACAGTTTGAATATTTAAAAATTCAGAAAATTTGGTCTATAAAAGGTCCTGAAAAATTTGTATTTGTCAAAGTAATATTAAAGAGTATTGGAAAAGAAATATTCAGAAGTAGGAGATCAGAATATATTTGAAAAAAATTAAAAGATTTTATTTGTAAACGAAATAGAAAAAAATAAATTAAATTAGTCTAAAAATAGTAAATGAATGAAAAAACTATCGAAAAAATAAAGAATAGAAAATCAGCTTAATTAAATTTAACTAATTTCGAAAAGAAAATAACAAAAATTATTAACTATTAAAAAATAAATAAATATATTTAAAAATATAAAACTTTATTTATTCACTTAAAATTAAATTAGGTATTTATTTTCATTTGTTGATTATTATTTTTAATAATATCACTAATATATTCTAGTAAATGTGTTTAATAAAATATTATTATTATTCATTGCCAAGAGACGAATAAAATGAATTTTGTTTTCTCTTAATTAATTTTTTTTATTATTTTCCCACCTAATATTTATTTAACTTTTTATTTATAATAATTAAAAACAGCTTTATTTAGTAGTTTATTTCCTGATTTTTAACGAAAATAATAAATAAGAGAATTAATGGATTGCCTGCACTTGACAACTTTACTTTTCTTTCTTCTTTTTTTTAACACAATAATAATAATTATTATTATTAAATATTTTATTTTTATTGATAACATCCCTATTGGGTGGTATAAAGAAGAAAACACATTCTTCCACATAATGCCGCATTTTTAAACGACTGATTGATTGTCTTGAAACAGCGCCGTAGGTGGCAATAATCTTCGTTTTTTGGGTGGCTATATTTATGAGAAAATAAAATTTATTTAATAATAGCGTAAAAAACGAAACAAGAAAATGATAACTTTTCTTGTTTCATTAATTTTTTGTTTCTTTCACTTCAAAAGCTTCTTTTCTCTCTTTGTACGGCAAAAGGAAAAATGAAGAGCTTTCTACTCAATTTAATAAAGAAAAAGAGTAAAAGAAGAAGAAAGGAAGAAAATTATTATTATCGGATAAAAGGAAAATAAATAATTAAAAAAAAAAGAAGAGAAATATTAGACCGGTCTGTTCTGCTTTTTAACTGTCTTTACATGCCCTTGAAAGGAATAAATAACAAAAAGGAGAAAGTAGTTAAGCTAGCTCCGGCATAAATATATTCACAATACTAAAGAGAGAGAGAGAAAAAAAAGAAAAATGATGATTGAGTGATGTGATATTGTTGGGGGTCTTTTTTTGGAGATATATTTTTATTAAAAAATTTAAAGAAAAAGCTTAATAAAAATGTAAAAATGGGCGGGAAAAGCTTCTCGTCTTTCCATATCCGGCCGGAGTTCTCCTAAACATAACCACCCGCATTTATAAGAGAGGGGCGAGATGTTCACGGCTATAAAATCGCCAATCATTGGATATAAGTTAGCATTTGGCTATTCAATTAAATAAAAGTAAAAATTATATTAATTTCTAAAAATATTAAACAACAATAAAATTAATAAAATGATTCTCAGACTAACAATTATTAGCTTAACATTTTTGGCAATTAATGTAAATGCCATTCCTGTTGATAACGGTGTAGAAGGAGAGCCAGAAATAGAATGTGGACCAACATCTATTACTATAAACTTTAATACTCGAAATCCATTTGAGGGACATGTTTATGTGAAAGGACTTTTTGATCAAGCAGGTTGTCGTTCAGATGAACATGGAAGACAAGTAGCTGGTATTGAACTTCCATTTGATTCTTGTAATGTTGCACGTACTCGTTCATTAAATCCAAAGGGTGTATTTGTATCAACAACAGTTGTTATATCTTTTCATCCTCAATTTGTTACAAAAGTTGATAGAGCATATCGAGTTCAATGCTTTTACATGGAAGCTGATAAAACAGTTTCAGCACAATTGGAAGTATCTGAAATAACAACACAATTTCAAACACAAATTGTACCTATGCCTGTATGTAAATATGAGGTTATTTTTTAAATATATTTATTTATTTTTAATTAAAATAGATTCTTGAAGGAGGTCCAACTGGTCAACCAATTCAATTTGCCATTATTGGTCAACAAGTTTATCATAAATGGACTTGTGATTCTGAAACAATTGATACATTTTGTGCTGTTGTTCATAGTTGTACTGTTGATGATGGTAATGGTGATACAGTTCAAATATTAAATGAAGAAGGTTGTGCTTTGGATAAATTTTTATTAAACAATTTGGAATATCCAACTGATTTAACTGCTGGACAAGAAGCTCACGTTTATAAATATGCTGATCGTTCACAATTATTTTATCAATGTCAAATTAGTATTACAATTAAAGAACCACATAGTGAATGTGCACGTCCAAAATGTGCTGAACCTTCTGGTTTTAATGCTGTTAAAGTTGGTACTGGTGGAACAGCTACAGGAGGAGCTGCTCCTTCTGCCCCTGCTGCAGCAACACCTGCACCACCACCACAAGCACCAGCACCTTCAAATCCAATTTCTGGACGTCGTCAACCTGCTGCAGCACTTGCACAATTACGACTTTTACGTAAACGTCGTTCAACTCCAGGAGAACAAATACTTGATGTTCGTACTGAATTTAATGCTCTCGACATTTCTGATAAGGTAATAATATTATAATTATATTTATTATTATTAATTATATTTTCTTCTTTCCCTCAGACTCCTGTTTTGCCAGCAGAACTTCGTACTCGTCAACCTGAACGTTATTTATTGGCTTCTGTTCAAGAAGGAATTTGTATGAGCAGTTTTGGTTTTTCAATGTTTATTGGCCTTGGAGGAATGATGTTAGCTGCTACAGTTGTTGTACTTACCTATGCTTTTCGGCCTCATCAAATTTTAAGCAACACAAAAGCTTAAAAAAATATTTAAAAAAAGTTCATTATTTATGTGATTATACAATATTTAATAATTTATAATATATTTTTTTATTTCCCTTTAAAATCTCTTTTTTTAACGTTCATTTTTTGCACGATTATTGCTGAAAAACACCCATAATTCTTTGCTCTTCCCCAGCACAAATTTACCTTTTTTTTTTAATTTTTCTAAAAAATATTTTTAAATTGTTAAATAATTAATTTTTAAAAATTTACTTTTTTTCTTTTATTTTTCTGCCGTTATCGTGCAGAAAATTTAAATATTTTTCTTGTCCTTTTATAAAATAATAAAAATGTTTTTTTATTTTAAATATAAATATATTAAAATATATTAAAACCCAAAAGATCAACTCTCAAAAATCAACACCTAGGAATGAGTAATCTAAATACTTGTCAATCTTCTGAGAATTAAAATCTTTGTCAAAAACAGGCTTCACACTTTTTTATCATTTCTTTAATCTGCTTTTCTTTTTCTTTTTTTGTCTGTTTAAAACTTGTTTTTTTCTTTTTCTTTAGAATAGAAAATGCGGAAGTTTAATAAGTTAATAATTACCCGAAAAATAAAAAAATAAATAAATTTATTAATTTATTTAATAAAATTAATCCGCTCTTAACAAAAAAGAAAGGTCCGATTAATTAAAGTGATTAAACGATTTATTTATTTACTTTTAAAGAAAGAGAGAAAGTACAAAAAAGAATGTGTGGTATAAAAACAAAATAATAATAATTTAATATGTCATTGTTGACATTTAATTTTTATGTAAAAATTTAAAAAAAGTTTTATATTTATATATGATTGTTTGTTGCGAAAAATAAAATACCTACAGTGGCGGCATTTTACTTAGGGAAAAATATTATTTGTGTTATTTCTTAAATTATTTTATCACTCCTTGGTTTGAAATTTTTATTTTTATATATTTTTGTAGCTCTATTTATAAGCTATCCAATGACTATTCATTTATCTAGGAAAACTTTTTTATTTGATCTAAAAAATTAATTTTTTCCAATGCATTTTCAAAATGCGCGGAAATTTACTTAGGGAAAAAACAACAAGTTCTTCTAAAAAATTAGAAAAGATTCAGAAAAATCTAAAAAAATTCCAGAGAACTTCTCCATCAATATGAAGTAGAAATGTCAAAGGAACTGACTCACCATTTATCTCCAGCATCAAGATATGGACATCTCAATATCAACGGAAAATGGGGGTCGTTCAATTAGAATAATTTTTTATGCCTGTTCCAACCATGATGAAATTTTTCTTTTATATTCATTAGAAAGCCCATAAAATTTGCTATAATATAGGCTATGTACCATTTTTTTAAAAAAATTTTTCATCGAGGTAAATGCTGGTCCTTTCAAAAAGTGCTCAAAAACCACTGTTTTTAGTGTATTTTGCGCACTTCTCTAAGTGACCAGCATTTACCTCGATGAAAAATTTTTTTAAAAAAATGGTACATAGCCTATATTATAGCAAATTTTATGGGCTTTCTAATGAATATAAAAGAAAAATTTCATCATGGTTGGAACAGGCATAAAAAATTATTCTAATTGAACGACCCCCATTTTCCGTTGATATTGAGATGTCCATATCTTGATGCTGGAGATAAATGGTGAGTCAGTTCCTTTGACATTTTTACTTCATATTGATGGAGAAGTTCTCTGGAATTTTTTTAGATTTTTCTGAATCTTTTCTAATTTTTTAGAAGAACTTGTTGTTTTTTCCCTAAGTAAATTTCCGCGCATTTTGAAAATGCATTGGAAAAAATTAATTTTTTAGATCAAATAAAAAAGTTTTCCTAGATAAATGAATAGTCATTGGATAGCTTATAAATAGAGCTACAAAAATATATAAAAATAAAAATTTCAAACCAATGAGTGATAAAATAATTTAAGAAATAACACAAATAATATTTTTCCCTAAGTAAAATGCCGCCACTGTAAATAAAATGTAATAAATAATAAAAAATAATTAATATTTTTAAAATTAATTCTTAACTTATAGATATAATAAAAGGTAATTAATATTTTATATAAAAATTAATAGCTATATTTTTGTTAAAATTGTTAATTATTTTGTGTTTTTTTATATAAGAAAAAATTAAATAATTAATTTAAAATATTATTATTTTATTTATTTATAAAAATTCTGTTTAAAAATATGAAAATGCATCAAAAAATTGAATAGTAACTAAAAATAAAATGTCCTTATTAAATCAAATGTTGTGTAAATATATGAAATAAAAATATAATATTTCAAATTTTTCTTGAAAATTTTAGAAAAATCAAAAATAATAGAATATTAGCAATTTTTGAGTTTTTCAAAGGTTTAATTATAATATTTTGCTCTTAAAATATTAAAAGAATAAAAAAGTTTCTTCTTCTATTACTTTAGAAAATGAAGTTACTAACATATTTAAATAATAAACATCTCTAAATCACAAAAATGGAAATTGGATATTTTTTAATAATTAAAAATTTTAATTTTGTTTTTATTATAAAAATAATTTTTATGTTTTTTCTTTTTTAATATTTTAAATTTTTTCTCTCTTTACGGTTATTTTATTATGAGAAAATAAATTTTAATTAATTAATTATTGTATAGATATAGGTAATCTAATTTTTATAAAAAATTACAAAATTATTTTAAAAAAGTTTTATTTTCTACAATATATTTTTATATTAACTAAATTAAATTCTAATACTAATTATTATTATATTTTAAATAATAAATTAAAAATAAATTAAATGCCTTAATTAATTAATAAATTAGAGAAGATTTATTGCACTTTTTCTTATTTTTTTCTTCTTTTAAAAAATCCTTCAAAATTGTTTTATTTGAGGACGAAATGTGCACAATGCTATTACAACTGAATTTAAATAAAATAATTTATTTTTTAATAAATTACTATACCAAATATTGCAATCATTGCAATTCCCATTGCAAGAAAAACAAAAAGTCCAAAAGATGACATACAAACTTGTTGACCTCCTCGGTAAATAAAAGCACGTTGAGGTTCAGAAGAAAAGTCTCCAGTCAACTGACGATGGCGAAGAGGTGCAGGCAAATTATAAGGCTATAAAATTAAAAATAATAATAAATATAATTATAATATTATTACCTTATCAGAAATGTCGAGAGCATTAAATTCAGTACGAACATCAAGTATTTGTTCTCCTGGAGTTGAACGACGTTTACGTAAAAGTCGTAATTGTGCAAGTGCTGCAGCAGGTTGACGACGTCCAGAAATTGGATTTGAAGGTGCTGGTGCTTGTGGTGGTGGTGCAGGTGTTGCTGCAGCAGGGGCAGAAGGAGCAGCTCCTCCTGTAGCTGTTCCACCAGTACCAACTTTAACAGCATTAAAACCAGAAGGTTCAGCACATTTTGGACGTGCACATTCACTATGTGGTTCTTTAATTGTAATACTAATTTGACATTGATAAAATAATTGTGAACGATCAGCATATTTATAAACGTGAGCTTCTTGTCCAGCAGTTAAATCAGTTGGATATTCCAAATTGTTTAATAAAAATTTATCCAAAGCACAACCTTCTTCATTTAATATTTGAACTGTATCACCATTACCATCATCAACAGTACAACTATGAACAACAGCACAAAATGTATCAATTGTTTCAGAATCACAAGTCCATTTATGATAAACTTGTTGACCAATAATGGCAAATTGAATTGGTTGACCAGTTGGACCTCCTTCAAGAATCTATTTTAATTAAAAATAAATAAATATATTTAAAAAATAACCTCATATTTACATACAGGCATAGGTACAATTTGTGTTTGAAATTGTGTTGTTATTTCAGATACTTCCAATTGTGCTGAAACTGTTTTATCAGCTTCCATGTAAAAGCATTGAACTCGATATGCTCTATCAACTTTTGTAACAAATTGAGGATGAAAAGATATAACAACTGTTGTTGATACAAATACACCCTTTGGATTTAATGAACGAGTACGTGCAACATTACAAGAATCAAATGGAAGTTCAATACCAGCTACTTGTCTTCCATGTTCATCTGAACGACAACCTGCTTGATCAAAAAGTCCTTTCACATAAACATCTCCCTCAAATGGATTTCGAGTATTAAAGTTTATAGTAATAGATGTTGGTCCACATTCTATTTCTGGCTCTCCTTCTACACCGTTATCAACAGGAATGGCATTAATTAAAATTGCTTGGAGTGTTAATATCACTCCTATAGAAAATAATATTTTGTTCATTTCAATTTAATTTGCCAATTATTTTTTTAAAATATTTTTCTTTTTTCAAGAAATAATTTTCCTAAAAAAAAGAAATAAATAATTATTATAAGATAAAGCTGATTATAATAATAATAATAATTATTATTATTAACAGCTAAAGTTGTGTTGTTGAACTCCTCTCCCTTTCAAGGCGTCAATTTTTATACCCATTAGCCATCTCCCGTATTTTAGTAAAAACAATCATTCTTCCAAAAAATATTTATTTAGTATTATTTATTTTTCCCTCCCCTCCCGTTCCTATTTTTTTTATTCGCCCACCAATATCTTTTTATTTCCACCACCACCTTAATACTTTCTCGCCTTTGCCCCTGACATGCATTCTTTTAGAAATAGCCAGTTATTTACTTTTTTTTAAATATAAATATATCCATAAACGGGTCGTGTCTACATACATATATAGCCTAAACTCTTTCCAAAATAAATAAATCTAAACAAATAATTTAAAAAAGAGATAATAAATATATTCTCACACTAATAAAAAAATTAAAAATAATATAAAGTTTAGATCAAAAAGTGAGAGAAAGTTTAAAATTAATGTTTGCCCTAAAGCATTTCAAAATGATATATTTACATGAATATATACTATTAGAAGAGGTAAAAGAAAAAAAGAAAATAAATAAAAAATATTTATTTTAATATTTATTAAAAAAAATAAAGAGACTTTTATCTTCTCAGGTCATTTCTTTAAAAAATATTTAGATTCCATGAAAATATTATTTTTAATGGCACGGATGTTAATTAAAGGAATATGTTTAACTTTTAATTATTAAACACACAGTAAATTGTTTAAGGATGTGATTAAAGGCAATAAAAATTCCATTCTCTAAAATTAAAAATTTATTTTTAAATTATTTATTGTTGTACACTTTGGTAATTGTTTTTTAATCAAAACAAGTGCTACTAACACTAAATTTACCTAAAAAATTGGGCCAAAAGTTTAAATTTTCTTCAAAAAACTTTTTAAATTTTTTTATTTTAAATTTATAATAAATACTATTTAAAAATATAGATAAAAATGTTTTCATAATTCAGATTTACACAAAATTTTAATATATATGTATGTATATAAATGGGTCAGAAAACACAAAAAAGTCAAAAAATTAAATACTTTTCCTTTTTAAAATTATTCACGACGTAAATTCTCTAAACGCGCCTGCAAATCAGCATCAACATCACCGGCAGAATTATTTCCACCACTCCCAGCGGCTGCCGCCATTGAAGCTTGTGGTTGACGTTGACCCTCACGAGTGGCAGCATTTAAGGCATCTGCTGCTGTTGGAAGTTTATTAAGGTCTTCACTCAATTGAATTCCTAATTCATCAAGAACCTTCAAAAAATAATTAAAAATTACTTATTTACTAAATTTCAATATTAAATAAAAAAAATATTATCAAAAATAAATAACCTGTTGAACTACTTGTTCAGTTTCCTCTTCTTCGTCTCCATCTCCCATAGCATCATCGATTGCATCACTCATCATCTCTTCTTTCATTTCCATTATCTCAGACTGACGTTCAAAATCACTCATAATCTTTTGGATTTGTGGCAAATTTAATTGTCTATTCATGCTGCGCATTGCTCGAGTAACCCCTTTCATTGCCTAAAATTAGAAAAAAAGTATTAAACTTACAATTAAAAGATCTATTATTTTATTTTGTACGCCCAAAAAACACCTGTGCCATTGCATCCTGACTCTTCAACGTTTGAACTTTTAATGCAACTGCCTGGATGTTAGCCTTCATCATAATAAATTTTTTAATATATTGTCGAGTCCGAACCAAATCTTTAGCCATTATTCTAACAGAGTCCTTTAAATATAAAATTAAAAAATAATTTAATTTAAATAAACCATTTGGCCCATTTTAGCCATCTTTTTAATGTCTGCTATAACTTTCTTCTCAGTACCTTCTAAACGCTGGCGTTCTCTATCCAAATCCCTCATAGCTTTATCTAGAGCACGTTTATTTTGTCGAAGTAATTCTTGAGGTGTTTTACTTCTTCCTTTAATTAAAAAAATATATAAAATAACGTAAAAACATACCAAAAAGAAAGTCCATCATTTCGATCAACTAGGGATTAAATAAATTTACAAAATTAAGCAAAAGTTTATTTTAAGACCTTAAGGAGAAAAAAAGTATATAATTAATAATTTTATTTTTATCATAGGTATTTTTGAAATTTTAAATGAGTTAAAAAGAAAACAAAGAAAGACAATGACTAATTCACAAAAATAAATTATGAAATGCCAAAAATTTTTAAAATAAATGGTGGCACGACTTTTCATCAACGGAATTTACGTCAATGGACCATTCGTCAATACTTTTCGTCATTGGACTTTATGTCAACGGACTTTTCGTCAATAAACAAATTTTTTAAAACGAAAAAAAATAATCTAAACAATAAAGTCATACGTACATAAATATAAACATTTCCAACAAAATAAACAAACAAGATAACGAAATAATCATCCAGATACCCAAATTTACAATCGTCTAACACAACAGAAACTACAAAGAATAGACTATAACATAATTAAAACATTTACAAACAAAACAATACATAGAGAAATTAAAACATGATCAAGCATGGTCAAGTTTTAAGTCAAGCTGTCGACACTGGCTCCGAAAACCGCGCTAAATAATATACAACAATAAAAAAGAAATAATAAAGGAAGTTGATCTCCTACTTTCTCTGACTTTACACACCACCATCACAGAACCATCACCGTTGTCGTAGCTTGTAGACGTTGGCGTATCTTGTAAACGTTAACATAGCTCCTAGAACCTTGGCCAACAAACCACCGCCGTTAGCGTAGCTCGAAGACCGTTGACGATGCTCGTAGACGTTAGCATACTCCTAGAACCTTGGCTCATAGAACTAACGCCTTAGCGTGGCTCCTAAGACACCAGTTTATTGAACAAACGCCTTAACTTAGCTCCTAAGACACCAGTTTATTGAACAAACGCCTTAGCTTAGCTCCTAAGACCTAAGTCTCTAGAACCAACGCCGTTAGCGTAGCTCGCCAAACCTTAGTCTCTAGAACCAACGCCGTTAGCGTAGCTCGCCAAACCTTAGTCTCAAGCACCACCGCCGTTAGCGTAGCTCGCAAAACCTTGGCCCATAGAACAATCGCCGGTAGCGTAGCTCGTAGACCGTTGACGTTGCTCGTAGATGTTGTCGTAGCTCACAGACAGTTGGCGCTGTTCGTAGAACCTTGGCTCATAGAACTAACGCCTTAGCGTGGCTCCTAAGACACCAGTTTATTGAACAAACGCCTTAGCTTAGCTCCTAAGACACCAGTTTATTGAACAAACGCCTTAGCTTAGCTCCTAAGACCTAAGTCTCTAGAACCAACGCCGTTAGCGTAGCTCGCCAAACCTTAGTCTCTAGAACCAACGCCGTTAGCGTAGCTCGCCAAACCTTAGTCTCTAGCACCACCGCCGTTAGCGTAGCTCGCAAAACCTTGGCCCATAGAACCGCCGCCGTTAGTGTAGCTGACCGTTGACGTTTCTCGTAGATGTTGTCGTAGCTCACAGACAGTTGGCGCTGTTCGTAGAACCTTGGCTCATAGAACTAACGCCTTAGCGTGGCTCCTAAGACACCAGTTTATTGAACAAACGCCTTAGCTTAGCTCCTAAGACACCAGTTTATTGAACAAACGCCTTAGCTTAGCTCCTAAGACCTAAGTCTCTAGAACCAACGCCGTTAGCGTAGCTCGCAAAACCTTGGCCCATAGAACCGCCGCCGTTAGTGTAGCTGACCGTTGACGTTTCTCGTAGACGTTGGAGTCACAGACAGTTGGCGCTGCTCGTAGAACAGGAGAATGGTAAAATACGCTGTTTATATAGTATGGAACTTTTAAACACTTATATAAAAGCTCCCATTTCTACTTCCCCCAATCAGTTTACTATAAAATCTCGGACAAACATAGAGACAAACTCCTCAATTACATATATGCATATTTAGTCATTGACGAAAAGTCCGTTGACTTAAAATCCATTAACAAAAATGACGGATGGTCCGTTGACGTAAAGTCCATTGACAAAAAGTCATGGAGCCTAAATTAATAAAAATTTGTTAATGCCAGGTTTGTCGCAGGACGATTAGCTGCGGCAAATTAGTCGCGGGAAAATTTGTCATGCCTTTCACATCTCTTAAATTTTGTTTTATTTAGATATTTGTGAATTTATTCAGGCAATAATTGTTAAAAAATGGTAGATGATAATATTTTAAGGAAGAGAATAAATGCCAACGATTTTCCAACAGAGGATGAGAATCTAAACAAAAAGCCTAAACTTGAACCTACAAACAGTGTAGAAGATGATGCTGAAATTGATGCACCTGTCTGGTGTTTAAAGAAAGCACAAGAAGAACAACCAAGTCGGCATTGCCCTTATCTTGATACAATTGACAGGTAATTAATTTTATTAATTTGTTTAATATTTATATTGTTTAGAGGTGTACTTGATTTTGACTTTGAAAAGCTATGCTCAATATCTCTTTCACATATTAATGTTTATGCTTGCATGGTTTGCGGAAAATATTTTCAGGTATCTTTACAATTATTTTTTATTGGATTATTTTATAATTTAGGTATCTTTTTGAAGATTACCTTTTATACTTTTTTATCTCACATCTAAATATTCAGGGTCGAGGAACAAATACACATGCTTATACACATTCTCTAGACACAGATCATCGTATATTTTTGAACTTGGCAACTCTAAAGTTTTACTGTCTTCCTGACAATTATGAAGTAATTGATCCTTCTTTAGATGATATTAAGGTATTTTTCTTTTAAAAATATTTCTTTATTTTTAACATTTTAGTATGTACTAAAGCCTACCTACACTCTTGATCATATTAAAAGGATAGGGAAAAATACGAAAATGTCACGTTGCTGGGATGGAACTCTCTACTATCCAGGCATTATTGGCTTAAATAATATCAAAGCAAATGACTATACAAATGTCATCTTTCATGCATTTTCCCACGTTCCACCTTTACGGGATTATTTTCTTTCTGAAAGCAATTACTCTAACATCAAAAGGCCTCCCGGTGATAAATTGGCACTTTTGCCTCAACGTTTCGGTGAACTATTAAGAAAATTGTGGGACCCTAAAGCTTTTAAGGCACATGTTTCGCCGCATGAAATGTTGCAAGCAGTAGTCCTATGCAGTGATAAAAAATTTCAAATTATTAGACAAGGTAATTAATTTAAACTGTTTCTTTAATTTAAATTCGTTTTAGGTGACGCAAACGAATTTTTAATGTGGTTCTTAAACACATTGCATATGGCTTTAAATGGGACTAATAAAACATCCTCTTCTATTGTCTATAAAATTTTTCGTGGTCGAATGAGACAAAGCATGCGAAAAGTACTTCCTGTTGATGCCAGTGATGAATCTCGAAGAACTCTTTCTGAGACTGAAGAATATAAGGAACAAGTTAAAGAACTTCCATTTTTATCGCTCGCTCTTGATTTACCTGCCGCTCCTTTATATTTGGATGAACGAATGCAAAATATAATTCCTCAGGTTCCTTTGGCTCAATTATTAAATAAATTCAATGGAGTTACTGAAAAGGTTTCCAATTAAATGTTTAATTTTTAAATTGATATTTTTAGGAGTATAAAACATACAAGGATAACTTTATTAAACGTTTTGAACTTTTACATCTTCCTGAATATTTAATCATTACATACGATCGTTTTTATAAAAATCAATGGTTTATTGAAAAGAATCCAACAATTGTTAATTTTCCCATAAGGTTTTTTATTAAAAATAAATTTTTATTTATTTATTAAATTAGCAATGTTGATTTTTATGATTCTTTGGCAGAAGATGTTCGTGATAAACACAAATACACAACTTATGACTTAATTTCAAATGTTGTTCATGATGGAAAGCCTCAAACCCAGGCAAATAAAGGAGATATTGCTGTTGATAGTGGACGCTATAGAGTACAATTAGTACATGAGGTTAATAATAAATATATTGAATTTATATTGAGAATGTTATTATTAATTTTACCTTAAATTATACACCAATTTAATATTTTGGGAAAAAAATAATTTCAAATTTAAGGGAACTTCAAAATGGTTCGAATTAGAGGATTTGCATGTTAAAGAAATTCTTCCTCAAACAATTACTTTGGCTGAATCTTATATTCAAGTATTATAATTTTTGTAAAAATAAATATAATTTTTATTTTAAAAGATTTGGCGTTTAAATCGAAAAAAGACTAGAACTGAAAGAATGGGTGAAACAGAAGAAGAAATAAAAGCAGACACTCTATGGAAGCATCAACCTACAAAGGATGAAAAAGTAGAAATATCGACAAAAACAGAAAAGAATGGAATGAAAACTTGACATTTTTAATATTAAATAAAATTTATTAAATATTTAAATTATGAACATTTTGGTTTTATTCCATTTATATTTTTTTTAATTTTATATCTCAACATTTCTATTCTATAAAATTTTATTTTTTAAACACCAAGGATGAACGCTTCAAGTGAACTTGAAAACTACAAAATCCAACTTCAACAGGTTAAAATAAAAAAATTTTTTATAATACGTGTGATTGTTTTTTCAATTATTAATTCTTTTATTTGAAATATATAGAAATTGAACTAATTGAATAAAAATATTATTTTTCAAAGGTTGAGGCGGCATTGATTGCTGAACCAGACAATGAAGAATTGGTTAAACTTAAAGAAGATCTTAATGAAATAATTCTACTTCAACAAGAGCTTGTTTCTAATGAACCTTCGGAAGTTATTACAAGTAGTAGTTCTGGTTTATTTAAACAGGAACGTCTTGTTTGGAAAGTAAGAAAAAATAGTTTTTATTTTTTAATATTTAAAAAAAGGTTGGCGATCGCTGTATGGCACAGATTAAAAGTGGACAAAAACAAATGGCTGTAATTGATGGAATTTCGCAAGACAAAGTTGCCATCACGTTTACAAGTAATTATTTAATTTTTTGAGGGAAAAGATGAATAATTTTATTTTTGAATATAAATGTTTTTTTTTACAAAAATTTTTTTAAAGATAATGGAAAGAAAGACATGGTTCGTCTATCAGATTTGTTAATAGCACCAGTTGAAGAGAAGAAGAAATATATTTTTCAAACTGGGAAACAAAATGTATTGAAAAAAGAATGGCATTTGGAAAGAGAACGTCGAAAAGTTCGTGCTCAGAAAAAAGAACAACGTAGAAAACAAATGGAAGAACAAAAAGAAGTTGAAAAAAATAAATGGAAAAATTTTAATGTAAAGGCTAATGCGAAAAATATGAAAGTAAAATATTTATTTTTAAATTATTGGAAATTATTTTTTTATTTTGTAGGGCTTAAAACATATTGAAGTAAGTGGTTCTGCAGCAGATGGACCTAAAGGTCAGACAGGTCCACCACGTGGTCTTAGTTCTTTGGATATATCATCCCGTCGAAACACTCAAGCTTTTGGTGCAACTCAGAGAGGAAATATGGAATCACTTTTTTGATTTTTATATTATTTTAAGGAGAAGGAAAAAAGAGAAATTTTTGGAATAAAAGTAATTTTACCTTTTATTATTTTCTAGACTGGATTTTTGTATTATTTTTAATAATTAAGTGTGATTTTTATTTACAGCAGGTTTGTAAATTATAAGCCAATGAAGTAATATATCGAATAATTACAAAAAAAAATATTTTTTTTAATAAAAAGAGAATATATTGACACAATTTTAAATTATTTAAAAAAAATATCAATTAATAAGGAGCTGCATATCCTCCACCTCCTTTATTTCCATTATTATTTGTTCCTATTTTATTATTGTTCATTTGTTGTTGTGATGTCCCTGGTGGTAATATTGTTCGATGAAAAGATTCCGTAGTTGTTGTAACTTCATAAGTACGATCTCTATTTTTACGATGAGAGGTACCAGCTGTAGGTGGAGATATTGATGGAGGAACATCTTCTTCATAAACACTTAAAATAAATAAATATAAAACTTTTATTTATTTAATTAAAATTATTTTAAAAAAATTAAATAATTTAAATAATTAAAATAAATAAAAATTTAATTATAATTTGGGAAAAAGCAAAATAAATAAATATAAAACTTTTATTTATATTAATTAAATTAAAAATTAATTTACACATATTCCTCTTTAATTGATGGAGCACGCACTCGAGGAAGACGAAACCATGAAAAGAAAGGAGGTGGTGAAACTTCTGGTTCAGGTTGTGCTGAAGGTATAGCTCCACGATAAAATGTATAATAAATTTCTTGAAAACGAAGTACACAATTACACTTTAAAAAAGCATTATTTTTTAATAAAATTATTTTATTAAATTTTTACCAAAAAAATAGCAATAAAAAAACCAATAAGCCAACCAACCCAAATATCTCTAAAATATTTTATTTTAAAAAATAATATATTTTATTAATTTTACCTCCAATGATTTTTATATCCATTAATACGTGAAAATGAATCAACTAAAACCATACCAAATAAACCAAAAATTAACTAAATAAATAAATAATTTAAAAATTTATTTTTTATTTTTCGAACCATAGGTCTAAGTAAAGGAGCACCACGAAGATTTATCATATAATAAATATAACACTTAAAATTAATATATTTTTAAATAAATTAAAATATACAGATGCAAAACAGGCAGAATAACTTGAAAATGCTGCATGTAATGAAGGAAATGTTAACCAAGCATATCTCAATTCTATTAATAATTTAAAAAATATTTTTAAAATAATTACCATCTGCATTTCGATAATTACAAGCCAAATGGGGTGATGGAGATGGAGAATGTTCTAATGGTGCAGTACATGAACTTTAATAATTTAAAAAATAAAATAAATATTTAAAAATTACGCAAGTGAAACATTGCATAATGAAAGAAAATATGGACGTTGATAACCAGTTAATAACTAAAAATTATTTTAAAATTTAATTAAATATATTTTTTTTACTTTTATTGTATCAACAAATATTTGTGTAACAAGAGCACCACACATAAATACAGCTTTTTTTTAATTAAAAAATAAATTATTTATAAATTAATAAATATACAAATAAATCGAAATATTCTTCTAGTAATTAAAGTTATTTTACATTCACCACAAGTTGCATAAACAACTAAAAAAAATTTTTTTAAATTATTTTAATTTTTTAAATTTATAAATAATTTACTTTTTCTAGGTTTTGTAGAGAAAAGCCTTTTTTGAAAAAAAAAAATAAAATTATTTTTATTTAAAAAATATTTTTAATTTAAATTATTTACCAAAACATAAGCTCACCAATGAGAATCTTAAGGAAAAAAATATTATTTTATATAAATTTTAATTTATAAAATTAATTAAAAAAATATGGTACTTACCTGTTATCTCCCCCCATTCCTTTTGCAACTCAAAATGGTCAATGGACATAATGGTCAAAAAGCCATCAATAAGGATTAAATTAATATTTATATACATAAATAAATATATTTTGGAAAGATGTATAAGGAATTTTTTTTAACTTTATTTTTTAGTTATTTTTTATTTAATTATAATGAATTTTAATACACTTCCACAAACTGAGGAAGCTGCAATACAGTTTTTACGAAGCGAAAGATGAAAGCTTTTTTGAATGGATTCTTAAAAAGATTTCTGACGGATAGACTATAGCTGACGCCCCTCAAAAAATTTTTTTTTATGTTAAGACTTGTTGTAATTTGCGCCGTAGAATAACGCATGTACCAAAAGCCAACGAGAGATGGGCTCCCAAATGAAGAAGTGATAAAACACTCCCAATAGGTCCATGTTTGGCGTGTTTCCAGCAAACTTTGATCCTTCATAACTTTGTTCAAAATCATGGAATCACGACGATTTTTATCTCATTCGATAGGTATCAAAGAGCTCTTTCGAATGAGCTAACTTTTGTATAATCTCACCCCAAAAATGAGCAAAAAATTTTTTGCGGGGCGTCAGCTATAGTCTATCCTTTCTGACATTTGGCCTCCGAAATAATGTTTTATTTTTCCTTCATTTTTCATAAATACTTACGAGTTAATTTAATCCTTATTGATGGCTTTTTGACCATTATGTCCATTGACCATTTTGAGTTGCAAAAGGAATGGGGGGAGATAACAGGAAAGTACCAAAAATATTATTATTTTTAAATATTTTAATTAATTTTAAATATTTTAATTAATTTTAAATATTTTAATTTTTTATTTAAATTCTCTCACAACAATAGGAGGAATTAAAAAAGCAAGAACATAAAGTAATGGATAAGATATATAAATCTAATTTAAAAAAATATTTGTTTTTTTAAATTAATTGTTTTAAACCTCAAAATCTTCTGGTTGAAAATTTGGTTTAAATAAATTTATATCACGACAATAAAAAACTCGATGATGATATCTTTTTTAATTAAAAATAAATTAAAATATTAAATCTTTTTTTTTTTAATTTTATTAAAATAATTACTAATAATTTACTTTATTAATTCTCAAAAAATAATTTTTTGTTAAAAAAATCTTACGGAAATACATTTGTAAGCCTAAAAAAAATAAATAAATTATGAAAAATATTTTTTAAATTTAAAATACCTTAAATAATACCAAAGTGCCCATAAAGCAGCTAATCCAACAATATGAATTATAAAATTAGGTAAAAGAAAATAATTAATTTGAAATTTACTATTTGCATTAGTAAATTCAGAATTTATTCCCAAATGGCTAGCTGAACCAAATTGTTCAGACCATTGAGGAGAGGGCATTTTTTTACTTTTTAAATATATTTAAATTATTTAATTTATTTAAAAAAACTAAAAGGAAAAGCTAATAATATAAATAATTAACTAATTTATTAAAATCAATGTAGTATGTACAAAAGCGTTAAGTCAGTAAAAAGAAGAAAAGGCAAAACAATAGAAAAGTTAAAAGCAAAAAAAGCAAAACAATAAAGGATTAATTCGAGAAGAGTTAACCACAACACACTAAAGTGCTTTTGATATTCTTAAAAACTGGTCTTGTCCCAAGGCCTTACTCTATGTTATAATAAAAATAAGTATATTATTCTTTACTTATTTTAAAAAAATTAAATTATTATTTTTAAAATAAAAATTAATTTCCATCTAAATTATATTATTACACAATATACATAATACCATAAAAGGAAAAATTAAATAAAAATATTTTTTTAAAGGAAATAAAAGTCAAGAACTTTTAATAATTTTTTCCTCAACACATTGATTTTGTATTTTAGACAAATCGAGAAGAAAAAAAGAGAAGTGGCCACAAAACAAACAAAAACATTCGAACTTGTTATTTATATAAAATATATATATTTGTGTGTAATGGCTATATTGATGTCCACAATAATATTTATTTACTAATTTATTTATTTTAGTAAAATAAAACATATAAAAGGCTATATCTATTAATAATTAATATATATCATGTATTTGCACAGAAAAATATTTTAAAGAAATTAAGTATTTTTTTTTTACTTTAAAAAAAGGTATTTTAATAATTAAGAATTAACCAAATAAAAAAATAATTAAATTTTATTTTTAAGCACATTAATTTAAAACATTTTTTTAATTTAAATTTAAAATACAAATTTAATCAATGTGAAATTACCAAATAAAAAAAACTTTTATATTCTAAAACTCTTTTAATCCTCATCTTCATTAATATCATAACAAAATCCATCATTTTCTTGTTCATCATCATCATCAAAACGTGAAGAAATTGAATAAAATGAATTAAATGAATTATTTAAAGAATTATTTTCTTCTTCTTCTTGAAAAGTATTATCAAAAAGTTGTTCTGTCATTTTAGATAAATCTTCTTCATTTGTAGAAATTTCTTTTTTTTGTAAAGAAGAATTAGGAATATCACTAATTTCAGAAATTTTAAAACGAAAAAAACGTTTAGAAGAAAGACTCAATTTTTCCAATAATTCTGCTTGATTTTTATTAATACAAATTGAAGAAATCCGTGGAAGTAATGAAAGCAATCTAGAAAAAATATTTTTAATTTAATAAAAGGATATATACGTTTTTAACTCTATTTATTATAACCTTGTCCACGTAAATTAAAATTCCCACATCTTACTCTAACATTAGTTAATCAAATATATATCCTTTTCTCCAGTAAAAAAACTATTAAAAATTTCAATTACAATATAGTCATGTCTGAAGTCCTTCCAATTGGATAAAGTGACGATATAGACGATTTTATTTCAATTCTTTGCATTCTCAAGTCATAAAGTCGAGGCTTTTCAAATTGATAAAAACGCCTTTTGTGTTTGTCTAAAAAATCATTATTTATATTGAAGAGATTGGGATCTTAAATATATTTTTACCTCCACTTATAGATGGTCTATAATTATGGAAAAGTGATGCACGAACAGATATCTAAATAAAAAAAGAATATTTTAAATTAAATAAACAAACATCAAGCATATATTTTTCCATTTGTGATCGTTGTTCATAATTACTTTCAATAAGTACATCTAATCGAGAAATTAATTGTTGAATACTAGCAATTGATTGTATTGAAGGTCCAAAACGAGGTTCATGTTCAAATAAATAAGAAGATAACTGACAAATTAAATAATGTTTTTGTTGATAAAATAAATAATGGAAAGAGTTTAAATTAAAATAATTAACCCAAAGTTGATTGATTAATTTTATATAAAAGGCCAAAGTATAAATAAAGGGAAATCATGATGCAAAATTTCAGAAAAAAAAATTAAATACATTGGAACTAATGACACAAAATTAAAAAAACCAATTGAGCAGATATTGGAGATGTGTCAATTAACCAATTCAAATCATCTTTTGGAGGATACGGACGTCCATATTTTCGTTTTGCATTTGGATTAAGTTTTGCATCATTATTTTGCCATTTTTCAGTTGTTTTTTCAGCTCTTTTTGCATACATAATTTTTCCAATAAAATGAAATAATTCCAATTGATCATGAGCAAAATTAGCACAGAAAAATGATGTAGAAGGTTGTTCAGTATTTATTCCTTTTTCTAATTTTGGCCATTTTGCAGAACTTCCCCCTAACATTTTACTATTTTTTTGTCGTTGATAGAGGAAAAGAGAATTCATAGCGCGCCGAATATCACCGAAAATTTAAAAAAATTTTGGTAATACTTAAGTTAATATGCGACATTTTTTCGGAGCTGGGGTTTTTTTGTAGCAGTTCAAGTTACATAAGTGAGGTGTCATTCGAAATAGCTCGGCGAGCTGAGTCGAACTAGGCCTGAATGAAGTCGGACCAACGACTCTGAGCCGAGATACAGACCCTCGAAAATCGAAAAACCATAGGGGGGAGTAAGCTCTTTTTGAGGGTAAAAATTCAAATAAGAGTATGAAAGCTCATTCGAAAGAGTTCTTCAAGACCTATCGAACGAGACCAAAATTGTCGAGATTAGACGATTTGAACAAATGTTATGAAGGATCGAAGTTTGCTGGAAACAAGTCAAACTTAGACCTATTGGAGTTTTTATTACTTCTTCCTTTTGGGCGCCCATGGCTGGTTGGCTTTTGGTACGTGTGTCTTTCTACGGCTATAATTATAACAAAATAATTAATTTATTGAAATAATTTAGGAGCAGCCGCGGTAAGCACTTATAAGAGCTTAATCTCCCCTATGGTTTTACGATTTTCGTGGGTCTTTATCTCGGCTCAGTCGTTGGTCCGACTTCATTCAGGGCTAGTTTGACTCAGCTCGCCGAGCTCTTTCGAATGACACCTCACTTGTGTAACTTGAACTGCTACAAAAAAACCCAGATCCGAAAAAATGTCGCATATAAACTTAAGTATTACCAAAAGTTTGTTCAAAAATAAGTTTTTAGTTTAATAAACAATTTAATTTTTAAATTTTACCAAAAGAAGAGTTTGCAATATTTTTAACATCTACACCATTAATTCCTTGGTTTGAAAAGCTTAATTTTTTTAAGGCTCTTTGAAGAGCATTAGTCATAAGAGACGTGGAGATTGGATTAAATTTAATATGTTCAATTCCAAGTAATTCTAGAACAGTTGGAGGAAAACTAAAATATATTTATAATCATTTTTTAATAAAAAGACAAAAATAAACATTCTGAAAGGGCTAAGAGACCAACAATTATCAACATTCGGCAATATAAATACGATTATACATTTTGAATGAAATACTTTTCTGGCCAATAATTCATGTAAAAGTTTTGGCTCCCTATAAAAATTAAAAGGTTTTTTCAAATTTTAATTAAAAAAATTTACTTTAAGAATTCGCTAGGAAGTTGGCTAATAAGTAATAATCGATGCTTTAATGACATTTTTTGAATAGAACTAAATTCTGTATTATGAAGAAACTGGGCAAATCCTTCAGCTGAAAAACAACGACGACGACCATATTTTTCATTATTATTAGAATTAAAATCGTCAGACCAATCCCATTCAGTTACTTCAATTCCAAGTTCTGCCGCAATTACTCTTACTGCTGTTCGTTTTCCAGATCCAGAAGGCCCAGTAAGCAACAGAGTTTTTTCTCCCTTAAAAATAAAAAATTTTTTTATACAAAATAAAAAAAGTTACCAACTCGATTTATGCCCATTTTAGATCGAAACCACTGTTTTAACTATTATAAAGAAAATTTTAATTTAAAATTCTATAATTAATAAAGATTACCTCATTTAACTTCTTAGGTTGAAGAGCAATTTCATCTTCAGAGTTGGGAATAATATAATCCAAACCAAGAACAGTTGGAGAATTTAAGACACGGCTCCTTCTTCTTTTAACGATTTTCTTTCGTTGAAATGAATATGAGAAAAATTCAGACATCTCATATGATATGTAGGTTAGCTTCTTAATTTAAAAAATAAGTAAAAAATAAAAATCACATAAAACTAAAGTGAGGTAAAATCAAATTTGCAGAGATCCTGCAAAAGGATTGAGTTTAAAAATTTTACAAGGCAGGGTCCGATATGAACTCTAAAAATCCTGTTATTTTAATTTAAGATCTTGTTCAAGATTAAAGGATAGTTTTTCTTTAGAAGCAAAGTGTTGATAAGTTCCTAAATCAAATTCAAAACAGCACGGTGAATTTTCGTAAAATTAGAAGAATTCTAACAGTCTCACAAAGAGAAAAAATATTAATCATGCTCTCTCAATTTTTACTTTTTTCTTTTCCCGCCTCATAATTTCCACATTCCTTCGTTTTTAAGCAAAACCTCAAGGTATAGGCCAGGGATCGCGCCGACCCGATTCCCGATTCCCGAAAATCGGGAATAGAAAAATTTCGGGAATTCCCGTTCCCGATCCCGAATTTTTTTTTGAAAAATCGGGAAAATATCGGGAAATACACCCCTCTTTTCACTTCTCTCACTTTAGTTTTCTCTTACTTTTTAGCTTCTTGCCATGGGAAATGAAATTATAGTGAAATGTATAATTTAATTCGTTTCTATTTAAGCAAGAGTTTTGTTGAGTGGTTATCGCGTTAGTCTACAATCCTACTCTTGACGAGGGTTCGATTCCAATGTATGGAAAATATATTAAAATCTCATTAATTCTTGGTAAATTTATGTTTCTTGCGTTTTGAGTTTTATAAATTTTAGAAGCAAAAAGACAAGTTAAAATTTCACCTGCGTCATTAAATATGAGAATTTTTATCAACTGATTACCATAAAATTTCAAAATTTTTCGCCGCGGCGCTAAAAAATGTGAATTAGACACTTATACTTAGTAGGGATTGGAATTTTAAATCTTGATCTGGACACTGAATTCTGATTTATTTTATAGACCTGGCCCGATCCAAGATCTGGACTTCAGAAAAATCAGTTCCAGAAAAAGTTCAGAATACCAGAAACTTCCTGGATCTTGAATCTGGATACAATAAAAATCCAGAATTTCCATGCCAACTCTGGAACAAGAGCCAGCCGAATTTTTTAATTTTTTGGTTGTGAGAAAATTTTCTATTTTACCGATTCCCGATTCCCGAAAATCGGGAATTCCCGACGATTTTTGAGTCGTGAATTCCCGATTCACGAAAATCGGTAATTGAAAATTTTCGGGAATTCCCGATTCACGAAAATCGGGAATGAAAAATTTTCGGGAATTCCCGATTCACGAAAATCGGGAATGAAAAAATTTCGGGAATTCCCGATTCCCGAAAATCGGGAATTGATTTTTTGTCGGCGCGATCCCTGGTATAGGCTTAAACAAGTTTAGAGGTAAAAGGTACAGGCAAAAAAAAGGATTGGATTTGTACAAAATACCAGTAGCGAAATGGTCAGGCATAAATTTAGAAAAAATTTTTTTTCAATTATACACATTTGAGTCTCAAATCATTTTTAATATTCTGAATTAGCTAACAATAAGGTGATACTATGTCACATTTAGGCATTGGGTCGTGTTGAAAGAATGTAGCTATTTGAGAGATTAAAATGTAAATTATCTCATAGGTTCGCCTCGCTGCTCTATCTGAATGTAAAACCGTGAGGAATTGACATTTTTCACGCTTTGCTCTAGTACCCTTTCGTAAACAGCGTTGCACCTCGTTATTACCTCGGTTTCTCACCTGATTTGCACAACAGGAACATAATGATGAATTATCATAGCTTTGTTATTCTAGATCTATATCTATTTTTGTAGAAATTAGAGTTCTGAATTAAATTAATGCATAAAATATCTCAAATGATTGAGACTCTAATTTTTTACACAATTTTTACGGCTAAGCCCACAGGTTTTAGACAAAACGTGATGGACAAAATGGTCATAAGACCAATATTGGACGAAATGGTCTGTCAGCACTCGCGGCGAAACTTCAATTTCTGCGACAACGTGGGCTTTAATTAGATGCGGTTTATTTTTGAGCCTCTATTTGAGTCCAAGCATAAATTTGATTTATTTTTTGTTTTTAAATTTCGATACGCGTTATCATTAAGAATTTTTTCAAAAATGATCGAGAGGGATACTTCGGCATTATAGCTATAAATCCTTTAAGTCAAAAAATAGCGTGATTTTGCTCAGTTTCGTTAAAATCCTGCCAGTACTTTGTCCTGCTCCTTTGATAAACTCATTTATGAAATTGATTAATTTTTTATATTATTTGTTTCTTGTTTTCTGTTAGTTTTGTCATTTTCACCTTTCTATAAGACAATTCGTTATATATTTATTAAAATTTCATTCGATTCTTTATAGTTTAATTGATTTGCAGCATTATTTTTTATAAACTTTTTGTCAGTTTTTCTAAAATTTTGCAGAATGACTGATGTTATGCGTGAAATGATTGCACAGGTTTTTTTATTCTTATTTATTATTAAACCTTAATAATTTTAGCTTATGGGCCAACAACGAGCCGAAGAGGAAGGTCGCAAGCTTCCATCTTTTGATCATCATTCTGTTTGTCGTTCTTATCTACAAGGTTGTTGTCCTAGGGAGTTACTTTCTGACACAAGGCTTGAGTCAATGATGGCTTGCCGAAAAATGCATGAACCAGCCCATAAAGGGGAATACAATAAGGCTCAAGAGAGGGGTGATTTGTTCTACGACGTTGAGGTAGGCTGTCGATAGTAAATTAGTTTTCCTGTTTGTGATTTGAGGTGTTTCCCTTAGGCAAAAGAAGATATGAAAAGGGTAAGACAATTTTAATTTTATAGAAAAGTGAAATCAAGGGAGCCAATTGTTGTGACAAATTTTTCTCTATCACAAAGCATTTTTTGTGTGTCTGTATGTCATTTTCGATAATTGCGGCGCTCAGAGCTATTAAATATTACGGACTCATTAAACAAATTTTAGGCATACGAAGAACTCGATGACGCAATTCGTATTGTGGACCATGAGATTCGAAGACTGCAGGATAAAGTGAAAAGAGATGCTGAACAAAATTTGGACATTAACGAACAACAACGAGTTTGTTTTTTGATATAATTTTTCTTTAGTCTGAATTATTTTGTTTTTTAGACTCAAAAGATTTTCGAATTGAACGAGCAAATAGGAACTGCATTAGTTCAAATTGAGGCACTTGGTAATGAAGGGCGTATAAACGAGTCAGTCGAATTAATAAGAAAAGTAGACGAATTCAAGAAAAGAAAGCGCGAACTTGACGTTTAATTTTATCACATATTTTTTAATTTTACAATATATAGAATGAAATGAAAAGTGTAAACCCAGCAATGGTACAACGTTTGCGCGTGTGTGAAACCTGCAGTGCTCAACTTAACATTATGGATCATGAGAGTCGTTTGCAAGACCATTACGGAGGCAAAATGCATTTGGGTATGGTTCAAATTCGTGAAAGATTTGCGGAACTGAAGGTTGAAATCCAAAACTTTTTACATGTTGTTTTTGTTCTTATAACGCTTTTCTTCCAAGAAAGCAGTCGATGAACGTCGTACATTAAAAAAGCTTGCTGAAGAAAAGGAGCGCAACGAACGCCGTAATCAACGAGGACGAAGTCGTAGTCGTGTAAGTTTCTTTTTATTTTTAGTAACACATTCCATAAAACGACAATAATCAAAATTGACAGATTTGCCTAACTAGCAATAAGAAAGTGATATTTACTGGGTAAACATATAATTATATTTTTATAATAATACAAGTCAATTCGAAATTTGTCCGATAATGTCTGTCATTCCATTTCAGGGTATATTTCAATATAGAAATTAAATACATGATATAATAATATAAAATATTAAAAGTACTTATTGTTGAAGAAAATTTTATTTTTCTCGTTTAGGATCGGAAGGTTCGTTCTCGTTCACGAGAGAGAAAATCTCATCGCAGTCGGAGGTCTTATATTTAAATATTAAAATTTTAATTAACATTTTTTTAGTCGTTCGAAAAGCCGTTCACATAAAGAACGTCGTCGTTCACGCGATCGGAAGTCATCACGGCGTGATTCTAGTCGGGAGAGGTTTTTTAAAATTTTTCCAGAATTAAAATTATTTTGTTTTCAGACGACGTCATTGAGTTCTTATATGTATGTTTGTTTAGTAAGGAGACTTTTGATTCCTTTTATGATTTAAATGAGAGATCGAAAAAATTTTCCTTTTTATGAATTGCTATTTTGATGTTTTTCTAGTAAAATTGTGAATTATTTTGAAATTTTGATAAATTTTCATAATGAAAATTATTTTTTAAATACCATGTTTAAAATTTCCAAGTGTTTTTTTTTATTTTTAAATTAATTTTTTATTATATTTATTAAGAGGTTTAGTTTATATTATGGCCGCAGAACAGGGTCAATTACGATCAAGAAGGAGTATTTTACGACCTATAGAAAATTTAACTTCTGAAAATGAGTTTAAAGATGGATTAATTAATAGAGATGAGCGAAAGGAGATTTCACGTCATCTTTTAGTATGTTTATTTCGTAGTTAAAGAGTATTGTTAAGTAAAATTAAAATAAGCTTGTGGATAGTTTTTTGGAAGTACGAGCTATTTTTATTATATTTTAATAAATTTAAGACGTCTCGACTCGGTTTTTTTCATTGGTTATTTATATTTATAATGTTGGCTGTATTGTATGGACTTGGTTAGTTATCTTAAATAGTTTTTTATATTTTAAATTAAAAAGAATTTTGAATTTAAAAACTTTATTATCTTAAATTTTTTTCAAGTTGTTTTTCTTGATTTAAAAATGCCTGATGTCAAACCAGCAAATCAATTCGAACATTTTTCTGAAATGCGTGCCCGAAATTTTTTAATTAAAATAACAAATCTTGGACCAAGACCAAGCGGTTCTGAAGCATTGGAGGTTAAAAATTGATTGCTAAAAATTAAAAAAAATATTTTTAGATTCATGCTTTTCGTATTATTACTGAAAAAATTTCTTCTCTAGCTGAGGTTGTTGAAAGAAATGATGTTAATAGACTTGTGAGTTTTTAAAAAAATATCTAGAGAAATAAATTTCTTTAATAGGAAATGGATGTTCAAAGACCAACTGGGTGTTTTGACCTTAAATTTTTATCTGTGTTTACTCTTTGTTATCATAAAGTCACAAATATTATTGCTAGAATTGGGCCTAAGAAAGGGCCAAGTGATTTCTCAATTTTAATTAATTGTCATTTTGATACATTACCTGACACTCCTGGTGCAACTGATGATGCTGTTTCATGTGCGATTATGATGGAAATTTTGGAGATTTTTGCACACTCAAATAAACCGTTGGAACATGACATACTTTTCCTTTTTAATGGAGGTTATTTTAAATTTATATTTTTTATTAAAAATATTATAAAACAGCTGAAGAGAATTTTCTTCAAGCATCTCATGGTTTTATTGTTAACCATCCTTGGCGTCATTCTGTTAGAGCTTTTATTAATTTAGAAGGATGTGGTTCTGGTGGAAGGGAATTGCTTTTCCAAGTTTTTCTTTCTCTTTGTTTTTTAATTTAAATAATTTAAAGACTGGTCCAGGAGAATCATGGCTTGTTAAAACATATTTGGATAATGCTCCGCATCCACACTGTAATGTTCTTGGTCAAGAAATTTTTCAATTGGGAATAATTCCATCTGACACTGACTTTCGTATTTTTCGTGATTATGGAAAAATTTCTGGTCTGGAATTTTTATCTAATTTTTACTTGTTTATATGTTTTAAAATAAAATTTAAATTAAATATTTATTTAGGATTTGACATCGCTTATATACGAAATGGTTGGGTTTATCATACTGAATTTGATCGCCCTGAATTAATTGACGTTGGGGCAATTCAACGTTCTGGCGATAATATTTTGGCTGTAAGCCGTGCATTAATTCGTTCTCCTTATTTAAAACAACCGGCAAACTTTAATGAAGGAACTAAATGGGTATTTTTTGATGTTGTTGGATTATTCACAATTTTTTACAGCATGAATTCAGGTTTTTCTGTTTTTTACCTGAATTTATATTTTTTGAAAATTCTAGCTTTTAATTCTTATTATTTTTTTTTAATTAAATTTAATTTAGCTCTTATTTTCAATTATACTGTATTGATAATTGTTTTATTTCGGGTTTATTTACATCTATTTCGAAATGGCGACTACACTATTAATGTTCTATTTCGTGCTTCTTTGAATCAATTTATGGCTTTTGGAGCTATGTTATTTATTGGAATTTGTTTAGTATTAATTATTACTTTATTAAATATGACAATGACTTGGTATTCAATGCCTGAATTAGTTTTTCCACTTTATATTGTACCAATGATGACTGCTGCTTTTTTTGCACATGCTCAGTCAGTGAGAAAAATTGAATCGGTAATTATTTTTATTTTTAAAGAATTTTAAGCGTTATATCTTGATCGAACTCAGATTTTTTAAGAATTTATACAAAAATATATTTTATAATAAGACACATTACTGAAAAAATTTAGGACATGGCAATGAAATTTGAAAAAGCTCATTTTGATTCGACAATATTATTTTGGTCTTTTGTTCTTTTTATTCTTACTTGGATTCATGCAGCCAGTTCCTATTTATTTATGTTTCATGTTTTGTTTCCACTTATGCGCGATCCTTTATTAGCAACTTTAAAAATATTTGGATTTATTAAAGGTTTTTTTTTTAATTTAAATAAAATAATATCCTTTATGATTTAAGAAGTAACACCAAAATCACTTTTTTGGGCGCAGTCTATTTGCTTGACTCCATTAATTATTTTAATCAGCACATACACACAATTGCTTTTTGACTTTTTCGTTCCAGTAATGGGACGTTTTGGAAATACTATTAATCCAGAAATTTTTATAATGTCATTTTGTTTGTTAGTTTCGACTACTTTTATTCTTTTTACGGTAAAATATTGTGGATTTATCAAATTTTCCAACTTTTGAATTAGTTACTTATGAAAATTTAGACTTCAGTTTTTCTAATAAGATAATATCATAACAGCTTTCTTTCATATTTTAAAAATAATATAATTTTTATTTTCAGAATAATTTAATTTATGTGAGTCGTCGACTTGGTTTTATGGTTAAATGTATGATTGCTGTTTCGCTCTTTTGCTTTTTAATTATTTCAACAACAAATGTTGGTGTTCCTTATAAATATTCAAAAGAATCTCCTCGTCTTCGACGTGTTATTGCTCTTGTATATGCCTATATTTTTTAATTTAATAATTAATTTTTCTTTTAAAGCATGCAAAGAAGTCTGTTTATGCATTTGATGGCCATTTAATTAATTCTGAAACAGGTTTATTTGTTCAAGCTTTGGACTACAGAGGTGCTGATGACTTACCAGAACATACTTTTCTACAAGGTTTTTATTTTTTCTATTTTTACAAAAAAAATTTTAAAGGAACTGGCAAACCTGACTGTTCTAACACAACTGATGAATATTGTCAAATGCCTTATTATACTGCTATACATCAACTTTTTCCTCCGGATCGTTCTCGATGGGTACCGCTACCGGTGGAACCTCCAATAGTTCGACCATTGAAAGTCGAATTATTAGAACGAAAATTTCTTTCGAATAATATGCTCAATTTAACAATTGCTATAATTGGAGGAACTGATAAATCATCTCTTCATATTACTCCACTTGATGGTTTTCAGATGCGTAATTGGTCATTAACAGCATTTAATCCAAAAACATATAGTAATCGGCCACATTCAACCTATTTTGTATTTATGACATATGGATATGAAGCACCAAAAGAGAGAATAATTTGGATTTTACTTGAGAAAAATGAAGGAAAAAAATTAACGTTGACTGAAGTTGGCAAGGAACCAGCACTTGAATTGGCAGTTGCAACTCATTATGTACATGGTATATTTTTATAAAGTATTGATGGTAAAAAATAAACTTTTAATTAAAAAGGAGCCAATCAAAACTCTGATACGTTGCATCAACTTCGATCGTTAATTGCTAACCGTAGAGAAAAGCCTCATTCTGGTGTTGGTTTTTGGCGTTGGGGAATTACACTGACTGCTGGTGTTTCCGAAATTGTTGTTCATTCTTTTTGATGATTGGTTTTCTTGAAAATATTTTTAGTTTTTTATTGATATAATTTTTATTGTATTGAAATGGTTGTACTGCAAGTCGGGTTTATATAATTCTTAATTTTGCCAATAATCAACTTTTCTGATTATTCAACAATAATATCAAATATATAAAATTTGGCTTGCAGTTGAACGTTATTTATAAAATAACTTCTTAACTGGTCAGTATTAGAATATATTTATTTACCAATGATAATTTAATTTACTAGATTAGTATGTCCGTTTATCGTGTAATTTGGATATATCTTTTATAAATCTCAAAATATTTTAATGTTTTTGTAGTTTTAAAACCTTTTTTCTGCTCCCAATATTTAATTTATAGACTAGAATGTGTTTAAGGTTAACTCCACCCTCCCATCATGTTAATTTATCCAAAGTGGTCATGATGGAGAGATCCAAATACCTACTAATTATTATTTTGCACATTATTTAGTTTTGATCAGAATAAATCTAAATATATTAAATTTATAAACTTTATAAAGAAAAATAACAATAAAACATATTTTATGTAACAATAATTATTTAATATTTACGTAATAACATCTTCTTCTATTGTCAAATTAGCAGCATAATCATAAATTTCAGCATTTATTTGCACAACTCGAGCCAATTCTTTCTCTAGTCCTCTCACCCTCCTTTGTAACTGATCTATAGTTGTAGCAGATTCATTTGACATTACGTTAACACTTGATCCATTTTCTTCGCCCTTAGAAAGATTTTCCGTTGGTTCTATACGGCGTCTCTTTCTACTCTTATTTTGATTCTTAATTTAAAAAATTATTTTATTATTTAATCTTTAGTAAAAAGTAACTCACACTTTTGTTATTACTATTTTTGACATCTTTTGATGAACTTTCAGTTGGCGAATTCGATGGCGACAATTCGCACCTCAAAGTGCGTGCATTTATTTTTTGCAACACTTTACTGAAGTGGTCCTTCAGCTGTTTCTGTAAATAATTATTGTTTGAAATTTGTCTAAATTTTTAATTCGGCTTATCGATTCGTTTTTAAAACTTGAAACAAAAACTGATGTGAGTAAACAAAAAACAATTTTTACCTCTTCAAGGACATTATTATCACTGACATGCTTTATTGCTACATTTGATCTTGGTCCCAAGGTCATTTGCCTATCTAGAGCCGGTAAGGAATTTCCAGCAGCGGACATATTCTCCAAAATAAATGACAAAACACTAATAGGCCCTAAAAACAAAATAAAAAAATATTCTTTTTGATACTTTTAGGTTATTCTACTCCTTCCCATTAGTCTCAGAAATTGAGTGCCTTATAAAGCATTTTTACATTATTTAAACCTTATAAAATTATTTATATCCCCTTTTAATGACCAACTACATCAAAATTCTACAAAAAAAACATGTGATCATTCAAATATTACTGCATAGTTAATTTGCACTCAATTTTTGACTCTGATGGGGGAGGTAGCATAACATAAATGTCTTCATTTTTTGGTAAAAAACCTTTCATTTGTCCATTTTGTAAAAGTTGACCGTTTGCCGCATCCCAAATGGCATAAGTACCTGAACTATCTCCAGAAGCGAGTCTACTCCCATCTGAATTTGTACATAATTGTTGTACTCGACAATTGTGAAAATGGAATGAATTGACGTTATTACCATCATTCTGTTCATTGTTGACTGTCATTTTTTGAAAACTATCCTTTGGAAGCTGAAATTTGTTTTGAATTTTATTGGGATTTTATTTAACTAAAGAATTTTCACCCTTATATACATAAATATTTACATCATTCAAAATTATAAAAGTATGAAT
Organism: Meloidogyne chitwoodi; assembly: GCA_015183035.1. Classification (NCBI taxonomy): domain Eukaryota; kingdom Metazoa; phylum Nematoda; class Chromadorea; order Rhabditida; family Meloidogynidae; genus Meloidogyne; species Meloidogyne chitwoodi. The sequence goes on from JACZZP010000010.1 coordinate 872,771, forward strand.
TATAGTAAAAACCTTAGAATTCATTAGATCGATCATTCTAATCTGTCCATCAGTTGATGCCAAAAAAAGCCTCCTTTCTGCCCCATCCATACAACAGGCACTTAATGGATGATCCGAAGTAATTTTTAAAAGAATTTGGTTAGTAGCCAAAGAATAGAGACAGGCACTATGATCAGCAGAAACAGAAAATATACGAGCATTAATCCCAGATGTAATATGCAAATCATTAACTTCTAAAGTATGAGTTGAGTAACCACCAAGTTGTGGCCTGATACGAGATTCTCCATTGTATCGAGAAATTAAACTGAATGTTTGAGAAGTTAAAAACTAATCAAAATTCAAACAAACCTAGCAGTCAGCCAAATCTTAACAGCTCCGTCAATTGATGAACTTGCCAATAAACTACCACAAGCTGAAATACGCAAGACTGAAATTTCCCGAATATGATCTTCGACAATAGAAAGTATATTCCCCAGCTTAACCTAAAAATAATTGAATTTACTTTGTATTATTTATTGCTAAAAAAGGACCTCAAATGCGAAAATTTTGTTGTCAGATGCGATAAAAATAAAGTCGCCAGATGGATGTGAAACAATAAAATTAACCTTTTGACTAAATACAGATCTCGTGCAATTAGAAAAGGATAATGTCCTTCTTGATTTTTTAAGTTTTAATGGAAAAGTTATAATCGATTTATCTGTCATCGCCACATATAAATGTGTTTGATCATGACCTTAAAATTTATTTTGAAATATTTAAATATAGATTTAAATTAACTAAATGTGGCAAAATTAATTGTTCCATTCTGAGGCTCATTCCCTTGAAAAGCAAAGCAATTAGTTCCAGAAACTGGATCAACTGTCAAAATAGAAAAAGGCTCGTTCGATCGAGCACAAACAAAGAGTGACTAAAAATAACAAAATTAAGTATTAGACGTACATATCACACTTTACCTCTTTAGTGCTGCACTTTGAATTCATATTAATTTAATCTATTTTAAAAAGATGTAAAAAATATATTTTACAATTAGTAAATATTTATAATATAAATAGAATTATAATAAATAAAAGTACAGACACATTACATTTATGATATTTTAATTTATTCTTAAATTTGACTTAATTTTGATTAAGACTTTAAATAGAATGATTTAATAAATATAAAATCTAAAAGTCATCAAGATATGTCTCTTCAATATTTTCATCTCCAACTTCATTTGCTTGTAAAAATGTAAGAGCAGAATTTAGTGAATACATCAAACGTTTGAATTCCTCTAATTGTTCATTAAGTTGACTTTGTTTGAGGAACAAAAGTCTTGCTAAAGATTCATCTTTTATTTTTAAAGCTGCTTTCTGTTCATTTTTGCATTTTATTATTTCAGAATGAATTTTATTAAATACAGAATCAAACCAATTGAGTGAATTGAAAAAGAATTGTTGATTAAGAAGAGTTAAAACATAAGCAATTCCTGAAAAAAGTTATTTTCAAAAGAAGCTCATTTTTAAAAGAAAAATGTTTATAGAGTGTTGAATGCCCTCTCCCAATGTGCTAATTTAACATCAAGTTATTCTCCGATTATATGATCTTATATTTGGATTTTTAAATAAAAAATTTAAAAATAATTACCACTCAAACGAAAAATATTATAAAAAAAAAGAAATACCAATACTAAATCCATCTTCAACAAAAACAAATTGTTCATTATTGCTTCCGGTTGCAGCTAAATCTCCAATCATTGTCATTTTTCTATTGCTTAAACAAGCTCTACATTTTGAAATATATTCAATTTGAACAAGCATAAGTGCTGGAATTAAAATAAAAAAGTCTCTGAAATGAGTAAATTTTTCATTCCCTCTGAATTCGCGAGCAAACATTGAAGTTAAAAGCTTTAAAAAAATTTAATCAAAAAATAAAAGACAAATTAAAAAATAACCTCAATAGAATCATTACTTGATGATAAATAAGAGGTAATATTTTGTGAAATTTGATCACATAATTTTGCACAATTAATTTTAAGTGAGTTTGTATCATTTTTATCTTCATTATTTACAAAAGTAGTTATTTGACTGTGTTTAAAATTAAAAATAATATTTGGTGCAAAAGTTTCCAAAATTCCAGAGCGAAACATACGCAAAAGACCAATCATATTTCCTATTCTAAAAAAATAATTATTAAAATAGTGAATTATATTATAATATATTTCAATTAAATCCAAGATTTTTTTAAATATCCTTTTATAAATCATGTTTCAACTTTTTTTCTAACTGTTCCTATAATTATTAAATATATTTCTAATATTCAAAGTGCCTCTATGTTAACAATAAAATTTTTAAAACAAACCTTACTATCAAAACCTAAAATAAAAAATAAATATAATAGCAGAAAAAACCAACAAACCCTCAATCTTTCAATAATATTTAATGAAGTTCCACTACCAATTTTATGGCAATAACGTTTTAAACTATTTGTCATTTTCTCAGCTCTTTCCATTGGATACATTTGTTCCAATTGGTCAATAGAATCTCGGTAAAAACAAATTTCATGTATTAACATTGATTTAAGCTTTTCATCGGAAAGACAACGTGAAAGTAATTGAAATTGAGAACGCATATATTTGTAGGAAGTATTTATCTAAATTTTTTAATTATTCAAAACGAAAATAATAAAATATTTGAGTGCCTATTAATTTTAATTAATTTATATGAAAATAAATAAATAATCACCAAAGGATCTAAAATTCCTATTCCATGTGTTTTAATTGAATTTACAATTTGTTGTACTCTAACAATTGCCAATTGTTTGCTTTGACTTGAACGTTCAATAAAAAACTAAAAATTAAATATTTATTTTAAAACTACAAACAAAAACCTGTTCATCAAGATCATAAGAATATTCCTCTAAAAATTTAAACATTTGTTCTTCACTCATTAATGTAATTAAATCAAGACCTTAAAATAAAAAATGAGGACAAAATAAACATAAAATTAATAATAATAATTAGGATATGGAAAGAAATAATTTCTAAAAAATTTGTTGCCTTGATCAACACATCTAGTTGGCAAATGATAATCTTCAAGATTAAGGCCATATCTATGTTTTGCTAAAATACTCATTCGAGTATAAGCCTCAGAATCATGTAAGGCAATAACAGAAAAATTGTAAAATGTAGAGGACAGATAATTTGTAACAAAATCTTTTTAAAAAAAGAATTATAATTAAAAAAAAAAACAAAAAAACTAACCAAAAATATCAATTATATTATTTCCAAGTTTTATTCTTGAAATTTGAAGTAAATTTAATAAAAATTTATTTAAAGACTTCTTTTCTTGTTGTTGAGTATTTTGGAAGGAAAATAATTTTTCTAATTGTTCAAAAGAAGAACTTTGTTGTTTATGATAAGAAAGTCTTAAATCATTTTCAATTTCAGTGCAAAGTTTTAAGAGAAAATTCTAAAAATAATTTAATTTTTAAAAAATAAAATTTTAAACAAACATTTTTAATAATTAAAAATAATTCATTGCTAAAAGTTTCTAAAAACTTTTGTTTATCACAATGTTGGACAGAAATTACTAAACGTTCACATTGATTTATTGCACTAAAAAAATCCTAAAATAAAATAATAATTTAAATTTAAAAAGTGAAATTATGCGATTAGACAAATTTACGAAAACACATTTTTAACCAAAAATTCAGATTAAATATTCGTAAACACAAATTATTAATTATAAAGTTAATTACAGTTATAGTTCTAGGCAAATTTTCATCTGAAAAATTCAATGATTGTTCTTGAATTAAATTTTCACAAAAAGCCTGCATAAGAGACAATCTATGCCAATACAAAAAAGAAAGATCAGTAGAATTTGAAAGCACTTTACTAAAATTACAAAGAATATCAAGTTTTTCAAGTATTTCGTCTATTTGAACATCACTACCTCTCATTATCTTCTAAATTTTATAATAAAATTTATAAATTAATTAAAAAAAACATTATAATTTGCCAATTCCAAAGACACTCCAGCCATAATTAATGTTTTTCTACTAATAGGTTGACTTAAAGAAAGTGCAGAATTTAAAAGTGAATTGGCAATGAATGATTGTTTTGATTCATTATTTGATTGAATAAATAATTCAAAAATTGAAAGTATAGAAGTAGAGAGATGAACACAACCATAATTAACAGTTTCAATTATTAAATTCCAATTGGCTATAAATGTATTTGAAATTCTCTAAAAAGAAAAAACAGATTTTAATTTATTTCAAATCAAAAAGAAATTCTCCTCAAATATATTGGAATGATGTCAAAATGGTCATATAATTAATTACAGTAAATGGGAACAATCGGCTATTTAAAAAAAGACTTATTGTCAAAACGAATCACTACTTTTTCTTTGAATTTTTCCATGTTGAGAGATATTTTGAGGATTTGGGAATTTATAGAATTAAATAATTTAAAATAATATTTATTTTAAAATAAACCTTAGTAAACTGGATGAGTGAAAAAATAAGTTTAATGTTTGCCTTTGAAATTGGTTTTTGTTCTGCCAAATGAATATTTAAAATATATTTAAGTAATCGAGTCATCCTTTCTCCTAAATGGACACCTTCAATTAATAAATCACAGGATTTTATAAAATCAGTCAATCTTTCATCTTCTTTAAATTCTTCTTCCATCTTCTTTTGCCAATCAGATAAAGAATTTGAAAACTAAAAAAATTAAAATAAAATAATTATGTGCTTCTATAAATTAAAATTATATAATTTATTTAACTGTTTGGACGTATTTGCAAAGATTTTCTAAAAGTTTGTTAAGTTGACATCCTTTAGTAAGTTCTACAGAAGAAGAAATTTTATTATCAATAACATTAACGGCACCAGGAATTTCTTTTAAGATAAAATCAAAAGGTGTAAACAATAAATCAGCAATTAAATGGAAGGAAATAAGAGTTTTATGTATTCCACATAATTTAGAAATCATTTTTTTATCAGGTTTTTGTCGTTCAGGTAATAAATGATGATAAAGTTTAGCTAATGTTAAAATACAAATAAGCCTCTTTTTATCGGGAATTGAATTCTCAGATGAATTTATATGTTTTTGCCAGTTAGTTAACATTTGCATAATTGCTAAACGAAAACGTTCAATAAATTGACGATCTGATGAAAGATGATCAAAACGTATTAATTTAATGCAAGTGTTCTAAATAAAATAATATAAAAGTATAGTGGTATAATGATTAACCCATTAAAAGAATAAAAGTATTTATTGACTTCGAAATAATATAACTAGGATATTTAAATCTTTTATAATATTTTTCAATTAATTGTACCCTTTCAACGAGCTGTAATATTCTTAAAATCTACAAATAACTAAATCAATTACCGTTAAGATTTTTCCATTCATAAGAACTAAATCCAGCCTTTCAATTAAAGCATTCAAATGTTGCAATCTATTAGAAGAAATACCTTCCAAATCAAATTGTGCTGGATTGAATTGAACTAATCGAATAGAACGTATTAAAGAGGCCCAATGATCACAAAGAAAAGGATGTGATAAAATCAACGTATCGAAAACTAAAAAAAAAGTAAGAAAATATCTTTCTGGTAGAAAATAAAATTTAACCAGTAAATGTTGATAAAAGTTCTCCAATTGTTCGCCACATTCGTGTAAGTGGAAACTGCTCTGCTCGATGATTTTTGAGCTCCTTTCGACCCAAATTCAAAAAACCATGGATTTGGAGTAATAAATTTTCCGCCAATTCACGTGTAGTATAAACAAACTGCTCAAGTTTTTGTAAAAATGGTAAAAAGTCAACAATTGTTTCGAGAACAGAGTTATCTTCATTATTCACTGGAAATAATTTTTTAAATATTACAATACTTATTCTATCGAATGTAGTCAAGCAGAGAACGAGGAATTTCTTTACCTCTCTAAAATCAAATAATAATAGATGGAAAACAAAAAAATAATATTCGTGCAAAAATATATTACAATTCTTGTAATTAAGCCTAGTATTCTAGGTATAAGTAATTTAAAATAAAAAACCTTCATCATATAACGAAATAGACTCAGACAATCCTTGGGCCATTTGATTCAAATTGTCTGCAGAAAGGAAAACATCAGAAAAAATTGTCGTCATTGAATCCGTCAATTGATCACCAGATAAATTTAAAGAACAAAATTTCTCTACATCGTTGTCTACACCATTCTAAAATTACTTTAATTTTCTAAAATTTATAATTATTCAACAATAAAATTTATAACCTGACAATTAACATAGTTGTTGTTGCCAATGCATTTTTCTTGTGAGTGTAATTCCATTAGTAAATTTTCAAAATCCTGCATAACAATTGCCCTAGAGCGAGTTTGTTGGATAGTTTCCATTTAAGGAGTTTTTATCGGAAAAAACTCCTATAATCTTTATTAATATTAAAAAAATATTTAAAAAATAATAAAATGATTCAAACTACATCTGCAAGAAATAAAGCAATATATTAATATATTTATCATAAAATTCAACAAGTAAAATAATATTTTATTATTCATCCATAAATTCATCCCATCTTATTTTTACCTTCTTTCCCTTCCATTCTTCATCACAAGACTCCTCCAAGTCATCAGAAATACATAACTGTCTTACTTTTATTTCTGGATTATATGTCCATCTAGGAAAGACTCTTTTATAAAGGTTCATCAAAACTGAATCCTGTACACTTAAAGGTTTGTCAAAGACACATTTAAACAATCCGTGAGTACCTAGTGCTTGTTTTATTCGGCCATGTCTTCCAGTGTGAGTATATAACTCAACGGGTTTGAACCATTCAATGTCTTCTAAAAATAACTTTCTAAAATGAGCCAATTCAAATAAAAAATAACCTCTATTAAAGAACATGTATCGAACAACTGCCGATCGTTTATTCACTTTGAATGGATGACCAGAAATGCGTACACGCTTTAAAATAATGCGATCAGGATTTGAATCAAGAACAATTCCTTTTGCAATTAATTGAAGCTTTTCAGGTGAATTTTGACGAAAAACAAGAACACTTGAAGGTGGAAAGGTAATTGGAGCAAAAATAGTAGCACAAAATGCACCAGAAGAAGGCATGAAACGTTCCATCTAGTAAATATATTAGTGTTAATATTAAAAGTAATACCCTAACTTTTCTATTTATTTATGACACCAAAAAGTAGTAATATTCAGAAAATATGCAAAAAATTACCTTAAATTTCTGCCCATTTGTATGTTGTGAAAATACAGGATTTGCAGTAAAAAGACGGCAGCCAACTTGGAATAGTAGCTCTTCTTTATTTTTTATCGGTTGATTGAAGGAAGGATACCGATGCAAGATCATATTAAGCGTAGACATTCTATGTTCATTTTTAAGCAAACTGAAGATAATTAAAGGTGAATTCGGAGAAGAAATGTAGTTTTCTGAATAAATTATTGCTTATTGAAAAACCTCTAAATTAAAACTGGTAAATTAAATATTATAATTTTCTCACCGTATATATGAATAGGCACATTTTTAACATATCTAAAAGAAAATTAATGATTTTCTAAAATTAAATATTTAAACGCACAGTGTAACATATGTGCCAGGAGCGCATATTTGTTCGTCTTCATCATAAACCTTTTGAAATGATTGTTTTGCTGCTTCAATGGCAAGTTTTCGCGTCTGTTTGAAATTTACAATTTTATAAATTCTTGCATAATCTCGTGTTAGATTCTCTTTAGGATCCCAAGGACTTGTTCTAGGTTAGAAAAATTTATTAGAATTTTTCTAAAAAGATTACCTAAAACTCTTCAGTCCTCGATAACGTTTAAACCTGTCACGAGCACTCATTCCCTCTGGTGTTTCCACCTCATCGGGCCATTGACGATTATCGCGCTCTTTTTTAAAAAGCTCTTTTTGTTGAATATCATTCACATCTGCATCATTCAAATCAATAGTTTCGTCAATTGTAGTACTCTCGACCACTGAATGAAAGTCTCCTTCTACATCCTCACATAAATTTTCTTCATCCATCTGTTCATAAAGACCATTTTCCGACTCAATAATCAAAGCCTTTTCACTCTCCGCCTCTCCATCAGATTCACTTTCATCTAGTTCTTCATCTTCATAATCATCATCAATCAACCAGCTAGCTTGATATTCTGAAGTCCCTTCTGGAATTTTAGGCTTTGGAAATGCGACTGAAAAAAATAAAGTTAAGATATAAAATTAAATAATATTTAGAACATTTTTCTTCATTTTCCTTGATTTCTGATCGCTCTGTTCTCAATGACTCAGAAATAATAATTTCACAATCTAGTGGTGTTTGTTTTAAAGGATCGGCCTTTAAAATTTTAAGTGTTTCCATTTTTTCCACTTTCTAAATGAATATATGTAAAAAATGCTAATGTAAGAAAATCTATTAATTTTATAAACCTTTGTTTGTTTTAATGGATTAGGATCAGTTTCAATTACAACTTGGCTCAATTGAAAATCTCCAAAGCCAGAAATATTTATTAATCCATTAATATTTAATGGTGCACCATTTAAATATCCAGAAACAAGGAGTGAACCAGAAGAATCATCACTCTTAAATTTTAATTAGAAAATTAGTTATTTAAATTCATTTCAAGTTTAACAATTTGAATATTTTCTGCAATCAAGTACGAGCGTAACTTTTGAAGATTCGATCGAGTCTTGCGCGTTGTTGAAATTAGTCGTAGAATTTGAAGAGGACTACTTCCTTGTAAATCATAAATTCGAGAGTCGTTACACCTAAACAGAATCTTATGTAATTTTAAATTTTTAGATAGATAATTCATGCCGTTTTGGAGCTAATTCCTAACTTTATCATAGTTAAATCAACAGTTTTATAAAAAATACTTCCTACCAAGAATCCATGAGCTTCTCAAGTGCCTTTCGAGTTGAATTACGTTGCTTACTAGAAGCAGGGAGAGCTGAGACCAAATTAAATGTTGGCGGGGATCCATGTGCATGAATAACATCTAAAAGGCGACTGTGCGAAACAAGAAAATTTGTTGTTTCAAGTGGCCAAAGAATGATCATGATATCCGAGACACGCAAAAAATCAAGTGTGGAAATAATTGAATTAGTATCAGGGCAGAAGAATGTGTAACGTTGTTTGAAACGTGGAACACTTAATAGAAATGAAATTTATAAAACAATTTAAAAAATTACGCAAGATGGAAAAACTGTCGCTCTTCATTTAAGTTGATAATTCCGCCCTCATCTGCGAGATTGAATGTCTCAACAACTTTACGAGCAGTGTAAGTCTCATCAAGAGAAATTACAGTCTAAAAATATAGGAAAAAATAAAGGGGATAAAGAATAATATTTAAGAAGATGATAAAGAAATTTTAAAAACAAACAATGTTGATTGGTGCTTGCCCTTCTTTGCGCTTTTGCTCTAGTACTTTACCAATCTTATTGGCACGAAGTTGTGAAGAACGATTCCGACGAGAAAACCTTTTTAGCTTCTTAAACTTAGTCTGCGAATTTGCATTGGTTCCAACCTTCCCTAAAATTGACTATAAATTAATTTTCCAAACTGTAATTTAGATCCTAAAATAAGAGTACTATTAATAAATTCAAATACAAAAATTATAAAATAGAATAACAGTACTTAAATTTAAGCGATATAAAAATATTATCGAATAAAAACCTAAACAAAAGCAGAAATTCTACGACTAATTAAATAAATAATCATATTATCTAAACAAAACTTTCAACCTTTTAGCCCTTTAGCTATTGCATGCTTGCTTCTATGTCGTCCCGATGAATGCTTCTTTGGAGTTAATTTGAAAAGACCTGTTCTGTGAACAGTCACACCAAAATCTTTTGCCATTCCTTTACTTAAATAAAATATTTATAAAAAAATTCTAAAATATAATTAAACTTGTACAAATCAATGAGAATTTTAAAATAAAAATATTCAACAATTTATCTACCAAATCCCGAAGAAATATAAGAATTACAATAATATGATCACAGCGGATAAAAAAGAAACAAAACAGGAACAATCTTAACAATTAACAAGCTATAGGAGTTTAAAATTATTTCCCTTTAAATTAACCATCTTGCACGTAACGAAGTGTTTATAAAAATAATCAAATTTGTAAATTCATAAAAAATTCATTTATCAGACATTTACACTTCACTGCCTGTGAAGTCACCATATCGCCAAATGTTCAGATGCGCTTTTCGAGCTTTTGTCTCTTGCTCCGCATAATCATCAAGCTAAAAATATTAATAAATAAAGATTCTAAACAAAATTTAAATTCCAGACGGAGGAGGGTTCACTTACTATATATACCTACCCTCATAGCTCGAATTCAAAGCTCATTTTAGTCTAAATTTAAACATACCAATTGCTGAAAGCGAATCTCTTTTCGTTTCTCCACAAGAGCATAACCATCTGCAATAAGTTTCTTTGCAACATCTTTTTGACCTTTACCATCATCGGCAAACAATGTAACTGAATCTAATCCACCAACGCGATATTCAACATTCAAATATAAATGAGGTTTAGAGAAACAGAGGCGCTTAAATGCTAACAGTGAATCCTCAGCATACGAAGGATCAGGTGGAGCTATATGTAAAAGTAAAAAATAAAAATTTTTTTCAAATATTTACCCGAAATAAGAGCAAGTTGATATTCTTTAGCAAATGGCGCATGAGATTGGAATTGTGGTGGGAGTGGAGCAATTCGAGTCACTGATAAAGTCTCTCTCTGGAAATAAAAAATATTACGACCTATTCTGACAAATTAAAAGCTTAAAATAAGATCCTTTTTCAAGTTTTCGGACCTAAATTATTATGTTCTCTCTCTATTCATCAGATAAAGTAGAAAAACTTACATTCCCAAAGTCAACGTACAAGCTAAATAAATAATTTAAAAAAGAACAAATATTTAAAACGTACACATCAACATTGTCGCCTTTTATTCCTTCGATACGTGCTCGATGCCATAAATCACCATCTGTATATTTTGCGGCGCATAACTGATTTCGCTTTGGAACAATATTAATAACAGACGGAGTTTTGAGTTCAATTTGCAAGGCATTCATTAATTTCTCAATTGAAAGACCTACAAATTTAATGTTATCATTAACAGTAAGACAATAATGTTTTATGATTGTACTAAACTACGTTTCAAATTCATAATTTAAACGTAACTACCTGCTCGAGAGATTAAATATAAATTTATAACTAATTTTATTAATTTAAAAGAAGTTCAATTAAACTAACCATCATCAAAGGACTGCGCAGCAAAACGAAATCCAGGATAAATTTCTGTAGGCAAAACCTTTTTTAAATCCATTTTTCGTTCAGTTGTATCATTTCCTTGTTTTTGAACATCATCAGCAGGTTGCTGGTCTTGCTCAATAAAATTCTTCCAAATACCTAACTTAGCAGCTTTTGCAGTTCTTTCCGCATTCATCAAAATAGTATAATAAGAGGAGCGTTCAGCAGTGAAATGTACACTCGCAAATCCATTCTCCACCAACAATTCAGAAAGATTCTTCCATGTACCACGTTCTTGCTGCACAAACAAATAACCGATGAATCCGCCTGACTTATCCATAGCTTCAACTTCGATTTGAACCTTAAAAACATTATTTTAATGAGTCATAATAGGAATTAAAAGTATGCTTTAATCAGCCCAATACCCATAATGGAGCAAACCGAAAAATTCAGATATTGTATTGAAAAATAGAGATATCGGAGTATTCTTCAATTTCGCTCCAAGGGATGCTTATTTAAGAAAGCTCTAATTTAAGAAGATTTATTTTAGGAAATACTAATATAAATTGCCGATGGCTACGGGGCTAATTATTTAAATTATTGAAAAACAATATTCACATCGTGTTGAAGACATTTATGGCGAGTAAAGTTCATTGCTTGCACTGCACAAGGCTCATCCGTGCCAATTTGCTGACCATTTGGTCCAATTCTAGCAGTTCGAGGCGCATTTACGCCTGATAGAAGGAACGTTATCAAACACGATTCTTTTGGCACATAAACGCGAAGACGTGAGGCGCTAGAAACAAACTCAACAAGCCCATCAATACGCTGTGAACGCTGCAAATACGGAAAAAATTGTTTTGAACGTTGGGCATCGCCTTGAAGCTCTTGGACACGAAGAGTATTAGTTTGATCAGCAACTTTGTCAGCCCAAATTCCTTTTTTCTCACTTTCTGCTTTCGTTTCTGCTGCTATCAGTTGATCGTATTGTTGGGATCGGTTATCATCATCATTTCTGTGTCTAACGACCTAAAATTTATAATCATCAATTTCTCAAGTTTTTTCACAAGTTAAAATCTGATATATGAACAAACCTTAGCATATCCACGTTCAATCAGCAATATAGCTACATTTTGGCCATTGAAGAGAACGGTGCAACAGGTTTTCTCTGGAAATTGATTTTGTTTCGGCTGTATGTAATCAATCATAACGTTGACTCGTTTATCTATGAGACGTTTACGCAGATATTCTCTTGCCTCAAACATAAAAGGAATATCATACAAAGGTCGTGGTTGAGTCCGAATAGCAGTTTGGATGTGAACAGAACCATCCGTACCCTCTCGTCTATATTTAATTTATAAGTAAAAAAAGAAAAAAACCTAAGAGGTCTTAAGGAGGAGAAGTAAACTTTTAACTCTTCCCCATTATCTTTCAATATAGAGAGTGAATCGCAAAGACCAATTTCTACAACTTTGGCTGAAAAATTTTTATTGCTGGAAGGTGTTGAAGCAGTCTGAGGAGTGATGTTTTTCCTAAAAAATTGATCATACATAATGAAGTTTAGAATCAGTAAAAACAAACCAAATACGCAGACGTCGTTGCTTTGCAAAGCTGGAATTATAAATTAATTTGAAAATTAGCATTCAAAATATTCATTACTATAGTTAATGTAAGAAATAATTAATTACCTCTCTGCCTCACGGAGCTTATTAGCCTCTCCGCCACCAGTCACTAAGCTCATAGTCCAATCGACACATTTAGCCAAACCTTCCCTAAGCAAAAATTCGGCAATGTTGCCTCTAGGGTGAAGCACACTTCCAATGAAGTTTTGATTTGAAGTACTCTCCAAAATGACCTTTACATCTCTCTGAAGAAGGCGAATTTCAACAAAAAATTTAGCTTCTTCTCCAAATTCTTCAGGCTTTCCTTCATTTCCAACACGAAGTCCAGGAGTCTTAATACAAAAAATAATAATAAATTAAATTTAATATTAACCTTAACCCCACTTAACGCAATTGTAACATAATCAAATGAAGGCAGCAAAAATGCCCTAACAGTACTTCCATCACGAACCTTTAATTATTAATTAATTTTTTCTATACAGAACTAAAGAACTTGTTCAATAACAGCATCAACAGGTTTTCCTTCATATTTTGCAACCAAAGAACGGGGATCATCATAAGCCCATTGAATATTTCGCACATGTTTTGATAATTCATCCACTGACCATTTTCCTTTTTTTGACTCTTTTGCTTTCTCTTGTAATTCCAGGAGTTTTTTAGTAGATTCACTTAAAAAAAAATAAAGAAAAAACATGAAATTAAAAAAATAAAGCGAACTCAATCTGTTTTCCTGGGCGAACTTCGAGTAGTCCAGCGGAAACACCAGATTCAGCTATGTTTTCAGCGTCTTCAATTCCTTTTTAAAAATATTATAACTGAAATATGTCAATCAAAAATAACCTGTACCACCAATGTAAATGTGTCCATGTTCGCGTCCTGAAGTGGCAATAAATTCTCGTACAAAAGTAACGGTTTGGCCGACTAACTTTTTGCGGATGAATTCCCTTGCCTCCCAAGCATACGGCTAACATATTAATAATAATTTTTCATTATATAATAAATGTATTAACCTCATCTGGAGTAGCCGCTGAATTTTCAGTTGGACGTTTAGCTAGTCTTGGTGCAACGACATTACATAAATAAACAGTAATTTCACTTGGAGGACTACCAGGTGCAACTGAAAATTGCAATACAACAGAGTCCCCACTCAATACCTAAGATATAATATATTAAATGTATAATTTATTAAAATCAAACTTGTTTGACAAATCCTCGTTTCATATTGCTTTCTTGAACAGGTTTTATAGGACCTTCTACCATTTTTTAAATTATCAGTGTGTTTAATCTTTAATAAAAAATTAAGGCTTAAAAATTAATTAGCAGTCAAAAACTAAAGCTAGACAAAATTATTGCAAATATAGTGTTAAAATATTGATTATATAGCTCGCAACTCTTTTTTTAATTTGTGCTTTTCAGCCGGCATATCCTAATCCACAACATCTAATTTTTTATAGATCAACAATCTTTTTTATTCAAATATATATAATAATATTTAAAGGAAAAATCCACTTGATATACATAATTTTTAATTGTTCAAATAATAAAACATTTATATAACACAGCAAAAATAGGGAAAATGTAATTTAAATAATTTTGGGATTTAATGTCATGACAAGATAATTAAAGTGAAAAAGAAAAAAGTGTATGGCGTGGTATATGGCAAAAATAAAATAATTTTGTGTTTCATTGTCTGAAATAACTTTATCAATCAAAAAAATATTTCGTAAATTGATTTCTTGCAACGCAAATTCTTTTGCTTTGCCTTCGACCTAGTTCAGAGGAAAGTGGAGGCGGTGTTGAAGTTTCTGGCAATCCCTCTGTTTGTACGCTAGTTGCGGTAGTTTCCTGACATCTTCCTCCGATTTCTTCACTTTTTGTTGAAATTTCTGGCTCTGCAGTAATTTCTTTTCTTTTTCTATTTTTTGAAAGTCCTGAAATTGTTGAAGGACCAGAATTTGTTATTCTTTCTTTTGAACGAAGTTGCTGATTTTCTGACTTTAAAGCAATATTTTCTGAAATAAGCGTGTTGTTATCAGTCTTCTGACAAGCCAAATCAATTTTTAATAACTCAATTGAATCAGAAGCTTTCTCCAAATCAGATAATGCTTTATCGGCACGTTTCTTCTGTGTAGCAGCTTTATTTCGTTCGGTAAGCAATTGCTTGTTTAATTTCCGCAATTGATTTTCCAAATCATCGATGCGTTGTTGCTAAAAATGTTTTTCCGTTAAAATATGATTAGCTAAACATATAAGGTCAAAAATTGTCCAGGCTGGAAAATCCCGTTTCTCCCCATTAATCTTTAAATTAGGAGAAAATTGTACCAATTTTTAATTTTTTTAAAAAGATGGTACAAATAAATTTCAAAATAATTTAAAACCTGTTTTTGACTTGAAACAGAAGTGTCGCCTGAAACACCAGTAGTAGTTGTAGGTTTCTTATCTTTAATCTTATCCTATTTAATAAAAAAAATTAACAAATAAAAAACAAACTATTAATTGAAATTGTCCACTTGGCCCTTCATTGGCTATCGTTGTTTTATGTTTTTCTTGTAAAGTATTGACCACTTGTAATAAAACATTTCCAAACTCGCGCACAGACTCCACCGAAATTAAATTCCCAATATGAACTAGAAAATATGGTAAAAAAAATGATTGTAGTAAAATTTCAATTAAAAAATATGATTACCATTGACAGATTCATTTTCATGTTTATCCTCTCGAGGTACAGGATGATTTGAAGAAATATTTTCGCTAGCATCAGTTTCATTTATAATTGTTGTTTCAAATGTTTTATCCAGTACAGTAATGTTCCCTTTCTCTGACAATGGAGTTCTTCCCCTTTCTGAGTATGTTGGAGTTCTTGCGCCTTCAGAGTGCCTTGACCATTCCTCATAAGATTTTATTGTGACATAACCAGCAACAACAGAGCAAAATGAAATCACATCATCTTGGGAGATAAACTTAACACGGAACTTATAGCGAATTGAACCATCAATCTAAATAGTGATTATAAATAAAACAATCTCATTAACAATATAAAATTTTTAACCTGATCCTTTATACAAAAAAGAAGTCTAGTCTCTTTACTAATAAGATCATGTGAGAAGAGCAACGGATGAATGCAAAAAGTCTCTAACTCACGATAATTGTGATATATGCTTATCATTTTGTTGACTTGTTCTTTAAATTGAATAATAAGACGATCATCCTGACTGCAATCGACTGACTAAAATTTAAAAAAACGTCAAAAATTAGATAATAATAACCAAAGGTTGCTTGCGAGAATCCTGAAGACGATTATACTTTTCCAAATACCATGTATTATGTTGTTTATCTTGCTCTTTCCAGTGTAACAATTGTAAAGGATGGTGGGTAGGAAGTGGTGCTGATGCAGATGGAAATTGACGTTTAAAACTTTCATTCATAACTACTACCTAAAATCACGTAAGGAGAAAAATGTAAATGTAAGGGAAAAATATTCAAAAATCTCGTGTTGTGTTTGATTTTTGTTGGTAAGGTCGTTTCAGAGTCTCATTTTCAGTATAGCCGATTCAGAGTAGCCGCAATGTGATGTCAAAATCTCTGTTTAAGGGTGAATGACCAGGTACCTGGTCCGGAGTTAATCCGTAGATATCAAAGAAGCAGGATTTTAGATCCGGACTCTGGAACAATCCGGCCGGATTCAGTACGGCGCCGAACAATAGTTCTAATAATTATAAATATCTTTAAGTGTAAGATAGTCTTTTTATTTAATATTTAATAATGGAAATTATAACTGAGCCGAATTCAATAATATTTCCAAAAGAACAACTAAATGACCTTATCAAAACAATTTTTGAAATATATTCTGTGCCTATTCAACAAATTAAAATACATGGAATCAACGGAACACATAAGAAGGCAAGTTTTTTTTATTTTTTTTTGTTTTTAAATAATGGGATCATTATCTTTTATTTTGCGTTTAGAAACATCAAATTTCAAGTCTTGAGTGCGGGCAGAAACTTTTTTCAAAGGTGCCTTCTGATCATGTTGTTGATCTATTTATCTCAACATTAGAACATCTCCAAACTGTTAATTACGAATCTGATACGGCTTGTCAAATGCGAAAAGCTACTCTTTTGGATAATGCGAGCATTGAGCAAATTCTCGTTCAGGTTACAATCTATTTTCTGCCTATTTCTTAAAGCTATTTCCTATTTTGAGCTATTCACAATCCAAGAGAATTGCTTGTTGTTCTCCGAAAAACGTTAAGCAATGATTAATTTTTTCAAAAATAATTAAATATGCTGGTAATACCAAGGCTTCTCCCCCCTATTTTTTCATTTTTTTATTTTTTAATTTTTGCATTATTTTTTCCTTTGTTTTTGCTTCTAGCAAACTTCTCAATCAAAAAAGGAGTAATTTTTATTCAGTACGTTCACAAGGATAAAATAATGAAACATGGTGCCAAAAATTATAAATACATTTGAACACATCTCTGAAAAAATTCAACCAGTTCGGTAGTGTTGTTTGACTAATTCCGGTTTCGAACTGCAACTCTTCGTATTTAGTACGAGCCATGCATCGAAATTGTTGTCGAAACGTAGTTTTTCATGCAGAGCAATAGAATTAAATGTTTTAAGTTGATCCATATTGATAAAATATTGATAAATAAATGAGAATATAAACTTTTTTCACATTTATCATAATGTTATATACCAAAAAATTAATCCTTTCTACTTGCCCGAAGCAAAAACAAAGGAAAAAATAATGCAAAAAATAAAAAATGAAAAAATAGGGGGGAGAAGCCTTGGTATTACCAATATGCTGATTACAAATCTCAAATCAGCTTTTGCAATTTTATATTGTCAGGATAAGGCCCTCGAACATTGAAAAACCGTCGATGTTGTCAAACCTATTTTTGGTGTCTAATTCTAAGTTAATTTTGGTATTCATTTCGATATGTCATGTACTGTGTGGATTAAAAATTGCATCTATTCTATTCGAGATTTGACGTTTAATATCCGAGTTCGGGTTCGTAATCAGCATATTTAATTGCCTTGGAACATACTTTTAATCATTGTAAAACTTTTTTCAACCACAACACTCTTGGACTACCTTATATATAGTTTTTAATATCAATACAAATTATTTTTGATTAAATACATGAACAAGCTATTAACATGGTTTTACAATAGTAATGCCATTTTTTCCTTAGAGTTTTTTTGTTTGGGTGCAAAATCACAACAAGCAAGTTCAAAAAAACAAATCTTTAAGACTTAATGCCGACCAAACTTTTAAACAACGTATATTATTTCATCATCCGAAACGTGAAAAGTTACTAGATTTGATCATTCCTATTAATTTAATTTGCAAGGGTTTTTCTTGTTTTTGGAAAACTATTGCTATTGTACTAGATCTAAACCAGTCAAAATACTCTCCTTCTTTTGTTTCAAAAGTTTACAACTTTCTGAATAACGGGCGTGCAAGGTAAGAATTTAATATAATAATATAGTTTACTAATTTTTTTTTTAAATTTAGTTTTAGCGTTCTACAATTTTGCCTCTTACAACATAGCATTACAATCCAATTGGCAGTTCCTAAGATTATAATTATTGCGTTGTTGCTTGGACCGCTTGATGCCCAGACTGTGGAAACTTTTGTCTGTAGTCGAACGGATGAATTTCGTTTGGAAATTCGTCGAATGCTTGAAATGGTTTGTTTTTCTTAAGCCTTCTATTTTTATGTTAGAATGTCATTTTAGGTTGAGCAATGGACAAAAGATGAGACAGCTTGGCGAAAGGCTGCTTTGGAATTGACAAATAAAAGTCTTGACCAATTACCTCCTTTCTCACAATTCTGTAAAAAAGTCACTTCTCTATTAGCTGAACTCAAAAATGGTTTTTCTTTTTTTCAATTTGTCAGATTTTAGTACTTATTCCTTATCTGACATAAGGATAGATTTTGTGACATAACTTTCGACTTTCCTTACCAATGCTTCCCCGAGACTCTTATAATTCTTCAAAATAAGTCATCGTCAATGATTTCCTTTATTTTTAACTGGGACGGCAATAGTATAGGCGTTCCACGTAAAAGGTGTTCATAAAAAACTCGCAAAAATGTCATTATATTTAAATAAGGGAAAAATATTCATATTTTTTGTTTTAAGAATCACCAGAACATGAGAATATTGTCAGCGACTATTGGTCTTATTCCCTTATTCGCAAAGCTGCTCACAAATATTATAGAGAAAAGACATGGAGTAAAGACCAGTTCAACGACATTTTGCATACTTTGCTTGTTCAGAGACCAACACTAAAAGCTTTTTTATTGAATGTTTTGATAAAAGATCATAATGATAAATTAGCTTTTGATAGATGGAAGAATTTTGTTTCAGCTGATCGAATTCATATGTCAAAGTCTTTTAATGTTTTTTTATTATTTCTTTTTAAATAATTTAAAGGAATTTTGAGAAGTTGGATTTATGTTCAAAAGAAGAATGCCCCGAGTTTTTGCATTTAAGTCGCAAAGTTGATGTTTTTGTGATCTCAAACATTCACCAATTCAGGGTTTTTGAGAAACAGTTTTCGGATTATGAACGTAAGAAAACTTCACGAATTGTGATTGGCTTTGATTCGGAATGGAATTCCTTTGTATTAAAAAGCAGGTGATTAAAATTTTTATGCTATTTTATTTTAAAAATTAAGAGCTTCCCTTCTACAACTTGCATTGTCTCATTCTGTATATCTTCTTGATTTGGATAGTTTACACTCACAGAAAGAATTGGTTGAATTTATTGACCGTATCTTTATGAGCCGTGAAATTATCAAACTTGGTTATCATTTTTCTGATGATCTTATCCAACTTCGAGCCCGCCTGCATGATTGTTTAGGATTGTATAGACCAAATAGCTTATATTGTGTTGGAAAAATTGTGGATGAGGCGAGACAACATTTGTCTTAGAATATATTTTAAATGTTTAAAACTTATTTAGTTGATTCGGCGAAGCTCGGGACCTACGATTAGTTTCCAACTGGATCAATTTATTTTGCCTATTACAGACAAAGAAGAGGAAGATATGAAGGAACACACGCGTAAAGTGAAGCCTACATACTTTGTAAAATGTCCTGAAATTCCTAAAAATCAAAACCTCAATTCTAGCCTTACCGATGAAGAGAATGATACAAATCCTTACGAAACAGAAAGTTAGTGTTTTGCATACTTTTTTTTTATTTATTTAAAGAAAAGTGACAGTGTATTTATCTAAATTTTTAACTTTCTAGTGTCTGAAGTCCGTGCAGGGAACAGCAGGCAAAACCCAAAAATATTTCCATCTGAATACATTAAATCATCTAAAGTTTCTGAGCAAGGCCTTTCTTATATTTGCCGAAGAGTTTTGGGCAAACCATTGAATAAGCAAGAACAGTGTTCAGTTTGGGATAGACGACCTTTGAGAAGCAGTCAGGTCTAGAACAATGAATAATTTATATTTTTATTTTACAGATAAGATATGCAGCACTTGACGCCCATTGTATTATTCAAATATACCATCGTTGTCGTGAATGGGCTGAAAAGATTGGTGTTGGTGGAACAGAGCCTATTGAACTTATTCCAACAAGCCATTTACATTCGCCACTTCCTTTGTTTTGGGATAGACCATTGCCGCCTGACCTATTTAATGAAAAAGCTGCGGATGAATGGAAATTGGCAGAGTCAAACGGAAATGGCTGGGATTAGAAAGAGTTTTTTTATATAAATAAGAGGCGCTGACATTTAAATTAATTTTTTACAATATAATTCCATTTATTCTCTCAAATCAAGTGTATTAACTATCTGTGTTAATTTTTCCCTAGTATATATCAATTTGATAAAAATTATAATTTCATGTTTGTCCTTTTTTGTTTGTTTTATCAAGTCAATATTTGAAAATTTCTTTTCGAATTTTGTTACTCTAAAATTTAGAAAAATAAGAAAATGACTTCTCGAAAATTTTTTGTTGGTGGTAATTGGAAAATGAATGGATCTTTTTCCACAATCGACGAATTAATTTCTCTATTCAACAATTCATCCGGAAATGCATCAGTTGATATTGTTGTGGCCCCACCTGGTGAGTATTAATTTTCAACTAATATTTAAAACATTAACAGCTCCTTATTTGCATCATGTGGCACAGAATATAAAACATGGAATACAAGTTGCTGCTCAAAATTGTTACAAGGTTAAACCAATTTTATCTGTCTTTGTGTTTCTACTTTTGCATTAAGGTTCCAAGCGGTGCTTTCACTGGTGAAATTAGTCCTGCAATGATAAAAGACCTTGGTGCTAATTTTGTGATTCTTGGACACTCTGAGCGTCGTCATGTATTTGGTGAGATGGACGTTTTGATTGCAGAAAAGGCAGCACATGCGTTTGAATCTGGGCTCAGCGTAATTTATTGTATTGGAGAGAAGCTTGAAGAACGCGAAGCAAACCAAACTAAAGAAGTAATTTTACGTAATTAATCATAAATAATTTTCCTCTTTTTGAGGTAAATTTCCGCCAACTAGACGCTTTACTCAAATTATCAAATATCGATTGGAAAAAAATTGTAATCGCATATGAACCTGTTTGGGCAATCGGAACTGGCAAAACTGCAAGCCCTGAGCAAGCTGAGGAGGTACATAAATGGATTCGCGATTATCTTGAGGAAAAAGTTTCGAAAGAGATTGGACAATCGACACGTATAATTTATGGAGGTATATTTTTAAGTTAAAGAAGAGAATACATTTTTTAATTTGTAGGATCAGTTACTGCGGGTAATTGTGAAGAATTGGCTAAACAAAAAGATGTTGATGGATTTCTTGTTGGTGGAGCTTCATTGAAGCCTGATTTCATAAAGATTTTCAATGCTAGGGGATAAATCTTCAGATTTATTTTTTATTTGGCTGACTTATTTAGGATTTAAAATGTGGAAATATTAAAATAATGGTGCTGCTGATGACTCCCCCTCCATTTAATATTGTACTTATACCTTTTCTCTTATAATATTAAAAATTATCATATGACTTTTTAATTAAAATGTAGAATGATATTGATGGGGTGCGGGGAGCAACAATGCCCATTTACTCTTAATTTATAGAACTATGAGAATAAATGAATACATTAATTGTTCAATCTTTTCATTATACCTTTTATTGGGTTTTTACATAAATCTATTTCTTGAATTTTGCTGAACAATATTTTTTCCATAGATTTTTGTTAATTTTTATTTTTTTTATATCTGCATTATTATGTCTTCACTCTACATTTCTGAGCCGACCACCAAGGGAAAGGTA
This sequence comes from Meloidogyne chitwoodi, assembly GCA_015183035.1. Classification (NCBI taxonomy): domain Eukaryota; kingdom Metazoa; phylum Nematoda; class Chromadorea; order Rhabditida; family Meloidogynidae; genus Meloidogyne; species Meloidogyne chitwoodi. Next base: position 894,942 of record JACZZP010000010.1, read on the forward strand.
CAATATTCTTTATTATATTAAAGATTAATTTAATTTTAGATATGTCTAGAAACAACTTTGGGAGAAATTGACATTGAATTATGGAGTAGGGAATGTCCTTTGGCTTGTCGTAATTTCGTACAACTTTGCGCAGAAGGATACTACAATGGATGCATATTCCACCGTCTCGTGCGAGACTTTATTGTACAGACGGGCGATCCAACAGGGACAGGGCATGGAGGAATGTCTATTTACGGTGACGTTTTTAAGGTAATTTTTAAATTATTAATTAATAAAATGAGTTTTGGGATTAATTCTTTTCTAAAATTAGGCAGGCCGACATTTCCGGACCGACACTTCCGGACCAACGCTTCTGGACTCAAACTTCTGGTCCAAAACTTGGATATATATTTAGTACCATGCTACAAAGTTGTTGAATAAATTATTATACCAATTGGTCCTTTAAAGAGGGAAATAAACTAATTTCTTTGTAAGCTTTTGTGGGCGTCCGGAAATGTCGGTCCGGAAGTGTCGCTCTACCCTAAAATTATATTAAAATATGAATTTTTGTATACAATTAATTTTAGAGTGAATTTCATCAGCGTTTGAAATTTACTAGACGAGGGTTAGTTGGAATGGCAGCTGACAAGAAGGATCAAAATAATTCGCAATTTTTCTTTACACTTGGTCCAGCAGCTGATCTTAATGGCAAACATACACTTTTTGGAAAGGTTTACAAGTTTTTTCTTATTAAAGTTTTTATTTTGCAGGTTGTTGGAAATACAATTTTTAATTTAATGAAGATGAATGAATATGAAGTTGATGTAAATGAACGTCCCTCCCGATTACATAAAATTACTGGAACTAAAATTTTGGAAAATCCTTTTTCTGATATAAAAATACGTTCTATAAGAGAGAAAAATGGAAAAGAAGAAAGACTTAGAGAAAGAAAATCTAAATATGAAATAAAACAAATTAAACCAATGAGAAATACTGCTTTATTATCATTTGGAGATGAAATAGATGAATATGAAGAACAAGCTTCCAAGTTTCAGTTGAAAGGAAAAAGTGCTCATGATGTTTTAATTGATGATATTTCTTTGAGCAAAGAGGCGGCAGTTGGACTAGAAGAAATTAGTTATAAAAGGAGAAAAGTAGTTATTAACGATAAAGAGGTTATTTTTAATAATACTTAAGCTTATAATTACTGAAAATGTCCCTCCTAATTATACTTCGGTAATTAAAAATTGAAAATTTTTTATATCAATAAGAACATCTAGTTATAAATTTTTCGGTAGTTATAAATATTAATTTAGGATTCTATGGAAGACCAGGCACGAGAAGAAAGGATGGATCGAATAAAAAATAAATTTAAAATTAGCAAGAAGATTGTTCAATTTGACGAAAGTAATAAAGAAGAAGAGGATGATGACATTGTGAAAATTGTTGATGATTATAGAGAGGCTGAGAAAAAGAATGAAATGTAAATATTTTAGAATAAGAAATGTTTAAAAACTAGAAATTTTTAGGGAACGAATTACATCAGAATTAAAACAACTTCAAAAAGAATATAAAAAGTCAATTCGTGGACTAAAAGAAGAGAAACCAACTGATGGTTTGTTGTTTTTGTAAAATAAAATAAAAATTTTATTTTGAAGAAGAAGCGAGTACATCGACGGGTATGAAAATGTACAATAAACTGAAACTGAATTTCAAGTCTGGAACAAAGGGTATCGTAAAAACTGTAGATCCAAGAAGAGAAGAACAGGTAGAAATAATGTTCTAAAATTTATCCATTTTTTTAGACGATTGCCTTACTTGGGCGTTTTCAAACAAGATTACAGCGTGCTTCGGTACAAGAAGTTTTAATTGATAAAAAGGTGGACATGAGTGATCTAAAAAGTAGAGAGGATATTATTTTGGCTACCTCAGAAGATCAAGGAAAAATTGACTTCGATGCAGAGGACATAAAAGGAGAAGATTGGTTACTTAAATTTTTTTATTTTTGATAAGGAATTATTATTTACAGGATGAATCACGAATTGATAGCACCAGAAGACACGTCTGGGGTAACAAAGGCAAAAGATGCAAATATGAAAGAAGAAAATGATGAATGGTGAGATTTAGCAAAGTAATTTTCTTTTTAATACATTTACTTTTAAAGGTATCCAATAAGTGATCCAAGGAATAAAATGAATGTTCGAAAAAGAACGCAAGGAGGAAAAGTTCCAGATTTGTTTGCGAGTGCTGATCCAATGTCTCTTCCATAAAAAATTTAAAGAAAACTTAAATTTGTCAAACGAACGCTTTTATAAATATTTGCGGTTTATTTTTAATTTCATAAATCATTCTATTTAATCAAATAATATATAATATCATAACCGTTATTTTAAAGAAAAAATTTAACTCAAAAAGATCAGTATTGTGTAAGGAATATTTTTTTATTAATCCACTCGTGCATTTATCAGATATTTGCAGCAATGTGTAAAAAGCTGTTTTCCATTCAATATTTTTTGATTTGAATCCCTTAAATATTCAAAAATATCACTTTTAAATTTAATTTTTTACCGAGTATATAATTCAAGTCCATATTGACCTTCATCGGGAAATTCTAAACTTATCATAAGTTCGTTGTCGCAAACGATACTGCATTGCACACAGCGCTGTAATCGTTTGCTTTCAACCCCATTTTTATGTAAATTAGCAACAAATTCATGAAGTGGTCTCATCATTCTAATGTAAAAAATATTAATTCATTCTTTTCCTTTACTTTACCTAAAGCGAATGTCACAGTACTGATCACAGTTAATTATTGGATCTTCGTGAGTCAATGGAATCAGTCCAAACAATCGCGTTGCTTTAAATGGACCCCACTCACCACTAGCACATTCGGGTAATGGAACCATCTTATGGAAGAGGTGTTCAGAAACAATCTGCAAAATAAATTTAAATTAGATTTAAAAGAATCATTACGAGAAGGAAATTAAGAGAGGATCCTTGATAACTTAACGGGAACGAAAAGATTTTGGGAAATTAGAAGAAAAGGTACAAGTAATCAGATATGAGGACAGAACCCTACATTGTAATAATGATAAAAAATATCACCTTAAATTTGCAAACGCTCTTGAATTTAACCGGTTGTCCTGTCAAATAATGCTCTGCCGAAACAGAATTTGCAAAAATATCAAGAAGCAAAGGTTCACTCGTTGGTACATGTACACGAAAAATGACCGAATCATTATTTGTATTCATTGATTGCATAACATAACGTTTCAGACTAGAGCCATCTTTTAATGTTTCTGAATTTTCGGCATCATTAAAAAATCGTAGATAATAATGGAAAATTAAATTTTTTGTTGATTCTGGTCCCATTGATAATGAAATTCCAACAGCTCCAGATCTATCAGCTTTAAGAACTGCTTGTAATCGAGGATCGATAAAATTAAGACCAAAACGGAAAAAAAGAGAGCGTACAAAAGGCAACTGCTCAAATTGCTTTAAAGTTATTGGACGAGGCAAACTAAAAATATATTAAACATTAATTACCTATTTACAAATAAAATCACTCACAGTTGCCATTGAGAATCATCAGGAAAGAATTCATAAATCATTTCTTCCTAAAAAGTAAAATTTTAATATGTAGTAGTATTTTGCTTTGTTAGACATCTAGTTTAAATTGTTCAATAAATCTAACGACAAAAATCCAAAGTCTGGATATAAATCCAGACAAATTTCATTAATATTATTTGTTCTTTTATCAAGAAAATACGTAAATTTTGTTTTATAAAATTTAAATTAACCGGGTCTGTCATGTAATAATGATCATCATATTCATATCGAAGATTAGCATCTCTTTCCATTTCATTTTTTTCCTCAATATTCCTTCCACCATTTTTAAAACCCAATTCCTTTGCATTAACCAAATGTCTTGCACCCCAATTGCATTGAACAAAACGCCAAGATCCATCCAAAAAGACAGCATTCCAAGTATTACGAAAACGATTATCTGGAAAAGGAATTCCTGGTTGATAGCCGGCAGATTTGCTGAATCCTTTGATTACAACACAATGAAGACCAGCATAACTATAATAAATAATTTGAATAGATTAAATTTATTATAGCTTTTAGTTTAGCTTCTGGTTTTTGATCAATTTTAGTGGTTTAGATTGACATCAAAAAATTTAGTATAAAAATTTAAAACCTGCAAAGACGTTTAAAAAGAACATGATAACTTTCTGTTCCATATTTAATCCCTCGCAAAAGACCCATTGGTGTACTAAATATAAAAAATAAATTACATTCTTAAAAATAATTTCCAAACTCTTTATCCAAATTTGAATCAAATGTCATTACATTTAAATTTTTTACAGTAATCCATCTATATATTGCTCTTGCCTAAAAATTTAATTTAAAAAGTTAATATTGTAATAATACTTTATCAACATCCGAACGAGCTCCAGATGTGAGTGAACGAACTAATTCAGTAAATGTTTGAATTTCTTGATTTGCAACACAAACAGCAAGTTGATCAATTTGCATAAATACTGAAGTATCTGTATAAAGATGCCTAAAAATATTATTATTTAATACTAGAAAGATTAATTTATACCTTTTACTGCAAGAAGGTGGCATTGGAGGCGGTGGAGTTGTTGGGTAAGATGAAGGTGCCCCAGTACTGCTACAACTGCTTGTAGTCTCATCAACATCATAATCACGTTGCTGATAACGCGTTTGACGATAAAAATCCAACTTAAAAATTAAAAAATAATATAAACAAATTGTAAAAGTAAAAATTAGAGTATAATGAAATTAATTTATCATGGGATAAAAAATTATTTACTAAATTATTTGTAGTTAAAATATTATTTTACCATTTCCTTAGCTTGCTGATCAACCATTTCAATTGTTTGTAATCTTTCACGTTCCTTCAATTTTGAATTAATTGTTTCACGTTTTTTCTCCTTTTTAATTGTTAATTCTCTTATTAAATCATTTTTATCTCCATTTTTTAAATTTCCATTTTCATATTTTTTGGCAAATTCAAACAATGCTCGTTCCCATTCTTCTTTTGTTTCCTCTTCCAATTTTTGCATTGCTGTTTCACGTTTAGCTTGAAATTCTTCATATAATTTATCCTCTTTTTGACGATGTAATAATTCAAGACGAGTTTGAGCATCATAATCAACTAATAAATTTAAAAATAAATTTAGAAGTATAAAAGGCAAAGTTAAAACTCAAATAATTAAAGTATACCAATATATTTTGCTCCTCCATGATTAATTTTTGGATAAGGTTTTCGTACTTGAGTAACTTTCATTGCATGCTAAAATATTAAAAATAAAATAAACATTTTTATTAATTTTTCACAGCAATTTTCAAATCTTGTAGTCCAGCATCTAACTGCCTCTGACGATGCTCAATTCCATTATTGTGTATTCCATTATTTCCATTTGTTATAAAATGATCAACCGGAGAAGGTAAAGGTGGAGGTAATGTTGGATCATGTGGTTTAGCAATTGGGACATGATTTCGGCAGTAAACTTCTCTGTCATCAATTGACCTTTAAAAAAATAAAATTTTACTTTTTAAAATAAATAAAAATACTCTCTATTATTGCAATATGTTTTAAGCGCAAGTCTTGAACCACACAAATAACTAAAAAAATATTTTAAAGATCATATTAAAAAAAGGTTGAAAAAACAATCCAATTAGCTTCAACTCAAAACTATGTAAAAATTTTAAAAATCCTTTTACAAAATTTTAATATTAATCTAATTAAAATATAAACCATTTAAAACATCCTTGGTGAAAAAAAGTGCCATCTTTTAGCGGTCCAATTTTGTCAGTTGGATATACAGGCTTATTGCAGCGATAACAAGCATCCTTTGACATCTAAAAATATTTTTATTTAATTAATTATAATATTTTAAACAAAATAAAATGATCAAAAAACAATTAAACAAAAATATTGCAAAAATTATTTAGAGCAATTGATGAAGGTACACTTGACTGACTTTTTTTTGACTTTACTGATGTTGGCGCAATCCACTCAAAAAAACGAATAGATGGACAGTTTGGGAGGAATATAAAGGGAAAAAATATTGGACAGCGACAACAACAATAGGAATATATTATTACACATATTATTTTGTATTACTCTACAGCCCTATATATTTATTTATTTTTCTTGTCTCAAAAGTGAAGAAGTAAATTGTCAATAAATATAATAATTGTGAACACGTTTGGATGGACACAAACAAATTTTTGAAAAAAAAGGTTTAAAAATTATAAATAACTAAAATAATTCCCAGGTTCTATTCTTAAAAGTTTTTCTATAAAAATATCCTTAATATAAAAAAATCTAAAAAAATAATATCAACAAGGTCATCATTTTCTATTTAAAATATATAAATAGGAAGACTGGACATTCTTAAAAATGAAAACTACTCATATAAGAGAAATTGGTCCTTTTATTATACTATTTTTGGATATAAAGAAAATAAGGAGGATCAATTAAATATTTTAGAAAATATTATATTTATATATATTTGAGGAATAATAAAAAAGAAGAAAAAAGTGGAATTTTTAAAAAGAAAAATGTCGGAATTTTATAGTAAAGTTATAATAATAATAAATATTAAAAATATTTTGAATGAAAAGAAGATTAGCAAAAATTGAAAAATAAAATGGGAAAATCTGTTGGATGGATTGATGACCAATAATAAATATGACAAAAAGAAAATAAGTTTTGATTGAAATTGAAGATTAAAAGAAAATATTTTTATTCATCAAAAAATATTTTCGGTTATATAAAAAGAGACAAATAATTTGATAAATTTGTTATTAATAATAATATAATGTTTTTTAGAAGAATAAACTTTTAAAATTTAATGTCAGATTATTAGTGATCAGCGATCACAAAATTCTTTAGGATATTTAAAAAATGTTAAAATAAATTTTTAAAATATTATCACTAATTCAATGAAAATATTTAATAAAAAAAAAGATTTAAAAAAATACCAATGGAGGAATAAATGGAGTCATTGTTGAAGCAAAACAATGATACAAATTAAATATGGTAAATTGGTGTGTAATAAATAGAATATATTATTCTCTTCTTTAATAAATATCTGAAATTAAATAATTGTTAATATTTAAATTTAATTTAAAAAAAGACAATGAACATGTTAAAATAGCTAATTAAATGAAATTTGTAATTTAATCTATTTGCAAAATATATAAGAAAATAATTTTTAGATATAATGCCAAAATTTTTAAAATAAAAATTACCGCCAAAATTTCAAAAAAAAAATAAATTTAATTAAAAATACAAATATTTAATATAGGAAAAGATGATTTTTATTTGTTAAATGTAAGAGAATTTTGATGAATAAATAAATTATTTTTTTAGAATATACTTAGAAAATTTTCACCCCCATCTAGTGTCAGTAGTATTTCATCTTACAATCGGGTCAATGTGTAGAGAATAAAAAAGGGTGAAAATAAGGGGCCCACCCAAAGATTTTAATGTAGAAAAAATTTCATTCTTTTTTTTCAACAGCATCTCGTATATTCACCCTCATTTAGATCTTTTTCTTCTCAATGAGCACAAGACCCCCATCATCACGGGGATTTGTTTTGCGCAAATTTATTATAATGTTGTGGGTAGGGAAGGGGGAGAAATAAATAAATAAAATAATTGAGGAAAATTTGATATAGAAAAGATTTTGTGGCGGACAGTGATTTTATTTTCTCTTCTCTGAGAAGATTTAGTGCAAAGGGTAAATATAAAAAATGAGTGAAGCGCAAAATGTAGTTCCGCCGTCAATCATAAAACTGACTGTTTTTTACAATTATGTAGATCGACTGGTAAAAACGGAAAAAAACTAAAAGAAATGAGTACTATGAACGAAAGTAAAGAGAGAAAAAATAAAATGTAGAAAAAAATAAAAATAAAAATATTTCTTCGGCTGGATGAATGCCATTTTTGGGTGTAAAACGAGAATAGTAAATATTTATTTATATAAAAATGGAAAGGAAATAAAAGGCAAGAAAGCGTATAAGAAAAACAAAAAAAAAAGTGGTGAAGAGTCTAAAATAAAGAAAAAACATTTATTTTCTTTTACTATTTTTGAAAGCCGCCATTAGCTTATCTTTTAATCTAATTATATAATAAAGGAGTGGCTTATTTCTGAAGCTTTTAAGTAAATACCTATATTTTTGTTCTCATTTTAAATTTATTAAAATTGAAAAAAAATGATGCAGGGAAATTTCAACTCATTATAATTTATTGAAAAGGAATTTTGGAAATTTTTAAAAATGTTTTTTTATTAATTAAATTTGCAATGAATCTTACTAAAATATCAAAATTTAGATAATAAAAAATATAAACTTTTTTTATTTGATCAAAATGGATTACCTCAATAAATAATTTTAGAAGAAATTTTTTTTAATATAAAATAAAATTTTCGGCTATTTTCCATTAGCCCTTCTTTCTATTCAGTTCAACAATAAATAAAATAAACACGTAAACCATTTGTAAAGAATGATTAAGAAAATATATTTAAAAAAAGACAACAACACGAAACAGCCAAAAATTTTATTAAAGAAAAATGAAATCATTCGCTATTAAGTAAAAAAAGAATATAACCAAACTTTTTTTTTTTTGAACAAAAAATTATAAAGGAAGTTGGTAGAAAAAAAATTTTTTAATTAAAAATTAAACTTTTTTAATTTAATAATTAATATTTAATTTTGTTAAAAATTGTCTCAAAATTTTTTAAATTTACCGAATTAATTTATACATTTTTATTATAAAATAATTAGTAAAATTAAAAAAAATTATATTCGGAATTGTTAAAAAATAATATTTTTAATTATTTAAGTTACTGTAAAAATTAAAAATAAAAGTAAAAAATATTAAGTAATGAATGGATTATTAAATAATATACTTGCAACATTTTTTAATTGTTTCTTTTTTTAGTGTGCGATTATTTAATCACTCATAATATAATAATAATGTAACTATGTATGTATATATTTCTTTTAATCCACTCAAATATTTTTATTTTTTCATTATTTGAGTAGCTAATGTATATAAAAGTACTTTAAAAAATAAATTATGCGCTTCTGAAAGTGGAAATAATGCCTAAATTTAAAAATATATATATATTAAAAGATGATGATTAAAATAAATATAATAAAAAAAAATAGCTAAGAAATTAGAAAAAGATGAGAAAAAATAAATTGTAAATAATATGTATAAGCTTTATCTCTTTTTTTTTTTTAATTTTTTAAATGTATTTTCTAAATAAAAATATAAACTTTTGGATATAAAATATATATTATTTAGTAGGTAATATATTATAGGCTTAATAAAAAATAAGAATGGAGAGATAGAGGATGGGGAAAAATGATTTAAGCGAACTAGTTAATAGTGAGAAAAATTTTTTTCGGCGATGAAGAGACCAGTTGTAGATCAAAATGTGATGGGAGAGATTAGTTAAATTAGTAATGTGCCTTTCCCTTTAATGCATCATAAATATTAGTATATTTCCTGTTTTTGTGGTAAAAAATAACCATTCATGATTAGATAAAAATAATGGAAATATTTGGCTAAAGCCTTAACAAAATTTGTTAAAAATTAGTTTTAATTTTTACTTTTCTGATTGTGAAATAAGCTTTTAAAATAGAAAAATATTTTTTAATAAAAAGGTCAATTTTAGTTAATTTCAAATTATTTTTAAATAAGTTAAAAACTTTCAAAAATCATTACACACTTAATTTGTATTTCTCCTTACGACCTTGGACTTTTTATTATAATTAGGCAAAACAAAATATATTTATATAACTTTTAAAATTAATGTGTCGATTTAGTCGCATATGTAGAAATTGTTTTTCATGAAAAATAGCTTACTAATTAAAATTTAACTTTTGCATAATATTAAAAAAAAACCTTGGCTAGAATTTCTTCAAAAATATCAATTTTGTTATTACAAAATCTGTAATTCGAATTGAAGATTTATGGAAGGAAAAAAGTAAATAATTATCAACAGTGAAAGCTCAATAAAAATTAAAGTACTTAAAAGTAATTTTTTCCCTAAATACTAAATTAAAACAAATTACACAATAAGTTTAGCATATATTTATTATTAATCAACAAAACAAGAATACAAAGAAAATGAGCATACAAATATAGGTGAATAAATCACATTACAAGTATAATGGGGGGAAAATCACATATTACAACAATTTGGGGAGGGAAATCCTATGAGTTTTCTTTTGTCCACATCACTCGTCGAACTTCTGTCCCGGCTTCGGTTTGCGGCAGAGGACCAAGAATTTACGAACGGATGGTCCTTCGAAGCGCTCGTCCTTGCCAGCGACGACTGCTGATGCACGCTCGTTGCGAATGTCCGCCTTGCCAAGCGCCTCCTTGCCGTTTGGAAGAGTCAGCAAGCACGGAGAGATGTTTCCTGAATTAATAAAAAATTGTAAATTTGGTCAAACATAAAAGAAGTATTATTGTCTTACCTTTCACATGGTCCACGTGTACTGGATAGTAGACTCGGGCATTTTTGTCGAAGACTGCCGCATCACTCCAGGGACGCCAATGGAAGTCGTATCCACGAACCCGCTCCGGAAGGTCGACGAGAACTTGAATGGAGCCAATGTTGTCGACAAAGGCCTTCCCGTTCCAACCGAATGCAGCAGCGACCTAATTTAAAAAAATAAGAAAATTATTTATTTAAAAAGAAAATTATAAATTTACCTTTCCACCATTATTCCAGATGCGTCCCATAACCGGCTCGCCATGCACGTACCACAAGGCCACATGTTGTTCATTTGAGTCCCCTGCTGCCACATTCAATGTCCTGTCGCCGGCCTTCATCGTCTTGTACTGTGGCCATGCGTCTCCCATCCTGATATCTGCCCATTCGTTTAGCATAATGAGCGGTGGTGGCACTGGTGGTGGAGGTGCCTTGAAGCAAACGGCGCACACACATCCTAGCGGGCCTCCCCTCAGATTTCTGTAAGTATATTTGATACATTTTTAAGCAAAAAATAAAAGAACTGACCTCATAATGATCTTCATCTCCGAAAGCGGTTTTCCGACGACGCACTCCGCTTTTCCTCCCTGCGAAAAGAAGGCCTCCTCCGTCTTCATGTTCAGGTAGCCGAGCAATGTACCGCCACTCCTTCCCTCCCAGAGAATGGGCATCGAGTCCCCGCATCTGACCAGCTGCCGCACATCAGTTTTCTCAAAGCGGTCCTTGTACTTGATCCATTCGTACCAGTAGCCGAGCGAATTGTGGTCTCCTTTGTACTGCAGCACCTTTAAAAAGAAATTAGTTAAATATGTATACTTATTATAAAAATGTCAACGCACTTGAATCATGCCGCCAAGATCTTCCTTGCCAGTGAGCTCAGCTTTTCCGTACGGGAATGAAGCCTGTACAACGCCACCGTCGTTCCATCCGTAGCCGTGCACTGGCTTTCCGTTCTTGTACCAAAGAGCGACGTACATGTTCTGCTGGCCCAACACTTTGACTGGATTGTCCGGAAATGGAGCACCGATCGGATTGAATGCCCATGTGTCCTCCTTCGGAGCAGGGTTTGACATAGCTGCTGTAGAGAGCGGTAGAAGTGCAGAGAACAATGGAAGCGATGAGTTGATGTTGTTGAAGTTGCGGAATGAGCAAATTTGTCTCTTTTTATAGTTAGTTTTTTAAAGTAACAGTGCAACTTATAAAAAGAGACAAATTTGCTCATTCCTCAACTTCAACAACATCAACTCATCGCTTCCATTGTTCTCTGCACTTCTACCGCTATCTACAGCAGCTATGTCAAACCCTGCTCCGAAGGAGGACACATGGGCATTCAATCCGATCGGTGCTCCATTTCCGGACAACCCAGTCAAAGTGTTGGGCCAGCAGAACATGTACGTCGCTCTTTGGTACAAGAACGGAAAGCCAGTGCACGGCTACGGATGGAACGACGGTGGCGTTGTACAGGCTTCATTCCCGTACGGAAAAGCTGAGCTCACTGGCAAGGAAGATCTTGGCGGCATGATTCAAGTGCGTTGACATTTTTATAATAAGTATACATATTTAACTAATTTCTTTTTAAAGGTGCTGCAGTACAAAGGAGACCACAATTCGCTCGGCTACTGGTACGAATGGATCAAGTACAAGGACCGCTTTGAGAAAACTGATGTGCGGCAGCTGGTCAGATGCGGGGACTCGATGCCCATTCTCTGGGAGGGAAGGAGTGGCGGTACATTGCTCGGCTACCTGAACATGAAGACGGAGGAGGCCTTCTTTTCGCAGGGAGGAAAAGCGGAGTGCGTCGTCGGAAAACCGCTTTCGGAGATGAAGATCATTATGAGGTCAGTTCTTTTATTTTTTGCTTAAAAATGTATCAAATATACTTACAGAAATCTGAGGGGAGGCCCGCTAGGATGTGTGTGCGCCGTTTGCTTCAAGGCACCTCCACCACCAGTGCCACCACCGCTCATTATGCTAAACGAATGGGCAGATATCAGGATGGGAGACGCATGGCCACAGTACAAGACGATGAAGGCCGGCGACAGGACATTGAATGTGGCAGCAGGGGACTCAAATGAACAACATGTGGCCTTGTGGTACGTGCATGGCGAGCCGGTTATGGGACGCATCTGGAATAATGGTGGAAAGGTAAATTTATAATTTTCTTTTTAAATAAATAATTTTCTTATTTTTTTAAATTAGGTCGCTGCTGCATTCGGTTGGAACGGGAAGGCCTTTGTCGACAACATTGGCTCCATTCAAGTTCTCGTCGACCTTCCGGAGCGGGTTCGTGGATACGACTTCCATTGGCGTCCCTGGAGTGATGCGGCAGTCTTCGACAAAAATGCCCGAGTCTACTATCCAGTACACGTGGACCATGTGAAAGGTAAGACAATAATACTTCTTTTATGTTTGACCAAATTTACAATTTTTTATTAATTCAGGAAACATCTCCGTGCTTGCTGACTCTTCCAAACGGCAAGGAGGCGCTTGGCAAGGCGGACATTCGCAACGAGCGTGCATCAGCAGTCGTCGCTGGCAAGGACGAGCGCTTCGAAGGACCATCCGTTCGTAAATTCTTGGTCCTCTGCCGCAAACCGAAGCCGGGACAGAAGTTCGACGAGTGATGTGGACAAAAGAAAACTCATAGGATTTCCCTCCCCAAATTGTTGTAATATGTGATTTTCCCCCCATTATACTTGTAATGTGATTTATTCACCTATATTTGTATGCTCATTTTCTTTGTATTCTTGTTTTGTTGATTAATAATAAATATATGATAAACTTATTGTGTAATTTGTTTTAATTTAGTATTTAGGGAAAAAATTACTTTTAAGTACTTTAATTTTTATTGAGCTTTCACTGTTGATAATTATTTACTTTTTTCCTTCCATAAATCTTCAATTCGAATTACAGATTTTGTAATAACAAAATTGATATTTTTGAAGAATCATTTGACCGATCGTTATAAATGTCTATTTCACCGACGAATTTAAATTTTATTCAAAATTTTTACTCCAAAAGGATAAAATAAAAAAACAAGAATGGACATCAAAAAATTTTATTTTCAATCTTTTTTTCCACAAACAAATTAAATAAATTTATTAAACAAATTTAAATAAAATTCTAATGACAAGGGATTGACCTACTTTCATTGGAAAGTAACCGAAAAGAGAAACAAAAAAATTAAAATTAATCCATAGGATAGTTCCTTGAAATACAAAAATTTGATAAATGTATGTTGATTGAAAGCCTGATTAATATCAAAAAAGTTGGGATCATTATTTACGTGGAAATAAATAAAATTATGCTCAAAGATCCATTTCTTTTTCCTCACAGATTGTAATTGAATTGAATTTTGCTAAACTCAAAAAATATCATTTTTTAAATAAAATAACCTTTTTTAGAAATTTTTAGTCCTGGAGCAACAATACACATTGATAAATTAGTTTGTTCTCCAATTTGAGAATTATTTAGAATTATTGAATTTTTTAAATTTGCACTATAATAATTGAAAAAAATTATTTAAAATAAAAATTTTTAAAATACCCTGAAAAAATAGAGACATTTGACATGATAACACAATTATCAATTTTAACATTATCACTGATAACACATCCTTCTCCTATTATTGAACGTTTTACTTGAAATTTTGTGCCAACTTTTGTATTTTCGGCTATCCAACTTTCTTCTTGATTTATTTGTTTACCCAAAAATTTTGAATCCAAATTATTGCAAAGTATGGACAGATATTTTTTCATCTAAATAGAGAAAATCAATTTTAAAACAATTTATAAAAAAAAGTTTTAATACGCTTAAAAAATAAAAGTGTTAAATATTTTTAAGACTTTATATTTAATGCATGTAAAATTATGACTAAAAATGGATATTATTCCTTCAAGTCCTTAACATAATGAAAAATAAACAAACAATTTTATTCACTTCAAAATAAGCTCCTAAATGATTACATTGAACTAAAAAAGAGCAGTCGTTTTGAGGACAGAAATATCCAAAACATTTATATTTATTTTGTTCATCAAATCCAATGGAACGCCTTTTTGATGCAGAAAATTGGCCATAAAGTAAATCAGGAATAAAATCAGCTTTTAATGAAGAATATTTAGACCTTGAAAAATATATATTAATTCTAATTTAAAAAATATTAAAAATACTTTGAGGTTTTTAATAAATTTAGAGCATCCAATTTAATTGCATAAAGATGTATATCTTTATATTTAGCAGAAGATTGAATATTCGGAGAACTTTAAAGAAAAATTTAAATAGGATTAATATTTCAAAATCCATAAAAAACCCAACCAAGAAAATTGACAACTCCCTATACATCAATTTCACAAAAATAATAAAAACATAATAATGATTCACCACTCACTTGAATTGAATGGTAGAATCAAAGATCGCATAAATAACGACTGCTATCACCTTAACACCTCCAAAAGTGAAAAATCAACGAATTTGTACGTATATGGTCGTTGATGTAAAGGGTTGATCCCGAAAAATTTATATTGTCAAAGTTCCCGATATTTTTTTTACCGATTTCTTGAAATATATAAATGTCCAAAAAAACCTTCTAAAAAGAGAAGCTGGAAATTTCTCATCCTCACCAAAATCGTCTTCATCAACAAGGTAGAGTAATTGACTTGTTTCAGGAGCAAACATAACAAAATCCCTGTCTTTAAATTTTAATAAATATAATTATTATAAATAGAAATTGATACATTTTTTAGGTCGTCCAGTAGTCCCTGGTACTGCACCTCCGAGCAGAGAATCACTAAAAAAGCATGTTAGCATTGAAGCTGCTCTTTCATGAAATTCAAGCATTCTTTCAAGTGATAAGTCGGTAATTAAATCCCCACTTACAATCAGAACATTTCTTTTCTAAAAATATATTTTGAATTTTTTTCATGTTTAAATTTAAAAATAAAATTAAAATACATTTAATTTATCCAGATTTTGCATGAGCACATCAGCTGTACCAAATTCATCCGCACCTTCCTCTTCATCATCAAATGGCATTAAATTTATTTTAAAATCATCAATACATGGTAAACTTCCATCAGAAAGTGTTTTATTTATGTCATTAATTTTCGTTTTTGGAACTATCAAAAAGCATTCTTAAAATAAAAAAGTGACTAGTCATTACAAATAATCCAGGTCAATTCCTTTAGCGACTAAAAGTCAGCAACATTTTAGTTTTAAAAAAATATTATTATAAAACGAGAAATAATAATTATGGCATGAAGTACAACACACCACTTATGTTAGGAATTAAAATCAATTTGGAAACATATTATAACTTACAGATAAAAAGTTGCGGACCTTTGGACGTATAAAAGAAACGAACATGAATATGTACGCCATAAAAATTAATAAAATATAATTCATAGATCATAGAAAACAGATAAATAAAAAACCTTTAAATCCATTTCGTTGGAGAAAATTTAGTGGAAACCAAAAGAGTGGAATATTTATTATTGATAAAAAAGGTTTAGGAATATGTTCAGTAATAGAAGGCATTCTATTGCCTTTTCCACCAGATAAAACAACAGCGACATATTTATCATTAACATTCATTGTTTTAATAAGATCCTATATTTCTAATTAATTTAAAAATAAATCATCTAGAGAAAA
The DNA here is from genome assembly GCA_015183035.1 of Meloidogyne chitwoodi. Classification (NCBI taxonomy): domain Eukaryota; kingdom Metazoa; phylum Nematoda; class Chromadorea; order Rhabditida; family Meloidogynidae; genus Meloidogyne; species Meloidogyne chitwoodi. Next base: position 911,117 of record JACZZP010000010.1, read on the forward strand.
TATTAAAAAATAATAAAAGAATTTAAAAATTTCATAAGAATAAAGATACAAAATTGAAGTCATTTATCTAGAAAAATTTTACAATACTGGGTTTTTCTATTTATTCTATAATTACAATGAGCATCTCAAATATTTAAGGCTAAAATTGTATACAAATCTACAGGATATATTTAAATATTTAACTACTTTGTTACTTCATTTATTGCATTTGCAACATAATTGATGTTATTTGAAGTAATTCCAGCCATTGAAATTCGACCATCTTTTGTCAAATAAATACTAAATTCATTCGTTAAACGATCCACCTAAATTAGATAAAGTTAAAAAAATTTTAATTAAAAGTAAAGAAAAACCTGTTCTGAATTGAGACCTGTATAGCAAAACATCCCGATTTGATCAACAATATGATTCCAATTGCCTTTGGAACCTGCACTTGTTAAAAGTTCCTTAAGCTGAACACGCATAGAAATTATTCTATCTGCCATACTTTTAACATCAGCAAGCCTTTAAAAAATCAAAATATTTAATTAGTTTTAAATTTAAAATTCATACCATTTTGCTCTCAAAACAGGATCCCCAAGTATTTTTGCAGCAATTCTTGCTCCATGAATTGGAGGATTAGAAATCATAGGTCGAATAATAATTTTTAATTGAGAAAGTACACGAGATGCTTCTTCATCATTTTCACATATAATTGTAAAAGCACCAACACGTTCCCCTACAAAATTATTTTTTAAATTATATTAGAATAATTTCAAAAAATGTGGGAGGGAACATTTAAATGAGAATATAGACCAGGATAGACAAATGGTCGCATCTAATGATAAAATAAATAAATAAACCATAAAGTCCCATATTTTTAGCAAAAGACTGTGCCAAACAAATATTATGTCCAGATTCTACAAAATATCTAATAGCATGCGCATCTTTATTTACATCACCAGAAGCAAAGCCTTGATAGGCCATATCAAAGAAACAAAAAAGTTGACGTTTTTTACAAGCTTCGGCTATTTTTATCCACTGTTCAGGCTAAAAATTAAATTTAAATATTAAAAATTTTCTAATATCAAATTTATTATTATACTTAAAAATATGAACAAAATATCTAAAATTAAAAAAATATCAAACCTTTGGATCAACACCAGTAGGATTATGAGCGCAAGCATGTAAAAGAATCACAGAACGTTCAGGTATAGACATAATATCTTCTAAACATCCACTTTCATCAAATCCACAAGTTTTTTGATCATAATAACGATATCGTTTAATTTCCATTCCAGCAAATTTAAACACATTCAAATGATTGGCCCAGGTTGGTGATGGCAAATAAACAACTTTTGAAGGTAAATACCATTTTGACTAAAAAGAAAGATTTTGTTAGAAAAATAAATTTTCAATAAATTTACTAAAAATTCAGAGCCAATGCGTAATGCTCCAGTGCCAGAAATAGATTGAACAGTGGCATTTCTTTTCTCCTTTAGCACAGCAGAATCATCACCAAGTGCTAAAATACTAATTTAAATTAGAAAAGTTGTCAAATACCTAATTGAATCGCTTTTGAAGTAAACTCTTGAATTCTGTAAAATAATTCAGATAAAAATATTTAAATAAAAACCCAGCAATTGCTGCATACTCCTTGTCCAAGTTATCAGCCAGAAGTTGAGCCTCGGCTTCACGTACACTTGGTAATACAAATGGTTTTCCTTGATCATCGCGATAAGCTCCAACACCAAGATTGACCTTCTTAGGATTTGTATCGCGTTTAAAAGCTTCGGTAACACCCAAAATAGCATCAGGCGGTCCCATCTCGACGTTAGAAAATATGCTCATTTTTTTAAAAATATTTTATAGGATCTTTTGAAATCCTGGTATTTTTTAGAAAGGATTTTTAAATTTTTTGAGTTAAAGAATTTCTAGCGATAATGCCCAAGTTGCCCACCACCCCTTTTCTCTTTATTTTTTTCTAAACTTATAAAAATTTCAAACAATTCTTAATGATAACGAGTATCGAAATTTAAAAACAAAAAAATTAAAAATAAATCAAATTTATGCTTGGACTCAAATAGAGAGACTCAAAAATAAACCGCATCTAATTAAAGCCCACGTTGTCGCAGGAGTCAATCATTTGAGATATTTTATGCATTAATTTAATTCAGAACTCTAATTTCTACAAAAATAGATATAGATCTAGAATAACAAAGCTATGATAATTCATCATTATGTTCCTGTTGTGCAAATCAGGTGAGAAACCGAGGTAATAACGAGGTGCAACGCTGTTTACGAAAGGGTACTAGAGCAAAGCATGAAAAATGTCAATTCCTCACGGTTTTACATTCAGATAGAGCAGCGAGGCGAACCTATGAGATAATTTACATTTTAATCTATCAACTAGCTACATTCTTTCAAGACGACCCAATGCCTAAATGTGACATATAATCTTAGCTAATTCAGAATATCAAAAATGATTTGAGACTCAAATGTATATAATTTGAAGAAAATTTTTTCTAAATTTATGCCTGACCATTTCGTCCACTGGTATTTTGTACAAATCCAATCCTTTTTTGCCTGTACCTATTGAAGCTTATACCTTGAGGTTCTGCTTAAAAACGAAAGAATGTGGAATTTATGAGAGCGGGAAAAGAAAAAAATAAAAATTAAGAGAAATGATAATTTCTTTGTGAGACGGTTAGAGTTCTTTTAAATCCATCGTGTTGTTTTGAATTCAATTTAGGCATTTCTTTATAGTTGCCAGTTCTTGGGCTTCTATCGTAAAATATGTAAATATCAAAAACCTTTTCTAAAATAATTAAACTAACACTCAAAAATGTATTTGGTTTCCATTCAGTTGCATTTATGGAGGACTTAATTATACTTTAAAATATTTTTAACATAAATCATCAAATCTTATATATTCCGGTTTTTGTATTGAATTACTTATCAATCTTCACGATAATTTAGAATAATTACATATCGTATCATTTATAATTGAAAATTAAAACTTTACTATTAAAAAGAAAATTTAGAAGAAAATTAAATAGGACGACATCTATACTATTAGTTTGGATAAATCTTGATTCTACATATCTTTTGATTACATAAACTAATAAATTTAATAAACGTTTTTAAACCTGTTTTTCATTCATGGCAAATTTTTTATCATGAATTAAATTAATTTGTATTATTATTTAATTTTCTGTTATCTGTTATTTATTTCTCTTTTTTTTTCTCCTAAAAATATAGGTAGTCAAAATGCACTCTTAAACCAAGTCATAATGTGTAATTCACGTGTCTTTCAGCTGAATTGCTCCTTCACCCAATATACTTCCATTCTAGTACATAAATAAATATCATTCATTCTCATTTTTTCTCTTTTTTTCTGACACAAATATAATAAAAATTTGAGATTTTTTACAAATTGTAAAGGTTTTTTTTTATTTTTTTTTCTGAAAAACAATTGGCCATTCGAATAAAACAACTAAAGACTTATCTTTATTTAAGTATTTTTTCAATTTTTAAAGTTTTATCACATTTTTAAATTTTTAACAGATGTTTTAAATTAAAAATCTCATTTCTTTAAATATTTAGAAATCTTATTTAAGAAATTAAAAAATCTTCACAAAATGTGAAGGGCGTTGCTTTACAAATATATTATTATCAATCTAATGAAAAAAGAAAAAAATATATATTTATATTCTTTCTATCATTTATGTTCTTAAAAGAGGGAACCATTTTTCCTTCATTTTTACACAAGCGAAAAATTTCCTGTTAGTTCTCATTTAATAAGAGAGAATAAAAATAAATTTTTATTATTTTTCAAAAATATTAAATTTTAATAATTATAAAAAATTATATATTTTTTTAATTTTAGTTAATTTTTAAAAATATATTCAAATATAATGATTGGTTTAATTGCTTCAGCAGTTGAATGCAGTTATCTTACATTTGCTACTTTCTCAGCACTTTTTTCAATTCTTCGTCCAAAAATTAAAGGAGGTATTGTAATACTTGCTGTTCCAATTTTGGCTACTTTAGCACCGACTACTTTAGCTAATAATAAAATTATTGATGATAGAGAAGTAGATGGACTTAATGTTGATGATAGCATTTTAAATTAAAAAAATGGAAGAAACTTAAAAGAAGAAGCATTTTCAGAAAATTATGAAAAATGTTAAAAGATTGATTATTATTTGACGGGTTTCCTTTATTAATTTTTTTTAAATTGTTTATTTTTTATTTTTATTAATATTTTTTTAAATATAATGATAAATATTTTTCATTTACATAAATAAATGATTCCCTAGTAATTTGGTATATTATTTTATAAAAAATAATTATACATAAAAATGATAATTTTTAATTAATATTCTTTTATATCTAGTAGGAGAAAAAACAAATTGAATCTATTTTAACTCTGTTTTACATTTATAAAATGATTAATAATCTTTTTGGTTTTATTTAAAAATTTTTCAGATTTTATTACAATTAAAAAAATAATTAGAGAAAATTTTTTTTAATAAAAAAATAAGATTAAAAAAGCTCTATTGCTTTATATTTTAATTTTTTCTATTAAATATATTTCCTCTAATATTTAGGTAAATATTGTGTGTGAATGAATTGTAAATATTATTTATTTACTATTTTTTCTCAAGTTAAGCTTTATACACAAATATTAAATGATATTCACGTGAATTTCAGCAAAAAATAAATGTAATAGACAGCCTTCACTATTTTCTTGTTTTTGTTATATTTAAATATAACTAAATAGCACACACTCTCTCACAAAATGTCCTATTTTTCTTCTCAATTGATTCATTCGTCCATTAAATATATAAATATATTATTTCTAAAATATATTTTTGACTATTGGACCGCACAGTTCTTTGCTCAAAAATTTAAGAAAAAAAAAATATTTTACATTTGCAAATAAAATTAAAATAATAAATAATTCTTTAAAAAAATTAAGAAATTGTAAAATATATAAATATGTATTTGTTTATCCTTTTTTTATTCAACAATTTAATTTGTTTTTTTATATTGAATATGTTAAAAAATCATTATTTATATATCACGCGGTAATATTTCTCAATAATTTTTATAAAATAAATAATTTAATAGAGCGAATTTATTTATTTTTTATTTCAAATTATTTTCTTTAAATTGTAGACTAAATAATTAAAATATTTATAACCAATCCTCTTATTTCAAATGATTTTATTTGTTTGACAAAAAAAAAACAAAATTTTAGAGAATTTAATTGTTTAACAAGAAAAAATAAAAAAATGTGATTTTCTGTCAATGAAATGAATATTTTTATCAAAAAAGTACTGAATGTCTTTCATTTCTTGAAAAAATATAAATAATTTATCTTATCATTTTTAAATTAATGTATTTATATTATTCATATTTTTGCAAAATTTTGCGGAAAATATTTAAAAAAAAATAAAAGAAAAAATATTTTTTGATAATTTAAATAAAAAATATTTTAGAATTATTATATTTTGACAAATTCGCAATAAATACATATAAAGTCAGACATTTATTTATTTTTGGGAACTAAGAATTATAAAATAAAAAAATTAAGTAAACAATATTTAGTAATCATGCAACACAAAACCACAAATTTTTATTTTTATTTATTTTTATAATTATTTTTTTTTAATTTTTAAATAATTTTATATATAAATTAAAAAAGAAATTATTTACAAATTGTCCGAATTTTTACATAAGACGAAAATAAAAATCACGAGGAAATAATGACACGAGAGTTAAAAACACGCCACAAAATTAAATAAAAATATTAACACGTAGCAGCAAAATGTCAGTCCTTAATATTTTTTTTAATTTTTATTATTCTCTGATCGTTCGGAAATTCCCTTTTTTCATCATTTTACTAGTAATCTTTTCTTCCTTTTTATTTAACAAATAAATAAATATTAGTTTGTTTTTCACGTGTTATTAAATATAATAAACTTCAATATACATTATTTATTTTATTTTTTATCTTTTTTTCCACAGAAATAAAAATTATTTTATTCTCGAAGAAAATGATAAAAGAAAAAATGTTAGGTGACTACAAATTTAATAGTATAAATATTCTAAAATAAATTCATTTTATATTTATTTTTTAAAATAAAATTCTGATATTCTTAACATATTATAGAGAACATAATAAATGACAATTCAATAAATTTTAAAAAATAATTTGATTTTCCAGTTAATCTAATCATAAATATTTTATTATGTCATTCACTCTAAATAAACAATTTATTCCTCTAAATAATATTTTAAAATTCTTTTGCCTTTTTTTTATTATTTTCAATAATTTATTTATTAATAATATATTTTTACTCAAAAAATATAAAAGCTAAAATTACTTTCATTTTAAATAAATATATCTAAGAAAAACATAAACAAATTATTCTTTTTTAGTTCTTTCTCATGTTTTTCTCTTTATCTCCTTTCAATTTAATTTTGATAAACAAGTACATTCCCTCGTGCTTATTGTTATTATTTTATTTTTAAAAGTAATAAACAAAATTTTATTTTAGAAGGAATTTAGCTACATATATCTCAACTTTAATTTTATTTTGAGCTGCATAAATTCAAATAATTTATTAATTTTTAAAAATTAAAAAAGCCTTAAATTTTGTAATTAACTTTAAAAAATGTGCCTTCGTCCATTGCCAAATATTATACCCGAACATAGGGCCCAAAACTTTGCTGGCCATATTTGGCAGCAAAATGATCAACAACAAAATCGTAATTTGGACAGACCATGGAATTTATTTGAACATTTACCAAAGGTACATAACATAAAAAACTTTAATTTTTCTAACTTTACTCATTTACAGGCCAAAATAGGAAAATCTGAATTTCCCAAAATTACACCATTGGAACGTAAAATGATTGGAATTGGCACAACTGCATTTGAATGTAGTTTCCTTTTTGTTGCTACATTCTCAGCATTATTCTCAATTTTGCGGGTAAAAATTAAAGCAAGCCTTGCACAAACAGCTATGCCAATACTTTCTTTTATTATACCTTCCGTTATTATTGGTGAAAGACAAAACAATGAGCATCAAAGAGTCGAAAATTAATAAAACAACACTGTACAATCAAATAAAGAACAAAACTGTAAATGAAATAAAAAAAGATTATATTTATTTAAAATTACACAATTTTCACGGGTTATATATTTCCATCCCGATTTTTTAATAATAATTTTTAATATATATTTTTTAGTTTATTTTCCATTTTTATTTATAATTTACATTATAAAATAAAAACAATTTGAATTTTTTTTAGATATCAGTTAAAAACGTTGTTTTTTGAGTATCTCTGGTCGCCACATTAGTGGATTTGTTTCTTCTGTCTGTAAATAAAAAAATAAAGGTTATCCCTCAAAAGATTTTTGTTAACCCAGCCAAAGTTTTGAGAGAGTAAAATGCGAAAAGTCAAAAAACAGAATATTCAACATGTCATAATTTAATAGAATAACTTACCGCATCCAAGTCCTCCTTCCACATTTTTATAGATTTATCTGCTTCAGCAGTGATTAAACGTGAACCAGACTTGTCAAAACATAAAGCGAATATTCCACGTTCAGAATCAATCGAGCCAGGTTGTGGAGGTGGATGTTCTTTTTGAAAACAAAAACCTGATTTAAAATCCCAAAATTGCATTGTGCCGACATCACCTTTAATTAAATATTGTTAAGCTTTGTAAACATAGCAGTAAGTAGTAGCTATGACCAAGAGAGAGAATTCAGGTTCAAAAAGGGACCCGCTATTCTTAAAATTAGAAATAAACAATAAATGAGATTTCGAATATTTAATACATAAAAAATTTTACCCCCAGAAACAAGAACACCATCTTCATTAATCACCATAGAATTTATCATTGTATTATGGCCACTAAGATTTTGCATAAAGTCACCATTTGGCAATTTCCATAATTTAATGTTATCAGTAGAACCAGATGCGAACATATTAAGCGTTGGATGAAGTGCTAAAGAACGAACACTTTTCTGAAATATTAAAAACTAAAAATTAAATAAAAATTTATACTTTATGGTTTGTTAGTGTGCATACACTTTGTCCACTTGCTAAATCCCATAAACGAATTGTTGAATCATGACTTCCAGTAATTACTTGAGGGTTAGAACTTTGACACACAACTGACGCAACTGTGTCTCGATGGCCACTTAAACAAAATATTTGTGCTTTAGTTCTCATATCCCAAACCTTAAAATCAAAGAAAATTCTAATTAATTTATTGTTAATTGTAAGCCAACCCTGGCAGTAGAGTCACGAGCACATGTAACCAAAATATCAAGAGTTGGATGCAATGCCAAATCTTGAACTGCACTCAAATGTCCATGATAATGCCGAACAACTTTATTCTGCTCCAAATCCCAACATTTAACCTTTAATTGAAAATAAAAGATAAGACTAAAAAACTAAATACTTGTTTATCTTCACCAGCACTAAACAAATAAGGATGTCTTGGTGAGACTTTTACCGCTCTAACTGCACTTATATGGCCGGTCAACGAGAGTTTCAATTGTCCACTTGCAAGATCCCAGATCTAAAATTTAGAAAATCATTCAAACATAAAACAAATTTGTTTTTTTATTAATAAAATTCTTAAGCATTTAATAGGATAATAGAAATATATTGAAAAACTAAAAATACTTTTCATCTTTATATTTTCTCTAAAAAATATATAAAATAAAAAAATAGAATACTTTAACAATTCGATCAGCACCACCGGTAACAAACCACTCGTTGTTTGGTTCAACATCTACTGCCCTGACCCAACCAGTATGTCCAGAAATCACCCGATATAATTTCCACGGGGCATGCCATTTAGGCTTTGTGATTAAATTAGCACGAGAAGGAAGCAAAGCACGAACAGTTCCATCATTTACTTTTTGTTCAATCATTGCAATTTGTTTGTTTTCCCCTCTTAATGAACCATCAGTGATAGCTAAGGGTGAATCTGTAAAGTAAGATTTTATTGAAATCAATATAATATATTTTATAAAACACTAATCAATTAATACAATATTTCATGCAAAACTCTTTTAAATAATAACAAAAAAATCCGAAAAAATAAGATTTTTAGTGGCAAATTTTTAAAACGGTTTTTCAGTAAAATAATTTTTTAATGAAAATATTGATATTTTCAAGAACATTTTTATAATAATTTAATAAAAAAAATAAATAATACTTTCATTTGCCACAATCGCTGCAATTCCTTCCTTATTACTTTTAGGAAGACGAAGCAATTCATCTGCTTTGCGTCTTTTAGTTTCTTCAACTGCCTTTATTACATGAGAAAAGCTGCTTCTTATTTTCGTATTTCGCCAAATTTTTTCACTAAAAAAGTTGTACAAATTATGTAAAATTTAAGCAGAGTAAAAAGTAAAAATAAAAGGTATTGTTGATTAGAGTAAAGATCAGAGTTATAATTTAAAGATTCAGAAGGATTTAATTTTGTTACATTTAACAATAAGCATATTAAAAAAATAATAAAAGTCATACGCTTTTTCACTGTTTTCTGGAAATGTATCATAATCATATAAAAACATGTCATGTGCTCTTTTCATTGACCGAAAAACATAATTGTGTAATGATTTTTCTTTAGCACTGAGCTGTTCCTTATTAGTCGAGACACTGGCTTCCCCTGAAACATCAAGTTTGTCAGTCGATAATGATACCATTTTCTAGCTTATGGTTTGCAATTAATGAAATCTAAAGTTATAATTTGCTATTAATTAATAAAAAATTAATATTCAACTAATTACAGTCATTAAATAATTTATAGGATTTATTTAGTAGGTCTTTTCTATTTTTACAATTTTTAAAAATTTCGATTTTGATGGACTGTTGAGCCCGAGTTGAGTGTCTTCAAAAATTGGGTCGATTGAGTCTTACGTACCTAATTCTTGACACTGATTTTGCAGATTTTGACAGGGTTAGTATTTTATGTTGTTTCTCATAATTTAAGAAAATGAGTATAAAATTAAAAAGTTTTACTGATACGATTTTGCGACATAAAAAGAAATCAATCCTTGCTGTTGCTGTAGCGATCGTTGCTGGGAACTCAATCAATTCAAAAATAAAGTTTAATTTTTTAGATATTTTTTTGTTATTTTTGTTTTTTAGAGATGATGAGCTTCGAAGATTTTATGGAGAAAAAGCAAAACAATTTGGTTCAGTACCTATTCATCCTAATCAAAAATTGAGAAAAGTTATTGTTCTCGTAAATAACGAAGCTAAGAGACGGAATTCTGCTAAAATATTTAATAAAAATTCATTACCTTTGCTTAATTTAGCTGGAATTGACGTTGATATTATAAATGTTTATTTTTTAATTTTACCAATTTTCTCAATAATTTGAGCTTTTTGAATAATGATTTTAAATTAAAAGATTTCAACACAATCTGAAATGGAAAATATTGCTCGAACTATTGACTATAAAGAAGCAGACTGTATATTTCTTGTCGGTGGTGATGGAACTGTTTGTCATGCTCTCAATGGAATTTTTCAAAAGGAAAAATTACAAGAACATCTTCCCATTGGTTTGTTTCCCGGTGGTAATCGGAATAAATCATTTTCAATGCTTGGATTTTTAAAAAAAAGTGTAGGTAAAATTAAATGGAAAAATAATTAAAAATATTTTTATTTTTTTAAAGATTCAAAAAACATTGTTCGCCTTTGTTGTGAAAGTACAATGGCTCTAATTGAGGGTAAACAAGAAAAATTTTATCCTATCTGTTGTAGAATAGACAATGTTTCTGACAAAGAAAAGAAGGAAAAAACTGAAAATGTTTCTTCATCAGTCTCCTTGCCTTCTGTCAATTATTTATTATCTGAAATAGCATTTGGATGGTTTGAACATTGTGAACTTAAAGCTCCTAAATTTTGGTGGATTGGGCCTTTAAATGGTTATTTCACTTATTTTTGGGAATTCTTAAAGGTTTATTATTTGAAATTTTAATAAAATAAATTTAAGATTTCACCAAAAACTCCAATACGCGTGGAAATTGTTTATGAAGAATTTTGTTCTGGTTGTCGTAAATGTATTGCAATGCCTAAAAATAATGCAAGTTTTCTGAGTTGGCTATTTGGGACATCTGAAAAAGCAGGTAATACATATAAGTATATCTTTTTATTTTTCAAAATATTTAGAATTTTGATCATTTTACTATAATTAAATTTTTTTTATCTAAAATATGAACTGCCTATTTTTATAATTTTTTCTTTTTTAAAATTATTATTTATTTTTATAATTTTAGATCCAAAATTAACAAAATTAAGTGAAAGGGAAAATCCTTCTTGTGGTGAGGTTCATTCTATTGCTGTTAGTGGAACAGATATTCGTTTAAATGTTGAACAGACTGAGGTTTTTTTCGTTTTTTTTTTTCAAAAAATATTTAAATAAAGATTTCAAGTAAATTAAAATTAAAAATTGTTGTAACAATTGGAATGTTAGGAACTTTAAGAGAAGCTTGGAGAAGAGCAAGGTCTGCTACAAAAAGTTTAGAGAAAAATTTAATTGTTGATAATTTTGATACGAATATTGAAGCAAAGAAGATTGTTTTACATTTTACTAATATTCCTGTTATTTTAAAATTTTGATTTTAAATTTTTAAAATTATTTTTAAGGAAAAATTGCGTAAATTGACTATTTCTGGAGAATGTTTTGATTTTTCTGATTATTTAGAAAAAGAAATAATTATAGAATCGATGCGTCAACCATTACAATTTTTTGTGCCGAATTTGACAGAAATTAAAGAAAAATGATTAAATCTGAGCATAAAAAATTGAATTTTTTTATTATTTTTAATTTTTGAATAAATTATATAATTAATTTTTTATTTAATTTTAGTCATTTATATTTTAAACAATTTATATTTATTAAATAAATTATCTTTTCTTATTATAATTAAATAATGCAAATAATACTTAATTATATAATAATTAAATTATACTAAAAAAAACTTTAATTTTGTGTTTAATATTAATAATGTTATTTAATTAATTTATTAAATGAATTAATTTAAATAAAAAAAGAGTAAAAAGTCCAAAATATTCCAACAATAAAATTAGGAGATATAATATTTTTACAAAGGAAGATTATTTTTGCTTTTTCGAGGAAAGGAATTTATAAAATTATTTAGAGGAGAGACACAAAGGATAAAAATGAAAGGGAAATTAATTACTTCTACTCATCACTGTAAATAAATATAAATAAAATATTATTTACTAATTTTTTAATTTATAATTCCAATTGTTTTTTCTTATTAAAAATATTAAAAAAATAATATTATTTTTCTTCACTTTTCTCTCACCGGAATATTTAACACAAAAACATTTGTTAAAATTAATAAAGAATTAATTGTATATATATTAGCATATATAATAACATTTAAATAAAAAAGGAATTTTGTGGGTGGAAATTTTTGGGCATGAAATTTTTTTAGTAATAAAAGAAAATTTAATAAAAACTAAAATGAGGAAAAATAAAAGAAATATTGAGAATTCTCAATTTGAAAAAAAACTTTGAAAATTTACATAAAAAAATATTTAAAAATGTTTTTTTAAAGAATTCTCTTCTTTATAATAATTAATTACAAAAAGATTTTTAAAAAATAATAAACTAAAAAAGAAATTAAATTTTTTGATTTTCTTTTTTTCTGAGGTGTTTATTTTATATTAAAAAGAAAGATATTCTTTTATTATGCCAAGAAAGAAAAGCAGCAACAAAAAAAGTAGTAATTTTGTAGAGATATTTATTTATTTATGTACATATTTATTTATTTATTTTTAAAGGAAAGAATTAATTAATTGAATCATCTCCAATTAATTTAAAAATGGGCCCTAAAAATTAAAAATAAATTATTTTAATTAATTTATTTAAATTATTTTTTACCAAAAAAGAAGAAGAATTATATATTCATCTTTGTTTGTGTAACAGTTATATTTAATTAAATATTATTTTAATTATTATTATCTTCTTCTCCTTTTAACATCTTCAACAAATTGCCATGATGGGAGTGATTCCTCACCACCAACTGATCCAGAAGCACAATAATTATTTCGAATGTAGTTTAAAGAACATTTATTTGTACTTTAAAAATATAAATATTTATTTATTTATTTATTTAAAATGAAGATTTGTAAATATAATAGGATGCTTTTAAAATTAAAAAATATATTTTTTTGTATATTTTATAATTAATTACTATATAAATTATTAAAGAAAATTAAAGGTTTTCTTTTTTAATTAAATATTGTTTTTATTATTTAATTTAATAACCTTTTTAATTAATTATAAAAATATTTTTATTTTTAAAAAATTAAAAAACATTTTTGGCTTCTTATTAACTTATTAAATATATTTATTTACTTACCAGCATTCCCAAATAATTCCTCGTCTCTTTCGTGTTGTTCCATTTCCCCCAATAATTTCAGAAATTGACGAAGAAGTACTACGCCTTGCACGAAATACCATTCCAGTATTTTTGTAATAATTATCATAAAGTTGTTCTAAAAAAATAAAATTATTATAATTTAATAAAGCCAAAGTTTAAAATATAATATTAATTAATTATTTATTTTTCCCCTTAAATATGTCCTTTATTTTTTATTTTTTGTTTTCGTCAATATCAACTTCCGTTTTTACCATTCCTCTCCCTCTTTATCAAGGCCTTTTTCTCATTAAAAAAAGGTAAGGAGTTAAATAAATAAATATTTATGTAATAAAAAAGTAAAAATAAATAAATAATAATAATAATAATAACAAAAAACAAAAAATAATAATTAATTATTTGAATAAGTTATTTGTTCTAATAATATAAAACTTTTGTTGTGTTTTCAATGTCAAGAACAGAAAAATTAAATAAATATAAATAATAATAATATTATTTTGTTTGTTTATATGCCATTCTTTAAATATTTTTTTATAAACTTTTTTGGAAAGAATAGAATGGCACGACCTGCCATTAATTTTTTTAAATATGCACTCTTAAAATATGTTTTTTTAATATAATAAGAGAAAATAAAAAGATTTAAGATAAATATATTTTTAATAAAAAAGAGAGTGATTAAAATAAATAAATATATTCTATAAATCCGTTAAAAATAAATTAAAATTGGTCAACTTTATTAATTGTTAGATATTTAATTTAATAATTAGGAGAATATCTAATATTTAAGAAAGGTTTTTATTAAAATAAAATAATAATAATTATTATTATTACCTCGAGTAGGTTGCATATATTGATGATTACATACTGTCTTTAATGCATTTATTAAAAGACGACCACTAAAAAAATAAATTAAAAAATTAATATATTTTTTAATTTTCTTTAAATATATATTTTTTGCAAAAGAAAAATAAAATACCAAATTCGGTGTTCTTCAGAATCATTTGGAAAAGGATTTTCATTTTCAGCATTTGCCATAATTGGAATAATTAAAAAAATAATAAATTGAAAAAATAAAAAGGAAGAAGGAAAATAATTATTTTTTAATTTTTGAAATTTTTTTGATGAATTTAAATTTTTTTTATTATTATTTGAAAAATAAAAAAATGAAGAAGAAGAAGAATAAAAATATTTTTGTTGTTTTTTTAAATTATTAAAATAATTATTAGAAGATATTTTTGTTGAAAATAAAGAATTAAAATAATTAGAGGATAATGGGGAAATTTTAGAAGTAAAAAACATTATTTTATTTTATTATTTATTTTATTAATCCCTAAAAGAATTATTTAATATTAAAATTAAATTTTAATTTTTATTTAAAAAATAAATTTAAATAAAATTTTATTTTAAAATAATTTACGTATTTCCGGTCTTTGTAATAATATTTAAATTAAAAAAATGTCCTTTTTTATTAATTATAAAGATTGCGTGAACATACAAAGTTTAAAATATAAAAAGGGCTTCAATAAAATTAAAAAATTAAAATTATTTAAAATAAAATAAAATAAAATATATATAATTATATAAAAAAGAGAGTGTATTTAAATAATTTTATTTAAATTTTGTCATTTTATATATCCGCCTTTTTTTAATTAATTTTATTTCCAAAATAAATTAAAAATATTAAATTATATGCAAATTAACTAATTTGGAAAAAGAAAAATTAAATTAAAAATATTAACTTATTTTTATAATTTAATTTTAAAAAATATCCCATCAGTTGAAAAAAGAAACAAGGCACGAGAAAAAAAATATTATAAAATTATTTATTAAGAAAATGAGAAGAAAAAGGTTTTGAGTGGGTTAAAGTTATGGGAAAAATATTTAAAAAATTTAAAAAAAAAAGTAAGTCCGTCATATTTTCAAAAGAAAACTTTTTAAAAAAAATTAAAAAGTCAAATTTTGTTTTTTAATTTTAATTAAATAATAATAATAAAAATGATTACGTAAAAATAAATTCACGCAAACTTTTATTTTAATTAATTAATTAATATTAAAAAAAAAAAGTGAAAAAAGACTAAAATAAATAAAAGTTTACTTTTTTTAATAAATTAAATAAAAATATATTAATTTAAAATTAATTAAATTAAAAAATAATTTAAGAGAATACTTTTATTGGTGTTTAATTATTTAGTAAATTTTAAAATAAATAAATAAATAAATAATATCAACTTGTTATTAGTAATATTTAAATATAAATAAATATATTATATTGGGCGGAGACTTAATAAAAAATTAGAAAAATAATAATATTATTTTTTTATAAAAGTACTTATAATTGGTTATATAAATATTCTTAAGAAAATTAAATGTCTCCAAACTTTGATATTTTTAAAAATTAAATGCTAACATTTAATGAAAAATATATATTTTAAATTAAAATACTTGGAAATAAAATTAAAAGAAAAAAGATTTTAATTTTTGAAGGAAAATAATTTTTAAAATTAAAAAATATTTAAATATATATTTTAAAAATTAAAAAAGAAACAGACCATTAAATTAAATAAATTTTAAAATAAAAATTAAAATCTTAAAAAAGAAGTTTAAATTGCCAATTTAAAGACAATTATTAAAATAACAAGAATAGAAATATATATTTAAATAAATGACATTTAAAAAAACTAAAAATTAAATTTTTAGAAAAAATGACAAATAATTTTGCAAGAAAATTAAATAAAAAAATTAATTATTTTAATATTAACATGCAAAAAATAAAAAAAATATTCTAAAAATAACTAAAAAATGATTATAAATTTATAAGAAAATGAGTATATTTAATTAAATTTAAAAAAATAAAAGACAAAAGAAATATTTTTGTGCAACATTTAATTAAAAAAATAAAATAAATAAATATACGTAATTATTATTTTGACGCAAAATTAAATCAAAATACAAAAAGATGCAATAATAAAAATTAAAAAAAATAAAATTTTTACTAAATTAAGAAAATACGTATTAAATTAAAATAAAATAAATTTAAAAAATAATTATTTAATTTTAGAAAATATATACTAATTTATATATATTTAAGTATTTATTTTTTATTTAATTAAAAATAATAATATTATAAATATTTTAATTTAATAAATTATTTTTATTTAATTTAAAAAAAATAATATTTTTAAAATTTATTTTTAGATTATGTCATTTTTAAATGTTAAAAAAATACATTTAAAAATATCATTTGTTAATAATAATAATATTTTTAAATAAATTCAATTTAATACTCAAATTACAAAATAATTATTTTATTAAAACCAATCCCTTCTTTCCTTTACTTTTCTCCTTTCTTT
The DNA here is from genome assembly GCA_015183035.1 of Meloidogyne chitwoodi. NCBI lineage: Eukaryota > Metazoa > Nematoda > Chromadorea > Rhabditida > Meloidogynidae > Meloidogyne > Meloidogyne chitwoodi. The sequence continues at coordinate 927,905 of JACZZP010000010.1, forward strand.
TCTAAAAATAAAAAAAGAAAAAATATCTAAAAAATGTTGCACTGTCTCAAAAAATAAATAAATAATTTAAATAAATTATAATTGAATAATAATACTACTAAAATTGGATATATTTATAAAACACGTGATAAAAATTAAAAAAATAAAAGAATCAAATTTCAAACCAAAAAAAGATTTTTTAAAAATAAAAAATAAAAATTGGGATCAATTTTAGCGGAAATAAAACTAAAATAAGAAAAATATAATTAATTAATTAATATATTTATTAAATCACACTTTTTTATAATATAAGTAAAAATTATTAATTAATTATTATTAAACTGCGCAAATTCCCCTATGGCAGAAATAACTGGAAAAAAATGAAAGGCAGAAGAAAAAGCTACTAAATTAAAGAAAAGAGAAAATTAAAAATAATATATTTTTTTTAATATTTGAAAAAATATTTTAAAAATTAATTAATATTTAAATAAAATATTTAATAATAAAAATAATATTTTTATTTAAATAATAATAATAATTATTATTATTATTTTAAATTTTCACATTTAATAAATTTTCAGACTTTCTCATAAAGAATATAAATTTAATAGAAAATGTCAAAAAAAAAGTAAAAAAATATTTAAAAAAATTTCACATAAATTCATGACTTTTTTTTGTTTGTTTTGTATATTAATTTAAATAAAAAATAATTAAAAAAAGTATGGGAATAAGCAACTTTTTTTTAGTTTTTATTTTAAATTTAATAAATAAAAATAATTTAAATTAATTAATTTAAAGAAAATTAGTAAAATAAATAAATTTTTAAAATTTCTTTGATTTTACAATAAATAAACAAATAAATATAAATTTAAATTTGCGCAACAAAGAGAGAAAGAAAGTATTTATTTATTTATTTATTTAACTTTTAAAAATTCCATCGGATAAAAATAAATAAATTCCTCAAATATATTATTGCCAAATAAATTAAAATAAATTATTTAAAATATCCTTTAATTAAAATATTTAAATTATATAATTAATTAATTGTCGGTCAAAAGAAGTGTTAAAGGATATATTATTATTATGGCTATTTATATTTAATAATAAAAATAATCTTTTGTGGATGAAAAAAAATTATTTAAAAAATACCAGTGACTAGACAAAATGCCAATAAATAAAAATATTTATTCTAAAAATGGCTAGACTTAAAAGTGAAAATAAACAAATAAGGAAAAATTAGAAAATAAAAAATAATTTAAAAAAGGAATAAATATAAAAAGATAAAATATTTTTTTATTTTATTTTTGACATTTGGCTATATAAATAAATATACTTTAATTCTTTTTTATACAGCTGACCACTTTACATATATTACTCAATAAGTAAAGCTTTTCTACCTAAAAAAATAAATAAAAATAAAAATAAAAAATTGTTTTTGTTGGTCACTCAAAAAATAAAAATAAAATGAAAATATTTATTTTTTATTTATTATTAATATTTTTCTTTGTTTTTATTTATTTTATCCAATAATACCTAATTATTATTTATTAAATATTATTTTTAGATAATTTGTGAGAAAAACAAATTAATAATTATTTTTTAAAAAATAAATAAAAATAATTATGTATTAATAATAATTCTAAAATTAATTTTTATTTATTTTTAACTAATAATTAAATAAAAATATTATAATTTATTTTATTTTATTATATAAATAATAATTATAATATTAATTAATTAGTGGTGGACTTTTAAAAGATTTTAAAATTTTAAAATTATTAAAAATGTTTTTTTTTAATAATTTACACTTTTAATATTTTCTAAAAATAGTAAAAATATTAAAAAATTTAAGCCAAAAAAATATTTAAAAAAACATTGTTTTTATTTTATGTTTTAATACTTCCTTTATTTTATTAGTCTAATGGATATATTTATTTATTTATTTTATTATTATTTTAAAAAATAAAAAATATATTTTAGATTTATTTAGAAAATAAATAAATAAATATATTATTATTATTTTAAATAATTTTTTATTTAAAAATTAAATATTTTTAAAAATAAAAAAAATAAAATTTTAATTTATATATTACAAATATGAAATATTTTTTAAATAATTTTTCTAAAAAAATTAGAGAATCTGCATTAAATAAAAATAGAAAAAATTAAAAAAAAGTTTAGAAGACAACTTTTTTGAAGGAATGCAAATTAAAATAATAATATTATTTTTAAATAAAAATATAAATTTATTTATATATTTGTCACATGTTATTTTAAAAATATAAATTTATATATTTGAAATTATTTATTTATTTATTTAAAAAAATAAAGTTTAATCTTTAAATTTATTTTATTTTATTTAATTAAAATTATTAATATCTAAAAAATTAAACAAAAAAAAATTTTTAAATAAAAATTTTGAGCTAAATATATAAATAATTAATTAATTAATTAAATAACTTTTTTAAAACAAAATATATTTATTTGGAGAATATTCGTGATCTAAATAATTTATTTATAAAAATGTTTTTAAAAGTGCCAATATTGTTTTTGTTTTTAATGTTTTTATTTTGAAAATTGTGTAACAAAAATAGCTTAGTTAGTAATATATTGGTGAAGGTGATGAATGAGAAAAGAATATTTAATAATATAAAATAATAAATAATTTAATATTATTATTTTTATTATTATTATTTAAATAATTAATATATTATAATAAAGTAATAATAATAATAATAATATAATTTAAAATTTATTTTATTTTTTATTAAAAAATAATATAAAATATATTTTTTATAAAATTATAAAAAATTAGTAATATTATTAAAATTAAATAATTAATAAATTAAAATAAATAAAATAAATATAATTTAATAATATTTTGTAAAAAAGAAAAACATTTAAATGCAGTCAAATAATAAATTATTTATTATTATTATAATATTACAAATAGTTAGTTTGGACAAAGATTAAAAAATAAATAATTTTAAAATAAAAAAGAATTGTTTTAATATTTTTCACAAACATTTTTTTATTTTTACAAAGAAAAAGAAAAGTGATTTCCGGTGCATTTATTTGCGTTTTAAATTTTTTTAATTTGTTTTAAAATTATTTTATTTAAAAATTGTAATAAAATAATTGATTATTTAAATATTTTTTATTTTTTAAATCAATTTAGCTATATTTTACTAATCTAAAAAATAAATATAATTTTTTTCAAAATCCAAATAAATATAAAATATTATTTTAAATTAAAAGATTAATTTAATTAAATTATAAAAAATAATAAGAAAAAGGAAGGGAAATGTTTTAAAAAAATAATATTATTTTTTTAAATAGCATTTATTAATAAATAAATAATAATAATTAATAAAAACAAATATTATTATTTAAAAATAAAAAATGTTATAATTTAATTAATATTTAAAAATAATAAGTAATATTCTTCTTTATTGCAAAAAACTATTCAGAATAAATATTTAATAAATTATTAAATAATTATTTCCTTTACTTTATAAATATTTTAAGTTTATTAAAAAATAATCAAATAAATACAAATTAAGTTCAGCTTTATTTAAAAAATTAATTTAAAATTTAAAAATATAAAATAATTAAATATATAATTTATATTTTAAATATTTAAGAGTTGAAGAAATAAAGAAATAATTATTTTAATAAAATAAAATTTAAATAACAGAAATAATAATTATATTTATATTTTAAAAATAAAAAAGCTCATTTATTTATTTATTTATTTATTTATTTGTGGCAATATTTGACAAATTAATTATTTATTTATTTATTTTTATTATTATTATTAAAATCTTTAATTGATTGTTCCATTTTTTGTCGATGTGCAATTCTAGTAACACCTAATGCTGTATATCTTGAACGATCAAAATATAATAAATCTGATCCTTTAATTTTAGAAAATGATAAATAATATTCTGATAATTCTAAAAATAAAAGCCATTCACAAACATCTAAATAAGTCCATTCTTTTATTGGTTTCTTAATATTTTATTTATTAATTAATTAATATAATAATTAATATTTACTTTTTTAAATTCTCCAGTTTTTTCAATTTCTTCATTTATTATTAAATCAATTTCTAATTAAAAAAAATAAAAAATAATAATAATAATAATTATTAAATTTACTTTTTTGTTCTTTATTAGGTATAATAGTTTGATGATTAGATAAAGATGAAGAAGGTTCTTCTTGATTTGAATTAATTGAAGAATTTTCTGATTGATCATAATCAACAGCTGGAATACGTAAAAATGTTCCTCCAATATTTTCTCTTTCTGGGCAAAACTTTAAAATAAAAAATTAATTTATTTTTAATTAAATAAAAAGAAATATTCCAAACATTTTTATTTAATAAAGAAGATGATTGTATATTATTATTATTATTATTATTTGTTTGTTGTTCAATTAATTGTTGACATAAAACATTAACTCTATGTTTAACAGGTAATGAATGAGGATTAGTAAAAGATGTTGCTATAATTGTTCCATTACTATTACTACCACTAATAATACCATTTCCTACTCCATTTTCACAATCTCCACATTCACTAGGTTCTAATGATGTTCTCGAAGAAGTATAACTTTTTTTAAATATTTATTTTTTAATTTTTAAATTTACCCGCTATCTTTTTTTGTTCCAATAAAACCACCAGGTGGAGAATGTGAAGAATTATTTGTTGAAATTTTTCCATTAGTTTGTCCAAATTTGGCTGAAGCACCACTAACATTTTCAAGAACAGATTCTCTTAGACTAAGACCTTTATTATATCTACTTATTCCTCCTTCATTATTATTATTTTGTTGTTTTTGTTGTTGTTGTTTATTATCTTCTTCATTATTATTATTACCAATAGATATATTATTAACTATTGTTTTTGAAGCTAATAAATTGTTACAAATTTCTTCATTTCCACTTCCACTACTTTCACTTGTTTCTTCAACAATTTTTACTTTTGAACGTCTTCTAGCTAATGCTGAACGTAAATCAGAATTAAAATCTGTTGGTGGTAATATTTTATTATTTTCTTTTTTATTTAAATTTTGTTGTTGTTGTTGATTATTTTCATTTTTAATAGAAGAAGAAGAAGAAAGTTGTTGTTGTTGAACAGGTCTTAAACGAACAGAACGAAGAGTTTCAGCACTAATACCTACAACACCACTACTTGTTGTTGAAACTAAATAATTATATTTTATTTTTATATAATTTAAATTACCAGAATTTGTTTGTTCAGAAGATTGTTTTTTAGATTGCTTTTGAATTGATGAAGAAGAAGTAGATGGTTGTGAATAACGTTGTAATAAATTAATTGGGGGTGGTGGAGGTGGAGCAGGTGGTCCTACAAAAATTAATTAAAAGGAGGAATTTATTTTTAAAATAATTATTTAATTAAAATATAATAATAAAATTAATTAAAATTAAATAGTATAGTACCATTATTATTATTTTTATTAATTTGTTGTTTTGTTGGAACAACAACAGTAGAAGCATAAATTGGAGCAGAAGAAGAATTTTGAGGAATTTCTTCTTTTTCTTCTTCTTCTTCTTTAAAAATAACAGAATTTTTCCATAAACTTTGTGGAGGTGGGGGTGGAGGAGTTTTTGGTCTTAAAATTATTTTATTATTATTTAATGATGAATGTCCTCCCTCAGAATAAATATTATTATTTCCTTCTTCTGTTAATTGTAAATCAGGTGTTGAAATTGAATTTTTTATTAAAGAATTATTATTATTTAAATCATTTATTGAAGAACGAACACTTTGTTGTTTACGGCGTTTCATTTCAGCTACTTTAAAAATTTAAATTTTTAAAAATTAAAATTTAAAGTATTTACCAGAAGTAAACTTTTTTGGTATTCCAATATTATTATTTTCAATATTATTATTAATTTGTTGTTTTTGTTCATTACTACTTGATTGTTGTATCATTAAATGTTCTAATTCAGCAGCAGAAATACGACGAACAGATTTAGTTAATTTAACAGAAGCACAACGAGTTTGTTGTTGTTTTTGATTATTATCAATAATAGGTATAAATGTTAATTGTTGTTGAGGAAAAGTAATTGAAGAAGAAGAAGAAGAAATATTATTATCATTACAAGAATTATTATTATTATTAGAAGAATAATAATTATTATTATGAACATCTACAGCTAATAAATAAATAAATAAATTAATTAATTTAATTAATTAAACTAACCAGCAGTAAATTGTGAAGATGAATGTCTACCAAAAGAAAGTGTTGTTGATGGATCACGTTGTGGAGGAGGAGGAGGAGGAGGTGAAGGTGGAATATTATTTGTTAGATTTCCTACATTGTTGTTAAGTCTAGGTACTAAAATAAATAAATAATATTTGAAAAAATAATTTTTAAAATTATTTTATAATAATAAATAAATATAATTATTAAAATATTAAAAAAATACCAGAATGATTTCTTCTTCCAACTGTTGCATAATTAGATGCTGAACTTGCATAAATTTGTTGTTGTAAATGTTGTGTATTTAGTAATTGTTGTTCTCTTGCCAAAAGATCAACATTTATTGTTACTACTTTTAACTAAAAATAAATTATTTATTAAAATATTTATTTATTTATTAACTGTAATTGTATCTCCACATTGATGTATTAATTCAACAACTTGTTCATGACTTGCTGATTTAACATCTACACCATTTATTTCTAATAAAAAATCTCCAGGTCTAAGTCCAGCACGCATAGCCATTCCTATTTATTTAATTTAATTATTAGGGTTAACTTCTCCTACAATATTTAATTTATCTCCAATATTTTTCATTTTTTAAATTTAAATTATTTAAAAATAATTGCCTTGCATATCTACTCCTTCAAAAAATTGAAGTGCTGGAATTGTTAATGTTGGACGAAAATCTAATTGCATTGAATCTGCATCTAAAAAATTAATAATAATAATTATTTAACAATATAATAAAATAATTTACATCTTGCCCCACGAAGTATAAATCCAAAACCTTTTGGACCTCTTGGAATTACTAAAATTCGTGGTGTATTAGGCTCAAATCCTGGCTGTTGGTGTTGAACTGTATTTGCAGGAATTTTTCTTAAAGTACCATATTCACTTGTTGAGTTACTCATAATAGAAGGATTTTGATTATTTATTGTATTACGAATCTTTAAAAATAAATAAATAAATATAATTAATTAAATTACTTGTTGTTGTTGTTGAATATTATTATTATTATTAGAAGAAGAAGAAAGTCTATGTAAATGGCTAGAAGCAATTGTAGATGAAGAAGAACAATGTGAAAGTGAACGTCTTCGTAAAATACTTCCATCTTGAGAAATTGTTCTAGTTGAAAGTCTACGTCTTGTATTAAGTGTTGGAGGTTCAAGAAAAGGAACTAAATAAAAAAATAAATAATTATTAATAATAATTTTAATGAGAAATTAAACATATTTTTTAAAAAAATTTTATTTTAAAAACCTTCTCTTTTAAATAATATATTATTATTATTATTATTTAATTTATAATAACAAATTGGTTGATTATAATTATAATTATTTGTTGATGATAAAAATAAAAACATTGAAGAAGAAGAATTAAAATATTGTGGATAATAAGGAGGTAAAAAAGGAAAAGAATTATAATTAAAGGAAAACATTATATCAATTTATTTAAAAAATAAATAAAAATATAATTTATTTTCAAATTAAATATTTAACAATTTATTATTATAAATTTAAAAATAAATTAAGTAAAAGTTTTTAAAAATAATATATTCTTCTTATTTTATATTATTTTATTTTTTTAATTTATTTTTCACCAAAATAATTTACTTGTAATAATTCTCTTCTCTTCTCTTATTTTTCCATTCGGTGAATTAGCTAGCTATGTTCTCTTGTACTAATTAATCCAATTTTCTTCACTCATGATGGATACTCAAAATTAAATTAAAAAAAGAAAAAAAAGATTAGGATTGAAAGAACGTCATTAATCCGCGCAAAGATTTTATTAAAGTAATGGAAATAGTATATAAACATATAAAATGACTAAAAAAATTTGTTTGTCACAGTACCGGAAAATCGGCTGTAAAAAAATTATTGAAGCAGATAGAGAAAAGAGAGAAAAAGAGAATTTATATGATTTGGAAAAAAATTTTAAATAAAATAAAAATTAAATTTTATTGAATTAAAAAATTTTAAAAATTAATTTAATAATTAAAAAATAATTTTAATTTTTTTTTAATTTTTTCAAATTATTATTAATTATTTTTTTCTCATTCAATTATAATAATTCGGGTGAATGAATAAAAGAACACGGAGATGGCACACAAATTATTCGAATAAAAAGAAAAAAAACAAAAATCAAGGATTATTAATAAAAATTATATTTAAAGAAAAGTAGAACAAATAAAAAATAAAAAAATTTAAAAAACTTTTTAAATAATTATTTAATAAATATTTTGCTTACCAACACTCTGTGGGGAATGACCAAGAATAACATTAGCTACAGACATATTTCCAACAATTTGTGCTACCTGAACAGCTGTTTGACCATTTGCATTAATTAATGCTGGATCAGCACCTCTATATAATAATAATTGTGAACATTCTACACGTCCATTAACAGCACAAACATGAAGGGGAGTATTCCCATTTATATTTTTAAAATTTATATTTGCCCCATAATAAATTAATTGTTCTGTATGTTTACATAATCCATTTTTACAGGCCTATAAAATATTTATTAAATTAAATATCTAATTAATTTACTTGATGTAAAGATGTATTTCCATGCATATCTACAATATCTAAATCAGCTGCCTCAGCCAATAACATTTCTGTTACTTCTGGATTAGATTCTGTATTAAGCATATTATAATAAAGAGGCTTAAATTAAATTAATTAATTAATTAATTTAAAAATAAACTAAACAGTTAATCCAATTAAATCTTTATAATTAGGAGAAGCACCCAATTCAAGCATAACACGAACATTATCAGAAATTGAAAGAAATGCTGCTTTATGCATTCCAGTCTGTGTATAATTTAATTAAATTATTTATTTATTTTAATTAATTAATATTAACCTGTCCTTCAGTATTTCTAAAATCTAAATGTGCACCACCCCCAACTAATTGAACAATTATTTGGCGACTATCTGGAATACCAGATGCTAATGTAAGAGGAGTTTCTCCATGAGAATCATGAAAATTAGGATCTAATCCTTGTTGGCATAAACGATCTAATTTTTGAATATTTTTTTGTTGAATAGCCTCAGAGAATTTACGTAAATTATTTTTAGAATGAACAGAACGAAGTGTTTTTTCATCTAATCGAAGCATTTTATAAACTCTTTTCTTATATTTTAACTTTAAAAATATATTTAATTATTAATTTATTTTAAATTTACTTCAACATAAGGAGCACAATCATGAAAAGGATAATCACGTAAAGGTCTATCATCTAATAAAAATTTCCCAGCTCTACCATCACAAGGAGGTAGAAAAAGGCCGTAATTAAAAGATTGATTTAATTGTTGTGGTAATGATTCAAATAAACGTTGTTTTATATCCCAAATAAATTCATCTAATTGAACAGATAAACATTTCTTTAAATTAATTAAAATTAAATTTTAATATTATATATATGTACTTAAATTATAATAAATATATAAAGCTTTTCTAAGTAATTTAATTAATTAATTAATTTATTTGCCTAATATTTATATCTCTTATAATTAATTGAAAAATAATTTTAAAAATAATAATAAAAATTTTTTTTTAGAAAAATAAATAAAATTGTTCAAAATTAAGCAAAAAAATAAAGTTAAAGCAAAGAATAAATAATATAATTTATGTAAAAGTAGTTAAGTTCAAAAAGTCAACTCAAAAATGTGCTAACTATTTTTAATAGTGCAGCAAAAATAAATTAGATAAAATTTCGCAAAAATGTGCAAAATATAAATATAAAAACTTAAAAAATTAAATAAAAAAACTTGTTTAATTTTTAAATAAATTATTTATTTAAATTGTTGCTTATTTATTTTATAAAAATAAATAATTAAGTAAAATTATTTTTTTTTCTTTTAATAAAATAATGTTTATTGTTAGCTTGTTTGTTTTTATTAACTAAAATTTATATAAAAAGAAAATGCCCAGAGGCCAAAAATAAAAAAAATAAAATAAAATGCCATGAATTAATTGGAGGTGTTGGAGGAAGAAAAAAGAAAAATTATAAAGAAAAAAGTTGATTTACTATATTACAAAACACTTGACTATATTATTTAGATAATAATGATGGTAAAAAATAAAATTAATAATAATAATAATAATACTATACCACACATAGATAATACTACCTATATTAATAAAAGCTAAAAATAATTAAATTATTGGGAAAAATAAATAAATAAATTTAAGAATAAATATATTAATTTTAAAAATAAAAATAACCTGCATTTGTAGTTCAGGTACATAAATTTGTAAATTAATAGGAGAATCATTAATTCCTAAAGTTGAGGTTGTATCAGTTCCAGATTCTACTATTTGCATAATTCTCTGATTTTCATTTGTTTTACTTAATAAATCATCATTATTTCCAATTTGAAGTGAAAATGAAGGAGATTCACTACCAGAGGAAGAAGAAGAAAAAGAAGAATCAATTGGTAAAGAAGAAGGAATTATTGTTGTTTTTGTTGTTTTTAAAGGTTCAAAAGAAACACCGGAAATTGTTGATGTAGTAGAATTAAGAAATGAGAGAGAATTTGATGAATTTTGTTGTTTTTGTATATTCATTTATTTAAATATAATTTAATAAATTATTCTTTTTAAATTTAAATCTAAATTTTATATTTATTAAATTGTAATTTTTAAAATTAAATTTAAATATTAAAATTGCTAAAATATATAAATAAGAGGTAAAAGGCTAAAATATAATAATAATAATAATAATAAATATATAAAGTAGATAAAAATATTACCAAAATTTTAAATTAATAATTTAAAAAATAAATTAAATTATTTTTTAAATAATTATTTTTAAGTTGGAGAATTTATTTAAATAGATAAAAATAGTTAAATTGTTAGCTAAATAATGGAAAAGTTAAAAAAAAAGTTTAATTATTTATTTATAATGTAAAAGAGATCCAATTAAATTGATAAAAATTAATTTTATAACAAAAAAATAAATTTAAAATAAAATAAAAACAAGTTTATTTATTTTTTGCAAGAATACCTTAAATCCTTAAAAATTATTTATTTTTTAAACAAAGTATTAAAATATAAACGAGAGAAAATCATTAAAAAAATAAAATTTATTTATTTATTTATTTATTTGTGCGGGTAAAATAAAAAAATGAATATGAGATTGACTTCTTTAAAAAAAGCGATAAAAATCTGTTGAAGGTATAAATATATTTTGTTATTGGAACAAAAAAATGTTATTTAAAATAAAAAAATAATTTAATAAAATTATTACAAGCAAGAAATATATATTTTTTTATTATTAAATTAATATAAAAAACGTGTGAAATTATTTTTTAATAAAAAGTAATTTTAATGGATATTTTAAATATTATTAATTAAAGATAAAAGATTATTTGAAAAAAAAATAAAAATTAAATAAATAAGGTAGTAGAATGTGATGGATTAATAATAAAATGAAATATTATATTAGATGGAAAAGGTTATAATATATTTATGTTATAAATGATATAGATATTCTAAAATAATATTATTTTATAATAATTAATTAATTAATTAATATATTTAAAAATATTAACGAATGATCGTACCAATCCTGGCTCTAAACATAATAGCTAATTTTAAAATATTTTAAAACTTTTTTCAAAATAAATAATAATAATAAACTAATTAATTTATTTTTAAATTCAAATTTTTTAATAAAATCAATTAAAAAAGAACATAAAATATAAAAAGATAATTTTTCTTTTTTTTTTTATTTAGATAAACTCTAATAAATATATATTTAATTCTTTTTATTTATTTAATGTTGTCCTGTCCAGGTTTTACAATTACCAGAATTTTTTTTTTTTTTTTTTGCGATAAAAAAAAAGAAGAAAAAAGCAAATGTAAAATATATTTATATTAACAGAATTATCAACACGCGCTTTAAAAATTAAAAAATAATAAAAGCACATCTCTCTCCTCTCTCTTAAAAATAAAAAGGAGGTAATAATAAGTACTCAACATTTGGGGAAAAAAAAAGATTTTTTGAAGAAATTTAGTTGAATATATATATTGGATAATTACTTAATTAAATAATACAATTTTAGATAAAATAAATAAAATATATTGAGTGGTCAAAGAATATTTTTTTTAATTTTTGAAAATTTAAAAAAATAAATTAAAAAAGAAAGAAAATAAAATAATAAAAATATTTTTTATAAATTAATTAATTACTAGCGTTTGATAAGCTTTAATAGAAATATTTTTAATAAAATAATTTTTATTTTAAAATTTTAATTATTATTTTTTAAATTTAGTTTTCTAGAAGAAAATAAATAAAATAATAAAAACACAACCAAGAGAAGAAAATGTTTTGAATAATAAAAAGGACAGATAATTGCAACAATAACAACAATTCCTTTTTTCTTTTTGCAATAAATGATACTTTTTTAAAAAGAAAATAATATTTATAATTATAAAATTAAATTTATTTTTGTAAATAAAAATATTTAAAATTTAATATTTATTTTTAAAATATAAAAATTTAAAATATTAATATTAAATAAAAATTTATCAAATTTTCTTTATTTGTCATAATTTGACAAAAACTCTTATGCATTAAAATCAAAAAAGTTTGGCATTTAAAAAAAAAGAATAATTTTTTCCTTTAAATTTTAAATATTTTTTTTAATTTAAAAAAGAAATGTAAAAGAAGGTAGAACATTTTTTATTTTCTTTTAATTTTATTAAATTAATTAATTTTCTTAAAAAATAACCAAAAATGGTAGAACAGTATAAATAAACTATTTTTATTATTTAATTTATAATATATTGGCCAATAATTTGTAAAAAGAGAAAAATAAAACGAAAATGCGCAATAAGCACTTTTTTAATGGAAAAGTTTTTATAAATAATAATAAACTTGTTTTTTATATAATTTAAAAAATAAATAATTATTAAATTAATTTAAAATTAATTAAATATATATTTCTTTAAATTAAAAAATATTTATTTATGTAAATTATCTAAATAAAAAATGTCAAATTTAATTAATTTTATTTATTTATTTATTATTTGTTAATAAATAATCGATTCAAAGGCGATGGCGCAACATCGGGATATAAAGAAAAAAGCTAAGGGGAAGTGGGGCAACACAAATATAACTTTTTATTTATTTTATTTATTTAAAAGCTGCGGGAAGTGTAAGGGGGAAATTGTGTTTAACATTTTATATTTGCGTGGAAGTAGTTTTGAATATTATTTATTTATTTGGGGAGTTTTTAAGAAAAAAATAATAATTTAAAGTGGACAAAGACCGGTCGTCAAGAGAAGTAAAAAAAAAGAAGTGGAAAAAGTAGGGATTATTATTTATTTATATTAAAAGAAGGAGGGAATGATCGGCCCAAAGAAGTTTTGTTGTTAAAAGAGAGAATAATAATAATGGACAAGTCAAAAACTAATCGAGTGCTTTTTCGGTAAAGGAGGAATTTTTTTTGGCAAGAGGGCCTCTTCCCCCAATTCTCGTATTAAACACAATTCTTTTGAATTTAATTTCTTATTTTTTACATACTTTTAGACTTTTCTTTTTGTATTTATTTATTTTTATATTTTAGCATTGCGCATTGCTTGTGAGGGATTTATTTGGTCAGTCAAGCGAGTTTACTTTTGTGTATTTATTAGACAGGAAAACGTTAAAGATAATATAGTAAAATATAGAAAATTAAGTTTTGTTGGTAAAATAAAAATTTAAAGAGAAATATTATTGAAAAAAGAGAAAGAAATATATTTTGGTAGTTGATTATTAATTAATTAATTTTTAATAAATAAAATTATTTTTATTTGAAGAGAAATTAAATTATTAATATAAAAAATTATTATTGTAACTTTAAAGTTAAAAAAATAAAATTAACAAATTATGAACAGATTTAGGGAAAGTGTTCTCTTCTGGTTATATAAATATAAATTATATTAATTAATTAATTAATTAATTTTGTGTAAAATATAATATATAAAAATGTACATTTATAAGAAGAATATTTTCCTTATAATAAGCCTTTCTTAAATTTCTGTTAAATTATGTTTTTAGTAAATAATAGCTAATTAAAATAGTTAATTATATTTTTATATTTAAATTTATGTAAAAAAGACTTTTCTTCTGACTGGCCATCATCATCATTCTTCTGTCCATTCCCCTCAAAAGTAAACCAACTCCCCTGCGCAAGTATTTTCTCTGTTAGTATTCGCTGTAAGGGCTTTCTCAGCCTACAATCTCAGGGGAAAAATAGGAGACCGACCTTGTATTCAACATCGATCGGTTTTATAGTGAAATGCAAATATTTTGTTGTATTAGATATAAAAGAATTTAAAGGTATTTTATAAAATAAAGAAAAAATAAATATTAAAAATAAATTGTTTTAAATTAAAATAAAGCTATGCAAAGATTAAAAAAATAAATAAAAAGAATTATTTATAATTTTTAACAAAATAATGATGAAATAATAAGAGGTAATATTATTACCATTAAAGAATTAATTCCTAATATTAAATTTTATATAATTTTTTTAAATTAAATTTATTTAAATAATCTTTTTATTAAAATTCCAATAAAATATTATATTTGATAATTAATTAATTAATAATAAAAAGAAAGAATTAATTAATTAATTAATTAAAATAACATATTTTTTTTGGAAAATAAATGAAAAGAATTTTTGATTGAAAATCTTTTAAAAATAAATATTAAAAAAAAATATTTATTGAAAACTTTTAAGTAATTATTATTATTAAAAAATATATATTAAAGTAAATAATTATTTAAGAAAGGTTATATTAAAGGGAAAAATAAATTAATCTAAAATGCAAAGATTTGACATTTCTTCTTTTTTATTAAAATAATAATAATGATTTTCTAGAAAAATTTAAAATTTAAAGGTTTTTAGTAAATATATAAATAAATAAAAGATGACTATTAAGAGTTTTTTGGTAGAAATATTTTTGGGCAAAAAATCTTTTTTAAAAAAAAAGAAAAATGAATAAGCATTTTTCGCCATCACATAAAATAAAAAAATATTTTTAAAGGCTTGTAATAAATGAAAAAATAATATTGGTAAAAAATGATCAAAATATGCCATTAAATATTTTTGGATATTTTTTTAAATGAATGAATCAAAAAAGAATTTTATATTATTTTTTTTTCTTTTTTTTTCAAAATTATTAGAATTTAATTTTGTTTGTTTATTTAAATGAGGGGGCTATTTAATTATTTTTATAAAAATTGGAGAATTATTTAATAATTTTATTTTAAAAAATAAATAAATTCCCTCAAAATTTTCCAATTTTAGAAAATAAAAAAAAATAATTTTGACAAAATTTGCACTCAATTTAGAAAACTTAAATTGAATTAAATATGTAAAACATTTTATATTAAATTAAATAAAAACATTTTATTTTATTCAAGGAAAATAAAAAATAAATTATTAATTTATTATAAATAAATAAATAAATACTTTTCCTAAAAATATATTTTACAAGTTTAAAAGAATTTTGCTGTTCCTTGGCAACTGAAATTTTTATTATTATTTTTTTAATTTTCTTTTTTTAAATTATTAAAAAAATATAAAATTAAATATTATTAAAAAATAATAACTCTTTAATTGTAGTTTATTGGGTTATTTTTATTTAAATTATTTTCAGAGATATATAAAATTGATTTAAAATTGGATTATTGGCAAACAAATCTTAGATAGAAGAGAGAAAATAAATAAATATTTTAAGTAATATAAATCCTTTATTTGGTTTTATTTTTATTTATTATCTCAAATTTCATTTTATTTTAATAAAATAAATAATTAAATTAAAAAAGAAAAAAGGTAAAATTGGCATACCGGAAATTAAAAAATAAATAAATAAAATTAATTAATAAAAATAAAAAACTTTATAAAATTACAAAAAAAATGACCGAATTTAAATTTTCTTAAAATCAATTAAATAAAGAAAAAGTGAAGATTTGAATGTGAGATGAAAATAAAATAAAAAGAATTTAAAATATAGAGGGGAAAATGTAAATTTGTTTTCTCGGATTTATTAGCTTTTCTTTTCTTTTTTTTTAATTTTTATAATTATGAGAGAAAAATAAAATTATTATTTCTGATTTTTTAATAAAATTAAAAATAGGGATAAATATAAAGAGATATAATTATTTAATTAATTAAATTTAAATAATATTATTTTTATAAAAATTAAATAAAAATAAATAAAAATCTAGTTTTATATTAAATAAATAATTTCTAAAAAAAAACTCTTCTTTCCTTTCGATATTTGATGGATACCAATTAGTTTAATTAAAGAAGAAGAAGATAAATAAATAAATATAAATACTTGTACTGAATTTAAGAGAAAATTGATGTTTTTTTTTTAATAAAATATAATTAAATGAGAGAATATTTTAATAAAAATAATATTTATTTAAAATAATTATTAATTTATTTTATTAAATATTAAAATAAGTGGGTGATAATAAAATTAATATTTTTAGATAATTAATTAATTAAATAATTTTTTAAAAATTATTTAAAATTAAATTAAAATAAATTAATTATCTGAGTACATTATAGGCAGCAAATAGTTGTTGAACATTTTGCATTATTAAAAAAATAAATTATATTTTTTAATTAATTTTAAAATTTAAAATAATTTAATTATTTCAAAGTGTGGATAAAAAAATTATAAATTAATTAATTTAATAAAATTAAATATATTTTCCCTATATAATTAATAATATTTATTAAATATTTAAAATATATTTTATTTTTGTTAGTCAACTGAGATAATTAAAATAATATAAAGGTTAACTTATTATTTTTATTAATAAATAAATAATTCTTTTTTAATTTTAACAAAAATTATTAATTTTGTTTTTTATTCCAGCTGTGAAATTATTTTTTTTTTCCTTTAAATATTTAAAGTTAAAATTTTTAAATTTATTACTTTTATAATTTATGTTTTTATTTTTTAAATTAAACGGCAAAAGTTTTTTATTATTTTATAAATAATTATATTCTCATTATTTAAGATTGTCAACTATAATATTTAATTCACCTTGGTAACGAATATATTAATAATATAATAATTATAATAAATCCCCCCAGAAATAAATAAAACTAATTTTATTTTAAATATTTATTATACCTTTAAACTTTTTTGTCTTTTATTTATTTATTTTCTTTCTTTTTTTTTAATATTTTTAAAAAAAGTATTATATCAAATTAATTTATTCTTTTTTTGTTTTTAGTAAAATTATCAAAATAAAAAAATAGAAGCAAATCCTTGTCTTCTTTATAATTATTTTCTAAATAGTTAACTAATAAATATATACAAATGAAAATTAATTTTAAATATACAGAAAAGACTAAAAAAAATAATATTTAAAATAATAGCTTTTAATTTCTTTATTATTTATTAAAATATTAAAAGAATAAAAGATCTTTTTCTTTTTTATTTACTTAAAAGAACATATGTATGTATATTAATTTACAAAAAATATAATATTAATATTTTATTTATATAAAAAAATAATTAAAAATAAAAATATATTTTTTTATTTTAAAAACTTTTAAATTATTTAAAAAATTAAAAAAAAAATTTTAATTTTATTAAATTTTACAAATTCTAGGAAATAAAAAGGAAATAAAAAATATAAAAAATTATATTTTTGCAATTTTTTTAATTTTAATAATTTATTCATTGTATATATTGCACAGTTTTTATATTATTTTAACAAAAAAATTTAAATTATAGAAAATTTTAAATTAAAATATTTATTTTAATTAATTTATTTTTTAATATTTTAATTAATAAGGGATTTAAATGGAAGAAAATTTCTTATTTTTTATATTTTGCTAAATTAAATATTATTTTTCAATTAATTTAATTCTTTTTTTAAATAATAATATTACTCAATTTTCTTCTTTTTAATTTTTGATCTTTTTATTTACTAAAAAATAAACATCTTATTATTTTTAAAAAACTCAGAAAAATATTAGTCACTTTATTTTTTAAAGAATTTTTATTTTAAAAAAATATATTTAACCAAAATTATAATTTTTTAAATAAATAAATATAATTAATATTTTTTAAATTAATTATTATTTAATAAACTAGTCTTCTTCTTCCTTTTAAATAATAATTAAAATATATTTAATCTCTGAACATTTTAATAAAATTAATTAATTAATTAAATATTCCCTTCTATAATTTTGATAAAAATAAAATACTTAAATAATTTATTAAATATTATTCTTTTTAAAAAGAAAAATAAATATTTAAAATGTTTTGATTTTTTAAAAATTAAAAATAAAATATTTTCAAGTGTTTTTATTTTATTTATATATTAAATAAATATTATATTCATTTCATTTTTTTATTTTCTAAAAATATTAAATAAACAATCCAAATTTAATTTTATAAAAGTGGCCGCCTTTCCTCTCTCTTTTTTAAATTAAAATATATTTATTTATTTAAGAGTATAATATTATATTTAATCTAATTTTTAGTTAAATTGTTTCGTTTAAATATTTTTTTAATTTTATTCTCTTTAAAATATATTTTATTGATAAAATTTATCAAATGGATTTTACTAAAGATAAGGAAATTAAATATTATTTTCTCAGAAAAGTCAAAAGAATTTAAATAAATAAATTAGAATGATTATAATTAATTTAAAAATAATTAATTTATTAATTATTTATTTTCTCTAATTCTTTCTAAATTTAGAATATATATAATACACCTGCTTTTATAAATAAATAATAAATATATTAACTCTTAAAAATAAAAATACTTTATTTATTTATTTATTTTTAATTAATCACTTATAAATATTTTTATTTTATTTATTTATATAATTTAATTATATAATATTAAATAGATAATTAATTATTTAATTTATTTAAATTAAATTAATTTATTAATAATTATAATATATTTAATTAATTTTATTTTAATGGATATAAAAAAATATTTAAATATTCTTTATTTCTCTTTTTTTAATTAATTAATGTCTGTTCGTCTTCAAAAAAGCTCAACATTGTGTACTTCACAAATAAATAATTCTTCTCAATTAAAACCTTTATTAATGGCACAAAATTCTTCTCTTGGAGAGAATTTATCTTCTCAAAATATTTATTTATCTTCTTCTTCTTCTGAGGTAATTTTTAAATTAATTAATTAATATTTATTTAAATTATTTAAATTAAAAGAATCGATCACAACAAAATCATCTTGCCCCTCCTCCAATTGCTCCTGATAGTCCTAGACCACAAAAAAGTGAACGTATGTTTCTTATAAATAATTAATTAATTAATTAATTATTTTTTAAAAGAATCTCCATTAGCCTCTGTTGGATTAACAATTCCTTTGCCAAATGCTGGGGCTAATACAAACAAAAAATAATTAAAAATAAAAATATTAATTAATTAATTAATTAATTCATTCATTTTATTTTAACATAAATTAAATTTTAGAAAATAAATAATTCTTTATTCACATTAAATCTTTTATTATTTAATAAAATATAAAAAATTAATATATATTTAATTTATTTTTATAATTTAAAATTATTTTAAAAGAATCCGACTTTTATGAGAAAGTCTAAGTGATTATTAAATAATGATCGGTAATTATAGATTTACCCATTTTTTAAAGAAAAATATATTATCGAATTTATAAACTAATCTCTCTATTAATTAATTAATAATTTATTTATTTATTTATTTTAAAAGAAGACAATGGCTGTATATCTTTGCTGTTTTATAAGCTTATTTATATAGAAAGTCTTTGTTTATTTAATTAATTTAATTATTTTTTAGAAATCAAAAATTATTAAAATAAAAATAATTATTTTATAAAACAATTAAAAATTGACAAAATAACTTTTCAAAAAATAAACAAAAAAATATATTTAAAAAATCATCTTAGTAAGAAAACTAATTACCTTCAATTGAAGTATTTAGTTAATAAATATTTATTAAATTAATGTTTTTTTACTATATTTCCTTTAAAATTAGATTTTTATTAAATTTTTATTTTTTTATATAAAATAATTATTAGGAATTAATTTAAAAAATATTTTAAAATATAATTTATTTATTTTTAAATAAAATAAAATTCCGAACATTTTATAAATAATATTAAAATATATTTAATATTTAAAATATTTAAAAAATAAATTAACATTTCTATTTTTTTAAAGAAATAACTTTCTATAAAAAAAAAGAATTTTATTTATTTTCAAGTTGTTTTTTTAAAAAAAAGTTATTTTATTTAATAAAACAGGTGTGCTATAATAAAGAATTAAATAATATAATAAATACATTTATTTATATAAAAAAATATATTATTTATTTTTTCTGCCTGAACAAAAATTAACTGACCTATAAAATCATTTTAAACATTTTTAAAGAAAAGATATATTTTTTTTAAATATTTTTACTATTTTATTTAATTTATGAAATAAATATAACAAACAAAAGTTTTATTTTTTATTAAAATTAAAAATAAATATTTTATTTAAAAAATACTTTTAAAAACAAAATTTATTTAATATTATTTCATTTTATAAATAAAAATATTATTTTTTCTTTTTTTTCCTTCTGTTTTTGACATTTTTTAGTTAAAGAATTATTTTATATATTTTGTGACAATAAGAGCTTATTTATTTTCTGTTTTTGACTTTAAAAAATAAAAATATTTTATTTTTTAAAATATTATTTATTTATTATTAATTCTTTCAATTGACTATGCCAATTTATTTTAAAATAATTTTCCTCTTAAAAAATAAAAGACTTGATGCTTTACTTTTTATTTTAAATAAATGAAAGTGCTTCTCTTTTTTATTTTATTTTTAATTTTTTTTAATATTTTTAAAAATTTAAATTATTTTTTAAAATGTCAAAAATAGTTTTACCAAAAAATATATAAATCAATAAAATAAATTAAAAATAAATTTTGGTCTATAATTTAATGCTTATTTAAAAACAGAAAATTCAAAAAGGGAAGTGAATAAATAAATAAATAAAAAGAAGAAAAAGCAAAATTAAAATTATAAAAATGTAAGAAAAGATAAAAAGTGAAAAATTTTAACTATTCTTTTTTTTCTAAAATTTAATTAAAGAAAAAAGGAAAAAGCTAAAATATTTATTTTTAATAAAAAAAAATTCTTTTATTTTTCTACCAATTTTTTCAACAATTAATGATAAAAATTAAATAAATAAATTATTAAATATTTGATAATATATTTATTTGTTTATTTATATTAATTTTAAATAAATATTCTTTTAAAATATTTTTATTATTAGCCTTTTTTATATTTTATTTTCAAGGCTAGCAATGTGAAAAAAGAATAAAAATATTTATTTATTTTGGTAAAAAATTGCGGAGAAAAAAAAAAGAATTGCTTCTCTCTTCTTTATTAATTGGCTTTTAACAAATATTTACACAATTATTTTAACAAAAAATAAATAAATATATTCTCAAGATTTATAAAAAATCATTAAATATTATTATTTTAAAATATTATTAATAATAAAAAAGAACATAAAATAAAAAGAATTTTTAATTAAAAGAAATATTTTTCTTTATTTCCTTTTTTTATTTATTATTTTTGTTCTACTTGACACACACAAAATGTTCATAATATATTTTTTGAAATTTTTTTATTTTTAATACAAATATTTTTTTTAAAGTCCTACTATTGTTTTTTTAAATTTACTTTTTAATGATTTTTTTGGTAAATAAAAAAATTTAAAACTAATTATAATTTTAGAGGTTTTTTAAAAAATAATTAATTAATTAATTAAAATATATTATTTTTTAAAATTATTTTTAAATTTAATAAAATAATTAAAATAATTTATTAGTACTTAGTTAGTACCAGTCACTATAATTTACTCTATAAATATCTCTTTTTGGCAATTAAATTACTCAAAACAACATTTTGGTTTTTATTAAATTAAATTATTTTCCTATTTTAGAAAAAAAAGAAAAAAGAAATTTAATTATATTTATTGGATTTTTATTTTTATATTTTGTTTAAATAATTTAATTATTTTAATTTTTATAAAAATAAATTTTTTAATATTTCTTAATAGTATATTTTTATTTTGTCATAAATAATAATTAATATTTAAAAAATAATATTTTTATTTTTTATTTAAATTGTAAAGTCCAAATATATATATTTAAATATAGTAATATGTACTAGTAGAATATAGAGACTTTCTTCTTTTATTTGTTTTTGTTATAAAATATATATCTTTTTTTTTTATTTTTTTTTTCTAAAAAATGTTGACTCAGCCGGGTATTTATTTTGCTTTTTCTTTATTTTTTAACAATTTTATTTTCATTCTTTTCATCTGCTTAATACCCCAAGGGTTTACTTTTGTTGGGCTTTTTAAAATATATAATATATTTGCTTTTTTTACTTAAATAAAAAGGAAAATAAAGACCAAGTCAATCCAATATATTTATTTATTTAAATATTTTTTTAGCTCATTTACTATAACTTTGGTTTTATTTTTTATATTGCAGAAGAAATTTTTGCATTAAAAATTATTTATATTTAAAATAATTAAATTATTTTTTAAATTATTTTTATTAATATTTAATTTATATTTTTAATTTTATAATAAATAATATTTGTATATTTTTTTAAAATTTTTTATTTAATATTTCACGCAATTTGCTTTTCTAATTAGTCCTTTTTCGCATGATCGCTTATATGTATTTATTTAGTCGTAAATTAATTTTGTAGTAAAATTTATATATAAGAAATTTTAAATATTTATTTATTTAATTTATTTATTCTTTTTTATTTTGTTTCTTTCCAGTTGTTGATTTCTCTTAAATAATAATAAATTATTATTTTTATTATTTAATCATCCAGTTTTACAAATAAATTAATAAATTATTTATATTTATTTATTATTTTATTTTAATATTTGTTTGTTGCACTTTCCACTTTATTTATTTTATGGGAAGACAAAGATTTTTTATTTTTAATATTTAAATTAATTTTATTTTTATATAATATTTATTTAATTAATTAAAATAATTTTATTTGTAAATATTTAATTTTTAATATATTTATTTATTTACTTTATTAATATTTATATTTATTATTTAAACATTAAAAATCATAAATATATTTATAAAAAATCCTTTTCAATAATTATTTAAATATAAAAAAGTCTTTAATTTAGCTAATTGATGTTGTCATTATTAATATTTATAATATTATTTTTTATAAATCTTCAACCTCAGTTTTTATATAAAACATTTTATTAATTTTTTATTATAATTTTAAATGTTTTTTTAATGTCAAATTTTATCTTTAATTTTTTTAAAATTATTTTACTATTTTTGTTATAACCACATAATGAAAAAAGTTTAAATTAAAAAATAATAATAATAATAAAATTAATTAAATAATAATGATTATAAAATAACAATTCTCCTTATATTTTATTATTTTTTAAAATGATAAAAGCTCTTAAAGTTTTTTTAAAATAAAATTAGTTTAGTTAAAAAAAGAATATATTTTTTATTTTATTTTTATATTTTAGGAAGGAATATTTAAAGAGAATTAAAATAAAATAAATATTCTATTTAAATATTTTAAAAATAATTTATTTTTACTTTTTTTAATTCAGATATTTTCTCTTATAATACTTTTATTAAAAATATTAAATATTTACATATATTTAATTTATATTATTCAAATAATATTATTTATTACATTTTCTGTCATTTTTCTGCTCTCTTCATTTAATTAATTTTTTATTTTTCATTCTACAAAAAAAAAAGTCGCGCCAAAGTTTTTATACATAAATAATAAAATACCCAAAGGGATCTTAGTGTAACAAACATCCAATTTTGCCTAATTATTTTTTTTACTTTTTTCTTCTCCCAAGTTGGCTATAACTTTTTTTTTATTTTTTTTTGTTTTTCTCGAAATAGTTAAACTCTGTTGGAGGCATTTTAAATAAAAAAAAGACTTTTTTTAAATAAATGTTTAGTAAAATATATACAACAATTACTTTAAATTTTTTTTTTAAATTTAAAAATATATTTTTAGTTTATTTTTTTACTAATTTCTAAGAAAATACTTAAGTTTTTTTTAAATAATAAAGTTATAATAACACTAAACACTTTTATTTTTTACAAATTTTAAATGAGAACTTAAGCTTTTTAAATTTTATAAAAAAAGTAGATTAAATAAATATTATTATTATTTTGACTTTCTATGTACATATCAGGGATGCATATCGTATCGTATATCGTTATCGTATATCGTTATCGTATATCGTATTTTATCGTATTTTTGGGGTGATTTTGTATCGTATCGTATATCGTATCGTATTTTTTTAAGAAATTATATCGTATCGTATATTGTATCGTATTTTTTTTCTGAAATAATATCGTATCGTATATCGTATCGTATTTTTTTCGGATTTTATATCGTATCGTATATCGTATCGTATTTTTTTTAGTTATTTTATATCGTTATTATATTTTATAGGAAAAACTTAATATACGATTATTTTATTACATAAATTAATTTCCCCCATTGCTTTCTTTTGACTTTCTTCCTCTTTTATTCTTTATTTATTTCTCTTTTCTTGTAAGGGAAGAAAAGAAATACTATAAGGAATGATTTACCTATAATTAAATTGGTTAATCGTCAAATACAAGTATGGTTAGGTGGTTAGTGTGTTAGTTTATTGTCTTGCCATACGTTGGTTCGATTCCTATTAATTTTCGAAATCCCTAGAGGCCATTAATTATTGTTAAATCTTTCTTTATTTTGTTCGTTTTAAATTTTTAATATAGAAGAAAAATTAAATTCATATATTTTTGATTGTGGCGCTAAAAAAGGCTATTTTTGGCAACTAGAGCGCAATAATTTTTCAAAATTTTCGCCTGCGGCGCTAAAAAGGTTAAATTTTTGGTAACTAGTGAAATAAAACTCAAAATTTTTCGCCTGCGGCGCTGAAAGTGTGAATTTTTGGTAGATAGGGAGCAGGGTTGCCGCCCGAAACCCGGCCTTTTTTCTTACCCGATACCTGAAATAAAAATATTCCAACCCGAAACCCATACCCAAATTTTTTTGCACCCGCGGCAATTCTGCTAGAGAACAGTGGCGCCGAGAAATCTGAAAAATTTTCAAAATTTATCTGTCCCGAAAAATCGACCCGACACTTACCTATATTGTATATCGCATTTTTTTCGGATTTTATATCGTATCGTATATCTATCGTATTTTTTTCTGAAATTATATCGTATCGTATATCGTATCGTATTTTTTCTGAAATTATATCGTATCGTATATCGTATCGTATTTTTTTAAGAAATAATATCGTATCGTATTTTTTTCGGATTTTATATCGTATCGTATATCGTATCGCATAAAACCAAACGATATGCATCCCTGTTATATACCTTTATAATTATAATAATTTAAAAAATTACTCTCTCTCTCTTCTTATTTCTCTCATTTTATTAAAAACAAAATAAATGGATATACTAATATTAAGTATTTAATTTATTAAAATTATTTTATATAAATATATGTACCAGGGATGCATATCGTTTGGTTTTATGCGATACGATATACGATACGATATAAAATCCGAAAAAAATACGATACGATATACGATACGATATTATTTCTTAAAAAAATACGATACGATATACGATACGATACAAAATCACCCCAAAAATACGATATACGATAACGATATACGATACGATATGCATCCCTGGTATATAAGTATTTCCTCTCTTTTAAAATATTATTAATTAAAATATAATAATATTTAAATATATATTAAATATTTTAACTTTAATAAAACCAATTTTAATTTACTTTTTTTCTTTCTAAATTACTTTTTTACTAATACTTGTTGACATTTTTGTTGTTATTTTTCATAAAATAATTCACGCGGCAAGCAATTCAAAAAAACCATTTTTAGCAATAAAAGTGCTTTACTTTTTTTTTATAAAAGTTTTTCTTTTTTTTAATTTGATTTTTAAATTGTCATTGCTTTATTTGACTACTGTATTTATTTATTTTAATATAAATCAAAATAAAATATTTAATTTTATTTTAATTCACCCAAATATCAATTTAATTTATTTTTTTAAATTTATTTTATTTCCAAGAAATGTAATTATTTCAAAGAATTAAGGCCAAAGATTCTTCTCTTTATAAATTTTTTATTCCATTTTTGCAATATTCTCTTTCAGGTTAAATTTAATCTAAATAGGTAAAAAATAAATTTTATTTCTTTTTTTTTAAATTTTTATTTAAATTCTATAAAATAAATTTAAATTTATTTTCTTTAAATTTTTATATAATTATTTTCTAATAATTTTTAAAATTTTCTTGTAAATATTAAATATATTTTATTTTAATCATAAAATTATTTTTGGTTATTGGATAAAATATTTTTTATTAGCTTTTTCAATTATTTTTTTAAAAATATAAATTAAAATTTTAAAAAAATAAAATAATAATATTCCTTCTTTTCTAAATTTTATTAAAAATTTAAATAAATACCGATCTTACATTTTTATCTCTTTTTTGGCTTCCTTTCACTTTTTTTAATATTTATTCCTCACTGGTTGCTGTTGGCAACGACCACTAGCGCAATTTTATTTTTTTTCTTTTTGACTGTTTTACATATAAATATATCCCCTCTCTTAACAAAGCTTTTGCCTTTTCTCTCTTTTTATTTACACAAAATGCAAATATATATATTATGTACATATACTAGGCACACATTTAGTTAGCCAAAGCTGTCGATAAGCTGTGTGACATTCTTTTGCCTTTTTATTATTTGGGATTTTTTTTTTTAAATTAAAAAAATAAATTCATTATTTTTAAAATTATTTTTTTATTAAATAACTAAATATATTTTATATTAAAATATTTAAAAACTTTTTTTTAATTATTTTAATAATATCCAAATATATCATATTTCTTAAAATTTTCCCATAAAAATTAAACGTTATATAACAAAAAAATTAAAAAAAAACTAAATAATGGGTTAACGAAAGAAAATATAAAATTGCCTAAAGCTATTGTGTGTTTCTATGCCTCAGCTGTTTCTTTTCCTTATTTTAATTTTTTTTAATGGCAAACAGTTAGGGGGTCTTTTAATCTGAGCAACTATTTTTTTTAAATTTAGTATTTTTTTATTTTATTTTAATGATGTGGGGAGCAATTTCCTTTACTTTCTTCCTGTTTTTTGGCACAACCTGTGCTGCTTATTTATTAAAATAATTATTATTTTATTTTATATTACACGTTATAAAATATATATAATAAAATATATATATATCCAATATAAATTTAAAATTATTTTTATTAATTTTTCTAAATTAAATTTAAATATTTAATTTATTTAATTTTCCCTAAATAATCCAATAGATTTGTTTTATAAAGATTATAATTTAATTTAAATAAATTACTTTTAAAATATTTAATAAAGATAATTATAATTATTTTATTAAATAAAATATTTATTTATTTTAATTAGTATTCATTTCTTTATTTATATTTTTACTTTTTTTTCTCACATTCTTTTGTGGAATATTTATTTATAAAAAATAATTAAAATATTTTTTTCTGTCAGTATCATTCTCATTTTTTCTTTTTATTCTTTGGATATTCAATACTAGGAACACTTTTTATTAAATCCTCAAACTTTCCCATACTTTTTATTTTATTTATTTTTATATTATAAATTTTCAATCTTTTTTTTTTAAATATTTATTTTTACTAAAATTTATGTTTATTATTTTATAAAAGATTTTTAATTACTAACTATTTTTATAAGGTTATATTATTTTAGCATTAAAATATATTTTATTTTAATGTGTACAATTTTTTTCTTTTTTTCTCTTTTGCGCAAGAAAACATAAAAAAAGTGTAAAATAAAATGGATTGGAGAACAGTGCGCAAACACTAAAGGAATAAAAGTAAAGTTTTTTAAGACGAGAATAAAAAAGAACACATTTTTATATTGTAAATTGAGAAAAAGAATAATATTATTTATTATAAGAAGACTAAAAATGAAAGGAAAAGGAGAAGAAGCCATTATTTACTTCCCTGGATTATTTTATTTTATTTTTTTAAATTACAAGACCTTTGGAAAAGGCAAATAATATAAGTTAAAATACTATATTTTACATAATTAATTAGTAAAATAATTATTATTAGACTTTTTTTTAATAATTTTGTTTTTATTTAAAAATATTTTAATTTATTAATTTCAAGGAAAAATTATTTTATAATTAATTATTAAAATTAAAAATTAATTTTTTTTCAAAATATTTTAATTTTTATTTATTTGTATTTCTTCATATCTTTTTTTTATTTTTTTTATTAAAATTATTTTAAATTCTTTATATATTTTTATTGTGTTTTCTTTAAATAAATTCTTTTTTTTTTTTTAAAATGACTCATAATATTTTTTATAAGAATTTCTTTAAAAATTTATTTTATTTTTTTAGATTTTACCCAAATTATAAAAAATGGGTATTTATTCACTAAATATTCTTTTTTTATTTCTTTTATTTTCAATTTTCTCTATTTGCTTCAGTCGGCATAAACATTTTCATTCTCGTGTTCCAATTATTGATTTAAATGGAGCTGAAGAATTAATTGGAACAATACGTGAAGATGAACAAATTGTTAATGTTTCTCCTCAATTACGAATTTTACATGGAACTGGTAT
The DNA here is from genome assembly GCA_015183035.1 of Meloidogyne chitwoodi. Classification (NCBI taxonomy): domain Eukaryota; kingdom Metazoa; phylum Nematoda; class Chromadorea; order Rhabditida; family Meloidogynidae; genus Meloidogyne; species Meloidogyne chitwoodi. The sequence goes on from JACZZP010000010.1 coordinate 956,878, forward strand.
ATATTAATTTTATTTTTTTATTTTATTTTTTTAAAAAAAAGGTCCAATATGTCGTTATGAATTAAATTGGGTTGATGATACAATAAATGAACCAATTCCTTTCCAAATTAAAATTATTGATGCTTCAGAAGGTTTAGCACAAATTCATCGTTCAAATTCTCAATCATCATCTTCATTTACACCTCTTGATTGTGCACATCGTTCAAATTATTTATTAAGGCTAGAAGTAGTTAAATGTGGAGATGAACCACCAGCAAAAAGTGAAATAACTAAATTAAAAATTATAATACAAGATGTTAATAATCATTCACCTGAATTTGATTCACCTTGGTTTTCTTTTGATATTAATGAAGAAAATAAAGTTCCATTTGAAATTGCTCGATTATTAGCAACTGATTTAGATTGTGGACATCCTTATGGAAAAGTAAGAAAACGAAAAAAATTATATTTTTTATTTAAATAATTTAAAATATTTAAATTACAGATTTGTCGTTATGAATTAACAAATACACTTTCTGATAATCCATTTCGCATAGATGATCGTGGAGTTCTTTCAGTTATTCGTCCATTAAATCATTCACAAGCACAATCACATATTTTAACTGTTATAGCAGAAGATTGTGGAATGGTAAAAATTAAATTTTAATTAAAAATAAAAGAAAAAAGTTAAAAAATAAATTAATTTTTTTAAGCGTCGTTCAAAATCTGTTCTTGTTACCGTTAATGTTCGTGCTCGTTGTGTTGATTCTATTTATTCTTTAACAGCAAAAATGCCAATAAATTTTATTCAAGGAGATAAACCAAAATATTTACTTCCAGATGCTGAATTAAATATTTGTGATAATTTAAATGAAAATTGTCAAATAAAAACTGAATTAAAACTTTTATCTGAACATTCAAAATTATATTCTTTTAATAAAGAAAAATTTAATGAATGTGGAATGGATGAAGGAAGAATTGAACTTTTTACAGAAGAAGAAGAAAATTTATTAATTTTTAAAAATAAAACAAAATTTTATAAAAAAGAAGAAGAAGAGGAGGAGGATGAAGAAGATGAAGATGATGAAGGAATAAAAAAAGAAAATGAACAAAAGAATACATTTTTTGATGGAAAACGAAGTGTTAGTTTTTTATATATTTTAAAAATATTTATTTTAAATTAAAGATTGATATTATTGAATCTCAATTACCACAAGCAATTCCTGAAAGATTTAGTCTCCTCTTTTCAATGAAGACAAATGCTGGAACAGAAGAAGAGCAACGTTTAAAACAAAATATTCTTTGTGAATCTGATGCTAATGGTTAGAAATAAAAATTAAATAAAATTAAAAATATTTTGTTAAAAAAAAGGTTTAAATCGTCATCATTTTTCTGTTTATTTACGTCATTGCAAATTGGAACTTTTACTTCGCCGAGAACCTGAAGATGCTAGTGCAGAATTTCGTGCTGCAGAATGGCGTTGGAATGATGAACGTATTTGTGATGGACAATGGCATTATTATGGACTTTTATTTAATGATTTGGATAATGTTCAATTAACTATTGATGGAAAGAGTTTTAATTCTACACAACGTAATCCAGAAATTCTTGATGATTGGCCTTTACATCAAATTAAAGATAAGGTAACAGAATATTATTTTTTATTTAAACGATTAAAACTATTTTATATACAAGTGTTTAATATATTATTTAATTATTATATTATTTTTAGAAAACTCGTCTTGTTGTTGGTGCCTGCTGGCATGGTCGTCAAAAACAAATGGTTCAACACTTTACTGGTCATCTTGCTTCTATGCGTATTTGGATCAATCGTGTACAAAGTCTTGAGGCTGTAAATTGTATACATGGATTACATGAAGGATTATTAATGTCAAATAATGAAAATGTATTTTTTAAATAAATAATATTTATTTATTTATTTTTAAGAATATTAAATCAACTAATCTTTATTTAAATGCTCAATCTTCAACAGAAATGGAACGTCTTTTACGTTTAGTACAATTTAATCTTGACCCACTAATTTTTGGTAATAAACGAATTTCTCCTTCAACATACCCTGGACAACGTAGAATTGAAATATCTGGAACTTTGAAATGTCCAAATAATATAAGCAAACCTTTAACTCCAATACATGCTATTGTATATAATAAAATTAGAATTTTATTTTTTTTTAATTCTTAGGTTGATGTAAATAAAAAACAATTTAATCCACAATTGGCTATTACTGGTCGACATATTGTTTTTGCTGACAGACAAAGTCTTAGAAATGGCGCTGCCCTTCTTCCTAATGTTCAAATTAAAGTTACTGAAGGTAAAAATAAATTTATTTTAAAATTTATTTTATTTGAGAAAGTGTCTTTTTTAAAGAATTAAAATATTTTATTTTTTCAAATTTTTCAGGCCCCGCAGATACATCATCTTTAAATAAATTATCTTGGTGTCGTGTACATATGCGTCCTTCTCGTGATATGGATTTGGAATTATTTTCTTCTCCAACACTTCTTTTAGAAGAATTACAATTAAAATTTGTACATGATAAACAAGGATTTATTTTAGAAGGATCTGAAAGACCTTCTGCCTATAAAGAAGTTTTAGAACATATTCGTTATTTTAATTTACGACCAGAATCATTTCCACATCGTTCTTACACTCTTCAGGTATTATTTTATTTATTTAAATATTTTAGCAAAATTTAATCCTTTTTCCGTTCATTAAAAATTCTCTTTTCTTTTCTTTTTTAAGTGTGCTCTGTTTGGTGGAAAAATTCTTTCAAATGAGTTATTTACAACATTGAGCATTGACACCACTTCTGGGTCAGTAAATAATGGAAAAAATAATGAAGAACTTGACGAGGCTGTACAAAAATTAGTTCAAATTTCTGACAAATTAGATAAAGATATTTTACCTAAAGAAAAAGAAGAAAATAATTTAATTGAAGAGGAATCTCATTCTTCAATAGTTACACATCATTTGGGAATACCTAGCTACGACCAACTTGGAGCTAATCGTCTTCAAAATATTTTAGAAATGGATATGCCTAGACCTAAAGCATTACTTGGACATCATGGATATGAAGTTGGACAAGGGGCTGTTGCTGGTTGGAATTTTTTATATAAAAATTAAAAAAATATATAAAACTAAAAATTAATTTGAAAAAATTAGGTGGGGCAGTTGCTGTTATTGTAGTTATTTGTGTTGGTGTTCTACTTGTACTTCTTGTAATTGGAGTATTAAGAATGAGAGATCACCCACTCACTACAAAGCGACGTCGTTCACGTCGTGATTCTATGGTAATATTTAATTTTAAAAATAAATATTAAATAATTAAAAAATATAGTTGGAATGGGATGATAGTGGATTAATGAATATTACAATAAATCCATTGGAAGAAGTTGGAGGAAAACAACTTTCTACTGATGGATTAGAATATGAAGATGATGATGAAGACTATGATGAAGAAGATGATAGTGGTTCTGAAGATGGAGGAGAAGGGTTAATAATTAAAAAAAAAATAAAAAACCTAATATTAATTTTAGTTATAGAGGTGTAGAGCCAAGTGATGATGAGGCTGGTGATGAAGAAAAATTAGTTTTGCCACATGCAGATGAAAGTTCTCGTAAAGGAGGTATATATACTATACTTAATATCTTTTTTTAATTTTATAATTATATTTTTAGTTGGGTTAGAATGGGATGACAGTACATTGGATGGACCTTCCTCTCCTGGACCTTCAAATGGTCAACGTCAAATAAAAAAAGGAGGTGGGGCACATCGAGTTTAAATAAAAAGAATTTTTGTAAAAGATCTACTATATTTAGTGTTTTTGTAATACGCAATTGTTATATAAACGATCTCATAATTTTTAATTGAACCCTAATCCATCAAAATATTATTATCAAAATTTTAATACTTTTTATTAAACAGAATTGCCAAATATTATTAAAATAATTTTCAGAATTTAAACATTATAATTTTATATTTGGCACATTCCTCTATATATAATATATTCAATTTATTATAAGTCGGAAATCTTTATCTTCTTTTGATTTTGAGAATTTTTAAAAATCAAATTTTTATTATAAAAAATGTTCGATTACTGATTTAACTTTAATATAACCACAATTCTAATATTTTTTATCAAAAACACCACAATTATAACTGCGAAGCATTTTTTCAAAACAGTAGCCATAAATTCCTTCTAATCAACTTTTTTACCAAAAAGAGCACAGGATTTATTAGAACATATTAATTAGAAAGAATTTAAATATATTCAAAATCCTGTGTTCAAAAAAATATTTACTTATCCAACCACATTAAATTCTATCAAAATAAATATACATTAAATGTGTATCAGGAGTACAAAATAATTGAAAATTTTAAATATTACTTACTCTTGATATACCTAAATATATAAAATAGTAATCAGATTTCATTCTTTCACATTATTTTTCAACATTTGTGTAAAAACCTTTTAATTTTTCTAGTAAAATTGTCTATCACTTAGAATATTTTTCAATCTATTTAACTAGATATGGAAAAGTCTAAATATTTGAGGTTAAAGTGAGGCCTAGGACTGTTATTTAAACAACTTTAATGATTAAAAATTTTAATAAAGTTCAAAGCTTCTTGAGATTTTATAAAATTAAAACATCATATCAATCAAAGTAAAAATTTCAAAAAATTTAACCATTCAAATTGTTTTGATAAGCAATTGATAAATCAGCTTCCGATCCAGTTGGGCTAGGCGGTTTATTTAGACATGCTTTCCTTGGTCTTTTGACATTGTTATCTTCCGTTACTATAATTTCTTCACACTCATCACTCATATCCTCACTAGTAAAGTGAATGTTGGTATGAAGACCAGGACTATCTAAATATAAAGGGAATTTTTAAATATATATTCAAAATAAAACAAACTATTCATATCATTATCTATTCCAATGTAAGATGATTTACGAGGTTTCTTAAGAATCGATTTGAGACTGCGAGATGGTTGACTAGAAGATGCGGACAAGTAGCCATAAGGCAGTTGTGGAGCTAAAAATACTTTTCTCTTGAACTAAAGTGTTTTTTGATATAAAATACTCACTTGTGCAAAGCTTCGAGTTACTGAAAAGGTAAGGAATTTCATTATCATTCCTATTATAATCATTCTCCTGGTTGCTGTTATTTTCCACTATTTCACCCTCATCACTATCCTCATCAAATTCATCTGTATTTTCAAGAGGAATTGTCTTAAGCTCTTGCTCTTCATTGCTCTGATTCTGTTCATGATCAAGTTCTAGCAGCTCACAATTGCTAAACATGAAAATAAGTTTAAACATTACAGAATACTAAAAATAATACGATTCTACTAGGGAAAATCTCATATCAAAATCTTATATAACCCCAGGTTAAAAATTAAAAAATTAACCGCTGTCTCTCCATTTCGTCCAATTTTGATTGACTACTTTGACCATTAACGGAACGAGGAAAATCAACATCTACAGGAAAAAACTTCCAATGCACCAAAATCTGAGTAGTTTCACACATTATATTGTTTGTTCTAAATAGATGTGTATTTTTTAATGAATAAATATTGCGTTTTTTATTCTTTTAATTGGTTGTTTATTATTTGGCTCTTTCACGAAATGTTAAAGCGACAAATTGGTAAACTTAAAAATGCAACAAAATAGAAAAATTGGTACATGACGAGTGCCATGTCCACCGATTTCATCAGAGGTCGAATTCGACAGAGGTACACCATATCTAATTTCATCGCATAATTTCTTTAGGGTATCGATAAAATTCCCGTTCCAAAATTATTCATTTTTGTAAAATCATTAACAATACAATGAACACAAACAAGTATAAATTATTTAATTATTAAGAATATAAATTTATATGGACAAAAGATAAGATACTATAAACAGAAAGTGAACAAAATTTGACATGAAAAGAAATTCTAAATAAAGGTTAAATAATCTAATGCAGGGATTACTTTTTAAAAAAGAATTCGGGACGGAATCCAAAAAAGTTCTGGTCCTGCCTAGCGCCGGTATCTAATCTAAAGTCCATAAAAATCAAAAAATTGAAATATCTAATGTATTAATAGAATTCATAAATACTTTATGCTGCGGAAACAGTTTTCGATCGTTCCACTGGATTTCGTTCCTTTTGTGCATGATTTATCTAATATATTTTAAAATTTTATTAAAATTCTGAATTTTAAATAATTTTATCTATTTTTAATATGTATCGCTGAACACTTTACTTTGTCTCCAAGTGATAGAGCCAATCCTTGTGATTTTGCTCGTATTCTAATATGTCCAATTATAGGGCTATTTTGATCCAATGGATCGGCTTTCTCAATACTCACGTTCGCCAATGCATCTTCTCCGAAAATAGAATGAGCGCAGAAATTGGCAGCAAGAAAACCGCAATCGCCTTCTAAAATAAAAAAAATTCATTGAAAGATAAAAATACTAAAGGACCTAATGCTGAATCAGTGGTTAGTAACTTCATATTTGTTTGTACAGATAAATGATCCAAATATTGTCGTAAATCAGTTATCGGGGTGATGACACCAACCTTAAATTTTTAATATAATTTAAGAACAATTGTTTAAGCTAGTCAAATAACTTTATTCTCCCATTCAAAGTCGGCCCACATTTTTCTGAACTCAGTATCAGTGCAAGTTCCCGGAACGATGTAATCCTAAAAATTAGCAATTCAAATAAAATGAAAAAAACCATAATGTCAATATGAATATCCTCCAAATAGACACAATTTCTGTCAGATGTAGAACCACGAACATCATATGCAATTGTGGAGAAAATAACGCCATTTTCAGTTGAAGACACTTTTACAGTAGCCTAAACAACTCTATTTAATTTTGAAACAGCACGAGGTCGTTAAATAAAATGCAACTACCTTTATATTAGTAAAGTCATGTGGTGCAAGTGTCACCGGCGAAGGCTTATCGACCAATTTAAGGTCCCCAACCGTAGAAAGCTCCAATGACAAATTCTGAAGTGTGTCTGCAGTCTGATTCACAATTAGCACGTCAAGAACAATATCGTACTGATTAACGTTAACGTATGCTTCAGCATAAACTTAAAAATTATATTTTAGAAACATAATAAATAACGAAGAAAAATAAATGAGAAATTAAAAATAGTATTCTAGAACCTGGATCAGAAAATCCTGCAAGTTGAATTACTTTGCCAAGTTTTGACGTAGCAAAATCAAATTTTGTAGGTTTTTGTGCCGTTCCTAGAGCTTGAGATAAGGATAAGTCAAAAAGGTTTGTTCCAGTTACGCCTTCAGATACTCGTGTGGACAATTGAGTGAACATAATTGTCTTGTCGGGCTTAAATGATTAAATTAAAAATGAATACATTCCAAATATCAACAGTTAACATTAATTCGGCTTACCTGGACCACTTTCTTTTTGGCAGTTTTCAATTCAGCATTCTCATGTCTATCGACATCCCCCTTTGCTTTCAGCATTTGTTCCAATGAGAAACGACATTCCTCAAGAAAACCATTAATTGCCTCAGGCCATTGTTCAACTATCAGTCGAATAGTTGTTGCGAGACGATCAAGATCATCCTCTGTGATTTGTTGTTTGCATTGCCCCGAATTGCCCAAATGAATTACATTAGCAGTTAATAGGAGTGCCTGGCCAGCAAGTTTGTTTACAGTTGTTGGTACTCCTGTAAGAGTATTATTATTTTTCCAAATCCTTACAATACCTTTGTTCAGCTCGGAATATCGAAGAACCAACTTCGCTAAGTCATTAGCCACCGCTGAGGCGATAAAGAAATTTCCATCAAGTAAAAGTTTTCTAAAAGCAGGTTTATCGTTTTCACCAACGTTTTGAACTGATGTCGAAAACATTGCCGTTTGGGTTGCATAAGTGCCGTCTGCAGTAATTAACTTCTGAGGCTAAAAACGAGAGTTAAATGAAAAATAAAAATTTTACTTTGTTTTCTCCAACTTGTTTAGTGGTTGTTTTTTGTTTATCATTATCAACTTCACGTTCTGGCGCATCAGGATCAACAATTGGAAGATCACCTAGTGATTCGTTGACCAAATCAAAGACGTTTGAAATTGTTTCTGACTGATCACTATATTCACCCAAAATCCAAAGAGTAGAGCGGAAAATGTTGGCATTTCGAATCGAAGGAAATACCTCCTAAAACAACTCAAAATTATTATTAAATCTGTATAATGTAGAATATAAGCTTACTAAAAGTAATTGAAGAATATGTTGTCGCAGATGTGGTAATCGTTGAATCGCTTCCCTCACAAACAAAAGAACATCCATCGCAGCTGCTTCAGATTGGTCTGAAAGAAACTCCACAAGAACAGGAAAAATTTGCCGCGCAACATCAGGAAATTTGATAGTAGCACTATGAAGAGTTCGAACAAGTAATTGTCTATATCGACCAGTATCTTCCAATTGGTCATTATTTGTCTTGTCAATTTCCTTCTTCATAAACATAACCATTTCATTAACATTACGCGATGAAACCAGCTCCAAGGCAAGTTGCAAAATTTTGCGCCTAACTTCATAATCAGTTGTAGAAAGCACTCGCAGAATGTCCATAACTAATTCTTGGAGAACTTTATCGTTAGGTAACACTTCTCGAAGACCAACCAAACGATCAAGGACAATTAACTTAATAAAGAAATGTAAAATAATATTTGGGTTATAGAAATACCTTGACATTGTTGTCAGATTCCTTCACGATTAAATCTATATAAGTTGTGGCCGCGGCTTTAATGGCTGCAGGTGCAGAACTTAACGTGATCAAGGTTCCAGCAGCTTCATAACGAACAGATGGAGACTGGGACTGAAGCAAATTGTACACGCAACGAATAAAACGATTGCGTTCAGCAGGATCATTATGACAAACCTAAAACAGCATAAGTTTATGAAATAGAAACAAAACTTTTAAATAAAAATTCAAAATATAATGTGGTAATCTGATGTGAGTTACCTTTTTAAATTAACATAACTTTATAGTTCTTACAATTAACAAAATTATAAATCTTTTTTTATTAGAACCAAGTTCGCACTTCGAAAGTGACCTCAAACAAAGTTCCAAAGTATTGATTCTAATAAAAGAAAGATTTCACATTTTGGTTAGGAATTAAAAAGGTTATGATAATTAGAAAGGAGACGCCAAATTGCCACACAGTATAACGAAACAAAAATAAATAAACCTTATAAATTAATTCTACAATAACGAGTTGAAGAATATCTCCAAAGTGCTGAACCTGATCAATACAAACGGATAAATAATCAAGAGCACGTTGCTGATCAACATGCAGAAGCATGATGAAAGCATTCCGCTTGCATGAAGCATCCTGCTCAGACTCCAAAAGCTGAGAAATAACTTCAGGCGCATTTGGGACGAGAAATTCAAAATTTTCTTAAGATATAAAAATATAGTCGCAGAATAAAACGACATACTATAGATAGTAAACAGAGCCAGAATAGCATTTCTACGAACATAGGAATGCTTATGTTCAAGGCATTTTAGAATAGACGGCATTAAAGGCTCCAAAAGTTCAGGTTCGCGTAATTTACAAAGAAACATAAAAAAATATACAAAATTTCGAAGGTGAAATCTAAAAAATGATACCGTAACGTAGATCCACGAACATACTCATTCGGATGCAACAAATCTTTTCGATAAGCATCACAGACAAGAATCATTTCTTGCAATAATTTCCCATCTTGATTTGTCTAACAATAAAAATTGTTTTAATTACAACGTTTTAAGTAACCTTAGGCAATACTTCCCAAAAGTGAAGTAGTAACTTCTTAAGAAAATGATCCGTTGTTGGTAAGCAAAAGCGAATGACATACATCATCAAGCTTTGGCTTATTTTCTCGCTAGACTGAATCATCAAAATCAATTTTTTTAAAGCTTCCGTCTTCACTTTTGTATCACCTTTTAATTAAAAAATGATAATAAAAAATTATGAAACTAACCATGTTCAAATTTTTCTTTTAATTGTGCTTCAGAAGGAAATTCAATGTCGTTAGGTACATTTATTAACGAGTAACAAGGTTGTTCGCCAGATGTCAACATTTAATATAATTTAGATTAATTTCGTAAAATTATAAAAACTTTTAAATTGAGAAAATAATAATTCAAGTTATAAAAATTTTTAGCCACGTCAACTAAACATAAAAAACCCATCATTTATAAACAAAACTCAAAAGCTAACCAAATGGATTAGTCAAAAGAAAATTTGGTGAAATGTAATACATATTTTTCGGGTCAACCCAAATGATCGAAACCCAAAAGATGGTAAAGATCGTGAAGCAATTTGTGAACTTGCCAGTTCGGTCAATTAATAAAACACTCCTTGTAGGTCCAAGTTTGCACGAAAACCAACTGGCCATGGGATCTAAAATGGAGTTGATAAAACACTCCTTGTAAGTCCAAGTTTGAAATGGACCAAATTGTGTTAAGAGATTTGACCGAACTGGCAAGTTCACAAATTGCATTCATGATCTAACGATCTTTTGGGTTTCGATCTTTAGGGATGGACTCCATATTTTTATGCAATTTCTAAATGCTAAACACAAAATACATACAATAAATTTTCGTTTTGTCTTTATTTTTTGTCATCATTGGTAGATTTTTTTAGGAATATGGATAAAACTAAGATAAAAAGTTCATTTCTTATAATATCCGGCTATGAATTTAAAATTGCTGCTGAAAAAAATATTGAATTGTCCAGTGAGTTTCTAATGTTACCTGTCGATACTGGTAAAGAAACAATTCTTGCATCACTTTCTTTTAAACATGTCATTTATGTTGAGGTATTTTTTAATTTTTTAATCAAATACTTATTAAATAGTTGATGGATAATTCCGAACAAAAGGGTGCTGGTTTAGTCCTTCATGTTAATAATTTTATGATGGGCAAATTACAACAATACTTGGTAGTAGAAGGCAATAAATTGATGGATTATCAATGTTCTTATTCACGAAACAAGTAAGTCAAGAACATTAATTACACTTAAAAATTAGCTTTAAGAATTAACTTGGTTACTTTCTATTTACAAGATCTGCTTTTAATCTTTTCAAAACAATTCAAAATTTAGGCTTATTGTATTAGACATACTTAACTGTGACCATGAAAACATGCATCATATTCGCCAAATTCTTAGCAATGCTAGTTTGTTTCATCATAACTATGTTGTGCAACAAATGAACAAGAATAAAAAATCGAAGTTGGACATCGCTGTTCAATTTATGGGTAAGTTAACTATCCTTTTGTAGTTTTTATTACTCATTTTATTTAAGTTTTAATTTCACACAATCAATGGACAGTTCTTCTTAGCACATTGAATAACATAGGTTATTTATAATTTTTTATATTTAACGCATATTTTTAGGACGAATTCTTACGATAAATTATGAACGGTCACCCCCTCGCCTTTCAATGACAGAAAATAATGACCATGGATACATTCCTCCTCGAAGAGTGATAAGTACCAATCATGTTAACATTAATCAACAGCATCAATCCTTCTCCAGGCAACAACGACCTCTTACACCACAACAGCCGATTATACTGAAATCACATTTATATCCTACTACAATAACGGCTGTTGAGAATAATCATATTCAAGAAAAATTTCCAGCTAAAAAAATTTTGTCCAATCGTCTTTTCCCTAACGAAAACCATCATCAGTCTGTTGATATCCAATCGCTTCCTTCAACTTATCATCATCTGCATCCTTTACAACCGTCCTTACAGCAAGCAGATTTTCCTCCTCAGCAAACATTTTCTCAACAACCTCAGTCAGGTTTCTAATGACTTAAAATTATTTTATTTCCAACCAATTTAGATTATCAACAACCACAATCAATCTATCAGCAGCAAGTTACGCAGCAAGAGTCACATTTAATTACACCTGAGAAACCATTGCGTTTGTTTATTAAGCAGCAGCAAAAATTTAACAATAGAAAAAAGTTGCAGAAACCAGAGGAAATTGATTTGATTGATGACGAAGAGAATGGAATGGTTAGATTTTATTTAGAATATAATTATTACTCTGACTGTTAGCCTTATACCTATTTACATTAACATATTAGGGATGGTATCGGTTTTTTCAATCACCTCTAGTCGTGTGAAATATTACTTATAACATCTAGATTTATATTTCTTTATTTTAGGATTTAGAAACATCATGTTCATCAAAATATCTCAATGATACATTGTTCTCCTACCCACATAATACCAAGGACAGCTGTTCCGTACACAATTCAGATCTCAAACATCTTGCATTTGATGTTATGTTAAATGATACAATTATTGACTTTTACCTCAAATATATTCACCACAGGTCTCAACTTCTAGTTTATACTTATTCAGTTATTTATTTTATAGTCTTATCCCCGAAGAAAGGAGAGATCGAATATACATTTTCAATACATTTTTCTTCGGAAGACTAACACAAGCTCCATCACATGGCAAGTCGCAAGTTACAATGGCAACGAAAGTAAAAAGGGTATCTTTTTTATTTTATTTTAGGAATTTCAATATTTTAGGTCATTTCCAATTTTCAAACTGTTAGAAATTGGACTAAGAAAGTGGATATCTTCTCAAAGGATTATGTTGTTGTGCCTATAAATGAGGAAATACACTGGTTATTTTCATTTATTGATTGTTTAATCCTATTTAAATTTTAATTTAAAAAGAAATATTCTGTGTTTTAGGTATTTGGCAATAATTATAAACCCACATGCTGGCGTTTTTGTTACAGACAATGGCTTAGAAAAGAAAACTGACCCTTCTAGTTTCTCTGCTCCTTACCTTGTTGTTCTTAATTCGGTGTAATATCTGTATTTTTTTTTTATTTTTTTAAATTTTTAGTTAATTGATCCTGCAGTTGATAAGCATCTGGATGTTAGGCAACAACTAAGCGAGTATTTATCTTTAGAGTATTCAGACAAACATATGTGTGACGGAAAATATTTTAAGAAAGATTCACTACAAGTAATACAACCTACGCTTATTCCCCAACAAAAGGGCTATATCGATTGTGGATTATTCTTATTACATTTTGCTGAGCTTTTCCTTGTCAATCCTCCAAAAGTTTGCAAGAATATCTTTAATATTTTTATTTATTTAGACGATCTCGAATCGTGCCTCATTTCGATGTTGGTTCAATGATTTCCAAATTCAGAATAAACGCGATCAGATTCAACGGGTAATTCGTGAGATGTCACCTTACGTAAAACCTTCAATGTTTATCTATCAACCATTGCCTAAAAATAACATTAAAAAATCCAAAAAATCTAAGAGACAACAATCTCTTTTAGAAGGTTATATTATATATTTTAAATAATTATATTTTTTAGCTTTTCCTTTGATGGGAAGAGATAGGCGTCAAAGTGAATCTAGGCTCAGTGAGATTTCTACTGATCCACGTTTTTCTGTTTTATATCGTCCCAGATCTTATGATTCACTTCTTTCAGAAAACAAAGAAAGGTGAAATTTTATTTAATATTTTATTTATTATTTTCAAAGTTTAGGCCATTAGTTCTTCAACCTCCAACTGTTTCTGGTTGTTTCTTAATATATATGTATATATTTATTAAAATTTATTTTTTTGTTACAGAGATGAGGCGTTATAAAAAAATCAAAAACCCTTTAATAGATGGAATAGTCAAATAAAACGAGTTGATTTTTCATTTATATTTATTTAATTCCTCAGTTTTTTATATTAAATTTTTTACGAACATTTTATTTCATTTATTACATATATATATGTATAATCTATATTTCTCGTTTTTTATTCTCTTATTATCGTCAGATTTTAAACTAAAAATGTCAAATCCTTTTGCTATACATGGAGGTACAGTTGTTGCAATGAGAGGAAAAGACTGTTTTTGTATTGCTACAGACACAAGATTGGGTGATCGCATGGAAACTATAGCATCTAACGTTCAGAAGGTTTGTTGACGGTATTTTATTAATGTTTGTAGTTATAACGGTACATCATGCGGATTTTTTGGATTTATTTAAAAATTTGATACAGTTAACAATTTTAAACAGGTTCATCTTATTGGTGATAAGCTTTTTGTGGGGTTGGCTGGTTTTAATTGCGACACTTCTACCTTTCTGGACAAAATTAAAAAGGCAAAAACCTTGTATGAACTTGAAGAGGATCGTCCTATGAGGCCAAAGGTTTTGTTAGAACGTATCTTTAGTTCTACATATTTTAGGTTTTAAAAAATCTTGTTTCAAACATGCTCTATAAGCGCCGATTTGGTCCTTATTTTGTAAATACATTGATTGCGGGTATTGATCCAACATCAGATGAACCATTCCTTGCTTGCTCAGATTCAATTGGATGTATGTCAGAATTCAAAGATTTTGGTTGCATTGGTGCAGGTGACGATTTTGCCATGGCGACTTGTGAAAGTAGGACTCCATTTAACTAAAGACTAATACTTTGAATTTTATTAAGAATTTATCATTGTAACGAAAGTTACTTTTTATTTAAGCCTTTTGGCGCTCTGATTTAAACAACGAACAATTAACGGAAGCCACCGCTCAAGCAATGCTTGGAATCATCGAGCGTGATGCTGCAACTGGATGGGGTGCTATTGTTTACACAGTTACAAAGGATGGAATTACTTCGCACGGACTCAAATGCCGACTTGATTGATTTTTGTGACAGAATTTCGATAAAAAAATTTTCTTTGTTGATAACATTAATGGCTCTGTGTGAACCATTCATATTAATATTCGATTACATCTTTAAGTAAAAATTTTCAAAATTAAAATCATTCATTTTCTGTATACTATCGGATTTACTATTATTATAGAATTTATCGTTTTATTTTTTAATTGTAAAGACAACATGTTTAAAATTGTAAAAAGAGGGTCCGAGTATGGAAGTGATCCGGAGCAACCGCGTTCTTCTACAAAATTTGAGCATTTACATAAAAGTGCAATAAAAAATTCAGTAATTGTTAAAAAAATATCTGGAACTGATGGCGAGAAACGTAATACAAAAGATCTTAATAAAAAAACTGCACCTAAGAATCAAAGTTTATAATGAGCTTGATTACTAATAATGTTTGTTGTAGCTGCACCAGTAACTACATCAGAACCTACGGATATGGGGGCTTCAATTCAGTTAATTGATGATGAACTAGAATTGCTTGATTCCATCAAGGTGTGTCTTATTTTCTAATATTTTTATCGTTTTATATCAATGCATTCATCCAAGGATTTTCTTTGTGATGCGAACAAAAAGTATACTGTTGTTGGAGCGATTGGATCTCAAGGTTCTCTTTTATTATTTACACAATGTAAGTATTCCTACCACTGTATACATTAGATTTTGGTATGATTTAGTAAATATATAACACCTTTCCATGTATTCGGCCAACCTTTTGTCCCGGCCTGATTCTCACGAGAGGAAAGATGCACTAAAAGAGTTTCAAGATTTTATGTATAATTTTCAGGAACTGGAAAATCCACTTTTCTGAGTTTGTAAGATATTTATCTAACATAAATTGCGTTTCAAAGGTATGCTTGCTGGTAATGATACAATGGACATGTACAGGTATTTTTTTATTAGTGTATACATATGTATGTATTGTATAATATATATAATACTTGCAGGCAATATATTTTTCGCCCTTGTGCTCGTGAAGCTGTTGAATCATGTCGATACCAAACGACGAAAATTTCTATTTTCATTGCTCCAAAGACTAGAGTCTTTTTTCTCGATTGTCAGGTATTATTTTAAATAAAAAATATCAAAATAATTTTTTAAAGCCATTGAATTGTGCGCCATTATTGGAGGATATTAGTCATTCTTACAGAAGCAAAGCCGGACCTATGGAAAGTTTAGAGCTTGAGGTGACTTAATGAGACTTTATTTATCTCATCTATTTTAAACAAGTCACTCCAATTTTTGCTTTTACTCGCAAATGTTTGCCATACTATTTTTCTTTGTATTGATTGGTTTATCGATATGAGCATCATTCGGCGACTGATGCGTGTAGAACTCTTTACTACATTTTTGAATAAAAGTGAAAGAGGTGTCAATCTAAGTTAGTATTTTTTATTCTTATATGATAAATCCTATTCTCTTTTGATGATAAAGTTTATTTTCTTGTATAGTTTGTCTTTTTGTTTTATATATTTTTATTTATACATATGTAAGAGCCATAGGTTGTTTCGTGATAACATTTATTAAATTTAGTTGTTCTACATCAAAGAGTGAGGCAACAAGATTTCCATCCATTGTTAGTTGAAGAAAGAATGAGAATATTAAATGGAATATTTTCGGGAACTATTTTCAATATAAATGGAGGACTTACACTTTCTAATTTAGGATTTGATGTTTATCAACAAATTAAATCAAATGAGAATTATATTATAATAGAAGAAATTAAACCAAGGACGAGAAGCGACATTTGTTTAACAGGTATTAATTAGAGTAATTTTGAGCTCAAAAATTAGATTTTGAATCTTAACAAAAATGTTCGCTTCTTTCAGATACTTTTCCTCAAAAAACTAATTCACTTGAGTATTCAACAGTTCTTAATCGTTTGCGTACAAAATTTCACTCTTTACCAAAACGTGAACTTGCTTCGACGGAAGGAAAATGGTTTAGGACATAAGTGTTATGTATTAAAATATTTATGCATAATTTGTAGGTTTTCTTTTGTGATTGAATGTTGGGCCAGAATAAAATTGGAGCTTCCTACAATAACTGAAGATGGATGTACTATTAAATGGAACTACCTCAATGTGAAAAATTAAACCAGTTTTCGTATAAAATTTTTTTCTTAATTAAAGGACCAGACGGAACCCTCTAGTAGAGATTTTTCAGTAGAGGGTAGCGAAACGGAAGATAATATTCAAATAAATCTTGGATATATGACCAAGAAAAAATCTGTAGTAAGAGGACAACAAAAGGAATGGAAAAATAACCAGGGCAAGCCCTGGGGAAAAGAATTCTACAAAGAAAGATACTCTAGAAATTGAGAATGTAGACTAAAATTTTATTTTAATTTACAAATAAACTTATAAAATGTTTGTATAAATCAATAGTCAAAACATGTGATGAATATTTTATAATTTTGTGGAATATGGTTGGTCTGCTACATGTGGCATTTTTGAAAGGCTATACGTATTTTTAAATAGAAATACAAAAATAACTAAAAAGCAAAATTTACAGTGCCATTTAATTGTGCTTTTTAGTGTAATTATATAGCAGTTTTTAAATATTGGTCTCGAGTATATGAGAATAATTCTTTTATGAGCTTGCCCATGCCTCTAGCTCCGCCATGTCGTCGTCCTCTTTATTCTTCGCCTTTGCTTTTGGCTTGTCTTTTGGTGCATCCGGGAGTTTGTCAGTAATACTAGTAGGAGTCGTGCCAACATCAAGAAGTTTTTCGTTTATATCCTCCTATAAAAATGTTCATTATACAATACTTTTTGATCAGTTTTTTTCAAAGGGAAACTTATGATATGAAACTGCCCTTATCTGACTCTAGAAATAAAAAGTTTACCTCCTGATACTCCTCAAGTTCCTTCAGAAGTTCATCTTCGTCAATGTCATTTTGAAGTCCGGACGGGTTGGAGATCGCTTGAGTAATTTCATTAGTGACTTCTTGACTCTCTGCGATATCTTCCATAATATCGTGTACCTAAAAACCAGGATAAGAGATGAAAAAAATTAAAAAAACAACCTTGTCTACATCCATTCCTTTGTTTATATTTTTTAATGCCGCAGATGTAGATGTCAAGACACCAAAAACTTCAGAATGTAGAGATGCATTCTCTAATGAGCTTTTTTGATGATGAATTGTATTCAAAATTCCTTCAATTTGTTCGAGGTTTTTCTCGTGACCTTTCTTTTCTTTAAGAGCCTTAAGTGCCAACCGTTTATTAGTGGTAGCATGTTTCTTTGCTGTTGCAATAGACTGAAAATTTCAAAAAATAACTAAAAATTATAAAGTTTTACATACATTTTCAATTTGTTTGCTTATGTGTTCTTGCTTCTTAATTAATAATTCTTCCATTCCAGAAATATTCTGAAGAGCTCCCTGTGCTGTCACTTCCTGCTTTTTATTCTTCTCACCAAATATTTTGCCGAATATACCACTCATTTTTGCCTATCAACTGAAAAATAAATTAACTAATTAATAGGTGACTAATTTATAATAAGCTCTATAATCAACATTTGATAAAGAATATAATTTCCAAAGAATACAGCCCGACTCGTTGCGGTAAATTAGTCTTGGAAAATTTTTTGCGTGGCCAGTTCTTTACGACAACCTATTAAATGTTCGTATAAGACATTATGAAAAAAATTATAAAAATTTCTTCAAAATATTGTCTCCAAATCCTAACAAATCGCATTAAAAATTTTTCTTAATAAAAATTTTATTTAACAATAAATACACGTATTTATTTTTTGAGTGCCATTTGCACTCAACTGGTTTGAATTAAAAAAGGACGGCTGACATAATCTGCAGTCTCTTCTTTGTTAACTCTATTTTTACATGGCTTAATTTCTCGTTTTACTCTGATAATTTTTCAATTTTTGATTTTAAATCAGCAGTTTAATGTGAAAACTTTAATAAAAGCTCTGAGGAATATTAGCAACTATCTATATTTTGTAATTATGACAGAAACGTCTTCGCGCGATCAAAACATTACTATTCAAGGTCTACTCTAATAATTTCAAATTTTAATTTGTTTTAGTTATGCGTCTTGCACAGCCAGTTCCTAATGAGGCTACTTTAAAAGTTTGTGGCCCCTCCGATGTGACTTGTTTAAATGCTGGTAATCAATTCATTGACCTTTCATCAGGTCAATTTCCATTAGTGCCACATATGACGAGTTATCTGATTTTATTAAATATTTTAAAACTAATTTAATATTGTTATTTTAGTGATGTATTTCTCGGCGAATGCTTTACATTTTATGTTGCAATTATAAATACAACTGTATTTAAATGCGAACAGATTAACATTAAAGTTTTTTAAATATTTTCATATTTAAATTTTTATTCAATTTAGGTTGATATTCAAACGCAACAACAACGTGTTTCTATTGCTGAAACCTCTTATGGTAATGTTAGTTTAATGAATAATCAGCAAATTGGACAAATATTTTCATATGAAATTTATGAACTTGGACAACATATGTATGTTGGTAAATTATTGAATTATTTATAGGTTAAATTTTAAATATTAATTCATGTGCTACTTTAATTTTTTAAATAACTATTCTAATTTAGACTTGTTTGCACAGTTTCATACATTGGAGAAAATGATGAGAAGTTAAATCTTAGAAAATTTTTTAAATTTTCTGCTAATAAGCCAGTAGATTTGGTCAATCAAACATTCCATGACTTAAATGTAAGGATTTTTTCCCTCTATTTTTATATTTTTATTATTCTATCTAAGGACAAAACAACATTTTTTGTGTTCCAAATTCAAAATTTAACATCAAATCCAATTTTTATCGAGTCTTTAGCTCTTGAAAACTCAAATAATAAGTTGACTTATCAACACGAATTGATTGGCTTTCCATCTTTGGAGAAGTAAATTTATTCATTTCAAATAATATTTTGTTAAAAATTTAAGTAATTCAAAGCCTTTGGATGTGCGAAACATTCATCAATATATCTTCCGAATAACGCCTGATCATCTCGATATAGAGAATTGGTGGAAAATTATTAATTTTGGAAAGTTAAAAATTGTTTGGCGATCGTCGACGGGTGATAATGGTCAAACATTTTTAAATATTGTAGAAAGGCCTCCATTTGTTTGCAAGGATTTGAACTTTACTGTTGAAAAGGCACCTAAACGAGCAAAAGCAAATGAAATATTAACGATTGTTTGTAGTATTAAGAATTTAAGGTAGATTAATGAAGTAAAATTTTATAGAGTTTTTGGTCAAGAATTTTTAATTTGACATTCTTTATGATTTTTCAATGAGTAATTTCTTAATTTTAATATAAAGTTTTATATTTTTTACTAGTGATCGCCCATTGGATTTATTACTAAATTTTGATCAAAATATCGGTCCAATTGTTCATTGTTCAGTCAATGAGCAACGCCTCGAAACAATTTTGCCTGGGCATAACATGCAAATTATGCTTAATGTTTTGCCTTCTGTGAAAGGCTTACATGTATTTTGATTTATTATTTATTATTATTTTTAATTTTTTAGAAGATTACAGGGATAAGGT
Organism: Meloidogyne chitwoodi; assembly: GCA_015183035.1. Taxonomy (NCBI): domain Eukaryota; kingdom Metazoa; phylum Nematoda; class Chromadorea; order Rhabditida; family Meloidogynidae; genus Meloidogyne; species Meloidogyne chitwoodi. The sequence goes on from JACZZP010000010.1 coordinate 977,128, forward strand.
TAACAGACTTGCTATTGAAAAGAACGTTTGAATTTGATGATATTTTTGACATTTTTATTCAGTGATTTTCTGATAAATTTTTTATTAAATTGATTATATATACAATTAATACAGTTGACTGATTTGCTGTTTAGTTTATTTTGTATTATTTTCATTTTACTACTTTTTAAAATAATATTTTAATTTTTTTTAATTAAGTTTCTGACTTCTAGAATATTTTCCGTTCATTTATAAACGCAGCATTCAAATCCTGTCATTGACGGGCGTGGAGTTTCTACCGGTCTACTCCACAGTTTAACCTAACAATCCGGTTTAACTTCCTTTTCCGTCCCCGACGGCAGCAGCTCAAAGCGAGAAGGTCCTGTTTTTTAAACGAGGCAGGAGGGTATGGGTGTCATCATCGTTCAGATTCAATCGCAGTTATTGTGCTTATGTCGGAATGAAAATGCTTGTTATTATAGGAAGCTATAAGCAAAAAACGACAGCAAACAAGAAGGATGATGTGCACGCGACTAAATTGCTTTTTCTTTCCTCTTATAATTAGAAAAGGGAAGGCAGTTTGCAAAGAAAATTAACTTTGATACGTCGGGTGGTTTCCGTGGCGGCAATCGGTAATGATTGAAGCGGAAAAGTGATAAGGCTGGATTACTTTGGAAGACGTTTAAAAAGAATAATTAATAGAGAGGAGCATTTAAGGGATGGGTATAAGTTGGAAGAGAGTTGGTCATGGGTGAAGCGGAAGATGATTAATGGAAGGTGTAGATAACCCGATTCGCTTCTGTAAAAACTGCTGATGCTTGTTTTACCCCTTCCAAACGGTTTTCAGGCGCGACTTTTCCCGCTTTTATTCCTTTTGCTAAGCTGCCTACCTTAATTGCGAGTATGAATAGAATTGGTCGCGGCTTAGAATTGGACGGATAAGCGTGGACGACTGATGATTATTTTGATTGTTTTATAAATAAATGCGCGTATTGTGGACGATGAAAGACTACCCTCCACCATAACTGCCGCCGGTTGTGTTCGTCCATTTAACTGATACTCATTTTCCCTTCTTTCGCTAAAAAAAAAAGCATCAAATCAGAATGAAACAGGCAGTCGGGCGAATTATCAATTAACTGGCTTGTCCGTTAAAGCCTTGCCCACATATATATGTATTTATTTGTTTATGCTTTACATTGCCACTCGCAGTTCTATTATTCGGCAGAATATACGAACCATAATTCTCCTAATTTTATAATAATAAAAATATCCTATCAAAATAAATTATTTTGTAATATTTTTCATTGAGGAACAGAATTTTTTCACAACTTTACATAACTTATTTTTGAATTTTAGATTTAATTATTTTATAACATAATATTATAATCTATAATGCATCAATCTCATCAACACAGCCCTGGACAACTTCCAACATTTAATGAATTGTTAATTAATGAGGTTTTTTTGTTTTCAAAATAATTAAAAATATGTATTGTTATTTCAGGTTAAATCCCACCCACAACTTTACAATCAACAACATCGTGTATGCACTGATAATGGCGAGAGGAATGTTATTTGGGTAATAATCTAGTTTATAAATGATAATTTAAATAGTTGGATTATTATGATTTTATAAACTTTATTTATTAAAATAGTACCTTTGTAATATAATCCTTCTAAATTTTGAATTAAATTGAATACTTTAGGAGGTAATTGCTCAACGTATTGATGAATCCGTAAGTGGCGAGTTTGCAAAGAAGCGTTGGTTACAAATGCGTGATCGTTATAGAAAAGAATTAAAAATGGCTCTTCGAACATCTGTTAAGCCAAAATGGCCGTATTTTGCTAAACTTTCTTGGCTTGACCCTTATTTAAAAGGAGCAAAGTGGGAATATTATACATAATTATTGTGATCATTTCTATAATTTTAGGAAAATTGATTCTAATTCACCACAAGGACAATCGAATAATTTACTTGGTGATTTTGGAATTGCATCTAATTGTAAGCAACAAGATTTAGCTGGAATGAATGGAATTTTTGTTGCTGCTGAAAACAACGGTATTTCTTAAAAAATATTCAAATATAATTTAAATTATTATATTTTAACCCAATCCACATTTGAAATTTTTTGGATATTTTTTAATCTTTTGCTAGATCACAAACTCCAATTTCCTCCACCAACCGTTAATCTGTTAGAGACATTGATGGCAGCAAGCAGAGAATTTTTAGAACGACAACAATTAAGGCAAGAAAGTGTATGTACTAGTTCTTCATTTTCTAACAATGATATGAACAATCAACAACAAAATGTAGAATTATTATCTGATAATGCTACTATTGCTTCTTCATCAGCAAATAGTGATGAAAGCATGGGAGAACAGAATTTTTTCTTAAAATGTGGCAATAGAGAAACTGAAGTAATGTCAATGACTGGAAGCGAAAATGCTCAATTAATTGACAATGAAAAGGATATTGGTAATGCTGGGGAAGCAATAGAAGATGGAAAGGGGGTAAGTTAGTTTTTCGATCGTTTAGTTTAACTTTTTAACGTCCACTTTAAAAGACTATCTTATGAAAAAATTTTTCCTGTTTTTTTACTTATTTGGATGAGACAGCAACAAAAATTAACCAAAAATAGGATATAACACGAAAATTTTAACCAAAAATGGGAAAAAAATTTCTGGACCATCAAATTGTTTCCTCCAACAAAATTCTTCGGCGTAACTGTTTTTAACTCCTTTATTTGTTTCATTATGGAATCAATATAGATAATGAATATTAAATTCTATTGGTTGTTCCATTTAAATAATTAAAAAAAAACACATTTTTATGTGAATATAAAGTAAAAAAGTACAAAATTTTCTTTATTTATTAGAAATATTTGAAACATCAATTACGACATCGTCTTCGCAATTCTCCGAATTTAACTCGTCGTAAATTTGTTGGTGGCAGTGGCAACTTTGTCAAACATCTACAACGCAATCGTCAAAAATCCAACAGTGATGATTACAGTGCTATATTATTAAAATCTGGTGAATTTGACATTTCTTCTTTTTGTTCATTGACTGAGAACGGAGGAAATAATAATATTGGAGATGATAATAATGCTTATTTAGAGGAAGTGGAGACAGCCACATCATTGATTGGTGATAATGAAGATGAAGATTACCTTTTTGCTCGGCTTGTTGTGGCTAGACTTAAGAAATTTGATCCAAAGAAGCGTAGAGAGGTAAAAATAAATTAAATATTTTTTTAAATTTACTAGCGAAGTTGGCCCTTCGGGCGTCCTTCTACGCTAGCAAAAATAAACACAAAAAAACTGAAATAACCAGATCATTAAAGTCATCATACTACAAAATAAACATTTCTAAAGAACAAAACAAAAACCTGAATAAACAAACTTTTGTAACAAAATAATTGATCCAAACATTCTTAACCAAAACACAAACATTGCTATAAAATGACAACAGCTTAACTCAAAGAACTAACGCCAACGAATAATAGAAATAAAAAAAGAATATGAGGTCGCCCGCCCACCATCCCTGACCTCCCTTACCGCCATAAAACCAAACGGCGTAACCTAAGCCACAACCAAACGGCGTAACCTAAGCCACAACCAAACGGCGTAACCTAAGCCACAACCAAACGGCGTAACCTAAGCCACAACCAAACGGCGTAACCTAAGCCACAACCAAACGGCGTAACCTAAGCCACAACCAAACGGCGTAACCTAAGCCACAACCAAACGGCGTAACCTAAGCCACAACCAAACGGCGTAACCTAAGCCACAACCAAACGGCGTAACCTAAGCCACAACCAAACGGCGTAACCTAAGCCACAACCAAACGGCGTAACCTAAGCCACAACCAAACGGCGTAACCTAAGCCACAACCAAACGGCGTAACCTAAGCCACAACCAAACGGCGTAACCTAAGCCACAACCAAACGGCGTAACCTAAGCCACAACCAAACGGCGTAACCTAAGCCACAACCAAACGGCGTAACATCGGCCACAACCAAACGGCGTAACCTAAGCCACAACCAAACGGCGTAACCTAAGCCACAACCAAACGGCGTAACCTAAGCCACAACCAAACGGCGTAACCTAAGCCACAACCAAACGGCGTAACCTAAGCCACAACCAAACGGCGTAACCTAAGCCACAACCAAACGGCGTAACCTAAGCCACAACCAAACGGCGTAACCTAAGCCACAACCACCACTCAAGAATGATCAAAAATAAGCGGTTTATATAATATCCAACTGTCAAAAACTGCTATAAAAACCTCTTTTTCACTACCCTCAATCATTTGTCTATAAAAAGCCAAACAAACAGACAAACACACAAACATTCTCTTTTATATAATTAATAGATATATTTTTAGATGCGTTCGCGAATTCATCAATGGTTAGATCAAGAAGAAGATAAAATTGAAATGGCAATAATTGATGAGAAGTTAGAGACACAAACTGTTCAATCAATTGATAGTAATGATTTGATGCAATGACTGTATAAATAACATTCACCTTTTTTCATTTGAAAAATTTCAATTTAATTTTGTTTAAGTCTATTCTTTAATTCTTTCCTCATCGGTCCTAATTCTAATTAACACTCATTTTAATTCTAAAGCCGAAGTTTGAGCATTAAAATTTTCTTTGACAACCGAGATTATATCTCGATCTTTTTAGATTTTTTAATAATTCTGTACTCGAGAGGTAGTACTTAGCAATTTTTTAAATAAACTTCGTTTACTAACTGCGCAAATTTTGGCTTATGTTTTTGATTGGAAGTCCCCTAATATTATAATTGCTCAATATAAACCTTGTGATTGCCATTTTATTTAAACACCTGATTCTATTTCCTCAACTGTTGTCTATAAATATTTGATAATATTTACTTTTTTTGATAAATTAATTATAATATTGTTGTAAGTTTTAAAAATTTGTTTAATCATGTTTTTTTCTTCTTTTATATTTCATTTTCTATATACCTAGAATATTACCTATATTATTCCATTAAATATTTTTTAAAACAAAAAATATTAATAATATTTTTCTGAAAATATTATTTGATTACTTTTTCATTTATTTTGGTAATTTTATCCAACACGCCATCTTGTGTTGAATAAAATGTTTTGGAGAAAGAGTTGGCCGTCAAGAGGTATATACTTAGAGAAGAAGCACACATTTAATAGGGACAAAGCTTTGCAACTGAATTAGAATGTTGACTGTGTAAATGAGTTTTTGTTTTTAATTTTCACACAAATAATCATTTACCTCAATAAAATAAAAGCAAATAATCATTTTTTCTTTAAGCCACACATTTTAAGTTTTAATATAAAAAAATTTAATTGTTTTTGAAGTACCTAGTTCTGTAGAAACTAGTCTGACAAAAAATATACACACTTTTAGTTATCGTAAACTTTGATGAGGAAATAGTATAATTTAAAATAAAATAAATAATTTTAACTCTCAACAGGATTGGGTCTCATTCGGAATTGCTGTTGAACTTTATTAATAATTTGACATTCTCTTGCTAAAAGAGAAATTAATAGTTTTTGCCAAAAATTATGTAATTGAAAAGTTTATTTTTGTATTATTTACATTATTTTTGTTTTTTTTTTTACAACAGATGGTTTTAACACAAAACTATATTTTTGTTATTAAAAAAAATAATTTTATAAATTTATTGGTTAGTATATAAAATGGAGAATAAAGAGGCGGGACATATACTTATTTATTTGTTTTACCAAAATATTCCTTCAAATCATTATTTAGCTTTTCTTATTAAATAAAAACATGAGATTATTTACAATTATTATATTTATTTTTATAATTATAATTTAATATTTTTTATAATTTAAAAAATTATTTCTTTTTTAATACACAGAAATGAAAGAAAATGAAATTAATTATTTAAATAAATGTTCTCAAAATATTCCATCACAAAATATTTCTAATAATAATTCAGTAGTAAATAGTATAGAATTGGAACGAATACTTCGTTTACGTGCTGAACGTGTTCAAAGAACACCAAAATGTGCTAGGGTTAAAAAAAATTAAAACAAATAAATAATATTTTTTAGTGTCGAAATCATGGTGATGTTTCTGTTCTTAAAGGTCAATTAAAAATATTTAAAAAATATTTGATTTAAAGTATTTATTAATGGATTTTTTGGAAATTACCTTCTCTTATTATTGTAATTAATTAATTATACTCCGTTTATATAACACATATCCTCATCATAAAAAATACTTTCAAAAATTAAAATAATTTTCTTAAAAATTAAATAAAAATAATTAAAAAGGGCATAAACGTAACTGTCCATGGAAAGATTGTACATGTGCCAAATGTACACTTATAGCAGAACGTCAAAGAGTAATGGCTGCTCAAGTTGCTTTGCGAAGGCAGCAATCACAGGAAGAAAAAGAAGCAGTAAAAATTATTTTAAAATATTTTTTTTTTAATAAAAAATATAGCAAGAACTTGGTTTACTTCTTGGTATTAATTCTGCTTCTGAAATTCTTGCATTAATTCGACGTACAAGAGCAGAAGCTTCATCAATAGAAAAACAAAATATTTCAAAAAAAGAAGAAAATAAAAAAGAGAAAATAAATATTAAAAAATGCTGTTTAATTAATAATAATGGTAAGAGAAATTTTAAATTTTTATTTACATTAAAGGAGAAAGAGAGAAATTAATAAATAAATAAAGGATTACTGTAGTTCTTTTCCTTAAAATTAAATTATTTTTATTTAATTTTTTCCACATTTATGCCTTTTAAGTAGCAATTAAAATAAGAATCAAAAATCAAAATATTTATAAAAATATTTAAGCCAATCCTTCTAATACTCTTTTCTCTAAATTTTAAATAAATAATCCCCAATTGACCGAAAGACTAAAAATAATAATTTTTTTTTAAATATAAATTAATTAATATTTAGTAAGAATCTAAAATAATTAATTAATAAAAATAATATTATTTTTTATTTTATTTTAATATTTTAGAATTTGGTAATAATAAAACATACAATAATACCTTAACAACATTACAAATAAATAAAAGAAAGAAAAATAAAAATTTAATTGTAATGACTGAAAAAACAGAAAATAATAATAAAAAGGTTTATTTTAAAATAAATTAAAAAAAATTAAAATTTAATAGAATATTCAAAATTTAATAGAATTTCAAAATCAACAAAAAATTAAAGAAAATAATAAATTTTCTATTAATTCAATTAATAATAATAATAATCAACAATCATCATCTTCAATTAATATTTTACCTTCTTTAACATTTCCTTTTTTTAATAATTCAATTTTACCTTTTAATCCTTTTTTTCAATTTCCATTTCATTCTGCAACAGCTATGGCTTCTTCTTCTTCTTCTTCTATTTTGTTTCAAAATAATAATAATATAGAAGAAGAACAACAAAATAATATTGAAAAAGGTGAAAGTTCTTCAGAAACAACACCTGCACAACAAACAGATTTTTGTTAAAAATAATATTATTTTTCTATATGTCATTTAATTCTTTTTTGTAAAAATCGTTTTATTAACTAATTAAAAAATAAGTTTTCAACATGTTAATATTTAATTTTAAATAAATTTTATAATTAGAATGTTTAAAAACTGATTCATTTAAAGTAAAAAAACAATAATATACCTAATATATAACATTTTATTTTTTAATTACTGTATGTAAAAAATAAAAAAGTACAATACCTATTTTATCATTGTGGAAAAATAACTTCTATTTAATTAATAGAAAGTGTCAAAAATTAATTGAATAAAATTTTTAAAATATTTTGTAATTAAATGAAAATATTAAAAAAGAAAAAAGATAAAATTGTAGAAAAAAAACAATTTTTTGGACAAAAAATATTTTTTAGAAAGGCATAAGAAAATTATTTTTAAATAAAAACATCACATTATTAAAATATCATTGCGAGCATTCCAACCCCAATTTGCTTTTTTATTTAAAAGAAAAAATAAAATAAATTTATAAATAAATTAAAAATAGCTATTATTGGAGGGAAAGTTCGCACGATTATTTTTAAATTTAATTTATCTATTGCCAAATTTGTCTACTTTTTTGACAAACTTGACATCTTGAAATTCTATCTTTGAGTCCACCAGCTTTTAATGTTTGAGGCATTGGTTTTCGAAATTGATTTTGCTTAATTAATTATTTTTAATAATTTAATTTTATAATTACTTGTCCAACAATTGCCAACCAAAAGCCATGATTTGTAGCATAATAATTACAAGTCCCTTTTCCATGGCATTCAATAAATGGAACAGAATAAAATTCTTCTAGACAACTTCCAGGAGATTCAAAATTTTGACCAGTCCCTTCAGCACCAGCAGCGGTATGCTTTTTAATTTATTTTTAATTTAAAATATAACAAAAATAACCATAGCAAAGCTATAGCCTTTCCATAAAGGTTGCCAACCAGATGGACATTCTGGCACATAATTATCTTGTGAATGAATAGCCATTGACTGAGTTGGACTTTCACAAACTGAACAACGAGAAATATGTTCCCTTAAAGCTTCTCCTGTCATCTAAAAATTTTAAAATTAAAAATTAAAATTTAAAAATAACTGGAGTCATCATTTGATTCATTGGTTTTCCAGTTCCCAACCAAAAGGAATAATCATTACGACTACTAAAATGGCAAACTTCTTTTAAATTACAGAATACAAAAGGCATTGTTGAAAATTTTGGTAAACATGAACCTTAAGATTTTTTTAATTTTTTTTAAATTAAAAAAATTTTTTACCAGGTGTGCCCAAATCTTGTCCAGCAGCTCTTCCATTTCCTTGAACATATAAAAGAGAATAACCAGCCCAAAGTTGCTGCATTCCATCTGGGCATACAGGAACTTGTGTACTTTGAGAATGTTTGGTTATTGTAAATCCTCTAGATGGGGCTATTCCGCTAAAAATAATTTTAATTTATATTTAATTAAAAATATTATTTACCCAGGTGGCCCATGAAACCCAATTAGTCCTGGTGCTCCAGGCCTGCCTTCACGTCCAACAACACCAGGAATGCCATTCATTCCAGCTTCTCCTTTAGGACCTATATAACCTGGAGGCCCAGATTCGCCAATTTGTCCTTTTCTGCCGGGATAGCCTGCTGGACCTGGTGGCCCAGGAAGTCCAGGAATGCCTTGCAGACCTTTTATTCCCGGAATACCAGGAAGTCCATATTCTCCTGATAAACCGCGTGGAGAATGTTCTTCCTATTTTTTAATAAAAATATTTATTTTTTATATTATTTAACAGACCAAACTAAACGGAGCTTGAATACCAGGCAAGCCAGGAAATCCTTGATCTCCAGGCAAGCCTCTAGGCCCTTGAATTCCTGGAAGACCTAGCATTCCTCTTTCGCCTTTCATTCCATTAATGCCTGGAAAACCGTCAACACCTCTATCTCCGGGCGATCCACGAATGCCCTCAGTGCCAATATCACCCTTAAAATTAATTTTTCAAAGGTAAATTTTATAAAATAACTCTCTGTCCAGGAAAGCCGGGACCACCAGATCCGCCAGGAAAACCTGTTTGACCATCCAAGTTTGGCTGCCCTTTAGGTCCTGGAGGTCCTTGAGGACCAGGAAGGCCTGGTAATCCATCTTGACCTCTACGACCTGTAAATAAATAAAAAAATTAATTAATATCAATTACTATATCTCTTACCTGGTTTTCCATCAATACCACGCAATCCATGCTCCCCAAGCATTCCTTCTAGTCCAGGTTCACCTCTCTCTCCAGGAAATCCAGGAGCACCAGGATAACCATCATCACCACTCATACCGGGTATTCCGGGCAGTCCAGGAAGTCCATCAGGTCCAGAAATACCTTCATCTCCTTTCTCTCCAGGTGTTCCAATAATTCCACTACCATCCAGTCCACGAAGACCAGTATCACCTTGAGGACCTTTAACTCCAGGTATTCCATCTTTTCCAGATAATCCAGGAAAGCCTGGGGTACCAGCCTCACCACACATTCCTTTAGTTCCAGGTAAACCAGTAAGGCCAACATCTCCAGGTTGACCTGATATACCAATAAAACCAGAATCACCCTACAAAAAGAAAGAAAGTAGGCCTGACCTCATTTAAAAATAATAATTTTATTAATAAAATTAACAAACAGGCATTCCAACAGGACCAGGCATTCCATTCAATCCTGGATATCCAGGTTCACCAGGTAAACCAGCAAATCCTTGAGCTCCAGGAATTCCTTGCAATCCAAGTATTCCTACATCTCCACGTTGGCCTTTTTCACCATTAAAACCAGGTGCTCCCTTATTTTAAAATAATTATTCAATTAATATAAAAAATACATCAATTCCAATTATTCCATCAAGTCCACGAAATCCAGGCTCTCCAATATCTCCTTTTAATCCTGGAGCTCCAAGTAATCCATCTAATCCTGGTTTTCCAGCCAATCCAGGCACTCCTATTTCGCCTTTGAATCCAGGCAGTCCAGTAGTACCAGGAAGGCCGGGTAAACCAGATTGGCCAGGAATTCCTTCAAATCCAAATTCTCCAGGCTGGCCTTTTGGGCCTGGAAGTCCCTAGAAAAGAAATTTTGATTTTAAATGTACTAATAATAAAAGTACTGGAATTATTGGTCCAGGCACTCCTTTTTCTCCTTTTAAACCATCCAATCCTCGTTCACCCATTGGACCAATCATTCCATCTAGTCCAGGAACTCCGTCATCTCCTAACATTCCAGGCTGTCCTGGTAATCCATTAACACCTCTCAAGCCAACAATTCCTGATAATCCAGAATCTCCACGATCACCGGACAGGCCAGGAATGCCATCTTTTCCAGGAAGACCAGGATATCCTTTAAATATAGAATTATTTGGTATTTTTGTATATTACTTTATTACCATTATCACCAGGCAATCCTTTTGATCCTTGGAATCCATCTCTTCCAGGAAAACCTTGAAGACCTATTGGACCAGGTAATCCTGGAATTCCACTTTCGCCAGGTTCACCATGTAATCCAGGAAAGCCAATAGACCCTTCTTCACCAACTTGGCCAGGGCTACCAGATAAGCCAGGTTTTCCCTATAAACAATATAATTTTTAATTAATTATTGGAAACTAACAGGAATTCCAGGTAATCCACTTATACCAATCTCTCCTTTTTCTCCAAAAACTCCTGGGATTCCAGGCAGTCCTACTTCTCCTTTTTGACCATCTAAACCAGGCACTCCTGGTGCACCAGGTCGGCCATTCTTGCCCGGTATTCCAGAAAGTCCTGTTTTAAAATTTATTTAAAGTTTTGCATAATCAACTGACCTTTCTCGCCTATAGGCCCTGGCATTCCAATAAGTCCTTCTCGTCCAGGTTCTCCTGGTCTTCCTATTAATCCTTGTGCTCCTGGCTGACCATCAGGGCCAGGCATTCCAGATTCGCCTTTACCTCCAGGATAGCCTGCCAATCCTGTCAAACCATATCCGGCATCACCGGTAGTACCTAAATGACAATATTAAAACTCAGATTCAAAAAGTATTATAACCTTTCAATCCTATCAATCCATCTATTCCATCATCACCAATATCACCTTTTTCTCCTTCAAATCCAGGCGATCCTTGACGTCCAGGTAATCCTTGTGGCCCTTGAGGACCAATACGTCCATTTTTTCCAGGAATTCCTGCCAATCCTTTTTCTCCAAGCATTCCAGGAATTCCTTCAGCACCAGGTCGTCCTTGCAATCCTGGTGAACCGGGAAGACCACGTTCGCCTTTTTCACCGGGAATTCCATAAAGTCCTTGTCGACCATGTTTTTCTGACATATCGAAGAGTTCTTCAAGAATTATTGGCATTTCTCCAGGACTGCCTATAAAATAAATTGAAATAAAAATTTATAAAAATAATTTGAAGTAATAAAACCTCACCTTGTAGGCCAGGTTGTCCAGGCAAACCGGCATCTCCTTGTATTCCTTGAGAGCCTTCTTCACCTGGTGCTCCTGGTAATGAATCGCCTGGAGGTCCAACCTGTCCAGGCAATCCCATCAATCCTTCACGACCTCTTTTTCCAGGTATTCCAGCAACTCCTTTTTCGCCAATTGGACCATAGACTCCAGGCACTCCAGGTTGCCCTGGCAACCCATCTTTACCGGGAAGACCAGCAAGTCCAGTTAGACCGGACATTCCTCGCTCTCCTTTTTCTCCCTGAACACCTGGTGGATTTTCAAGTGGTCCAAGAACATCTCCAGCTTCACCTTTTAATCCAGGATATCCAGGAAGACCAGGCAGGCCATCAGAACCCTTTAAATAATAATTATTAAAATCAATAATTAAATAAAAAATTACAGATAATCCTACAGGACCAGGAAATCCATACTTTCCAGGCGTTCCTTTTGCTCCCGGTAATCCAACAACTCCATTAGGACCAAGCTGTCCACGCCAGCCTTCTTGTCCACTGTCGCCTGACTCTCCTTTTTCTCCAGGTAATCCATCAGGACAAAAGCCACAGTCATCTCCGCGAATTCCAGGTAATCCTAGAGGACCAGGTTGACCAGGGAGTCCTATTCGTCCATTATCACCAGGCAGTCCTTGCATTCCTGGTTGGCCTGGAGGGCCGACTTTATTTACGCCAGTGCCTGGAAATCCTTTTAGGCCAATTGGACCAACATCTCCAACATCTCCAGGCATGCCTGGGAATCCATCTAATCCTGATAATCCATCAAGGCCTAAAACAAAAGAAATATTAAATTCAAATAAATTCTTGTTACCTGGCGGTCCTTGAATATCGTAACCGGGCAATCCTTGCTCTCCAGGAATTCCAACCGCACCAGGTTTTCCAGGCCTTCCTGATTCACCAAAATAGCCAGGAAACCCATCTTCACCACGTGCACCTTTTTCACTGAAACCAGGCGGTCCAGACAGACCTGGCGTACCCGGAGGCCCAGGTTCTCCTACAGCACCTCTTGAACCAACTGCACCCATTAGACCGTTATTTCCTTAAATAAATATTAAATTTAATTTTTAAAAAATTTTATATTTTCCACAACCTGGCTGGCCCTTTTCTCCCGGAATTCCGTCAACGCCTTGAACTCCACGTGTTCCTGGAGCTCCATGTCCTTCGCCAAAAGGTCCGGGTGGACCAGCATCTCCTTCAGGGCCATATCGTCCAGAATGTCCAAGGTCACCAGCACTGCCTTTCTCTCCCAGATAACCAGGCATTCTTTAAAAATAACAATAATTTGTTTTTATTTTATTTAAACTAAACTACTATAAATCTTTTAAAAATTTACCCAGACAATCCTGATGTGCCTTTTTCACCTTTTATGCCCATTGAACCAAAATCACCGTCTTTTCCTTTTTTGCCCTATAAATAAACTTTATTTCTTTTAACTAAAACTAAATAATTTACTCTATTTCCGGCATCTCCAAAATCACCCTTTTGCCCTTTAAGACCATGATATCCTGGAGGACCATCAAATCCTGGCATTCCTGGTGGACCAACAGGGCCAACACGTCCTTTCTCTCCTTTTTCTCCATGTTGTCCGGAAGGTCCTTGAATAACTTCACTTTCCTCAGGACTTAATAAAGAACTGGCCAAAAATCCTGGAGGCCCAGGGGGTCCTTAAGTACAATAAAGTTAATTTCTTCTTTTTTATACAAATTACCTGTTTGTCCCTGTTTGCCTTTTTCTCCTTTTAATCCGGGTGTACGTATTCCCATTCTGCCTTTCTCTCCTTGTGGACCTGGAAATCCAAGCGGTCCATACGATCCTTGATCACCGCGAGATCCTTTTAATCCAGGGACTCCATCTTTGCCAGGATAGCCTTTAAAAATTATATAATTAATATTCCTTATTTAATTAATTCTACAAAAAATTAAATTACCAGGTAAGCCAGGAATCCCTGATTCTCCACGTGCTCCTTTTATTCCTTCAGAATTTATTCCTCCTTCTCCAGGGAGTCCGGGATATCCATGTCTTCCTGATTCACCAGGAGGCCCTCTTTGTCCAGAAGGACCTGTCATGCCTGGAATTCCATGTAATCCCTAAAAAACATTTTTTTATTTTTAACACAACACAATTTAAAATTATTTACATCTGTTCCATTACAACCAGGTGGCCCCATCTCTCCAGGAAGTCCCGATAATCCATCCAATCCTGACATTCCTTCACGGCCAGGTGCCCCAGGCAGTCCACGATCACCACGAGCTCCTTTTGGGCCAATATCACCAAAATCTCCTTCTGATCCTTGCATTCCCTCCACTCCATTAGTACCTTCTGGGCCATCAATGCCTGGTGTTCCATGAAAGCCACGTTTGCCTGGATAGCCAGGAATTCCCTTAATAAAAGATATTTTAAATTAAAATAAATATTTTTAAAACTTGTTCTCCTTTTTGTCCTGGACATATACAAGGAGGTGAACAACCTTTACATGCTGTAAACATTTCCACTTTATTTAACCTTTCAAGTAGAATAATTAAAGAAAAAATTAAATTAATTAAATATTTTGTAGTTTTATTATTTAATAAATATTTTCTTTTTTCTTCATTAATAATAATTTTATTTTTAATTTTTATTCTTTTTGTTTGGTCATTCATTGTTATGTTCTTATTGTCCTTTTGCATTTTGTTTTTATTTTTTAATATATTTTATTTCTTAAATATACAAATTAATTTTAATAAATTATTAATTAAAAAAGAAATTAATTTTTGTGATTATTTTAATATTTAATTATTATTATCTTTCTTTTATTTTTATTTATTTTTAAAGATTAAGAAAAATAAAATAAATATTTAAAATAAGTATAAAGATTTGACAAAATTATTTTCAAATAAATAAATATAATAAAATATATGAAAAGATTTGGAAGAAAATGAGTCATTACTAAAAAGCCTTCAGGCTAGAGAGAGATTTGGCCATTAGAAAAATAAGTGAAATATTTGTATCTAAAGTAAATGATTATTTATTATTTAGTTACTAACAATTCCAAACAATCGATCAATTTTCTAAAAAAAAAAGAAGAAAAAAATCTAAGGATACCTATATTTAAAATTAATTAAAAATAATAAATTTTTTTAATATTTAATTAATTAAAATTTTAAAATATATTTAAAATAAAAATTTAGTTTATTTTTAAATTTAAAGGGAAGAATATACAGTTAAAATAAATATCTTTTTATTTTATTAATATTCGATTTTTTTATAAATTTTTATATTTTATTGTTTTTTAGTCCAAAAATAAATAAATAGTTAAAAATATTTAATAAAAATATCAAAATATATTTATTTAGTATTAACTATTATTTAACAACAGCTGTTATTCTTTCAACTAAAAAATAAATAAAAGCACCTGGAAATGCAAAAGAAAATGCAAAAAAAAAAACTTTTAAAAATAATATTGGGGAAATCTCTCAATTAAAATTTTTCAATTTTTAATAAAAAAAAATAAAATTATTATATTTTTTTATTTTTAATTAAAAAAATAATTTTAATTTTTTTACAAAACAATATTAAAAAAATTTCAAATTTTTATTAATTAAAATATTTAAATTAATTAATTTTATTATTTAATTATTTTTTAAGAAGGAATTTATAAAGCAGAAAGTATTTTAATTAAGGAATTTAAAATATATTTAAAGAAGAAAAGGCAGTTTAATTTAAAAAAGGCAGTAATAATATTTAAAAAACATTTATTTAAAATATATTTCATTTTCATTTGCCCAATCTTTTTTATTAAATTGTTGTTGTTTTTTAATAATTTCTTTTTCTTCTTCTTCATTATTATTTATTTGTTTATATTTATTATTATTAATTTCTTCTTCTTCTTCTTCTTCATTATCTTCTCTCTCTTCTTCATCTTTGTCTTCTTCAATAATAATATTTTTTTGTTCTTTTAATTTATCTCCCTTTAATTAATTTATTTTTATTTAAATTAATAAAATAAAAAAAAAATAAACTGAAATTTCCACATGTCCATCAGCTGCTAAATAAGCTTTAACAGAATGTAAATCAACATCCTCTCCTAATTTCCATCGTCTATTTAATTTTTTAACTGTAACAGTCCCATTTTTATTATCTTCAATATGTTCACCATCCAAAGCAAGAACTCTGTAAGCATCAATATAAACCTATTTTTATTTATTATTTTAAATTAAAAAAAATTAAAAAAAACTCTAAAATCATTGTCATTAAATTCTTTAGCTTCTACTCTAATTCTAAATCCATCTGTTTCATTAATTACTTCTTGTTCTGGTTCTGTTACTTTTTTTATATTTTTATTATTTTTTTCTTCTTTTTTAATTTCTTCTTCTTCTTCTTTTGTATTATTTTCTAATACAAATATTGGTTGTTGTTTTTGTTTTTTCTTTTTTTGTTGTTGCGGAAGATATGTTATTATTTTTTGCTTTTTAAAAAAAATAAATAATTATTTAAATAATAATCTATTAATATTAATTTTTAATTTTAATTAAATTTAATAATTTTATTTATTTTAAATAATATTTACATTTCGAAAATTATTAGAAGATTCAGAAGAACTATTACTTTCTCTTCTTTCAATTTGTTCTTTATTTTTACTATATTCATATATTTTATTATTATTATTATTATTTTGTTTTGGTTTAATAATTGGAAGAGATGATGAATATTCTTCTTCTTCATTCCTTTGTTTATTATTAAAAGGATAAAATTGTTGTTGATTAATTTTATTTTGTCTTTGATAATTAGTAGTAATTATTGGTTGTTTATTATTATTATTAATTTGATTATAATATTTCTCTACTGGTAATTCTCTTTAAAAATTAATTAATTAATTTTATTTATTTATTTAAAAAAATACCTTAAAGATATTGCTAATTTTCGTCTACCAGTATAACTTCTACAAAGTATTGTTGACCTATTATTATTATTATTATTATGTTTTTCCCATTCCTCATGACTTTGTTCCTCTAATATTCGTTCACTAAAACTTTTAAAATAATTATTATTTTAATTATATTTATATTAAATTAAATAAACTTACAATCTATTATTTTCTAAAGGATAAATCAAAGATGATGAAATAATAGGTGTTATTATTTGTTTTCTTTGAAATTGTGGAGGAGGAGATATTGAAGAAGTCCATCTTTGTTCTCTAAAAGCTCTATATCTCCATTCTTTTGTTCTAATAAATTCTTGTCTTGACATTACTAAATAAAAATAATTAAAAATAAAAATCAATTTTTATATTTTAAAAAATTATTTAATATTTTATTGAGAGAGGAGGGAATGTTTGTTTGTATTATTTTTTAAGCAAAAAAATCTTTCTTTTTAGGGTTTTCATATCGAGAATGAAAGGATGATGGGTGGAGTGTGTGAGGTGAATAATCTCTTCTACGAACAAACCTTTCTATTTAACATTTACCTCAATATTATATTATTTTTTATTTTATTTATTTATTTATTTGTTTGCATTTTACGTGTGTCTTTGTTTCTTTTTTTACAAAATAATAGGTAATTGTTTTTTTTTAATTTTGCCTTCATTGAATCATTAATTGAAACATTTTTAAATTAAATTAAAATGAATAATTATTTTTAAAAAGAGAAAAGAAATACTCAATTATTTATTTTTAATTGATGATTCTTATATTTTTTAACCATTTTATGAATCAAATATATTAAAAGAAAATATAAGAAATGTATTTTTAAAAATTAAAACAAAAATTTAAAACATAAAGGCAAAAGCAGCCTTTTATATTTAATCTTATGTGACTCAAAATATATATAATTAATTAGAAAAAAATTAAAAAAAAAAAAGACGTTAAAAAACTATTTTTGACTATTTAGAGTTGTAAACATTTTCGAATATCTGACCTTTTTTATTTAATAATTAATATTCAAATCCTTAATTTTTAAAATAACAAAAAAATATTTAATTTTTTTTAAATTTAATAAAATTGCCGAAAATACTAATAATTTATTTATTTTTAAAATTAGAGACAAATAATAAATGAAAAATAAATTTAATTATTGCAAAATATGTACTGTTAAAAGTAATTTAAAAAATATATTTATTTTAAAAGGATATTTTTATATAAAATTAAAAAAATAATAATAATAAATTTTTAGAAAAGAATTAAAATAATTTGTAAATAAAGGTCAACAATATTTTTAGAGAATTTTAGTCATTATTTATTTAAATATTAAAATACAAATTAAATGAATATATTTATTTAAATTAATTATTTATTTATAATTTGTCTAGGCCAAAATTTAAATATTTTTTTTTAAATATTTACTACTAATTTTATCAATTTTTTAACTTTTTAACCTAGACATATAATTATTACCCGTTTTAGGTATTTTCTTTATTTATAATAAATTTGTTTGAAAATATTTTTTAATAAAATAAAAAAGAGACAGAGAGAGAGATACATATTTTTTTATTTTTTATTTAAAAAAGAGAATCAAAATATTTAGAAAATAAAATACTAAAATTAAATAATATTAATTAATTTAACGATCAACAACAACAGCAGAAGTTCCAGAACCATCTGCTGGTGAATGTGAATATTGATGAGTTAATCTAGGTCTATTAGTACTATAACCACCAATTGAATCAGAACGAACAATTCCACTTCCATTTCCATTACCTCCAAATAAGGAAAGAGAAGAACCTTCAGCAGAATGTTTCTTAAAAATAATTAAATTAATATTTATAAAATATATTTTAAAATATAATTATAAAAATATTATTATTATTTTATTTAATCCCAAATTTTAAAAAATAAAATTAAAAAAAAAACAAACTCGACACATTGGCTTAGGCAATTCATCACAAGAAAAATTAAATCCTTTAATAGAACCACCACCACAAGAATGGCAAGAAGACAAAGAAGTTGTTCTATGTCTAATACCTCCATTACCTCCTATTATTGTACTTATACTTCCTTTTATTATTTAATTAAATTATATTTAAATTAATTAATTAAATACCATCATTATCATCTATTCCACCATCAACATGTAAAATATCTTGAAAACGAACAGATGAAGAAAAGAAACGTCCCAAAATAACAATAACTGTAAGCATTGAGGAAAGAGCACAACAAATAACCATTGCTGTTGGAAGTACAACAAACTATTAAATATTTATTTATTTATTTAAATATTTTATTTTAATTTACCACAGATAAAAGAAATTTCTTTCGATGATTTTGCCAAGCATAAGAATAAAATATTGTTATAATCTATGTATATTTAAATAAATTAAATAATTATATTTATTTATTTTTACCAAAGTCCAAAGAGCCAATTGAGCTTGAATTATATCTGCTAAAAGTGATTGTCTTTGACGACTTCCATTATTTTCAGAGGAAGAAGCCTTTAAAAAATTATTTAAAAATTAATTATTTAAATTATATTTATTTATTTATTTACCCTTACATTATTTAAAACATTCCACAAATTAATTAAATTTCCTCTAATTGGTGAATTAACGTTTTGCATTTATTTAATTTATTTAAATTAATAATAAAAATGTGGACATTAAAAAAAAAAGAGAAAATAAAAAAGAATAGCTAAAATATTATTTTTAAGAAAAATAAATCAATACTTATATTATATAATATTTAGGTTATTTATTTTTGTTGGTCATTTCTTTTTTTTTAGAAAATAAAAAAATATATTTTTTTTAGTATTTTAAAAAAATATAATAATTTTTAATTTAAAAAATATTTTAATTAATAATTTAATAATATTTGTTTAAAAAATAAAAAAGTAATTAACTAACTAACTACTTCTAAGTAATTATTTAATATTAAAATATTAATTACCTCACTTAAACACATACTTAATTTATCCAATTCTTCAGAAGAACAAAAATCATCAGAAAGCCATTCCTTAAATTATTTATTATTATTTATTTAATTAATTTTAAAAACTTGATTATTTAAATTATTTTCTTGTAATAATGAACTAGCACTTCCAACTTTTCCAATACCATTTACACTTCTTCTTCTTTCACGAAAATCTTTCATATTTTTTAATTAATTTATTTAAAAAAAATATTTATTTAATATCAATTTTTAATAATTTTTTCCTAAAAAATTATTTTTAAATATAAATTATTTAAAAAAAGTTATAATTATTCCCAAAATATTTAGATAAAATAATAAATAAAAAAGAAAAAAATATTTAATTTTTCAAAGATTATTAATTTAAATAAAAATATTTTTAACTCATTTAATGTGAGGAAAAAAAAGAAAAGAGAAATTATATATAAATTATTTATTTATTAGAGAATATAGGTATACCTAAATAATATAATCGAAGATATAGAAATGATTAATTAGATATTAATAAATAAATAGGTATATTTATTTATCTAAATATTAGATATTTATTTAAAAAATAAATTAAATATAATTATTAAATTAATTATACAGCTGATATTAATTAATTAAATATAATTTTAATCAATTTTTATTTTTATTAAAAGGAAATGTGCTTGTTTTTGAGTTTTTTATCAGTTAATAATTTTTTTGTAAAGTCCTAAATATTAAAAAAAAATTCTTTTTAATAAATAAAATTCTCTCCCGGAAAAGTGCTGTTAAAGCAAAAATGGATTATTTTTTTTTAATTTCTTAATTATAAATTAATATTAGCACAGATTTTTTTAATATTTTTTATCGAAAATTGTTCTATAATTTTATTATAAAAATAAAATAAATTGACAAATAATAAATATATTTATTTTTAAATAAAAACTGGTTTTATTAAATCAATAAAAAATAAAAAGTAAAATATTCAGCTGATCTAAAAACTAAAAATAAATTAATTTAAGATATTCTTTGTTTTTAAATAAATAAGTAAATAAATAAAATTAATTTAAAAATAAATTATAATTTTAAAAAATATATATTTCTTTTATTTTTAAATTTATATTTACAAAAATAATAATAAAAAAAGTTCAAATTATAAACAAATTAATTTTGATGGCATTTAATTTAAGATAAAAAAATAAAAAATATTAAATTGTTAAAAGTACATAAATATAATTAATTAATTAATTAAAATATATTATTTAGTCTAAACAAATAAAAAATAAAAGATAAAAAAGGAAATACCTATTTAAATAAATACCTAAAAGTATTTGAGAAAATAAAAATAATAAAAAAATACTTTTTTGTAATTATTTTAGGACAAAAACTTCTTTAAAATTTAAAATATTTTTATTGTAAGCTTTAATAAATTTAATAATATTTAAATATAATTTAATTAATAATAAAAATAATTAAATAGTATTTTTATAAAATTACCAATAAATATATATAATAAAATAAAAATAAATATTATTTTTTAATAAATTAAAAGAAACTATGCAAAAATACTATTATATTTACCACCTTTATTATTATTTATTTATTTATTTTTTATTAAAATAAATACCGAATAACTGATAAAAATTCAGGAGCAAAAATAAAAAATATAAAGAAAATAACTTTAAAAATAAGAATAAAAAAGATAAAAAATAAATAATTATTTAAATATATTATGACTTAAAAATAAAAATATTTTGGACAAATTAAAATATTTTTAATTTATTTAGAATAATTAAGACAAAAATAAATAAATAAAAGTTTCGTTTTAGCGAAGAAAAAAATATATATTTAATAATAAAACTTGTTTTATATTTATTTATTTATTTTTTTAAGAAAAAATAAAAGAAAAATAAATATTATTTTTAAAAATTAATCACAAGAAAAATAAAATATTTAGTAATTTTTATTAAAAATCTAAAGCACACCTTAAAAAGAAAGAAAAAAACTTTTTACTAAATTTAAGGGTTTATAGGTATTTATATATCTTTTTTTTTTTTAATTTATTATTCCGCTTAAAAATAATTAAATAATAAAATATAAGTAGTAATTTTATTAAATAAGGTCAACAAATATTTCTTTGATTTTTTAAATTAAATAATTTTTAAATTATATGGAAGAATATCTAAAAAGTTTAATAAAAAGAAAGATTAAATTTAAAAATTAAATATTAACTTTTTAAAAAAAATATTAAGAATAATTTTATAAAATAAATATAAATTACATAATAATTTTAATTAATTAAAAAACATTAATAATTCATGTGAATAATCAAAAATGATTAAAAATTAAATATAAAATGTAATTTCTTTTTAAATATATTTTTGAACTTTGTACTCTATTACTACCCAATTATTCGGCCAAAGTAATTCCTTCCCTTTTTTATTTAAAATAATTGCCCAATGCAATCGGTGCACAAAATACTATATTGGGAAATTAGATAATAAAACTTTTTTTTTTAAAAAGTTTTAAAAATTATTAAAAAAATAGGGTTCTTTTCCGTTCTGCGCCACCCCCCATTTGGCGGCACCGAAATGGGGGGTGGCGCAGAACGGAAAAGAACCAAAAATAGTATTATAAATTAATTTATAAATCTTCCTCATTCCATTCATTATTATTATTATTATTATTATCACTTTCTTTTATTAAAATCCATCCTTCATTTTCAATTTTAGCAATTAATTTTCCTTTATTATTTTCTTTTATTTTTTGATCAAAAAATAAAAGTTTAGCTTTAATATTCCAATAACCAGATAATATTGGATGTGCTAAAGGTTCTTCTAAAGGTAACCAACCATTAAATGGAAATAAATTAGAAATTGGAATTAATTGTCCAATTTTAGATAATTCTAATAATTTACAAGCATTTGGTAATAAATTACATAAAAAAGGAGAACTAAATAATTATTTTAAAATAATTTTAAAATTCTCCTTTTTTACCAAAATTCATCAGAAAGAAAAGTACTTTGACTTTGACCATTATCACATATTTTTCCAACAAAAAAACTGTCTTGTTCTAATGTTAATGCTAATACCAAACTTTTATTTAAATTAATAGAAGAAGGAAGAGATTTTTTAATTAAAATATTACCTTTATTTAATTAAATTAATTAATTAATTTTAAATAAAAATACCAGAAATAATTTGTAACCATCCAGGTAAATGAATTTCTGCATTACCTTTTTCATCACAAATTTGTCTTTTATGAGAATCAAAAGTTAATAATGAAACATTTTGAAATTGAAGATAATCTAAAATTAATTATTTAATAATTTACAAATTTAACTTTTATAATTAATTTTAAAAAAATAATTAAATTACCTTCATCTATTGAATTTATTTTTAATATACAATTATTATTATTTAATAATCCAAAACATTTAAATAAAAATATTAAAAAAGTAAAAATAAATAAAAACATTAATTATTATTATTTAAATAAATAAATAAATAAAAGGAGGTAAAAAGGAAAAGAAAATAATCTGATGATTATTTTTATTATTATTTTTTATTTATTTTAATTTTATTAAAATGTCAATCATTTCTTTAATAAATTAATAAAAATAATAAAATTATTATTATTATTAAATTAAATATTATAAAATTTTAAAATCCAAGAGGGTATAAGAATACAATCTCTGAGTAGTAAAATAATACCATTTTAATTATACGTAATTTATAACAATAAGAATAAAAAAATATTTATTTACCTTCTATATAATTCTAATTAATTTTTATAAAATAGCAAACCGGGAAATTTAAATAAATTATAATTTTATAAAATCAGGAATGAACAAAAAAAATTAATTTTTTGAAAATAATTAGAATATTTTATAATTTATTTATTTAATATAATTTAATTAAAAAAAAAAGAAAAATATTTAAATCTAATTTTTCAGACTATTTGTAATAAATTTAAGCACCGAGAAAAAATAAAAGTGAAAAAGAAAGTGAATTAAATTTAAAAAATAAATATATTTTAAAGCAAAAATAGAAATACACCCGCTTGAATTGATACATATTATATAAAAAATAATTAATATATTTAAGAGAAATAATAAAATATTCTTCAGAAGAGTAAGAGAGGAGTTAATTTGCTAAATTATTTAATTAATCATTTATAATTCTTTTTATAATCTATTTTCATAAATATAGCCATGATTATCACCCTAAATTAAATATTAATTATATTTAATATAATTAAAAAAAACTTACAGCTAATCGAGGACTTAATGTTTTTGTATGCCAAACTAAAATTTCTTTAGGTTCTTCATTCCAACCAAAAACTTCAACTTTATCACGAGGAATATTAAATTGAGAAAGAAAACAAGATTCAGGAGTTACTTTAATACATCCTTCATGAAAACTAGCATTGCCAGATAAAATTAATTTTAAACTTTTTAAAAAAAGAATATTTATTTTTTATTTTTAAAATAAATACTTTATAGCAAATCCTGCCATATCAACAGCAAAACGTCTAGTTGGTGCATAAATTGCATTCCAAGCAATTATTGTCCCATTTTTGTTAACTTTAGGTGCTTCTACTTTTGCTCCACCAGCAAAAGCTAAAATAAATTAAATTTTAAAAAATAAAAAAATAACTAACCTACAGCCCAAATTCCAATTGTTTTTACTTTCCTAATATAATTATTAAATAATCTAATATCATAGGTATTATCATCATCAGCAAAATAAACAACCTGTAGAAAATATAAATTTAATTTTTTTAATTATTAGAATTAATTTAAATTTATTTAAAAAGAATACATAAATAAATAAAAATATTTAAAAATAATTTAAAAAATCTAACAAAATTCTTTCTGTAATTTGCATAATTTTTTCTAAGATATTCTAAGGCAACATTTCTATGTGTCCACCCACGACGAGGAAATCCAGGTTTTGTTGTAGTAAAAAAATAAGTATAAGGAATAGAAGAACGTTTTAAAATTCTTTCTACAGCTGGAACTGTTTGATTTGCATCTTCTACAACAATCCTTTAAAAAATATAAAAAAATATTTTAATTAATTAATTTAAAAAAAACAAACCAATGTAAATTAGGAACATTCATAAGTGTTTGAGAAAGTCTAAAATAAATAAATAAATAAAATTAAAATAATTAATAAAATAAACCTAGTCAGATCAGCTATTCTTTCAGGTCTTTGATTTGTTGGAGTAATTAAAATAATTATAGTTTTATTGTTTATTTGTTCATTCCAAATTAAAACTCTCCAAATAGCTAATAATAAAATTATTGTAATTAAAAAAGAAAAACATTTTGAATTAAATAAATGAATTAATAATAATGGCCAACGTAATAAAGGAGGCAAACGTTTAAAATTTGTTGAATATTTTCCTTTAATCATTTTATTATTATAATTTAATGTTGATTTTAAAGTAGAATATCTTTGTTTATTATTATTTTGTTGTTTTTGAGATATTGGAATTAAATATTTTAAATTATTTTCTAAAGAATACTGATGATTATTAGGTGATATTGGTGAAATTGAACCAGATGAACAAGAATCACCTCCTCCAGAATCTGTTGATATTTCATTGAAGAAATGTCTAGATTGAAACATTTTTGAGAATTAAATAATATAAAAAGAATAGAAAAAGAATTATTTATTTATATCTGAAAAAAAGAATAAAAAAAATAAGGATTATTTTTTATATAAAAATTATATTTATTTTTTGGTTTAATATGATTAAAAAATGAAAATAAAAAAATATGAATCATTCATAAAAAATATTAATTTTAATTTCTAAACATTTTCTAAATTTAACTTGAAATATATAATTTAAATAATAAGAAAATATTTTTATTTTAAAGAATTATTTATTTTTCAAAAACTGATTTAATTTAAATATTAAAAAATAAATAAAATGCCAATTTAAAAATTACCTAAATAATTATTTTATATTTTGAAAATAATTTACAAAAGGTTAAAAAAATAATGATTATATTTATTTTTAAATTTTAAAATAGAATTTTTGTTTATAAAATTATAAAAAAATTTAATCTTTTTACTAAAAAAAAAATATGCAAATCAGCATTTATATATATTTTTGACTTTTGATTTTTTATTAAAAAAATATTTAGAATTAAATATATATTTTAATTTAATATTATATTATCTAATCTTTTTTATTTAATCTCTAAAAAATTAGAAAATAAATAAATATAAAAAGCAAAAATAAATGAATCATTTATTATGATAAAAATATTTTAAATATTTATTTTTTAAATAATCATTGCAATTTAAAAAAAAATAAAATTATAGAATTAAGAAGAAAATAATAATATACCTATAAATAAATAATCAAGTTTTTTATAAAAAAAGAAAGACAAGTATTTAAAATAAATAAATATTTTAAAATATTTTTGGCCTTTACACAAATATTATTTTATAAATATATTTTTATTTAAAAACAAGTTTAAAAAATTAAATATTTATTTTAAAAAATAAAGTTTCTAAAATAATATAAATTAACCTAAATTAAAAGAATTTAAAATTAGAGAATGTATGTACTATTACTTAATATTTTTGCGAATATTTTTTTAAATAAAACTAAAAAACTAAGAAGTGTTAAAATGGGTCGTGAAATAATTGAATGTTAATGATTTTATTATAAATATTTTAATATAAAATATTTTTAAAAAATAAAATAAAAAATTAAATTTAACAAATTATATTATTTAAAATTAAATATTTGGCTATAAAATGAAAAAAGTAAAAATTATTTAAAAAAAATGTTTAATTTTAAATATCAAAATATATCCAACATAAAATTCAAAAATCGCAATAAAATTAAAATAAAAAAAGATAAAATAAAGTAAATAAACTCAAGCTGCTTTTTTATTTTAAAAATCATTCATTGACTGAACAAATAAAAAAATGAAATAAGGTTGGCCAGCATTTATTTTTAACCCTTCATTTTTTTTAACGAAAAAAAGAAATATTTAGAAGCATTGAAGTTTTTTTGTTTGTTAATAAAGAAAAAGAAAGTTTTTTTAATATACATATAATTCTGGAGAAATAAATAAATATATAAATAAATAATTATTATATTATTTGTGTGCGCAATGTTCCGCATATTTATATTTTACTGAAAAAATGATTAAATAAAATAAAAATTAATTTTTTATAATTAAAAAAATGATGGAAATTAAATAATAATATTTATAAAATAAATATTTAAATTTTTAAGAATTATTTATTTATTTTATAATAAATTAAAATTATATAAATAAATATTTAAATAAATTTATTTAAAATAATTAAAGAAAAAAATAATTGTTATTTTAAAATATATTTTTAAATAAATTAAAAAATATTTTAAATAATTTTCCATAAAAATAATTTCACCAATTCTTTTTAAAAATATAAATGCATTTTTTATTTTAAAAAAAAAAGATATATTTATTTATTTATGACACATTGTTTTAAAGAGAATTTTTTAGAAATAAAATATATTTTGAGTAATTATTTAAATTAATATTAAATTAAATAAATAAATAAATATTTTTTGTTTTAAAAATTTAATCTTTCCAATCCAGTAAATATTAAATAAAATATTTAATTGCTAAAATTGGATTGAATGGAATTTTTTTTTATTATTTTTTAATGTTTTATTTGATTTTTTTAAATTAAAATAATAAAAAATTTTAAATAATTTTATAATAAAATTTTTAAAAGAAAAAATAATAATATTCTATTCATGTAAAAAATATATTTTTAATTTTCCTTAAAAATAATACTTAATTGATAGGAAATTATAAAAAAATTTAAATTTGAAAAAAATGAAAAAAGCGGAAAATAATAATTGCTATATTATTATTATTATTTATAATAATAAATAAATAAATATATTATTATTCCCCTAAAGGTGTGGAAATATGAAAGGAAGCAATTAGTTTTGTTTATTTATTAAATATTAAAATAAATATATTTATTTAATAAATAATTAATTACTTTAAAATAAATATAAATTTATTTAAATTAATTTAAATATTAATTTGAATATATTAATTTTTATTTAAATTAAATGCGTCATTAAAAATTAAATAAAACGTCAAAAGTTAAATAAAAATTAAAAAGAGAAAACATATAAAATATATTTTTAAATGAAAAAAGATAAATAAATAAATATTTAATTAATTAATTAATAATTTTGGAAAAGTTTAAATTTAAATATTTTTATTAAATTATAAATTAATTTTAAATTTAAAAATAATTTGCTGGCTATTTATATTTCCTAAATATTATTATTTAAAGATTTTCCTTTTACTTTTCTTTATTTTTATAATTAACCAATTAATCAAACCTTTTAGTTTAAAAACTTTTTCTTCATTTAATATTTGTCATTTTATTTTTAAAGGATTTTTAATCAATTTGGGGATTTTTTTTCTAAATTTTTAAAATAAATATTTTCTATGGTGGTCGCACAATTGCTTTTTCTTCTTTAAAAATAAAATAAAATTAATCTTATTATTTTTATTTTATGTCACTGATTAACAAAGTAAAAGCATAACATTAAAACAATAAAAAAATATTAAAAGAGTACTAATATAAAATAACTGGTTTATGCCCTATGGACACAGATCATTTTATATATTAAATAATAAAAATTAAAAAAAAAAAGTACAAGAAAAAACAAAAACGGGTTTACCCAGAGATAATAAAATGAATAATTTAATTATTTTATATACAATATATTTTAATTTTTTTAAATAAAATTATAAAAATAAAATTATATAAAATTTAATTTATTTTTGGAGAAAAGAAAAATATTTAATTTTTATTTTTCTAAGAAAAAAGTGTAAAAGTAAAATTTTTAAAAAAAATAATAATTAAAAGAAGACATATAAATAACTCAAATATATTAATTAAATTAAAATAAATTATTATTTTTATTAAAAAAATTAAATTAATTATTTAATTGTCATGACGTAAATTAATAAATTTTAAATAATTAATTAATTAAAAAAGTAAAATCAATTTATTATTTAATTTTTATTTGTTTAAAATATTAAATAATTTAAAGCTGAATATTTAATTTTTAATAAAATAAAATATTAAATAAATATTAAATATATACAAATATTAAATATATTTATAAAATAAATATTATTAAATAATAATCTTTGGTCATAAAAATTTAAAAAAATTTTAATTGTATTTATTTGCAATAATATTTTTAAATTTTAATTTTTTCAAAATATAAGTATATTTTATAATTAAATTTTGTAATATTTTTGGATTATTTATTTATTTTTTTAAATTTATTTTGTTAAAAAAATAATTTCAAAAAATTATATTTTAATAAATTGAACAAAAAAATAAATATAATTTTGCAGAAGATAAAAATTTAAGGGTCAAAAAACAAAAAACCAAACAAGAATATTTAAAAAAATAAAAAATAATTTTATTTTATTTAAAAAAGCAATATTCACATATATGAAAAATATAAAGATGATGATTGGAATTTTATTTTAAAATTAAAATATTTATATTTTTGTATTATTATGTGAGTGGGTGGTTGTTGGTTGATATTGTGAATTTTTTAATTCACATAAATTATTAAAAATAAAAAAAAAGAATTTTCTCACAAATGTTGATTAGTGTTTATCTCTTTTAATATCTTTATTATATTTAAAATAAAATAATTTATTTTTAATTTTTATTAATAATTCTTTTTGTATTTTTATTAAATAAACGATCAGTTGCCAATAAAGTTATAATCAAAAATTGAATAAATAAAAGGCTAATAAATAAAATAATAATTAACCAAAATGTTCTATTTGATAAACAAATCTTTTTTAAAAATAAATAAAATAATTTAAATTTTATTATTTTTTTACCTCAATTCTTTCTTTTTGTTTTAATTCATTTGATATTAATTTATTATTATTATTATTTATATTCTCTTTAATTAATTAAAAAATAAATAAATAAATTATTTTATTTTTTTTTAATTTTAAACAAACCATTACTTTCAATTGAAGAAAAAATTCTTCTTTTTTGATTTATTTTTAAATTATTATTATTATTTAATGGCAAAAGAAGATCAGAATCTATAAAATAATTATTATTTAAAAAAGATTTTTGTTGTTTTTTTGAATTAATAGTCTCTAAATTAATTTTATTAGAAGAAGATATTTTTGTTTGATTTGAATTATCTATTTTTTAAAAATTAAATAAATATAAAATAAATAAAAAAAACCAAAATATTTAATATCATCAGCATTATCTAATACTCGAATTAAACCAACAACATCAAGTTGTTGAATTCCATCTTCTTTAATTTTTATTGTTTTTGATCTTTTATTTCGATAATAATAATTATTATTTAAATATTTTCCTATTCCATTAATTATTTGAAATGAACGTTTATTTCGATAATAATAAGGACTTTAAAATTAAATTAATTTAATTTAAATATTTAAAATAACCTAATATTAGATTGTTCTGTTTTTCCTGAAATTATTTGTATTCCACTATTTATAGAAGATAAAGAAGGCCTTCCTGGTCCATAAGGACGTATTGATGGAGGACCTACAGGTTGATCTAAAGATGATATATTTGGAGATTTTTGTGTTGTTGTTGTTGTTGATCCTCCTCCTTCTCCTTTTGTATAACTAAAAATATTTCCTCCTCCTCCTCCTCCACCACTTCCACTAACCTTAAAAATAAATATTATTATTTTTTAATTAATTAAAAATAATAATAATAACCAAAGTAATGTCTTGAAATGAATCTCTTCCTATTGCAGGAGGGCCAACTCTTTCTGTTCTTTCAGAAGGGAAAGAAGAAAAAACAGATGGTTTTTGTAAAATTTGTTCCACAGTTGGTGAACGAGAAGGAGGTGATCCAAGGCCTAAAACTGCTTCTCCTGCCGATCCACTAGATGGAGAAGATTTTGGAGCAGGAGAGGAAGGACCAGTTCCTGGGGCAAGTGGACCATCTGAATCTTCTAGATTATCTTCTTCTTGTATATTTGGACAAGTAGAGGGTGGCTATTTAAAAAAATAATAAAAATAAATAAATATCTAACAGTTGTAGAGGAACACCCTCTTCCACGATTTTTAACACAAAGACGAAGTTGACAGCGAAAACGAGTCATTGACTTATCAACAAATTTAAATACACTTGATTGCTAAAATTAATTTAAATTAATAAATAAATTTATTTATTTATTTTTACCAAAAATGCTGTATGTAAATCACTGCTATATTGAGGAGTTTTAAATAAATATTGATCAACACCACAACTAAATTATTTGATAAATTTAATTAATTCTTTTTTTACCCATTTTGATCAATTATTAATATTTTGTCTCCTTGTAAATCCTCTACATGACAATTTTGTACTAAAATTCCAATATTTTCATTATTACATTGCCAAACATGAAAAACAGTTTCCCCTACAACAGCTGCATGTACCTAAATATTATATGAGGAAAATAAATATAGGTAAATATATTTAATTACTTCAGGTCCATCAATAGTTCCTTTACGTATTGAATATGAACAATGTGGATTTGCTGCTTCATCATATTGTGGATCCTTTAAAATAAAAGATTATTTTATTTATTTATATTAAAATAAAATAATAATAAATAAATAAATTACCAATTCATTTGGTGTCATTTCACTAATAGCAATATTCTGTAAAGTTTTTAATTAAAAAAAATAATATTTTATTTAAAAAAATTCAAACGCTTTGCAAATTATCAACTACATTAGCCTCCATATAAACACATTGAGCACAATAAGAACGATCAGAATCTGTCACAAAAAGTGGATGAATCTTTTAAAAAAATATTTTTTATTTAATTTATTTTTAAAATTATAATTAATAAATTAATTTGCCTGTACTGATAAACAAATTCTATACATTGTACCCAATGGATTATCCTTAAATAAATAAATATTTATTTATTTTAAATTAAAAACCATATGTTCAGTAGTCATTCCACATTCTCCATGATTAAAAATAATTTTATTTTGATTTCTTGTCATACATTTTGGATTATTATGAAAATCTTCTGCATAAATATGTGAGGGATTAGAACTTGATGTTCGAATCTTTTTAAATAAAAAAATAATAATTTAAAATAATTTAAGATAAAATTTCTTAATTTAAAGGCAAATATTGCCTCTTTTAGTCTCTCTTTTAATTAATTATTTTTAATAATAAAATAAAATTACTTTAATAGAAATATTATCAGGTTCACAATTAACAATAGGAGTATCAATAATTTCATTAGGATATTTGGCCAAAACATTAAAAATAAACAAAATTAAAATAAAATAAAAAATATAAGACATAATATTTTTAAAATATTTATTTATTTAATTAAATAAAAATTAAAAAATATTTTCAATAATGTTGCAAAGATGGAATAAAATAAATAAATATATTTAATTAAAGAAGAAAATCCAAAAATTAAGCCTTCCTTAAAAGCTAAAATAAAAAGTGAAAACAACAAATAAAAGAAGATATTTTATTTAAAGAACTTTTATTCACTTTCTTTTTTTTTCTCACTTAAAATTATTTTCTTTTGTTTTTGATTATTTAATTAAAGAATTAAAAAATAAAAATATATAATATTTTATTTATTAAATATTCTTACGTTATTAAATAAATAAATAATTATTATTAAGGGTCATTTAAAATTAAAAATATCTAATAGACCGGACCTTGGAAAATAATATAATTTTTCTCTATTTTTATATTTCTTAATTAAAAGAGCTTTCTCAAGTATTTGTAGTTTAGTTAGTCATTCAAATTTATTAATGGCGTAAAAAAATAAATATTTATTAAAAAAAGCAAAGGGCATAATTTAAATAAACACTTGTAATAATAAATAATAATAGTATATTTAATTTTATTTTAAAAAAGTGTCAATGTCATATAATTATTAATTAGAATTAAAAAATTAGTTATTTCCTTTTATTTAAACATTATTATTTAATTTAAAAAAAGAACCATAAAAATATAAAAATAATCACAAATAAAAGAATATTTCTTTCAAATCTACAATGCCAGTGATAATTAAATTCTTTTTTTGCTTCTTCCAAAATAGCTAAACGTGCTTCTCTTTTATTCGAAAAAGGTCCCCAAATACGAAATTGTGTAGATAATAAAGGATAAAACCAAATAACAAAAGCCAAACGAAAATCATTAAAAATAAGTTTATAGAAAGGAGGTGAATTAACACCAATCATTTTTGCAAGTTCTAAACAAAATTGTACATGATCTTCCTAAATAATTTATTTAAAATTTTAAATTAATTATTTTAACTATTTGAGTATGTCTTCGAGTTTTTAGATAATTGACAGAAATATTACAACGTCTTTGTTCCAACTCATCTTTCATATAAAAAGCTGAAGGAAGTTTAATTTTACCATTAAATACTTCAAAAAATAGTCGAGATTGTAATTCAGCTATTGGCCATTTAGATCCAGCAATTGGCTAAAAATTTTTTAAAATTTTATCATAAAAGTAAAAAAAATACCTGAACATGTCCAATTACTGCTAAATTATTATGAGATGTAAGTTCTGGTACAAACATATGTTTATACTAAAAATAAAAAATTTTAATTGTAATTAATCCCTATATTTTTATTTTTGAATTTTAATAAAATAACCAAATGAAAATCATTGTGTTGAGTAGTAATTAATTTCCCATTTTCAACAAATTTAAAATCAAATTCATATCCAGTACAAAGAATAAGAAAATCAACATCTTTCTCTATTGTTTTATCTACAAATTCAATTTCATTTCCATTTGATAAAGACCAAATATCTGGTTTAATACGAACATTCCCTGTTGAAAGATGCAAAGATAATAATTCTGTACCAAATCCTAATTGAGTACTGAAATTTTAAATAAAATTAAAAAAAAATAAATTTAAATTAATTAATTTATACCTAAATAAATCATGCATTGGATGATAACCTTTTCCTTTAATTGGATGAACAGAAAGTAAAGACAAAGAATTATAAGTAATCTGTGTAAATTTACTTCTCAAAAATTTTGGTACAAAACTTCGAATTAATGAATGAAAACGAGTATTAAAATGATCACACCAAGACTTTCCTTCCTTACAAAATCTGTTTAAAAGCCAACCTCCACGACGAACAGACAAAATTATCTTATAATTTTGTAAAAAATATTTATTTATTTAAAATAAATTAAAGAATTAATATTACCTGTTTAGTTAATAATGCAAGAACTTGTGCTATTTCAATAGCAGAATTGCCAAATCCAACAATACATACAGTTTTGTTGTGAAATTTTTCCAAGTTACCCAATTTATCTGAATGAATAATTTTTCCCTAAAAAACAAAGTTTTAAAAAATATTTTCTTATAAACTTTAAATTGTTTTTCAAGTCGCCATTCAGGTGGACGCCAACTTTTTGGATGCATTCCTGTGCAAATAAGTACTGCATCAAATTCTTCTTCATTTATCACATTTGTATTTAAATCTATCCAACTAACTAACCATTTCCCTATATTTTTTTTTTAAATTTTATATAAATATAAAAATATTTATATAGGTATATTAGGGTTGTGATGACGATAATTTAAATTTTTTTCTACTTTTCTTTCTATTTCCAAAAAATAACGAGAGAAAATACATAAATAATTTTGTTTAATTTATAAAAAATAATTATAAACCATTTAATTCCCAGTCGTTTTTTCTTTGAATTTGTTTTACTTCAGTTCTCAATTTGAGATACTGTGATAAACAAAACTTTTGTACATATTGCCTCAAATAAGCAATAACATCATTTGGACGCAAAAATAAAGGAAAATCATCAGAGATAGGTAATTCACTGAAAGAACATATTCTTGAAGATATTAATGTACTAAATGTTGGAATTGGTTGTCCTTATTGAAAAAAATAAAAATAAAGTTATTTATATCTAAAATAATACTTTCAGCATTTGTATCTAATGCCATTTGCCAAATACCTCCAATACTTTTCTGACGATCAAAAATAAATACATTATTTCCATACTGTTGTGCTTGTCTAAAATCTTTAAATTAACATTTAAAAAATATTTTTTAATAATTATTAACATTTAATTTTTAAAAAAAAAGTTAATTACCTGGCTGCTGTCAAACCACAAGGACCCGCTCCAATAACCGCAACTCGTTTATTTTGAGAAAACATGCGAATGGGCCTAATAACATTTGGATGAAAAAAAATAAATTACTAACGTTGATAAATATGTATATTATTATTAACTCATATTAAACAAAAAGGCCCACACCACACGCAACTTTACTTTTGAAAATATTTATATGCAGAACCGTCTTAAATCAAGTTTAACATTTTACTTTTTAATATAAATATTTTACCATTAAAAGAATGATTGAAGAGATAATCTATAAATGTTGCATGAAATAAATAGTTACTTTCTATAAATATTTTTTTAAATAAATATTATCCTAAATTTAAAAATAAAAATCCAACAAATAAATGTTTTTTTAAATTCTTTCATATTTTAAGCTTTAAAAAAAATAAATAAGTAAAAACCCAAAAATTTTAATTTATCAAATATTATACCAAATTAATTTACAAATAATTATAGTAAATATCTCACAATCAACAATATTCAAATTTACATCCATCCCATTCCAATTCGTTAAAATTTATTGCCATAACGTCTGAAGATTTTTCCTTCTTCAGTGCTTCATTCATTCCATTGCATTGATTTCGTCCGGTCACCTGGAGTTTAACTCGATTTGTTGTATTTGCACTGACAGAGTTTTTCACAAATTGGAAAAGCTTAAAATATTTTTATGAGAAAAAAGAAAAATTAAAAGAATAATATGTAAAACATTTCTAAATAAAAATACTATCAGAGAAAAAATTTTTTCATTTAAAATAACTGAAAAAATTGAAGTATAAAGTAAAAGAAAATTAAAAAATTAACGTAAACTTACAAAATCAAGAGAAGTAGGAAGAATTGGTCCATGTTCTAACTCTAAGATATACTTAATTTTACCAGCTTTTTTAAATAATTGTGAGGTCATCTGAATAAAAAAATAAATTTAAAGAATACATAAAAATAACCGAAAGTTCATTTAAAGCAGAATGTCTGAAAGGAGAATGTGAAATTAAAGTTGGAGGAAGTCCACTCTGTGGGCCTGTTTTTGTACAGATTAATTGTGGTTGACTTAGAAGCAAATTGTAAAAATTCTCTACATCGTTTGTCCCCCTTTTTAAAAATTAATAAATCAATAATTTATAGTAATTCAAATTTTAAGCCATTTTTATAAATCCAAAAAATAAAAATTACTTTATAATAATTGTAGAGCGTAAAGGATCAATTGGAGGTGAATCAGAAGTTGTGCTCATTCTAGTTAGTTCTGAAGCAGGTAAGCTGTTACTTAAATCAGAAGCATCCAATTCTGAGGCACTTAAATTATTAAAAGGCTATAAAATAATCATTAATTTTGAACCTTTGCTTCAATCGAAGACTACCCTTTGGTGAAATCCCAATTTCCTTAAGCCATTCATCATGGTCAAGATTTGAAGTGGAATCTTCTTCATTGGGTAAAAAATCCGTAGGAGATTCTTCTCGATTTAAAGCAATAAAATCTGATTTGAAGGGTAACGTAAAATTAATATCTTAAATTAAATAATTTTTCAAAAAACAAAAAAATCAGACCGTTCTTTTGTAAAATTTGTCTAAACCCAGAAGTTGTTGGAGTTATAACAATTCTTGGTTGAGAATTAACTTTAATAAAACATGATAGAAATTAATAAATTTATCTAAACCTGTACTTTCAATAGCTATGCAATTTTTACTTGGCGATTCATAAAAAATATTAGTTTTGTTCTCAAAAAGCGTTCTTTTTCTTTTTTGTGCTAATTTCTTATTAAATGGAGAATTATTATTATTCTCGATATAATCCTTTTGTGGCGTTTCAAATGAGGTAGTTTTTGCATCTAACGCACAGAAATTTTTATTTGATAAATTGATAAAAATAATAGTAAAATGTGTCGAACAAAGATAAAATGATTGACGACTACCAACAACCCAGCGATTAAACAAAAATCTGAATGACTCGTTCCTATTAGTGTTGAAAACAAATGAGTTAAAAATCAATAAAAAACGAACCAATTTATTTTTAAAGTATCAATGAAATCAGGTTCGATTAATTGTAAATTTGCACTTTTCAGAGTACTTCTTGAGCCAAGAGTCCTTCGAGGAAATAACTTTACTGAACCAATGGATGGAAATTGATGATACATGGCAGCAGCTTGAAGGAAAATCAGAGGATCGATTGGATTTGTTGGAATCTGATTTTATTTCAATTGAAAATTTAAAAAAATTTTAAATACTCACTGTAGGTTTCCTTATTAAACTCATTGCTGTATCGAAATGAACAGGTAGAATGTGCGGGTTAACAGGGTAAACACCTGAAAAATAAAGAATAAAATAATGATTGTAAAAAGTTCATACTTCATTTCAAGAATTTTCTAAATTATTATTGTTCAAATCAAACGAAAAACCTGAAGATGTCATTTTTTTCATCCATGGGAAAGGAAGTTCGGAAATGACTCGCAACTTGTTTCCTAGTCGAAAATCACACGGCATGTCCAACGAAGTAAATTTAGTATTATTGCTTTTTTCTGCCCAAAAGCCACGACTAGTATTCAACTTCTCCTTTTTATTTAACTTTTGGATACTTATAGGTGTTTGACTTGCAAAAATCATAATTTTTCTTAAAAACTAAGATTTATTTGGTAATTTCAATAATAATATACACCAAGAAAAGGCTCTTAAAAATAAAACATAAAAAAGAAAAACGAAAGATACTTCCATAATTGTTTACCGCACCTATTTGAAATTTATTAGCCTATTTAGTAGACTCTTTTCTATAATTGGCGAAAGGCAACATCGCAGAAAAAATATAGTCCAAAAAAGGGTTCAAGGATTCCAGATGATTTATCCAATATTAGAAAAATATTGGATTGAATTATTCTTATGTTAGTACTTTTTAAAGCAAGATTTGTTATCAACTCGTCTTTTATTAGCTGGCTGAGGGGAAATTTTGGCCTTACAACATTTTTAAATAGAAAATTTTCACTTTAGGTTGATGTAATTCGTGGTTAAGTTGGTAGAGTCTTTAACATTTTCTTGTTTGTTCTTTCTCGATGATGAGACTCATACCACTTTTGACTAATGGCTGATATAGAAAAATTAGCTCTATCTGAGAGAAAGCTTTCTTTTTCATCTTTTAAATGTCTCAATCATGTCGCTAATTTGTAACATTAGCGAAGTTGCCATCCTTCTCGATATAAAAAACTTAAAATAACTTAAACAATAAAATCATACATCATTATATTCTCAATTATGTATATAATTAGATTTTTAGGATCCTGTGGTAGAGCGTGGATATCTCAAATGATTTGAGACAAATGTTTTTTTACAATATTGCAATTTGATTCGACGCGAGAAGATCCCGGTCGGGATTAGACGGAGCGCACCAGAAATCCAGACTTTTTTGTTTAGCGATTTTTCGGATTAGTTTCCCGGTATAAGTTTTTAAGAATAATCTTAACTTGAGATCCTGAAAATCTGATTTTGCCGTGTTCTAATATAGACGATATTTTTTATATGTCGGACTGATATTTTTCGAAATCGATATCATGTTTCGATTGAAGCTTAATCCACGCTTTAATTTTTATCTTAAAACAGATTGTGTAATTTTTAGAATGTCTTATAAACTCAAAACTAGAGATCTAAATCAGCAGCAGATGGAAGATGATTGTGATAATGAATTAATACAACAAGATGGTGGAGATGAAATACATGTTGATTTTGCTTCTAGATTTGATGATGATGAAGATTTGTTGAACATGGAAATTCCTCCTCTATTGAAATCTATTACATTTGAAGGAGGGGGTGAACGTCTGGTTATTTCACACATTGAAGTCGAGAATTTTAAGTCTTATTTTGGAAAACGGGTCATTGGACCATTTCATAAGGTTTGCAAGGATGTTTTATTTCTTTCTCTAAAATATTATTATTTTAGTGCTTTACTTCCATAATTGGGCCCAATGGAAGCGGAAAGAGTAACGTAATTGATGCCTTGTTATTCGTGTTCGGTTATCGTGCTTCGAAGCTTCGCTCTAAAAAAGTTAGTGTCCTCATCCATTCTTCTGCAGGAAGAGATGATTTACACAGCTGTTCGGTCACAGTGCACTTTTGTAAAATAATTGACAATGTATGTTTTAACGTTATCAACCCTATACATAGAAACCAAAATATCAACATTAATATTTCTGTAGCGGGTTATGAAGCAACCAAGGTTGCAGTAAGATCGGAGAAGGTGGAACATCGAGAAAAAATTGTGGAACAGATTTGTGATGTTGATATCTTTCGAAATCACTGTTTTTCCACATCTTCCCCGTTTTCCTTTTGTTTGAAACATTCATAACTTATGTTTTCCTAAAAATGTACGGTTGAAATTTATGTTGATACTTTAGTCTTTATCTATAGGAGAATGATGAATAGGTTTTGATGTATATGTTTAGC
Organism: Meloidogyne chitwoodi; assembly: GCA_015183035.1. Lineage (NCBI taxonomy): Eukaryota > Metazoa > Nematoda > Chromadorea > Rhabditida > Meloidogynidae > Meloidogyne > Meloidogyne chitwoodi. The sequence continues at coordinate 1,016,527 of JACZZP010000010.1, forward strand.
TATTTATTACGAAAACTAGGATGGTGTTTTCTTAAATACCAGTGGTTTTTATGCCCCTACTTCTTTTGAAAAATTTTAAGCAAACTTGTGGAGGATACACAAAACTTAATGGATCAGATATGAATATAACAAGGACTGCGTATAGAGACAATACTAGCAAGTGAACTAATTTTTATTATAACGTTTAAAATGTTATCAACTAGATATACAATCAATGGAAGGACGGTTAAGTTTAAGGATGTTGCTGATCATTTGCGTTTAAATTGCATTGATTTAGTCCACAATCGTTTTTTAATTCTTCAGGTTCATATTTGGATTTAATTTTTTCTCGATTTTTTAAGATGGTGAAATTAATGTTAAAGTATTTCTAATTTTAAACCATCAATATATTAAAAGATTATTTTTTTACTTTCATACTTTACAAAATAGGGGGAAGTCGAGCAAATTTCAATGATGAAGCCAAAAGCTGTGAAGGATGATGAAGAAGGAATGCTTGAATATTTGGAGGATATAATTGGTTCTAGCCGTTTAAAACCGCTTGTTTTAAAACTTCATCAACGCATTGATCAAATAAGTGAGCATCGTTCTCTTATAGTTCAGCGAGTTCAACATGCAGAAAAGGAGAAAAACCAGTTGGATGGGCCAGTCCGCGAAATGTTAAAATTAATGCGTTTAGAAAATGCATTAACTTGTCTTCACAACAAAATATTGCTTTCTAAAAAGTAGTACATTGTTGGATTTAATCTTAGTTTTTATTTTTTATAATTAAAGATTGGTATTACAAGAACAATTACTCAAAATTAAAGAACAAAAGAATCAAGCTGATGATGAGTTGCAAGTTTGCCAACGAGAACTTAATGAGATTTTGGATCATACAAAGCAAATTTCTAAGGAACGACAACAGCTCCAAAAGTATTTTTTTCGATTTAGTATCAACTGAACTACTTTTCAGTATTCTCGACAAATGTGATGATGCGGTACAGTCTGTTAGAAAGAAAAAGGCTAATCATGAGCAGAATATCGTTAAAGCTGAAAACGATTCAAAGAGATATGAAACTAGACAAAATAAACTAAGGCGGGAAATTGATCTTGAAAATGAAAAGGCAATAATTTAAAATGAATATATTATTTTTATTTACTAATAAAAAGGTGGAAGAACTTGAGACAGTTCCCGAACGTTCTAGGACAAAAATTGAAGAATTTAGGAGACAACTCGAAGAGACAAAAGCTCAAATTGAAGTATTTTTATTTTTATAACGTTTAAATTAATAAGATAATAGGAGTTTTCGCCAATTCTTATGGCAAAATTAGAAAATGTACATGAAGCTTTGAGAACTGAGGAACAGGAGAAAACTAACTTGGAAGAGGAACTGGGAAAGCTCACAATTAAAGAAGATTCATTGAATAGCAAAGTTAGTACTTTTTTAATTTGTTAATTAAGTCTGCCATTTTTCCAATAAAAATGTTTTTAGTTAGTACTGGCTCAGCAGCGTCTTTTAAACCTGCAAAGTGAGGAGGAAGCACAGAGGCAAAAATTTGATACCTTACAGGCTGATTTATTGAGTACTGAGGAGGTTATCGCAAAACGAGAGAAGTGTGTTTAAAATTCTTAAAATTATTCTTCGTATTACCAATTCAGAGAACTTCAAGAAGTGCAGTTTCAGCTTCCTGAACTGGAGGCTACATTTGAAGGGAAAACTTCAAGATTGGCTCATCTATGCGAACATGAAGCTCGTTTCACAGGTAGAATACGTGAACTTCGACGGAAGTATGAAGAACTTAAGCAAACTGAAGAATGTTTCTCTAGCGCAAATAAACTTCTCAATCGAATAATGGAAGCTAAACGAAGTGGGGAGATTCATGGAATATTTGGCCGCTTGGTTTGTTTGATTTTACTTAAATATAATGTTAAATTAGGGTGATTTGGGTGCTATTGATGCGAAGTACGATACTGCTATTTCAATAAACTTTCCTCAACTAGAGTATATTGTTACTGACACCGTGGAAACTGCACAACGTTGTATTGAATTATTAAAGCGTGAACAGCTTGGTGTATCCACTTTTATTGCACTTGAGAAGCAACAACAATATTGGCAAAACATTCGAGCAGTTCCTGAAACACCGGAAAATGCCCCACGTCTTTTTGATTTGATTCGTGTTAAGGATGATCATGTTAGAATTAAATTTTTATTTTAAATTACAATTATCAAGAATCGAAACTTATCTATCTTTTAATAAGTTAATTATTTTTATCTAATTATAAGGTTCTACCTGCTTTTTATTATGTATTGGGAGAAACTCTTGTTGCAAATGACATTGTTGCTGGTACGCGTATTGCAATGTCTACAAACCGACGTTGGAGAACCGTTACTTTAAAAGGAGAGGTGAGATAAAATTTTGCATCAAAATCTTTTACATATTAAAAATATAATTCGTATAATATGTGTTTAAAAATTTTTAATAGAATAAGTGAAAATAAATGTTATAGATTGCGGGCAACATTTGCGGATTTTCGCATAACTAAAGTGCCCCCAACAAGACCTACAAGCCAAGCCCAAGACCAAAAAAATCAAGACCACCAAGACTCTTGGAACAGCTCTAATATTTATAATAGTTTTGGAAACTATGCTCATGGACATATATTTTTTAAAATATCCTTTTTGAGAAAAATATAAATTTTTTGCAGACAAAAACTTGCGGACTTTGTGCCCATAACCGAAAAGTACCCTTTATTTTATGTTTATTTTTCCACAGCTTATTGACATCTCTGGTGCAATGACAGGTGGTGGCAATCCTCAAACTAGGTATAAATATATTTATTAAATATTTTCATTCTACTTTTTACTATTTTTTTTTATTTAACTGTGTTATTTCTTTAAATATGATTATTTTAGAAGTCGAATTGGCCGCGAAGTTATCGTTAATACCAGTCACCAGTTGGATGATCGTAACGAAGCTTCAACAGAGCAACAGCTGGCCGAATTGCAACAAGAATTGAATAATGCTGAGGCAGAGTTGAATTCAATTAAGGGCCAACATTCACAGCTTGAACCTGAACTTCAGAAACGTAGAGATGAGTTAAAACATATTAGACTGTTAATTAGAGAATTGCAAATTGAAATTGAGGTATTTCTATTATATAAATATTTTTTTTAGTTAATTGTGATTTTTAAAAGTACTTAAAATGTTATTAATATTAAGAATTCAAACACTCGAATAGTTAGTCTTCACAATGAAATTAAATTACAAAAACAAAATGTATTAAGTGCAACTGCAAACCCTGAAGATGTTAAAAATGTTAAAGCGGAGATTAGTTCATTAACTTTAAGTAAATTTGAAATAACTTCGTATTTATTTTAATATTTAAGAAACGACTGAAATTGGTGAGCAAACTGACAAGTTTCGCACTGATCTCATAACTCTGAATGCACGAATGGAAGCCGTTGATGAAAGAATTGCTGGCCCATACAGAGAACGTTTACGCGATGCAGAAGAGCGTAAAAAAGATGCAGAAAATGGTATTACTAAAGAATCAACTAAAATTATGACTAGTGAAAGAAATTTGAGGAAGGCTCACGCTAAAATTGTGAATTTGAGACAGGATGTTATGGTTAATTGATTTAATAATTACAAAGTTTATTTGATATTAGGATGCTGAAAAGCAATCCGAAACATGTACAAAAATCATTTCCTCAACCAAAGATATTTTGACAGAATTGGAATCACAACTTACGCAGTGCAATGAAGATCTTAATTTAGCTAAACAAAATTTAACTGTGTTTATTAATTCTGTTAGTGAGAGCAATGAACGGGAAGTTGATCTGCAAAAACAAATTGGTCGCTTGCAACATGAAATAATTCGTCTAACCGATGAAATTTCAACATTTGAGGCCAAATTAAATACTCTTTCATCAAAAGTATAATATATTTTTATTATTTTTCTTGATGAACCCGTAAACATTTTTAAAACTATTTTAGCTTTCAAAATTGAATCTCTATCTATTAAAACGTATAACTGTGGCACTAAATTTGCCTTATGAAGGTGATGATGAGTTACCTAGCTATTCTGATGAACTTATTAGAGAATTTCGTATTGATGACTTGAAGACAGATTTAGCGGCTTTAGAACAACAAAAAGAAAAAAAACAAGTTAATTTGACGATTGTTATGGATTTTTTACAAAAGGTTTTTTTATAATTTTAAAATAGATAAAACTTTAATTATTAAAAATATAAGTTAGATCGGTATGAAGCTGAATTTAATCGACTAACAGAGATTACTTCACTACGCGACCGCCATCGTGCTTTTCATGATAAACTAAAGAAACAACGTCTCTACGAATTTATGGAAGGCTTTCAAGAGATTGCTACACTTCTCCGTACTACTTATCAGATGATTACTATTCAAGGTGATGTTTCACTCGAATTGGTAGACGCATTAGATCCTTTCTCTGAGGGGATTGCGTTTAATGTTCGACCACCAAAAAAGTCATGGAAACAAATAATGAATTTGTCAGGTGGAGAAAGAACTTTGGCATCTCTTTCATTGGTAAGCTGTTTGATAGTTGTCAAAAATTATAGTAAAATTAATTTCAAATTAAATTTTTATATTTAGGTTTTTGCTCTTCATCATTATAAGCCAACCCCTCTCTATATAATGGACGAGATTGATGCTGCTTTGGATTTTCGAAATGTTTCTATCATTGCAAATTACCTTTTGGTGAGTTTTAAATAAATAATTTAATTTTTTTATAATATTATAGGAGAGAACACGTAATGCTCAATTTATTGTTATATCATTGCGGAACCAAATGTATGAAAAGGCAGACCGTTTAATAGGAATATACAAGATTAATGATTGCACTAATAATATATGTTTGGACCGTCACATTTTTGAAAAATATCGTGAATTAAATTCTGCACAGAAAAACACTTAACTTAATTACTTTAATTTATTTTTGCCTTAAATACAAAATGCCTCATCAATTTTTAACACTTATTTTATTAAATTGTTTACAAGTAAATTACAAATTGATTGTGTTTGTCATTGACAGAAATTGGTACCATTCAATACTTATTAAATTTTAAAACTTTTTAGTAAATAAAATAAAGTAGTAAATGTAAATATAAAATAATCTAAGTATCAATACATATCAAATATTGAAAGGATCTTGGAAATTTTGCACAGATTTCCTTACTGTAAATTTTTTTAGTTTCTCTACTATATTTATGTACATATAAATTAATTATTTAAAACTTAAGAAAAATTAATTTTCTTAAAATTATGAAGAGAAAAGAGTAGTCCATCTAGTAAAAACATTTCCAGGTTGGCCTATGGCTTGTCGCCAAAGTTCTCTCCCAGCATCTTCAATGGCTAATTCGCCCAACACACAATATCCAATCTCGACATCCGCTATTCCTTTGCTTTTATTCATTACCTTTGAATAAATAAATTGGTTATATTGTCAAATTATTTACACAGATTTTAGTTATAAATTAGTAAAAAATGTTTAAATAAATTTACCGAGATTACAATTGTTGCATCTTGAATTTCTGATGAAGAGATATTAAATTCAAAGACTTCATCGAAAACAGGAGCAACTGAGAAGCGACGACCATTTTTCGGCCGACGCTGACTGGAACGCTTTTCAGGTTTTTGAGCTTCTCGAAGCAACCAAGCGACAATATATGGAGCTTATATGTTCAAATATAATATAATAGTTTAAATAAGTACCTGGTACACGTAGTCCACTTGCACGTACAACTTCAATATTGAATTGTGCATCAACCGGTGAATATCTTATTGATATAAGGAGTTGACCAAGTTGTTCTCCTCGCCAAAGATTAAGCTACAAAATATATTTTATTTTTTTAATAATTTAATTACTTCTGTGCTTTTTCTTTCAAATGTTATGTTTCGATGAGAGACTTCAGTTTCTCCCCTTCTTAGATCCATAGCAGCCGTTGAAAGAAATACTTGTCCAGGTCCACCAAGTGTATGCATTAAAAGACCAATATCATGTAATCGAGAAAATGAATGTGGCCCTAAACAATTAAATTTTTTTTTTAATATTTTAAGAAAATTTGCCGTGTAGTTTCGCAACATCATCCCATTCATCACTGCCTCTTGTGCTTGCTCTTCTACGTGTTATTGGAAGAGGTGAAATAAGTCCACGGCTATTTCCCCTACAAGGAGAAATAAGACCTCTACGGTCTGCTAATGAAAGTGAACGTTTAACATGTTGACAACTTGGAGCACTTGAATGGTGGCCCCGTCTAGAGCCTGGTAATTGTAAAAAACCATAAACTGCATGACAGGCTGCTAACCGATCCATTTATTTTTTTATAAAAATAAAATCTTAAAATATTAAATGGAAAAATATTTTTTAAATTTTTTTAATTTCCAAAAATATATAAAATAAAAAGAGAGGATGTATTGTATGTTAATTACCTATATTTACGTAAATAAAGGAATTTGTAAAATGAATGAAAAATAATTATTATGTTTAAGAGAAAATAAATAATTATAGAAAATTTTCGAAGCAAAGAGATAATATTAAAAAAATTAAATTTATTAAGATTCATTAATAATTATTTATTTTTTAACTAATTATTACAATGCTTTCTTTTTTATGATATTTACTACAAATAATAATAATAAATTTAAATATTTATTTTTATGTAAATTGTTGAAAAAGCAAAAGAAGAGGAGAGAAAGAAAAAGGATTTTCTTCACAAAATTAAAATTAATTTGATTTTAATTATTTTAAGTATATTTGTGCGAGAAAAGAATAGGGACCATCTCAAATTTTGTTTTCTAGAAAATAAATATTTATTTTATTTTTTTCTGGTTTATTATAAATTTATTTTTAAGTAAAAATATTTATAAAGAAACAATTATTTAAATAAATAATTTGAATCAAATTACCAAATAGAAAAAACTCAAAGATTAAAAAAAGATTAAAAAAAATATATTTACATATTTGGAAATTTTTTTGAAACCATAAAATATATTAAAATTTATTTTTATCTTAAAATAATTTTTACTATTTTTATCCTTTTTTATAATATATTCTTTCGTCATCCCCCCTTCGTTATTTTTGCCTTATTATTATTATTATTATTATTATTAGAAATTAGAGACTAATTTTTAAATATTTATTAATTATTTTAAATATATTTAAATATTTAATATATTAGTTAATTAATGAGAGAAAATTAAAAATAACTAAAAATTGAAAAAAATAATGTTTAATATTAAAAATAATTAAATATTCTACATGATTTTAATACAATTTTTTAGAGTTAAAGTATAATAAATATCTTAATAAATTTATTTTTAAAATTTCATTTTTTAAACTTATTTATATAAAAAATAATAATAATTTTAAAAAAATTAATATGAATTATATATATATTTAAAAATAATGCTTTTTCTTTTTTTTAAGGCAAAATAAATATATAATATTCATTCAAGAAGAAATAAATTTTATATATAAATTTTGTCTCTTTTTTACAACAATTTTCTTGTTCACTAGAAAGACCAAAAATGCCTGGCTTTGCGCTAATTTGTTAGTTTTTCTTTATTTTTTCTTTTGTCCCTAAAATCCTATCCCTTGAGATAAAAGAAAACCTTTTCACTTTTTTTAAATTAACTCATGAATACTAAAAAAAGAAAAGGAAAAATGCCACAACAATTAAAGGCCTCAAGTGGCGTCAATCAACGAAAAAGTTAAAGAGGAATTTTTTAAAATATTATTAAAATGGATTTTTTTATTGTAAAAATTGAATAAATTATTTTTAATTAAATAAATATCTTATCAATAATTTTAATATATTTAATTTAAAAAAAGTTTAGGCAAATTCTGAATTTTTAAAAATTAGAAATTCTGATAGATTTTTTTTAAGATTTCTTATTTTAAATAAAATAATAAAAGAAAAAATTTAAAGTAGATATATATAATCATAAATAATTTAATTTTAATTAACTTTTTTAAAAAGAAATATTTTTATTAAAAATGAAAGAACAAAAATTTAATAATTTAAATTAGCCTTTTTTTCTTTCAAAGATATACTAACAAATTTTTAAATTAAATTACCATTTATATATAACATCTAAATATAAAATATATATATTTTTTATTTTCCAAGAATTATTAAAATAAAATATTATTTAATTAAAATATAAATATAAAATAAGGTAAGTGGCATTCAAGAAAAAAATGGAAATTAGTTTTATAAAATAAAATAAATAAATAATAAATATGAAAACTTGACTTTTTTATATAAAATATCAAATACATTTTAAAAAGTTGGCAAAGAAATTAAATATTATTTTACTTTTATTTTTAATAAACTTCCTTATATGATGAATAAATTATAAATATATATATTTATGTACATATATTATTTAAATATAAATTTATTATTAATTGCTTATTTTTTTTAAATATTAGAATTTAAGGAAAAAATTTGATAAACAACTTTGAACTTTTTTAACTTTTATTGAGTTTTCGAATTATTTAATTTTCTCTTTCCATAAATCTTCAATTCTAATTACAGATTTTGTAATAAAAGAATTTATATTTTTGAAGAAATTCTAGTCAAGGTTTTTTAAATATTTCAAACAGAAACTTCTCTCGGCATAAAAAGATTAGTGGTAAATTAACTTTTTATTTTCTTTGAGATTATAATTATCTTCACAATATGAGTACAACACATTATTTAGTATAATTCTAAATATATTTTAATTTTACCAAGAAAACATTTACTTTTATTAAAATTAAATGATAAATATTTGTTTTCTCTTTTCTTTGGCTTTATAATTATTTAAAAATTAATATTTGGATAATTTATTTATTTTATTATTAAAATGTTTAACTGATTGGCGCCATTTAAATAATATATTAATTTATTTTAATTTATTTATTTAAAAACTAATCGAATATTAAAATAGTACTAGATCATAGAAAATATATATTTATTATCTCACACGGATCAACAAATATAAAGTTCACAAAATTGGGTCATTTAATTATTTTCTTTTCCTAAATTATCTTTTTTGAAGAAAAATAAAACAACCAAAAGGTGTAAATTAAAAGAGATTTACTAAAAGAGAAAATAAATAAATAAATTTGTTTTGAACGAGATTACTTTGCGATAAATAATTGTTGTTGATTATTATAACCACAAAAAGAAGAAATTATAATTAAAATAAATAATAAATATTTAATGAATGCCATTGAAGGAAAAAAATAAAAAATAATATTTGATAGAGGAGATATATACTTATTTTTATTTTTAATTTTTTTTATATATTATTAAAAAGCGAAAAGATTTTCTTTTTTTATTGTTTATCCGTCTTTACACTTTCTATTTTTGTTTTTTTTTTCTCCCTAAATTAATTTAAAATAAAAATATTAAACAAATTAATTAATTAATTGATTTATAATTTTTAGAAAAAAAGAAAATAATTAATTAATTTAATTTAATTTAAAATGGCCGTAAGGCCAACAAGTAGTAAACAACAACAACAATTGTTTGACAAAAATAATATTAATAATAATAATTTATTAGAAAAACAACAACGTATTGTTGAATTCAATATTTTAGAATCTTTTAATTCTGATAAAAATGAAAGTTCTTCTAATAAAACAAAAAAAGAAATTAATAAACAAAATTATTTAAATAAAAAAGAAAATGAAGAAAAATTTTTAAGAAGAGAAAAGGCTTATAGAATTATTATTTTATTTAGTTCATTATTTAGCATTTGTGCACTTCTTTGTCTTTGTGGATTACTTCCATCATTATATAGCCATATTAATAATTTAGCTTTTTTTGCAAGAAAAGATTTTGCATTTTGTGAAGTAATTAATTATAATTAATTTATTTAAATAATTAATATTTATTTTAATAAATTAAGAGAACATCAATTGATTCAGAAATGGCTATTATACCTATTAAAATTAAAAAAGAAAATAATAATAATAATAAAAATAAAAGAAATGTTAATTATGGTAGTGGATATAATGCTGCATTAATGAATGGAGGAGGAGGACCTATGTTTCAAGAATGCCCTGGTAAATTAATTAAAAATAATTTTAAATTTAATTTAATATTTATTTATTTAAGCTTGTTGTCTACCTGGAGAAAGAGGACCACCAGGAGATCCAGGTCTTCCAGGGATTCCTGGATCTCCTGGTCCAGATGGGGCACAAGGTCGTCCAGGAACAACTCCAAATGCTTCATGTATTCCAGAAAGGGTATTTGAACCTCCTCCATGTTTACCTTGTCCGCAAGGACCAAGAGGACCACCTGGACATCCAGGATTCCCTGGAGAAGTATAAAAAAATATTAAATATTATAAGTTAATTAGAAGGAATTATTTAATAAATATTTTTAGATAGGCGATCCAGGCATTCCAGGCCGTCCCGGTCGTGATGGATTACCTGGAAAAAAGGTAGATTAAAATTATAATTTTATCTAAATAATTAATTTATTAAATAATAAAAAGTTTTCAATTAATTTATTAATAAATTCTTTAGGGAGAGGATGGTCCTCCAGGACTTGATGGCCAACCCGGTTCAGTAGGATTGCCAGGCGATAAAGGACCAACACCAGAAGCACATATCATTCCTGGACCACCTGGAGATCCTGGAGAAACTGGCCCTTGGTATTTTTAAATATTTAATTTTTAAATATTTTATAGGGGCCCTCCAGGTCTTGCTGGACCTCCAGGTGAAGATGGCTATCCAGGCAGTGCAGGTGAAAAAGGTTGGCCAGGATTGCCTGGTCCTCCAGGGTCTATGGTAGGTAATTTTTTATTAATTATGAAAAAATAAAGGAAAATTAATATTTTAGAAAAAAGATGGTTTTAAATTAAAATATTTAATAAATTAAAAATTAAACAAAAAATAATTATAAAATTATTAAAGGGGAATAAAAAAGTTTTATAATTCAAATAAAAAGACTTGTACAAATAAATTTAACTTTCTAATTTAAAATAAATAATAAAATAAAATTATAAATTGCTAAAAAGACGTTAAACTTTTATTTTTTCATTTAGGGCACTTCTGGTCAATCTGGTCCTCAAGGAGAGCCTGGACCTGTAGGAACACCTGGTACTTGTGTTTGTCAAGATACTGAAGTTGTAGTTACTGAACAAAAGAAAAATGTCATACAAGGAGGATATTCACCATCAACAAATGGTTATAATTAATTTAAATTTATTTTAATTTTGATTTATAGCAATAGGTAATAGTGGCAGTTATTCTCAACAAGGAGGTTATTATGGAAAAAAGAAAAAGAAAAGGCATTAAAAATAATAAATATTTTTATTTTATATTAATTTAAATTTAAAATAGATTTTTTTTAAATTATTGCATTATATAAAGTTGAAATATTTAATTAATTTTATAATTTAAAAATTGAAAATAAAAATTAAATTAAATATTATTTATTTATTTATTTTTTTATTAATTAAATGTTTAATATTTATTTATTTATTTTATTAAAAAAATAAAACTATTTTTCCATTTCCTCAATATAAGTATAATAATGGTTAGTAATTAAATAATAAATTTTAATTAAATATTTTTTGTTTCATTAAATTATAATTTTAATTATATTTAAATATATTTAATTTAATACATAAATATAATTTTTTTAATATTTTTATTTTTTAATAAAAAAACTTTAATTTTTATTTTAATAAAAAGATGGACATATGTACACTTTAACTTTAATTACTCAGAGAAGAACAATGAAAAAATATATTTTCCCTTTTTTTAATTTAAAATATTAACTTAACTATAATAGTTTAGTGTTTCGTAAAAAAAGTCTACAAAAAAGTCTACAGCCTTTATGTTTTTAAAATTAAATAATTTATTTTGATTTATTTATATTATTTTTAACAATTAAAAAAAACTAGTAAATAAATAGTAGGTCATTTATTTATTATTTCTTTTAATTTATTTTTAATATTATCCTTTTAATCTAATAAATTCCTTTCTTTTACCTTCTTTTTAATTTTGGTTTTCCGCGTCAGAAAATTAAATATTTTGTTTTTCTTTTTTTTCTTTATTAATTTAAATCAAAATAAATAAATAAATTAATTAATTTAAGCTTTTATTTTCTATTAAAAGTATTATTTTTTATTTTAAATTATAATAAATATTTTTTATTCTTTTAAAATCATTTAAATAAATTTTAGAAATAAAAAATATTATTTTAAAATTAAAATGAAAAAAATAAAAGAAGAAGAAAGCAATGAAGGAAGGTTTTTTATTTTAAATATAATAAATATTTTTATATTTAAAAGATATTGGCAAAGTTCAAATAATAAACTTTTATTAATAAATAAACAAATTGTTTATCAATTTGTTGCTGGTATTCAAATAGCATTTAGGTTAATTATTTTAATTTTAATTAAATTAAATTTTAGTTGTCTTTCTATTATTTTAATTGTTCTAAGTTTACCATTAATGTATAATAAAACACAAACAACAATTGATTATGTAAATAAAGAAATTAATTTTTGTGAAAATTCAATTATTGAAGCTAAATATCAATTAGAAATGCGTAGAATTGGTTCTGAAAGTTTTTCTTCTTATTTCCCTTATGGTGCTGCTAATAAAATTAATCGAACAAAAAGAAATAATAATGGATATGAATCTGTTGAGGAAGGGGGATTACCTCAACAACAGTTAGGGCCAGGTATTCCAGTTCAAACTGAATGTCCAGGATGTTGTATTCCTGGACCACCTGGACCGAGAGGCCCTGCTGGACAACCAGGCAAGTTTTAAAACTGGAAATTCTATTTTTTGTAATTTTCAAAGGAAGTCCAGGAAAGCCAGGCCCTGCTGGCAAACCAGGTATTCCTGGTAGTTCTCCTAATCAGACATGTCCTCTTGCACCACGCAGAGAACCACCACCATGCCGGCCTTGTCCAAAAGGGCCACCAGGCATAAAAGGTTGGCCAGGATTTCCTGGTGATGTTGGCCCTGTTGGACCACCGGGAGAGAAAGGACGTGATGGAGATGACGGAGCACCAGGTACGTAATTCTTACTTTGAATATATTTTATGTATTTTTTAAAGGAGAACCAGGTCCTCAAGGTCCACCTGGTTTTCGAGGTCCACCAGGCCCACCCGGAGATAAAGGAGAAACACCGCACGGTATATTTTAATATTTTTTAAATTTAAATAAAAATATACCTATGTAGGTGAGGTCAGAGAAGGTCCACCTGGAGATCTTGGACCACCTGGTCCAATTGGTGCTTCAGGAGTTCCTGGACTTCCAGGTCGGAATGGAATGACTGGACCATCTGGAGGTATATATATATTTAACTTTATATAATATTTCTTTTTTTATTTTTTAGATCGTGGTTATCCAGGCAGTCCAGGCATTATATTTATTTTTAATAATTTATTTATATTAAACAATATAAATATATTTTTAGGTGAACCAGGAGAACCAGGCTATCCTGGACCAGAAGGTCCTCCTGGAATGCAAGGACCTCCTGGTCAACCAGGTGTTTGTGTTTGTCAAAATGTTGATTCAGTAATTGTTGCTGGCCCAGATCCTTCACAGCCACGTTATTCTGATCAACAAAATTATGCATATCCTTCCTACAGTAATACACACGGAGATGGAGAGAGTTCTGTTTATGGATAATATTTTTTAATTTGAAATTAATTTAAAAATTAAAAAGAAAATTTTATTATTTAATAAGTATGTAAATATTTATATGCTTAAAATCCTTCATATTTATTTATTTATTTATTTTTGTTTTTTATTTTCTTCATTAAAATAATTATTTAATTCATTTTTTTGTTTCCATCTAATTGTTAAACAAATTCCATTAATAAAAATAATTAAAAATGCAAAAAAACTTTCATGAATACAAGGAAAAAGTCTTTTTTGTTGTAAAAATAATGTTATAAAAAAAGTAATAAATCCACAACAAATAGAAATTTTAAAAAGATACCAAACAGATTTATAATTATTTGAAAAACCAGTTAAACTTTAAATAAATAGATATTTAAATGTTTTTGTATTATTTATATAAAATTAAAAAATATAAATTTTAATTTTATCAATTTATTTCTTTTAAATTAAAAAATAAATTATTAAAGATCATATATTTCTCTGATTAACTATTTATTTATTTAATAATAAATACCGTAAAATAATCAAAGTCCCTGAAGTACTAAATAAAGAATATCCAATTTGATGCCATTGTCCATAAATAATATTTTGATATTCTAAAATATCTAAAGCTGATTTTTCAGATAAAAAATTTCCCTCCATTGCATAAGGTTGATTTAATGACCAAAGATATCCATGCTATATTTTAATAAATAATATTATTTTTTAAATAAATTTAAAAACCATCCAAATTGGATTAAACATAAAATCCCATAATTGAGCACTACAAAAAATTCCTAAAACAAGACGAAAAATAAAAATAATTATTTGTCGAATACGTACTTCACTAATTAAAATCCTTTAAAAACACAATATAATATTTTAATTTAATTTTTAATAATTTTTACCATTCTCCATCTTCAAATATAAATTCATTAATTGTTGGATTTTTCATTAAATTAATTATTTTTTTTTTAATAATTTAAAAATAAAATATTTATTTTTAAGAAAAATAAATTAAAAAAAAAAAGTTGTCTTTTTACAAATAAATAAATATTAAAGAAAACCTTGACCGACCTTGAAAGGCGGAGCAATTAAAATATTTATATGTAAAAATAAATAATAAATTTATTTATTTTTTAATTTAAATAAAATAAAGAAATATTTTAAATAAATAATATTAATATATATTGGTATATTATTATTATTTAAAAAAAATAATAAATTTTAATAACTTCTTTTTCTTCTTCTTTTTATTTTTTCATTAGAAAAAGATTTACTAATATTTTCTTTATTTTCTTCTCTTCTTCTTTCTTCTTCATCTTCGTTTATTTCTAATTTAGTAATTGCTGGACAACTTTTTGAACTTAAACTTTTTTGCCAAAGATAACATCTTTAATAATTTAATTAATTTATTTAAAAAATATAAATAAAATAATTATAACTCTATTTTTTCAAAACCATAAGCTAATTCAGCATGTGTTTTATAATAATGCATTTCCTTAAATAATTTTAAATAATTTTTTTAAAATAAAAAACCTGTTGGTCAACAGTATAAAAATGATCTTTAATAAATTAATTTTAAAAATTTATTTTTAAATTAAATTAACCTTTATTAATAGCATTATAAAATCTATATAAAGGCAAGTAAGCTCCACAACCAGGTTCTTTTGTACAATAACCAAGAATTTTTTCAAATGAATAACCAAGTAAAGTTTCTGCAATATTTTTTTCATTTTCATTTGATGTTAAAAAATAATCTTCTAAAAAAATTTAAATTTAATTTTAAAAATTAAACAAACTAGCAAATTCAGAATAAAGCCTATAAAGTGGTTGAATACAAGTACAATTTGGGTCAATTTGATTTCTTCCTAAAAATCCCATTGATGCTATTTTTAAAAATAAATAAATTATTTTATTTTATTTAAACTAAACGTTCTATAACAAATCCTTGTGCTCCCATTAAATGTTGCTCTAATCTTTCAGTTGTATAAAAATGATTGAGAATTTGAGGCTATTTTTATTATTATTATTAAATTATTATTATTTAAAAAAAAAGTTTCTTACATTATTATTAAAAGAACGATAAAGACGAACAAGTTGTCCACCTAATAATAATAATAATTTTTTAATTTTTAAGTAAAATTTAAAAAACCATATGTACAAGCAGATCCACAAGGGCCAATATATTTAGTTTTTTCAATTAATTTAGTTATCTATAAAAATATTTTTTTTAAATTAATTTTTTTTTAATTTTACTTTAGTTCTTTCTTTAATACTTATTGCAGAACCAGGGGGAAATTCAATAACTCCAAGAATAGCAGATATTTGTTTTTGACCTTTATTATTATTATTTTCTTCTATTTTATTATTAAATGATGATGATAATTCTTCTTTTTCATCTTCTTCTTCTTCTTGACTATTTATTTTTGTATTATTTCTAATACTAATTATTCCTGGCTAAATTGAAAAATAAATAAATATATATTTTTAATTGAATAAACACCAGAAATGGACGCAATTGAAAAAAATTTGTACAAATTGCGTCCAATCCTGATTGATTCTCAACAAAAGTTTAAAATTAAAATATTAAAATTATATTTTATTATTTTATCTAACCAAATTATATATTTTTATAAAAATAAATAAATATTTTATAAATTATTTACCTTAATTGGCATTGGATCAAAAGGATTAGAAGAAGAAGAAGAACCACCTTTGTGACCATTATTTATTATTATATCTTTTTCTTCTTCTTCTTTAATAGGTTTAAAAGGTAATATTATTAATGGTTGTAGAGGTAATGAAGGTTTAATTGTACTTAATATTTTCCATCCATTATTATTATCATTAGGTTGTTTTTCTCCAATAATTATTTTTCTCTCATTATTATTATTATTTTCTTCACTTAATTGTTCTCCAGCCAAAAAAGATTCTTCAACAGAACGTACCCAATCAGGTGTTGGAGGTAAAATTGTTGTAGTAGTTGTTGTTCTACTGTTATAATTTTTTTAAAATTTAAATTAAAAAATAAAATAAATAAAAATGTTTGGGGAAATGGAACAATTTTCTAATATCCCCAGTACCCACATTAATGTCATCATCAAAGGTCTGCCCATAACCCCTAACGATTCTCCAAACTTATTAATTGAAGAAGAAGAAGAAGAAAGAGTATTGATAACAACATTTGTTGAAGAAATAATATCAAAAGAATTATTAATTGTATTATTATTATTACCAAATAATGATGAACTATCAAATGGAGAAGAAGAAGAAATTAACTAAAAATAATTAATTAATTTAAAAAATAAATAAAACTTTTTCTTCATTAATAATACTACTATTTTCTAATATATTAGTAAATACAGTACTACTACTACTTTCTTCATTTGTAAATATTATTGAAGAAGATTTATCATAATTTTCTGTTGTTAATGGCTAAATTTAATTTTTTAAATTAAAAATCTTTTAAGAAAAAAACTTTTTGTATAGATTCTTTTGTAATATTTTGAATATTATATTCATTTGTTGTTTGATTTTCTTCTTCATTTTCATAATTAATTGTTGTTGTTGTAGATAAATATAATTCTTTAATAGTTGTAGTAGTTGAATAATCTAACTAAAAATATTAAAATAATTATAAAATAATTATTTTAATTTATTTACTTCTTCAGTTTCTTCAATACTAATTGATATAAATGGCCTTTCTCTATTATTATTATTATTAATATATTCTTCTTCTTCTTTTTCATTTAAAGGAAGATCTTCATCATTTTCTCCTCTACCACCACCTTCTCCAATTGAAATAATTTCTTCATTACTTGATTGAAATGATTTATTTTTTTCTTTTTCAAATGTTTTAGTCATTTTATTTTCAAAAAATTCATCTGGTTTTGACATAATTAAACGTCCAGTTGGACAGATTGGTGAAGGTTTTCGTCGTTTAGGACAATTATAAAGATGATTTACATATTCTATATCACCTAAAAAATTAAAAAAAAATTAAAAAATTAAAAAAAAATCTAACATTCTGAAAAAACTCGTTTTGGTTTATGTGGCCGTCGCATAGGTTCAAGACAAGAAGGGCCGGCATTAACAAGAATTTGTCCCTTAAAATTCTAAAAATATATTTTTTTAATTTTTATATTATTTAAACTTTAGGTGGAAGAGGTTCAAACATATTCCAACATTCAATATTTGGACCAAGATCTGTGAAAAGCACATAATCTTTTTCAGTTTTTTTAGGCACTAAACGAACACAAGTTCTTGCCTTAAAAATTAATTAAATAAAATAATAAATTAAAATTAAAAACTTGTAAGTCCATTCTTGCATTATTTAAAGCTACAGCCATATCATAATCAGATGTAAGCCTTGAATCATCCTCAAAAGGTATTCGAGCCCTTGGCCAACCTAAAAATTTTTTTTTATATTTTGAAATTAATTCAACATGAAAATAGATTTATAAATTTTAGTAAATAATTAGGGTTTTTTATGTACTTTATATTTTTTAATTTTTCCAGAAAACAAGTTCGGTACAAGTTCTACTTTAAATAAAACTTATTTAAAAATTCAATAGATTTATTTAATAAAATTTCCAAAAGGAATACTATTATCATATAAAAAATGAGTGTGCGCAGTTCTTAACACAAAAAGGTAAATTTTTATTGGAACTTAAAATTATTTGCGTATATAAATAGTAGAGACAATCCATTTACTATTTTTAACCTTTAATTAAACTAACAATATTTTAATTCAATTATAGGTTTAAAAATACAGTAATCTCATTGAGTATATAAAATAATAATTATGAAACTTTTTAATTTTCAATAAATAAACAAACAAATAATAATATTAATTAATTAATATTAATTTATATTAAAAAAAAATAAACTGACTAAATGTTGCACTAGTAAAAGGATGTGAAAATGAGTATAAGTTGAGAAGAATAAAAATAAATCCTAATGATTTATTAAATAAACAATTAAACATCAAAAGGAAAGCTGGAAGGAATAAACGAAGAAAAAGAAAATTTTTCCATTTATATAAGTAATTAAAAATATATTTAATTGTAAATTTAAACATTTTCAAACATTTAATTGAATAAATTGATGATAGATCATTTTTAAGAAATATATTATAAATTATTTTAATTAGAAGAGGTTAAGTTTCATTTAAGAAAAATATGTTTTTATTTTAAGAGATTTATATGCTAAAAAATAAAAAATAAATTTATTTTTTAGTATTAGATAACATTGAAAAATCAAAAAATTTAAATTGATTTTTTAACCGTAAATTTAGATTTTAATTACTTATTAAAGGAAGTTATTGGATATTATATACTTAAATATTCGATTAAGGTTTTTTTTAATGAAAAAATGTAGAAAAGAATTCGTGTATGAGCGATATAAGGAATAATGGCCAAAAGACCAGTCTTTCTCTAAGAGTTGAAGTTGACCTGAAAAAGAAGAATTTGGACTTATAATAAATGCAGCAACTTTTTTAAAGCGATGAAGAGAACTTTTTAAAATATGTAACTCCAACTGCACAAAAAAGAAGAAATTTAATAAATATATTAGTCCAATGCTCTTGGTGGGGCCGATGCTGCGCACTTCAATTTACCAAAATCAACCAGTGAAGAAATAACTTTTAAATATTATTTTGTACCGCCATAACATATATTAGTACCTATAATTGGGAAATGTAGTATATTGACCAAATTAAAAATTGCGGACTCTGACTTCATTAATTTATGCATCTCTGCTAGTTTTCTTAGTTTTAAAACAAGAAAATAAGATAGAACTGGAAAACCGATTTGAGTCCAAAATCACTTTACCAAAGAATAAGCTATAACATAATTAAAACATTTACAACAAAACAATACAAAGAGAAAATATTGGTTAAAAAACATGATCAAGCTTGAGTCAAGTTTAAGTTCAAGCTGTCACCACTAGCTCCGAAAACCGCGCCAAAGAATATACAAAAATAAAAAAGAAATAATAAAGGAAGTCGATCTCCTAAGTTCCCTGATCTTACATACCACCATCACAGAACCATCACCGTGTCGTAGCTTGTAGACGTTGGCGTATCTTTAAACGTTAACATAGCTCCTAGAACCTTGGCCAACAAACCACCGCCGTTAGCATAGCTCGTAGACCGTTGACGATGCTCGTAGACGTTAGCAAACTCCTAGAACCTTGGCTCATAGAACTAACGCCTTAGCGTGGCTCCTAAGACACCAGTTTATTGAACAAACGCCTTAGCTTAGCTCCTAAGACACCAGTTTATTGAACAAACGCCTTAGCTTAGCTCCTAAGACCTAAGTCTCTAGAACCAACGCCGTTAGCGTAGCTCGCCAAACTTTAGTCTCTAGAACCAACGCCGTTAGCGTAGATCGCCAAACCTTAGTCTCAAGCACCACCGCCGTTAGCGTAGCTCGCAAAACCTTGGCCCATAGAACAATCGCCGGTAGCGTAGCTCGTAGACCATTGACGTTGCTCGTAGATGTTGTCGTAGCTCACAGACAGTTGGCGCTGTTCGTAGAACCTTGGCTCATAGAACAAACGCCTTAGCTTAGCTCCTAAGACACCAGTTTATTGAACAAACGCCTTAGCTTAGCTCCTAAGACGCCAGTTTATTGAACAAACGCCTTAGCTTAGCTCCTAAGACCTAAGTCTCTAGAACCAACGCCGTTAGCGTAGCTCGCCAAACCTTAGTCTCTAGAACCAACGCCGTTAGCGTAGCTCGCCAAACCTTAGTCTCAAGCACCACCGCCGTTAGCGTAGCTCGCAAAACCTTGGCCCATAGAACAATCGCCGGTAGCGTAGCTCGTAGACCGTTGACGTTGCTCGTAGATGTTGTCGTAGCTCACAGACAGTTGGCGCTGTTCGTAGAACCTTGGCTCATAGAACTAACGCCTTAGCTTAGCTCCTAAGACACCAGTTTATTGAACAAACGCCTTAGCTTAGCTCCTAAGACGCCAGTTTATTGAACAAACGCCTTAGCTTAGCTCCTAAGACCTAAGTCTCTAGAACCAACGCCGTTAGCGTAGCTCGCCAAACCTTAGTCTCTAGAACCAACGCCGTTAGCGTAGCTCGCC
Source organism: Meloidogyne chitwoodi (assembly GCA_015183035.1). Taxonomy (NCBI): domain Eukaryota; kingdom Metazoa; phylum Nematoda; class Chromadorea; order Rhabditida; family Meloidogynidae; genus Meloidogyne; species Meloidogyne chitwoodi. Next base: position 1,037,269 of record JACZZP010000010.1, read on the forward strand.
AAACCTTAGTCTCAAGCACCACCGCCGTTAGCGTAGCTCGCAAAACCTTGGCCCATAGAACAATCGCCGGTAGCGTAGCTCGTAGACTGTTGACGTTGCTCGTAGATGTTGTCGTAGCTCACAGACAGTTGGCGCTGTTCGTAGAACCTTGGCTCATAGAACTAACGCCTTAGCTTAGCTCCTAAGACACCAGTTTATTGAACAAACGCCTTAGCTTAGCTCCTAAGACGCCAGTTTATTGAACAAACGCCTTAGCTTAGCTCCTAAGACCTAAGTCTCTAGAACCAACGCCGTTAGCGTAGCTCGCCAAACCTTAGTCTCTAGAACCAACGCCGTTAGCGTAGCTCGCCAAACCTTAGTCTCAAGCACCACCGCCGTTAGCGTAGCTCGCAAAACCTTGGCCCATAGAACAATCGCCGGTAGCGTAGCTCGTAGACCGTTGACGTTGCTCGTAGATGTTGTCGTAGCTCACAGACAGTTGGCACTCCAGTATGACAGGAGAATGGTAAAATACGCGGTTTATATAGTATTTAACTCTCAAACCTTTAGTTTTGAACAAAATGCCATTATATGTCTATGGACAAAATGGCATAAGGCAAGAATTTAAATTCTTCATCTTTTTCCTTGTACGATTTTGTTTTTGAAAACATATATATTTGCACCTAGCCTGCTTATTTTTATTAATCAGTTTTAGATTGATTTTTTTAAATTTGTCTTCAGATTTTTACGTTACTTATTTTTAATGGATATTGATGCTCAAGGTTGTTCTAATTTTTGGCAATCTCTAAAGAAGGATGTTGTTTTGAATACACCAAATATGTAAAAAAATTAAATTTTATTCTTAATAATATTAAAATAATTTAGGAAATGTTGCAATGATTGGGGCAGACATATTTTACGCGCATGGAAAAATGCTCCAAAAATTGATAAGGAAAATAAAGGTCTAGCAAAAAGAGCTGAAATTGAAACTGAAATAATTGAGGATCTTTTCCATTGTGCAATATTTACAAAAAAACCTTTCTCCCAGAGATTTCAATGGGTTTTTATTTAAATTTTATACTATTAAATATTTAATTTCTAGATAATTGAGTCATTTCTCGAAGAAGAAAATCCAAGTAAAAAGATGCGGGCAATGTTCTTTCGTTGTACACTTCCTGTTGTTTGGAGGAATCTCGACGTTATTTTTAGCACAATTTGTTCAAAATCTAAATAGATTTATATTTAGGTTCCAAACAATCATGTTCGAACTGCTTCTTCATGGATTGTTCTTAATCTTTTTCCACTTCTTTCCGATGATGAATTTGTATTTTTCTTTATTAATATTTTATTGATTTATTCAGGTCAAAGAAGAATATCTCAAAAGGCAGCAAGAAGCAATGGACCGAATGTTAATGGATGATTGTTTTCCTATTCGTGTTCTTGCCTTAAAAATGTTACCTCGTCATTTGTGCGCTCACTGGGAAATATTCCCTCGTGAACTAATCAAAAATTATCTATCTAAGGTTACAAATTATTAGGTTTTGATTTTTATTTTTTAGATTGTTGACTTTCTTTCTTTGGATACACATCCTGAAGTTCGTTCTGCTGTTTATGAGGGAATCGGGCATTTGCTTCCTCGTGCTGATGCTCTCACTGCTACACAGCGTTCATTGGAAATTCTTGCTAAACGAGGCACTAACGATAAAACAGAAAGGGTCAGATTGGCAGCTTTCCGAATGTTGAATAGATTACATGGACATCGCTACATTAAATTATGTTTTTTAACTTTTTCATTGAGAAAATTACATCTCACGAGTTACAATTTATTTTAAATTATTTAGTTGTTCGATGTTATTCCATTGAATAATTTACTACTTCGTCTTGATTTTGAACATTCAAAGTCTGTACAACGCGAAATTGTTCAACTTCTTTTTCGGCCTTTTATCCCAAAACACGTTGATGGCATTGATTATATTGAGCGCTTTAAACGTGTCTTTTTAATGTGTAAAGTATCGCGGCATGCTTCTTTTAATTTTCACCATTTAATTTACCCACAAAAACTGATTGGAATAGAAATAGCAGGTTTAGTATTTTTTAATATTTTTTTTTAATTTTAAATGCGTTTAGTTCATCACATTCGCAGTCTATTGCTTGGTGTAAAAGCTGTTTTTAAAAAGAGTGCCGGTCTGGAAAATGGGGGTAACGATACAACAGATGTTTTGAATATGTCTAGTATATCTGGAATTTCTTCAATTATGCAAGATAATGATCATCAAAAGAATAATGGAGATATTGGTTTGTGTTTTTACCCAAATTAAAATTAAAAACTTATAAAATTAGATGAACAAGCGAAATTACGAGTTACAAAAGATGTTCTTGATTCAGCAATTGTTCTTTGGATGGCTATTCGTTATGATTTGTTTGATCCAAGAAATGCTAAATTTAATGCAGAAATTCTACGAATGATGTCGAGCATTTTGGATACTCTAAATCAATTTCCTGTAATATTTATATTTAGGAGTTATTTTCTATATTTTCAGGATGATACCGCATTATTGGACTCTGCTTTAGTTATTGCTAGTCAATTACCAAAGGACAAAATTGGACGAATGTTTTTTCAAATTAAAAATAAGATTGAGGAAGAAGACATAAATCAACAACATTTTCTTCATTACGTTGAGGCACTTGCAGCATGGGATATGAACAAATTAATTTCAATAATAGAAATTGGTGTTTGTTTATATTGTATTTTCTGCAATTTTAAATTTTTCCGATTATTATTAAAAAAAATCTTTAAATTTGATAAAAAAAGTTAAACATTCTGATTTTTATTTTAAAAATTTTCTAATTTTAAGGCCTGAGGAAACTGCGAAATGCTCTTGTGGCAATTACTGATCCAGCATCTCTTTCGACTACTCCTCTGAGCTCTCGTCGTCGTCTTGAGAATAATCCATATAGGGAATCACCTCCCTCCAAACGAGTTAAAGTAAACGAGAATGTTGTCTGCGAATTTCAACGTCCATTAGAATTAATTCAAACACTTATATCTAGTCCTTTGGCTAGTGAGGAATTGAAATCAAATTTTACCGTTCACTTGGATGGATTTTTTGAAGTTTTTATTTTTTATAATTTTATTTAGAAAATTTATTTTAGTGTCTCTCAGTTATTCATAAACAATTTGGCAAATTATTACTTTTACCAAATTGGGAACAAAAATTCAATCCACAAGTGTTATTTTCTGCTTATGAAACCTTCAACATTTTAGCTTTAATTACTAAAAGGATTGAGGTTTAATTTATATTCAGAAAAAATGTTTTTCATAATTTTAGGAGCCTTCTCGAAATGAAGAAATCAACGAAGTTGAGCGTAATTTACCTACAAACGATCGATTGTTGTATATTGAATTAAAATGGTTTGCAGATCTTGTCCGTGAAATAAGACCATCATTTTCTGTTATTAGAGTAATCTTTGAGTATATTTTATTTAAAAAATTGTTATTAGATGTTTTTACGTTGTGTTGATCTGCATATTATTTCTGGCCAAATTACTCATTTAATTTTGAATGAAACTGCAAATATTTTTATAAAAATAAAAGAAATATTGGAAGATATTTATGATGCTGTTTCAGTAGAAGTTGCGCTTAAAAAGAGTGTAGAAAATTTAAAGGAGGCTTTATTAGTTTGTTAAAATATATTTTTTAATTTTCATTTCTTAGAATTGCGAGGATCGTACACAATCTAAAAAGATAATTGCAGATAAAATTGATCCACTTTTGGATTATTTAGATGAAACTTTAGTAGAAGATGAAGTACAACAAAATGAAAATAGGGAGAGAAGTCATGATGAGTAAATATACAATTTATTTTTGATTCTCTTAAATGCCTCAAAAATTTTGAGATCTCTTCAATGCAAAATTAATAATTTCGTTTTTTGGTCATCCTTTCTTTGATTTTTTTAATTTATATAAGTATTTTTAATAAATTTTGCCAAAAATAATTATTTTTATTATTTTCCTTTAAAATAGTTTTGTCTTTATTATTTTATACAAAATTTTATTTTTAATAAATTTTTATAGATGGTGGTCATTCCTAGGCAGATTGTTCTCAACTCCGTTCGTTTTTATATATCTACCAGGCAAAATCTTAAAATTGCCAAAGATACAAAGGTTTACTGTTTTTAAATTATAAAGCTAATTTGTATATTTGTTTTCCTTTTCTATTGTTATTTTTCTTAATGGTGACAATACCATTATTTTTATATTCGTTTTTAAAGTAATAAAGAAGTATTAATTTCTTAAAAAATTTAGGTTTTGATTCAAGGTTTTACTGGTAAACAGGGGACGTTCCATGGCCAGCAGATGATAGAGTATGGTTCAAATGTGGTTGGAGGTGTTTCTCCTTCCAAAGCTGGAACTCAACATTTGGGAAGGCCTATATTTGCAACGGCTAAAGTTTAAATATATATATGTTCTATTAAAATAAAATTTATTTTAGGAAGCTAAGGATGCAACAGGAGCTGACGCTTCTGTTATTTATGTACCGGGTAACAATTTTTATAATCAAAAAATTTTATTTTCTTAGCTCCTTTTGCTGCTGCAGCAATAAATGAAGCGATTGATGCTAATATCGGTTTAGTTGTCTGTATAACGGAAGGAATACCGCAATTGGTTAATAAAGTAATAAAATTAATTTTGAAATTTATTTTTTGAGGATATGGTACGAGTTAAACAACGATTACTTGCCCAAAATACAACTCGGCTTTTGGGTCCTAACTGCCCTGGCATTATTGCACCTGAAGAATGTAAAATTGGTATTATGCCTGGACATATTCATAAAAAAGGTGTTATTGGAATTGTTTCTCGTTCTGGTACACTCACATATGAGGTTTTTTTATAAAATTATTTTTTTTAATATTTTCCAGGCAGTCCATCAAACGACAGAAGTTGGTCTTGGTCAATCCCTTTGTGTTGGTATAGGTGGTGATCCTTTTAACGGGACAAACTTTATTGACTGCTTAGATGTATTTTATTTTTTAAATTATTCTTTTTATATTAATTATTTTCCAAGGTTTTCTTAAATGATCCTAATACTAGAGGAATAATAATGATTGGTGAAATTGGTGGAGATGCAGAAGAGAATGCAGCCAAGTTTCTACTAGAAAACAATACTGGACCTGATGCAAAGCCTGTAGTATCATTTATTGCTGGTGTAACTGCTCCAAAAGGCATTTTTTATTTTACAATATTTGAAAAATTTAAGAATTAAATATTTAATTATTAAATTGTTTATTATTTATAGGTCGTAGAATGGGCCATGCTGGTGCTATAATTGCAGGTGGTAAAGGAGGAGCTCGTGAAAAGATTGAAGCATTGCGTGGTGCAGGTGTTCGTGTAGTAGATTCTCCAGCAATTATGGTCACTTTTAAAATTAATTTTGATAAATATTATCAATTTTTCAGGGATCAGAAATGGCTAGTCTTATGATTAAACTTGCAAGTAAGATTTGTTGAATATTTTTATTCAATTTCTGTTATCTATTTTCTTTATAATCTCATTTTATAAAATTTATTTTTAGTATTTCAATAAAATATATTTAAATTATATTTAAATAGAAAACTATACCTAATTTATATTTAATAAAAATTAACTCCCTTTCTGTCAGAAATTTTTAATTTTAAAATTAATTTTATTCATAATCTTTTCTTAATATTTATATAAGATTTTATATAAATATTGCATTAATTTTAGCCGGTGGTTCTGGAAAAGTGCGCCAATCAGTTTGAATATGACAAAATTTAAAAATGAAAAGCAAAGAAATATAAATTTTTGTTTAAAATAAATATTGGAAATTATTCTTTTAGGAATTAATAATACTTTGTAATTTACTATTTGTCGTAAATTTAAATATTTTTGAACATTTATTATTTTATATTAAATTTCTTCCAAAATTTTTAACAATTTATAATTAATTTTTTAATATTTAAATTTTGGTCCCTTAATAATAACAATTTTTAAAATACATAAAAATACACGCAAATTATATATTTACACACAAAAAAATGACTAAAATTTCATACTTGGAAGCACTTAAAAAATAACGTAATAAGCTTTAAACTACTTTTAGATGTTTAATTGTTGCCTTTTAACAAAAGCTTTTTTGGGTTTATAAAATAAAAATTTTAAAAGGAAATTTTGGAGAAATTATGGAAAACCCAAAAATATCCGAAAATACCTCGTTTGTTTACGTAAATGGGATTAAAATATTTTTTAGTAATTTAAAAAGAAAAATATTGAAATTGGAGAATTTTAATTTAAAAATATTAAGATTATAATATTTTCAATACTTAATAATAATAAAATAACTTTAAATTAAAATATTACCAAAATTATAATATAATAATTTTTTTTTAAAATTATAAACATTTATTTATTTAATCAAATTGATGTGAACAAAACTTTTTAATAATCTCCTCTATTTAATTTCCTCTTCCTCATTCTTATAAAATTATTAAATATTTATTTATTTATTTTTTAATAAATAAATTTGTCAATTTTATTTTGTTTCCATTATAAAACTTTGATAAAATGGTGACCAAGGTTGTTTTTTAGTTCTTGTATTTGTTGGTTCAAAAAGTTGTTTATATATTCGACTTAATTGACTTCCATCTGGATTTTGACTTGCAAAAGGAACACGAACAACTAAACGCCTTTTTTGTGGTGATGAATATAAAATTGAAGAAGGAGATAAATTATTATTTGTAAAATAATAATTATTATTATTTCTTTTAAAAAATTCCAAATTATTAGAATATGTTCGTTGAAATTGTTGAATTTCATTAAATTCATCACCAAACATTTTTTGAGGATTTAATTGAAATGATGATGTTCTATTAATTAATAAAATTTAAAATTAATTAAAAATAATTAAATATTTTTATTTATAAAATAAAAAATAAAACCTTATTTCTTTTGCATAAATAAAAATTTGACCATTTCCTCCAATTAAAAAAATTATTAAAATAATTAAATAAAAAGGTAAATTAAATGTTGATTTTAAAAATCCAAAAGAAGATAAAGAAGACATTTTATTATTTATTTTATTATTTAAATTATTTTTATTTTTTTCAAATAATTTTTCTTCTTTAATTATTAAAATTGGTGTTTCTTCTTTAAATTTAATATTAAAGGAATTCCCTTGTTTTGTCATTTTCTCAGATTTTTTAAATGAGAGAAAAACACTTTTTGTTGTTAAGTGACGAATATATTATTATTAAGAGATATTTATTTATATTTTTAGTTTAAAAGAAAAAGCAAAAGTGGCCAATAACACGCACTTTTCTTTCTTTTGGTCACTAAAAGTACGAAAAATTAAATGACGATTTAAATGTTAAAGTTAAAAAAAATTTTTTTTTTAAAAAGATAGGAAATACAAAAAAGTATAAAAAAAGGATTTTTTAGAATAAAATATTTTAAAAGAATTGTTTGATTTTTAACATTTTTTCAAAAAATATAAAAAGTATATATTTATTATAATATAAAAAGAGGAAGTTTATTCTTCCAAAATGAATTTTTAAGTTTTTAGAGAAAAAATTGAATTTGAAAAGATTCTTAATTAGGAATGACAATAGAACTTTTTTTTTTAAATAAAAAATAAAAAGAAATATATAAATTAAAATTAATTTATGTAAATAAAATATAAGAATATATTTTAAAATAATTAATTATTAAAATATAATTATTTAAAAATGATTTTATTAGATGTCTCTTTAATTTTTATAAAGTTCAAAGAAAGAATTAATTTAAAATAAAATAATATTTACTCTTAAAAAAATAAATAAAATAAAAAGGGCGTGGTTTTAATTGCAAAATATATATTTATTTATTTTTTAGAATTAAAAATAAAATTCTAAGAATTAAAAAAAGAAGAAGACATTTTATTTTATTTCCTCTTTTTACTTACAAAACTATTTCAAGTTCAAAAAAGTAATTTATTTAATTAATAATTTACTAGAAAATAATTTAAAAAATATATTTTGAATATTTCTTTTGCATAAATAAATAAATATTTACTGGTAATCTTTTAAAGAAATGAGTAACAAAAATAAAATTTAAATAATTAAAACATTTTTTTAAAAATATTCTTAGAAAATATTATTTAAAATAAAATAGTAATTGTATTTCTTATTAAAAGTTTTTAATTTTTTTAATTATTAGACTTTCTTTTATTTCCTAATTAATTATAGTAATATGACATTTTTAGATTTTGTATTTTTGCAGAAATAAATAAAATAATTTTTATAAAATATTTAAAAATAAAATTATAAAAAAATATTTTATTTATTTATTTTTAAATTAATTTTTAAAATAAAAATAAATAAATTAAACACGCATATTTTTATTTATAATTTAAAGGTTTTTGACATTTTTTTAAAAATTAAAAAATATTTTAAATGACATTTAAATTTTTCTTAATTTATAACAAATATAAAAAAATAATATTTAAACCAATTATTTATATTTTTTATTTAAAGTTTTTTTAATAAAAAAAATTAAAAAATAATTTTTTTTAAAAAGTTTACTAAAATAGTAAAAAATAATAATTAAATAGTTTTATATAAAATATTTAAAAATTGGTCATTTTTATTTATAAAGAATAATAAAAAAAGAAAAACAATAAAAAAATAATTTATGACATAAAATGTCTAAAAAAATAATTTTATAAAAAATAAAGATGGATGAATTTTTGTAATTAAATAATTAATATATATTTTATTAATTAAATATTCAAAAATTTATTATTATTTTTTAATTAAAATAAAATATTCTTAAGCACTTTTTTCTTTTAAAGAACTTAAAATTAAAAAAAAATAATTAATATTATTTCCATAATTTTTAACAATTTATTTAATTTTTAATAAAAAAATATATAAAATAAATATTATTTATTTTCTTTAAAATTTGGCAATACAAATGTGTGACCTTTTTTCTTTAAAAAAAGATTATTTTTTCCTCATTTAACACATTTTTTTTCAAAAAATAAACAGTGCATTTTTACTTTAAATTTTTTTAGATATTTTCATTTTGCGTCATTTATATGATGTATTTATTTATTTAAATAAATAAATAAATAAAAGGAAATGTCAAAACATTAATTTAATTATTTATATATTTTTTAAATTTTATTTTCACATTTTCTGTACTTATAAAATATATTTATTAATTAAATACTTTAATTATATTTATTTATTTTCAGTCTTTTGATTAAAATTATTATTTTTTTAAAAATATTTTTAAATTATTTAATTAAATTTTTGACCTAATAATTAATTTAATTCTTTTATTTTTATATAAATAAAATTAAATATGTAAAATAAATAAAAAATATATTTGTTATTTGTTTATTTAATTAATTAATTATATAAAAAATAAAAATAAAAATTAATTGAATTTATATTTTAATTATTAAATAAATAAAAAAAAAAGAAAAAAATTGAAAAAAATAAAAAAGAAAATGATGGAAATAAATAAAAATTTAATTAAATTACTTTAATTATTTAATTGAAGTTAAAAATTTTTTAATACTTAGGGTGTCGCATAAGTTTTGATACCCGATACGATTTCACCTTGAAATTCTTGTTCGATTTTCTTAATCTATATATCATTTGAAAGCTTAAACTCTATCTCCTTTGACATGTTTCAGCATTTTTTACAAAAATAAAAATTGACTGAGATATCCACGGATAAAGTGGATTAGGTCGGACCTCTGAAATTGAAATCCTATAAAGGAAATTTTTTTGGAAATATTTTTTAAGGGATTCTGAATCTCCATATTTTTCTGATTCAGAATCAAAAAATTTCATTAAAAAATCTTTTTCCTTAAAGGAGATATGATTTTTTGAAAAACGACCTTTTTTGCACTTTTTCAATCTTAAAGGTTTTTTTGTGGGAGAAAAATCTTCTTTGATGCAAAAAGTGCAAAAAAGGTCGTTTTTCAAAAAATCATATCTCCTTTAAGGAAAAAGATTTTTTAATGAAATTTTTTGATTCTGAATCAGAAAAATATGGAGATTCAGAATCCCTTAAAAAATATTTCCAAAAAAATTTCCTTTATAGGATTTTAATTTCAGAGGTCCGACCTAATCCACTTTATCCGTAGATATCTCAGTCAATTTTTATTTTTGTAAAAAATGCTGAAACATGTCAAAGGAGATAGAGTTTAAGCTTTCAAATGATATATAGATTAAGAAAATCGAACAAGAATTTCAAGGTGAAATCGTATCGGGTATCAAAACTTATGCGACACCCTAAGTAAAAATATTAATAAATTATTTTTCAAAATTCTTATAAATATTAGAGAGCAAACTTTTAAAAATGCCAGGCCCGGAACCCGGATTTTTTCCCCTGCTTTCCACCCGGGCAGGTTTTTCCGGGTAAACGGGAAAACCGGTTAGCACGAAAAAACCGGAATTTTCCAAAAATACCCGGTTCAGAGCTACCGGGCCCGCGAAAAACTGGTCCGGGCTCAGCCCAGTAACGCTCTCTATTTTTTATATCTAATTATATAATTGAGAAAAGTGTGTGTGTTTGTCCGGTTTTTATAGACAAGTGATTGGGGGAAGTGAAAATGAGGGTTTTTTATAGTAAGGTTTGTAACTTGAAAATAAACTTGGATTTGAAACTTGAAAATAAACTGAACTTAAAACTTGAAAATAAACTTGAAAATAAACTTGAAATTAAAACTTGAAATTAAAACTTGAAAATAAACTTGAACCTAGAATTTGGATACTATAAAAACCCTGTATTTTGATCAGTCTTTAATGCTACTTCATTCAACACAACAACAAAAACAACACTGCTTGCTGCATTTTTGCTTCAAATATGGACGTCGACGAACCTTGCTGCTCCAGTGAAAGCCATAAGAAAAGAAAGCCGTGCTGAGGATCTGAGTCAGAGACACAAGAGTCAGAGACACAAGAGTCAGAGACACAAGAGTCAGAGACACAAGAGTCAGAGACACAAGAGTCAGAGACACAAGAGTCAGAGACACAAGAGTCAGAGACACAAGAGTCAGAGACACAAGAGTCAGAGACACAAGAGTCAGAGACACAAGAGTCAGAGACACAAGAGTCAGAGACACAAGAGTCAGAGACACAAGAGTCAGAGACACAAGAGTCAGAGACACAAGAGTCAGAGACACAAGAGTCAGAGACACAAGAGTCAGAGACACAAGAGTCAGAGACACAAGAGTCAGAGACACAAGAGTCAGAGACACAAGAGTCAGAGACACAAGAGTCAGAGACACAAGAGTCAGAGACACAAGAGTCAGAGACACAAGAGTCAGAGACACAAGAGTCAGAGACACAAGAGTCAGAGACACAAGAGTCAGAGACACAAGAGTCAGAGACACAAGAGTCAGAGACACAAGAGTCAGAGACACAAGAGTCAGAGACACAAGAGTCAGAGACACAAGAGTCAGAGACACAAGAGTCAGAGACACAAGAGTCAGAGACACAAGAGTCAGAGACACAAGAGTCAGAGACACAAGAGTCAGAGACACAAGAGTCAGAGACACAAGAGTCAGAGACACAAGAGTCAGAGACACAAGAGTCAGAGACACAAGAGTCAGAGACACAAGAGTCAGAGACACAAGAGTCAGAGACACAAGAGTCAGAGACACAAGAGTCAGAGACACAAGAGTCAGAGACACAAGAGTCAGAGACACAAGAGTCAGAGACACAAGAGTCAGAGACACAAGAGTCAGAGACACAAGAGTCAGAGACACAAGAGTCAGAGACACAAGAGTCAGAGACACAAGAGTCAGAGACACAAGAGTCAGAGACACAAGAGTCAGAGACACAAGAGTCAGAGACACAAGAGTCAGAGACACAAGAGTCAGAGACACAAGAGTCAGAGACACAAGAGTCAGAGACACAAGAGTCAGAGACACAAGAGTCAGAGACACAAGAGTCAGAGACACAAGAGTCAGAGACACAAGAGTCAGAGACACAAGAGTCAGAGACACAAGAGTCAGAGACACAAGAGTCAGAGACACAAGAGTCAGAGACACAAGAGTCAGAGACACAAGAGTCAGAGACACAAGAGTCAGAGACACAAGAGTCAGAGACACAAGAGTCAGAGACACAAGAGTCAGAGACACAAGAGTCAGAGACACAAGAGTCAGAGACACAAGAGTCAGAGACACAAGAGTCAGAGACACAAGAGTCAGAGACACAAGAGTCAGAGACACAAGAGTCAGAGACACAAGAGTCAGAGACACAAGAGTCAGAGACACAAGAGTCAGAGACAAGAGTCTGCGTATGAGCACTTGAAGCTGAGTCGAAGACACTTATGACTGAGAAACTTGAGTAAGAGACACTTGAGTTTGAGTAAGAGACAGTTGATTCTGAGTGAAAGACATTTGATTCTGAGTTAGAGACACTTGAGTCAGGAACGATTGAGTTTGTGTAAGAGACTCATGAGTCAGAAACATTTGAGTCTCAGTATTTTGTGTTTTGTTCTTTTAAAAAGTTTGTAAGTGTAAAGTTTTTGTTGTCAGAATATTTTAAGTTTATTGCTTTTTGCTAGCGGAGAAGGACGCCCGAAGGGCGTCCATCTCCGCTAGTATTTAATAAATATATAAAAAAATTAAATATTTTCTCGTAAATTTAAAAAAAATAAATCCTTTTAATTTTTGTAGCTTAAAAAATAATAAAAAATTAAAATAATTTTATTTAAAAAACAAGAGATTAATTGAGGAAGAGAAAAATTATTTTAAAAAATACAAAAAATTAAAAATCGCAGAATTGGTTTTATAGCAACAAAAATTCATGAAAAAATGATGAGACTAAAAACTCATTAAAAATTTAAAAAATAGATTGATGGACAGATTAAATATTAACTAAAAAAAGAAATGCTAAAAATAAATAAATAAATATATTACCTATAAATATGTAAAATAAATATGTAGAAGTTATTTTTAATTTAATATTAAGACAATAAATATATTTATTTATTTTTTATTAAAGCTAGTGAAATTGTCACATCACTAGAAAAAACAAATAAAAATAAACTAATACAAAATTTCATTTAATTTAATTAAAAATAATTCAATTGTTTGTTTTAAATATTCATTTACTTGTATTTTTTGTTCATTAATATTTTCTTCTTTAAAAAATTTAATCCATTCAAATATATCAAATAATTCAGTTGAAAAATGTTTTTTTAATAAAGATATTTCTAATGAATTAAATAATGATAAATAACAAAAAATATAATTATTTAAAATTAATAAATTGTCTTTTTGAAGCTGAGATCGAAATTGTTGAAGCCATAAAAATGTAGAACTTTAAAAAGAATAATTTTATTTACTAAAAAAATAACCTAGCAATTCGTACAATTGAAGGAGAATTTTTAGAAAAATTAATTACTTCACCAATAGCCAAAATTAAACGAGATAAGAGAATATAATCTTTTTCCTAAATTAATTAAATTATTTAAAAAAATAAATAATTAAATATTTACCAAATCAAAATTATATTTTTGACATAAATCTAATAAAGAAAAAACAAATTGTGAGGCAATAGGTGCAAATTTAGATGTTATTATTTTATTTGAATTTTCTAATTTTATTAAATTAGAAAATTTCCAAATAATTTTACCAATTTCTTTATTTGTTAAATCATTTATTATAATTTTTTCCTTAATTATTTAAAAAAATATTAAAAAAGAATTTCAACCTTTTTTTCATTTTCTCTTTTTTCTTCATGTTCATCACCAAAATATAACATTTTTGAAGCATTTACAATTGTAGAAAGAAGTAAAGATTTATGTGATTGTGAACATCTTTTTGAACAAAATAAACGAACAAAATGAGAAATTAATTGTGGATTATCAACTAATAAAAGTTTAATTATTTCCATTTTATAATTCTAAATAAATAATTAAAAATTAAAAAATAATTTAATAAATAAATTACCATAAAATTAGGAACATTAAAACGTTTTTCAAGAAAAAGTAAAGTTTCTAGTATTTCTATTCCAAAAATATTTAGTCCAATTGATTTTTTCTTAATCATAGGTCCAATTGAATGTAAAGCTTCTTCCCAACGTTTATATTCTGTTTTTTCATCTTTTAATTCAGCTAAACAATCTTGAAGATAAGCAAATGGCAAAAATTGTTGTTTTAAATTTTCATCTTTTATAAAAATTGGAATTGCTTCCTCTTCATCATCATCACTATCAAGAATTGCTACTCTAGAATCTATTCTTTTTTGAGTTAATGAAGATGAAAATTGTAATTTATCTTTAAAAAAAGTTAAAATATTTTCAAAATTTATACCTGTTATTTTACTTTGTTTTTTATCTTTATCCTCTTTATGAATTTCTTCTTCCTTCAAAGCATTAACAAATTCAGAAAAGACAGGATCATTTTCAATATAATCGAATTTTGGAGAATTATGTTCAAAAAGAGTAAAAAGTGTTTGTGCAGTAAACATACCTATTTGACGTCGAGAAATGTCTAAAATACTTAAAAAAAACTTAAAAAAATTAAAAAAAACCAGATTGATCTAAAAGCTTAGGAAATACATGAATTAAAGAATTTATTAATTCATCTTTTATCGAGCAACGTATTTCAAATCTAATAATTTTTTTAAATATATTTTTATAATTTAAAATAAAACTTTATTTGTCGAGCAAAATCAATAAGAGCAAGTGAAAGTTGAAATTGATTTTGAAGAGAAACAAAAACAAGAATTTGGCTTTGAGAACAAAATTGGTTAACCAATTCATTAAATATATTAATTAAATGATTTTGTCCAAGTAAAGAAAATAAATTAGCTAATTTAATTGAATTTCGAATTGATGAATTGGAATTTATAAAAATTGCTTTTTCAAGTAGACATTTACGAAGAAATTGGTCAGATAGAGGAGAACAGCCAAAAAGATTCTTTATAAAAAATAATTAATTTATAAAATTATTTTTATCTTTTTAATATTTAAATAATTTATTTTTTATGAAAAAAAATAAAAAGTTGTTACCTTTAAAGTTTTCCCATCTGGAACAAATTGAATTAATCTAATAATCATACAATCTCGTTTTCTTTTTTCTATATGATCAAAAGTAAAGATTTTCTTTAAATAACAATGGAATGTCTCTTCTGGAATAACACGAGACAAAAATCGATCAAAGAACTTAAATAGGTTTAATTAATTTTATATAATTGAATTTTAATAATAATAACCTCAATAGAATAATTGCTAATAATTTTAGCAAAAATTTCAATGTTGAATTTTTCATTAGATAATACTTGAATAAGTACTTTTAATAGATTATCTTCAAGTTTAGAAATAGCCAAAGAAGCAAATTCATAACCAGATATGCCAACAAAATTGTAAATTCTATCTGGATAACTGCTCAAAATAAATGCAAAATGGTCAATTGAAAGACAGTCATCAATTGTTTCTATTTAAAAATTATTTTAATTTTTAAAAATATTTCATTTTTTGAATTATTCAAGACACTTTTTAAGAAAACTTCTTTTTATTAAAACATTTATAGATTAGTTGATAAAAAGATATTTTAATTAAAAAGTGCTGGTTTAAAAGTTACTTATATTCATTTAAAAATATAATTTTAATTACCTGTCTTTTCCAAAAGTAAAGATTTTAGAAATAATTCAACTTGTATTGATTCAAAAATGTTGATAATTTTAGCAGAACTGAATTTATTATCTTTACAATCAATAAATTGTATAAGTGTTGAAATGGAATCCAAAGGGAATGGAGTATTGAGAAATATTTGACTATAAATATTTGTGAAATCTTTTTCAGTAATTTGACAGAATAAGAGTGGTTTAATTTTATGAAGAAAAGCAATCTGAACTGATCTAATTTGCTGCAGATTTAATGAATTGCAAAACTAAAAAAGATTAAAGCTAAACTTTTTAGAGAAAATTTAAACCTTATGAAATTCTTTTTCCAACTCAAGGAGCACAGATCTTTCACAAGATTCTTCTTTAATACGAGAAAAATATTTGGAGAAAGCATCGCTTCTTATTTTTTGTTCCATTATATTTCTTGAATTATGCCAAAGTAAAAATATATGTAAATTATATCATTTAAATAAAAAAATTTCATTATTTTGATTTATAAATTTAAAATTTTATTTAAACAAATACATAATATATACATAATAAATGTGTAAGTATGTTTTATGTACACAAAGGAATAAACATAGGAAATCTTCCTTATCAAAACAATCATATTTGATGCAAATATCTGCATATTAGGATAACTAATTATAGCCAAAAATACAAGAAATAACGAAAAATAAAGGAATGTTAAAATTATAGTCCTCTATATTATTTTCATTATTATCGTCTCTTTGTTTAAACATTGCTCTCACTAAGTTCCTTTTGAGCTCGTGTACTCGAAATGTGCTGATTGAAGAGTAGTGGAGGAGGTGGCGGCGATCTTTGACATTTATCTAATATAGTACTCTTCTGCTTAAGTAATCGCTGTTGCTTCTGAAAAAAATTAGATAAAAATAAGTTAAAAAATTCTTAAACAAATATATAAACTATTATTAAAATTGAATTGTACATTGTCATTTTGCGCCTCTGCTTTATTTTGTTTATTGCTGTTGTTGGTTTCCATTTTACTTTTATTGTTGTTCAACTCTAGAGCCGATGCTACCGGTTTAATTGTCGCAGGGCCAATTGCAGCCAAATTGTTATTCATTGTACCATTGTTACCTTTATCAAGAAAAGCAGTGATACGTTGCTCGAACAGTTTGCGCACATTTAACAATTCGTGGTTACGGTTGTTCGCTTCACGTCCATTTTCACGCATTGCCACCTCACTTCCAAGAGGGCAAAAATGTTGTAACTGTGTAGAATTATCGCCACCATCATAGACACAACCACTACCAATTATGTCATC
Organism: Meloidogyne chitwoodi; assembly: GCA_015183035.1. Classification (NCBI taxonomy): domain Eukaryota; kingdom Metazoa; phylum Nematoda; class Chromadorea; order Rhabditida; family Meloidogynidae; genus Meloidogyne; species Meloidogyne chitwoodi. The sequence continues at coordinate 1,054,186 of JACZZP010000010.1, forward strand.
ATTAAAGCCATAACGACGAACAATGTAACCAAGAGAGGAGCTACTAAATTTTACTAGTTAGGTAATTAAATTCAAATGACTCACGTCTGCTGTATAGGAGAAACTTGATATGGGCGAGGGATGTCATTGAATTCACGACGTGGTGAAAGCCATCGAACCTGTTTAGGCGACTTTTTTGCACTGCCTTCACTTGAAATTGTCGTGACTTTTTTGGCAGTCTGCATTTGAAATGGACGTTGTAAATTGTCAACCATATAAGAAGATTGTGATAGTGGGGCCCTTCTTCCTTTTTGAGTCGTCAATACCGCCTGATTTTTGCTCTTATGTTCATGTAAAGTATCTGGGAGCCAATTCTCTTCCACTTGCTTTCGAGTCTCTCCTGTACCTAACGGTTTATTACAATGATAAGTAGCTTTAGAAATGTACTGAGCACCTAAAATAATAGGACCTTTGCAATTCAAATGGAAGTAAAAGAATTTACCAAATGGTTCGCCAACAGATTGTGCTAGCCGTTGAGTTTTCTTTTCTATTTCCTTATTAACTTTTATCATTTCCTCTTCATTCAAATGTTTTGGCACCCAAGTAAATTGGTATCCGAGATCAGGCTCAAGGAATGTTTTTTGTTCTGATGTAGAAATGCAAGAAGTAATAGAACAAGAGCCATCGTCTCTATTTTCATTCACTGGAATAAAAGACGAATTGCTGCTGATATGGTTGATAAAGCGATGCTTTTGCTGTTTTGGCTGATAATTTTCCTTTGTTGTTAGCTGTTGATGCTGGGTCGACAACACATTTTTGTTGTGGCCGATAACTCGAGAAAATACTTTATCGTCTTTATATTTATGAACAACATTGAGTTTGTCATCTGTGGTTGAATTTATATCGGCTAGAAAAGTTAATTATAATTTAAAGTTTAATGAGAATTACAGTTTGTATTTATACCTAGGGAAGACGTTGCAAGTGGAGGACCAATTTCGGACAGTGAAGTATCAGAAAGCTTTTTATGTATTTCTTTCGGTATAGGCCGAGAGGCAGCCTCATGTACATCAGCTGAGAGTCTAGAAGTATCTTCACTGTTAGAAGGGAACCAACGCTCCATTCGATCAACTTTATTCTGTTTTTGTTCATTGTTCTTGCTGATGCTGTAAAATTTGTAAAACTCAAAGAATTATTTAAAGTTAACTCACTTGCTAGAAATGTCTTTACTCATGTCCTTTTCTTGTTTGTTTAGTATTTTATCCTCATCATTACTTGTGAAACTATCCTTCTTGGCAGCGTCAGCACCTTCTATGAAATCAGCTTCGACTGCTTTCTTCTTTTGTTCTTTCTTCTTCTTATTCTTCGTCTTCTTCTTAACCCGTTTCTTTTTTGGCGAATGAGAAACACTATTTGAGCGCAAAGATTCGCGGGTAACATTCTTAACAGATTTCTGACTAACCTCCAAGGGATGTTCCTCAACAGTCGGCAATGGAGGAGATAATGAGCTTAAACATGCATGTTTAAAATGTTTAATAAATTTAAGAACCTATCAACAGTTTGGCCGCTAACAAGAGCTGTGTTTTTTTGCTTATTCGTTGCATCCAATGCCGCTTTTGATGTATCATCATTTTGTTTCGGAGCAATTACATTAGTACACGAAGAGCCAAAAGCATCGCAAGGAGTGGGAGGAATTAAAACTGGATCGAACGCACACAAAAGAATTGGGCACCACTCAGCTAATAAATTATAATCTTTCTAATATTGACAAAAATATTATGCAACACTACTTACAAATAATCTTCTCGCCGTCCATCCCGATTATAATCGTACCGAATGCGAAGCTGATTTCCAAAATACGATGATGTTCATCCTTAAATAAAAAAAACGAAAATCATAACCAGAAAATAAACCACCTGATTTGTGTATTTTGACATTTTTGAAATGAGAGCATCTTTCGATATTTTCACATTTGAAGCAGAACCAATTTTGAAGCAATAGCCCTCTCGAGTGGATGAAGCACCTCTCTTCTTTTTACCTTTGTTTTGTTCCTTGTCATATATTAACAAAAACTTGTCATTTAAAGTAGAGACAAAAATTGTTCGCATGAACTGAGGTTTTTGCCTTCGCTTAAAGCAGCAGCAACATGAAGGCTTTTGGAATCCAACCATAAAAGTTTCCTCTTTTGAACTTGGATAATGTTGAAGTACTTTAGACGGTAGCGGTAACTTAATCGCCTAAAACAGAAAATAATTAAAACAAGTAAATTCACTAAATGAAATTCATTATTATTTAATTAAAATAAAAGTTTAACCTTAATTTTTTCGCAGAGCGGAATTGGCAATGGTGCCTCGAATTTTCCACGTGGTGTTCCTGTACGAACCGAGCACACCATTGTTGCATTTGTATACATTCCACTCTATCCTTGACAGGTTGATGAGTCTTAAACCAGATGAAATAAAGATTAAATGATACATTAAAGGATGAGTTTGTTTTTATAGCTACTAAATCTGGTTAATATTATTTAATTCGAATAAGTATCGTCCTTAAGATGAAAATTACATAGAAATTCTTCGATTTCTTGAGACACATTAACATATCGTCCTTAAGATGAAAATTACATAGAAATTCTTCGAGTTCTTGAGACACATTAACATATCGTCCTTAAGATGAAAATTACATAGAAATTCTTCGAGACATAGAAATTCTTCGAGTTCTTGAGACACATTAACATATTGTCCTTAAGATGAAAATTACATAGAAATTCTTCGAGTTCTTGAGACACATTAACATATTGTCCTTAAGATGAAAATTACATAGAAATTCTTCGAGTTCTTGAGCTAACTTTTGGGAGTATAAAAAATTTTTTCATAGTATATCTTACGAGATAATCGACTTTGAATTTTGTAACTTCAGCTTTTTTATCAAAATAGCGGGGTATAGAAAGAGACAGCGAAAGAAACATACAAAAAATGCTGTAACAATCTTTTTCTTTTGTCGCCACTGAAACGGCTAAAAGTGACTGGTTAAGATGCTGTGTAATAATATTCTCATTTTCTTTACATAAATTTTCTATAATTTACTATTTAATATTTGTTACTTTTTACTAGGTTGCTTTAAAACAATGATACACTAAAACAACGTAAAACTATCAAAATTCCAAATTCAGCATTTTCCAGTCAATTCTTAACATTTGGAACTTCAGTTAAGTGTCATTTTAACACTTTTTTCGGAAGTGTGCAACAGGTTTGGTTTTTAATTTATTTTTAAAATAAGTAATAAAATAATAAATTTTTTTTATTTTGTTTAGTGGCTTGCAGGAAAAACTGACGTGTGCTCGTCAGATTGCCAAGATTTATCCACCACAAGTGCCAATCATTTGTTATCCAGTGTTCAGAAACAACCTACTGAAGAAAAACACGCAGACATGGATTTACAAAAGTTTGTAATTGTAAATTAATATTTTAATATTTATTTTGTCAGACAAATCGATAACACTTAAATAAATTTACTGATATTGAAAACAAAATTCATTTACAAAAATCATATTTTTGGCAATACTAGTTTTTGTATCATCCTTGGGCGATCTTGGACAATTGGGGCGCCACTCCAAATAATCGCCGTGGCATAGTAAAAACATGTTTTTAGAGGTTATCGAGGGCGCTGATTACGAATCTGATATCAGTTTTTTCTTATCGCTAATTTTATAAATCACAGATTTTATCAATATTTTCGCTCATTTGCTTATTACATGATGGGCATAGTGAGGGTACAGATCGTTACGTTGTTGTAAAAATTGAATAACAGATTCTTTTGTATTAATAAGCTGAGTAATTTGGAAAATATCCATGATAAAATCTGTGATTTTTAAAATTAGTGATAAAATGATAAGGATTAGTGATAAGAAAAAACTGATATCAGATTCGTGATCAGCGACCTCGAAAACCCCTAAAAACATGTTTTTAATATGACGGCGATTATTTGGGGTGGCGCCCCAATTGTCCAAGATCACCCATCCTTGAAAATCGTTTTTATGAAAAAATTGAATTAATATTTTATGTATATTAGGAATTAACATGACTTTTTATATATGTATAGTTATATAAATATAACTGTTTTTATGACTATTTTTTTGCAACTTGAGTTTAAACAAATTCTTTTTATAATATTTTTTCTAAATAAGTGAGCATCAAGTAGCACCTATATTGAATGAGGCTGACCATCTTTACTACGATGTTGTTATAAAAGATACTAGAATTCGAGTTTTGAAACGCTATACGGAATTGGCCGTAAGATATAATAATTAATTTATAAATACTCTTAAACTTAAGCTTATTGGTTCTGGTGCTCAAGGCATTGTATTGTATGTTAGAGTAAAAAATTTTAATTATTTTTTATAAGATCTGCATTTGATTTGGTTTCGAAGCAGCGTGTGGTTGGTTTTTTAGGCCTTTTTACATATATTTGGACTTTATTAAGGCCATCAAAAGGCTGACTAGACCCTTTTCTAATGTAACACATGCAAAACGAGGTGAAAGATTTATCAAACAATTAAATGAGCAAAACGATTGATTTTTAGCCTACAGAGAATTTGAGATTATGAATTTGGCCAATCATCCTAATGTTTTTTTGTTTAATGATATAACCTCTATAAATTTAGATAATTCGGTTGATTAACGCATTTACTCCTCAAACATCGTTGCATAATTTTACTGATTTATATTTGGTTATGGAACTCATGAGTGCCAACCTTTGCCAAGTAACAAATATGGAACTTGATCATGAGCGCCTTTCATTTCTTCTTTATCAAGTTTTATTTTAAATATATTTATTATTGATTACCCTTTTAATTAAATTTCTTTAATTAAAGATGCTTTGTGGAATGAATTATACGCATAAAGCTGGAATTATTCATCGTGTATGTGTTTGTATTTAAATCAATAATTTCTTATAAATTATTTTAGGATCTAAAACCGAGTAATATCGTTGTCAATTATCAATGCCGACTCAAGATACTCGATTTCGGTATTTAACTTCTAAGTATACATGTTATTGTATTGCAGGTCTTGCACGTGATGTTGGTAATGACGACACTGTAAGAATTTATTACTTAAATTATTTAGATTACTATTATACTATGCTGGCCCTAAAATTTTACACTTTTAACATCATACAAAACAAAATTTTCTAATTTGGAAAACTTATTGGGAAATTTTTTCCATTATCCTTTATTATAATACATTAAAATAAATACTATACATATATTCTATTATTAACGATATATTTTACAGTTGAGAACTCCTTACGTCAGTTTCATTGATGTTTAATAAAATGTTTATGAATATTCAGGTTGTTACACGCTATTATAGAGCACCGGAAGTTATTTTAGGTTTTTTAAAAACTTACAATTAGACATATATTTACTATTTAAAAATAATTTAGGAATTGGTTACACGCAAAATGGTCATTTTTACTTAAAATATTTAAGTTTTTCTCTTTTTAAAGTTGATGTCTGGAGCATTGGTTGCATTTTTGCTGAACTTTTGACTGGAAGGGTATAGATTTCTTTTTTTATTCTATAATTAGCATCCTCGAATAGTGAAGCAATTTTAATTTCAAGGTACTCTTTCCGGGCATTGATCATGTTGATCAGTGGAGACAGATTGTCAAAGTACTCGGAACACCTAGTACTGATTTTACTTCATTGTTACCGGTTCTAATTTTTATTTGATGCATGTAAATTTGTATGTTTCAGCAAGAACTACGAAATTATGTAGAATCACTTCCATTTGTTGGTAAGTTTATTTCAAAAATATAAAAATTCTGACTTATCATAATCACAAATATATATATCATAGCGGCTCGTGATTCGAAAGAGATTTTTCCAGATAGAATATTTCCTGCTGCACTTAATGATCGTTTTAATTGTAATTATTTTAAAATTTAATTTTAACTTAAATTATTTTTTAGCAGAAAATGCTCGAGATTTGCTGATGAAAATGCTTGAAATAAATCCTAGAGAAAGGTTATTAATTTTTTTAGTTTTAATGAAAATACTCAGAATCACCGTGTCTGATGCATTAAAATTTCCTTACGTCAGTTTGGTTTGTTTTTTATTTTTGATTTAATATTTCATCTTATTTTTAGTGGTACGACCAATTGGAAGGTTTATCAATTTTTGTTTTGTGTAAATGTTTATATTAAGTTGATGGTCCTTCCCCTCTTTCATATAACGAACCAAATCAGTATGTGATTTTATTTTCTCTCTATATTGCTTTGTTTTTAATATAAAGTTCGGAGAACCTCACCTTGGAAAATTGGAGAGAATTACTATTTAAACAGGTTTATATTTTACAATATTTAAAATTAAAAATTCTCACAGATCAAAGATTATGAGAATTCTCACGACATTTTTGGAATTGAAGATAATTCAGTACCTATTGAACTGATTGATGGAGATGAAAATTCATGATATGCATGTAAATTAAAAAAATATTTAGTATTTCAAGAGAAATTATGCAATTCATTCCACTCAACCTGGTGTCTGCACTCTAACCTATTAGCTAACAACTATTTTAGTATTTTTCGATTGGTCTGTTTAAAATAAAAACAATGTCAACTTATTGGAAAAATAATTCTAAATAAAATTTCAAATGTTTATTTGTAATTTTTTATTCTAATTTTCATACCCATTAATTCTAATTATATTTTTTATCCCGCTTATTTTAATTGTGCGCAAATTAACTGATTAAAAATTCCTTTAACTTTTCAATATAAATTTTGAAATCTCTTTTTTATTGATAAATTAGCAAAGTTTAAACTTTTATTACTTATTTTTACAATGTTATGATTTTATTTAAGTTTAGTTTTTTACAACTATGAAAATAAAAGTTATATCAAGGAATCCTGAAGATTATCAGCGTGAAACCAAGTTGGATATTTTCAAAGGTTTGTTTGCTTCCAAAGGAAATCTTCAGAACTGAGTATCACAGAATTAATTCTACTATCTGTATTTGGGTTATTTTAAACTTTATAACTATTTTTTGTTGGAATCCCCCCATTTTTTTATGGAATAACAAAATTTAAAAAATCAAATTACTAATTATAAAATTTCAGCATCACGCAGTTATTTCACAAGTCAAGACCCATTTAGGCATCAAGTCGAGTATACACGTGCACTAAATTCGTTTGTTTTAATATTTTTTTTAAACAACTAGTATAATTATTTTTTAAATTTTGTTACATAACTATTGTATAAAATCATTTAAAATTAATAGGGCAAAGTTGGAGAGGGTTTTTGCTAAACCTTTTATTGCTGCATTTGACGGACATAATGAGGCAATTAATTTATTGGAGAAGCATCCCCTCCGTCTTTCAACTATTATTTCTGGTGCTCGTGATGGTCAAGTGAAAGTTTGGCATTTAGTAAGCAGAAAGTGTTTTCAAACAGTCCAAGCTCATAATGGCCCGATAAATGGTTTGTTTCATTTATAGTAAAGGTAGAAATTTTTATTTTTAGGTATTTCCATTGATGGACAAACGGGAAATAACTTTATAACTGTTGGACAAGATTCCCAACTCAAAGTTTGGGCCCTTCCACAAGAAGGTAGTGGAGTGCCATATTCAGAAGAACCTTGTCATTCCATTTCTCTTAATGGTGTCCCTCATTCTGTTTCTCATGTTACAAACTCTTCAGATTTTGCGACATGTGGTGATGGGATAAGCATTTGGAAATTATTTAGGTTTTAATAACTGATGAAATGAAAATTTTAAAATATTATCAGAGAATCTCCAATCCGTCACTATGATTTGGGTCCAAATACCGTATCTTTTCTTCGCTGTAATCCAATAGAAGATTCAATCATTGCTGGTTGCTCCAACGACCGATCAATTTTTTTGCTTGATTCTCGTCAAAGAGTACCTCTTACTAAAGTTGTACTCAAATTGCGAAGTAATTCTCTTGCTTGGCATCCTTTGGAAACATTTACTTTCACTGTAGCATCTGAGGACTATAAGTATGTTCAATTATTTAAGCTTTTAACTTTTTAATTTTTCTAATATTAGTTTATATACTTTTGATATGCGACATCTTGAAAAGGCCAGGCTTGTACATCAAGGTCACACTTCTGCGGTAATGGATATTGATTACGCACCATCAGGTCAAGAATTTGTCAGTGGCTCTTTTGATCGTTCTATACGTATTTTCCCATCAGAACAATGGAAAAGCAGGTAAAAATTTTCAATTTTTTTAATAGTTTAAATAAAAATATTTCAAGGGAAATTTATCACACTCCAAGAATGCAATACGTATTATCCGTGCTTTGGTCTCTTGACAATAAATATATTCTTTCGGGTAGTGATGACATGAATATTAGACTTTGGAAAGCTAATGCAGCAGAAAAGCTTGGACCAGTGAGTTATTCAAACTCATTTTTATTTAATTATTTTAAAATCTATATTTAGTTAGTTCCACGTGAAAAAATAGCATTAGAATACAGCCAACGATTACGAGAAACATATCAAAATCATCCTGAAGTTCGTCGGATTGTTAAACACAGACATGTACCAAAAGCTATTTACAGGTTATTAATCTCTATTTATTATTCTATAATCTTTAATTTTTTCTTAATTTTAAAGTGCTGCAAGAGAACATCGTATAATTCGTGAATCACAACGCCGAAAGGACAAAAACAGGCGTATGAATTCAAAAATGGCGGCGAGCGAACCTCATTTGCCGGAAACGGTTAAAACAATTGTTAGAACTGGATTAGATTAATTTTTGGTTTTTAAATTGAATTTTGAAATTAAATAATATATTTTGAGTTTTTTACAATTTTTTGTTTTTTTTCTAATTAAATTTTTTGGATTTTACTATTTAATTATAGCAATAGATAAAGCTTTTTATAAAAATCAATTCCTTTTTTGAATGTCTTCAATCAAAATATTTTTTATCTTTATCCTCCTTTTATTTTCATTGCGTGTAATCAAAATTTTCTGTTTTTATGCACAAAGTTGAATAATGAAACTAGTTTTTCTTGGATTTTTTCCTAAAAAAATTGTTAAATGTTTACAACATTTTAGCTATATATTAATTAAAGAAAAATTAAAAAAACTGCTGTTTATAATTTTAACTAATTTTAATATATTTATTCGTTTCCTCAAATGTAAAAATTATACAAATTTAGCAAATTTTCTATTAATATTTAAGTTCTGCTTCAAATTCTTTTTTTACTAGTAATAGTTAGGTATACCTTTTACCTTAGGTAACTTTTCTAATTTATCTTCTTTCGCCTAATTAGAAAAAAAAAAGAAAATACTAAACAACAAAAGATGTAAATGACTTTTTTGCATGCTTCTTTCTCTTTGTGATTGATCACAAATTGAATTTATTATAGTATCGCTAAATCCTTAATCGATTCCACCATTTATTTAGTACAGTTATTCCTCTCATTAAAATGGCAATAATTTTAAAAATTTTGATTTAAACTAAATATGTATATTTTTTAAATTTATTTTAAGTTTTAACTTTCACTTTATTATTAATTTTTGTATAATAACTTAAAAATATATATTTTAATATATCCTTAAAAAAGGAGTTAAAATCTTTATGTTTCTTAAAGTTAATTTTAAAACAGTGGTTAATGTTATTATTATTGTTTATATTTTTAACTTTTTTAACGGCAATTTTTGCTAAAGCGGATATCAGTGATTTTGAACAACCTGGAGTAAGAAAAGAAATTTAAATTAAAATTCAATTAAAATTTTTTTTTAATTTTTGAGGATTGTGGAACGGCTGGCACAGATTGGAAGCCATGTATTGATAGAAGAATTGCTGATATGGTTTTTGGTTCGTGTTGTGATCGTTTTGTTCCTCCAGAATGTCGGGGTATTTGTACTTATGAAAGTCATCCAATTGAAGCAAGAGTTTTAGTTTTGTTTTTCTTTTATTTTTAATTAAATGAATAACCTTTTTAAATAAAGTTAATGCACACAATTCAACCAAGTAGATGTAGATTATATAAATATTTACCTTCTATTGTACATTGTGCAGCACAAACTCATGACAATACAGTTAAATATTTAAATTATTTAAAAATTAAAATTTTAAATAAATTAATAAAAGATATATATATATTTAAAATAATTATTTATTTATTAAAAAGGTTTGTTGTCGAGAAATGGGTTTACAAGAAATTGGACAAAGTTGCTTAGATCTTTGCCGTCCTCAGGTTAAAAAATAATTTGTATATTTAAAAAAATTATTTTTAAAGGAAAATCCTAGAATATTATGGGGTACAAAATCACTTAGAAAAGATTTAGTTCAATGTCTCTCCAAATGGGATCAGGTAAAAATTAATTTATTAATATTAAAAAAATAATAATTAAAGGTTATGTTTTGTCATCAATCAGGACTTAGAGCACGAAAACTTAAAAATGCTGCTGCTGTTCTAGCAACATTTTCAACATCTTTATTAACAACACAAATACCTAATAATATTCTTCCAATTAAAAGGGCAATAAATAATGAAACTAATAATAATAATAAAGGAAATTTTACTTTCAATAAAATTTAAATAATAAATATTATATTTACCTCATATATAATTAAATTTAATTAAAATATATAATATAATATTTAAATTTGAAAAATAGTGGAATTTTATAAAGTTTAGATCCCCCTTTTCTTATTACTTGACACAGCAAAAACAGAAGAATTTCTATAAGAAAAATAAAAAATAAGAAGACAGAAGATGTAAAAGAGTTCCCTTAAACTTTAAAATTCACAGAAATATTATTAATTTATTAGCTTTTAACAGTTTATTCTCAAAAGAAGTTATTAATTTTTTGTTGAGCTAAAACTAAATGACTTTTATGTATATAAATTTATTTTTTGACTTTAAAATACATTTTTTATTACAAATTAATTAATACAAACAAATATAATGATAATACATACATATATCTATAACAATTATAATTATTATACAATAATATACACATATAATAGTAGATATAGTATAATAATTTATTAGAGTATAGGTAACTATTTTATTAAGAAAATAATACAAGAAAAAGAATATATATATTTATTTATTTACCTATTTTTATTTATTTATTTAGTTAAGAGGAGTATCATATAGAGGTTGCTCCTCTCCTTCCACATTATTTGGGACATTTGGATCTTGAACAGTTTCTGGAACCTCAATACCTTCCACAGGAACTTCAACACCTTCTCTACTTTTGGTATGTTCATCATCTTTGATATCTTCCAACATCTTTTTTGATTTTTTATCCTTTTCCTTTTTGTCACTCCTAAAAAAATTAATTTTATATTTCAAAAGAATATAAAAAACAAACAATTCAGAATCATCAGCAATATTTGTAAGCCCAGTTTGGCCCAAATCTTCAATATTGCCTTCATCTACCTCCATTCCAACAGTCTTTAATGCCATAAATTTATTAGCCTTATTTTCTTCTTTTTTGCTTCCTGCTAATAAACCATCCTCTACAACTACTGTTTTCTCAATATCCTCATCATTACCAACCTTTTTAGTTTCTTTTGGTTTTTTAAGGAAACGAATAAGCAGAAAAGCAAAAGCTGATGAACAACTAAAAAATAATAAATATTTAAAAAAATTAAAAAATAACCCAATTAATATCACAATTAACAAAATTAATAAAATATCTGTTAAACAATCAGCAATAGAAAGTTCTTTTTTGATTTTATTTATTTTTGTTGTACTTTTGGTAGTATTAGTACTTAATAATTTTGTAGAAGTACTGGTGATAATTGTTGTATTTTGAATTTTAGTAATTTCTTCATTGCTAATTGTTGATATCTAAATATTTATTATTTTATTTAAATTTTAATTAAAATTTACTATATCGGTTGTAGAATACTTCATAGTTGGTGGGATCTCTTCTTTAATACATTTATCAAAAGATATTGCCCCCAATGCTTCCTTTTCTTTACTCTTTTTACCAATAAGCAAATAAAGTTCTTTTTCCTTTAATCAAATTAATTAAAAAAAATATTTAAAAATAATATTTACATTTGAAGAAAATTCAACATTACAAGAAAATATATCCATTGTTTTAGGTTTTAATTCAATCAAATAATAAGATTGTCCTTTAATTGGTTTACCAATTTTACATTTAGCATTGAATGTAGTATTACATGAATAATATTTATTTAATTTATAAACACAATTAACTTTCTAAAATATATTTTTAAAAATAAATTAAAATATATTTATTTATTTATTTACCTCGTTTTCAAAAATACAATTACTTTGAATAAACTTTTTCTTCATAATTGGAATACAAGAATTAACTGGGCTTGTAATTTCTTCTTTTCCAAGATTAACAATAGCATCAACAATTTCAATTTCCCCAAAGTTACCCGCCTTGATTGGATTATAATTTTTGATAGCCATATTAAAATTGATCATTTTATCTTCATTGCCTGGCACAATAGCAAAACAACTGTTTGAAACAAAATATTTTAATAAAACAAATAAATTAATAACTTATAAGGTTTTAACTTGAATTTTGTGAAGAGACCACGACTTGGCTTACAAAAATAATTATCCAATGTTCCATTAGGAATACAATCAAATTCTTTTTTCAAATCATTATAGATTGCTTCAGTTGGTCCAGGCGTTGTTGGCAACTTTGTCATTGTTAATAGCAATTGTTTTGAATAGAAGAGAAACAGAAGAAAAAGAAGGTGACGAATGTCCAGAATAAGCTTCATTATATATATATTTATTTATTTATTATATATATTGTTTTAATAGAAAATAAAATAAAATAAATAATTTAAAACCTTTTTATAGTACAAAATATTCTTATAAAAATATTTATATTTTTTTAATTTTGTAAAATATTTTAATTTTATGTACACCTTTTTTTTTAAATAAATAAATATTTTATTTATTTTAAAGAAAAAATAATTACAAAAATATTTAAAAATTATTCTCAAATAAGAAAATCATAAATGTATATTTTAAAGGTATTAAAAAGTTTATTTATTTTGTTAGAGGAAATACGGTATATTTTTTTAATTATTTATGTAATTTAATAATATTTACTAATTTAATTTAAAATATTATTAATTATTATATTTTTATTTTTTTATCACATTTTTTAATTATTTTCTTTTTATTCTCTAAATTTTTGATAATTTCTTCAATTTATTTTTTCTTCAAAATTTATTTGATTTCCATTAAATATAATTTGAGTAAATATAAAAAGTTTTTCTAAAATTTTATTTTTAAAAATGAAATAATTAATTTAAATTAATTTACCATTTAAATAATTAAATATTCTAATAAATTTTGATGATTTTAATAAAGGTGATTTTTCCCAAATAAATAAATAAAATAAAATTAAAGAAATTGCAAGAATATAAAGGCCAATAGAAGAAGTATTAAAATCTTTAAAAATAGTTACTCCAACCAAAAATAATATAAAAATTAAAAAAATAAAAGGAAATATTATTGGAATATTAATAATTGAATTATTATTTAATTTATTTAAATAAAATAATTTAATTTTAATTAATGCACAAATTGTAAATAAACGTTGAGTCCACATAATAAAAGATACATAACCAATTAATTTATCAAAACTATTAAGAAAAGAAAAAATAAAAGCCAAAATAACCTTAAAAAATATTTAAATTTATTTATTTAAAATAAATAAATAAATTTACTTGAAAAATTAAAGCAACTCTTGGAGAATCATTTTTTAAATTAATACAATATAAAAAAGTTGGTAATTGACCTTTACTAGCAGCTGCTAACATATAACGACTTGCAACAAAAAGTGTAGAATTTAAAGAGCCAATAAGCATAATACAAATTAAAAAAGGTAATAAAGGTTTTAAAATACCCATTGAAAGATTTGAAAATAACTAAAAATTATTTTAAGAAATAAAAAATAAAAACAAACATTAACAATTGTAACAGAATCTTTAATTTCATTTATTGGAATAACAATTAAAAATGCCAAATTAACAAAAATATATAAAAATGCCACTAAAATAATTCCAACAGGCATTGCAAAAAATAAAGTTTGTTTTAAATTTTTAATTTCTTCAGCTCCAAAATTTAAAATATCCCAACCATCATAACTAAATAATGCAGAAAATAAAGCATTAACAATTAAAGAAATATCAAAATTAGAATTGGCAAATGGTTGAGAAAAATTTAATTTAAAATAATTATCTTAAATAATTTAATTATATAAGAATAATTAAATTAACCATTAAATATAAAAATATAAAATCCAATTCCAATAATTAATAAAATAGCTAAAATTTTAGCAGAAGAACAAATAATTTGAAATCTTGAAGCAAAAGTACGAAGAGAGAAAAAATTAATAAAAATTAAAAGCCAACAAAGTCCATAACCAATAAATTTTATTAAAAATATTTTTTCTAATTTTGAAGAAGAACAGATTTTTATATTAAATATTTGAAGAAAATATTCAGCAAATGTTTCTGCTTGTATTGAAATTGTTAAAGGTAATGTTAATATACAAGTACAAAACATAAACATAAAAGCTATTGAATTCCTTTTTTAATTTAAAATAATTAAATAAATTAATTAAAATACCATTTAACATGTGTAAGATAAGCAAAATCACCTCCTGATCGTCTTATATTAGTTCCTAATTCACAATAACAATAAGCCCCTAAAGTAGCTATTAAAGCTGATAATAACCAAATAATTAAAAAAAGGCCAATAGAACCAGTATTTTTTAAAATATTTCCAGGAACTATAAAAATACCAGAACCAATAATATTTCCAATTATATATGATACTGCACCCCAACGACCTATTTTATTATCTGATTTTGTCATTTTTATTTAAAATTTTATTTAAAAAAATAAAATAAAATTAATATATATTTTATTTATTTATTAGAAATATTAAATAATTAAAAAATATAAAATGATAAAAATAATAATAAAAAAGATAAAAAATATTTATAAAATTCTCTAGATAAAAATATTTTAAAAATTTAAAATTAAATTCTTAGATTTAATTTATATTTTTTTATTTATTTTTTAAAGGAAAATAAAAATATATACAAAAAATTAATTAATTAAGTAATCACTTTAATAAATTTAATTATTATTATTTTTTTCTTTTTTGTAAACAATTATTATTATTATTTTTTAATTCATTTTCTATTACTGAAGGATAAATTTTAATATTATTTCCATTTATTTTTAATTTAGTATTTTCTTCAATTATTTTATCTTTTTGTTCATCTTCTTCATTAAATAATTCAATTTTTCCATTTAATATAATTTGAACAAAAGAAGCTAATTTATCTTTAAAAATTAAAATTTAATTTAATTAATTAATTTATTTTTACCATTAATTAAAAAACAAAAATTTTTAAATATTGGAAAATTATTTAATTTATTTTCCCAAATAAAAATTAAATAAATTAATAAGGCAATAGCCAAAACTATAAGACCAAATTTTGCAATAGAAAATTCTTGAATTAAAGTAATTCCAACTAATAAAAGACAAATAAATAAAAATAATATTGGCATAATCTTAAAATATTAATTAATTTTAATTTAAATAATTAATACAAACAATAGGTGTTTTAATAGCATCTGGATTTAATTTATATTTATTTTGATTTAATCTAATCCATAATAATGCACACATTGTAAATGCTCTTTGTAGCCATTGAGCAAAACCCAAATAATTAATTAATTGATTTGTATCTCCAACAAAAGAAAAAATAATTGCCATTAAAACCTTTTTTTAATTTATTATTTAAATAAATAAATAATTAAAATTAAAATACATGTGCAAAAATAGATGCTCTAGGAGAATCACTTTCTGGATTAAGTAATGCTAAAAATGAAGGAAGTTGTTTACTACGAGCTGCAGCAAATAAATATCTTTTTTATTATTATTATTATTAAATTTAAAAATAAATATTTATTTATTTAAATTTAAAAAATACCTGCTTGCTGTAAATATTGTTCCATTTAATGCACCAACCATTACCTTTAAAATTAAAATTATAAAATTATTTAAAAAATAATAACCAAAATAATAATAAAAGGCATTAAATGTTGAAATTCTCCAAGTGATTTTTGAGCAAAAATCTTTAAAAATAAAATAAAATAATTTAAATAATTTATTTATTAATTTATTTACTTGCCATTGCCACAGCTGTACTCTCTTTAAATGTATCAATATCAAGAACAACCAAATAAGAAAGATTAATACTTTAATTTATTTTAATTAATTAATTAATTAATTAAAAACAAACATTATATAAATACTCGTAACACAAATCATTCCAAAAAATATTGCAAAAGGCATTGTTCTTTTTGGATTTTTAATTTCTTCAGCTCCAAAATTTAAAACATCCCAACCATCATAACTAAATAAACTACCAAAAAAAGCATTAACAATTGAAATAGCTTCAAATTTTGTATTAGAAAATGGAAAAGAAAAATTATTATTTTGTCCTTTATCTTAATAATTTTATTTTATTAATAATTATTTAAAAAAATAACCTTTAAAAATTAAAATATAAATAGCTGTACAAACAATAAGAATTGTTGCTAAAATTTTAGCAATTGTTCCAGCAATTTGAAAACGAGCACCAACTCGACGTAATGAATAAAAATTAATAAACATCATAAATAAAACAAATAAACAAAATATTAATTTTTTAAAAATAAATAATAAAATTGGATTATTTAAACAATTTTTATTATTATTTAAATTAAAAGCTTGAATTGTATATTCTGCTGTTGTTTCTGCTTGTATAGCTAACATTAATGGATAAATTAAAACACAACCAACAGACATAAACATAAAAGCTATTGAATTCCTTTTTTAATTTAAAATAATTAAATAAATTAATTAAAATACCATTTAACATGTGTAAGATAAGCAAAATCACCTCCTGATCGTCTTATATTAGTTCCTAATTCACAATAACAATAAGCCCCTAAAGTAGCTATTAAAGCTGATAATAACCAAATAATTAAAAAAAGGCCAATAGAACCAGTATTTTTTAAAATATTTCCAGGAACTATAAAAATACCAGAACCAATAATATTTCCAATTATATATGATACTGCACCCCAACGACCTATTTTATTATCAGAATTATGAGACATAGATATTTTTTAGAAATTAATAATAATTTTAACTCTGAAAAATAAGAACAATTTATTTAAATTAAATTAACTAATAAATAACCACAAATTATCAAATTAATTTTAATTAATTTGAAATATTTAAAATAATTTATTTTATTTTTTTTAATAATTTTTATTTGCTTTTTTATTATAAAAATTTTTTGTTTGTTTTATTTTTTTAAGAAATATATTTATAAAAGAAAATTAATTAAAGAAATGAAAAGAAGAAATTATTTTAACAAAAAAGATTAATATTTAAATAATTAAAACAAACAAAAAATATTTATTTAAAAATAAATAAATAATTAATTAATTATTTTAATTAAAGAAAAATATAAATAAATAAATACAAAATATGTATTTTAAATAATATAATTAAAAATAAATTAAAAATAAAAACAATATTAAATATTAAATAATAACTCTCTCTTTATATTTAAGTTGAATAAATAATTTTATTATTTAATATTTTTTTGGTGTTCATTCTCCATTTTAATTATTAAAACGTTTTTTATGAATGAAATGAACGGAAAAAAGAGAAAAAATTGATTATTATTTTATTATATAATATTTAAATATTTTTATTTATTTATTTATTTCATACAAAATAATTCACATGAATTAATAAAAGGATTAATAAATAATAAAAAATGAAAATATTTTTTAAATAATCTAGCAAAAATTAATATAAATATTATTTTTTAAAATTAATAAAATTTAATATTTATTTTTATTTTTTTTAAATAAATAATAACAATAAAAATATATTTTATTTATTTATTTTTATATATTTTTTAACTAATTTTATAATTAAAAATAAAAAAAACTTTTTTAGTTAAATAAAAATACAAAGGCTATATTTAAATGAAGAAAGTAAAAAATAAATTAAGTTTAAAAAATTACTTTAATATTTTTATTAATTAAAATTATATTAACATTTAATTATTTAATAATTGCCTAAAAATAAATTATATAAAAATGTGTTTTAATACAGGATGTTAAAAAATTATTTTTTTTAAATCTGATGATATTTTTTTAAAATGAAATAAATATTTTTCTTATCAGTTTTTAAATAAAATAAAAAATATATTAATTTTATTTAAAGTTTTTTTTGTTTTGATAGATTGGTAAATTAATAATTAATTATTTTCTTTTAATTTTAAAAAGAAGAAGAATTTTAAATAAATAATATTTTTTAAAAATAATTAGTAATTTATTTATTAAATTAATTAATTAATTAATAATTTTATTTGATTGTCTTCTAAATAATAAATTATTATTATTATTTAATTTTTCTGTTTCTTGTTCTTTTTCTTCAATAATTTTAACATAAACAGGCCTATATAAAATAATTTCTTCAATTATATTATTATTATTTTCTTTTTTTTCTTCATTTTCACGACCATCCCAAACATGTCCAAGACGAAATTCTGGAGAAATATATTTTCCAGTTTCAACATAATTAACACAAAAATCTTTAAAAAAATTAAAAAGTATTTGATAAAGAAATGTTTTAATTAATTAATTAATTAGTAATTGATATATATTATTAAATTAATTAATTAAAATACCATAAATAACACTATAAATTTGTGAATTATTTTCTCTAAAAGGAACAGTAGCAATTATTAAAGGAAAATCCATTTCAAGACAAGGCTCTGTAGAAGAAGAAGAAGGTAATGTTGTATTATTATTAAAAGATTTTTGATTTTTAAAACGAGGGCCTTGATCAACACTTATTTTTAAAATATAATAAAGTTGAATAAGACGACAAAAACCAATCTTTAAAAAATAAATAAATTAAATTAATTAATTAACCATAGTTGGTGGAAGTATTGGTAATTGAATTAATGAATTATTTGAATCAATATTTAAATTTGAATGTTTTAAAGCAAATTGAGAACTAATTTAAAAATATTAGTTAAAATATTATTTTATTAAAATACCGCCATTCTAATGCTATTGATTGAACTAAAAAATAAATTAAATTTTAAATAAATAAATAAAAACTTGTTTTTATATCAATTGGTCCACCTTTATCTATTTTATATTCTAAATTCTAAAAAATAAATAAAATATTTTTTTTTAATTTTAAATTTATTTACTTGAATTAAACGAACACAAATTTGTGTTGGATTTTCTTGTCTATTTTCTAAATGTAAATTTAATTTTAATTGTTCTCCACAACAATAAGCACTTCTTTCTAAAATTGTTCTTAAAGCAACAACTCCACGACGACAACAAGGTTGACAACGAATTTTATGATCTTGACCAGTTAAGGGAGACTTAAAATAATTTAAAAATATTTATTTAAAAATATTACCAAATATTTTTGTTCCAAACAATCAATATAAGGTCCAATTAATGTAAAATATCTTTAAATAAATAAATAAATATATTTATTTTTATTTAACTTAATTCCTTGTGGTGAACTAGCATAAGGCATATCAACTAATACTTTAACATAATAACGAATTGTTCCTGTCTTTTATTTTTAAATATTTATTTATTTATTTTTAAATATGTATTAAAATAAAATTACTTTAGTTTCTAAAGAACAAGGTAATTGTGTAGAAGGAAGTCCAAAACTAAAAGATAATTCATGAATTCCTTTAGGCAATATTTGTATTAAATTATTATTTTCTTCTTCTTCTTCTTCATTTTCTTCTTCAAAAATACTTTTATTATCTTTTTGTCTTTCTTTTCCAAAAAGTAAAACTTTATTATCAAGTAAATATTGATCATCTTTTAAAATTTTAGATTCACCAGATTTTAGAATTTTCCATTGAACTTTAGCTCTTCCACGAAGAAAAACACGAATTCCTTTTTTAAATTAATTTTAAAATTAAATTATTTAAAACCTCTTAATTTAATTGGTTCTATTAAGTCAATAATAACAATTCCATTTAATAATTCTCCTGGATAATAAACATCTTTTTCTAAACGAATATCAAAAGAATTGATAGAATCCATTTTTATTTTTTTATTTTAAAAATATAATAAATTAATTAAAATATAAAATAACAATTTAATAATATTTATTCTTTTTTTTTAAAAATGAGAGGTCACAAAAATATATAATATTTATTGTTAGTAGAGAATATAAAAAAACATTTTAAAAAAGAAAAAAGAGAAAAGTTTTAAAAAAGGTAGGAGAAGAAGAAGAGATGCTTAACACTTTGGTAGGCTTTTATTTCATGAGATACACAAAAGAAAATATAAAAAATGGCAAAAGTTTAGAAAAAGTATTTTTTATGCATTCTACATTTTATGCCAAAAAAAGAATATATTTTTATAAAAATTAAAAAAAATATTTATTTTAATAAATTTTAAATATTTTAATTAATTAAATATTATTTTTTAAAATATTTAAATAAATTTAATTTTTTATTTCTAAAATTATATTTTAAATAATTTAATTAATTTATTAATATTTAAAATAAATTAATCTCATCCTAAAGGCATTTATGTCCTCATATTTTTAATTTATTTATATCTATTAGTTTATATAAATTTAAAAAAAAATAAAGAAAAAAGATTTGTTTTAAAAATAAATTGTTTGTTTTTTAGTAATTCTTTCGTGATTTTTTAAAACTTTTTTTCTTTTTTTTAATTTTATTTAGTCTCATTTTGACAGGAAATTTCTTTAAATAAAAGTTTTTTTGTTTTAAAAAATAATTTTAATTAATTAATTTAATTATTTTTAGGCTTTTTTAATATATTTTAAAATTATTTTATTTATTTTTTAAAAAATATATTAATTTTCTCGTTCAAAACATCAATTTTGTTAAAATATGTTTTTACGAAAAAAAAACTATTTTGAATGAAAATAATAAAATAAATGAAAGGGAAATGAGAGGGTGGAGAAAATAAAAAAGGATAAAAAAATTTTGTGAGGGTGAAAGCCATCAACTTTTTTTTCTTTATTCCAAACTAAAATATTAAAGCTTTTTACTATTTTGTTAGTCCAATTTCCTCTATTAAAAACATTTTTGAAAAAAATAAAAAATAAAGAAATGTGTTGTGATTAATTAAAATATAAATAAATAATTATTGGTATATCTTATAATTAATTTAATTAATTAATTAATTATTATTTTTTAAAAATATTTTTATTTTAAATAATTAAAAAAGATTAAAGTTTATATTTTTAAAAAAAAGTAAATTCCTTTCCTTTTACTTTTGCGCAATGAAAAAAAAATAAAAAGAAAAATGAAACCGGCTTAAAAAATTTAAAATGAATGAAAATTTTATAATTATTTTTATTTATTTTCTCTTTTGGATAAATTAAAAAAGAATTTGAAAATAAAATAAAATAATATTAAATGCATGCCTTAAGGCTAAATTATGTTGCGAAATTTAGAAAAAGAATTTAGGAAAATTTTAAAAGAAAATTAAAATATTTAAATGATTAAAATCTTTTTCCGAAAAATTTTATTAAAAAACAAGTTTATTTTTTAAATTATTAATTGAATAAAAATAAATAAAAGAAATTAAATTTTAATTTAAACATTTCATTTTATTCCTTTCTTTTTTTAAAAAAAAAAAATATTTAAAAATTATATTTAATTAATTAATAAAAATTATTTATTTAATTAATTTAATTAATTTAATAATAAATATTTTAAATTTAATTTTTAAAATAAATAAAATGGAAAATATATTAATTTTTTTGGGCTGTTTTAAAAATAAAGAAGAAAATATTAATGAAGATATAAAATTAAAACAAAAAATAAAGTTTATATTTTTTAATTAATTAAAATAATAATAATTTAAACAAAAGAAATGCTAAACAATTTGCAATATTCTCAATTTGTTGTTGTTATTGTTCTATTGTATTAGCACTTATAACTTTACCTGCACTTCTTTCATCTGTTAGAACTTTACAATCTGATATTCAAATTGAATCTGATTTTTGTAAAATGCGTTTAAAAAATTTTTTAAAGCAAATGGAGAATGAAGAAAATAATAAAAAATATCAAATTAGAGAAAAAAGAGTAAAAAATTATTTTAATTATTTATTTATTTTTTAAAATTAAAGGCTTGGTTATTTGGTCGTTGGGTACCAGATAGTTCAATTATACATGCTGCAAAAACTTTTACTGGTTCTGAACAAAAAGTTATTGGAACAACTTCTGGTTCTTCATCATCATCATACGGTGGATATGGAGCGTCTTCACCAATTTTACAGCAAAATGAAATTAATAATAATAAAAAAGTAATTAAATTATAGATAAAATAAAAATTAAATTTAATATTTTTTAGCAATCTCCAGAATTTGATAATTCTGCCTCAGCAGCATATGGAGGAGGTAGTGAAACATTAGTTTTAGGTTCAGATCCTTCTCCTCCTTCAATTAAACCACAATCTTCGCCTATAATGAAGAATGAAAGAGAAATAGAAATTTGTTGTTGCTGTCAGGGTGCACCAGGAGAGCAAGGAGATGCTGGAGAGGATGGTTTGGTTTAACTTTAAATATTAAATATATTATTTTAAATATATTCTAAAGGTGAAAATGGACAAGACGGGACTCCTGGTATTCCTGGAGAATCAGGACGAGATGGAACGGTTCTTTTCTATTTTTAAAAAACTTAATAAATGTTAAGATTCTTTCCTCTGATGGAGCTTTAAAAGAACCTTGTATTATTTGTCCTGTCGGCCCTGTAGGTCCTCTTGGCTTACAGGGACCAAAAGGACCTCCTGGACCTCGAGGAGCTAATGGAAATAGTGGAATTGATGGTTTTTGCCTGTTTTTTAGAGAATATTAAAAACCTTCTTTATTAATTTACAGGAAAGCGTGGTGAACCCGGAATGGAAGGATCACCAGGGCCTGTTGGAAATATTGGAGCTGTGGGACAACAAGGTATTAAAAAATTAATTTCTTAATTTTAAAATCTAAATTAAAGTATTTAATTTAAAAAGTATTATTATTTACTTTCAGGTCCATCAGGCATTCCAGGCCGTCAATTCCATGCAGATGGACCTCGAGGCTCGCCTGGAAAACCTGGTCCAAAAGGACCTAAAGGAATTACTGGATGCCAAGGACCGCCCGGAAATACAGTGCAAGGACCGAAAGGACCACCTGGCGATCCAGGTCGTTCTGGAAAGGATGGTCGAAAAGGACTACAAGGACCTAACGGAGTCATTGGTGAAAAGGGCATTTCTGGTGACTGCAATCATTGTCCTTTGCCGAGAACACCACCAGGCTATTGAATAAAGGAATTAAAAAGAATATTGATTAATTTTGAATTAATATCAAAGTTATGAATAAAAACATAATTATTTAATAATAATAAAAGAAAATAAACTGTCAAATTTTAAACTATTTGACATGAAAAGAATGCTTTTTGAGCAAATATGTAGTCTTCTTAATTCTAAAAAATAAAATTGAAATAAACTAAAACAAATCTCTGATATAAAAGCCAATAAAGTTTGTTAAAACAAATAAACTTCGTAATCAGGAAACAACTATTTTCTTAACTCTAAAAGCATTGACATCAATGGAGACGGCAGAGGCGCCTGCGGATATTTTTCCTCCTCCACCACCATACAATATCGTCACGACAGCTACGGAGAATGCAGCACGGACATCGAGAGATAATAATGCACCGAAAGGAGGATGTAACTGCGTTTCGACTTCTGAGCTTCAAATGGCGTTGGAACGATTCCGGGTCTACAAACGCTCACTGGTTTGTTGCAAAGAATTTTTTGTTTTAATATGCTTTTTTATTTAAATTTCAGGGTACTGTGATCTTCGTCGGCTTCTACTATATAATCTATTCGGCTCTGATTGGGTACTACTTCACCTGCAATCGTGACCAGCTTTTCGCCTTGATCGTTGTGGAACTCATGTGCTTGTTGGCCATTTGGGGTTGTCTGAAGCAGAAAAGCTCGTTGTTGTTCCCAATGTTTTTGATGCATGTGAGAAATTAATTTACCTATTGAGGTAATCCTTCCCAATTTAGGTTGCTTCATTCATTACCTTCTTGACTGCCTTCGTTTTTACAACGTTCTGTCTGTTCGGCACCAATCACATCTACTGGGACAAAGCGGCGGATAAGACACCCCAGCTTCAGCAACTAGCGAATGCTCTGTACTCGATGAGTCTTAGCAAGCGTCAAACAATCTTCGTCTTCATGACATTCTGGCTGTTTTGCGCAATGGCCTCCAGTATGGTGATCTCAAATATCTGGACACTGCTTGATGTATTTTATTTATTTATTTATTTTGTCATATAATCTTCTTTATTGTAGATGATGGGCATGTACTGCTCTGAGCTTCACAAAATCGCGCTCTCCATGTTCGGCAATAAGACGGACCTGAAGAACCCGACGCTCGTGAAACACTTGAAATTGCATGTTCGAGCTCGAGCGTTGAGGAAGGCGCAAGCGACTGTTGTCTAGGTGAAGAAAAGGCACATCTAGTTCTAGTGGAGACCTCGAATAATCAAAAAGAAAGTTAATTGCTGTAAGTACTCGTTATATAAATTCAATGAAAAACATCTTGTCCTCATAATTGTATTTGAATAATATTGTCGTTCTCCCAAATATATTGTTGTACTACCTATAATGTTGATAATCTGTAATACTATGTCCTTATAATGTATGTGAAATAAAAAAGTTTTATAAAGCTAGGAATTGTTTTAATTGAAAAAGTTGATAGTCGAAAAACTGATTTTTGAGCTTTTTGAATATAAAATTTTAGTTATTTTTCCAAAAATATGACCTTTGGAGTTTATACATAATTAACCGTAAATAAAATAAATAAAAACGTTCTTATTAATAGAAAAAAATTACCATAGAATAATTCCTACTGTATATTTTTTGCACTCAACAGTCCATTCTTTATTTTGAATATTTTTGGGAGCGAGTCATTTCACCGACGCCGTTTCCGCGATAGGATTTGACCGACAGATTTTGACCGACAGCCGTTTTACCGATGCCGTTTGACCGACGGCCGTCTTACCGACGCCATTTGACCGACCGTTGAAAAAGTTCCATTTTACCGACAGAATTTTAAATTTATAATTTTCGAATTTAAAAAATTTTTTCGTTTCTTTTTTCCATTATTTTTTATTTATCTTTATACTATATATGTATTTGATTTATTTTTAGGATTATTTAAATTTAAATGGCGCAAGATATTGAAACTATTCGTGGAAAGGCAACATTGGAGCATGAAGGTTTTCTTTATGTAGAGGATAAAATGAAAAAAGATGGCACAGCAATGTTTTGGCGCTGTATTTCTTCAAGGGATGAAAACGGCACAGGTTGTAAAGGCCGAGTGTGGACTAACTTGCAAAACGAAGTAATTAAAGTCTCTTCTAATAAACACAGTTGCAACACAAATGTCGTCAAAATTGAATCAAAACGCGCTACAACTGCAATAAAAAGACGGGCACTTGAAACAATGGAAAATCCATCAATGATTAGGGCAGTTGTTCTTCAAAATAAACCTAGTCCAGTACTAGCTGCAATTCCTTCAAAAAACGCTACAAAAAAGGTTGGCAATAAAAAAATAAACATAAAATGTTTAGATTATTTTACGGGCAAGACATGCAGACCAAGTGCCTCCGGGCAATCCTACAACACTTGAAGAACTTGACATTCCCCATGCGTATCGTATTTACCAACGATCAGAAGATCAAGAAGAAGCTTTCGTTTTAGCTGACTCTGGTCCATTCAATCATGATGGAAAAATGCACCGGTTATGATATTATTAAATTTATTTTTACTTTTAAAATTTTAGTATTATTATTTTTGGACGTGAAACTTATGGAGAATGGGTGGATCATGCAGAGAATATATTTGCTGATGGCACGTTTTCAATCTGTCCAGCGATTTTTACGAGAGCGGGTCAAGTTTTTGCAATTTTGGCTAAGTAAGATTTTTAGAGGTTTTATATTTATTTTAAAAATTTCAGAAGGGGAGACTGGGTTTTCCCGCTTTGTTATTCTCTTTTGTCTGGAAAGTCTATGCTTCTTTATGAAAGAATGTTCAACATGTTGACGGCGATCTGGCCGAATTTTCTACCAAGGACCATCTCAATTGATTTTGAACAGGCAATTGTTGGCGCCGTTATGACTGTTTTTCCTGGAATTAGAGTGCACTTTTGCCTTTTTCACCTTGTGCGTAATATGAAAAAGCGGATAGCAGAACTTGGACTTACAAATGTAAATTCTTAATTTTTATTCATTTTATTTTTTATTAGCTTTACAAGGCTGATGCAGATTTTGCCGAATTATGCAGGATGGTAACATCATTGGCATTTGTACCACTCTCGGATCTGACACCTGCTCTTATATCACTCGACTACTTACCTTTACCGGTTCAAATTCAACCACTAATGGACTGGTAAGAGATTGAATTAAAAATTTAAATAGTTTTTAACAAAGGTTTCTAACCAATTACACTGGTCGGCCACTTATGAATGGAACGCGAACTCGGCCTCTTTTCAGTCCTGAAGCATGGAACATGTATGATAGAACAATTATGGGTTACGACAGGACTAACAACAGAGCCGAATCAGCACATCGAGCATTACAGAATGCATTTTCCTGTGACCATCCTAACATTTGGCGGTATACTTAAACTTTCCCTATAGCTTTATCATAAGTAATATTTAGATTTATCGATGTCTTACGCAAGCGACAGAAAATCGTGGATGCTGATTTTGCGAAATTTGTCCAAGGAAGTCGACCACCAATGAAAGCAAAGAAATATCGAGAAGCTGATGCCCGAATTCTTGCCTTGGTGAACCAATATGTCCCCATAAATAATGATCCCAACTTTTTTGATATTAATCAGGCTTTCAATCAGCATACATTTATCCAATTTTTGCGTGGTATTTCAAGGAACTATCATATGGATTAATTTTCATTCATTTTAATGTTTATCTTTCCGGTTACTCTTCCAATGAAAGTAGGGTTAATCCCTTGTCATTGGAATTTTATTTTTTTGTTAAAATTTTTTAAAAGAATTTATTTAAATGATTTAATTTTTTTATAAGGGAAAAAGTTTTAAAATACAAATTTTTGATATCCGTTCAAGTTCTTTATTTTATTCCTTGAAAACAAAAAATAAATTTAAAATTCTGTCGGTAAAATGGGACCTTTTCAACGGTCGGTCAAATGGCGTCGGTAAGACGGCCGTCGGTCAAACGGCATCGGTAAAACGGCTGTCGGTCAAAATCTGTCGGTCAAATCCTATCGCGGAAACGGCGTCGGTGAAATGACACCCCCCCATATTTTTTAATTTATTTGACCTTTTGTTTATTTCTAGAGAAATTTTTTTTAAATCCTTCTCATTTTTATCAGTGATGATACCATCAATTAAAATATACTTTTTGTGATAATCTAATTTTAGATCCTTGCAATATTTCTATAGGTATATATTATGGCGGTACAAAAAACTGCCAATTTTTTCTCACAGATATTTTCAGAAATTCCCGATTTAGAAAAAGAAGAGAAAACTAGACAAGAGGACAATTGTATACGACGAGGCATAACTTTTTATATTTTATTTCATTTAATTTTGTTTCATTAAGCGATTCGTCAATTGTTTGTGCCTAACAACAAAACAACGGACGAGCTCTTTGATGCTAACTTACAAATTGCTGCAGGCCCTCATTTTCACAATAATTCGGTGAAAAAAAGCGATGTACAAATTTATTTAGGGGGAGAGAAATTAACTATTGGATTTCCACAGTAATGTTTTATATATTTTCATATTATTTATGCTCAGATTTTGATAGAAATTTTTACATATTCCAATTTAAATATTTTTTATATGAATTGGAGCAGAAGAAATACTCCTTTAACAGTTATCGTTTTTACCATATAAACTTTTTTTATAAATCTGATGAGCATAAATAATGCAAAAGTATTTATTTTTAACTTTTTTATTTCGTTAGGTCCTTTGAAGAGTGTAATTTTGATGCATTAATAATGGAGAATATTTGCAAAAGA
The DNA here is from genome assembly GCA_015183035.1 of Meloidogyne chitwoodi. Lineage (NCBI taxonomy): Eukaryota > Metazoa > Nematoda > Chromadorea > Rhabditida > Meloidogynidae > Meloidogyne > Meloidogyne chitwoodi. Next base: position 1,082,322 of record JACZZP010000010.1, read on the forward strand.
AATTATAGGACTCCAACTAATATTCAATCAGCAATGATTCCTTTAATTCGTGAAACTGACTGTATTTGTTTCTTTAATGCTTTTATACTGATTTAAATTTGAATATAACTCATTTTTAACGAAAAAAATAAATTTAAGATGACATTCTTGGACATTCACAAACAGGCACAGGGAAAACTGCTGCTTTTTTGTTACCTATAATTGATGAAATACATAAAGGTCATGAAAATGGAATAATTACTTTTAATAGCGATTCACCTTACGCGTATTATTTTTTTTTAATATTTTAGTTGTTTTTTATTTTTATATAGAATTGTACTTGCAACTACACGTGAACTAGTTATGCAGTTACATGAGGATGCGCTCGCTTTCGCATCTGGTGTTTGTTTTATTTAATTTATTATTTAAATTTTTAATCTTTTTAATTTCCTTTACCAGAAAACTAAAATATTTCTTTTTTATTTAATAAAAAAATTCATTATTAAAAAAACATTTAAGGGACTTCTGTCTCTGTTTCTTATGCAATTGGTGATATGCCGACAGGATATTCAATAAGAGAGCTTAAAAAGGGATGTGATATATTGATTGCCACAATTGGAAAACTTTGTGACTATTTGGCCTATTCCGTTGTATGTTGAAATGAACTGATTAGTTTTTATTAACAAAATTTTTCAAATAAAAAGGTAACAACTTACAAATTGAAATATTTTGTTCTTGATGAGGCTGATAGGTTTCTTTCGAAACAATGCGCTTTGGACGATCTTCGCAAGCTTAATGAGTATGGTTACTTGGTATTTTTTTGAATAAATGATTTATTTTAAAAATTAGGTCGTTTTAGAGAAATAAAATAATTAAGAAATATTGTGTAAATCTATTTTAAGAATCAAAAACATCGAACTATCATGTTAAGTGCCACTTTTGATTATGAATCTCTGAATGATATAAAAAATGAATTTATGTCTGAAAATCATTGTTGGGTGCGTGCCGGCGCTGTAAATCAAGTAATGAACACAATTACTCAAAAAATCTTGGAAGTTTGAAGGAAAATAAATTTCTTAAGTTTTTATTTTAAATATTTAAGGTTGCTCACTTTCAAAAGAGACCGACACTTTTAAAAATACTTTTAAGTAAATCAACAAATTTAAATAAATCATTTGAAGGTTTATTTATTTTTTAATACTTTGTCACATCACCCATCTTTAATACTAAAATATACTCTTCACTCCCTTGATTTAAGATACCACGCCGTTGAAAAAACGAAATATATTTATTTCTTTATCCCCTTGAAAAATGTTAAATTTTCAATCATTTTATCATTACTTATTTTCTTGATTCAAATAAGAATGAAATTAACCTAAAATAATTTCTTCTACTAATGATATTGATATGAGAGCAATTCATATTTGGATGGCTGTTTTAGATGAGTGAGGAGTAAGTAGTAGAGCTGTTCCAAGAGTCTTGGTCTTGGTTTTCTTGGTTTTTTTTTGGTCTTGGTCTTGAGTCTTGGTTATAAGTCTTGGTTATAAGTCTTGGTCTTGGGTCTTGGTTATTTTTGGTCTTGGAACAGCTCTAGTAAGTAGTATATGTTGAGGGTTGTGTTTTACTGTTATATTTTTTGTTATCAATTCTTACAATTAGAACCACTCTATAACACGGAAAAAACGATCGTTTTCATACGTGGACGTCGTGAATGTGACCGGTTAATTTACTCAAAAAGAATTTTGAATTTTATTTTTAAGGTTGGCCATTGTACTCGCTTGTGAAGGTTTTAGAGTAATTCCTGTAAATACGTAAGATTTAAAAAGAATAATTTCATATTAATTATTTTTAAGGCATAGAACATTAAGACAAAGAACAGAAGCAGTGGAGAAATTTAAAAAATGTGAATATGATATTCTTGTTTCAAATGACCTTTTGGCACGTGGAATGAATTTTCCTAATGTTTGTTTTGATATGTCAACAATAAATTTCTAAATATTCTATAGTTTAAATTAATTTTTCAATATTATTTTTAATTATAAGGTTGATCATGTTATAAATTATGATTTGCCTACACCTGAAAACATTATTCAGTATATTCATGCTGTTGGAAGGACTGGAAGAGCTGGAAATGTTGGACTTGCTACTTCCTTTTTTGATCAGAATGGATCGGATATTCTTTTAACAAATAGTCTTATTCAAGTATACATATGTATAAGTTTTCCAAAAAATTAATTTTATTTTAGATTCTAGAAGAATCAATGCAAGAAGTTCCTGAATTTCTTCGAATTATTAGTATTCAGCAACAAAAAATTGTCGAGCATAACGAGATTTATCAATTTGAGGAAAATTTTCTTTGTGATATCCCAGCGAGCAGTGAACAATGTTTACCTCCTAATGATACATGGTAGTATGTATTTTTTCATTTTTGAGTATTCCTTACATTCACTGTCTATTATTCACATGTTTATCTGATAATTTTTCCCACTTTCATTGCATTAACTTAAAATTTGATGAGGTACTTTTTTCATTATTCTAAATCATATCAGAAAAGCTTTATATTTTCATTAGAGTCCGAATATTTTCTGGTAAGTGCAACTTTTTCTAGTTAAATCTTTACCAAAATTTAATAAATTTTTGTCTACATAACTTTTTTAATATTTTCCTTTACAAAGCCTTTACTAGTTCTTTATTATCCGGACTCGAGTTCTCAAATAACATTTTTCTTTCTTGTATTCCCTCTACATATTCAATGCCCGGTTAATTTCGCACATCTACATATATTTTCAAATACAATAAATCTTTTAATACAAATTATTGGTTCTTTATTATTTGTTGTAATCAATAGATTTTTTAACATTTTATATTTTGGGACATAACGGAGAGGTATAATGAATCGGCCGGCATTCATAAATGGTTATCGTTACTAACTCAAATAACATGCACTATTTAAAATTAGGCATCATTTAATTAGTCATAGTTACACATCTTTTGAAAAAATCAAATTTACAATGTTAAAAATTGTAGATTAAATATTTTTGTAAAATATGGATCTCCCATTTTCGTATGACTTGTCTGCATTATCAAGATCAATCTTTGTTTGGTATTTCTGAACAATATGCTCTGGAACATTTTGAGGAAACCATGTTAACTGTTTTTTTACATAAGGTCTTCTTTGATAGAAAAGTAAATAAGAACGAGACGAATTGTGAAGTTCTCTAAAATTATTTCCAGATTCAGATATTGTTGAAACATGTGAATCGTCAAATGTTCGCCATTGCCCATCAACAGGGTTTCGAGTGGCTGCTGTGTAATGACCTGTAAATTTATATTAATAAAATGTTGATGATAAACAAACCAGAATTGGTTCGCTCTCCATAATGATAAATTACACCAGTTAAGTTATAGATCATTTTCTTTTCAATGTAGTTAAATTTATTTAAATTTCCACTTCTTTTATTCTAAAATAATCAATAAAATATTTATAAAAAACCCATACTTTAGGTAATGTGCTCGACCTCAGATGTTGATTATAAACATAATGGCTCATATCAAGTTCCTCAATTGGTATTTGAACAAGGCTATCAATCTTTTTAGTTACACCTACAGATAACTAGAAAAAGAGAAGTTTTGTCGAATTTTTATACTATTTATTTAAGAATATTTATTAAAATTTATTCAAAAATAACTAGAAAAAGATATACTGATTCAAAACGCTTGAGATGGAAAACAAGAATATCGGGTAGTGAATGAAATTGAAGTTCCATAGATCCAGGCGATTTTTTACATTTCGGACATATCCAGTCACGTATCGATTCTAAAAATAAAGTATTAGCTTTATGATAATAGTAAAATTCCATACCACATTTAACGTAATCATCAATCAAATTTATAAGAGAAATGGGGGATTGTTTCGAATTTTTATTCTCGCAAAAGGAATAATCATCAAGGATAACCGCAGGAGGAATATTAGTCATAAAATCACGCCTTAATTTCATACTATCCCATTCAATAATTATTCGCAGAACATTTTTACTATTGTATTTCTCACAAATTCTGCAAATTATAATTTAATTCATTTAAAATTATTAAAATATTTACTTATTCACAGAATCATGAAGAAGAGGTTTCATCATTTGAGGATCAAGCACTAAGACCTTGTAATCAGAATTTTGAAGAAGAAATTTGTAGTCTTGTGGCAAAGGGTAAAAAGGATAAGGCAAAATATAAGAGCATTTATTCAGTAAACAGTTACTTATAAAATTATAGTTCCAATGTCTTTGTAAAATTACCAAAAAAGGATGTTCAAGACTAAATAAGAATATTAAAAAAATAAAAAAATTATAAAAAAAAACCGTTCACCATATGGGAATATTCCTATTGTACAAACAACAACAGCAATAATTACACCTTCTTGTTGTATTCCTGTAGGAAGTCTTGGAATTTCCAAAATATTAAGTTCGTTAAATTGACGATTCTCTACATCAATTATATAATCATTTGCCAATAATTGTATTTGACCATTGGAGCTTATACTGCATGCTATGGCCTGTTTAAAAATTATAAAATATATAATTCAGAATCATTTAATAAATTACATCGTCTGGCGAATTATCGAAAGTTTCCACTATTAGATTCTTAAAATAATTAACAGCTACTACGGGGCCGGGAATGGTGAAATAATAACGGATGATCGATGGAAATGGTGGTAAAGATACAAGATTCACTGAAAACTGGCATAGTCTGTAAAATAATTTTTTTATTATAAATAAATAATAAAAACTTTATTTCCAATGGAATACTAAGTGAAATACAAAGATAAGGCTCAAATGCCAAACTGGTAAAACCGCAAACCGAATTAGTACATTTCAATGCAGATCGGAATTGGCCTCTTAACAAAATATTAAAAAATAAGTATATAAAAAATACCGAAACAAATCCATAATCGTAGACTCATGCGAACCACTAATTCGTTCCAATGCATCATTAGCCAATTCCTCTTCTGATTTGTACATCTAAATGTTTTAAATAAATTAAAAAATAATTTAAAAAACCCTAAGTTTAGAGTTTAATTTATTAACATCAGTTTTTATCTCGTTTCCTTTAGTTTCTTCATGAAGTTTATTCAATAACCAAATAAGACACTCATGTGAATCCTACAAAAAATAAATTTGTTTAATATGAGAATAAAACCTGTTGACGAGATATAACAAATTGTGGATTTAATTCTCCAATAAATTTGAGCGTTTTAAAACAAAAAGAATCGGCACTTGAGTTATTGAACCAAAGGCAGCGAAGTGTGGCAATAAAGGAGTTTGAGAGACAGTTATATTCCTTATGCTAGAATTTGAAAATTAAAAAGGCTATTTTCTTGCATGCACACTAACAAAGTTAAGATTATTCGAAAAAAATCCAATAAATTAAATGGAAAAATATACAATACAATCCACACATATAGAAATATTCTATAACATGTTAGGTATATTCATTAAAACAAAGCTTGATAAACAGCAAAATAAAGTTATATACCTTTTCACTAGACTTAGTGTTAGAACCATCACATAAGAGAAATTCTGCAAAACTTTCACAAACCGCAAGGCACTGAATAATAGCAGAAAAATAGCAGGTATTCCCATGATTAATAAGTCCTATGATTCAAAATAAAATTTCAAAATTTTAATAATACTTTAAAAACCTTTCAAGCATGGAGTATATATTGTTGAATGTATAGAACTTAATCTAGTTGGTGAGATTCTCTCATCAGGGGTAACAGGTCTCTTTTGGACTATAGCAGATGAATTGTTTGCGTAGATTTCTTTTTGAAATGCCCTGGACATTTCTCCTGTTTTTCTCTGAACTTCCTGTTTTTCTGAATCTAATAAATAACTAGTTGAAGGTAGGTTATTAGAAGGTAAAGCAGTTGATGATCGCTTTACAATGGGATCTCTAATAGAATTAAATGCTATAGAAGATGGCTGTCGACTCTCGTTGATGAAACTGGTAGACGAAGACGAGGAACTTCTATGGATACTTGGCACCGTGTAGGAAGAAAGGTGACCGTTAACCTAAAAATTATACAATATTTAAAACTTATACGAGAAATAACATGTTGTGTGGAAGAGAAGCGAGTATTTAAAGGTGTAGCCGAAAGGTCCCTTCTAGTTCTGTTTCCACCAATCAGATGCCTCTTAAAGAAAGAACGTAATGATTTTAAGGCCGAATTGTGCTTTTTAGCCCCGTCTCGCACCGTGGGAATTATGCCTGTTCTCTGAGCAGCATAGTTGTCGCATCCTGAAGAGAAATCAATATTAACTGTATAGTTGACCTACATATTTCAATAATACACCAGGTCATAAAAAAGTTTCAAAAAAACGGTTCAATATTAACAAAAATTACAAAAATAAAAAGGAATATTTTAATTATGTTTAAGTTTGCCCACCGCCTTGAGCAAAACGACCGTCCTCATCTGCATAATAATTTCTGGGAGTGTATGTTGAGTTTTTCGACAGATTATACAAGGGTGCCCGTATTCCAGAACGACTCTTAATTCAAAAATTTTTAAAATTAAATCGTGAATAGACGAACCCTCTCAGTAGTCGGAAAGTGGGATGAATAGTTGACTAAAGTAGCGGTAGTATTAGTATTCAATCTAGGTGAATATTTTCCAAAAGAAGTAGGATATGAAGAATATTTAGAATTTCTATCGCCCTCCAACCCAGCAATAGGAAATTTTGATGATGGTTTTTCAAGATACTTGTTAGATGATGAGTTAATATTTTTTAAAAATTTATCAACAGAATCCGTTCCATATTGTTGAAGATATGGTCGAGAGTTTCGACGTTCCATCGCATTTTGTAGCTGAAAAAATGATAAAGATTATCTAAAATTTAAGTGAGTCATTTCACGAAAAGAAAATAAAATCTTAGCCAGTAATAAAATTGCAAATTCCTGCTCGGTATATCACGTGACGAACTCACAAATTCTAAAATGGGTCCCCTTACCTTGATTTTACAACCCTATACATCACCACCAATAAGATCAACACATTCAGTTTTAATTCTATACAAATACTAATGACTGTAGCTTCTAATTAATGGGTTAAGGCTCAAATAGATATGATTCATCCGAATTAATCTTATAACAAGTCTTTTGGTCTCTTAGACCAAAAAGCGAATAAAACAGTTGTTTGATAGATCGTTTATCCTGCTATTTAGTAATCTGTTGTATTACATTTATTTTTACTTTTTTTATTTATTTATGTAGATAAACAACTGCTAATTGTTTAAAAATCGATTGAAAAATTTACTATATCTTCGAAACGCAACGCTTCAGTCCTTACGTTTCAGTATCCGCCGTTTCAGTCCATACGCTTCAGTCCCCACCTTTAATACTATTTTCCTAATTTTATAAATTTAATAACAGAATTAATAAAATGCAGTCTTCCTCCAATATTAGTAAGAATAATAATAATATTATTCAACAATCTTTTATAAATGATTCTAAAAACAGTGAAGATTCAGCAACGAATGTCCCAGATTCTGATACAATCAAAATGTTCGTTGGACAGATCCCCAAGGTTAAAAATAAAATAATGTTTATATAAAAATTAATTGTAGAGTTGGGATGAGGAAAAATTGATCGAATTCTTCACGCAATATGGTCCAGTTTTTCAATTAAATATTTTACGTGGTAAAGATGGTGAAGAAAGTAAAGGTAAGGGGAATATGTATGACTTTTTGATTATTAATCTTTCTTTTAGGTTGCTGTTTCGTTACATTTTATCATCGAAAAGATGCCATAAATGCACAAAATGCGCTTCATAATGTTCATACTATGCCTGGACTTTCACATCCTGTTCAAATGAAGCCTGCTGATACAGAAAATAGAAATGGTTTTATTTTCGAAATATAATTTCATTATTTTTATAGATCGAAAACTATTCATTGGGATGTTAAGGTTTTTTATTTTGTTTTTCTATTAATTTGATTAATTTTGAGTAAATCAATGGATGAAGCTGATGTTCGTGAACTTTTTAATGAATTTGGGCAAATAGAAGATTGCAGTATTTTACGTGATCAAGGAAAAAGTAAAGGTATTTTATCAATTAAATATTATTTCAAAATTTTTTGTTATTAATCGATTGTTTGGCTAAATATTAATGTTATGGTTAGTTTCGTTGGTATCGGGAATTTAATTTAAATTTTGATCTGTTATTTTTTAGTTTTTATCGTAAAAAATATAAGAAGTAGCTTATCAGATAACTACGTATATGTATACACGTTTATTATTGCTTATTATTGTAATCCTTGTTTTTAATGTTTATGTATAATTTTTATGTATTTATTTGTTTTGTGTTTGTTACAGGATGTGCTTTTCTGACATTTGTCAGTCGTTCATGTGCACTTCAAGCTGTTCGTAAAATGAATCAGTCACAAATTTTTGAGGTAAAATTTTGTCCAATTTTTCAAATATCGTTTGTCTGGTTAAATTTTGGTTTTTACTTTTGAAAAAATTATTGATTAGGGCTGCAACAGGCCAGTTGTCGTCAAATTTGTTGATGGAGGAAAGGAAAAAAATGTAGGCACAAAATGGATGGAAGCAAGCAGAGCACCTTTAGAATCCGGCAGCAATATTGGCGCTTTGGCCAAATTGGTTTGTTCTTAACTTTTGGAAACAAAATAAATAATTTATTCAATGATTACGGCAGTGTAACTAAGGATGTTAGAATATATATCAGATTTTATTGGTTAAAGATTCACAAATTCCTAATAGATTTCACAACAGCAATGTGGTATTGCAGAGCCACGGATTGGATTCGAAATATTGACAAATATGGCATCACTTCTCCAACAACCAGGATTTGCATCACTTTTAAATTCTTGTAGCTCATTATAAACTTAAAAATGTTATTGCTATTTTTAGCGCATTCTCCACAATTCTCACGAAAAGAATTAAACGACGCAATACCTTCTATAGGATTTGGTTTTTTTAAATTATTTAGAACATCCATAGTTTTTTAATTTTTTAGATAAACAAAGAATATGTAGTCAACTAGTAATCAATCAGAAGCTTGTCTCACCTTTACAACATCTACAACAATTTTCTCCTAAACTTTACGTTCATCCAGCTCTTTTTACACAAAGTATAATTTAGAAAACTAATTTTTAAGTTAGTAAATTCTGAAAAATTTCAGACAGTCAAAATCTTCTTGGCCAAGCATGTGGCCTACAAATAACTGGTATGACGTATCCAATTACCTCACAGAATTTTCAACAAACTTCCTATCTTCCGGAAATGCAAACTGGTGCAGCAATGTCACAACCAGAAATAAATTCTAGAGGTCCAGAAGGTTGCAATCTCTTTATATACCATTTACCACAAGAATTCACGGATTCTGATTTGTTCGTTTTTAAAATTTCGACCTAATGAAGATTTACATCAGTCCATCACTTGAAAATAAAAATAGGACTTACTAGAAATTTTTAGGAGGAGCACTACAAGTGTCACTTTCATCTCCTAATGAATTTTTGGATTTAGATTTTCTCTTTTCTGCAATTATGGTCCAATATTATCCGCTAAGGTATTTATTGACAAACAAACGAATATGAGCAAGTGCTTTGGCTTTGTTAGTTTCAATAATGCGAATTCAGCTCAGAATGCAATAACAGGTATCAGATCAATAATTTTTCTATAACTTATTGACATTCAGGAATGAATGGTCTTCAAATTGGTAACAGACGTCTCAAAGTTCAATTGAAAAGATCAGATGTGAAGCCTTACGAGAAACTTCAGAACTGAATCATATTTCTTACTTAGTCTTAAAAAATTTCTTGCCCAAGTATTTAAATTTTTTGCCATATTAATCATCCCTCAGAAATTCCTTGCCATAAACAATTATATATGTTGCCATAACTCGAACAATATGCAATTCTTATTGCTAAAAATTTTTTAGATTTTGCTTTGACGATTTTTAGAATTAAATTTGAATTTTTTATTTATTTAAATCAATAAAAACAATTCTGTAGTCATATTTTACAACCTTGTAATTTGTAAATTGGCATATAAACTAGTTTTTAACTTATTTGTCAGCTATTCAAACGAGACTCATTCAAAGACCTTTGTTGTAGTAAACAAAATTAGGTGGCTCAGCATTCATCATAATTATTTTTTGCAGATCTTGTTCCAATTTAGAAAACTGAACATATAAATTTCAATATTTTTAAGGATTTAGAAAAGCATACTTTCATTGGACTTTGTTGTGGAAAAATTGCACAACATAATGGCGTAGAAAAAGTCAAAATAAATCCGCAAATGAGTGTTTGGATAATTGGTGAAATCCATAGCCTCGTATTAAACCAACGTTTCTTCATAAGTTGATTTATAATTATAGGAGTAAGCACTAAATTTTTAAAAAGTTAATCAAAAACAATTACAAAGTACCCATATAAGGAGTAGCCATTAAAACTCGACTAACTACTACTTGTGGCACTGCACGATACGCGGCATTCTTACTATAACCAAGCGAATTGTTGTTTTCATCAAATACTTCCAAGCCTTCAACAAATTCCCTGGATTATAAGAAAACAGTTCCTAATTTATAAAATTTTTTTAATAATTTACTTTTGTCTCATCAATGGACAGTTAATCATATTTGCAATTGCAACAGCAACAAACGGAACAAGTCGACCATAGATTGGAGGCATTTTCTACAGAATGTAAAAATTGTTTCCAATTCATCAGAAATTTCTGATTAAAAATATAAAACCTTGGACATTGCATTCAAACCCAATGCAGCGGTAAGTGCACCACCAGTTGCACAGAAATAGGCTTGAATAAGCTGTTTAGTTCCAACTGAATCACCTGACCGATTTGTGTAATTAGAAACTGCATTAAACGTTTGGTTAAGCCATTGCCAAAAAACAATTGCAGGTGTGGATCTTTAGAAATTAAATAATACGTAAATTTATTAACCTATAAAAACTGAGCAATCCTCCTGTGATAATCATGTTACAAGGCATTTGAGCACTCATACGTCCACAAATAAACATTTTATCACCAGTTGTTGGATGATATGCAGAATCATAAAGATTTTTGGCTGACCATAACTGTCCGATTGTTAAATCAGCAGGGAATTCACCTTTTCTACAAATTAATGATAATTATGTTACTAAAATAATTATATATACTTATAATCTAAAACAACTTTTCGAGAACGTTCCAATGCTTTATTGCTGACAAAAAGATTGAGTGGGTTTACCACTGCGAAGAAATGCCGAGCTCGCCCTTCAAAGGTCGATTGGTCCCATCTTGGCTTCGTTATATTTGGTTTAACGGAAAGATCTTTAACTAATTTGCTATTCACTTCGTAGTTCATACCCGTAATTATTGTTAAATAAATATTAGAATTTTAGTATAAATTATATAAATAAAAATTATCACAAAGTTATGAAAACCCTTAAAAGAAAAATAATTAGAAGTTGCCTTATTTTAATCTGATTAAATGATGTCTTCATGGCACTAATTAAGTAATTAGAAACAATTTCTATATTAAATATAATAAATTTATTACATATATTAATAACATAGGTATAATATATTTATATGTGAAGAATCTTAACCAGTGAGTGGAGATTTTTTTTAAACACTCGAAATGTTTCCACGAATTTTTCAATCTCAAAAAAAAATTTTTTATTTTAACAGAAAAATCAAAATGCCAGAGAGAAGAAAATGTGAAAATTAAAATGATGCAAAATTAGTAAATATTTTAACAGATGATTATCATTGGGTTGTCCAATTGTAATTACTCAAATCTTGTGCTACTCCTGTCCAATTAGGATGTTGACTGGGAAGAATATTGAATTGTAAATTTAATCCTATAAAATATAATTTTACTTAAGCAATATATTTATGTAGATATTTACCTGTTGTAGAAGGAAACGTTGTTTGGTGTGGGTGGCGATTATAACGCTTAAATTTATTTAAATAACAAAATAAAAAGAAATGCTTACATTATTAAAATCATATCTAGCTGTTGAAAGCATATTATAGGTATTTAAATCAGTTTCGGGTGTCACAAGACTATAATAATTATATTTTTTAATAAAATATTTATATTTTTTAACTCACTAAGAATCAATATAATTATTGTTTGCCATTGTCTGTTGTGTATTATTAGATGATTGGAGAAATCCTCCTTGTGTTGGCATTGATCCAGAACCTCCACTTCTTGTTGTTCCTTGATGATCAATAAATGGTTGAAATGATGAATAAATATTTGTAGAATTATTATTTCTATTATTTGTTCTATTTGTTGTTGAACTTTCTTGACTGCCCAATTGATGAAGATTTGAAGTAGACTCAGAAATATTATTAATATTTGTTGACTGACCTGAATTGGATAAAATAGAAAAATTACTGATTTTTTAATTAATTAAACAAATTATTCTCAAAATTTTAAAGAAAATATTTTTGTATAAAAATTAACCATTTAGACTAGCTGCCATTAAAATAGCAGAGGCGGTGCATGCTGTTGAAGCAGATGGAGAGTTTGAAGTAATTTTTAAATCAACTTTTTGTTCAAATTGTTGCTGTCCACCAATGTCTGTGGTATTATTAGCAGATGGACCACTTGAAGATGTTGAAACCATTGAATTTGGAGTACCAGCCAAAGCCATTAAATGATCATTGGTAACACAATTATTTTTTATTTTTTGATGTTGAATGCCTTGTTTAATCATTTTTTCTTCTCGACGGAATTTTGCTCTTCTGTTGCTGAACCATACCTAAATATAAATAATTTAAAAATAATCACATCTCTTAATAAAAAATGACTAATTGTAAGATATTAGTTCCTTTTCTTCTCATTTATTTAATAAATACCTGAACTCTTGCTTCTGGCAAATGGATTTTATGAGCCAAAGTCTCTCGAACATAAACATCTGGATAATGACCATTTTCAAATTCTTTTAATTAAAAAATTTTTAAAAAGATTTTTTTTATTAAAATAAATTAAAAGAATTTTCTCAAATATTTATTAAAATTAATAAATTATTACCCTTTTCTAAACTTTCAATTTGTTCTTGTGTAAAAGAAGTTCTATTTCTTTGTAATTTTCTTTTTAAAAGCATTCGATCAACAGAATTTTTAGAATCATTATTATTTCCATTATTTGAGCAATTTCCATAAGATGGTTGAATAGATGGATCACTTGGTGGTTTTTGATCTTCTTCAGTTGTTGAAGGATCTAAAAATTAATTTTTTAAATTTAAATAATAATTAATTTAAAGAATTATTATTTTGTTAAATAAAGTTTTTAAAACAATTATATTTATAATTTTATTAAATAATATTTAAATAAAAGAATATAATTAATTAATTAATTAAGAGAATAATAATATATAATAAATCATTATTTTTAAAAATGTTTAATTAATTAAATATATCTCAAAATATATAAAATTAATCTATCATTGTAATTATGTACATAATAAATTTTCGTCCTTGTCTTTCTATTTTCGCGCTTTTTTTAATTTGTTTTTATCTCCTTTAACGATCACTTTCTGTCTATTAAATAATATATCTTTTCTTTATTTAACTAATATATTAGTGAAAAAGAAAGATTTAATCCAATTTATATTAAACGATTAAAAATGATAGATTTTAAAAATTAAAGAAAGAAAAAGTAAAAACTACTTTTGCATTATTTGTATGCACATTTATTTATTAACTAAATAGTGCCACTCATAAGAGTAAATCTCAAAGAATAAAGCTAATTTTGTGGAAGAACCAACCGACCATGAGCTCAAAAATGGAGAAGTAATAAAACACTTCCAATAGATCAAAGCTTTTACGAAATGGTAAGTTAACTTGCTAAAAGACTGTGGAGGTCAGTATAACCCATGGCCGGTAGGTCTTTGCACAAACTTAGCTCTATTCTTTGAGATTTACTCTCATGAGCGGCACTATTTAGTTAAATATTCGTACAGATAATGCAAAGGATATCTTTAAAATTAAGGAAAAGATTAAATTATAACTCTCAATTTTACCAAAAAATAATTAATTAGTTAATTTATTAACCAATTTTAATTTCTTCCCCAATAAGTTGATGTTTCCGTTTTGATATTTTTTGTTGATTATTTAAATTATTATCTCCAAGTAAAGAAATACAAAAATTATTTCCTTCATCATCTTCATCTTCTCCAATTAATAATTGTGATGAAAGAAATGATGAAAATTCTTTTTTTTCAATTTTTGTAGGTGAAGGTATAATAAAAGAATTATTATTACTACTAGATTGTTGTATTTGTGAAAGTGGTGGTGGTGATTGAGGAATATTATTATTATTATTATCATTAATAATAATATTTTGTTGTTGTTGTTGTTCTCCTCCAATCATCATTAAATTAATAGGTGGAGAAAATCCAATAAAAGGATCAACAAAAGAATTAAATGTTAATAAATTATTATTATTATTTTGTAATTCAAATTGTTGAAGATTTAAATTATTTGAACAATTATTATTATTATTATTATTAATTTGTTGTGAATCCATAAGAGAAGGAGGTCTACTAGATGGAGGAGGTGTTTGTTGTTGTGACATTTTATTTAAAATTTATAATTAAATATTTATTTTTATAATTTTATTTAAATTAATTATTTACTATTATTCTTTAATATTTTTTTAAATATTTAATAAAAAATAGATTGGTACTTAATTAAATTATTTAAAATAATTCTATTAAATTAAATTAATCAAAATATCGCAGAAAAAATTGCTGATTAAATTAAAAGCAAAAATTTGTTGTCCGTCCCTTCCGGAGGACCTCATGTGCAATTTTAGAATAAAAAGCAGTAATTGTTTTAATTATTTATTGCTCGCAGCTTTAATTAATCATTTTAATTTTCTTTTTATTTAATTTAATTATTTATTTGGGAGGGTAAAGAAAAATTCCTACAAAAGGCAACCAAAAAATATAAATTTTTATCATTTTTATTTTATTATTATTTTTTGTAAAAAAATATTTTTCTATATAATTAATATTAAATAATTAAAATATTATAAATTCTAATTTAAGTATTACCTAATTATATAAAAATAATAATTTAATTAAATAATAAATATTAGAGTACCTATATATTTAATTATTTATTTAGAAAATAATGGCTGATTTGTTAAATTAATTTTCTTTTTTAAAATTAGTAACTTCAATACCAATAAAAAAATAAAATTATTTAAAATAACAAATTAACTTGATTAAATAGACAAATTAAATATTTAAAAAAAATAAATATATTCGCGTGATCTTCTATTTTTTTATTTTAATTTATTTATTTATATATTTACAGTAACCAATTTCTGCCAACTGCCGCCCCTTCATTTTAAATAGAGAGAGAAGAAAAAGACAGCTTTTTTAAAACTGATTGCGGTTTTTAATTTTATTTATTTTAAAAAAATATAAAATAAATAAATTAATTAATTAATTACGCATCAATAACTTTAATTAAAACAAAAAATATATTTATAAACATCTAAAAATATTTATTTATTTTTTTGTTGCCGTGATTGCTATGATCAGTCATCCAAAGGAAATGATTAAAAATAAAAAAAGAAAAAATCTTTGATTAAAATGAACATAGCGGAAATACCCCCAACATTTCTTCACTTTTCTCTTTTTTCTCTCTATTATTTTTACGAAGAAACGCGCAGTTTTAGTGGTTTTTGCGTATTTTTGGCATGTAAAAAATAAAATAAAAAATAAATAGAGCACGCGATTATATTTTTCTTTAGTTAAAAAATATTTTTACGCTTGATTGGACTGATAATGAAATTAAAATCAAATGAAAAGAAAAAAAGTTTTTTTTAATAAATAAATTACAAAACTAAAGAAGAAAAATATTTTAATAAAATATTTAGAACCAAATATTTTATTTGTTAAATTTTTGAAATAATAATTATGAACTTTAAAAAATTAGAAAATAATAATTTAATATTTTAATTTAATAATTTTAATAAATTAAAGAGAAATTAAATTTTAAAAAATAAATTTGTTGAATTATTTATTTAAATAAGTTAAAAAATGTAAATAAATAGAATCAAAAAAAAAGTTTTATTATATTCAGAATTTAAATTATTAAATAATATTAACAAACAAATAAATAGAACGGAATAAATAAAAAAAAAAATAATAACAATAATAACTGTCAATGACACCTGCTACCTATAAAATGACCCTGAAGAGGAATAAATAAATAAATATACTTGAAGAATATATCCTTTTTTAATATAAAATATTTTTTATTAAATTGAAGACCTCCAGCAGAGTAAAATAAAAGAAAAAATATTTATTTTGAAAATAATCAAACAAATTTAAAAAATAAATTTAAAAAAGTGAGATGAATATTCATAAAAAAGGTTAAAAGAATTAATCAATTAAATAAATAAATATATAATATTTTATTATAATTATTTTAAAAAAATTGTTTTAATTTTATAAAAAATATAATTAATTAATTTACCTATAATAAATGTTTGTTTTTCTTCTTCTTTTCGATTATTATTATTTGTTTGTTGTGAAATAATATTAAAAGAATTAGCTTGACCAACTGATGTTAATTCTTCTAAAGTGCCACCAATTGTAGAAGAAGTTGTTGAAATATTTGTTGGAAAATTAAATTGAGCAGCAGCAGCTATTTGTGGATAACACCAAGGATATTGCCAATATCTTTTTATTAATTAATTAAATATAATTAAATATAATTAAATATAATTAAATATAATTAAATATAATTAAATATAATTAAATATAATTAAATATAATTAAATATAATTAAATATAATTAAATATAATTAAATATAATTAAATATAATTAAATATAATTAAATATAATTAAATATAATTAAATATAATTAAATATAATTAAATATAATTAAATATAATTAAATATAATTAAATATAATTAAATATAATTAAATATAATTAAATATAATTAAATATAATTAAATATAATTAAATATAATTAAATATAATTAAATATAATTAAATATAATTAAATATAATTAAATATAATTAAATATAATTAAATATAATTAAATATAATTAAATATAATTAAATATAATTAAATATAATTAAATATAATTAAATATAATTAAATATAATTAAATATAATTAAATATAATTAAATATAATTAAATATAATTAAATATAATTAAATATAATTAAATATAATTAAATATAATTAAATATAATTAAATATAATTAAATATAATTAAATATAATTAAATATAATTAAATATAATTAAATATAATTAAATATAATTAAATATAATTAAATATAATTAAATATAATTAAATATAATTAAATATAATTAAATATAATTAAATATAATTAAATATAATTAAATATAATTAAATATAATTAAATATAATTAAATATAATTAAATATAATTAAATATAATTAAATATAATTAAATATAATTAAATATAATTAAATATAATTAAATATAATTAAATATAATTAAATATAATTAAATATAATTAAATATAATTAAATATAATTAAATATAATTAAATATAATTAAATATAATTAAATATAATTAAATATAATTAAATATAATTAAATATAATTAAATATAATTAAATATAATTAAATATAATTAAATATAATTAAATATAATTAAATATAATTAAATATAATTAAATATAATTAAATATAATTAAATATAATTAAATATAATTAAATATAATTAAATATAATTAAATATAATTAAATATAATTAAATATAATTAAATATAATTAAATATAATTAAATATAATTAAATATAATTAAATATAATTAAATATAATTAAATATAATTAAATATAATTAAATATAATTAAATATAATTAAATATAATTAAATATAATTAAATATAATTAAATATAATTAAATATAATTAAATATAATTAAATATAATTAAATATAATTAAATATAATTAAATATAATTAAATATAATTAAATATAATTAAATATAATTAAATATAATTAAATATAATTAAATATATATTTTTTAATTTATTAAAAACTAGAGGAAATATGTATGGACGTGATAGACTATTGGTTGGACGACTGGAATTTATGTAAATAAAATTTAAAAAAAGAGGGAAGGGAACATCTTCTCTTGTTCCTTTCCCTCTATGAAAAAATAAAAAGTTATTTTTTTATTTCTTAGGTCTCGATTTAATTGGAGGTCCAAATAGGGTAGAAAGCTATGTTGATTCCCCTATTATTGTGAATTAAATTTAATAATAATAATAATAGGTACTTTATATGTGAACGTAACAAATCATTCTGCATAGCCATAGCAGTCATTGCCCCATTTGTTGTCCCATCTAAAAAATTTCCAATACCAGCATTTCCACAATTAACAGAATAATTATTTTGTTGTTGTAATGAAGAATTTTCTTTTTTTGATTGAATACTTCTTAAAACCCTATTTATTGATGAAACCTTTAAATTAATTATTAACCAATTAAAATAAATTTATTATTTAAAAACTAACACTTGGTAATGTTTCTTCTCCACAAACTCTGTCCTGTCTTAAACGATCTCTAATTTCCCAAGCAAAAATAGAAGGTTGAAGTTCTTTATATATCTTTTTTTATTTTTAATTATTTTATAATAAATAAATAAATAAAATTATTACTTTAATTTTATCACAAACTTCTCTTGTAGCTACTCGAGGTTTTGAACTTTAATAAAATTAAATAAATATTTTATAATATTTAAATATTTAAATTATTTATTTAAAAACAAACCCTCCAATTGCTCTTGGCTTAATTGTACCAGATTCATAATAACGAGTTAATATTTTAGAAACACAACTAAAATAATTAAATAAACATTTAATAAATTTATTTATTTAAAATTTACCCATTAGAAACTTGTAATTGTCTTGAAATATCACAAGGACGCATTCCTTCCTTAGCAAAATCAACAATTTTTTGTCTAACATTATCTGGTAAAGGACGACCATTAACAAAAACACCACCAAGTTGATTAACCCCTGTATGACCAGAATCAACTAAAACATTTATTGTTATTTTAAAATAAAATAATTACTCTAATATATTTTTATTTAATTTTTTCTACAAAATATTAAAGAATAAAATTCCATAAATTCCTTTAATGCCAATAAATAAATAAACAATTATAAATAAATAAATAAATTTTTTTATTTTCTTTTAATAATTTCTTAAATTTTCCAAAAATATTTAAATAATTACAGTAATAACAAATCATCAATTTAATAAAAATATTCTTTTTTTCTTCCTTCAAAAACTAATATTTAATAAAATCTCTTAAACGATTACATCGTTTAACACTTTTTCTTTTCTTTTTTTGAATTATTTCACCTTGTCGGCGAAAAGCTTTTTTAGGGAAAATTCTTTTTTTTTTTTGTTAAATGTTTATACGATAAAAAAGTTTTTTAAAAAAATATATAAAACCTTTTTAATAGTATAATAATAATAATTTTATATATCCAAAGTGTGAAAATAAAAGGAGAAAAAAATAAAGAGGAAATAACAACCACCGCTAAATGACAATAATAATAATAATGGTAATAAAATATTATTTTAAAAAATAATAAAAGAAATTATTAAAAATATAAATTTAAAAAATAAGAATAATTTTAAAATTAATATAATATTTAAAAAATATAATTAAAATTTTCATTTTTGGACATATAAAATTAAATACTATTAAAATAAAAATGCTTATCTTTTTTTTTTCACTTTATTTCCCTAAAGATTAGTAAAAATAAAATAATAAAAAATAAGGGAAGAATATATTTTTTAATTTAATTTAAAAAAACCTCTAGAATCAGGTGAATTTTGTTGATTTAAAATACAATTTATATTATTATTTTCTCTTTTAATTAATTCATTAATATTATTATCTGTATTATTATTTTGGTTATGGTAATGATGTTGAAGTAATTGTAATTGTGAAACATTTAAATTATTATTATTATTATTATGTTCATTTGGTAATAATGATAAAGAATGTTGTTGCATTTGATTATTATTATTATTATAAGTATTTATACCTATTTATTTATTTTATTTAAATAAATAATATTTACCAATATCAAAAAAATGTCCAGAATTATCAAAACAACTTAAACGATTATTTGGTTGTTGTTGTTGATGATGAATATCAATATTTAAACTAAAATGACTTAAAGAATTATTTGAAACTGTTCCAGCTAATGCAGCTAATGGATGAATATAAGAAGAAGAAGAAGAAGAATTTAATGAAGATTGTGGATAATATTTTGATAAATAATTATTTTGTTGACCAAAAGAAGAAGATATTTGTTGTTGAGAAGATATTAATGGATTATTAAATAAAGAAGATTGTTTTATTTGTTGTTGATTATTATGAGAACTACAAATAATATTACTAGTAGAAGTAACTTTTCCTTTAAAAATATTAAAATAAATAAATAATTATTTAATTTTTTTTTAAATTTAAACTAAATATCTCTCCTTTTATTAAATAATTATTTTTATTTATTTATTATTCCCTTTTATTCCAATATATTTTATTTAAAAAATATATATTTTATTTTCTTTCATTTCTTGTCAATTTAATAATTCCAATTTTTTTTTATTTTTCAGCTTTTTCTTTCTTTCTCTTTTTTTCTTGACAACTAATAATAAGTAAAAGCCTTAACAAAACTTTTCTTTTATTATTGTCTCTTCTAAAAAAAGCCAATATTATATAAAGATGGATTAACTTATTTTTTCTTAAAATTTTTTTTCATTTTTTAATTAATTATTTATTAATACCAAATATATTTTTTAATTTTATTTTTAAAAATATTATTAATATTTAAATAATATTTAAAGTAACCTCCCCTCCCTTTTAATTCTTTTCTCAATCAATTAAAAAATTATTTTATTTTATTCACTTATAATATATTTACTCAATTAAATCATTTTTTAAAAATACAATTTTTAGAATGAATTAGAACTGTCCAAGCGAATATAGAGAAAAAGAGAGAAAGAGCATTAAATATGCCGATTATCACCAATTGGGGTAGAATAAATAAATAACAATTAAATTAAATTTAAGGAAGACGAGAAGGTTAAGAAGATGATGCCGGATGGGGACAAATTCAAAAAAAAGAAAGGGGAAAACGCGTCGGAAGTAAAACATTCACGCGGAAAAGGGGAAGAAATCATTCCGGCAGATTGGAAGCAGAAAAGAGGCTTAAAATAAATATTTTTGAAGTAAAAATTAAGGAGGAGGCCAACCGACTAAAAGACAAATTTTGCGCCTGATTAATCATTTTTAGAAAGGACACGTTATTTTTTCAGTTTTTCTTGGTTGAAAGCACCAATCCGCCCCGGTAGGCCAGTCAAGGGTTAGCAGATTTAAAGGAAGTTAAAAGAAAGAAAAGAGGATAAAACAACAAATATATAAATAATATATTTTTAATTTTTTAATAAAAAAGAAGAGTTTTATATAAAAAAGACAAAATATTGGGACTTTTTTTTGAGGATGATGGCTGGTTGGTTGGTTGATATTTTATTGAGAAAAAAAGAGAAAGACGTCAACACAGAGAGAGCATCAACAGCCGACCGTTCATTTAGGTGGAATGGCTCGTAAAATTGTTAGGCGAAGCAAATATAGGCGGACATAGTAGAGAATAGAAGGCGGGCATTAAAAATAAGAGAAGAGAATTGTAGCCTTTTGATAATTGAAAAAAAAAGAGAAGAACAACTCTTGTAAAGACAGACAAAAAAGAGAAAGAAAGAGAAGAATAAACTTTAAAAAAAAAAAGATAAAAATAAAATTATTTTCAATCTTTTTTCTGCTTCAATTACGGTCTTTTTCATTTTCCTTCCTTAGAGGTTTGTTTCTTTTCTTTCCCGCCTTTTTCTTTAACATTTATTCTTTTCTATATCCTCTAAATAACTTCCTTTAATGACCTAGTTTGTCCAAAACAATAAAACTAGTAGTAAATATATTTATTTTATTTTATTTTAGCCAAACTAAAATTTAACCCAAAAATTTAAAAAAAAATAAATTAAATTTATTTTCAAGAAATATAAATTTCTTATTCACATTTTTATATTTTTTATAAATAAATAAAAAAGAAATAAATATTTTTTATTAAATATTTAAATTTTATATTTTAATTATTTAAATTTTTTTCAATTATTTCCATAAATTAATGCAACAAAACAATTTTATTTTAAAAACAATTCCCTAAAGAAGAAGAGAATATATTAATTACAGTATTAAAATAAACACTTGACTATTTCTTCCACTTATTATTTTTTAAAAAAAGAATTGAGTCTCTTTTCCAGAAAATCATCTTCTAAGCCTCTTCAAAATATCCTCTTTTATTTTATAGGAAAAATAATTTTTGAAAATGAATATAAATAAAATATTTAAATTTTGATCAAAATTAGGGAAATCCTTCGGAATTGTGGTCCCTTCGAAGAAAAAATCTAAAAATTTTAGAAACTTGTTTTAGGGGTAATTTGTGGCGGAGATCACGAATCTGAACTCAGATTTTGTTTAACACTTGATTTTATCAATGATTTTTAGTTAATCATGTGGATGATTTACGATTTTTAATCGCTTGTAATTCGGTCCGTATTCATTTCTATAAAACATAAGTGGTACTATCCGATTCAGCTCAATGAGACGAATCGAATAGATGTCTTTTTTCCGCTGAAAAATTATTTTTTCAAAAAATCAAGTACTTGATTAAAAATCATAGATAAAATCAAGTGATAGACAAAATCTGACCTCAGATTCGTGATCAGCGTCCCAAATTACTCCAAGAAACATGTTTTCAGAATTATTTAATTTTTTTCGATGGGACCACAATTCCGAAGGATTGCCAAAATTAGTTAAAAAAGAAGAAGAAGAAAAACCACCAATTTCTTTTTTATTTTAATTTTATTTAAAAATAAATAAATGCCAAAAATATATTATTTAAGTCATATAATAATGAAACACTAAATTAATAATAAAAGAATAATATATATATATAAATAAATAATAATTAAAAATTGAGAAGAAGAAAAGGTTCTTTTTTTTTTTGTTTTTAATTGTGTGAAGAGGTTTAAAAAAATAAAAGAATGGACACCTGCATGTGTGAATTTTTTTCTTATTTTAATATTTGAATTCAGTTAATAAATTGCCGCTTTTTAATAAATAATTTAAAATTAAATATTTTTTCTTTCTTTAATATTTAAATAATATTTTCTTTAAAATTCCTTCCGTTTCTCATTTAAAGTTTTCTAAATATTTTTATTTATTTATTTTTTTTAAATTTATTTAACAAATAAAATATATAAATATTCCGGTTTCTCTTAAAATTAATGTTTTTTATGTGTTTTTATTTTTTTAAATTTATTATTTTAATAGCCCTCACATATTTTTAATAGTAAAAGAAAAGATAGAGTTTACCCTCTTCTTTTTATTTTCAAATGATTGACATTTAAAATATTTATTTATTTTTTTATTTAAATTGTTTTTTATTTTAAATTTAAGAAAAAATATATATATGTTAATTAATTAATTTTAAATTAAAAATTAATTTAAAATAATAATTCTTTATTTATTTTTAATAAAAATAATAATTAATTAATTAACTCTTTTCTTTTATTAACTCTCTACTACAGTACCTAGTAATTCACTAATGATTGAAAAAGAAATAATTCACCCAATCAGAGAAAAATAAAAAAATAATTATTATTTATTAATTCTCTTTAATTTAATTAATTAATTAATTAAATAAAATAAAATAATTTATTTATTAAAATATTATTATTTTTTCTTTAAATTATTAGTAAAAGGCAATGACGAAAGAAATAATAAAAATATTTTTTTAAATACCTATTTGTCTTAACAATTAAATAATACAAAAAATATTATAAAAAATATTTATTTGTTTTAAACTTTTATTTTTTAATTAATTCTTTAAGAAAATAAAATAGAATTTATATTTTTATAATTAAAAAATAATATTAGCATTTTAAAATATTATTTTGATGACAATTTAATTAATAATATTTATGAGAAAAAGATTAAGAAAATTAAAAAAAATAAAGTTTTGATTGATATATGTATAAGTATTTAAAATATTTATGTTTAAGTGCCAAAATGCCAAAATAAATAAGAGAGAGAGAAGAGATTAAAAAAAAAAATTATTTTTTAGGTAAAATTAAGAAAAAGATATATTTAGAACAACAACAACAACAAAAAAAACAAAAATAAAAAAATCTAAGAAGGAAAAAAAGATTTTATCGAATTTTTCACTGACCGGAAGTGAGGACATTCCACACAACGAAAGAGGAAAAATATTTAAAATTTATATAAGGAATATTAAATTATTTAATAAATTAAATATTAAAATAAATAAACAAAGTTTGAGTTAATAAAATTTATTTAAAAATTAAAATTAATGTTTAAATAAAAATGAAAATTACTACAAAATATTAAAGATAAAAATTGTTGGAAAATTAATTATAATTTAAATAATTAAATTTTCTGTAAATTTTTAGCAAAAATATCAGAGAAGTAATTAATTAATTAATTAATTATTTATTTATTTATTTTAAATTAAAAAATATTAAATTGTTTTTTTTAATAATTTTAAATAATTAATATTTTAAATAAAATTTATTTTTTAATATTTTCGCTTCAATTACCACAAATATTTAAATTGATTGGATCTCTAAATTGATAATAAAATGTTTTGAAGGACAAAAAAAGTTAATTTTTTAGTTAATGCGCAACAAGTTACCTCTCCTTACCTCTTCCCTTCTTATTTTCTCTTCTTCTTTTTTTCCCAAAACCATCGTAATTTAGTAAAATTCTCTTAGTTTGATGAGTAGAAAACAAGTTAAAAAAATATGCTTAAAATGAGGAGCGATAGAAAATTGAAAAAAATCAACAACACACAACAAACACACCAATCAACTCATCAAATTAATAAATAATAAATAAATAATAAATAAATAATAAATAATAATATGTCAATCAAAATAAATGGAGACAAATGAGCATATATTCGCGGGAATGAAAAGAGAGAGAGAGGAAAAATTAATTATTTATAAATTAATTTAAAATTAATTAATTATTTTATTTTATTTTTAATTTAAATATTTTTATTTAAATATTTGAATTATATGAGTTGGGGTCACTTCAGTACCGCCAGTTCAGTTCTAGTACAAACGGAGCCATTTCATTACCAAAATGTTTTTGTAGTGAGCAAGTGGTTTTTTCTTCACTTTAATCTTCTTTCTTCATTTTTCATAACTTAGGTATTTTACTTGGTTTATTATATTTATTTATATGGTTCATCAAGAAAATACTTAAATTTTGGAAAAACACTGGTACTGAAATGGCCCGTTTCGGAATTATATATATTAATTTAAATATATTTAATTTTACTTATAATAAAAATAATTTATTTATTAAAGATTTGTTTAAATTTATTTATTTAAATTTTTAAATAATATTTAAATAAATTCTCTCATGAAAAAAAATTGAAATTTTTAGATTTTAAAATTATTTAAATAATAATTTGGAACAAATCTATATTTTGTTAATTAAATATTTAATAAATAATAATTTATTTATTAACTTGTGCTAATTTGAATGCGCAATAACCTTTATATTATTTTAATACATGAAATATATTTTAAAAAATATGCCGACATTAAAAATAAAATTATTTTTCTTTTTTGCCGTATGCTTGCTGTTATTTAAAAAAGAAGAGAAGATTAGTGTTTGTTAATCGGACATTCTTTTTTTTTAATTATTATTATTTTATTTTACAACACATTGTTGCCTTTATTCTTCTGTAGGGATTGATCCTTTCTTTCTTTTTTTCTCATATCAACGAGAATATTTAAAAAATGACAGACTAATTGGTTACCGGAAATAATACAAAAAGAAGAAATGACGGCAACAGAAAATAATAAAAAATAAAAAAAGTAAATCTACAGAGAAAAGAATATATTTTAGTTAATCCCGAATAAAAAAAGAATATAATATATCTTTAGAACATATGTACATAATTATAGCTATATAAATTAAATATTATATTTTTAACTGAGAAAATATATTATATTTTAATTAATTAATTAATTTAAATATTAGGTATATGTTTTATTAGAAATAAAAATATTATTTTATTTTTTTAATTAATTTATTATCCAAAAATAATAATAATATAATTATTATATTAATCCAGAAAAAAAGTTCGAGAAAAATAAAAGGACATATAATTTTATTAAAGGTTTTTCACCGCCACCGATGATCAGAATTAAAAATAACAAAAGAAAGAAATATGAGAGAATTACTTATATATGATAATATAATAATATAATAATAATATAATAATAATATAATAATAATATAATAATAATTATTATTATATTAAAAAAAGAATTCTTTGATCATTTTTCATTTTTTGTCAATTTATGCGCGAATAATTAAAGCAAAAAAGGAGAAATTTGAAAACAAAATTTAAAATAAACTTTAAAAGGAAAAAAGAATTGAGAATAATAAATGGTTATTATATAAATAAATATATTTATTTAATTAATTAATTATTAAAAATAAATTTTTAATAAATAAATAATTACTAAAATTAAAAGTCAACTAAAAAAGGAAAAAATATTTTAAAAAAGAAAGTCTAATTTTTTAAATAATTTATTAATAAAATTTTGTTACTTTTAATTGGAAAAAATCCAATAATTTATTAATATTTTTATTAAAAAATAAAAATTAATCTACCCACCTTGTAACATCAGTCTAATTATTTAATTTTATTAAATTTTAATTTTATTTTAATAAATCTTCTTTTTATTAAAATTAATAATTATTTAAATATAATATTAAAAATAATTCTAAGATTAAATAAAATCTAAAAAAAAAGAATAAATTAGAATAAAGGTATTTTATTTAAATGAAAATATTTTTTAAATTATGTGATTTTATAATAATTCAAAAATTACTTATATATTCTAATTAAAGAAAAAATTTGGAAAAAAATAAAAAAAATATTATTAGTAATATTTAATTATTAAAATTATTTGTTCTACCAACATACCTCAATTCTTTATTTTCCTCAAGAAGCAATTTGTTGGGCGGAGGAAGGAAAAGATTACCTACAGTAAGTCAAAATAAAACAAAATCCATCAACAACAAAAAAAGACTTTTCTCTCTTGAAATCCATAAAATAAACAAACAATGAAAAAGGAAATAGACAAAATATTTATTGAGAGAAATTTATGGCCAAATTTTTATTCTGTAAATTGTTTAATAGAGTATTTAATTAAATAAACTTTATTTAAACAAAATGAATATAATTATAAATTATATTATTAATTAATTAATAGATACTTATTTAATATAAAACAATTAAAAATATTTTTTATAAAATTTTATTAAATATTTTAATTGAAAATTAAATAATTTTTAAATATAAATATATGTATTAGATACTCTAATGACAATTTTTAGTTTCTCCCTTATAATTTCCATTAAGCACTCTATGCACCTGGATTCTTTGGGTCCGCGTTAAAAAAAAAAGGTATTCGCGAGCATTAAAAGGACTACAACAGAATGTTGGAGTTTGTCCTGAGTGGATTATATGTGTGTTTTACGCTTCACAAGATTTACTATATTTTATCTCTAATTCCACTCTCGGATGACAGCAAAATAATAAGAACAAAGCATGTCCTTCTGTTTGACATTTAGAAATTGACGGGGAATAAAGGTATGTGCATGTGCACTTTGTTCATCCACAAAATGACAAAATTACTCTGACCACCCACCATATCCAATGAAATGCAAAATAATCCATTAAGTAAATTAAAGGTAAAGAATTATTTTACAAAATTTTTATTTAAATTTAAAAAACCAAAATAATTAATATTTTTATTCAAAATTTTAAAACAAATTATTTCTAACTTCTTTATTTAATTATTTAAAAAAGATAAAATTGTCATTGTAAACAATAATAAAAATATTATTAAACTTTAATAAATAATAATAATAAAGCATAAATTTAAAATAAAAACTTAAAATATAAGTAAGTGAAAATAATCCATTGGATTATAATTATTGAAAATATTTATAATAAATAAAATTATCCAATTACTCATATTAATATTTAAATTCAAATGATCATCTAAAGGAAAATAAATTAAACAAAATATAAAAAAAATGTTCTAAATTTCAGATTCAAAAAATGGCAATTTATTATATAATTTAACATTTTTGTTTCATTTTTTCTAACAAAATATCAAAAGAAACGTTGTACAGGTGGAGCTACTGGAGAAAAGGGACGAGATCTCTTTGCAGCCATAGATGTATTATTATTATATGGATCGTAGAGGGACAAAAATTCAGAAACATTTCGAGCAGCAGAGGAGGTAGAAGAATTAGAAAATAATTGTTCTCCTCCAAGATTATTTAACAAAGTTGAAGAATTAGATTGATAACGATCAATTCCACGAGATCCAGAAGCAAAGGGACCACTCGAATCAAATTGAGAAAAAGAGCTCTAATAAAAAGATAAAATAAAAAATAAAGAATTGAAATTAGAATTTAATAATATAATTATAAAATGGTAAATACCTGAACGGGTGATAAAGAATAAAAATTTTGAGTCGAACGTAATTCTGTTTCAAACGATCGATCGTCTAAAATAGTGCCACCACGTACAAACGGAATGTTAAAATCAGATGTGTGTTCGTCATACATCGGAAAAAATTAAAATAAATAATGCTTATTTTTTATAATTTTTTGTTGGAAAATATTGAATCAAAAATTTAGTTAACCAGGTGAGATAATAATAGAAATTTTACCAAATCATTAAGTTGTTGTTCACGTTGACTCTTTTCGGTATTTTGTAAATTTATTTTCCACAAATCTAACATTCTGTGATTTTTATCATCAAAAACCATTGAACGCTTTCCAAGTAAAGAATTATTCGAAAGAGATGAAGATAAATATTGCTGTTGACTTCTGTTGTCTAAATGTGAAAAATTGTCACTTTGTTGCTGTTGACGTAAAGAGTTAATCATATCGCTTTCTCTATTGTATAAATCGGTTGAGGAAACTATTCGTGGAGTCCAACCTGGCAGTACTCCAGGCGTGGTGCGAACAACAGGACGAGTCGAATACTGAATTATAAAATTAAATTACTTAAATATTTTAACTCTTTTTTAAGTTCTAACCGACTGATATGCCCTATATCCACTCAATTGTTTTCCACGTCTAAATGAAGGTCCAGCTGAGCGCGGTCGATGGACTGGTATTTGTTCCAAAGTTGATTTATGATGAGTAGAACTTTTGAAATTTCTTGAAGATTTCGAAAATGGTCGACTAACACGGCTAACGCCATTTGAGCGTATAAGTTTCCCCTCCATGTCTTCTTGCTCTTGTTTATCCATAGCTAATTTTAGGGCTCTCTCTATTGCTTGTTGTTTCCTCTCAACAAATTCTTTAGTTGGAAGTAATGAATTAAACTAAAAGAACATATCAGAAAAAGCTTTAGAGGGATAAACCTTAAAAATGACTTACGTTACGATGCATAATTCGAAGCCATTCACGAAATTCTTGCTCCTCAATTTTAAACTGACTTGCTGTTTTAAAAAGATTGTTTATTGTAATAGTTCCAAAGGAGTTGAAATGTAAAACCAATTCTTTCTTTTTTTCTTCATTTGTATTATTATTATTTGATATATCATCATTATCTTTTTCCTCTTTTATTTCCATCAATTCAACGCGTTTGACTTGGTCAATCTAAAATTTATAAACAATTAAATAAAGGTGTAAACATAATTTTACTATAAAAGCCCCCATAAGTCACAGACTACAAATGGACAAACAAACAATTTCCTCCATCGCATCAAGTTTTATATATAGGATTTAATTAGGAAATAATTTAGTTAAAAAATGACAATCAAATTATGTATTTTTATATCTCATCCTATTAGCAAAAGAGTAAGAAATATTCAAATAATTAAAAAGAAAAACACAAACTCGAAATTGCTTAGTAGGTCCAATTTTCATACGAACAAAACAACCATTCATTGTACTATCCAAAAATTCAATTTGATCATAAAGTATAGAAAGCTTTTTTAAACGTTGATGAGTTAACAGACAACCATCTAAATCACTTGCTGTTTGCACTGGCATCTTTTTTTGTTTTTCATTAAGTGAACTTGCATCCTTTTCATTGACCATCACTTCTGCTTCAGTTAAAGTTAATTGAAGTAAAGCAGCTTTATTGGAGATTTGATCCAAAGTTGGAATTTCTTCATTCTACAAAAAAAAAGTAATTTAAATAATTATAAATTACCCAAAAATTCATGTCTTCAATCCAAACTCTAAATCCTTCTTCGGTAACAATGGAAAAGTCATCTCGGAGCCAATTCAAATTGTATTTTCCATAGTAAGGAAGTACAATTTGAAAATCAACAAAACCAATATTTCGAAGTTTATAATTTTTTTCACTTCGAACACAATTCATAATAGGGCAAATATGATATTGACAATTTGACGGCTAGAAATTTGAAATTTTGATTCAAATAATTTTAAATGTTTACTTTATCTCTTCGAATAGCCTGAATACAAACAAAACATCCTTTGACTGTGGAACGAAAACGCTCAAAATCCATCTTAGCTAAATTTCGAAGTGTATCAATACCAAGCGTAATTTTTTCTAAAGATAAATATTTACAAATAGAAAATAAAATAACCTAAATTTCCTTTTTTAATTTTGATTTTACTGGGCGAAATTGGAATCTTGTTCTGACGCACAGGATTTTCCTTTATTTTTTGCAAGGTTGAAAATAAATCCGTCTCCTTTTGCTTAATAAATTCAATAGCTGGAAGTATACCATCCTAAAAATATTTTTTTAATTTATTGAATAATTTAAAAATATACTTTGGCCTCAACATAAGCGAACCAGCGACGAATATCGGTATCATTGACCTCCTCATCGAAAATATTTTCGATTTCAAAATCACCAAAATTAACAAGTCTAAAACGTCTATTAAACCAAAAATGTTGAAAACTCATAGGCTCAAAAACATTTTCAATTTGATCAAACTGAAAAAAATTTTATACTATCAAATTTTTTAATATTTTTACAAAAAGCAAATCCTTGAATTGTTCTGCAATCCCTGGTACATGCACTCGAACAAAACAACCAATCACAGCCTTATGGAAAGAGTCAGTTGCTGCCTCGCTAAGAACATTCAATCTAGTTTTTGTCAAAACTATTTTCTTCAGTTCCTCAGTCATATTAAATCTTTCAGCCTCAATGACATTAGCTTCTGATGTTGTCTCCAGAGAATAAATTTCATTGTCAATAGCAATATCTTGGTGACTCAGTGTATCGATACTTTCTTGCCCGGTGGTATCACAAGACTAGATTAAATAAATTTACCAATGATTAAGAGGTTGGTTTTTAGGTGGTAAAACCCTTGAAATAGTGATTGAATATAATTAAAAGATAGTTTAAATTATTTTAAAATGATTTAAACCTCATCTATTAAATCAACCGGCTGATTCTTTCCTTCATCATCAGATAAGTCAATTATCTCAGTTTTAATCTGTGGAGTTTTAATCTGTCGCACTTTATTTTTACGAGCTGGATTTCCATTAGACTCATTCTTTTTGTCAACATCGGATAACACAAAGACTGGAGGCCCAAACATTTCGTCAAACCATTCATTCGGTGGAAGGCTGAAACAGATTGCATTTAAAAAAATAAACATAAAAAAACCTGACATCAATTACCCCATCAGCTCCTAAATTTGTTCTCAAATCATTAGAAGTATTGTTCTCTAATTGTCCAGAAATCATTTTAACACTGAAAAGATTAAATATTTTCCTTATTTATAAGTCTCTTAAAGTATTTAAAACTCATTAGATGCATGCTTACATAACCAAATTCAAATACCATTGTCATTAAACTTCAAAAATGAAAGTGATAAAATAACTTATGGAAATAAAATTATGATTAAACAATATTTATAATAATAAAATCAAGTGTTTATAAGAGTTAATTGTGTGAGAAATATACTAGAGTTAATTTAATTTTTAATTCGTTGTTGCTTATCCAATATGAGCGAGACAGCCTCAAAAAGATCATCAACAATTAGTTCTGGAGTGATAGTGGGATGCTTCTCCCATTCTGCTCTAAAATAAAATCAATCAATTAATAATTAGTTTAAATTTGTTTTATGTAATTAGCTTAAAATCATGCTTTTAATTTTCCAAAGTGTACATGCGTTTAAGTTTTTTTATTATTAATGTTAATATTATATAAAAAATAACCTCCATTTTCCCGTCCGAACTTGAATCGCCCTAATCCCAACTTTTTGAGCTCCATCAACATCACCGGAGATGTCATCACCTATCATGACAACCTGCAAAAATTATTTAAAAGAATTATCTTTTCAGATACCTGTTCTTTGGTTAAACCAAGATCATCAACTGCAGACATAAAAAAAGCTTCTTCGGGTTTTCCAAATACAAGATGCTCACAACATCTACCTGCATCTTCAACAGCAAATTTTAGAGCTGCAGCATAAGCCCCTGTATCTAAACATGGACCTTGGTCTGCTCGATGATAAAATTTTCCATTCCCTAACGAAATCAAAAGTGGATTCGAGGAAGCATGCAAAACACGGAATGCCTTGTTCATATTCATAAAATCCAAGTCTGATTCTGCATCAGCAAGAACAACACAATGACGGCCATTCGATATGTCAGAAGAGCTAATGCAGGCAGAAAATTCAGGCAAAACATCTAAAAAAATTTCCAAAATTACAAAAATTTAGAGAACAAATTTTGGTACTTCTCCAGTTCTTGTCCCCTTTTTTCCTTTATTTTATTTTCCTTTTTTCCCAAATTTTCCGTTTTTGTCGTTTTTGCTTCTGACAAGTTAGGATGATTAAAAAAATTTTTTAAATCAATACACAAGGATAAAAAATGAAACATGGTTCCAAAAATTGAAAAATACATTTGAAATATCACCAAAGCGTTTCCGTCATAAAAACTCGGGTAAATAAGTATGGTAAGTGTTATAATTGTTGCCGGCTTGCGGACTTTCATAATATTGATAAAAATGAAAATATGACGCTTCAGTTTTTAGAATTATTATATACCAAAAATTAATCAACTAACTTGCCAGAAGCAAAAACAGGGAAAATTTGTGAAATAATGGGAGTTAAAAAAAAGAAAAAAGGAGGGACAAGAATCGAAAAATTACCCAAATTTTTTTTTGAATAACTATAAAAAATATATTAACTGTTATGAACAAGCAGATGAGCTGCCAATCCATGCTTTGCGACATATGTTGCGGCAATAGGTGCAGGTGTAAAAATATGCTCAGGTTGAATAGTATGAAATCCAAGTTTTTGAAGCATCTTACATATTCCTTCACGTGTAGATGTACTTTCATTACTCACAAAGCGAACCTTGGATTCATTATACAGTCTAACAATAAGATAAAAGAAAATAAATTGATATATACGCAGTAGTGTACCGAGAAACATGTCTCCAAACATCTAGAACCCTATAGGAGGGCCGAAATAACCTAATCTACAAATTATTTTTCGCTCCAAAAATCAGCTCGACCCTTCTGACCTTTAAATTTCAGGGGCTTATACATATCTCGGTTTGGATACATTTCTGCATCATGAGGGTACTACCGGACCAAGATTTTTTAAGAGCGTACATCTTAGTAAATAAATATAGATATATCATTATATACATAGAAAATAAGTAAAAAATGCCTGTTAACAGCTTCAATGGATCCATTGATGGAACTCCCGCCGCTATTATATAAAACACCTGTGATATCAACTAAAAATCCTTGAATAGATTCGTATAAGTTTCCTTCGACCATAAATATTAGCGTAAACAATAAATTGAAATATAAAAAATTTGTTGAGCTTTCAAAATTTGTTTTGCGAAAAAAGTAATGAGAAATATAAAAGATTGGCAGGATTACGGATTTCCAATAAAATCCTGTCGGATTGACCTGATTTTTAAATCCAATCCAGTTACGCGGTGGGACTATTCCGTGCCGCCGTTTCCATGCCACCGATATCGTGCCTCTTAAAGAAGAGAATGTCATTTATAAAATATTATCGTCATAATAAATCCTCATCATTCACCTCCTCATTGTGGATTAAACGTTCTATCGATTTAAATTCTTAACACCAGCTTCTCATATAAGGAACATTGTAAAATATTTTCTTTTGGATTTAAATCCTTAAACGAATTAATTCTTAAAATCTGATATCATCTTAATGAAATTATAAACTCAAAATCCTGTAAACAATAGTTAAAATTAAATTACCTATTCTTTAATTCTTCATTTTAGAAACTTAAGTATGCTTTTATCAAAATAAACATTTTCTCATCTTTTAATAATTTTAGCCATATTAAATTACTAATTTTAATGGCTTCTGCTTTTCCTACACTTTCACCAACTGCATCTACAATTAGGAAAACATTCTTTGATACAGCTAGTGTTGGGATAATTTCGGGAAGTGCAATTTTTGCAGTTTACCCTGTCACAGAAGTTTTTAAATTTTTTTACATTTTTATTTAGTTAAAATTTGTAAATTTTTGTCTGATAAAATTCTTTTTCTCAAGAGAAAAGGCAGGGCTCGAAATTTTCATGTTTCTATACATATGACTATGTTTGAAGTACACAAAACACAAAAGGATGCCCGCAACAAGAAATCTCCAAAATATTTGGTTAACATAAATTTTTTTATTGGTACTATTAAAGATGACTGGCCTTTTTTTCGGACAATTTTTATTTATATTTTTCATTATTTAAATTTGTGAAATCAAATTAAAAAAACATCTCCAAATTGTCTTTCCCAAATAAATTCATGCATACTTAAACTAGCAAGCCATTCTTGAAACTCTTCTTCTGGTAAGCTTATTTTGTTGTATAATTGTACTAAAGTAAAATTTTAAGAGTTTGAATCATTTTATCAAATATTTATTTATAAATATCTAAATGACTAGGTCAGAAACATTTATGCATATTTGTTAAGCAATATACACTCTTATGGTCGTAGGGCAAACATCAAATAACATACTATAATTAATATAAATGTGAATAAAAATTATCCGCAAAAAAGGCCAGCCCATCTATTAGTACCTTTTTATCTAGCTGCAATTTTATTATGTAGTTTATTTTAATTTTCTTCAATCCTTAATAGGTCGATTTTGGTGATGTATTTAATGTTTCTGTCCAAAATGAGCCAGTGCAAATTAAGGACGATTGCATTTGTTTGATGGATCCAAGCAGCTCGTTTTTTTTTCGGCCAACAGATTCTGAATATGATTTACAAGCCTGGTTCGATTG
Organism: Meloidogyne chitwoodi; assembly: GCA_015183035.1. NCBI lineage: Eukaryota > Metazoa > Nematoda > Chromadorea > Rhabditida > Meloidogynidae > Meloidogyne > Meloidogyne chitwoodi. Next base: position 1,117,738 of record JACZZP010000010.1, read on the forward strand.
GATTCTTGAGAGAACGAGGGAATGTCGTAGCACTAAATTACTCAGGCCTGTGTTTCATGAGGAATTTTTTGAGGTTTTATTATTTTTTTTATTTCTTAATTAAAATCGTTAAATTGTTAATTAAAATAACTTGATTTTTTCGTGAAGGCCGCTTGGGATGTACAAATTGTTTGTAAACCAAAACTTCGTCGTGACTATTCAAAAAAGTTACAACCAGAAATTAAAAATGATGATTTGGCTGAAAAAAGACCTCAACTTTTGGGACTACGTCGTCTTTGCGTTTGTCAATCTTCTTTTTTACTCTTCACACTTGGGTGTCGTCCAAGCCCAAATGTTGATGCTCCTTTTGACAAGAATACTTTCATTGATTTATCGGTTTCTTACATTAACCTTGTATCATTACTTTAATTTTTAAGTTGAATGTAATCTCGAATTATGGAACTCAAGAACGATTTTTCTTTGTACGCATTGGCCGATGTTCAGAAATTGGTAGCGGCGAACTTTGGATGGCTACCGAGCATGGTGCCTCTGCACGCTCCATCCACGAGCGTATTAGTCAAATAAACCAACGAGAGAGTGAACGTCGACGGGCGCAAGGAATAAAAATAAATTTGTATGTAAATACTCATAAAATCTTGAAATTAATAACTGTTTAATTCATATAAACCCGTAAATATTTTTATATTTATTTTAGACCGACCATTAGTTCCAGTGTTCTTAAGAGTAGAGCACACCGCGAACGCTCTCAGACACAGAACACAAAAAAATTGTCTAATTTATCTTCGTCTAAACAACCAGAAATGAAGAAAATCGACGAATCGCGTAAAGTTTCTTCAAATTCTACAAAAGATTGCGGATTTAACACACCAAAGCAGCAGATAAATACCGGCCAAATGGGGTATCCCATATCTATTATTATTTTTACTTTTTCTTCATACAGGCAACCAGACTCTCGATCTGGTCTAGTAGATTCGTTCAGTTGTTTACAGTCTATTCCAGAAAAGAGTCTACTTAATGAAACATCAGAACATCAAAAAACTATTTCTGCAAAAAAGAATTCAATTGTAGGTCTTTTTACATTGCGGCTTGGTGCAAAAATGTCTACTGGAAGTTCTGGTAAACCAACAGACAATGAGATCAAAGTTGACAAAATTAAGACACCATGTTAGTCAATTTTTGAAAAATATTCTGCTTTCATAATGTTAATATAGATTCTTGAAATTTTTTTACTATTTTTAAAGATATACCTAAAGAAGACAATATAAAGTGTGACAACACTTCTCTATCTAATTTGCCCGCTTCATCTAACCAAGTTTGTCATCGGAATTCGCTCGTTAGTTCTGTTTTTGGCGTTAAAACCAGAAGGAATAGCTTGTCACAAAGTTCACGTAACCTGCAATCAACTACAGCCCATCATCAGAAAGCGCCAATGACTTCCTCTTCAAGTGTTTTCAGTACTCAGCCAAGTTATGATTGTGCAGAAGATTACATGACTTATGACCCAGATGAGCAGCATAGTCAGTGTGGGGGTCATTCTCTTAAGTTAGGAAGTGTGGGAAGTAGAGTCTCAACGTGTGCTTTAACCAGAGCTGAATCGCGTAAAAGTAACAGCTCTGTTTCTGCTGCATCTTCTTTTAGACGTGAGGATAATTTTTATTTTTTATATTATTTTTTTGTCTAACATTATGTTTTTTCTTTACAGAACAGGCATTGTCAAATTGCAGCTTTGGATTTCACCATGATTTGTATACTTCAGCAAAAGGAAGTCAATCATATGTTGGCGGCGAGTACTTGGAAATGAACATTGAACAAAAGCCTCAAAAGTCCACAATTAATGGTTGAAATTATTTTATATTTATGGTACTTATTTGTTTTCATAGATCCTTCATTTTCTTTGTGCGAAGCCCAGTCTTATATATCTAATAATTACGAAAGTTCCTGGACACCGACTGGTAATACAACGTTGATATTTACTTAATCATTTTTACAATTTCAGCTAATCAAACGTCAATATCTGTTACGCAGCCTAGGGCACACTCTCCTGATTCTTCTGTTGTTTCTTTATCGATTAATGCAGATCAAATTGGAGGACGAATGGAACAGAATAATGGAAGTAACATTAAACTTTCACAACATCTCCATCCATTTGCCAGTGGTTCACCACCAAATTACCTAAAGAAAACTATTCTTGGCCAAAAAACAAAATTAATTCGAAATTATGAATCTGATATATCTTCCACTCATTGTCAGAACGAAACTTTAAAAAATACAGAGAATGACCTTTGTGAAGATAAACAACAATTATGTGCAAGTAATCATTTACTTGCAGATGTGCGAAAGAGAGCACATTCAGTTGGAAGTAAAACTTGGTATGTTTTATGTAATGTTAATTATAGATTTATTTTTTAAGGATCAAACCATCTTTAAAAAAGTTTCCAATACCATTTACTATTAAAAAATGTCATGATACTACGGATTTGCGCGTTTCTGAACAAGTTGATTCTCGACGCAACACCTATGAAGCAAAATCAACATGTTCAGCCAATTCAAGTTGCTATCCGCACTCGACGGATGATCACGTAGAAATTGATTTTGGTATCTTTTTTGTTATTTATATTAAATATTACCAAAACTAATTCAGATCGTGATGAATCACAGTCTATTGACTCAATTCCGTCGCTTCATTCTCGTCACTCTTCTGTAAGTGTTCATTGCCCAATAGGAATTCGATATGCAATTGACTTTCTTCCTTCATCACCTCGTGGCTTTGGCCCTTGTAATACATTAGAAATTAAAGAAGGAAATGATAAGAAATCTCTTGAGAAACTTTGTCTTCAGAAAGGTTTGCGTGATTGTGGGCAGATACGTCGAAAGCGAAGTGTTCCAGAAATGTTTCAGCAACAGAAAGACGGTAACAATACTCCATCAATCCAGCAAAAAGAGGGACAACAGCAACCGACATTGGAATCCGATCAACAGCAATGCAATAATCGACATCATTCTATTACTAATGATCACTCATTAGCTTTACGCTGTTTACGATCCATTAGTGTTAAACGCGGTTGTATGTCAACAAATTTGGCTTGTGCTTCACAAACAAAGCGTTCTCCACCTCGAGCACTATCCTCTCTATCCTCATCGCAAATTCCTACAAATCAATCAATGAGTAGTAGCAGCGGAATTTCTTCTCGCTCAAATACTGAATCTTCTTCCACATCTGCAATAATCGAACGTGAAACACGAAACAACAAGATGCCTGAGCTACCGATTGCTGAAGATGATAATGATGATTATATAATGTTGAATGCACCTAAAACCCAACGGTCATCAACAAATCCACATCAGCTCACTGTGCGCTCAATTTGTACAATTTTGGAATCATCACCGTCTCCAAGTTCTTCACTTTCCTCTGATGGAGAAGGCAGAAAGCGAGCAGGGAAATTGGTTATTTTATTAAGAATTCTTCATAAATTGAAATAATAATTAAACTATATTTCTTATAATGGTCTCTTCCAATTTAAGCTAATTATCAATTTTTTAAGTCGACCAAAGACCGAGCTGTTTCTGAAGTTCCTTCAGTGCCTCCTGACGACTGCGCAATATTGATGTTAGCGAGACGCAACACCAGAGCAACTGGACAATCGCCCGTCCGCGGAATGATTGTTAACGATTCGCCTGTTCGTGCTAGACTTTCTGTTTCGTCTAGGAGTCGAAGTCCTAGTTTATCACCTCATCAACCACATCGTAAGTTCTCATCTTCAACGACTCCTCAAACACACGCACCTGCGTGCTCTTACTTACCTACGCTACAACAACGTGGAAGTCCATCACCTACACGAAGAAAAATGTCTTCTACGAGTTTTTCCCCCCATGAACAGCGCATGATTTTTGTGGATGCTTCAAATGATAAGATACAAAGAAAATTTACTTATCCAAATCTTTCCTCACGATCTCGACTTTCACATTCACCTCAGAGATCAGTAAATAAGGAAAGTGAGTGCAGTGATTGTAACTATGCGTTCATTTCTGGACAGGAGCTTTGATGTGATTATATTTTCCTTTAGATGTTTTCAATATAATTTTTATTGTATATATTATAATATAGTGTATAAACTTTAGGATGAAAAAAGATTTTTATACATAAAATTAAATTCTCAATTCTTAAACTTTCAAATTATCTTCCTTTACTGCTATTTGGGATAAATGTAAGTTTTCTGTACATTATTATAAAAAAGGGTAAGAAATATAAAAATTTTTGCAGACCAGTTAAATCACTCCTAAATAAATAATAAGTAAACATTAAATAATCTTAAAAGTATATTTCACGAATCGTTGATTCTGTCACCCAGAAATTCTTTATACCGCCAAGAGTCGCCAACTTTTTCGAAAAATCTTGTTTTCCATTGAATTCCTTCTTTATCTCTTTCTATTTTTTCTTCTCTCTGACGTTGTTCAATCAATTGTTTTGCTGTAAAATATTAAATTAAAAACTTTTCGCATGTTCTCCCATTTTTATTTAAATCAAATGCCAAATAGTGTTTTATAAAGTTTTAAAATTTTATCGTTTTTTCCCAAAAACAACAAAAAAATATTCACCTTGAGTTGCTGTTTCAGTATTGTCACGGAAAAGTGCCACAGTAACATGCCTCCATAGTCTTCGACTTTCTCTTTCTTCCTGTTTCATAACTGGAATACATTCCTATAAAATAATTTAATAATCAAAAAAGAAAATCAAAAAGAAACCTTATTAACATCATTTTTTTCCAAAACATTTGTAAATAATTGATAATCTCCGCCATTACTTTTTTTCATATATATTTTTGAATTCCATTCACCTTTTAAATGTATAATTGGTTTTTTAGAGGAATAACCAAAAAAGATGTTTCCCTGAATTTGATGAGCTTTTCCACGGAATATTGTCTTTGTTAAAAATTCAATTTCAGCTCTATATTGAGTTTTTTCACAATGGATTTCCACCTAAAAATAAAAACTAAATTTCTATGGGAAAAAAGGAAAACTAACTTTCCCTCCTAATTCAATCCATGGAGTTGACATAATTGACCGGCCATAAGCACTTGGAAATGTAACCACATATTGTTCGTCATATTTATGTAAAGTAATAGTTGCATTACCAATGTGATGAACGACTAAAAACAATATCAAAATATTTACAAAATTTATGTTTTAAATGAAAAAAAAACAAACCAACAGAAAGACCAAGAAAAGAAGATTTTGTGTGAATATAACCATTGCAAGAAACACCAGCTTCAGGATGTTCTGCGTAAAATGCAGAAACTGGAGGATGATGGCTGACTTGTTCAGCAATAAAAGTAACCTTTTTTAGAATTTTAAGATCACACAAAAATCTAAAAGTACCTGATTAGTTCCAGTACCAGGAAATGGTCCTTTTCGAGTTTTTTGTTTACTAGGAACAGTTCCGGGCAAAGTCCATCGACAACGAAACGATTCACCAAGAATTGGGTTATATGGCTTTTTTGCAAGGCCACTTTTACGTGCTGGATAAAATGAATTAATATAATATTTAACAATAGAAAGAAAACGAGATTCTTGATTATTTAAGTTAATGGCACTAATAAAATCATCAGGATGTGCTGAAAATTATAAGATTAAGAATTTTTTTAGTAGCAAAAACATACCAAAAAACTCAGAATACATCTCTAAAAGTGATCGACGTTCTAAAATAAATGTTGGCAATGTTACTTTTCCAAGGTCCATCCCAATACTGAGCTTTAAAAAATAAAATTATGTGATATAGTCCATTCATTATATGTACTGTATAATGTTCACTCGGAAAGGTGTATTTATTTATTATCACTATATGGAAATTAAAAAATTATTTTTTTAAAGGGAGATTCCAGGACCTCCTCTGATAAACGAACACTTGAGAGAGAGAGAGAGAGAGAAAATTAATTAAAAAAGTTATTGCAGTGTAACAAAAAATGATAAATATACCTGTGAGAGTAAATGCATAAAAACACTTCCATGGTCCTCATTTTTTATTGTTTCTGAATCATCATCTCCCAAATCGTAAATTGCATCAAAATCTTCATCTGAATCATCCCAATCTGGTTCATTCTTTTCATTTGACAATCTGATTATTATAAAATGATTTAGATAAACAGAAATAGGATAAACTAGCTAAGTTCTAAATGAAACAAAATTCTTATTTAAAACACAAACAATTCGATTATTGTCTCGAAAGCCGAGTCGAATTTTGGAATTTCCTAGAAGTCGATATAAAAATCTAAAATAAATTAAAAAAATAAATATCCTTTTACATTTCTCCATTTTCTTCTTCATTTTCAGTCTTCTGCTCATTTGTATCGACATTAACAGTTTCTGGTACTACTTCAACACCTCTGTTTTTATGTTGTTCTTCATTTTGTTTGTCATTCACCTCTTCTTTGTCTTTATCCAAATCATTTTGAATGTGAGCATTTTCTAGTTTAGCATTTCTAAAAATAATTTTTAAAAATATATATCAAAACAAACAATTTTAATTCTTTAGAAATATTTGTAAGCCCAGTTTGGCCCAAATCTTCAATATTGCCTTCATCTACCTCCATTCCAACAGTCTTTAATGCCATAAATTTATTAGCCTTATTTTCTTCTTTTTTGCTTCCTGCTAATAAACCATCCTCTACAACTACTGTTTTCTCAATATCCTCATCATTACCAACCTTTTTAGTTTCTTTTGGTTTTTTAAGGAAACGAATAAGCAGAAAAGCAAAAGCTGATGAACAACTAAAAAATAATAAATATTTAAAAAAATTAAAAAATAACCCAATTAATATCACAATTAACAAAATTAATAAAATATCTGTTAAACAATCAGCAATAGAAAGTTCTTTTTTGATTTTATTTATTTTTGTTGTACTTTTGGTATTATTGGTACTTAATAATTTTGTAGAAGTACTGGTGATAATTGTTGTATTTTGAATTTTAGTAATTTCTTCATTGCTAATTGTTGATATCTAAATATTTATTATTTTATTTAAATTTTAATTAAAATTTACTATAATAATATTATCGGTTGTAGAATTATCAGAATTATTCATAGTTGTTTGAATCTCAATTAATTCAGGCTTTGTAGACGTAATTTTCATTGTTGATGGCAATTGCTTGGAATAGAAAAGAAGAAGCAGAAGAAGAAAAAGGTGACGAATGTTCAGAATAAACTTCATTATATATTTATTATATAAATTGTTTTATAGAAATAAAATAGAGAGAATTCTTTTTCGTTTTTTAGTCAATTTGTTTATATAATCTTTTTTAACAACAAAACAGAAATATATAAATTATAATTTAAATAATATAGTTAATTAATATTTAAGAAATTCTCTTTCATATACAACAGATAAAGAGTTCTACTAATCTAGGGGTATATAACATAAAGAATAAATATCATCAAATAAAACTTTAATTCTTTTTATAGTAATATTCTTATAGTATAACATTAATTAATTAATTATATATATGTCACCTATATATATATCTTATTTTCTTAAATATAATTCTTTTATTCTTAACAAAGAAAAACAATATTAATAAATATTTATTAATAATATTTGTTGTAAATATATACTAATGACCGGACGAACGTGTCAGTCGGTTTTTTCGGTTAAAACCGTAACCTTCAAAAAAACTGAAAAAGATACTGATCGAGCCGATTATATTTATTTAAATAAAATACTTACCTATTTACTTAGCATTTATTAAAGAAAATACTTTAAGTTTGGAATTTTAGAATAATTGAATGTATTTAAATATTTATTTTAAAATAATTATTTTATATTTATTTAAAAAATATAAAAACAACTAAAAAAACATTTAAAAATTAAATTAAAATAATTAATTTAAAATTTATTATTTTTTAATTTAAATATTTTTTATTTATTTAATTAAAATTATTTTTATTTCAATTTAATTTTTTAAAAATAAACTTTTTTAAAATTCTATTTTTAATTTTATTGATCTAATAATATACGAATTAGCTTAAAAATCGAGATTTAAAAATAAAAAACAATTATATTTTTATTTTTAGATAAAATCTAATATTTTATTAAAAATAAAATAACTGGATATGTTAAGGAGGTAAATTAATTAATTATTTATTTTATTTCATTTTTATTTAATATATTTATTTATTTTAAATCTTTAATTATTTTTAAATTATTCTTTTTTTAGCTATGAAAATTAATTTATTATTTTCTATTTTTTTGTTTTTATTTTTTTCATTCGTTTATTCTTTAGTTGATAATGGAATTCTTGGAGAACCATATGTTGATTGTGGAGGAAATTATATTGAAGTGGTTTGTTTTATTAAATTAAATTATAATATTATTATTATTTAAATTAAAAAAGCGTTTTGATACAAGAAATACATTCCGTGGAATTATTTTTGTGGAAGATCATTTAAATGAGCCACAATGTAGATCTAGTCCATTAATTGATGAAGAAACTAATGGAAAAATAATTGGACAAAGAAATACACAAATTAAATTAAATTTTTATTCGTGTGGAATTAATTTTACAAAATATGTAAATATTTAATTTTATTTATTTAAATAAATTAAAATTTAAAGGAAAATCCAAAAGGAATATTTTTAAGTGCTCGAATTGTTCTTGCTTTTCATCCACAATATCTCAGTAAAATAGATAAATTATATGAAATTAAATGTTTTTATATGGAAATGGAACATCAATTAGAAAATGAATTAAATATACAGTTCAAAATTAATTAAAATTAATTAATTAATTTATTTATAGAATGGGCCCACCAATAATGCAAACTAAACAAGTTCCAATGCCTATATGTCGTTATGAAGTTTTTTTTTAATTTAAAAAAAATTAAATTTTATAATTAAAAAGGTTTTAGCTGGTGGTCCTCAAGGTCCTCCAGTTATTTTTGCAACAATTGGTCAAATGGTTATAATTAAATAATTAAAATATTAATTTATTTAAATATTTAGGTATATCATAAATGGACATGTGAATCAAATGAAGAAAATCAATTTTGTATGATTGTTGTTAGTATTTAATTAAATAAATATAATAATATTAATTTAAATTTAAAAGAATTCATGTATTGTTGATGATGGACATGGAGATCGTGTAGAATTAATTGATGAACAAGGATGTGCTAAAGATAAACATTTACTTCAGAATTTGGATTATATAAGTGATTTAATGGTTGGAAAAGAGACTCATGTTTATAAATATGCTGATAGGGAAAGGTTTTTAAATAATTTATTTAAATAATTATTAATATTTTTAGCATGTTTTTTGATTGTAAAATAACTTTGAGTATTAAAGAACCAGGAACACAATTTTGTCCTGTTCCTGAATGTCCAGATCCTCCAAGACGTTTAAAACGACAACAACAAAATTTAAATAATAATAATAATTTTATTTTAAATAATTATAAAAATAAAAAAGAAGAAAAAGGAAGAGGAGGAGAATTTTGTAAAAATTCTAATAATATTTTAATTTATTCAACTTTAATTCCTTTGAATTTAACATTAATAATTATTGCTATTTTATTAATAATTGATGGATTTAAACAATTTAATAATTAATTAATTTAAAAAATATACTTATATTTTTACCTATTTGATAAAATTATAAATGTTTAAGAGAATTTAATAATAACAATTTTAAAAAATAATTTAAAAAATACCTAATAATAATAATAAAATATTTTTTTAAATATTTTTTAAAAAATAATTACATTTTGAAAAGAAAAAATCTTTACATATTTTGCTGATGACAGCCACAGGCAAAAGAGTGAAAAAAAACTTATTTAAAGAATTACTCTATATAAAAAAGGTGACAAATGTTGAAAATATATTTTATTAGTAAAAAAGAAAAAATAAAAAAAAAAGAAGAGAGAAGGACATTTTAAAGCTTTTTTTGTGTAAAATAATAATAATAAATAGTAGTTAGTTACTATTTTATAAATAATTCATTAGGGAGTTTTGTTAGTAAAAAGAAAGAAAATGTAAAAAAAGAGAAAAAAATAAATAAAAGAGGAAGAATGTTAGTTTGTTTTTTTGTTTTTATTTTCTTTTGTTCTTCTTTTCTTTGTTATATATTTACAAGTGTATTATTATTATTATTAATATTTTAAATATAAATATTATTTATTTATTTATAATAAATTAATTAATTTTAATTAAAAAGGTTTTTTTATAAAATATTAAAATATATTTATTTATAAATAAAAATAAGTAAAAATAAGTAAAAAATAACAAATAAAAAATCCATTAACGTCGGTAATGCAAAAATGTAAAATTGGATAAAAAAATATATTTACAACTAAAAAATGTTTTTGGCTTCCAGCTTTCTTTTACATAATTTTTTTTTCAGTTTTTTAAAATTATTTTAGTAATAATTTTTTTTTTTATTTTTTATAAAATAATTATTACATTTATTTTTTTAAATATAATTATTTTAAATATTTAAATTAAAAGTTTTATTTAAATTAATATTTTTTTCTTATTTTTATTTTATTTTATTTTCACACTTAATCCTCCTCTTTATTTTATTTCAATTGGCCAATTTTTTTTTCTTAGCCTTAAGGCTTCTTTTTTTTAAATTGAGTGAAGATGGACGTTAACATAGTTTTTTATATTAAATTTTATTTTGCTATTTATTTTCAAAGAATTTATAAAAAATTTTAAATAAAAATATTTTTCAAAATATTTTTATTTATTTGAAAATTATATTAATTTTTTAATTTATTTTTAAATTTCAAAATAATTTAAAATATTTTTTATCTCATTTATTTATTTATTTATTTATTTATTTATTTTGTCTGAACAATAATAATTTCCTCAAATTTCGTTTTATTAAAATTTGTCTCAAATAAAAAATAAATTCTCATGCTTTTTTAATTATTTTTTTATTAAATATTTTTAATTTAATTTATCACAATTAATTATTTATTAAAATATTTATATATCTCTATTTAAATTATTTTATTAAAAAAACATTCCCTGCTGTTATTTTTATTTTTTAAACTTTTGCAATTAATTAATTAATATTTAAATTTTCTTTTATTTTTTTTTTCATTTTTAATATTTAAATATATTTATTTCTGTCCTTTTTTATTTTTACTAATTTTCTAGCTCCGATTTTCTGTTTTTTTTATTCAAATACTTTTTTCCTTTTCCTCTTTTACTTTTATGCATTTTTAAATAAAAGAATGAGATCAGATTTCTTTAAAGATTGGCACTTTTATTTTATAAAAATAAATATTTTAATTATTTTAAAATCAAAAATATTTAATTAATTTGTTTTTTTTCAAATAATTAAAAATAATTTAATTTAAATTTTAGAATATTTATTAAATTAATTAATTAATTAATTAATTATATATTAATGTTATTATATAATAATAATCAAATAAATAATAAATTCCAAATATTTTCAACAAAAATTCCATTAAAATTAAAAAAATTTAAAATAATTTCTTTATTTTATTTTTATTTATTTTTTATATTTTATTTAATAAATTTATCTGAAGGACAAAATAATAATAATGATGATCCTTTTAGTATTTATAATACTAAGAAAAAATTAAAAGAACAAGTAATTAATTAAATAAATTTATTTAATTAATTAATTAATTAATTAATTTTAAAGGAAATAATTCAAAAAGTTCTCAGAGATTATGGTTTTTTATAAAAATAAATAAATTTAATATTTTAATGTAGATTGGCGTGTTCGTCCTCGTGGTAAAAATGAATCTTGGCCAGGTAATTTTAAAATAAAATATTTTAAATTTTAATTTATAAGATACTGGAGGACCTGTTAATGTAACTGTTAATGTAATTATTTAATTAAATTATTTAAAATAATTTTATTAATTAAAAAAAAAGATTTATCTTCGTTCAATATCAAAAATAGATGATGTAAATATGGAATGTTTGTTTAAATAATTAATTAATTAATTAATTATAATTAGATAGTGCCCAATTTACATTTAGAGAAGAATGGTGGGATCCAAGATTAGCTTATAGTAGATTTGCTGATGAAGAAACAGAAGTACCTTCATTTGTTGTGTAATAATTAATTAATTAATTAATATAAAATAATTAAATTATATTTATTTATTTTAAAGATTAGCAACAAGTGAACAATCTGATTTAAGTCAACAAATTTGGGTATTATTTATTTTAAATATTTATTTATTTTAAATATTTATATAGATGCCTGATACTTTTTTTCAAAATGAAAAGTATTTTTAAATTAATTAATTATTATTTTATTTTTTAATTTTTAAGAGAAGCTAGAAGACATTTAATTGATAAACCAAATGTTTTAATACGTATACATCCAAATGGTCAAATACTTTATTCTGTTAGGTAATTATTTTAATTATTTTTATTTATTTATTTATTTAAAAAAAAAGACTTTCACTTGTACTTTCTTGTCCAATGTCATTAGAATATTATCCTTTAGATAGACAAACATGTTTAATTGATTTAGCTAGTTGTATGTTTTATTTATTTATTTATTATTTAATTTAAATAAAATAAAAAAAGATGCCTATACAACTGATGATATTATTTATGTTTGGAAAAATAAAGATCCAGTACAACAAAAACAAGGTAATTATTTAAATATTTATTTATTTAAATTAAAAATAAAAATAACTAAAGGTTTACGTCAAAGTTTACCTTCATTTGAACTTCAAGCAGTTTTAACTGATTATTGTACTAGTAATACAAATACAGGTATTTTTTAATTTATTTATTTTTTGCTTTTATTAATATTTTTAATAAATAAATAAATATATTCGTTGCTTTTATCCTTATTTTTGCATTTTTTTGTTTTTTTTACCCTAAAATATAAATAAATTAGGTACTTATTCATGTCTTCGTACACAGGTTTTTTTTAAATTTAATTTTATAATTTTAAAAAATTATTTTTTAAGTTAATACTTAGAAGAGAATTTAGTTATTATTTATTACAAGTAAATATTTATTAATAATTATTATTTTATTATTTAAAGTTATATATTCCTTCTTGTATGTTAGTTATTGTCTCTTGGGTTTCATTTTGGCTAGATAAAGTTTTTTTTAAATTTAATTTAAAATATTATTTTTTAATTATTTTAGGATAGTGTACCTGCAAGAGTAACATTAGGAGTAACTACGTTAATTAATTAATTAATTAATTTATTTATTTATTTTTTAATTTTAATAGATTATTAACAATGACTACTCAATCTAGTGGTATTAATTCTGTAAGAAAAATATTTTTTTTAATTAAAATTAAAATATTTAGAAATTACCTCCAGTTTCCTACACAAAAGTAAAAATTAAAAAAAAATAATTAAAAAAATATTTTATTTTTAGGCTGTGGATGTTTGGATTGGAGTTAATTTTATTTTTAATTTAAAAATATAAATATATTTAATTATTATTTAATAAAATTATATCTCTTTTTTGTCTTATTATATTTAATTTTTAAAGGTTTGTATGGCATTTATTTTTGGTGCTTTACTTGAATTTGCACTTGTAAATTATGCAGCAAGAAAAGATATTAGTTCTACACAACAAGTATTTATTTATTTATTTATTTTTAAAATATTTAAAAATAAAGAGAATGATTAAATTACACCAACAACAATATTCTCATCATTCAAAAACATTAATAGATAATACACAACAACAACAAAAACAACAAGAAAGATCACCACCACAATTTCAATCACTTTTACATCCAATTCCTACATTAAATAATAATAATAATAATAGAATATTATTACAACAACAACAAAAAAGATTATCAATTTGTTTTCGGTTTTGTTGTCGTTTATTTGTTAGAAGATATAAAGAAAGGTCAAAACGTATTGATGTTGTTTCTAGATTAGTTAATTTTAAACAAAATTAATATTTATTTATTTTCTTTAATAAAAAGGTTTTTCCAATTGGATATGCTTGTTTTAATGGTATAATTAATTTAAAAATTAAATTTAATAATTTATTATTTTTTTAAAGTTCTTTATTGGGCAGTATATTTGATGTAAATTATTAAAAGAAATAAATATTATATCTACCGGTTATTATTTTCAAGGAAAACAACCTCTTTTCTTTTTGTTTATTGCCATTTTTAATAATTATAATTTTGTTTTTAATTCCCTGATTTTATTTTTTGTTTTATTTTTAATTTGCTGTTTATTATTATTATTTTAGCTTTATTAATAAAATATATAATATTATTTTTTAATAATTTTGCTAATTTTTTATTTTTTGCTTATTTATTTAAAATAATTAATTTATATATTATATTTAATATTTTAATAATTTTAAGGTGAATATTCTTGTGTTCGATTAAAACTTCTTTTACGTAGAGAATATAGGTTATTTTTTAAATTAATTAATAAATTATAATAATATTTATTTTAGTTATTATTTAATTCAATTATATATTCCGTGTATAATTTTATAAATAATAATATTTTTTTAATTTTTATATTTATATAAAGGTGTTATGTTGGTTGTAGTGTCTTGGGTTAAATATAATCTTTTATAAAAATTTATTTATTTTTTAGGTCTCTTTTTGGCTTGATAAAGATGCCGGTAATTTTATTTTTATTAAATAAAATTTTAATTAATTAATTTATTTTAAGTACCTGCAAGAGTTAGTTTGGGTGTTACAACGTAAATAATTAAAATAATAATAATTATTATTATTAAATATATTAAATATATTTTAGTTTGTTAACAATGACTACACAAGCATCAGGAATTAATTCTGTATATTTTTATAATTTTAAATATAAAATCTTTATTTTTATAGAAATTACCACCTGTCAGTTATATTAAAGTAAATCTTAAAATAATAATAATAAATAAATATTATTTTTAATTTTGAAAGGCAGTAGATGTTTGGATTGGTGCTTGTTTAGCATTTATTTTTGCTGCTTTATTAGAATATGCTTTAGTAAATTATTATGGACGTAGAGAATTTTTAAATGTTGAAAAAAAAGGAAAAAGATTTGGAAGATTAAGTATGTCATATCAACAGGTAAATTAATTAATTAAAATTAATTAATTTTAAATAAAATAAAAAGGAATGTTTATGTCCACCACCACCATCACAACAACAATTATTATTATTATCTCCTCCAAATATTTATCATCCAGATTTTTTTGCACCAAAAACATCATCTATAGTAATTAATTAATTTAACTTTATATATTTATTTATATTTTTATTTTTTTTTTGCTTTCAATATGTGCTGATTCAAATAATAATAAAACACCTTTAAATTTGGAAAATAATAATTTTTATCCAAAAAGAAGACTAAAAAGAATAACAAGATTTGAATTAATAATTAAAAGATTAAAATATTTATTTGGTTCTAATGTTGATTTATCTAAACGTGTTGATTTTATTAGTAGAATTACTTTTCCAACACTTTATACTGGATTTTTAAGTAAGCTAAATTAATTTAATTTTTAAATATTTTTTTAAGTTTTTTATTATCTTCGTTTTGTTATGTTTCAATCAACTGAAGGATTTAAATAATAATTTATTTTTTTATATATAAATATATTTGTTTGTTTTTTTTAATCTCAGGATAAATTAAATATTAGAGCAACTTAACCACAGGATGTAAAAATTTAGATCCTATACCTACTCAATAAGCTCTTTCGAATGTATAAGTTTTGCCAAAATCGGTGAGTGGCATGTTGTGACGTTCCCTTGTTAGTTAGAATATTAAAAAATTACAAAATTTATTTATCTTTAGAATTATTATTTTTTTCTTCTTCAATTTCCTTTTTTACTAAAACTTTATTATTATTATTCTCTTCTTTATTTTCCTTCTTCTTCTTCTTTAAAAATTCATTTAATTCTCCCTTTTTCTTTAATTCATTTAATTTATTCATATTAATACGTGAAATAAGTAATTTATTATATAACTGAATTATACGAGCTTTTGATCTTTTAGGAAATATATATCCCATTATTACGAGAAGTACAAAACGTTGAACAACAAAATTAAAAAATACCTAAATAAATTATTTAAATTATTTTTTTAAATTAACCTGTAATAAAAGAATAAACAAAACAGGTATAAAAATATATAAAATATTAAATGACCAATCAGGTTTTGAAGAAGTATTTTTAAGACATTTTTCATTTGTAAGTTCTTCTTTTAAATAACCCGTATAATTAAAATTAAGAATCTAAAAATTATTATAATAATATAATTAAATAAATAAATATATAAATATACTTCTTTAAGTAAATTAGCTACAACACCCTCTCCATCAACTTTAATTTTTAAATGAGAATAACTTGTTTGATTACTAAGCATTTTTCCATGTTCAATTACCTTAAATTATTTTATTTATTTTTATTAAATTACTGTTTAGTATTTACAATTTCTAACATTCGATTAAAATAATAATCTAACATAATAATTACAAATACAACAAATAATAATAAAATCCATTGAATAAATGATTTTATCATTTTTCGATATTCATCTGATTGAGGTAATCTTAAAAATTAAAATTTTTAATTTATTTTAATTTATTTTAATTTATTTACCCAAAAGGGCTAATAATATGATTAAATTTAATTTCTTCTTTTCTTAAAGGCCTTAAAAAAGTTTTTCCTTCTTTTTCTCTTTTTGAATCAATATGCCTAAAAATATATTTTATTTTTTTAATTTAAAATTATTTTTAAAAAACCAAAAGTATGGAGTAGTAAAATAATTTTTATAATTAATATCATTTAAATATTTCATAATAATTAATATACAATTTTTAAATACAAAATAAGTAAACATAATTATCAAAAAAGTAAAAATTTTGTCAAAAGCATCCAAAACGATCTAAATAAATATTTAAATATTTTAAAATTATAATAAATAAAAATATTAAATTTACCTTATAATATTCAAAATCATGAATCATTTCAGTTTTTAATTGATTAACAGAATAACCTTGTTCTAATTCAGGAGCTTCTACAGCAATAAAATGTAACTAAAATTTAAACAAAAATTAATTTATAAATATATTTAAAAATATATTTTACATTGAGATGTAATTGATGTTTAATAGTATTGCTAACATTTTGTAATCCAGACATTTCATTATCTAATTCCGAAGAAAATAAAGTTTCATGAGTACCACGAGCAGCATCTTGTGACTGACCGAGTTCACAATATTTATAAGACATTTTTTTGAAATTATCAGGCTATTTTAAAATAAGTAAAAATTAGTTATTATTTAATAAAAATATTATACTTTACAAAGAGTAAGTGAATTCATTGCAGAACAAGTAAAATAATGAATTGGAAAAGGTATTGTATCATAACAAAGACTCTATAAAATATTTTTTAATATTAAAATAATAATAAAATTATTACTTGTGATTCCTCAAATTTTTTATGACAAGAAGTAACAGAACTTGCAAACATTAATTTACAACGCTTCATAAATCTACTAAAAATAGCCCTTGTTAACTTAGATTTGAGACGTTTCATTACAGGCTCGGCAACTCTGTCCATTTTTGTTTGATCACCTTCAGAATTATCTCCATCATAAGATTTTAATTTTCTTGAAGCAAGTGCCTAAAAAAAAATTAATTTTTTTAATTTAAAAAATATTTAAAAACCTCAGCAGTATCAATAATAGAAGCCAAATGTTTGTCATCTTCTGTTTTGTCAGGATCAATTTCTCCATCATAGGGCTGCACCAATGAATTCATCATTTTAACAACTTTATTGCCAATTGTAGTTGCATTTCCTAAAAATTTCAGATTTTTTTAATATTAGAGGATTTCATTTAAAATTTTTTTAATTTTGGATTTTTTAATATTTTGACTAATAAATAATTAAGGGTCAGAAAGATTATTACCATAAAAACATAAAATATTTATATATAATTAATTTACCAAAATGTTTTTCAAAAAGCATTTCTAAAGGTCCTGCTTGAATTTCCATTCGACGTTTAGCAACACGTGCTTGAAGTTCCAAATGGCAAAGTGTAATTTTTGTTGAATGACCAAAATTTCGCATAATATTTTGAATAGGGCCAATTCTTAAATTCTCCATAACATAAATTGAAATTACTCCTTGACCAGAACTACTTAATCCTGAGAGAATAGCAAAAATAATTGAACAACGAATTAACTAAAAATATTTTATTATTATTTTTAAATTTAAAAAAAACTTAACAGAATTTAAAGAAAAAGAAAGTGCTGCAAAACAAATCAAAAAATATTTCACCAATAAAGCCCATATGTGAGGTATAAATCTTGTATCTGCTGCAAAATTAATTTTATACCAAGCCAATTCATAAACAAGTTTAGAGAGAATACATCCAAATGGAAAATTGTAAACAAAGCGAATAACACGGTAATCACTTGTACCACTAAAAAAATTAAAATACTTTTTACAATATTTAAAAAAACCTGTAAAGAAGAATATCAAAAACTCTGGAACGTCCTTCATTAATTTTCTTTTCACGATGAGGTTCTACAAATACTAAATTAAATAAACCATCTTCATTATAAGTTTCCCAAAGACTTCTTTGCTTTTTTAATACCATTTTTAAATATAAAATTAAAAAATTAGCAAAAAATAGAAGCAAAACAATATTTAAAATGTTATAAAATTACTAAAAACTATGTTCAAATAATTAGTTAAAATATTTTATTAGCAAATTTAAACGATAAAATGAATTTTTATTCTTTAAAGTAAATTACAAGAATCTAAAAATAATCCCCAACTAGAAAATGGTTCAACTTCATCATCATTATCTTCTTTATCATTTGTAGTTTGTGTAGTAGTAATACTTTCATGTATTAAATTGGCCCTTCCTGATGGATCTTCATTTTCCTGCCATTTTGGAATCCATTTTAGAACCTATAAAAATATTATGAATAATCGTATTATTTTTTAAATTTTACAGTTTTTGATGCTGCTTCACTTGGAAAATATTTATGGAATATTTTTCGAATATAAAAAGCCTTAAATGGAAAAGAAAATAGTAAAATAAATTTAAAGTATTTTCCCTTTACCTCTTTAGTAGTTGGTGTATTATGAGGAAATAGAAAAGTTGCATTACTCATCTAAAAAATTTTTAATAAATAATTATTTTAAATATTTTTAACCTCTTCATCACTTATCTGATCTTCACAAAAAGTTTTCAATTGGTCAATCCATCCATATCCAACACCATCAGAAAATTGTTCCTTTTGACGCCAAAGAATCTCATCAGGCAAAAATGGATCTTCCTACAAAAGAAAATATAATACAAATTTTAAAATTAAAAGAAAACCTCTCTTTCAAAAGCTTTTCTCAAAATCCACTTTTCAATAGGTCTTTCACCTCTTCCAGGCTCTTTTTTAGGTCTTTTATATTCTGGATGTATATTCATTGCCAATTGAAGGAAATTTTTATCCAAAAAAGGAACACGCACTTCCAATGAATGTGCCATACAAGATTTATCAGCTCTAAGGCAATCTGCTGTAGAAAGTAAATTAACTCGGCGAATTGTTTCTTTTTGAAATTCCTCATCATTAGGTGCATTGTGAAAACTTTTAAAAAATGAAAACTTGAAAGAAAAAATAAATGAAACAAACTATAAATATCCGCCAAAAATTTCATCAGCACCCTCACCAGAAAGAACTACTTTAATACCCAACTCAGTTATTTTCTTTGAAAGAAAATACATAGGTGTAGATGCTCGAACAGAAGTAACATCTTTAAAAGAAAATTTCAAAAAATATTTAAAATTAAACCATATGTCTCCAAATGCCAAATCAATTTATCTATTGCGGCTATACCTTCCTAAATAATTGCTTTTTTAAATATAGTCAAAAATGTTTTTTTACTCGCCTCAACACTGAAATAGCACTCATGATGTTCTGTTCCAAGAATGGAAGCCAATTTTCGAGACTTAAAAGAAAACAAAAATAATTTTTATTTAAATCAAACAAAAAACAAACCGCAACTAAATCAGGAGCATTCGAATCTAATCCAATTGAAAAAGAACGAAGTTTGTGTCCAATATTGTCAAGGCCATGCATTTTTCTTACAGCAATTGCACTAACTAATGAAGAATCTAATCCACCAGATAGAAGAACACCAATAGGTGCATCACTCATTAAACGCTTTTCTGTTGCTTGAATAAGATAATTACGAATGTCAAGTAAATCAATTGGATTGGTTGCTAATTCCCAATTAAACCAAGTTGGCTAGAAAATAATTTTTAAGAAAATAACTAAATAAAAACGCTCACAGTGTAATATTGTACAAAGCCTTCTTTTTGTGTAAAAAAGTGACCAGGTGGAAACGCAAATACTTCAACACAGTTATCTTCAATTGCTTTAAGTTCACTACTATAATTTTAAATAAAAAATAAATGATTCATAAAAATATTTACCTAAAAAATTTTCGTCCATCAGAATCAGTTCCCCAATAAAGTTGTTTTACTCCTATTGGATCTCTTGCAACCATAAATTCATCATCATAAATTAAAGAAAATGCAAAAACTCCATCCAAGGTTAAACAAATTTCCTTTTCAAATCCTTCATTGTTACGAAGTTTTTCATAAAGACTTTAATAAATTATAAAAAATTTAATTATAAAATTTTTAAAAATTACGCAATAATTGATTCAGAATCACAATTTGTTCGAAATTTAAAGTCAATAAGCTCATTTTTACGCAAAGATTCATGATTGTAAATTTCACCATTATGTATGACCTTTAAAATATTTTTTATTTATATTTTTGGCAAAATGTTTAGCAATTTTTAAATATAAGATTTATTTACTTGATGATTAGGCTCACTTCCTTGTATTGGTTGTACACATCCCAAATCCACAATTGCTAAACGTTCATGTGCCAAAATATTACCATTGTGAGGATGTTGATAAAACCCATGGAAATCAGGACCTAAAAAATATAAAATAAAATATTAAATTAATTTAAAAAATAAATAAACCTCTATGTCTTTGTATAGAAGAAAGCTCTTTTGCTTTTTCAGCTGAAAATTTAGAACAACCTCTAGGATGAAATATTGCAAAGATTCCACACATTTTTATTAAAAGAATTAAAATTTAATAATTTATCAATAAGATTAAATTAAAATTGAAAATGTTAATAAATTAAAAAATAATAATAAAAATGTTTAATTAAAAAATATTAATTAAATTTTAAAAAATAATTATTAAAAAATGAATGCAATATTTTTATATTATTTAAGTAAATGAATGATTTTTTAAAAAGAGAATTGCATCATTCTATTTAATTTGAAAGGCGGTACTTTTTACTAAATATATTTGTAGATAAATATGAAAAAAACTATTTAATTAAAAATGAACGGCTGGTGATGAATAATGAAGAAAATATTAAAAATAGAGAAAAAGAGCTAACAAAACAAATAAAAGGAAGAGAAAATTATTTTAGAGATATTTAAATAAATAAATTAAATAATATTGAAAAGATTAATTTTAATTTTTTATAATTTTTGTTATTAATTTAAAAATTTAAATTTTTATTGAAAATAATATTATTTTAAGTTTAGTAATATTTATAACTTATAAATATCAAAAGAAGAATTTCTGTTATATTTTATTTCAAATTTTTTAAATTTTAAAATATAATTTAATATTTAATTTAAATTTTTAATAATACATTAATTATATATTTTTATTTTTATATAAAATCCACAAATTAATAATAATAATTTATTTTATTAAAAAAAAAAATTAAAATATTTTAAAAATTATTTATTCTTATTATATAATTAAATTATTTGTAATTCATCAATCCATACAAAACCAAAAAGTATTAAAAGTAAAATAATTGGTATTAATCCAATAACAAAAAAACAAAATTGAATGCGAGGAGCTATAAAACAAATTGATATAAATTTTTTATTTGTACAACTTTTAAATAATTTAAAAATAAATTTTTTTTTATATAATTATGGAAATAATAATTTTTTAATAAAAATAATTTTATTTAATTTCTTACATTTTGGCCAACAATAAAAATAATTTTTATTATTAATTTGATGAGAACAAGTACGTGGAATTGTATTCAATTCTAAAATTTTACGAATATTTTCTGAATTAATATTTTGATTAAGAACTAATGGTAAAGGTATAGGATCTGACATTATTAGAGTAATAAATATATTAATAAATAATAATAATTATTATTATTTTAAATATTTGTTATTTATATAAAATAAATATTTTTTATAAAAATAAACTTATGTACAAGTAATAAATATAATTATATTTATTATTAAAAAATCAGTCGCGAATCATTTCTATGATTCTTAAGTTAAGTATTAATTATTATTATTATATTTTTATTTTATTTTTTAAAAGGAATACAATAAAGAAATTTAAATAAAAATAAATATTTAATTTAAAAATTAATTTTTTTAACTAAATTTAAAAAATATATTTACTATAAAAAGAAAAAAAATTAATAAACTTTAAAAATTCTCTCAACATAATTTTCATTATGTTAGGTTTGCTTTTTAATTTATTTTTTTAATTAAAAATTTAATTTTTATTTATTTTTAGTAACAACAATTACTCCAACAACAATGAGTGAAGAGGAGATTGTTGTATTTGCTTTTCTTCTTTGTGTTCTTCTAATAATTGTTCTTCTAACATTCATTCTTTGCTTTTATTATTGTAAGCAAGAACAGAACAAAAATGCTATGAAGAAAAAGGCAACATGTCCTATTCAAATTCAAGAAAAGAAATATAGCCGTACTCAAGCTATTTTGGTTTGTACATCTCCAATAAATTCTCCAAAAGTAAAATTTAAATTTAAAAGTAAATAATTGATTTATTTTAGACTTCATCCTATTGTCAAAGTAAAGTGTCTCGACCTACCGAATTGCCTTCAATTGGAGGACGATCACAACTTCAATCTGAAAAAAGCCTTCCTGTGTTCCCAACCCAACCTTCACATTCAATTCTTTCTGGAAGATCAGTACCTTCATCTCGTTCTGTTTCTCTTTGGCCTGCTTTGGAAATTTCTGGCCGATCTTCTATTCCTTCTGCTTCTTCTCTTCCAATGACATATCAAGAATATTCTTGGTAAATATTTATATTTATTTTTTTAATTTAATTTTTTAAGTTCTCCATCAGCATTCAATACTTCATATACAGTCATTTCTCCAATACCACCATCTATTCAATTCCCACATCAGCAAACATCTACAATGAAATCTGGGAATTATAGCAATAAAAGCCAAAGATCATCTTCTAAACATTCCTATAAATATGGAAGGAAATATGAGAATAACAATAGCCATAGCTGTCATACAGGTCGATCATGTTCTTCTTGTTCTTGCAGTACTCCATCTGATTTGGAGGAGAGAGGATCATTGCGTCATAAACATCGGCGATCTAAGCATAAAAGAAGGAGCAGATCAAGGAGCAGAGATAGATCGAGAAGTGGAAGTCGGCGATCAAAAAGTGGAAGCAGTCGATCAAAAAGTGGAGGAAATAGGAGGATGAGTAGAACTATGAAGGAATGGAGAAAATAAATAAATAATAAATATAGTAGATGAAAGTAATATAATATAGGTATTGGAGATTAGTAATTAATTGAGGTAATTATTTGTAAAAATATATAATAAGTAAATAAGTAATATTTAATTATATCACCTATGTAACGATACTTCGAGACTGAAATTAATTTTTAAGAAAAATTAGTTATTTTCTTTTCCAAAAGATACAATGTAATTTATCTTAAAACATAATGTTAATTTTAACATATTCGTTGGACATTAAGTTTGAAACCAAAAGACTCAGTCCCGAAGTTTTGGCCTGCCCCTATAAATATACCTGTCTGAATATATTTGTGTTTAAATATATTGTATATAAATATTGTTATTCTAATATAAATGTATAATAAAAATATTTTATTTTAATTTTTCAATTTAAGTTTTGACAATAATTTTAAAAAAATAAAATTATTAATTTAAAAAATTTAAAATAAATAAATATTAAATTTTAATTATTTATCTTTCAAAATATAAGAAAATAATTCCTTTCTTTCTATCTATCTAATTATCTTTAATAAATAAAAATATGTAATGTTGAATGAATTTAAAAAAATATTTTTTTATTTTAGTTATTTTTTTTAATAAAATTTTTTTAATTTGTAGTTTTCGCAATTTTATTATTACTAAATAAATAGTAGTAAACAATTTGAAAAAATATTTTGAATGAAAAAATTACAGACGAGGATGTTTATGTAGTTTTATTTTTTATTTTGTCTGGTTAATTTTACTTTATTCATTTCGACAATTGACAACCTCTTACTACTACTACTCTACTACTACTACTCTATATATTTATTTCTTTACTATTTTTTGTCTGTCTCACTCTTTTATTTTATAAAAAATAACATTTTCTCTTTTTTTATTAACCTAGACAATATATAAATAAATAAATATGTTTGTTTGTTTGTATCCATGGATGTGTTCAATAAATATATTTTAATATATTATTTTATAATAATTATTTAGCCTTTGATTAATATATAATATTTATATAATTAAGTCACTTCAAATTTTAATCTAAAATAAATAAATAATAAAAACATATTATTTATTTATTAAGTTTCTTTTTTTATTTTCATAGAAATTTATTTTATTTATTTTTTTGTAATTAAATTTATTCACAATTTTTCTTCATTTTTTATCAAATTAATTTGCCATGACAGCCAGCTGGTAAGATTATAAAATAAAAAAGGACCGAAAATGACACTCTATAGTTAAAATAACTAATAATATATTCCCCTTTATAAAATTAATTTCTCTATTTTACTCTCTAATTGTTTATATCCTTTATATATTTGGGATAAAAAATTAAAAAAAAACTTCACATGTTTTTCTCAAAGTAAAAAAGAGGTGTGTTGGCTAAGTAAATGGGAGTGAACCGGACATTAATTTTTTGTTTTCTCTGTTAGTATGTATGTACTTTATTGAAAAAAATTATTTTATTAATTGTGAAAAGAGATTTAAAATTTATTTTTATGAATAAATAAATAAATAAAATCTTTATTTTTTAAATATATTTAATGGTCATATTTTTATTTACTTCTTTCTTATATTAAATATTTTAATTAATTAATTGAATCAGAAGATTTTGGTCTAAAAAAAGACATAAATATATTACAAAATTTATTAAATTTTTATGTTATTCTCAAATTTATTTTTAATTTTTAAATATAAAAAATTATTTTTGATATTATGTACCTACATATATGTACATATATAACATCATAAATATATTTTATAATTTTTAAATATTAAATAATTTTGGTAAAGTTTTAAAATATGAGGACAGAAATGTTTAAAAAAGTAAACTTTTCTGTTTTTTCTTTTTTTATTTAAAATATTTATATTAAGTATATAATTTTTAATTTCACTTCATTGCCCCAATTACATCAAATAGGTATAAAACTTTGCCACTCCCGAGTAAAAAAGAAAGGAAAAAGCTATCGAGAATTTATATTGAATATATATATTTAGAGTGTTAGGGTAAAGTTAGTAGTTAGTTAGTAGTTAGTTAGAGTGTTAGAGTGTTAGTATGTACTTACTTAGCTGAGGAATTCAATGAACAAAACATTGAATAACTACGAAGGGAAAAGATTTTCTTTTAATATTTATTTTATTTTCTTTCTTTTTCTTGCTTCCTTTTTTTATAAAATTCAATTTTTTTCATTCCCGTTTTTACATAGACAAATTATATTTAAGAATAGTACATCAAAGAGCATTTTAAAAATATATAACTGTTATTTAAATAAACGAAAATGTTTTTTTGTTATAAAACAAAATTATAAAAACAAATAAATATGTTGCTATTTGTTTTTCATAATAATATAAATAAATAATATTTTTATGACGTGACAAAAATTAATCTGTTTATTTTTTTTTCATTTTAAATAATATTTTGTTTACATCAAAAAGTATAATTTTCAATATATGTAGTTAATTTTAGTTCAAATAATACTTTTAAAATATTTAAGAAATATTAATTATTGTTAAAAATGTTTTTTTAATTATATTTAAATTTATTTATTTTAAAATATCTTTTTTTAAAGTTTAATATTTATTAAAATATATTATATAAATATTAGTAAATATATTTAAAATTGTTTTTTATTTCTAATTAATATATTATTAAATAAAAAATATATTAATATTTTAATTAGAGCCCTGAAAAACGTGTCGGTCGGTTTTTTCGTTTAAAAACCGAAACTGACCGAGCTTGGCTTTAATTTTAATATTATAGAAATACTTTTTTAAGTATTAAATAATATTTTTATTTATTTCTCGAATATTATTTTTTCTTAATATTCTAATTAAAAATTTTAAATAATTTATTAGTTCTTCCTTCCGCTTTTTTTAAAAAGCTTTAAAATTAATTTATTTTTGTTCTTGACTGCCCATTTTTTCTTTTATATTTTCTTTTCTGTCAATATCTTCATGACTACATTTAATGTCGCATAAATGTGTTAATTCAAAATATTATTACATTAATAATAAATAATTTATTTTTATAGAGGAAAACAGTTCTTTTAAGCAATTAAATAATAATAACAACATTATTAAATACTTCCTTTTTTTAAAAAACAAAAACAAACATTCTGTGCTTACTCTTTATCAAATAAATATGAATACTAGCGGTGGAAATGGTGGAGGGTTTTTTGGTATGTTAAAAGAAAAATATTTAAAATAAAATATGTAAGTGTTATTTAAAGTATATCTAATTATATTTTATAATAAAAAAGTAAAAATCTCTAAATATTTTTGTGAACGTTTATTCTTTAGTAAATATATGTAAAAATTTTTTACATTAACAATTAAAAATAAACCTTAAAAAATATTTTTCATCAAAATATGTATAAATAAATTAAAATTTATACTACACCAAAATCTCTTTTTCCTATTTTATGTAAATCGATCTCTAAGCTTTTTTAAAATAGCTACATATCAGTCATATAAAACTGGCTAAATTAAGAAAACGTCACTAGTTACGAAAATCGATTAAATTTATTCGCTATTAGATATTTAATTTTTGCTTTCAAAAAAGAAGCATACTCAAATTTTTTAAGAGAAGACTTTAATTTATTTGAAATAATTTATCATTATTTTAATTCTAACAATCGGTACTCAGTTATTTCCATAGAATTATTATGGATTCAAAGAGATTTTTAGCGCCTATTTGGCGATTTGTTACTTTAACAAATTCTCCCTCTTCTTCAAAATCAGCACCTGCGCCGGCAATGGTTTCCACTCCAACTGCACCAATTTCGTCGCAACAACCAAAGGTTAGCGTTACTGGCCAGCAAGAAGCAACACCAGCCGCCCAAGGGCAGAGAACACGCAAGGCAAGCAGTACAAGCAATTTTTTAGGTAAATATTTTGTTTTATATTTTTCTCGAATACCAATTTGTTAGTTAAAAATTTACGCAATTTCTTGAAAGATTTTGAAAAAAATATTTTTTAATTCAGCCAAACTATTAAATAATTAAAAATCAATAATTATATATATTTGTTTTCTAACAACTCCTTTAAACAATTTTAGCAAATAATATTTTATAAATAAAATAGAATGAATATTTATGTTTACTTTAAAATTTACTTCTTTTTAAATTAAAATTATTTTTTAGATTATTTCTCACAATTTTTATTTTTTAGCTTCTCTAGCTTCATCAATTTACGGTTCTTCATCTCCAACTGGAGGTACTGGCTCAGGTCATACACAGTCATTTAGCATTCAAGGAGATACAATTGATTCTACTCAGCAACGAAATTCTCCCCTCCCATCATTAAGCTCGATTGGTAGTGATGCAACTTTAAATAGGTTTTATTTTATTTTAAAATTTAATTAAAAATATTTTAAGGAAAATGTCTACAGCCAGTCAAAAAATACGTACAAAAGAAGACGTTATTTATGAAGGTTTTTCTTTTCATTATAAAAATTAATATACTAATATTTATTTAGGTTGGCTATTAAAACGTGGGGAACACATTAAAAATTGGCGTCAACGTTATTTTGTCAGTTTTACTTTAAATTAAAATTTTCAAAGATTTGATTTTAAGGTTCTTTTCAAAGATGGCTCACTACTTGGATTTAAGGTTGGTATTTTTTAATATCTGGATCGGGGGCTGATCTAACTCTATTATTTCTAGAATAATTTTCTAAAATAGTAGAGTTTAGCTTTTCACATTTTATATTCATTTATGAAAATTATTTTAGAGATTTCATTATTTATTTATTTTAGTCAAAACCAATAGATTCTTTCAATGATCCTTTGAATGATTTTACAGTCAAGGATGTTCAGGTTTTTCTTTTAATTTTTAATACATATATAATTGTTTTCTTTTCAGTTAATGAAATTAGATCGCCCAAAACCAAATACAATTCTCGTTCGTGGTCTCCAATGGACTACAGTTATTGAAAGAATGTTTTGTTCTGAAACATCTGATCAACGTGATTCGTGGATTAATGCTATCAAATCTGTGGCTGAAAATTTAAAACGCGAAGAGTTAATTCACGGTGGAGTACAAGATCAGGAAATGATGGTGAACAATTTCATTAAAAATATTTTTTTTTATTTTCACTTTAAATTAATAACAAATTTTAACTTTTTGAAACTTTTTTAATAAAGTTTTTCCTTAAATTTTCAATTAAATTAAATTTTTTAGGATGTATCTCAATTGCCACAGGCAATGGATCCGACACAATATCCATGGACTTACCAGCCAACTCAGCCATTATTTGATTCTCAACAACATCAACCATCTGAAAATGGTTATATGACTGGATTGCCAGGATTTGGTGGAATTCCAAACCAATTCCATACAACTGTGGCTGCTGCTGGTGCTGCACAACAAAAGCAATTACTCCATGAAGCAATGATTAAAGCAGCAGCGGCAGCAAATGCTGCAGCTATAGCAACAAATTCAGGAGGAAATGTTGGCGCTGAAGCTGTTGCCGCAGCAGAGAAGGCTGCTGCTGAGTTGAAAAAACCTGAAGGACAGAAAACAAGAAGCAGAATTGTAAATTAATTCAAAAAAAAATTTAAATTAATATTTTAATCATTTCACAGACATTAGATGACTTTGAGTTTCTGAAAGTTCTTGGTAAAGGTACTTTTGGCAAAGTAATCCTCTGCCGTGAGAAAAGAACAAACCGACTTTATGCCATCAAAATTTTGAAAAAAGAAGTTATAATACAGAAAGATGAGGTTTTTTGATTTATTTAATATTAAGTTTTATTATTTAAAAAATAAAGGTTGCCCATACTTTAACTGAAAATCGAGTACTTCAACGTTGTAAACATCCATTTCTTACTGAGCTTACATATTCCTTCCAAACATCGGATAGACTTTGTTTTGTTATGGAATTTGCAATTGGTGGTGATTTATATTATCATTTAAACAGACAAGTTGGAAAATATAAAGAAGGATTTTCTGAAAGTAGAACACGTTTTTATGGGTCAGAAATTGTTTTGGCATTGGGTTATTTACATGATAATAATATTGTCTACAGAGATTTAAAAGTATATATATTTTTATAATAAAATAAAAAATTTTAGCTTGAAAATTTATTACTTGATCGGGATGGACATATTAAAATTGCTGATTTTGGTCTTTGCAAGGTTTTTTTATTTTAATTTTAAATAATTTATATTTATCTTTAGGAAGACATTTCGTTTAGTGGACGAACTCGAACATTTTGTGGAACTCCAGAATATTTGGCGCCCGAAGTTTTGGAAGAAAATGATTATGGACGTTCTGTTGATTGGTGGGGTGTAGGTGTTGTTATGTATGAAATGGTTAGTTCATTTTTATAATTGGATTATTAATTATTTTTTAGATGTGTGGACGTTTGCCTTTTTACTCAAAAGAACATGAAAAGTTGTTTGAAATGTTTGTTATTTTTTTAATATTTAATAATTTTAAAAAATAATCTTCAGGATTTTGCAATGTTCATTACGTTTTCCATCACGTTTGTCTCCTGAAGCTAAAGTTCTTCTTTCTGGTTTATTGGTTAAAGATCCAAACAAAAGATTAGGTGGTGGTCCAGATGATTATCGAGAAATACAAGCAACAGCATTCTTTAAACCAATTGACTGGGAAAAACTTTATGGAAAAGAAATTGAGCCACCATTTAAACCACAACTTTCTTCTGATTCTGATACTTCTTATTTTGATTCGGTTTGAATAAAATAAATATCTTTATTAATTAATTTTTTTAGGAGTTTACTCGTGAGGCTGTTCAATTAACTCCTCCTGCTGTTCGTAATGGTCCATTAGATACTTTAGATGAAATGGATGAAATTCAAAATAATTTTGTTCAATTTTCATTTCATCATGGAGAGCTTGGATCATCACTTCGTGAGAATAGTGAATTAATGGAAGAGTAAAAAAATAAATTATTTAAATAATTTTCCATTTAAAAAAGTATCTAAAGTAAAAAATATTTAAATTCCATATCTAAATATTTAAGGGTTTTACTTGTTTTTTAAAACATTTTTGTTAAAACCCTTTAAATCTTTATTCTAGTTTCTAAAATTTAATTTTTAAAAACCTCACCTTTTTGATTAATTTAATAAAAAAATTCTGTAATTATATATTTCTTTTTAAATAAAAATAACCCGGTTATATTTACTAGAGTTGTTCATTGCGTTTTTCCGGTAACGGTAGATGGTACTGAAAATTACCGATTTTTTTACCGCGGTACCATGAATAACTCTAATATTTACTCCCCAACATTCTATAATTTTTTCAATTTAAAAATCATTTTCTTTTATTCTTTTTGTTCAGTCTTCTATTAAACAAATCTGATTGTAAAAATTTTTTTCGTTTTTCATCTTTTTATATTTTTTAGTTAATAAATGATTTTTTTTTAATTTAAAAATAATGTCAATTAATTTATTTATTTTTCATTTGAAATATTGTTGGTATATTACTAGTAGAAAGAAATTAATTACTATTAGTAAAAATCTAATATTGTAACTTTTAATATCAAAATTGCTATTAAATAATATAAAAAAATTTTCCAAACTTGTAAATAATTAATTTATTTGAGTGATTATGAAAAGGAAGCAAAGCACAATTAATAGAAAAAGGTCTGATTTTTTATTTAAAAAACATTACTCGGTTTTTTTTTATTTACTGTAGTAAATAAAAGAAAAAGATTTCAAAAAAAAACATAACAGAAAAATTAAAATCATAAGACGAAAAAAGTCGAAGGACGAAGAAACTTTGTCATTTGTTTAAATTATTTTATGTATAAGCACAGAATAAAATATTATAATGGCGTTTACTTAAAAACAAAAATATGTATTAAAAGTAATATTGTTGGGATCACAAATATGGGTTATGTTTATTTAATGCGCAGGTATTTGAGTCTTAACGGCACAGGGATTTAAATTGGTAAATAATGACTTTTATGCTTTAAATATTAAATTGAAAATATATATTACTAATTTTTATATAAATTAATTTAATGACAAACTTAAAAATTTTTAAGCATAAAAGTCAAAAAAAAAAAAAGAATCAATTATGTTATAACAAACACTAATAAAAATATTAAGAGTTAAACAATTTGAATTATTTAAGCGATTTAAATGTAAAAAAGAAAATCTCACTAGGCAAATAATGAATAAAGGTTAAGAATGCACGATTTAATTGACTTTGGCATAAAAGGAAGTGTCGATAACAAATATAAATAAAAATTGCAAAGAATCATTCTAAGGAATTATTAAATTAATTACACAACATTAATCAATCAATTTTTTGTAGAGCATATTTTGTCACTCTCTTGTTCGCCTAGCTGTTTAAGCAATGTTTGTATCGCATTTAAGGCAGCATCAGAATGGGCACAAACTTCTGTGGGACCACGTCCATGACAAACCTGAAAACACATTTTAATAATTAATATTAAAGAAATAAGTATAAAAATTTTATTATTCTAATATAATAATATACAAACAATAGGTTTAGCCAATCCAACAGTTAATAATGTAAAGCATTGTTCATCATCAGCAGCGTTCTTAGACTAGAAAAAGCAAGTAAATTCGACAAAATTTAAAAAATAAATAAAAACTAACTCTAGGAAAATCAGAGTAGGAGACAGTAAACTTAAAATGTTTAGATAAATTATTAAGAAAAGCTTTTGCTCCAATCAATCCATATTTATTTTGATTTTCATTTTCTACTTGAAATATTTCTTCATTTTCTGTACTATCTTCTTTCTTGCAATGAGAAATAGGAAGAGATGTTGATGATACCATCTGATTGTAAGTTTGACTACCAGATACATTATGTAATGATGAATGTGCATAGTTTTGAGGAAGAGTTGTTGTCAGCGATGTAGATAAAATAGAAGAAGATTGATTCTATGTAAAAAATTGTTTAACTAAGAAAAGTGTTTTAAAAGACTATTCAATATGTAAAACTAAAAATTTTATTAAATACAAGATGGAACAGTTGTTTCTCCGGAGACGAGATAGGCATTCGAGGAGAATCAAGTGGTCCATGTATTTTTCCAACAACTTTATTCACATCATCTAATCCAGCCCAGATAGAATCTTTTTCCAAATTTACTAATCCACGCTTTTCAAGCAAAGCATTATTCCATTGAAAAAACAAGGCAACATTTTTTTTCAATTCTTGATTATCATTTTGACTTAATATACGTTGAGAATCACGGTTACGTCGTCTAATGCGACCACTTAGCTCTGATTTAAGTGGGGCAATTGATTCAGCAGGATAACCGGAATCTTCTGGTGGAGGACATGCACTAACATGTTCGTTGAATGTAACACGGCGACGAGTAGATGGAAGCGGGGGTGAAAAATTAGCTGACCTTTAAATTAAATATAGTTATTTTTAAAAAATACTGACTCTTGAACGTGAGATAGATTATTTTCTTCATGTGTTAGTGGTGTAGTATTGTTTATATTAAAACTATTTTTGTCCGGAAATATGTTATTTCCATTGTTGACTTCAGTTGAATTTTGTTCAATATTGCGCAATGCTTCCTCAATCGACGCAAATGTTTCGAATGAATTGGTCTTATCATTCCAATTTTTTGTTGAAAATTTTTCATAGTTTTGATCCACCAAAGGCTTGTTTACACTTTGATCGCATAAAATGTACTTCTTGAGGAGACTTTTACCAGGTTGTGGCATGGACTGAATTATGTTAAATTTTAAAGTTTTTACTTACAAGGGACACTCACGAACTTTAAGTATGAATTTCGATTTTTTTTGCACGATCGTATAGAGCAGGGTCTATTATCTATTGCCAATTTTTGGCTCCGACCCCCAAACTAAAAAGTTATAGGGCTTCAAAGTTTATGATTTTCAGACATAAACGACACTTGAAGTTAAGTGAAACCGAAGAAAACTAGAGAATGAGAAAAGGTTTGAGTATCATTGGGAAAAGGGTATAGAAAGAAGTCAACGATAAAAAAAAAGAAGAAAATAGAAGTTCTATACCCCCTCTATTTTCTATAAAACTCATACTCTACTTTTCTCTTCTCTCTCTTTTCTTTTCCTACAGCCAAATAGTATTTTTTGTTAGAGTCAAATGAAAAGCTTGAAACCTATAACTTTTTAGTTTGGGGGTCGGAGCAAGAAAAGCCAAAAATTGGCAATAGGTTATCGACCCTGCTCTATACGATAAAATAAAAAAAATTCGAAATTCGCACTTAAAGTTCGTGAGTGTCCCTTGTTAAATAATTCTACTTATTTTATTATTACCTTAACGTATCCGATACGTGCTAGCATTGCCTCAGCAGCTGCACGTTTAGCTAATTTTTTGTTCGGACCAGTTCCCTTCTCTTGAAAACTCATACAATGGACTGATACAGTGAATTCTTTGTGCCTATTCTGACCTTGTTCCGAGATAAAATGAAAAGTGGGTTCACGCTCTTGACGGATTTGCATTACTAAATTTTTGCATTTTATTTATTTGAATAAAATAGAATATTTACTTTGTATTAGTCGGGAAACAGGATTAATATGATGACCGTATTCAGGATCCATTTTCTTTAAAAAATAAATTATGAAATTAAACATTTCCAGATACTTTATCCTTAATGATCGTCTTTCGCTTTGTGTACTCCGTTCCCTCTCGATGAATAACTTGAGGCAATACACGTTTTTGATTTTGTGAAGCAGCTCCAGAGTGTCGTATAATTTGACTGGCCAAAAAAATCGGGTCTTCGTCGAGAAGAGGTCGAACTTTCTCGAGTAATTGATAGCAAGCTTCTTGTTTAGCAGCTTTCTTACTTTGACCTTTACCCTCTGAGGCATATTCCTTGCCTATAGCAGAAGAATCTGTTGTTGCACCGGTTGAAGTAGCATTAGAAGGAGAAATGAGTCGACAACGAAGAGTATAAACTCGGTTGTGTGGTTCACCCGTTTCAGCAAGTACTTCGAACTCTACATTCTATATATTAAAAAAAAAAGTAAAAGAAAAATTGTAAAAATGCCATTCGAAGACGTAAAGCACATTCGTGAATTTGTGAAACAACAGACTTTATCCTCCGACGAGAACGAAAAGCGCGATATTCTGGTATTCGTGCATGGAAAGACTTGTTTTTATAAACCTCTTGATCAACTTTATCAGCTGTTTGTTGCTCTACATCATCTTTATAATATAAAAAAAAAGTAAAATAAAATAAAAAAAACTAACAGCATCCGTTTAACAAAGCATTTAATGCGGGTGAGAAATCAGAATCATTGCTGCCATTATCATCCTCAGCGCTTCCAGAAGTTGATGATAGACTATTGTCAAGAGAACATCCTTCGACAGAAAGTCCCTTACTTTCTTCTGATATTCGTGAGTTTGTAGTTCTTGAATTAAATTTATTTATTGTTCGAACATCATGACAAATTCCATCGAAATTTTCAACATCTTCCTTACTTCTTTTGTAGCACTCCAATACCGGCCTAAAAATAAGATATGGAATTTCAACCACACTATCTAATTAACAAACCTCAAATGAGACAATGCCTGAACAGCTGCCTTTTGTTTTGCAATAGCTAAATGCATTCCAAATCCAAAGTGTTCTGAGGAATCCAAACTTAAGAAGATTGTTACTTTGTAAGCAAAGCCCTGTTGCTGTTGTTGACGAAGCATGAAATTATATGCTGAAGGGCTAAGTGAAAGTCCATCTGTTCGTCCAATTCCGTTAGATAAAATCTTAAATTTTTTTTTATTTGTTATAAATGAAATAAACACTGACCGATGGTGGAAGTGAAAGAAAACAAGATGGAATCAATGAAAAATAACTGTAATCAAATAAAGATAGAGATGAAGCAGCAGAAGCATTTGGCAATAATGGAAAAGAAAGATTAGTTCCGGTTGGAGAAGTGTTGGATAAAGGCACTACAGAAGAAGGGTTATTTAAACAAACAAGATCTTAAATAACCTGACAGATCCAAAATTGATGTCAACCTTTTAATAGGAATATTTTGATGTTGAGAGGATACATTCGTGGAAGCAGTTACTACAGGATTAGAAATAGTAGTAAATAGATTTGGTGATGGAGCAAAGCATAAATTAAGAGGAAAATTAGGAGTGGCTGTATTAATACCATTTGGCGGTAGTGTTCTAAAGATAAAGTTAAAATAAAAAACTAAATGATAAGCAAACGAAATCGATGCCAATTTTTTGTTATTCGAAATGTTAACAAATGGCGAAGAGAGGTGGGCAAAATTTAATAAAGATGATTTAAAGGAAGGTAAATGATGACGAATTAATTCTTCCTTATAATTTACAATAATTCCAAGTTGGGCAGCCACGGTGTTAAGCAACAAAATCGCATTACAAGGTTCTAAAATATAAATAAAAATAATCACAGAATGATGGATAAACCTTTACGTATTTGACGTCTTGATCCTCCTGTCCCTCCCGATGGAGGAGGCCGTGGCAAAGTAGTGGAATCTAGTGCACATTGAGCTGCCGCTTGTTGAGCCTTTTTTATTGATGGACCGCTACCTTCAAATTCTTGACTAGGACAAAGAATAAGTTTCACGGTAAATTTCTTTTTATGAGCTGGTCCACTTTCATCGAGTAAAACATATCCATGACGAAGCTAAAAATATGATTAACATGGAAAACTGAATTCTTCGGATGCGGTATGCATTTTAAAAGATAACCTTGTTGTATCTTGTTAATTCTGCCACCTTACACATGGGCGTTTTCTCAGAGGAACTTTTGCGTTGTGCATAATTGTAGACATGTTTGCTAACAGTGGGCTCAGTCTGTCCTTTTCCACACCAAATTTGTGGATGATCCCTTTTTCGACGCCTATCTACATCAAGTTGTTCATAGGAGGAAGGAGGGGAACTATGAAAAATAGACCTTTCGTTTAAAGCATGAGATAAATGATAATGAGACTGTTGAGTTGTATCCTGTGTTGTAGAAAGCATAAACTTTAAATGTAATATGATATACTCTTCTACCGAGTTAATAAAGAAAATAAAACAAACCAAATATTTCTTACTACTATTTTGAAGACGAGGTACTTCTAAAGGCGTTTGTCGCTGTTTTCGTTGAAGGCTTTGTTGTTCTGGAATGATAATTTGTTGCTGTTGCAAAGTAGAAAGAGTTGGGGCTATTGAACCTGAACAATTTGATTGCAGTGGTCTCTGATACTGAAAACAGTGATATTGTTGTTGATTGGGCAAAGGAGGAGATCTAATAAGAATATTTGATAATGGGGTTGTTGAGTCCATTAATATGTGTTGTTAAGGCGAGAATTGCTGCTTATGTTTGATGACAAGAAATTTGAATCAAGATTATGTAGTTGAAGACTTAGGTAAAGATATTAAAGTACATAAATTTGGGACAAATATATGTTTTTGTAACCCGCAACAAATTAACACAGCTCCCCGACCGCGCTAACGCGATGGTAACAAAATAAAATTGAAAACAATCTCTAATCTGTAAAGGTAAAATTATATAAATAAAAAATGAAAACTCGAATGACAACCAAATATCAGTACATGACAACTTGGCGTAGGAACGGGCGTATATGTTTACTAATTTCTACAGGGACACGCCCGACTAGGTGCCGGTCGACAGGACGCGCAATAGTATATCTAATGAAGAGAATTAGAGATAAAGTGAAACTAGAGACTACTTGCAACAGTCGGCCGGCGCCTAGTCGGGCTCTACCCATTTCTACTCTATCTAACCAAATTACCTTCCACACTTTAGAGTACGAGTCAAAGGCGGTTTGTCTCCGCACAAACTGGAATCTATTGATTGAAATTTACTCTAATGTGTTGGAGTAATTAATAAGCACGGTAAAGGACGGTTCAGAATCGGTCGATTCAGAGTAGCTCGTAAAACTCGATTCAGAGTAGCTCGCATAATTTTTTTCATTTTAAACCTTTTCAAATAATTTTTATTTCATTCGAAAGAGCTCGAAAAGTAGAGTCTTTTCACTAAATTGACGAATCAGATCAGATAATTTAAAAAATGTTATGCCCGAAAAACGCGAGAAGCATTATTTTCCAATTTTGGCGATCTTTGACAATCTGTGCGCCACCCCAAATAATCGCAGCTGCATAGTAAAAACATCTTTTTAGGGGTTATCGAGGTCGCTGATTACGAATCTGATATAAGTTTTTTATTATACTAATCCTGGCACTATTAAAAATGGGAGGGCTTTTTTGGCGGACTTTTTTTTTTGCGGACACATTATTTTTGTTTTTTTCCCAAGGCAATAAGAGTGTACATGGACTAACAAATATGTGTAAATGTTTTTTACCTTGTCATTTATATTTTTGGTAATCAATTATCCAATAAAATGATTCAAACTCTTAAAAATTTTACTTTATTACAATTATACAACAAAATCAACTTACAAGAAGGGCTTCAGCAATGGTTGGTAGTACATTAAAAATATCATCAAAAGCACATTTGGATCTATTGGTGGTGTTTTATTACTTCTTCATTTTTGGGCCCATGGGTGGTTGGTCTTCGAGCAAACGTAGACCTATGCCTTTACACGTCAATAAAATATTTAAAACAAATTTCAGGGATAGTCCAAGTTTTCTCGAAGACCAACCAGCCATGGGCCCAAAAATGGAGAAGTAAAAAAACACCACAAATAGATCCAAATGTGCTTTTGGTGATATTTCTAATGTATTTTATAATATTTGGAATCATATTTCAATTTTTACCCATGCAAACGATTTGTTAACAAATGTACACCTCTTATTGCCTTCAGGCAAAAATCAAAAAAAACATAATATATAATTTGTCCGCAAAAAAAATCCCCTAATCCTTATCATTTTATCACCAATTTTAAGAATCACAATTTTATCATGGATATTTTCCAAATTAAGAATCTGCTATTCGTTTTTATAACAACGTAACGGTCTGTATCCCAACTATGTATGCCCATCATGTTTCAACAAATGAGAAAATATTGCTAAAATCTGTGATTTTTAAAATTAGTAATAAGAAAAAATTGATATCAGATTCGTAATCACCTACCTCGATAACACCTAAAAACACGTTTTTACTATGCCGCTGCGATTATTTGGGGTGGCGCCCAAATTGTCCATGATCGGCCCACTTTTATCGCGCTATAACTTTTTGTTGAGTGATCCGATTGGATCGGTCCAATTGGTTAAATTTATCCGCATCTGATGCTTTCGATTAATAAAAGAACTATTCAGATCGGTTAAGAAATAAAAAAGTTATGGCCAAAAAACCGGCTACTCTGAATCGTCCCATACCCTAATAAGAAGTGGTTTGTCCCGACACGAACTTTCAATAATTATATTTCTAAATAAATTATTTATTTTATCTTTAGAAAAATGTCAAGCTGGCAACAACCTTCATTATCCTCAATGTTTAATACATCATTCTCCACACCAGTAACTGATTTTACTTATAATACTGTTAGAAATCTACAACAATATGATACAAATTCACGATCTGCAAATCCAAGTCTAAGGGATGTTTCGTTGTCCTTTAATTACGAAGAAATGATGTGAGTAATTATGATGAAATAATAAAGTTTAAAAATTTAAGACATGGACACCAGGGACGTTCTTTCGGCCCTTCTCTTTCCGAGAGACGAATTGAAGAACCTTTATATTATGAGAACCAGCTTTCTAGTTTAAAAGAGCAACAAGTGATTAATAGGCAAAGTGGATCGCAAAAAAATTTTTCAGGTTATGATTTATGACATATACTAATTAGTAGATTTAATTGAATTTCTGAAACCGTTGACTATAATTAGGATATGATATAAATTTTGATTTAGGTCGTTGGATGTTTAAAACTCCAGGCGTTTCAGCATCAAATGATACATATTTCCCGAGAAACCTGAATGTAAGGAAACAAATGCATAAAAATACTTTCTACTTATAGCCAACTCAATGTCAAAAATCGCAAAACAACGACACAGATCCGATTGCCTCGATGTTACATGAAAGACAACAAAAGGTTAAAGGAATACCCTCGTTAAGATCTTTGTTTGTTCCTGAATCTTCATCTAAAGATAATATCGGTCTTACTCAACAAATGCATTTAATTAGTACTATTTGCGAGCGTGATCAAAGGAATGGTTATAGACTTAAAAGGGTAAATGTTTTATTTACATATAATTTGACAAAAAAAATTTGTCTAAATACATTCATCTTCATGTCTACCTAATTTTTTGTATTTTTGATATTGTACTTTTAGAGTTTCGATTAGTTTATACTATACATTCATAATGCATAAAATAAATATATGAAGTTAGAGGTGGTTTATCTTAAACTAAATACATGCTGAAAAAAACAACATTGTCAAAATCAAAAAAATAAAGTAGACATACATTTGGAATTGAATGTATATTTTATCTTTTAAAACATTTTTATCTTTAGTTGTTAGGTCTTCCTTTTGCAAAGGAGTTGTGGTTAGAAACAACAACAGGGCGTTTCTCTTTCGATGGTGGCCAAATTATTAATAGACTTGAAGAAAATCGTACATATTACTACAATATTTCAACTCTACGTGTTTCATTTGAAATGCCTTCTCCATTATCTGCAATCATCCGGCAACAGGCTGAAATCCGAAAAATGTTGGATATGGTTGGTTATTTTTTCAACACATAAATTTTCATTTTATAGACAACACCTTGCACAATTATTGTTACTCGTTGTTATCCGCAATTGACTGAAGAATTATTACGTAAATATTTTGAACAATATGGAGAGATTGCTTTTGCAAAAGTGTTCTCCGTTAAAACTGTTAAGTTTCTTAATTTTTCAACAAATTAAATTTTGCTTTTTTAGGGTGGCACAATAAATTCAACGAAAAAAAATCGTAAAAAGAAATTGGCTTATTTAAGAATGGATTCTGTTCAAGTATGTCTTTTAACCTGAAGTAATCTAAAATGTATAAAAAGTTTAGATCCAGAAAAAACTTTTAGAACAAATGTCATTTACTATTGAAGGGCACAACGTGAATTATTAATTAAATTAATAAAATAATTTCTTTTAGGTTGAGCTTCGCATTCCGAGTAATAGAGTTTTTATTTCTCGAGTTCCAGATGAAGCACAACCTAATGAGTTGATTCAATTTATTGGTGATGAAATTAAAAAATTCGATCCGAGAGGATATTGCGTTGACGGTATTTTATTTAAAAATAAAAAAATCTACATTTAATTTTGACTATTCTAATTCGCCATTCTTTATTTTCAGTCTATTTCCCAAATCCCTTTCGCCAATTTGCCTTTTGCACTGTTGGTGGCACTAAAGTTTCTGCTAGACTTGCGATGTATGTCTTTTTAGGACAATTCACTTAAATTAATATTAATTTTCGTTTAAAATTAATAAAAAAATGTCGTGAATCTCCCTAAATTTTAAAATTTATCTATGCTTTCCAAAATAATTATATTTATGGATAAAATATTTTCTCTACAATTACTATTTATCAAAATTTTTGAAAAAATTTTACAAACATTTTTAATTTTTTAGATAAGTAAATTCTTTTTTTTATAATTCCAGAAAAGCTGACTTTTTCTTCAAGGATTCGTCAATTAATATAAGTACTTGTTGTGATGTTTCTGAACGTAAATCTATTATTTTTTTTAATAAAATAATTTTATATAAATATTTTCCAGTAGATGCAGATCGTTTGCTAGAACAAAAAATTAAAGAATTGGTTGAACACAGTGATTATGCTCGTATTCGTTCTCTTCAAAATATTTCTACTGAAGTAAAATCAATGATTCAAATTTTGGCAAAGATGAAAAAATGTTTTATTTTTTATCAACTCTTTTTTTAAATAATTTTCATATCTCATCACTTAAGTTGCGAATGAAATGACATTACTTATGGTAATTAATACCGAATTCCTTAAATCTTCAGAAGAAAAATTAAGGAATTATTTATATGTTCAGGTTTTTTTTCTATATTTTTATAAGATATAATTTTATAAAAATATATTTTATAGGACAATGTTTTAGAAATGTGTAAAAAAGTGGCATTGGAATCAAATAATGAAAGTCGTTAGTTATATTCTATAGGATTTTTTACTAAAAAGTTTTAGATAATTTAAAAAGAAAAAGAAATTGTCCTGAGAGTGATCAAACATTGGTCTTACCATCTGGTAATTTAAGCAATGATGAGGAAGATATTGGTTTGTAAATATTATTTAGATAATCATTTTAATAAAATTATTTACATTATCTATTTTAAAGAATTAGATGATGAAAGCCAGGATGGTGATAATTTAAATTACGAACAAATAGCTAGAATAATTTAATTTGTAAGATAAATTCTCATATTCACACAATTATTTTTTATTTTTATTCAAAAATATTAATTTTAATAAACAACATCACGGAATATTTAAACATAATTTTGTCGAATTATATATATATTTTAGATTTATATTTTCTAATTATATTCTTATTATTACCAACTATAATTTCTTATTGTGATGTTGTACCCCCAGTGCTGCGAGCGGAGTTGAGATTTATAGTTTGGCTCTTCATTTTAGTTACAGAGATATCTGCAACTGCAGAATTGTTAGGAATAGGAGCACGACTAGGAGAAGGCGACTTCGACTTTTCCATGCAACAAATACGAACAATATGCCACAACAGAATTCTGAAGAAAAAGATTTTTTAAATAAAATATTTATTATTCTCACATAAGAAGAGCAGTTGAAACTCCCGCAAGCAAACTGTCGAAGAGACTACCATCATCAGGGCAAATGTCCTGTAATTCTTTAAATTTAATTAACGCGAAGAGATACTAAACCTTTGAATCTGTCGTTGGAGTAGACACTACCGACTCATTTTCTCGACTCATTGCCTGGAAACCGTCAAGCATATGCTGATTTAACAACACAGCAGCATCTATCCCAGCAGTACCAAAAGAAGCATTCCCAACAATTCCAGCAATACCAAAATTCCCGGACTCAGAATCTAGTGCAGATCCCAATGGAAGCAAAATGAAGAACATACAAATTTTGATAAACACAATTAGGAGGAGCATAGCAATCTGTTTGTTGTAGGCAAAAAGAATGGTTTATGTATAATTAGAATGTATAGATTTGAATTACTTTTATACTAATAAAGTTATAAATTAAAAAAACAAAGTAAAAAATTTATAATTTGAGAAGGTCAACAATTAAATATAATAGTTTTATTTATTTAAAATGAGATAATTAAATTATAATTGTATATCACTACTCGTATAACTAAATAATTCATCACTAATTTTAAGGACATTTTCTTCATTTCTTTCATATGTTGGTGTTGGTTTTAAAGGTAAAAGACAAGAAGAAGCTCTTTTTGATAAATTAATTTTATTTTTATTATTAGAAATATTAGAAGGTGTTTGAGCTATTAAAAATTTATTTAAGCTTTTTTCTGCAGCAATACTCAAATGTGCAGCGGCTAATTTTTCTTTTGAAATCCATTTTTGAAGTTTTATTGGTATAAGATTAAGAAAAGCATTTCTAAGTTGAACATTTAATAAAGCATATA
The DNA here is from genome assembly GCA_015183035.1 of Meloidogyne chitwoodi. Classification (NCBI taxonomy): domain Eukaryota; kingdom Metazoa; phylum Nematoda; class Chromadorea; order Rhabditida; family Meloidogynidae; genus Meloidogyne; species Meloidogyne chitwoodi. The sequence goes on from JACZZP010000010.1 coordinate 1,160,813, forward strand.
AAATTGGATTCCAAACCTTAATAAAATTAATTTAAAGAAAATTAATTATTTTATTTTTAGAGGTTATATATTTGATTGGATTTAATTTTCCTCAGCAAAAGGAAGGTCTTAAACTAAAATTAAAAAAAAAAGAAGGAATGATGAATTTTTATTTTATATTAAAAATTAAAAAAAAAATATTTTCTAAACTGTTGAAGTCATAGCAATTGCATGTGTTATTACTCCATAAAGAAATTCTTGTTCTGCAATAAATTCTGGAAGAAGACCAAAATCTCGAAGAATATTAAAAAGAACAGTCCATATCCAACTTTAAAATAATAAATAAATTAATATAAATAAATTAATTAATTACCTTAAAATAAATACAAAAACCATTAAAACAAACATTCTATTTGTACGTTGTCTTCTTTGATTAGCCATTTTTTGATGATAAATTTGCCATGTAGTATTACCCATTTTTTTACGTCGTAATAAAACAATCTTTAATTTGAAAAATTCTTTTTTTTTTAAATTAAAAAATAAAAAAAAACTTTATTTAATCGAACAGATATTCCTGTATAACAAAAAGTAATAATACTTAAAGGTATTACAAATTGAACAATTAATAAAATAGTTCCATAAACTTCACGTAAACGTTCATAAGGTGACCAATGTTCTTTAAAAATAATGAACTATATATTTAATTTTTAATTCCTTTACCAAAACAAAATTCACCGCAATAACCTTCCATTTTGACAAGTTTTTGAGTAAAAATCATTGGTAAACTTAGAATCATTGATAATAAACTTATTAACTTTAAAAAAAACTTTAAAAAAATTAAATAAATATATTTAAACCAAAATTGTAGCAAAAGCATGTTTATGCCTTAATTGATTATTTAAAGGAAATCTAATAAGTAAAAAACGATCTACTGAAATTGCTGCTAAAGTGAATGCTGAAAAACAAAGAGAAGTTCCCTAAAAAATTATTATTATTTTTTAATTAAATAAAAATAAAAACAAACAGCTATAAAAGGAACTAATGAGCATAAAATTGACCCAAAAACCCAAACTTTATAAAAAGCAGTAAATGGAGTAAATGTTGCTGATACAAAACAAACAACAATATCAGAACAAGATAATGCAAAAATAAATAAATTTGATACTGTTTGAAGTGATTTTGTTCTATTAATTGCTAATAATACACAAATATTTCCTTTTTATTTAATTAAATATTTTTTTAATTTTTAAATAATTTAAAACCTAAAATTCCAATTAAAACAATTAATGTATATAAAATAGCAAAAAAAGTAGCAATAGGTAAATTAGCTGTTGGATCTTTTCTTAATGACCATAAAATTAAATTCATATCAACACAATTTATTAATTTTATTATATTAGAATTATTATTATTTTGTTGGTTATTTAAATAATATATTTTTTGTTCCATTTTTGGAAAAATTCTGAAAATTAAAAATATATTTAATTTAAAAATTTTAAATATTTATTTATTTATTTTTAATTATTTTTTAAAATAATTATTTAAAAATATTTAAAATAAAATAAATATAATTATTTACATTAAATTATAGTATTTTAATTTTTATATATTTCCGTTCCAAATAATTAATTAATTATAAATATATTTTTAGACTGTTTTTATATGATTTCATTTTTTAATTAAAATTATTATAAAAATCTGAAAAAATTAATAAATATTATTTGAAAAAGAGTTTAATTTTTTTAATTTTTTAAATAAATTGGACTCTTCAAATAAATTAATTAATTTAAATAAAAAATGTTTGAAATTTTTTTAAATTAATTTATAATATTATATTAAACGGGAGCAGCCCAGTTTACCACAGCCAGTTTACCGCAGAACCGAGGCCACTTGTCTATCAATCCTAGCATAAAACATAAAAAATCCTCCTCTACCAATTAATCACTGAATTAATTATTTTGTTGTAATTTGCGCCGTAGAATGACGCACGTGTCAAAAGCCAACCAGCCATGGGCAAAAAATAATTGATAAAACACTCCCAATAGGTCCAAGTTTGGCGTGTTTCTAGCAAACTTCGATCTTTCATAATTTTGTTCATAATCATTTAATCAAAACGATTTTGGTCTCATTCGATAGGTCTCGAAGAGACCTATCGAATGAGTTATCATACTCATATTTAAATTTTTTCTCCGAAATTAGCTTGGACCCCCCTATGGTTTTGCAAGTTTGAGGACCTGTAACTCGGTGAGTACTTATATTCGGTAAGAAATTCTTATATATTTTGCTCAGCTCTATGAGATGAATCGAATGATATCTATTACATGTTCTGAGCTCGGACCCCATATACTAAAGCGACCAAATTTTTAGTCAACATTAAAATTATGTGATATGTATTCCCCGTATATTTATAATATCCATTGCTGCGGTAAACTGGGGTGTACCCATATTAAACACAAAACAATTATTTAATAATAAAAATATTTTTATATTTAAATATAAATAAATAAATAATATTATTTATTTTTAACAAAAATAAAAATAAAAATTATTTGACGTGTAAAAATACAAATTATTAATGCATTAAAAATAAATGTAAAAATTAAAAATATTTTTATTATTATATTTAAAATAATATTTATTATTTTTTTGTTAAATAATTAAGGAATATTTAAAATAAATTATGACCAAATAAAAAAATACAAAAAAAAATATTTAAATCTATTTAAAATATTTTTTTATTAAAATATATTTCTTAGAATAATTTTAAATAAAAAATAAATCAATAAAAAAAGTTTTTAAAAATTATATTTTCTAGACATTTTAATTTAAATAATTAATAATGTGAAATAAAAGATTTTAATTAATTAAATAATATATTTTGAATTTATTTTATATTGTTTTGACAGCTTAAAATTTTTATAAATATTTTTTTAAATAAAATTAAAGAAGAAATTTAATTTAATTTTAATTTAATAATTTATTAATAATTAAATTTATTTTTAGAATTTTTTTTCATTATTATTTTCTATTTATAAATTCTCAAAATATATTATAATTTAAAAATAAATTAAGTAATAAATTATTTATTTTAAAAAGAAAATGTAAATTAAATAAAAAAAACTAATAACAAGAAAAGAATATAATTATTTTTTTAGAAAAGATTTAAAAACAATTTTTATTGTTAAAAAATTATTATTGAAATAAAGACATAAATAAAAAATATTTTTTTTTATTTTTAAAAAATATTTGGAAAATAAAAAAAATAATATTTTTTCCAAATATTTTATTAAAATAAAATAAAATAAAAGCTAAAATTAATTTTTATTTTTTTTCTCTATAAAATTTCACAGAAAAGTAAACAAAAAAGTAGAGACATCTCTAGGGGGAAGAATATATAAGTCTAAAATGAAAAAATGAAAAAAAGGAAATAATTTTCTTAATGAAAATAAAATAATTATTTTTAAATAAATAAATACCTCTAAATATTTTTAGTTAAAAAATAAAATAAAAAATAATATTTATTTAATTTTTGACAAATTATGAACAAAAAATTATTTTTAGAAAATTATTGCGTGAAAATAAAAAATTAAATTAAATTATATTTATTTTATAATCTAAAAATTAATTTTAAAAATATTTTTTGCAAATTAATTATTCTTAAATCAATATTATTAAAATGTTTTTTTAATAAATAAATTTAAAAAAAAAATTAAATTTATTCAAAGAAATTAAATGGTCTCAAATAAATAATTTATATTCATTTTTTATTTAAAGTTTTTTTTTATAATTATAAAAAATAAAAGAGAAAATATATTTACCTAATTTAGTAAAAAACAATTTTTCTTTCTCACTTTTTATAAAAATAATTATTTTTTAAAAAAGAATAAAAAATTAAAAATGCTAATTAATTAATAAATTTAAATAAATTAATTTTTAAATCTTTAAAAATAATTTTTATATTTTAAATATTAAAAAAAATGTTTAAAAATATATCTTTTAATTTATTTAATTAATTTAAATTTATATAAATTAATTATATTTATTTTTTAATTATTTTTTATATTTAAAATAGATTTATATTAATTAAAATAAAATTATTTATTTTAAAAGATTATTAATTATTTGACCGGAAGTTTATTAATGTTTTTATTTTATTTTTTTTTAATTTATAGTAAAATTTAATTTAAATAATATTTTTAATTATTTTTTTTAAATAAATAACAAAATATATAAATATTTATTCAAAATTATTTTTTAATAATCTCAAGGGAATTTAATTAAATTAATTCAAATTAAAAATAAAACAAAAATAAATATATATTTAATAGACTTGAGAAAGTAAGAAATGTAGGATATAAATAATAACTAAATAATTATTTGATGTAATTAAAAAATATAATTAAATAATTAATCCAATTTATTTATTTTTTAAATTAAAAAATTAAAATTTTTAAAAGAATTTTAGAAAAAAGTTTTTTTAATCAAGCCAGAATATTATTAATAATTAAATATATATATATGTATATCTATAAAGAAATTATTTTATAATTTTAATTAAAAAAAAGTATTTTTAATAATATATTTACTTAAATAATTATAAATAATGACATCTCTGAGGACATAATATTTTTTAATTTTCTTTTTAAGTCAAGTGAATAAAAATAATAAGTACATTTAAATTAAACTCTATTTTAATAATATACATACATATAGTAAATTATTTAGAAAAGTTTAAAAAATTATTTCATTAATTGAGAGGAAATAAATAAAAAATGTCGTACTCCTCTATCCTAACAATGTTGCAGATATATTTGTAACTAAAATAAAGAGAGCCTTGATCTGACATTTATTGATGAAATTAAAATAATATATTTAAGCCAAAATAGTTTAAAACAAAATCGGAGGCACAGAAATGATCATTTTAGTAGTTCTTAAGTCATTCGACGAAATGTCGTTTCGACGAAATGCCGGGACACGCACCGCGAATGAGAAATAACGTAATTAAAGAAAAATAAATTCAAATTTTGGCATAATGTCAAAGGAAAATAGCTCACACGTGCGTCAACTGGCCGAAATTGTTGTTTATTTCTAAATATTTTATTTTTGTTCAACCTTTTTATTCCGAGTTTTGTTATTTTTTAAAATTTCTACTTTTGTCTGTTATACGTTTTTGATGATTTCGCGCGATTTTTTATGCATTTAATGTTTTTCACAACTGTTTTTAGATTATATATTAAACTTATTTTCGAATTGTTGCATCATTTTATTTGTTTGTGGGTTTTGATGTCCACACTGGATCAACAGGTAATATAAACAATTTATGATCAAATTCTATTTGTTGTATGGTAAAAGGCGAAATATGCGAAATGTAAATGGTAAACCGTCAAAAGGCATTCACATTGTGATTGCTGATAATTTATAAAAGCGTCTCCCGATGATGAGTCTATTTTGAGTTGGAATTTTAAAAATTGATTTCCTTTAAAATTTTACATATTGCCAGAAAAATATCAGAAAGACAGCATTTATGCAACAATCACTGGATGACATCACTAGGGCTTTATTTGCAAATCTCAGAGGGGGCGTTAATGAAGTAAGAAAATGTGTAATTTTTTAAACAGCAAGCGGTAAAGTAAGAAAATATTTTACTTTGAACTAGAACGAGACTGGGTTTTACTAAATAGAATTCAATAAATAATTTTACTTCAGGAAAATGAATCGATGAAAGCTGCACATACATGTCCTTTATGCTTATCTCAGTTGGCTCCTTGGTTTTTGGGCTGTTTTGAAGAAGATGGACAACAATTTGAGCGTATTTTGTGGACCTGTCCCAAGCAAGAGACAAGGGTTTTCATACATTTAATTTTTAATGTAAATATTACTAAATTTATTTTATAGCAATGCTATTTTCCAATGAATATATTTCCTTTGGAAATTTTTTGGACTCGACGTTCACTTGAGCAAATGTCTAAAGGCATCATTCCTCTACCAAATCTTAGTTTATTACCAGAGCAATATCATTATCTTTATCCAAAATTACTTCCAATCAAGAGAAAATGCAATAAAAGGAAACCAGTGAAGGTTTATTTTTTAATATATAGCAAAAAATAGAATTTAAAAGCGAAAATAAATATTATCTAATTAATTTTAACGATTTATTTTTTACTAAGGTCGTCGAACCATCTTCTCTATTATTAAGTGAAGAAGCCATTCCTAGCTCATCTACTTCTTCAATTAGCTATAACAGTGACACATCTGTTGGAGCATTGTAAGCTTTTTTATTTAATATTTTTACTAATTTAAAGTGTACTATTTTGTTTCCCCATCCTCTATAGCCCACACTTTAATTTGCCTTTCGATTTGTTTTAGCAATTTTATTTAAAAAATTTGTTAATTAAGTAGAATTTAGTTATTTTAAAATTTATATTAAAACCTAGGCTCAAAGATCTTCACAAGTCGCAGCAGAGATCAAGTACAAGTAGCAGCAGATGTTCCTCATTAGCTGTCAATACTCCAATGAAGAAGTGTCGAAAACTTGTGGACTTGAACCCGAATACTTCAACAGCTCTGGTTTTTCACTTTTTTCCTCCTCACGTGTATCATCCTTTGCTGCTTGTTCAGAAAACGCACAAAATCTTGAGCGATGAGAACTTTGGCCTTGACACTGAATATGTTCAAAATAATACAGCTATCCAGCATCGAAGGTATATTGTTAACGTTCCGTTCACCTCAGAAGATGTCTCGCATGTGCAGGTCATAAATCAACAGTTGAGGTTTGTATTATATTTGGATATCAAAATTTGGTACTTGTTTTATTATCACCACATTCGTATACTCAAATATATGCTTCTCAAATAACAATTTTTTAAATGAAAAGGATGAATCATCCAAATATACTATTATAATTTTCTAACTGATTTGATAAAGATTGGTCGATTGAAAGAAGTAAAGAAGAGTATATTTATGTATATAAATGAATTAGAGATATGAAATAAGTATTCAAATTTGTATTAATAATACATATTTATTTTCAAGAAGAGTTAATATTTAAAATTCATATAAGTTTAACAGCAATTTTTTTACATTTTCGTTTGAACTTAAATAATAATATATATTTATTTTAGACAACGAACAAATGAAGTCAACGAATTAATTGAATCTGATAGAAATATTGAACAAGAAGAAAAAGAAAGGGAGACTCGATATATTTCTCTAATTAAAAATCCATCTCCAATTAAATTACCAACTCCAATAAAAACACCAATTAAAAAGAATGAAATTATTCAAAGATCAAAAGAAAGTAAAAAAAGAGGGCTTGGCGAGAGTTTGAATTACAGAGAATCCGAGCGAGCACGTTCATTATCAGCACGATTTGGAATTAAAACTAGAGTAATTGACTAAAATTTAATAAAAATTTAAAATAAAATTAATCTTTTAACTTTTACAGTCGCGCGGAACAAAAAAAGCAGTAAATAAACGTTTTGAACTTCTTGAAGGAATTATTCCACAGTGTAGCTCTTCTTTTTATTCACATCAACCTGTTGAGGGAGACTTTGCACTTCTAGATTCTCAATATCAGGAAATTAATTCAAAAGGTATACATTCCTCAATTAGCAGCAGCAGCATTGAGTGCGCTGAATCATTAGCCACTAAAGATTCGGAAAGAGCTCGAAGGAGAAAAGACGTTAGAAAATCTGCTAGTTTTATGCCCACATCTTCTCTTGAAGAACAAAGACGGAAAGAGGAGGAACGTCTTGTAGCTATTCAGACAGAAGAGACTGTTCGCCGTAAAATGGAACTTTTATTGGCATCAGCACTTTCACGAAAAAATACCAAAGTAGATGCAACAACAAGTGCAACTACTTTTGTACAAAGTGTGTCGAAGAAACCAACAATAGAAAGGGTTAAAATAAATTTCTATATTACATTATTTTTAAATTTATTTTGTTGTTCAGAGTCATTTAATCGATAATCACATGGAGCTTTCTGGAATTCCACACGATTTTCAGCAGGATCATATGATTTCAACAAATGCAATGATATCATCATCTTACCATCATAACCAATCATCTGAATTAACACCAATAAATTATGAAAACGAAAGTCAAAATGTTGATAAATTTGATATTTATGACAGGTAGAACATTTTTTATTTAAAATATTAAATTAATTTATATTAAAAGGTGTGGAACAGTTATGGATATTGGAAATAATGACGAATTTGATTTTGGTATTGGTCTTGAAAGTGAGTTCATTAATGAAGGAAACAATATTGGGGATGGAAATAATTTAATGCTTGTCAATGATGATAGTTCATTTTTGGAGGAATTGAGTAATAGATAAAAGTTATTTTTAAAAATTTTTGTTTTGTCGCAAAAGACATTTTACACACGGGTTCAGTTAAATTTTACTTATATCTCACAAAGAAAGCAATTTTTCTTTTTAATATTTCCAAATCAGGGCTTAACATTTTGTTATATTCTCTCCTCTTTAATCATTTTTCTCTTATATTTTTATTCTATTTGTTTTTTACAAATGTGAAATATAAATTAGCTTTAAAATTTATGTAATTTGTTATTTTTATAAGATTATAAATAAATAGAATACACAAAATAAATAGATTATTTTGTATTCTTTTGAATTTATTAATCTTTTTTCAATTCAACGTGAATCAACGATGTTGCAAGTCCAGGACTTGGTTTCTCTAATGGGAATGTATACATTCCTTCGTCATCGACAGAAAAATTTTCAATTATTAAATTTCCAGTATTCCAGTCAAGGCTAGCCTCTCCGATTTTATTCTTCTAAATTTTAATTAGTAATTGTATAAATAATGTTAAATTAAATTAAAAAATTCATTAAGAACTTACTCCATCTGTTGTCCATTGCTGGTGCCCATCAGAACTTCCACAATTTCCAGCCCATAAAAATTGTTCTTCTCCGTTTTTCTTTGTTTTTCGTTTAACCAAAAGCTTTCCAGCAACAGGAAATTCAAATTTTTCTCCTTCCTTCACGTAGGCCCGTGCAACGGCTGCTTCAGTATTTTGGAGGATTAATTCAAAAAACGAGAAGAATAATAAAGGAAATAATATAGGAAAGAATAATTTATTAATTTTCTCCATTTTCTTCCTATTGATTAATTACTTAATTTTTTTAATTTAAATCAGGGAAATAAAGTAAGCAAATTTTTAATCTGATTTTGAGATGAATCAAAGGCTATACTGTTATATTGAGGATGGAAATCAGTGATGTAAAAGTTCCAAAATTTCCACGGAACTAGTTCCAGTTCCGGAACTGCATTTTTAATTTTCATAGTTCCAGTTCCAGTTCCGGAACTGCATTTTTAATTTTCATAGTTCCAGTTCCAGTTCCGGAACTATATTTTTAATTTTCATAGTTCCAGTTCCAGTTCCGGAACTTTTGTGGGGTAAAGAACTAGTTCCGGGCCAGTTCCAGTTCCGGAACTAGTTCCAGAACCAGTTCCAGTTCCAAAAATTTGGTAGTTCCATGGTTCCAGTTCCGAACCAGTTCCAGAAATTTGTAGTTCCATAGTTCCAGTTCCAAACCAGTTCCAGAAATTTGGTAGTTCCGTAGTTCCAGTTCCGGAACTGGAACTGCATAGTTCCGGAACTGGAACTGGAACTTTTGCATCACTGATGGAAATTTATCTCATTAGGTTACCTTTAATTATAGAAATATCTTTTAAAATTTAGTACATTTGGATAAAAAAATAATTATTAAATAAATAATTTACTTTAAATAATTAAATAATGTAGAGGCAAAAAATGTTTCTAAAATTGTTATAAATTTTCTTAAATATTTTTGTAATAATCTAAGCCTCAACATTTAATGTTTTATATATGTACATAATGAGTAATTGTTGATTGAAAATGACGCCCATATTCCTTAATTATTATGCTTTAGAAAGATTATTTTAAAAAAATAGTAAATTTTTGTTATTTACTTAAAATCGTTAGAGAGGACATGAAAACAGGTTTAAATAAATTGGTCGATTGATGAAGCAATTTGATAGGAAATTTTTAAACTCTATACACAAGTATTAAAGTGAAAAGATGTTAGACCAACAAATGCCTTTAAGGACGTCCTCTTTAATATATAAGTGTTAAAAGTTGTTTTCATAGTATTTCAAGTGACAAAACAGCTGCCGATTGAAAAATTGCCTAGGATTCTTTTTATATAAAAAACTCATTTATATAATTTTAAATAATTATATAAAAATATCAGTGATTCATAAAATGTTAAGGAAATCACTGTCAAAAAATACATTATAAAATTTAAAAAAATATAGAGTAAAATAAATAAACAAATTAAACACTAAAACTTTAATTCCAGACTAATCCGTTTTTGAATCTATTTGTATTACTTCTGATACAAGTAGCTTCGGCAGTAATGGGGCACAAGTGTGCTGCTGTGTCACTATCACATTAACAATATTTTCACTATCTGCCTTATTTTTGCCAGTTTTAGCACGGCCCTTACATTTCAATTGAGTTCTATAATTCTTACACACCCAATAAAATGTTTCCTTATTTGTGTACGTAAAAATATATCTAAAACCTTCATGGATTAACATTTGTTTGTCTTGTTGTGTTCTGGTTTCATATTTTCCTAAAAATTTAAAATACATATAAAAAACATTAGAAAACATTCATAATATTCAAGTTAAAATTATTTAAAAAATGAAAACAAATTTTTGATCATAGGGTGGATTGTCTGTAGGGTGGATTGCCCTGATACGAATTCTTTGCACATTAGATTATTTTTTTTTCTTAAAAATAAGTAACCATAAACAAATTATATAAAATTAGAAACGAACATTTTTATACCAAATAAAGGTAATTCTAATATAAAAAACATATGTCTATAAATATGATGGTAAATAACCAGTTGAATCCCTACCTGTCTGCAAAGAGAATTCGCTCTTTTCTTTTCTTCTCTTGCATTTTTGGCGTAAGGAGAAGTGCACGCTTATTTTTCCTCTACACTGTAATATGCCTTTTGGCACTTGGAAAGAAAAGGATAAAATAATTAAAATTAATTAATAATAAAGTGAAAAAATGTTTATTTTATAAATGATTAAAGATTAATAATAAAAGAACATAAATTGCCTAAATATTTTCATTTTACTGGTTTTTATCCCTTAATTATAATTACATAAAAATCCACCTGATCTAAAAATATATTTGAAAATGTTATCCCAAATTTATTATCTTTGATTATTAATCTTTGGTCACTTTTAAAATAAATATATTTTCGCTTTATTATTAATTAATTTTAATTATTTTACACCTTTATTGCCAAAAGGTATATTACAGTATAGAGGAAAAATAAGCGTGCACTTAACGCCAAAATGCAGGAGAAGAAAAGAAAAGAGCGAATTCTCTTTGCGGACAGGTAGGGATCCAACTGGTTATTTACCAAATATGATTTATAAAATAAAAACAAAATTTAACATAAAAATGCAAAATACTTAAATATTTATGAATGAATAGAAAAAACAGCAAATCCAACGAGAAACAATTTTAAAAATTATGCTTAATTATTATATGGAAATGCAGATAATCAAAAATTAAAAGAGAAAATAGGAGGCCAGAAATCCTTTAAAATCTTTAATATTTTATTTGGCCCAAATATGAGTATAAAATTTAAAATATTAAAAGGAAAGGAAGCAGCCAATTTTATGAGCAGATGATATGTGTATTTTTAATATACTATTACTATAAAATATTTAACTAAAAAGTTTAGTAGGCATTAATAAATGATTGGCCAGATTTATAGCACTTTTTTTTAGTTTTTTTAAAAATATGTTTAAACTTAATTGAATAAAAATTATTATTTAGTTAGGCTCAAAAAGGTGCTATGATTAAAGACACTAGGTATATCGTAAAAGTTTATAAAATAAGATTATGCATTCAAATTTATTTTTAATTTAAAAGTATATTTTAAATTAAAAACAAATTATAAAATATTAATTGTAAACAATCTGATAAAAGAAACAGTTGTTTTTCAATAACCATTTTAATAAATTTTAAAAATAAAATTAAAATAAAAACTAAAAGTTTTGAAAAAAAGAGAAAGATATATCCCAGTTAGATCACAAAAAGATGCCATAAAATATAGCACATAATGTTGATTTTTTGTTTTTTAACGATTCTTTAATTCTTGATGTGTTCTCTTTGTAAGTCGTCCACAACAACATCCAATCAATAAAAGAATTAAAAGTCCTAATCCAAACCTGAAATTAAAAAATATATTTTTTTTAAGACCAACAAAGAAAAACATACCAAGTTAATATAGAACTACGTTGTGGATGTTGAGCAATAGCACTAGCCAAATCGGACCAACTTTCAGGTAATTTCATTTGATATTCGCTATGTGCTATTTGCCAAAGTTTATTTCTTTCAGTCAGTTTTGCTCGACAGATTGATGTGATAGGTGATTGAGGGTTTCTAAGTGCATCCACTAGACACATAATAACTAAACAAACAAATTTAAAATAAAAAATATTCAATTTAAATTTCTATACAAAGATAAAATTAATTTTATGCTTAAATATTTATTTTTTAAATTATGTATATTAAAAAAACTTAAACAAACTTCGACTTTCACCAGGCTGAACGTTCGCACACAATCGTTGAGCATCAAGGCCACATGCTTCATGCAATCCTGGATCCAAATGAATATCAACAAGTGATTCTTGAGTACGACGTGCAAGCTAAAAATTTATTTTTTTGAACAAAATCACTAAATTTTAATTAAATTTGAATTTTTGTGAAAAAACTTACTTGTTCAGCACAAACCCTGTCCGTAATCATATTGTTATAAAAATCTGACTTTAAGCACTCCAAAACAGAATCAAAATTGCCACTACGGCCAATGATTGTATTTGTGCAATGTTTGCTGATTGTATATTTACAAGCCTTATAGAGTGTCGGATCAAGTTGAATATCAAATTCACTTTCAAGAATTATGCGAGATAACTAAAAAAAGTAATTATTCATTTCTAAAATTATGAAAATAAAATTAAAATACCTCTTCCTTGCAAGGTGCTGACAAAACTGTCATTTTGGTGAATTTTGCGAATTGTGTACGCAAACAAGTTGCAATTAAAGGGCCAAGTTGTTGTTGAGAATATTGTGGATTATTGACCTTACTGTAGTCTTTCGGGCAACTATTAAAAGGAAAATTTATTTAATCAAGAAAATCCAATAACTAAACTATTGCTTAGCCTCTTCATGACAAGAATCAAGTAATTCTGGATTAAGCCGATCATCTTTAGTTCTCTCTAACATACGTGTTTGAACAACTCTTTGACAGTCCTTTTGAAGAAGGCGCACAATTTTCATATTCATTAAGCATTCAAGTACTTTTTCACCACGTTGATTTGGACAATGTCGATTAATATCGAATTTACATGAACGCTAAATATAAAATTGTTAGAAAAATTATAGATAAATATTAAAAATACCTGTAACTCATCATCAAAAGTATTATCGAGAGCTTCAATTTTCTCACGTGCAAAAATAAGTGCTTTGCAATCGGGAACTAAAAAAAACTCAATAAAATTATTTATAACATTAACCTAGTTGATCAAAATTAATTCTAAGGCATTCAACAATATGTTCAAATCGAGTATTTGGCTCTTTCATACATTTGAAACGATTAATGTCAGCAGAACATTTTCCCATCAAAGAAGGATCAGCATCATTCATATGCTCTTTGTCGTCAAACTGAACACAAGTTTGTTAAAATGAGAAAATATTTAGAAGAATTTAGAAATATTTTTTAAGAGAATTTTATCAGTTAATAAAATAGGTATTTCTTTAATAGAGTTGGCTATATTTCGAAATTATACTTATCATTGAAATAAAAAAACAAAAGAGGATGTAGAAAGAAACAAAGGAAATATGAACAAAGGAGGAAAAGAATAGAACTCACATCGACCTGTTCTTGTTGCAGATAAGCTACCCGCAATTGTTTTTTGCAGTCTTTGCTCAGATCCTTGCTTACGCCAAGAATACGATGTTCAAAGACAATATTACTTAAACAACGAATGATAGCACCTCTAAAAAATAAAAAGAATTTTTCAGATTGTAAATTATTTAAAAAATTAAGTACTTGTCTTGTCCAAATTTTGCACAATTTGCTCGAATATCATCACTACAGGCCTGGGTAAAACGATAGTTGAAATGATAGTCTCGAAGAGAGATTAACTCGAAATGGTTGACATAAGTCCGACATTTCGGTCCCATTTCTTCAGCATCACGATGTTCAGAAAGGCAAGTTAAAACGTCTCCATGGTCTATTTCTTGGTTAATATACTGAGAACAATAAGTATTGATTACTGGACGACATGCACGAGATAATAAGCGATTCAATTTTGTATCCTATAAAATAAAATTTTAGAAAAGAATAAATTATTTCGATTTTCTGAAGATATGACCTTAGATTCCATTTTTGTGAATCTCTCAACTTCAGTGTAGCATTTTGGATGACGTCTTTTAAACTCTTCTGTTTCAAAGTGTTCTTGAAGACAATGCATCTCCTAGGAAATTAAAATTATAAAAATTAATTTAATTAAAACCTCAGTTGGTTGGACATTTTGGGAGCAATACTCAGAAAGTGCTTGACGACAGTTCTCTTCAACATCTGGAAGCATATTGACACGTGATGCACGTTCAAAGAGTACACGACGAACATTCTTTGCACATTCCACTTTCAACGGTTTTTCTTCATCATAACCAGCTCGGTAAAGACAAGCGAGAACCTTAAGTTTTGTTTTAAAGAAAATTTTTTAAAAAAACCTGAGGTCCTGGATCAACAATAACTTTATTTGGTTGGCTATTCAACTGATTCGAACCTTTATGCCATTCAGAAACAGCAGAACATCGATCAACTGCTTCTTGATGACAAGCCTCGTATAATTGTGGATCTAAAGACCAATCACGAGCCATAAAGTATTGAACCTTAAAATTTAATTAAAATATATAGATTTGATCAAAAATTTAAAAAATAATTAGAAAATTACAACAAACCTCAATTAAACGTTGTTCACAATCATCGGTCATATCAGCCTCATCCAAATTCTTCATTAAACAGGTAAGTGTATTAGCTTCCGAAACAGCATCTTGTTTACATTTTCCTTCAATTAACTCCTTGCAAGAGGCATATAAAACTTTGTCAACTTGATAATTAGAGCCAATATCTGCTACTTTAACAAGTTCTTGGAGAGCATTTCTGCATTGTTGAGTAAGAGTTTTTTGTTCGTTTCTTTCTTGAGCATGAGCCATTAGACAATGAACAGTTTTTCCTAGAAAAACAAAATTTAAAAAAATACAAGTAAATTAAATAATTAGGTAAATTAAATAATATTACAAAAAAAAATCCCAAAATACCTTCAGTCTCCAAATCTCCTTTAGGAGAACAATATTTATCAATTTCTGTAGCACAGTTCATAACAACTTCTGGTCCCATTCTGAATTCTTGAACCATCATTTGACGATGTGAAAACATTTCACGTTTACATTCATCTGAAAAATCTAATAATTTTGGCCATTCTTTCTTTGGCGCATTTTCATCCTTAGCTGCTTGTTGTCTCTCATGTTCTTGTTGATTATTAAAATGAATTCCATTCTCAAGACACAGAACAACCCAACTCAAATGAAATTGAAGAGATTTTTCAAAACCAGGCTGTGGAATACATCTATAAGCTTGTAATTCTTTGTCACATTGTTTTAATAAAGGATGAGCAAGGCGGAAATCACGTCCTTTATTTAATTTTTGAATTTTTAGCAAATATATGATAAATTTTATATTTATAATATTTAAAGGGATGAGTTTTAGGCAAATAATTGTAAAAACTCAAATTAAATTTAAAAAATACCCATCATTCCAGCTCTTTCAGAAAGGATTCTCGCACACTATACAAATTTAAAAAATAATCAAACAAAAAAATTAAAACACAACCTCAGGTTGCATACGCTTATCATCTTTATGCTTCATTAAACATTGAAAAACTTTTCCTTCTCCGGCATTTATTTCACTACAAAATTCCTAAAAATATTATAAGGATTGAATATTTAATTTTTATGAAAATTTACTTCTCTATCATGTCGACAAGCAAAAAATAATGGTCCTGAAATAAATAGTTTATGTTAGAATATGTAAAAAATTAAAACAAACTATCCAAATGGAAATCATCCGCCTGAAGTTCAGCTATTCGTCTTACTTCTTTACGGCATTCATCAGACATCCCACTAACAATTTGTTCTTTAGTTGGATCTTTTTGAACATTTACAATATTAGAAATAAGACACTCCAGTGTAGAACCTCAAATTAAGCAAAATTTTAAATGTAGTTTTTATACTTTAAAATTATCCTTGTTATCTTTATAAAGTTAAAAACCTTGTGAATGTGGTACTCTAACATTTTGATGTAAACTTGGCCTTGTTAATTGTCCACAACCGAGTTGTTTAATAATAACTGCACAATGTTCAACAAATGGTGCAATAAGAGCAAAATCAGAAAAAGCCACTTTCTCCACACGTAAAAGAAATTGAAAACAACGGGAACCTTGATCAATTTCATGAACATGTTCCATCATACAAGAAAGAGCATAACCAGGTCTTAGGTCTTGTGAACATAATTTTAAACGATTATTCTGATTCATATCAACAGAACAAAATTGTTGAAGAGCACCAATAAAACGTTTATCCTGATTAAAATTAAAAAAAAATTAAAATAGAAAATTATTGTAACTTATTTTTTAATAAAAATAATTTATAAATTATTATTTAGAAAATTAATTTAAAAAACCTGTGTCAATTCCACTTTGTATTCCCAAACTGCTTGAGCACATTGTAGTTGTAAAGCTTCAGTTTCGCTATATCCAGCATCTTGTAAACATTCTAACGCATCCATATCACTTAATACTTCACCAGGACCAAGTTGTGCAATATTCTTCTTGCAATATTTGTCAATATCTATCCTACATTCAGGTTTTTGTGCAAGCCTTTGCGAGTCTGAATGAGGTTTATTGGCATCATTATTTGTGTTCCCACTAGCTTTAAAAAATAATTTTTTTATAAAATATTTATAGAAATTAAAAACCAAGATCAGGCGCTAGTTGCTGCTGCTGATCAGCTAAAAATAATAATTTTAAGATTTTATTTTATCAAAATTAAAAAATATATTCAAAAACATCAAAAAACTTACAGCTGATTCCAGAGAATAATATACACAACAGAAAGAAAACAATTTTGACGTATAAAAAATCAAAATTCATTTTAAAACTTTTCTTAAGAAATATCAAAAAGAATATAAACAAATTTAGTTAATAATTGGCCAAAAATAAACAAAGATGATGCGAAAAATGCAAAGTAAGCGCAACACAACGAGTGGCCAACTCAGCAAGAATTTCGTTTCAAAAAATTAACTAAAATTAAAATTAAAGAAAAACACAGTATTTTATTTATTTGAATAAAATAAGAATAACTAATTATTTTTTTAGATTAATTACAAATGTTCTCCTGATCTGGTTTCGGTCATGACCAAACGTGGGCTGTCAGGTCAGGTCATTTTGATGACCGAAAAAAGGTCGGTCAACGTTAAGTACATAAAAATTAATAATAAATTATAATATTTAAGTAAATAAATATTTTTTAATTAAGAAGAAAATTGTTAAATTCTTCATTATATTTATTTTTATATTTTATAAGATCAGCGATCATTTATTATTTACAAGAACTTTTTTTAAAAAATTAAAATAGAAAAAAAACAAAAATCTTTTTTTAATACCTAATTATTAATAAATATTTTTTAAAGAAGATTAGTTTTTTTAGATTATTTATTAAAAAATAAAATTTAACAATTTTAGTTTAATCTGGGACTATTTATTTAATATTTAATATTATTTATTTTCATTTTTTTTTGAATTATTTTAACAAAAAATAATTAAATAAAATGTTTAAATATCAATTTATTTTATTTTTAATTTTATTATTTATATTTTATTTAAATTGTTTTAGTTTGCCTGAATATGTAAAAATTTAAATTTATTTAAATAAATAAATAATTATTTTAAGCCAAGAATATCATCATCTACTACTTCAAAAAAATTGATAAATTCTGAAAATATTTCTGTTGGAAGTGAAAATGAAACTTTAATAATTTTAAAATCTGAAGGTAATAAAAAAATAAATATTATTTTTTATTTTTATAAGAACGTCAAAATCAAGATGAAGATAATGATTCTTCTGAGCCGGTAGAATTTTTAGAAACATTAAATGGAGATAAATTAGTTAAAGGAGATAAAGTAATTATTTTATATATTTTTATTAAAAATAATTTATTTTTTCCAAAAAAAGGTTATTGAAGTTAAAACAGATTGGAGTACACATTTAGGTGATGATGATGCTGAAGCTACAGAATAATTTTATTTTAATTAATTTTAAAATTAATTAATTAATTATAATGTACCTATTATATTTATTTATATTCCAATAATTTATTTATCAGATATATTTTATCTTAATTCTCTTATTTAACCTTCTACCAATTTTATTGATACATCTATGAGATAAAAAAGGAAAATAATTAGAAAAGGTATATATAAATTAAAAATAATAAAATATATTTTTAATATTTAAAAAAATAAAAATATGTTGACAGATGGAATTTTCAATTTTAAGAAAAGATTAAAAATAAATTATATAAATATAATCAATATATAAGGAACTATTTATGATTGTTATATTTCAATATAAAATGTTAAAAAATATAAAAGTTATTAGAAAAAAAGAATTATTTTTTTATAATTAAAAAATATTTTTTTGAAATATTAAATTTTTTAAAAATCAATAAAAATAATTTTTTTAAGAATTTAATGTTTATATATATATTTAATAATAATAAAAAAAGAATTTATCATTTATCGCTATCGTTTTTTAATAAAACGTCATGAATGTGTGTTAAGGAAAAAGTGAAAATATTTGAAAAAAGAAAATATAATAGATGAAAAAGAGAGATCATTTTTATTTTTATTTTATTTTGCGCTGTTATGAACACCGATTGATGGTAAGAGAAAAAATAAAAATATATATTATACAACCAATTCTCTCTTTTTATTTAAACTTTAAATAAATAAATAATAAATATATTTATTATTATATGTAAAATAATTTACCTTAAAAATAATAATTAAATAAATAAAATTAAAATATATATTTATTTATTTTATGCTTCTCTCTCTTTCCAATCACTTATTATTACTAATATAATATTAAAAAAAAAAGAATTTTCTTTATAATCTTTTCCTTTTGAATACTTTTAGTAAAATAAATGTGACTTTTTATTTTATTATTTCTAATTTTTTGTCTCATAACTTTTTTAAAATATTACTAATTATTTTAATTTATTTAAAAAAAATGGTTGATCGATTTGCTCGTTTATGTTCAGTTTGTTCACCAACAAATTCTTTTGATTCATTTAGAAATACTCATTTACATATAGGAGATGTTATATCTTTATATGTTTCTAATTTAAGAGGAGAAAATAATTTAATTGGACATGAAGGATTTTTATCAACATTAGGGTTAATTAATTAATTAATTAATTAAATTATATTTAAATTAAATAATAGTTTGGTAGATGAACGTTGTGTTGTTGTAGAAGGACATGGAAATTTACAATCACCTCCAGAAACATTTAGAGGTAAAATAATTATAAAAATATATTTATATATTTTAATTAAAAGATTGTCTTTTTCTTATTTGTCCAATAAATAAATATTCAGCACAAAAACAATTATGGATGGAACATAAAAAATATAAACAACAATTTATTAATAATAATAATAATTCAGATAATTTTATAGATGAAGAAATGTTAACAAAAGTTGAAATTGCTGCAGAAAAAGAAAAAGAACAAAATAAAAATGAGTATAAAAAAATGTTAGGAAATATAATACAAGTAAATTAATTTTATTTAATTTAATAAAAAATTAAAGTATGGATCTTCAATTCAACTTTTACATGTTAAATCTAATAAATTTCTTACAATGCAAAAAAATTCTCCTGCACGTCAAGAAAGGAATGCAATGAGAATTTATTTAGATAAATTGGGAAATGAAGGATCTTGGTTTTTTATTGAACCTGCTTATAAACATGTTTCTTTAGGAGATAATGTATTTAATTATTATTAAAATAATAAATAAATAAATAAAAGGTAATGTCTGGTGAAAGAATTATTTTAGTATCTTATACAACAAATTCAAATAATATTTGTTTATCTTCTTCTTCTTCTTTTAGTAGTAATAATAATAATAATAATAATATTGGTCCAAAATTACAATTACATTTATCTCAACATAAATTAACTGATCATAAAAATTGTTGGGAAGTTAATTGTTTAAATGAACAAACAGAGTGGCAAGTTTGTTTTTTTTTTAATTAATTAATTAATTAAATTATTTTAATTAATTAAAGGCTCATATTTTTCTTCAATATGATGAAAATATTTCAGAAAATGTTAAATCAGTAATAAAATATTATATTTTTTTTAATTTTTTAATTAAAAAGGGAGATGTTATTCGTTTATTTCATGCTGATCAACAAACATTTTTAACATTAGATTCTGAACCTAAAAATAATAATAATAAAGTATTTCTTAGATTAACTAATAGACCATCAGCAACAGATGCTACTTCTTCTCGTGCTCTTTGGGAAATTCAAATATTTAATAGAGAAATGCCTTTACGTGGTGGAGCTTTGACATGGAGAAAGTAAAATTAAATTAAAATAATAATATTAATTTATTTTAACAGATTTATTCGTTTTAAACATTTGGCAACAGATCAATATTTAACTATTATTCCTTTAAATAATAAAGAATTATTAAATAATAATAATTTAAATAAATCATCATCAACAATTCAATTTCGTAATATTCCTTCACAATCTGAAATTGAAAATAATAATAATAATAATTTAATTTATTTATTAATACCAAAACATTCAGAAGATCCATGTAGAGATGAAGATATTCTTTTTATGCTAGATCCTTGTACTAAAATACAAACTGTTTGTTTCTTTTTTATTTAAAAATATTTATATTTATTTTAATATTATATTTTTAGAAAGAATCTCGTGTACCAATTAATTCATATGGTAATTTTAAAATAATTAAAATTAATTTTTAATTATTTTTTAGTTCGTTTTCAACATTTAAAGGTAATAAAATAATTATTTATTTATTTTTAATTAATTAAAAAGACATTTACTTGGGTACATTCAACTAATCCTCAAATTAAATCTAATCTTTATTATTCAAGCAAAAATGAACGTGGTTGGGTTAAGGTATTAAATATATTATTTATTTAATAAATTAATTTAATTAGGTAATTTGTGAGCCATTTAAAATAGATAAAGAAGCATTTTCACTTTCCCCAGTAATTCCAAATGAAGTTAGAGATTTAGATTTTGCTAATGATTCTTGTAAAGCATTAAATCAATTTGTTAATTTAATTAAAAATGGAAAACCTATTGGAAAAGAAGAAATAAAAGTAATAACACAATTATTAATTGATTGTGTTTATTTTGTGACTGGAATACAAAATAATCAATTAATGATTGATCCTTTAAAAATTATAAATTATGAACCTTTAAGAGACAGACAAAAGTATTTTTTAAATAATTTAAATTTTAAAAAATAAATAAATAAAAGATTATTACGTGAACAAGGAGTATTAACACAAATATTTAATTTACAAAAAGCTCCTTTTCTTCCAAGACAAGGTATTGGAGAAGTTCATCCTCTTTTAAATGCTCCATCTGAATTAAATGAACAAAGAAATGAATGTTTTTTAAAAATATTTCAAGTAATTTTAATTTAATTTAATTTTAATTTAATTAATTTAGTTATCATATTCATTACTTCTTTATTCACAATGTGGTTATCGTAAAAATCAAGAATTCTTAGCTGAAAAATTTTATCATATTCAAGAACATATTGGATTTAATTTACTTGCTGAAGAAACTGTTAAATTTATTTTTATTTATTTTTAATTTAATATTTATTTAGATGACTGCTGTTTTACATAATAATCCAAAATTATTAGAAAAATATGTAAAAATACCTCATGTTGAACGTTTTATTGAATTAGTGGTAATTAAATTAATTAATAAATTAATTTAAATTTAAATAAAAAGAGAAATAATCGTTGTGGTAAATTTCTTTTTTATTTGGCTGATCTTTGTGTATGTCGAGGTGAAGCAAATAAAAAAATTCAAGAATTAATATGTAATTGTGTGGTAATTAATTAATTAATTTAATTAAAATATATTTTTTTTAAAAAAGTTAAATGAAAAAAATAAAGAAATATTTATGTTAACAGAAAAACGTCAAATTTTAAATAAAGATTTTGAAGTTTATATTTGTTGGGGTTATTCTGGTTCAAAATGTTCTTCTTTGGTTAATTGTTCAAAATTAATAGCTGAAAAAGATGAAAAAGAAATGTTTAATTATTATAAAAATCAATTAGAATTATTTTCACAATTATGTCAAGAACAACAATATTTAGCTATAGACCCACCACCTGAAAGAAAATTATTAAATATTAGTCAACAATTGCCTATAGATTTAGTTATAAAGTAATATATTTAAATATATTTTATATATTTTAATTTAAAAGATGTATTTCTGATTTACGTCTTCCTTTTGATATTCGTGCTTCTTTTTGTAATTTAATGCTTCATCTTCATATTATTAGAGGTTCTCCTATTCCAGCTATACGTCATGCTCGTTTATGGAGAGATATACCTATAAAAGTTGAAATTAAAAAGTAAATATTATTATTTAATTTAATTTAAAAATAATTAATTAATTTTAAAGATATTCTACTAGTTCAACTTTAGAATTTTATAAAAATAATAATGAAACTAATAATTTAATTGATTCTTCTTTTAATAATAATAATAATAATAATATTTCTGTATTTCATCAAGAAATTCTTTTAACTGTACAAAAATATTTATCTGATTTATGTAAAAATAATAATCAACCAATACTTAAAGATTTACCTGAATATTCTGATCAAAATCGTTTAACTTTTGAAGTAAAAAATATTTTATTTTTAAATAATTATAATATCTTTTTTAAAAAAAAGATAATTAATTTGGCTAAATCACTTGCTCAATTTGGATTTTATGATTTTGAACAAATGCTTTCTTTAATTAAATATTTATTAATTATTGTTGATAATTGTCCACCAAAAATAAAAGAAAATAATGAAACAAAAAAATATGAAAATAAAAATGTAAAATTATTAAATAATTAATTAATTAATTATATATTATAGAATATTAAATCTTCTTCTTCTTCTTTTTTAATTCCTCCAAATACTTTATCAATTCCAATAAAAACAAAAATACAAAAACAACAAAATAATAATAATAAAGATATAATAACTGAAGATTCTACAAATTTAAAACGTTCTAAAGAAATTGTTTTAAAAACTAAATTAATTATTGTTGAATTAATTGATTTTATTATGGATATTAGAAGGTTTTTTTAATTAATTTATAAAATTATATTTTTAAAAAAAAAGAGATTTTCGTGTTACAAAAGCACTTTCTTTTTATAAAAATTTATTATCTAGTAATGAAAATGGAGAAATTAAAGAAATACCAGGTATTAATTAATTAATTAATTATTTTAAAAAACATTTTTAAAGTAATTTCAAAAGAATTAATTCAACAATTATTTAATTATGTTTTTATTGATTCAGAAAAAGAATTAGATATGGATAAAAATAAAGGTCAACAATTATTAAGAATTTTACTTCAAATGACAATGATTGAAGATTTTCCTACATTAACTAGTATTTCATTAAAATTACTTTTTAGACATTTTAATCAATTTCAAGAATTAATTGAAGATGTGAAACAAGTAAAATAATTTAATTTTAAAATATATACCTATTTTAAAAAGATTCAATTACTTGTATCAAATCAAGATGTTAAAAATTATCATCAAATTGATAAAGATTTATTTATATTAAAACAATTAACTGAAAAAAGTGAACTTTGGGTACATTATGGTAATCAATTAGATAATTCTTCAACAATTACAAGTTGTTCTTCTCCTTCAAATCCAAGTCAAGATCGTTCAGATGATGACTTTATTAATGAGTTAATTAATTAATTAATTTATTAATAAAATAATTAATTTATTTTTTAGAACATTATCAATTCCATCAATTGAAATATTACAAGAAAAAGTTTCTATTGGTTTATCTTCAATTATTAATAATGAAGAAGAAAAACAAAAATATTATTCAAATGGAAATGAATCTCCAACAACTAAAAGACGTAAAACATTAAAAAGTAGTAGAAATAGTAGTGGAATTAGTATATTACAACAACCATCACCACAATCTGTTTGTTTTTAATTAATTAAAAATAATTATTATTTTTTATTTAAAGTCATTTATTAAAAATAGTAATGCTGCAATATTTGCTATACTTCAACAATTTTATCCAAAAATTATTCAACAAGAAAATCATTTGGCTTCTATTGGATTTTTATTAAAAGGTTATAATGATGAAGTAAATAATGATATAACAATTCAAAAAAATAAATTAGAACTTTCTAATATTTTAAATTCAATAATGGAAAAAACACCATTAATTTGTTATTCAATTGTTAAAGAAGTATTTATTTATTTATTTATTTTTAAATTAATTAATTTTAATTTTAATTTTATAGATTCTTGTAAGAATTAAAGATTTATGTTTTTCTTCTTCTAATTCATCATCTAGTAATAATCGTAATCAACAATTATTACGTAATATGAATGTTTACGAAGTTATTTTACAATTTTTAAATATTCCTTTTGATCATAAAAATGATATTGAAATGCCAAAACTTTTAACTTTAAGTCATGAATTTTTAAGATCTTTTTGTAAAAATAATAAAGAAAATCAAAAAAGATTATATTTAAATATTACATCTATTGAAAGTGGAGGAAATAATACAGAACAACAACAACAAAGAAATGAAGGGGGAAAACTTAATATAGAAACGGTAATAAATAATTAAAATATAAATAATATTTTAAATATATTTTTAATTAAAATTATTAGAGGTTTAATTAGATAAAAAAATATTTGTTTATCTTCTCTATACATTTATTTATTTAATTTAATAAAATTAAAAAACAAATATTATAAATTCTTTTAAAAAAGGTTCAAGATTGTTCTACAATAGTTTCAATATTTAAAGGAAATTCAGAATTATGTGAACATATTTCTGAATATTTTATTGGACATATTGTTAATTTAATAGAAAATAAACAAAAGAATTCAATATTTTTAGAATTACTTCAAGTAATTGTTTCTTCTTGTGAAAAAGGATTAGATTTATGTCAAAATAAAATTGTTGATGAAGTTTATTTTTTATTTTTTAAATAATAATTTATTATTAATTAGATTGGAAAAGCAGCTGAAGATGTTAGATATTTTTATGTTGATAGTATTTCTTTTGAACAATGTTTGTTTATTATTTAAATTATTAATTATATTAATTAAATATTTAAGTAATAGAAATGATGCAAAATACAAAATCATCAGAATTAGATTCTTCTCATCCTTTACGTTATCATATTGAATTAGTTAAATTAATGGCAATGTGTACTAAAGGAAAAAATTCTGTAATTAAATATTTTTTTAAAAATTAATTTAAATTAATTTAATTAAAGATAACAGAATTAAAATGTGCTTCTTTACTTCCAATGGATCACATAGTTAGAGTATTAACTTCAAAAGTTTGTATTTTAGAAGTAAAAACAGTTTATTTACAATTTCTTCTTACTTGTTATTTTGAAACGTAAATTAATTAAATAAATAAATTATTTTTAAATTAATTTATAGTGATTTAGAATTAAAAGATGCAAATAATTCAGAATATTTAGAATTAATTTTAAATTTAATAATTGAAGATATTGATAATTTATTAAATAATTTACAAGGAATAATTAATAAAAATAATAAATTTACTAAAGAAATAATTAATTTAGAAAAGTTTATTTGTCAAATAAATACTGAAGTTCTTATACAATTTTTTGAACGTTCAAATTATGCACAATCATTTATTGATATTAAAGTTTTTTTTTAAATTAAATTAAAATAAATATATTTTTTTAAAGGAACATCGTAAATTATTTATTTTAATTTTACAAAAATTAAATAAATTACAAAATTTTGTTTTTGTTGCTTCTGGTAGACGTCCAACTAATAATTGGTATAAATTAGCTAATTGTTCTGAAAGATTAACAAAATTTGGTAAATAAAATAAATAAATAAAAATAAATAATTAATTATTTTTTAAAAAAGGAAAAGGTCATTTAATAATTTTATCATCAGAAAATAATACTCTTAATGTTCCTGAAGATAATTCATCATCAGCCACTTGTTTAAGAACAATTACTGCTAGACAACGTTGGCAAAGTGCAATATTTTCTGCTCGTTATATTCAGGTATTTTTTTAATAAATTAAAATATTATTTTAAGAGAAATAATAATAAATATTTAACAAATACAACAACAAACTCATTATTATCAAATAATAATAATAAAATAAAAAAAGAATTATTAACAACAACAATTGTAGAATTATATCCTCATTTAATTAATGAATTAGATATTTTTATTTCACCTTTACAATATGCAGAAAACTCAACATTAGTTGAAATTTTAAGATTACCAGAAGAATTATTAAATAATTCTTTTAATTATACAATTTGTTGTTCAATACATAATTGTTCTTCTTCTACTTTTACTAATTTTGGTTTATTTATTTTTATTTTTAATTTTTAATTTATTTTAATTTAAAGATTGTAATGGAAAATGTATTAAAAGAATGTTAATTAAACATTGTAAAATACTTTTAGAATTTAAAAAGAATGAATTATGTGGAAAAGTACTTTTAACTTTATATAAATTAGCTTTATATTCTTCTAAACATTTATTAATTAATGATAATAAACAAGTAAATTAATTAATTAATTAATTTAAATAAATATTTTTTTTTAAAAAAGGTAAAAGATATTTTTTATAAATTATTATGTCAATATTTTGGTGAAAATTCTATAAAAGGATATGGAAATAATAATAATAATAATAGTAAAATAATTAATTAATTAATTTTAAATATTTTATTAATTAATTAGATTATATTTTCGATGAAAATCTAAATTCAAAACAAATAAAATCATTATATAATATTCAATGTGATTTAATGGATGCTGGTGCTGTTGATTTAATTATAGATTTAATAATTATGGAACCTTCTTATGATATTTTTAAAAAAAGTATACAATTAGCTAAAGCTTTATTATTTGGTGGAAATTATAAAGTTAATATAATATTATTATTATTTTAAAATTAATTTAAAAAAAGGTTCAAATGTTATTTTATGAAAGATTACAAAATGATCAAAAATTAACTTATAAATTTTTTAATGCATTAAAACAAAAAATACAAAAAGCACAAAATAGAATTAAAGCTGATATTTTAAATGGAACATCTAATTCTGGAAGAGTAACAACTACAAGTAAATAAATTAATAAATTAATTAATATATTTTTATTTTTTGTTTAAAATTGCTGTGTTTTTTCCTTTTGTTTTTTTTTAAGTTTTTTCTACATCAGGCAGTCGACGTTGTAAGTTTAATTAGAATAAAGGAAAAGTTTTTTAAAAAATAATTATTAATTAATTAATTTATTAAATTTATTTATTTTTTTTTAGCTTCAACTTCTGTTACTCCAAATCAACAAAATATTAATTTTATAAATACAAATGGAGGAGAATATATAAATAATAATAAACAAACTTTAATTAGAAATAATAGTTTAATAAATACACAAATTATTAATGAACAACAAAATAATCAATGTTTTGTTTTTAAATAATTTTAAATTAATTTTTAAATAATTAAAGGTAATAATAATTTATTTCAAAATTCATCTTGTCAATCATCTAATCAACAACAATTAATTCTTAATCAACAAAATCGTTCAGAAAATGAAGAAAAGTAAATAATTATATTTATAATTTTAATAAATAAATTTATTAAGAATAATTCCAATTCTTCCAATTGAAGTAAATATTATAGAACCAATTTTACGTTTTTTACAATTACTTTGTGAAAATCATAATTTAACACTTCAAGTATAAATTTATTTTTTTTTTAATATAATTTTAATTTTAAAGAATTTTCTAAGAACTCAACGTGGAAAATCAAATTTTAATTTAGTAGCAGAAACTTTAACATTTTTAGATTGTATTTGTGGAAGTACTAAAGGAAGTCTTGGAGTATTTGCAGAAATTGGAGAACATAGTTTTTAATTAATTAATTATTTAATTAATATTTAATTATTTATTAGACTTTTCTCTTGTTACACAAACATTAATTAGGTTTTTTAAAAAAATAAATTATTTTTTTAATTTTTTAAAAAAAAAGTTTAACAGAATTTTGTCAAGGTCCTTGTTATGAAAATCAAAATTCTTTAGCTAGACATGAAAGTAATGGAATGGATATTGTTATATCACTTGTTCTTAATGATATACGTCCTTTAGCTGATCAAAGAATGGATTTAGCTTTAGAAATTAAAAGTCAAGCATCTAAGGTATATTTTAATTTAATTAAATTTAAATATATTATTTTTAAAAAAAAGCTTTTATTAGCTATAATGGAATCAAGGGATGATTCTGAAAATGCTGATCATATACTTCGTTTAATGGCCCAAAGTAGTAGTAGTAATTCTTTAATATTGTCTTGTAATAATAATACTTTTAATGGTTCTAAACAATTAATAAAAGCAATTAGTCATGCTTATTTAATGTCTTTAACATATTCATCTAATCAAAAACAACAACAAATATTAGAAAATAAAGAAGAAAATAAATTTAAAAATGAAAAAAATAATAATATTTTTAAATATTTATATTCCTGGAAAAATAATAATAAAAATAAACAAAAACCAGAAATTTGTTTATCTTCTACTAATTGCAATAATAATAATAATAAACAAATAAATTATTTAAATAATAATAATATTCAACAAATTAATAATAATACTTTAGTAGATCCAAAAGAAGTAATTAAATTAATTAATTTTAATTTAATTATTTAATTTTTAATTTTTTAAAAAAGGTTGGACATAATATTTATATTTTATCTAAACAATTAGCTCGTCATAGTAAAGAATTAAATTATTATTTATGTCCAGAAAATAATACAAAAGATGAAAATATTAAAAATGCTTTAACATTTTATCAAAAACATACTGGACAAATTGAAGTTAATTTTTATATTTAAATTAAATTAAATATTTAATTTTAAAAAAGATTGTTCGTTCTGTTAATAAAATGGAAAGAGTTTTATTTCCAATTCATAATATTTGTAATTTTTTAACAAATGAAACAAAACAATTTATATTTATTAATACTGAAAAAGATGCTCAAGGATCTAAAATTAATGATTTTTTTGATCAATGGACAAATTTATATAAAGGTAAATAAATATATTTTAAAAAATATTAAATTAAAATTGGTGTTTTTCGAGGAAAAAAAACATGTACAAAAGGAATCGTAGTATTCCAATTTTTCAATAATATTAAAAACACTTGTTCGTGGTATTTTTGCACTTGTGGGTGAAAAGCCCCTTCCTTTTTAAAAATTTTACTTCTTCCAATACTTTTATATTTGCGCTTGTTTAGAAAAGTTTTTTCAGCGTTGTCATCTGTTGTATCAGCAATTATTTAAGAGTCCTTCTATTAGACGTGAATTTTCATACGTCAAATTTTTCATAAAAATTCCATATTCTAAGTTTGTTGTATCACTATTACAATAAATCAAATAAAAATAATATTTTTTATTAATCTCTAGAAGCTTTTTATAGTCTCGAGATATAACTTTTGTCTTGTTTTTTTAATTTTCTTATTATTCCAATTAAATTAAATATTTACTGTTTAACTTTTTTAACAATTCTTTTAATATTTTTACTATTAAAATTAATAAAAAATAATTATAAAATTTTTAGAAATGAAATGGCAAAAAAAATTACAAGGTAATTAATAATATAAAAAATTAAAATAAATAAAAGAATAAAATATTTATTTATTTTTAAAAAATTAAATAATTAAAATATTTAAAATAAATTAAATATAATTTTATAGACCTCGGTCACGTCTAAATAAATAAATATAAAATATTTATTCTAATTAAATTTATTTATTTAGATAAACCTTTATTAAATTATTTTACTAAACATTTACATCTTTGGTCAAGAATATGTTTCTTTTTATCTGTTCTTTTAAATTTAATTTTGGCAATTTCTTATCCTTTTGAACATTCACAAAATTCTGGACAATCTTGTAAAAATTAAAATATTATTTTTTAATTAATTTAATTTAAATTAATTTTTTAAAAGTATTTTTGAGTGTTGACAATCCTTTTATTTATTTATCTTTTTTGGTTGCTTTTTTACATCTTTTGTTTTTTTGTTCTCCTGAATGGTTAAAATTAATAAATATATTTATTTTTTAAATTATTATTAGGCATTTTGTTAATTTATCATTTTGTTCACAAATTAGTTTATTTTTTACAATATTTTCTTCATCAATTTTAATGTCAGCAATTTTTGGTCTTTTACCTACTTTATGGATTTTTGGTATTTTACAATTAATTATAAAGTATATTTTTTTTTAATAATTAAATTTATTTTATTTTTAAAAAAAAGATGTATTCATATAATTAGTTATGCAGCCAATAAAGGTTTTATAGATCAAAATAATTTAAAACAAATATTTTCTGATTCAACATTTTTATATCATTTATCTTATTTATTATGTTGTTTATTAGGACTTTTAATACATCCATTTATTTATTCACTTTTGGTAATTTTTATTTTTTAAAAATTAAATATTTATTTATTTTTTAAAAAAAAAGTTATTTGATATAATTGCTTGTGAAGAAACTCTTCAAAATGTTATTCGTTCAGTTACACGTAATTGGCAATCAATTATTTTAACTGGTCTTTTAGCACTTATTTTAGTTTATCATTTTTCAATTATTGGATATTTATTTTTTCAAAAAGGTTTTTTTAATTTAAATAAAAATAAAAATATTTATTTAAGATTTTCGCTTAGAAGTACATAAATTAACAGATTCAGAAAAGAAAATAGAAAAAGAATGTTTAATTAATTATTATAATAATGAAAATAAACAAACAAATTATTTTTTTAAAAAAGAAGAAGAAGAAAAATGTGAAGAAAATAATAAAAAAAATATTTTAATAGAAGAAGAAGATGAAGAATTAGAATTAAAAGTACCTTCATGTGAAACACTTAGAATGTGTATTTTAACAACACTTAATTGGGGTTTTTTTAATTTTTTTAAAAATTATTTTTTAAAAAAGGTCTTAGAAATGGTGGTGGAATTGGTGATGTTTTGAGAAGTGTTAGTCCACATGTATTTATTTTAATTAATTAATTAATTATTATTTAATTTTTAAAAAAAGGAACCTTATTTCTTTTGGAGAATTTTATATGATATGACTTTTTATATTGGTAATAATAAATATTTAAATTAAGGACATTCTTAATATTTATTTAATTTTAAATTATTTTTAAATAGTTTTAATTATTATTGTTCTCAATTTAATTTTTGGTGTAATTATTGATACTTTTGGTGATTTGAGGACAGAAAAAAACGAAAAAGAATTTACTTTAGTAAGTACTAAAATAATTTTATTTTTAAAATTATTATAATTTTTTTAAAGAAAAATACTTGTTTTATTTGTGGGTTAGAACGTGGAATATTTGATAATAAATCTGTTCAAGGTAAAAATAAATTTAAAAAAAATAATAATAATTTTTTAAAGTAACATTTGATGAACATAATGAACTAGAACATAATCTTTGGCATTATATTTATTTTATTGTTTGGTTACAAATTAAAGATGAAACAGAATTTACAGGACCAGAAAGTTTTGTAGCTAAATGTGTAAAGGTAAATATATAATTTAATTATTTATTTATTTTTTAAAAGAATCATAATCTTGATTGGTTTCCAAGAATGCAAGCAATATCTTTACAAAAAGAAGAAAATAATAATAATTTAGAAGAAATTGATAATAATACTAATAATAATAAACAATTTAAATTAGAATTAAATTATTTAAAAGAACAAATACAACAAAATCAATCATTACTTAGAGAATTTGGACAAAGAATGCAAGAAATACATCAATTATTAATTAACAATGAACAACTACAAAATTAATTGGAAAATTAATTAAATTTTATTTTATACAAACAAAAAGTTCTTTTCCTCCTTTTTCTCATCATTCTCTTATTAAATAATTATAATTTTTTATTTATAAATGTCTTATTTTTTATTTTTATAAAGCTTTTACAAAATGAAAATAAATTTTTTTAAATTAATTCCGATTAAAATAATTTTTTATTTTACATAATTACATATACAAAACAATTAGATATATGAACAAGAGATACAACAAACACATTATATATAATTATATATGAACCTAATAATTTCCAACTTACATTAGAACACAATTTATTTGTTTGGTTTCCAGTCAACAACCTCATATATGTTGTCATCTTTCTTTTTCTTTTCTTTAGGTTTTTCCTTTTCCTCTGCGCGTTTGCGAAGTCGTTCCGCCTCCCGAGTACGATTCTCATCACGTTGCTTTTTCTTTTCCTTTTCAGTCTTCATTTTGGTGGTGAACAAAGCTGCAGCAGCAACACATCCTGAACAGAAAAAGAAGCGACGATAGAATGACCTTAAATTTAATTATTTATAAAATAAATAATGAATTATTAAACATACATTTTTGTATTAGAAGGACGAGGTAGAATAAGAAAAATAAGAGAAATACTAATAAAATTAAGAATAAGACCAAATACTATAATAATAAGAATAGGAATAAGACTCCTTTGACCATAGTTGCTTTTATACTCTTGAGGTAAGGATTTATTTTTAAAAAATTAAATAATTAAAATATTTAAAATAAATTAAATATAATTTTATAGACCTCGGTCACGTCTAAATAAATAAATATAAAGTATTTATTTATTCTAATTAAATTTATTTTTAAAAAATTAAATAATTAAAATATTTAAAATAAATTAAATATAATTTTATAGACCTCGGTCACGTCTAAATAAATAAATATAAAGTATTTATTTATAATAAATAAAATATTTCACCGTTTATTTACAAATATGAAGTACAATTTATATATAATATTAAAAAATTAAGAATATGAAATAAACTTTATAATTATCTCAATTCTATAAATTAATTATCTATTTTTAATAGTATTTTTTATTATAATAGTTTTTTGTAAAGGTTTAAATTCTAATATTCTTTTAGATGGATGTTCTTTTGTACAACTTTTTTGATGAACTGTTAATCGATCAGGTGCAAATTTTCTACTACAATTTTCACATGGAACTAGCTGTTTCAATGATGCATCATAAGCAGCTTGGTTAGTAGCATCAAAGTCAATAGCACCATCTAAATTCATTATAAAATTGTTTTTAAATATTTAAATGAATAAACCTTTATCTCTCACTATTTCCGGTGGTTTAGGCTCTGGGCGACGTTGAGACTTTGGTAATTTTTCATTTTGTATATGCCACTTTTTTAGGCATTGTGGTTGATGTATACCAATACTAGCTGAACCAAATTGCCTCCCGCAAATGTAGCAATAAACAGTAGGTGCCGCAGTACGCGCACGAGGCGGACCTGTTGTTAAGTGTTCCTATTTGAAATATCTCTCAAATATTTTATTAATTCAAAAGGTAACATACATATCCTAACATTTTCTAAGTTGTATTAAATTTGTTGAAACAAAAATGTTTGATAATAGTAATAGTTTAAAATAATAACAGGACTGGCCTTAGTAATTACAAAATTGGACAAAACCTAAGGCAAATTTACAAAATTATAGAAAAAGTAAAGCATATAAATAAATAGTTTATATTTTGTTTGAAAAGTTAAAGAAGCGTAAAAAAGAAAATTTATAGCAAATTTTTATGCATCAAATATTTAGTTGTTTTAACGCATAATTTGCTTAGCTTGCTCTACTAATTATTTTTATTTCATGTTTTCAATAAATTGTAGTATTATTTGTATCTTTATCACACTGCTAAATTTTATATACTCACTTTAAAAGCTAAATTTATAATAAACAGAATTAACGCTTTTGAATTTTTATCGACTAAAAATGAAGCATTTTTGTCAAAAAGGACAGAGGGAAATTTTTTCAATCCATGTTTACGTGTGTCCTAAATAGCCGAACAGCTGAAAAATATGAAAATAAAAGGGATGAAGAAACGAACGAGAATATATTTAAACAATTAATAGCTCCTTGACAACCAAAAAATAGAACTAGTAAAAACATACTATAACAAAATTTTACTAAACTTTTAAAATAAATATTCTTAAATTTTATAAGCAATATTTTATTGAATATTAAAAAAACATTAAATAAGTTAAAATTAAAAAATAAAGGACTTCAAATGAGAATTAATCAAAAAAGTTTCAAATATTAGGAAAATATCAGAAAAGTAGTCCGTTTTAAATTCCTATCATTTCTTTTATCGCTAATTATCAGAAACTACAACTACCTCTTCTTCCACATGACCAGGGACGACTACTGCTTGTTGTTGACGTTGTATTTGTCCCGCATTCGTCGTTTCTTCCTCATCCAAATACTGTTGTCGATGTTGAACGCTTCTTATATAACTAACCTTTGAAAAACAATATTTTTAAAATAGAAAAGCAAAAAAACCTCTTCATGCTCCATTAATTGATAATCGTTCAACATTTTAGCGTTAGAATGCATTTGAGTATTCTGCCGCAGGCCAATCTGACGAGCACCGTAGTTAATACGAGGATATACAAAACGAGTATACGGGTGTTGATAAATTTGTTGGTTACGTGGGGGATTTATCTTAAAATTCTGAATTTATAATCATAACCTAAATTTACTTTTTTAAGATTAAAAATCTTCAATTAATTAAACTCACAGGCACTTCATAATGTAAAACACCTCCAAGACGCTGTTGAGGCCGACGGAATTGATGATGTTGACGAATTGGACGTTGCATTGGAATTAAAGGTTGTCTTGATGCAACAATTGAATGATCCCAAAAACGAGAAGAGGAATAACGCTATAAATTAATTCAAATTAATAACTTATTTTAATCTTTATATTTTAGAATAAATAATCTAATTATATAATTGAGAATGTTTGTCTGTTTGTTTGTCTCTTTGTATTCAAATGGCTGTTCTTTAGTATATGGGGTTCGAGCTAGAAACATTTAATATATATCAATCGATTCCTCTCGTCGAGCTGAGCACGAATATATAAGTTTTATTTCTAGGAAAAATTTTTGAGCCGAGTTACAGATCCCTGAAAATCGAAAAACCATAGGGGGGAGTAAGCTCAGTGATTACCGCGGTTACACTTAAATTATCGCTAGTATTTAAAAATTTAATAAAAATTTATGTTATAACTGTATTAACAGGTCGAGGAATAACTGCACATTTAGCAATTGATTGTTGTTGAAGTTGAGGCGACTGTGAAAGTAAAGATGGTTGGCTCCTAACCGACTGAATTTGTTTCGCCATTGGTGATAAAAAACTCCCCATTGGGCCACTATCACCAGTTGGTGCAACACCACTTAGATTTGTTCGAGTAGCTCTAACAACAATAGGATCAGTTGGAGCAGATGGTGGAGATTGAAATTTGACAATTAAATTTGAGGTACTAATTCAATAGTTAATTTAAACAAATGAAAAAGACCCACTTAAATGATTCCTTGGAGGTCATTTCTTTAGGTTGATTAACATCAGTGCTTGTTAATGTTCCTTTCATTAAAAACAAAAGAAATTTTAAATATAAAATTAATTTTTAAAAACCTTCAACAATTTGATCAACATAGTCGCGAAGTGCAGGAGGCAAACATGCTTTAATGTGTGGGACATGTTCTATTGGAACTTCACCCCGTTCTATTCCATAAGCTAAACCAAGACGTTTTAACACTTCAATGTCATCGTGAATTTCAAAAGGGCGATCAAAATTGAACCAATACTCGGACCTTTTTAGATTACCCATTAACAAAATGTCAAGGAAGTTATAAAAATATACTTGTCTGGAGCAATTGCACATTCAACCATTGTTTTCCGTTCAGTACTCACAATAATATAAGGTAAATAAAGAATTGCTGAGTTTGGTGGTCGTCCATTAATACGTTCTCTTTCTCGATTTCGTTGTACTAATGATTTATACGCAACTAACTAAATGTAAGAAATTAAAAAAATGTTTTATTAGAATAAAATACTTGAACGATTAATTCTTGTAATTGCTCAGTTTTCTGACGAATACGCTCTTTTCTTTGTGCCAATTCTTCCTCAAGTCGTCTACATTCAGCCAATGAAGATGTTGGTAAACCAACCCAACGAATCTCTTTCTTTTCTTTTTCAATTATATTCATTGCCATCAAAACATTTAGTGCATCATAAACACGTCGACGAATGTTGCGGACATCGTATTGATATTTCTCCTCACAAACAATAAGAAATTAATTTAATAAAATTAAATGAAAACCGGATCTTGAGGTACAACAGCATGATCAAAATATTCTGTAACTAATTCATCGGCAACTTCGTTGTAGTTGGTTTGACCCTTATGTTTAACCTTTTCACAAACTTTGTGCGCAAAATGGCGTAAGCCTCTAGTCTTGTCAGTTGAACGTTGCCGCAAATAGAAATGTGGTGTAGACTAAAAATTTGTTATCATTGTTTGAAGATCATAAAGTTCATAGAATTTTAAATAATTTCACTCAAATATTTTAACGTTATCTTTTACAAAAATAAAAAACCGTTTGGTTAGTAGGTGTTCGCTGATCGACATTAATATATTCTTCGCATCCTTCTTCCTCCTCATCTTCATTGTAATGTCGAGGCCGTTTAAAGCCAGTAGAGATAAGTTGATGCTGCATTTGATGGGTACTATATGGATAATTTGATGGAGGTGTTGAGTAAATGTTTGTTGTATGATGTCTTTGTGATGAAAGAAAGCGCAATTGAGCTGTATTTCCACGAGACTGATCCATTAAACTACAATTAAAAAAAGGTAGGGCAATCCTTCGGAATTGTGGTCCCATCGAAAAAAAAAATAAATAATTCTGAAAACATGTTTCTTGGAGTAATTTGGGACGCTGATCACGAATCTGAGGTCAGATTTTGTCTATCACTTGATTTTATCTATGATTAATCAAGTACTTGATTTTTTGAAAAAATTTTTCAGCGGAAAAAAGACATCTACTCGATTCGTCTCATTGAGCTGAATCGGATAGTACCACTTATGTTTTATAGAAATGAATATGAACCAGGGATCCTGCCGACAAAAAATCAATTCCCGATTTTCGGGAATCGGGAATTCCCGAAATTTTTCAATTCCCGATTTTCGTGAATCGGGAATTCCCGAAATTTTTCAATTCCCGATTTTCGGGAATCGGGAATTCCCGAAATTTTTCAATTCACGATTTTCGTGAATCGGGAATTCCCGACCCAAAAATCGTCGGGAATTCCCGATTTTCGGGAATCGGGAATCGGTAAAATCGAAAATTTTCTCACAACCAAAAAATTAAAAAAAATTCGGCTGGCTCTTGTTCCAGAGTTGGCATGGAAGTTCTGGATTTTTATTGTATCCAGATTCAAGATCCAGGAAGTTTATGGTATTCTGAAATTTTTCTGGAACTGATTTTTCTGAAGTCCAGATCTTGGATCAGGGCCAAGTCTATAAAATAAATCAGAATTCAGTGTCCAGATCAAGGATTTTTAAAATTCCAATCCCTACTAAGTATAAGTACTAATTCACATTTTTTTAGCGCCGCGGCGAAAAATTTTGAAATTTTATGGTAATCATTTGATAAAAATTCTCATATTTAATGACGCAGGTGAAATTTTGACTTGTCTTTTTGCTTCTAAAATTTATAAAACTCAAAACGCAAGAAACATAAATTTAACAAGAATTAATGAGATTATAATATATTTTCCATACATTGGAATCGAACCCTCGTCAAGAGTAGGATTGTAGACTAACGCGATAACCACTCAACCAAACTCTTGCTTAAATAAAAACGAATTAAATTATACATTTCACTATAATTTCTTTTCCCATGGCAAGAAGCTAAAAAGTAAGAGAAAACTAAAGTGAGAGAAGTGAAAAGAGGGGTGTATTTCCCGATATTTTCCCGATTTTTCAAAAAAATTTCGGGATCGGGAACGGGAATTCCCGAAAATTTTCAATTCCCGATTTTCGTGAATCGGGAATTCCCGAAAATTTTCAATTCCCGATTTTCGTGAATCGGGAATTCCCGACCCAAAAATCGTCGGGAATTCCCGATTTTCGGGAATCGGGAATCGGGTCGGCAGGATCCCTGATATGAACCCAATTACAAGCGATTAAAAATTGTGAATCATCCACATGATTAACTAAAAATCATTGATAAAATCAAGTGTTAAACAAAATCTGAGTTCAGATTCGTATCTCCGCCACAAATTACTCCTAAAAAAAGTTTCTAAAATTTTTTTTTTTTTCTTCGAAGAGACCACAATTCCGAAGGATTGCCAAAGGTAGAGAATATTATTAAAATATTCAGAAATTGCATTCTCAAGGCGTAACGAGTTGTGTTTTCGGGACTATAGAGAAACTCTAACTGTCTTGCAAAAATTATTCATCATTCTCTCTCATTTTTTACACTTCTTATTTTTCCGCTCTCCTAATTTCCACATTCCATCGTTTTTAAGCAAAACACAAGGGTAAAGGCTTCTACTACAGGTTTTGAAGACAAATATACTGGGCTGAAAAGGATTAGATTTGTACAAAATGTCATTGTACGAAATGGTTAGCCATAAATTTAGAAAAAAATTTTTATTCAACTTATATCTATTTGAGTCTCAACTCATTTTCGATATTCTGAATTTGCTAAGGCGATATGTCATATTTCGATAATGAGTAGTGTTGAAATAATGTAGCTACTTGATAGATCAGAATGTAAACTATCTAAAACTTTCACCTCACTGCTCTATCTGAGTGTAAAACCGTGACGAATTGACATTTTCCATGCTTTGCTCCACTATCCCTTCATACACAGCTCCGAATCTCTTTATTTGAGACTAATATTTTAAACAGTTTTCAGTCCTATACCCTTGGGTTTTAGACAAAACGTGATGAACAAAACGGTCATAAGGCCAATATTGGACGAAATGGTCTGTTAGCACTCGCGGCGAAACTGCAATTTCTGCGTCAAAGTGGGCTTTAACTAGAGGGGGTGGTCACTTTATCGACGCCGTTTTAACGATAGCATTTGACGACAGATTTTCACCGACAGCCGTTTTACCGTGCCGTTTGACCGACGGCCGTCTTACCGACGCCATTTGACCGACCGAAGAAAAGGTTCAATTTTACCGACAGAATTTAATTTTTATTCAAAATTTTTACTCCAACAAGCTAAAATAAAAAAACAAGAATGGTATTTTGCACACATCCTGTAAAATTCTGTCAGGGCCCTTTCTTGTGCCGCACTCTTGTTCTTATGAATGCAACAAAAAATAAAAGCAATAGTTTAATTTTTACTTAATCTTGCAAGCTTTAGGTTTGTGATATATGGAGTTTAATAACGGCACTTCTATATTGTCTAATAATTCATCTTCACAAATTAATAATGAAATTGGAAATGTCAGTGAACACTCTGAAGTGACATCTTTCTCCATACAACGAAATCGCTGCTACTCATCATCAGAAAATGTTGTAACCAGTAGGACTGGTGATTTCTATAGAAATATTAATTTGGATGAACAAGAATCTTTTGTTCAGTGCACAAAACTTTTTTTGGGTGGTGAATGGATTGAAATACCAAATGGTCTCATCGACGATGTATTCAATTAATGTATTTTTATAAAGTTTTTGACGTTTTAGGAATCAACTTTTCGTTTTGTTCTCAATAAAGAATCATTTCAATTACTTTCACAAGCAGCTCAAAGTCATTTAAAGGTTTTTGAAATGTATTTTTAAGAAAATTTTTTAATTTTAAGCGTTATTTGCCCGAATCAGATATTACTAGTTTAGATGACTTGCTCTCATACACATTCTCAAATGATAAAAACTTCTTTTTTGGGAATCCGATAGAAAAATTTTTGAAAAAAATTTGTGGTTATTTATATAATTATTTGTTTTCTTTTATTTTTCTTTTAGATGGTTATTTCAGTTCTGTTGATCATGTTCAATTGAGAGATCATAAAAGGGTCACTATTCATTTATTTACTAAATTTAATTTTTTATATTTTTTCTCAGGTTCTTTACGACCATTATATTCGGCATCATCAAATGAATTTACTCAAAAAACTGCTAATTAGTCGACACGTTGGTTTTTTTCTATTTTGTTTTAAAAGTATCTTTAATATATTTGTTTTGCATTTATTGTTTTGGTTTTATTTTAAAATTTTTTCCTTAATTATCTAACATAAGTCGTTTTAATAATTAACAAAGTCTAATACGAAATCTTCACACAATTTTTAATTTAGACACTTCTTGAAACTACCTCCAAACAAAAGGGACATATTGGTGAAAATTCTACGGATTCTTTTCCTTTAACTCCTTCGATAAAACATTTATTCGGAGAATTAAAGCCACAATTGACTAATAAATTAATAACAAATAACTTGAATTATTCTACACGTCGCTTAGCAAAACACTCAAATGTTCGACGACGTGCAAAAATACGAGCAAGATTGTACAAAAATTTAGATAAATGGTCATACCCGGGAGATATTCCCACAATTTTTGGGAGTGTTTATTTCAAAATTTGTTAAAAACATGACATTTCTCAAGTATTAGCATATGTATATATGAAATATTTTGTAAATACCATTATTTTTCTACTTTAGAATGATTGACGATTGCCGAGTTAAATCAGGCCAAAATCCTGGTCCATCATCTGATGAATCTGCCCAAGGTTTTCTTCTTCGTTTTTTGTTGATTTTAAATTAAAATTAATTAAGAAGAAGAATGTAGTGTTCAGCCACTCCCACAAAATGCTCGTAGTACAATGTATACCGAAAAGTTTTCTGCTGATTTGGATTTATATCAACCAATTAAAATGCGTGATGTTGCTGATCTTTATCGAGAATATTGTTATTTACGTGAAGTTGAGCCAGTAAAAACCGTTTTATTATTTTTTTAATTTTTTGATTAATAGGATTGTCCAAGTCTGGATATTACTGATATAACATTGTAAGCTTTCTCCTAAAGTGCAAATTTAAATTTTTTTAGAATAACTAAATTTTTAGGTGGTTTTTTTAAATAAAAATAAATGTTTTTAAAATAATTTAATGAGCCTAAACTTTTTAGACTTGGTTTTTATATATTTTTAGAGAGGAAGTTTATGAACGAACGGGTATATCATTCCAAACGGAGCGTAACTTTTTCAAAATAACAGAGCAAAATTTTGCTCAAATTGCTAACAAACAAAAATATCCTCAAAAGCAACAAACTCAAGAACAACAACATTTTTGTAATGGTGGAAGTATATCTCAAAATGAAATTAAACGTGAAGTAGCATCTCCAACAATTAATGCTTTTTCTGTTGAATTAAATAATTAAATTGGTATTTATATAAAAACTAAATTTTGGCATTAATATAATAATAATAAATTTATTTTTCTTTGATATAGTTAGTTTTTAGATAAAATTTTAATGTTTTTTGAATAGGAAAATATATATACTTTTTTTTGATTAATTTTTCTTGTTTAATTTTTGGCTTTTATTTTTTGTGAAATTACACGATTTAACCGATTAGCTTCTGCTCATACTCCCGCAATATTTGTTTATATATTAAAAGTTAATTACCTACCTCTAAACTTACATTGTGACCGTCCAATACCTATTCATTCACTAATCGTAAATTTTTGACCATTCACAGATAAGATTGTTTTTTACTATTTTTATTACAGGAATTTTCTAATTTTACTTTTACACTTATTTTTAACATAAATTAAACAGGAAATACTAATTAGGTAAGCTTCATTCTGTTTATATATTTATAATTTGTATAAACAATCCTGGCTTCTTTGGATT
This sequence comes from Meloidogyne chitwoodi, assembly GCA_015183035.1. Taxonomy (NCBI): domain Eukaryota; kingdom Metazoa; phylum Nematoda; class Chromadorea; order Rhabditida; family Meloidogynidae; genus Meloidogyne; species Meloidogyne chitwoodi. Next base: position 1,203,044 of record JACZZP010000010.1, read on the forward strand.
TGTTTAAATATTTTGTTATTATGTGGAAAATTAATTAAAAAATATCACTTAGCAACTACACTACAATATATTTATATTAAAAATAAAATTTTTCTTCCCTAGTAAATTAGTCAAAGCTTTTTCTGCAAAAAAATAAAAAAATGCAAGATGAGAGTTAATGACCGGAAGTGAAGGGAGATAAGCTTAAAATGGCTTTAGAGACTGGAAATATAATAAATGTTACTATTTCTAGTACATATGTATTTGTAAATAAAATGTTTTTAGTATAACTTTATAGAAAAGAGGTATTGAAGTTTTTTATATTCTTTGCTGGCCATTATAATTTTTACTTTCGCTTTTTGAAGCTTTTCCTTAAGAAAGTATTCTTTTATAAAAGAAAGTTTCTTTTTCTTAAAAGTCTCTAAATGACGTCAGTAAAAAATAAATATAACCTTTCAGCCTAAGTATTAGTTGAAAAAAAGTAGACAATTTTATAAAAATAAATGCATATTATATAGACTGGTCATTTTTTAAAAATACACAAATATTTACGTATATATGTAGTACTTAAATATTATTTGTTATATGTACATATACGTGTGTTTATGCATGCGTGAGTGATTGAGGAGAATATAAAAAGGGCCACTAAAACGTATTTCTTAAAGCAAAAGTAGAAATAAATATATGGGAAGGAGGGTTTTTTGCACATCAGACAACAATTTCCTCATTCGTCCACTTCCTTTTTATTTTCTCCTTGAATTTTCCTACACTTCAGCCGTTTCTTTTTTAAGCTTTCAAGCCTTTTGCCAACCGTTGTTGCCGGCTGTTGAATGTACTTTTATTTTTTTTTTGCAGAAAAAGGCTCATTCATTTTATTATTTACGTCATTCCTCCTTATAACCTAAAATTCTGGCATTGAAGGATAAAAAATGGTATTTTTTTAGTATTTCTTTTAACATTTTTTATTATGTACCTATTCTTCCTTTATTATCCCAAATTTTCTTTAGATATTATTTCTAAAAAATAAAAAAAAAATTTTTCAACAAAAAACTGTGGTTCTTGAATTATGAATAATAAAAGTTTTAACTCAAAAATTGTTTTACTTTAATAAAAAAATTTTTTTTTTGCACAACTTAATATATAATATAAACTTGTATAAATATATAAAAATAATTATATTTATAATTAATATTATTTTCTTTTTTTCTTTTAAAATTCCAATTGAAATAAATAAAAATAGCATCTTTTTCTCTTTAAAAAGGAAAAAAAGCTTTTTGGCTTATTCACTTTTATATTTTTTTGCCATTTTTGGCAAAGAATTGTGGAGTGCCTACTTTTTTTATTTTTCTTCTTCCATTCTCCCCAATGAATTTATATTTTCTGCTACTTTTGCAAAACCATCAGTCAGGTCCCAAAAAATGAAAAAAAGAGAATACAAATGTCCGGTAAAATTCTGCGCCAGTCAATTTCATTCAGTTAGAAAATTTCTTTAGAAGAATATATTTCCTCAACTAGCTTTATATAAATAAATATATAACTACTAGTAAATAAATAAATTAATTAATATAAATATATTTTTTTAATTTTTGTCCAATTATAGTAATTTATTAAAAATAATATTTATAAAAACTATTTAATTTTAATATTATGTATATAAAATTAAAATATATTCGTTTATTATTACATTTTTTTTTAGATTTTTGATTTTGCAGCAAATTCTCATTTAATAAATATACTCTATTTTTATAATATAATCCCTCAATATATTTAATTTACTTTAGGGATTTATTGAAATATTTAAGTTATAATCCCTGGAGAAATATAAAATATATTTAAATTTATTTATTAAAATAATTCTTTGAAGAGAATTTTTAAATGTTTTTTTTCGAATCAATTAAAATTATTTATTTATTTATTCTGCTCTCATTGCTTTATTTATGCTACTAATTTATTATTTTTATCATCTATATTTTATTAATTTTGGATTTTAAAAAAAATAATTAGTTTATTTTCTAAATTAAATTATTTTTTATAATAATTATTTTTAAAATTTTTTATTTGATTTTTATTAATTTCCCTTACATGTAGAAAAGATATGTAGTATTATTTGGCCATATTTTAAGTTTGAAAATTAAGCTAACAAATAAAATAACTACTTTGTTTACTGACAAAGAAACTAAGGGTATTTCTCTCTTTCTCTCTTTTTTAAGCCAATAATTAAGAGAAATTTCGTCCACATTACTAAATATTTAATTACTTAACTGTAAAGGGATGACCTCTCTTTATAAAGACAATCATGGGACAGAGCCCCTATAACTGTGTATTGTCCATATATTCTAATAATAAGTGAGTGCATTTAATTTTTATAATTTAACATTAATTTATATTATATTAATTTACAAAAATAATTTTAATACTCTAATATCAAACTTAGAAATGACCTAACAAATCTAATATATTTATATATATATTTTATATTTCATCTGCCCATTGTGTCCATTCATCATATTCAACGTTTTTATTTATTTAGCTTGAGTTGTCTCCTTTCATCTGCTTCATCCATTCAATATTTCTTGCGCTTTCCTCTATCTATAATAATTTTACTATTCTGCTGACATATTAATTCCAAATTGCAAATTAATTTTACGGAAATTAATTTTTTCTGTGCGGTCTAATTATAAATATAAGAATATATTTAATATTTATATTATTTAATTTTAAAACTTTTTTCCTATTTTTCTTATTTATTTTATATATTTTAAGAATAATGCCCGGCTCAAACGATATTTTTCGGTATTTTTAAAAAAAAAACTAACTGGAGAAATTTGTATAAAAAATCGACTGTCCCTTCCTTCCGTGATTTAATTAAAAATAAATTTATATAATTTAATTAATAATTATTTTTTGTTTAATTTTCTTAAAAAATAAAATCTTCTATATTTTATATCTCCACTTATTTTTTAATTTTATTTTAAAAATCTGGAAAACATTTGAAAAAGGGAAATTTTAAATTTTTCTTGTATTTTTAAATGTTTTTTTATGTAAAAGTATTTTTAAAATTAAAAAAAAACCTTTTTGTTAAATTAATAATAAAGAATATATTTATTTATTTGTTAAAAAAATAAATTTTAATTATTTTCATTACTATAAACATTAAAAAAAAGTAATTTAATACAACAAAATAGTACATAAATATATATTTATTTATTTATTTATTACATGTAAAGGTGTGTAAAAAATAATAATAAATTGCTGACAAATTGTTACTCAATTTAAAAAAAAAATAAAAAAAAACTCTTGTCGGCACTTAATCAAAAGATGAGGGAAGTCAATATTATTTATTAGAAGTAATAAAAAGATTTGGTGACAAAAATATTTTTTTATTATATTTGTCCTGTTCGTTGTCTTTTTTCCTTCCCTCCTCTCCTTCGGCACCGATCGATTTTATTCTCAGTTATTTATTTGTTCATAGACAAATATATTTTTTTCAATCTCTTTTTTTACATTATAAATACTGTCAGGAAGAGTTTATATAATAAATATATATTTTCTTCCTTCTCTATTTATTAGCTCTTCCACTTCAATGATCAAGTCCGTCAATACGAGACTTATTATTTTCTTTTTAAATTTTTAGGTCGAGCAGCACTTCAATTGATTGAATTGCGCTTTTTGCGATAAACAAAAAGCGCAAAGAAGAAATACCTGGAAAATTTTTAAGAAAAATAAGGAAATTATAAAATATATATTTTATATATAAAATTGTTAAGGAATATGTACATTTAAGAAATTGTCAAAAATAAATTATAATTAATTTTAATATACTACACATATGTATATAATATTATTTTAAACTTAAAATAATATTTTTGTGAACACATGAAAGAAAAAATAACAATTTTTTATTTATTTGTGTGACTAATATTAAGCAACATTTGGCCACATAAAAAAACCAAATATATATTTTTTCTATTTGAGAGAAGCAATCACCTCCATTTTAACTTTATTTATTTATCATTTTGGAACAAAAACATTTTTCTTTTTTTATATTATATCAAATAAAATTATTTTAGAATAATTTTAATTATTAAAATTTAACTAATTTTTAAATTTAATGTTTGCATTTTTTCTTTTTTTTTACATATTTTTAATTATTTCAAATCCAAATTACTTAATTTAAATTTAATTAGATGATTTTGATTAAATTAATGAAAAATATTTTTATTTAAAAAAATCAACAAATAGTATATTCTATATTTTTTAAAAATAAATATATGCTATATAGTACATATAAATAATGCAGCAAAATATATATTAACTAAATTTATTATTTTTTTCTTCCATCAATTAAGTCAATAAATAACTAAAGAAAAATTATCTTCAAATTTGTAAGTTTAAATAAATTTATTAATACATAAATATTTAAAAATAAACAAAAATATATTTTTTTTAATAAATTTAAAAATAATAAAAAAATAAAATCAAATTGGCTTTCAGGCTTTTTTCTATTATTTAAATGTGTTAGATTAGTTAAAAAAAATTTTGATTAAATCTGAGTTATTTATTGAAATTGATAAAAATTATAAATTTTTTTTATTTCTCAAAGAGATGCTGTTGGTCATAGGAAATATTAATTAAGAGAAGATTATATTTATTAGTTAATCTGTATTTAATATTTAACCATTAACTAAATTTTCATATTATATTTTTAAAAACATTATTTAATCTTCAATTATGTCTGTCATTTTTAATTTTTTTAAATTAAAAAAAAGTGAGAGAAACCTTTTTATTATCAATCATCTCTTTTTATAAACGAAGGAAAGCCTCTTTAATTAAAACAAAAATTAAATTTAATATAAATTTTAATACTACCTTAATTTAAGAAGAATTTACGATGTTTTTTGTTTAATCCAAACAGGAAATTAATTTGAAAAATAAATATTGGGACTTTTTTTATTTCACTATACATACTAGAGATCGGCCAAATTCAAATTTTTTCAAATATGTATTTTATAAAATTTTTTTTCAAATTATTTTAAACCGAATTTGATTTGAATTTGACTTTGATATTTTCCCAATCTCTATTACATAGTAGATATTTTTATTTGTTGTTTTTATAGGTGTCAACACAGAAGACCCACACTCAGAAGACCCACAGGCAGAAGAATCTACAGACAGAAGACCCACAGTATATATCATTCGAAAGAGCTCGTCGAGCTGAGTTGAATAATATTCAGGGACCTATAACTTTGTCCATATTTGTTTCCTCTGACTAATTTTGGTTTTATTCAACTCAGCTCGACGAGCTCTTTCGAATGATATATAATTCGTTCATTAAGTAGTTTAGCCCAAAAAACTATTTTTACTTTTTTAAACCAATTTAATTTCGCATTTTTGTTCAATAACCATTTCTCACATTTTTAAATTTGCTAAAAAGAATAAATTAAAGGAAGACAAAAAAATTTTGTGGGTCTTTTGCCCGTGGGTCTTCTGCCTGAGTGGGTCTTCTGTCTGTGGGTCTTTTGCCGTGGTTCTTCTGCCTGTGGGTCTTCTGAGTGTGGGTTTTCTGGACCACGCCGTTTTTATATATTTTGAGTGTCCTTCGCATTAAAACAACTCAATTTTGTTCGATTTAAAAGGGACACGCTCGACTAGGCGCCGGCCGAGTGGACGCGCAATAGTATATCTAGTGAAGAGAATTAGAGATAAAGTGGAAACTAGAAAATACTTGCGGTCAGTCGGCCGGCGCCTAGTCGGGCTTACCCGATGGGAGCAGTTCAACTGAGTCCGGCACAACTGAGTCCCGGCTCAACTGAGTAACCGTTTTAAAGTTTAACTCAAGTTTTTTCCTATATACGAATTATAAAAATATACAAATGATAGCTCATTTGAAAGAGCTCTTCGAGCTGAGTCGAATGAGATAAAAATAAATGAATTTGGTTGACTGTGAACTGAGCGTACTCAGTTGTGCCAGGACTCAGTTGAGCCGGGACTCAGTTGTGCGGACTCAGTTGAGGTGTACCCTTATCCGATTTAAAAATATCTTGATCCTAAAGGGGTTGGGGTCATCTGACTACCGCCATCTCAATCCCAATACAAACGGAGCCATCTCATGTCAGTACCAAAAAGTTTTTGAAATAAAATAGTGGTTTTTTCTTCATTTTAATATTCTTCGCTCATTTTTCGTTCTTATTTTATTTGGTTCATTTATATTTATTCAATTTTAGTAAGACCACCAAGAAAATATAACGTTTTTGAAAAATGCTGGTACTGAGATGACCCCTTTACCTTGAACTGAAATGGTGGTAATCAGTTGGCCCGTTCCGAAGCGACGCAGGACAAGAATGCGCGGGCCATCTAGGCGCGCAATCGCAATTATATATCAAATGCAGAGAATTAGAGATAAAAAGGAATCTAGAGTAGAGATAGCAACGGGCTCGGGTCCCGTCTTTTTCTTGACTTTTTTAGATGCCGAACCGGGATCGGGAATTCCCGGTTTCGGGTCCCTCCCGGCGTTCCATTTTTAAATTTCCCGGTTTTTTCAAAATTCCTATCTCTAATCTCGAGACTACTTGCGCCTTCCGTCCTTTGCCTTCTCAGGCATTTCCCCGTTTACCTAGATATCACAAAAGTATGATTCTTTCGTTGTTCTTCTATTTTTAAACTAAATTTTTCATTTTAATAAACTAATTTTTTGATAAGAAAACAAACTTTAATATCTATAAAAATAATTTCTTTCAGTGATTCATTTCACCAACTCTTATAGAGTAGTTTTTATGATAAACTAATTTATTACATACATAATTTATTAATTTTGGATATTAATAAAAAAATTAAATTTTGTTTAACTATTAAATGAATGACCAACATTTTCTAAAGGATCATCATAATCGCCAACGTCAACAAACAAATAATCAAAGAGAACAAACACGCAACGGCACACCTAGATCTGACCCATCACTTGTTCGTCGGCATACAACGCCAGACATGGCGGCTTCGGCCGCGTATGGGATGGGTAAAAATTTTTTAAACAATTTTTGTTTAATTTATAAAAAATTTGGCAATGCTTTCTTTTAGAGTTCACATTTTTCATTTATTCCTAATTCCTTATTTGTAAGATTCAGAAATTATTCCAAAAATTTAAATAAATTTCCTAATAAATATTTTATATAAATACATATATTTTTGTTTTTATTTATTAAGTTTCAGTATTGTGCGGTACTGATGAGCTTGAGCACCGCTATAGGGGGCGCATTGAAAAGTCTGTTTTATTATTCTGGATTAATTAATTATTTTTATTTAGAGTTAAATTTGGTGTTCCTGTTAATGAGGCTTTTTCTCCTGACATTCCAGCAACTCTTTTGGTATTTTCTTTTAAAGATTTATATAATTTTCTATTTTTAAAAGGTGCTATTGTTAAAAATCAACAAGGAAGGTCCTCTCAAAAAAGATATATGGCGTGCGCCCGGAAATCAAGCACAAGTTCGAAAGCTCTCAAATATTATGGTATGTTTTTGGTCAACAATTTTTCACGGGTTCCGCTGGCTGGTTTGGCCGTTATTTTATTTTTACTAACTTCTTCATATAAAGTGGTTTTATGGCTAAATTATTTTATTTTTCTGAAAGAGTCACCATTTAAATTTTTTAGCAACATGGGCGACTTGTAAATATTTCAAACATCAGTGTTTACACCGCTGCTTCCGTCATCAAAGTTTTTATTATTATTTTTTATTATTATATTGATGGATTTTTATTTAGCGTTTTCTTGCAAAACTTCCAGGTGGAATTTTGGGAGCAGAAAATGAGAAACGGCTTTTTGAATGTGTTCAACAAGGAAACATTGGTGATGATTCGAAACGCGAACTTTTCTGCAGGTTTTTATACAAAACATTTTTAAACGCTTTTCAGAATTATTTCAAATTTGCCAATTCCTTCACAGCATTTGCTCGTTCTTCTCTTTGGGACCTTCCGAGTAATCACAGATTCTGCCGAAACTTTCGGCACAAAAATGACTCCTGATGCAATTGGGATTTCTGTAGCGCCTTCCCTCTTCCATACATGTATACACGATGGACAAAGAGTATAAAATTTAAATTTTTAAAATTTGAACTAAAGTGCATTTATTTCAAGGCAAAATTAGAAGACGTTCTTCGCTACAAAATTGCCTCTCAAGTAATTTCTGAAATAGTCCGTGGCTTTGGATACACAAATCTATTTCCACGTGAATGTTACGAATTCTATGCTCGAATTACTGGTCGAACATTGCGTGTTGATGAGCAGTGGCATTTTTCTTTTCAACTTCCATCAAGTATATTTTGCCATATTAGATTTGGATATTTTCTGTTATTCCTACGAGTATTCAGATACAAAACCAATTTGGATAACAGGAAATTATTTTTTATGATAATGGGGAACCAAGCAAAACAAATAGGCACTTAAATTATTCTAGATTATAAATTTGTTCTTTTTTACTTTGTTTTTATTTTTTTAATTTTTTCATTGTTTTTTTGGTTGGCTTGTCTTTTGTTTTGTTTGACTGACTTTTCCGTTTTTTTTTGTTTTTCTTTTTTTTTAATTTGTTTGTGTGCTTTTTTCAGACGGTCCACCGCCTCAACCCACTTCACCACTTCAGTGCCACATTGATAACAATGATGGATGTCAACCAGCTTCTGAACTTCAGTGCCGTATTGATATCAATGATGGATGTCAACCAGCTTCTGAACTTCAGTGCCGAATTGATAACAATGGTGGATGTCAACCAGCTTCGGAGATTAAACGCCGTATTGATGCTTTCTGTGCTGCAGCTAATATTAATCCAAAAGATGAGTGGTTACAGGCTCAACCTGCAATATATGCTGGTCCACCGCCACCACCTACTTCGGAACTTCAACGCCGTATTGATGCTTACTGTGCTGCAGCAAATATGAATTCAAAAGATAAGTGGTTGCAGGCTCAGCCTCAAATGAAGAAACAAAGTCAAAAAAGAAGGAGCCAATCTCAGCAGCAATTACATAATCGCAATAGCAATTGTGGATGCCATCCTGACTAGTTTGAATTCGAGATTCTCTAAAACCTCATAATCACTGCCATCATTATATGCAATGCTGGGGAATCAAGTATTTCAGCAAAATATTTCTTAATCAATGAAATAATTCATTTTAATCTTTTAAAGATTTTACTGAATATATAAGTACTATGCGTTTTTACGCTTCAACATTTTGCATCTTTACTCCTTTACAACTGTCAATCAAAAAGGAAAATTTAAATTATTTTTCATAATCTATTGGTTTTTGATTAAAAGTTTAGCATTTGAAGGAGTAAAGCATGCATGTGTATAAAATCATAGTACTACAACATTTATTTCTTGGATTCCCCAGTTTCTTTATCCTAACGCACAATCAGACAAGTAGCAATCATATTTTTGCGCGTAGATCTCTTTATTCCTTTCCCGTTAACATTAAAACAATTAAATACGTGCTTTATTATTTTTTTCTTGTGAAGTGCATTTGAATACATTTGGTTTCTTTTACTTGTTTTTCAGTTTTAATTTTAAATTATATAAGGTATATTTGCTGGTATTGAATCGTTATGCTTTACATTTCAGTTATACATATTTAAATTTTAACTTAATTCTTTTATGTGAATTCTGAATATTTTCTGAAACTACTCACTAAATTCTTGTAAATGAAATGATCTAGTCCCAGAATTTCGAGATTTAAAACTTAAGTATAAGTAATTTAAATTAAAATGATCAACTCCCATTCAGTAAAAGAATTCAGGAACATTCAGTCAGCCGTCCATCCAATTTGAGCGATCAAAGAGCCCCGAACATCACTTGGCTACAACATCGGCGGAAGGAGAAATTCATGAAACAGCTTTCGAGGAGTTTTGTGAAGAGGAGGATATTTTTGGAGATTCATTACCTGAATTGGCTGTCGGTCATCATTATGTTAGACGTCGAGATGTTTCAAAGTCCTTGGACGAGCAGAGAACCAAATCTGCTGGCTGGAGAGAAATTTTAATGAGAAGAGGTCGTGAAGAGCGGTTAAGCACATCTATGGGCGAGGTATAGTAATTATACGATTGAAAATGAGTTTAACCTTAATATGGAAAGTTTTTGCAGGTAGTTGTTCATAGTGAAGAAGAGGAAGAGGGCGTTGATTGTGGAGATAAACTAAGGGGAATTCGTGACTATCTAGAGAGTACACGTTCTCTCACCAATCTTGGTAATTTTAAAATTATTTTAGAATATGTACATACATATAGTGTTTTGTCAAATAAAAATCAACTTTAATTATTATGTTTGGCAGAAAAGTCAAAAGTCGAATAATGTTGATATTTTCTTTAAATTCTATACCAGTTTTATCTAATTATAAATTTTAAAAATTTTCACATTGGATAATATACATCATTACGAAATTTTAATTTCAGAATGGGTACATGAACGCCAAACAAGGAGGATGCAAACACGTTCTGAGTGGTTTTTATCGCCTATAACGCCTTTATCTAAAAATGGAGGAACATTGAGGGGTGAGGGTGAGCGAATGTGCTGCTCTCGTATATCACAGCGTTTTTCTGCTTCGCCCATTCACCTGCGATTACCCTTAAAGAAAAGAACACCGACACGAGAGGAGTGCACAAGGTATGAGTATTCAAAATTTTTATCATTATTTACACAATTCGAGCTTTGTATTTTATATTTTTAAAATTTTGCAGTTCGGGTGATGAAGAAATGATGTGCTGTTGCTCATCCATAAGTGGAACTGGAGGAGTTGGAACTGGGAGCGGTGAAATTGGTTGCGGTCGTTCAGGTTGTGCCGCTGTTGGGGGTACTTCTACTGATACGTCAATGAAATGCTCGCCACGACGACCTGACTCTTGTTGCACGACTAGTGGGTGTGGGTCAGCTGGTGATGCGCAAATGAAGTCACATACTGGTACAGAAGAGGAAGAAGCTGAGACATCAGATGATGATGCTTTTCTGGCCAACAGTAGTATTATACACCAACGCTCCTTTCATTCACATCTTTTGACGGTATGCATTTTAAGAAAAAATTTTCAAATTGTAATTGTTATAAACTTTTAAAAAATTATCAAGAATGTAAAAAATCAGCAACAACCGCACTCACCGACCTCAAAAATGTTTATCGGCAGACAGCCTTTTCAACTTCTTCAAGAACGACAATATTCAACAAGTACAACAGATGGCTCATTAAGTGCGCAGGTAACTCCTTCTGCTGTTGAGCTTTGCTCAAGCGGAAAGAGTGTTGGGAGTGGGGCCGGAAGACAGCGCTTTTTTGGAAGTGGAGAACAAGAAGGTGGATTACAGGTAATAAATATTGTTTTTATTTTAAATAGTGTATATTCTATAATCTTAGGCATTGCCAGAATTAGTTGAGACAACTATTGCCTCGCCGCTTCCTCGACGTTTTTCCGCGTCTTATATTGATATTTCTCCTACCGACGTAGAACAGAATCGAACTGAGGTATATATTTTCATTCAAAGTTATTTCACGATCCTAGCCAATAACGGCTAGATTTATTACTATAAAGAATTTATTTTGGGAGTTGACTCTATTTTTAAAATCATGTTTTTAATTTTATTGGTTTATAGCAGATACCAGCCACAACACAACCTACTACTGCTAGCAGCGTTTTAACGCGCCAAAAACACCAACAAAAGGGTGCTAAATTAATTCAAACAATGAGCAGTGGTAGTAGCGGTAGTGGGAGTGGTGGTAGCGGAACTAGTGCCCAGACTGTTATTGGTGTTATTGGAGGTAATTGTTAAATAATTAAATCATTAAAAATAATTTATCAGGTGTAGAACCGCTTGAGATATCACAACAGCAACAGGCGAGATTAGTAGGTACTGGCGTGGTTCGACGACGTAGTTGGCGAATACATTATACACGACCTAAAAATAAATCTCTTGATAGTGAGACTGCTGTGGGAGTGAATGCGGATATTAGAGAAGTGAGCAAGCATTATTTTAATTATCTTGTCTAATAATCTTTGCAGAAAATCACCGCATCTCATTCAATTCCTTTGCGTTGCAGTTCGCCTCTTGTTTTTAGTCGGAGGCATAGTTCAAACGGAGATGCTCATAAAAATAAAGGCGCTGTGGAAATAACCCCAACAAATTCTGCAACTGCTCCTTCATCAGCAAGAGAGGCGCTTTTAAGGCGAAAATCTTCAACTAACAATAATACATCTAAAACAAAACCGCCTGTTCAGACGCGTAGAAGTACTCAAATATAGATAAGAAGTACTCTTTCCTCAACTGATCTCTTTTATAATAGTAAATCTCTTAAAATGGAAATAATAGTCTTTTATTTATTTTTGAATTGCAAATTAATTTTATAATTTTCAATCCCTCATTAAAATTATTGTTGTCTTTCATCATTTTACTCATTTATTTTAAGGGCAATCATGAACAATAGGGGCGCCACCCCAAATAATCGCATTAGCATAGTAAAAGCGTTTTTTAGGTGTTATAGAGGGCGCTGATTATGAATCTGATCTTATCACTAATCCTTATCAATTATCACTAATTTAAAAATCACAGATTTTATCATGGATATTTTCCAAAGTAATCAACTTATTAATACAAAAGAATCTGCTATTCAATTTTTACAACAACGTAATATTTACGGTTGTACACCCACTATGCCCCCATCATGTAATCAGCAAATGGGCGAAAATCTTAATAAAATATGTGATTTTAAAAATTGGTGATAAGAAAAAATGATATCAGATTCGTAATCAGCGCTCTCGATAACCCCTAAACATGTTTTTACTATGCCACTGCGCTTATTTAGAGTGGCGCCGCCCCCATTGTTATGATTGCCAATTTAAGATAAGGAATTATAAGTCACTTGAATTCGATATACATACTACTATGTTTTTTCAATGCTTTCAGCCACTCATCTTCTTAATCATGTCAAAATAGGAAAAGATATATACAATTTTAATCATCTTTTATCCTTAATTTTGCCAAAAATGGTAGAAAATAGTATCGCCTCACAAATATTTTTTTACTCTTAATGTCTTTCAAATTCATTTTTATATTTGTGTAACACGCCTGAATTTTTATTTTAAAAACTGCCTGCTTGCAATGTATTGCTTTTATTTTTAATTCCCATTATTAAATAAAATAATGTAAATTTCTTCACTTATTCCGTGTGTTGTGAATTTTATTCTTGTGGATAAAAATTTTCATGGAAAGTAAAATTTCCTTTTGAGTTACATATGTACATTTACTTAGCAAATGTTTATTCTTTTTTATCTTTAATCATTACATACATACCTATTAATAATTTAAATTAGAAAAAACATGTCTAGAATCAAGCTTTTCTCCATTTATTTTCTTATCATTATTTTGTTTTAATAGTGTAAATGAGCGAAAAAATTGTAAATTTATGTAATGATTATTTCGCTCTTAAAATTAGTCACACTTATGACTCATACCAGCTGTTGATAATTAAATTATTTATCATTTGAAGAGGACAAGTAAACTTTGGGAATCTTTAGACTGTTAGATTAATTAACTTTTAATTTATTTGCTGTTATATGTATAACATAATTATTTAAAAGTGTTAATTTCTTAATCTTTATGGTTTGACATGTCATTTATTTCGCTTCTACGTCTTTCTTTTTGTTGGTATTTTTGGGCAGTCTCAGTTTTGTTTAGATTTTGGAATTTCTTTTATAGACGCCGAATAGTGGATAAAGCATCAAATGAAGTTTTACTTATTTCTGCTGGAGAGGCAGCTGCAATGATTAGGAGAGGGGAGGTTTATTTGTCTTTAATTTTCAAACTAGACTTTTAGATTGGATCACTTCAATTGGTTGATGCTTATATTGAGAGAATTAGGCATGTAAATGGCATGTTAAATGCGGTCGTAGCAGAAAATTTTATACAAGCTAGGACAACTGCGCAGAATATGGACAATTATTTAAGTCTAATTGATAAGAACTCTGAGGAATTTGCAAATGTTTGTTTTAATTTTAACTAAAAAGTTTGTTTTGTGTTTATAGCTGGCGAGAACAAAGCCATTGTTTGGTGTGCCTTTTACGGTCAAAGATAATACGTTTTGCAAAGGTTTTGTTTGTACGGCAGGTGTCCCGGCAAGAAAACAAAACAAGCCCTGTGCCGAAGATGCTGAAGCCGTCAGAAGGTTTTAATTTTTACTTAAAATTTCAGCTTATTAATTTATTAAAAATTTGTGAAATCAGAGTTAAAGATGCCGGAGCAATTTTATTGGCAATAACGAATGTTCCAGAACTTGCTCTTTGGTGGGAGAGCAGCAATAAACTTTTTGGAAGAACTAATAATCCTTATGATGTTCGGCGAACGCCGGGAGGTAGTAGTGGTGGTGAAGGGGCTCTTATTTCTGCGGCCGGTTCAGTTATTGGATTAGGCAATGATGTTGGTGGCTCTCTACGTGTTCCAGCTGTTTTTTGTGGAATTTTTGGACTTAAGCCTGGACCAGGTTTTTTAATTTATTTTTAGTTTATTGTTTAATTTTATCTTTATAGGAATTGTTCCTTCTTCTGGAATTATTCCTCATGTCAGGGGAGGTTATATTACCCAAATGGCTTCCGCTGGGCCTTTGGTTTTTTTAATTTTTCGCTAATTTTTAAAAATATTTCTAGGCGCGTTACGCTTCGGATTTGGCATTAATGCTTCAAGTTTTATTGTTGTCTAAATTTGGAAATTAATTTTTAGGTTCTTGCTGGTGAGGATGTTGCTCAAAATAGACTTCGCTTACAACAACCTGTTAATTTCAAACATGTCCGAATTTTTTATATGGAGGAAATCAAAACGTTAGTTTGCGAAAATTTGTCAACTGAAATGCGTCATGTAGTTCGAAAGGTATTGAATTCTAATTTAAAATAATATTAATATTTTTAAAGTTTACGTTAACTTTTACTTTTTTAGACTGCTAAATACTTTGAAAAGAAGTATGATATTAGTACACACCGTCTTGATTTGTTGCTGGCACACCATGCTCATGAAATTTTTTTAACTTCATTAAATGAAGATGATTATGAAAAAATTACAATGGCTATGTCTAATTCTACTGTATAAATTATTTAATATAATTTAATTCACTTTTTTGCAGTATGATGTGAATTGTATATTTGAACTAATTAAATTTCCATTTGGTCTTTCTGATCACACATTACCTGCAATTTTCACAGGAATGCGAAGTAAACTTCCAAAGAAGAATGAAGCTAGAAGAAAATTTGTAGGTTTTATTCTATTACTTTTTGTTAATTTTACATAAAAATCATTAAATTTTTTTGTTAGATTAATAGCAAGCGTGATCAATTACGTCGTGAGATTATTGATTTACTTGGTTCAGATGGAATTTTGATTTTTCCGGCATGGCCTACTACTGCACCTTTTCATCATAAACCATTACTAACTCCAATGAATATATGTAAATTAATTTTAAAAAAATTATCTAAAATTCAAATAATTTTGCTTTTTCAGTATATACAGCGTTATGGAATGCTTTGGCCCTTCCTGTTCTTGCTTGCCCTATGGGACTTAATTCTGAAGGTCTTCCTATTGCTGTTCAAATCATTTGTGCCCCAGATTCAGAGAGATTACTTTTAGCAGCAGCACAAGATTTGGAAGAAGGTTTTGGTGGATGGACACCTCCTGAATCGCCTGCAGGATGGAGACAATTTTTGCGACGGGTTGTTTCTCGTTGATTTTTATATAATAATTTTGCCTTAATTTTTTATCTTTCTAACAACATTATTTTCACTTTTTTAAGAAAAACAAAAAAATTTTAACTTTTTATATCAAATATTTACTAAAATATTCTTTTGTTTAAGAAGTTATTTTTAGAAATTTAACCCTTTAAATTTATTTGTTTTTTTCAGAAATAATATTTTTAATCATTTGTATTTTATGCATTTTTATATAACCAAAAAATTTTTAACCAAGTAGATTGGGAATTCTTTAATTATTTTGTAATAAAAAATGTCATTTTTATAAGTTCTCAGTTTTCATTTCACTAATTA
Organism: Meloidogyne chitwoodi; assembly: GCA_015183035.1. Taxonomy (NCBI): domain Eukaryota; kingdom Metazoa; phylum Nematoda; class Chromadorea; order Rhabditida; family Meloidogynidae; genus Meloidogyne; species Meloidogyne chitwoodi. Next base: position 1,219,061 of record JACZZP010000010.1, read on the forward strand.
TTAATCTTTAAATGCTGCCATAAAATTGTCTATTTTATTTTTATTATATCATTTTTTACTTCATTACTCGATTAGTACCCTCCTCTTAGCTTCACTTATTCATTGTAATTATTAATTAAATATTCACATTAGAATAATATACCTATATTAATTTTTTTTAATAATAAATACCTCTTTTTAATTAAATCAGAATAATTCTCATTAAGAGTTATTTGGATAATTTTATTTTAAATTATTTTTTAATGTTTTCTAACAATTTTTAATTTTAAATAATATTTTAAGCAATGTTTTTAAATCGAATGTTTTCTAATGAATCCTTTAAATTGTTTTTGCGAATCAATTCGATAAATGCAAAAAATGTTGCTTCATTATCAACTGGACATGAACATTTTCTCAGCTATGTAACAGAATTAAGGGTTGGAATTGAAAATGATGGAAAGTCAAAAATTGATTTTGAATCACTTAATAAGAAAGTACTTTATATTTTAATAATTTTTTATATTCATTTTAGGTACTTATTATCTACTTCTCAGCTGGATGGTGTGCGACTTGTAAAGGGTTCACCCCAATATTAAGGGTTAGTGTTCAGGAATTACAATTCTATTTACCTTATTAAGAAATTCTACAATCAATCAAAGGATGAATTGGCTGTTTTATGGATATCTAGAGGTTTATTTATTTTTGAATGATAGAGTTTATACATATAATAGATAAAACTGCTACTGAACAGAAAGAATATTATGCTAAAAGTTTAGATCCAACTTGGATGTATGTACCTTTGGGTAAACCAACTAGGTCAGCAATTATTAAAATTTAGCTTAATTTTTTAATTTTAGGGATTTTTTGAAATTATTCAAATTAGCTGGACTTCCAAGCGTTAAATTAGTTGCCAATGATGGTAAACTAATAGAGGAGACGAAAATGTTAATTGAGGTTTTTTTTAATTTAATAAATTCCAACAAATTTGTAGAAAAATTCTGATAATTCAAAAGAGCTTATTCAATTATTGAAGACAAAAGTAACCAATAATTCTTCTGATAATATTTAAAAAGAGAAGATTATTTTTTGTCTTTGGATCATTGTTGCCTATGTATATGTTTAAAATAATACAAATCCAAATTTGTTTTTAGCTTATTAAATACAATAGATAAAATTTATCTTATAAATATTTTACTTTTTTGTCAAAACTTTAGGAATTTCCTTGAAATTTTTTTATATTAATTATATTAGAATATTATTAAATTTATTTAATAATGTCAAATGGCTCAAGTATAACGGTACAAGCTCCAGTTAATATTGCTTTGATTAAATATTGGGGAAAACGAAATAAGGTTATTTTTATAATATTATTAAAGTGATATTTAATGACTTAATTTTTAAAGGATTTAATAATCCCCTTAAATGATTCTTTATCTTTAACAATAAACAGTCTGTGCGCAATTACAAAAATTACTGTTGATTCTAATTTGAAAAATGACTTGGTATTAATTAATGGACAACCAACTAATAATTCACGTTTCGAGCTTGTTTTTAATGTAAATATAAATTATTAAAATATTTTTAAAAAGAATTAAATATCTGACTTTTTTCATTAAAAAAATATTATTTAGGAGATTAGGAAAATTATTGGTAATCGAAAACGGAATTCAAATGGAGCAATATTAAATGATATTTATTTTAAAGTAAATATTTTTATTATTTAAATATTTATATCGTTTAGGTAGATTCTAAAATTAATTTTCCAGTGTCATCAGGTCTTGCGTCATCGGTGCGCATTTTTTTAATTTTTGTTATTAAAATTATTTTGTAGGCTGCTGGTTTTGCTGCAATTTCTTTTGGACTTTGTTCTTTGTTTCAAATTAAAGATCAAAAAGATATTATTAGACTTGCTAGAATTGGTATTTTATTTATTTAAATAAATATAATAATTTAATTAGGTTCTGGCTCTGCCTGTCGAAGTATTCTTGGTGGATTTGTTCATTGGAAAGCAGGAAATAATGATAAAGAAGATGATTCAGAATGTACTTGTGAGGTATAAAAATTTTATAAAAATATTTAATAAAAAATTAATTTAAAGCAAATAACACAAATTTCTCATTGGAAAGAACTTAGAATATTTATAATAATTCAAAATGATGAATGTAAAAAAGTCGGAAGTACAGAGGGAATGCAACGTTCAGTTTTAACTTCAAAACTTTTAAAAACTAGAATAGAGGAATGTGTCCCAAAAAGAATTAAAAGGTTTTTTTTTAATTATTAAAAAAATAAACTTTTTTTAAAGTCTAAAAGAAGCTATTTTAACTAAAAACTTTTCTCAACTTGCTCAAATAACAATGGCTGAAAGTAATCAATTACATGCAATTTGTCTTGATACTTTTCCTCCAATTATTGTTTTTTTTTAAATTTTTTAAATTTTTTTCAGTATTTAAATTCTACTTCATATGCATTAATTGAATTTGTTCATGATTTTAATAATTTTTATTCTTGTCAATTAATTGCTTATACTTTTGATGCTGGGCCTAATTGTTTTTTAATTTTTGAAGAAAGAACTTTTCCATTATTTTATAATGCATTTAATAAATGTTTTAATTATAATAAAGATTTATTAATTAATTATGATGAAAATGAATGTCAAGAAATTAAATTAATAATTTCTTCTTTTAAAGGTAAATTAATTAATTAATATATAATAAATTTATTTAATTTTAGAAAAGAATGGTGAATTAAAAGAAGAAATTGAAGAAAAAAGTAAAAATGAAAAAAACAACGGTGATACCAATAAATTACAATTTCCTTGGTTTAAAACACGAACAATTAATATACAACAATTAGTTTTAAGCAAACTTGGTGATGAACCAAAAATTTTAAATAAAATAGATTAATTTAATTTGGTACTTTTCTATTTATTTTAAAGAAATAACTTATTTTTTAAAATAATTTAAACTGAAAAGTACCAATAGGATGTTTTTTTGTTATTTTTTTGTTAAATCAAAAATAGGTAAAAATTGAATAAAAATAATTTTTTATTAAAATTATTAATTCTTTCTTTCTTTCCTTTGTATAGGCCAACGAATATAGGGTGAAGAAGGATACAGATTATTTCGATTATCTCTTTCTCCATTAAATATTTGAGATGTTTTACTATAAAAATAAGGAAGAGGTGGAGGAGAACCATTATTATTATTATTAGAATTAATTCCATTATAATTTTGTTGTCTATTATAGTCTAATGTACCTCCATAATATTGAGGATAAGATGTACGTATCATTGTTCCACCATTATTATTATTATTTGGTAAACAATCAATTGGCTTAAAATCATTTATTTCACTAAAAAAAATTTTAAAAATTAATTTTTTTAAATTTATTTTTACCGGTATGGTTGATAATAATTTCCATAATTATTATTTGTTCCATAACCATTATAATTACTATTTATTGGAGTTGGAGGATAACTACCTAAAGAAGAAGAAAATGGAAAACGTCCATTTGTTGAATAATAAGGATTTATTAATCCTTGTTGATTATTAGGAGAAGTTATTAATTTATTATTATTATTATTTTGATGATAAAATGGATTTTGTAATTGTTGATTATTACCATATATTACTAAGAAATTTTTAAAAATTAAAAAAAAACTTTTTATACAAACCAGGAGAAGGATAAGATAATTTATTTTGATCATTATTAAATTGTTGGAGATAAACAATTTTATTTAAATTTAATAAAAATAATAATATTAAATAATAAAACATTTTAAAAAATATTAACAAATAATAATAGGTATATAATATTTAAATTATTAATAAATAAATAAATAATTTTAAATTTACATTTTTATAATAAAAAAATTATTTGCGCAAGTTTTAAAAAATATTAAATAATAATAATAGGATTTTTGGGAAATATAGTAACCTTATTTCTCTCTGTTATTTAATTCTTTTATTTATTTCAAATTTATTTTAAAATATATTTTTTTTAATTGACCTATTTAAAATATAAAAAATTAAAATAAATATTATTTTAGATTATATTTAAATAAAGTCATTTTAAATATTTAATAACTTTTTGTAAACGGATTGAGGGCAGAGTATTTTTGTTTGACACAAATATTTATTTATTTATTTTTAAATAATTTTAAAAAAATATTTAAATATATTTTAAAAGATAATTAATTTATTTTAATTTATCTTTTTTAATAAAACAAAGATAATATTATTAGTTAATTATTTTGTTTCATACTATTTCTAAATAATTGTTTTATTTATTTATTTTTTTGATTTATTTAAAAAATTAATTTAAGTCTATTTCATTTGCCAATTTATTTCTATTTTTTTAAATTAATTTTTTTTCTTATTTATAAAAAAATATATTTATTATATTTAATAGAACAGTTGCTAACCTTTTTTTCTTTTTTATATTTTTTTCAATTTTTATTGACTTTAATCGATTTGAACGACTAAAAAGTGATTTGTCTCTTAAAATTTTTTTGATTATTTAAAAAAAATCATTTTCTTTTAAATTTATTTTTTTTAATTTTTTTATTTATTTTCTTTTATGTTTTTTTCTTTTTTATATAAAATTAAATTCTTCCCACAATTCTCCAATTTTCCTTTTTTTAAAGCTTTTTTAGACCAATTTTTTCTTATTTTTATTTTCTTGATTATTGTTTAATCCAAAATTTAAAAAAAGGAATTCAAATAAAAAGGGCAATTGATGAAAAAATAAAAAAAAGGAAATTTATAATCTAAAAAGCAAATTTTTATTTTTAAATTCTAAGGAAATTGTCGTCAAATGTTTAAAAATGCGATGCGATAAGAACAAAAAAAAACTAAAAATTTGAATTTTAAATTTATTTAAAATTAATTAAATATTTATAATTTTTATAAAATTATTTAAATTGAAATAATTAATTTATTTTTTAATAAAAATATAAATTATTTATTTAAATAAAAAATTAAAGATTAAAAAAAAATTAATTAAAATAAATAAATTTTATAAATTTATTTAAAAATTAAATTATTTTTTAATTTTTAAATTAAATATTTAAAGAATTAAAGATTAAAATAAATATTAAAAAATAATATTTAATTTAAATATATATATTTTTAGAAAAAAAACTTTCTCAAATGTCAAAAAGATAAATAATAAATATTAAAAAAGCATGAATAAATGAAACAATTGTTAAAATAATATTTTTTTATTTTTCTATTTTTTAATTAAAAATTATTTTAAAATAATTATAAAAATATTTTAAAGTTAAATATTTATTAAAAAATATATATATATTTTTTTATTAAAATAATTATTTTATTCATGTCTTTTTTTATTTTCTTTAAAATTTTTTTTCATTTTTTATGCTTTCCGTGCTGTTCATTTCTTTTAAAAAATATATATTTTATATAAATATATTTTTTGCTTGTAAAGATGCCAATTATATGTTTGTGTTACAAAGAAAAAGGCTTTTTAAGGCAAAAAAAAAAACAAAAAAAAATAGACAAATTATTTTACTACTAAAAAATACTTAGAAAAGAAAGGAAAAAAGAGAAATTTATTTTTTTTAATTATTTAATTAATTTAAAATATTTAAATCCCTTGTGTTTTCTTCTTTTTTATCAATCCATTATTTATTTATTTTTTATTTCGCGCTCTTAATTATGTTTTTTGTTTTCACTTATATCTTTAAAAGAAAATATATAATATTTAAATTAATTTATTTTAAATCTTTTAAAATATTTAAATTTAAAAAATAAATAAATAAGTTTTAAATTTCATTTTTAAAAAGGCAAAAAAGAAGAATATATTTATTTATTTTTATTCTTTCCTTCTAACATTTTCTTCCGATTTATTTTTTTTTTCTTATTTATTTCCATGTTTAATTATTTATTTTATTTTTAATTTAATTAATAATAATATTTAGTTTAGATTATATTTTAATGTTTGAACATAGTGAAATCTCCAATTATTCAATAAATACTAGCAGATCTCGTACTCCACATAAAAAGGTTAATTTAATTAATTTAATTAATTTATTAAAAAAAACAATTTTCCTTTTATTATTTTTCTTATTTTATTCAATAAAAAGAATATTTTCAAATATACTAAAGCTATAACAGATGGATTATATTTTATTTTATTATTTAGAAAATGAAACAAAGATTTTTTTACCATTTTTAAAATTCTTTATCATTTTTTAATAAAAATCGCATGATTAATTGAATAATTAATTTTGTCAAATATTCAATTAATATATTTATAGACATACTTTTTTACTTAATTTTATTTTAAAAAATCTTTTTTCTTTTTTAAATATAAAAATATATTATAATAAATAAATAAATAGTAAATAATTGATTATTTTTTTTATTAATTTAAATATATTTTAATAAATTTATTTATTTATTTGCTTACCTTTTTGTCTGTTTTATTGGATAAAAAGTTGAAAAAAAAGTTTAATTTTTCTATTTCCATTTTATATTATTTAAGTACTTTATTTGTAGCATTTCCTTTTTTTAATATATTATTTTATTTAATATTTATTTATAAATATTTAATAAAAGAAAATGGCATAAATTGCTTTTGGGAAACTTTTTTTTAATTTTTATATTTTGGCCAAAGTTTAAATATTTATTTATTTTTTAATTAAAAAATATTTTTTTATTTTATTTTTTCAGTAATTATAAATTAAATATATTTTCTTTATTTTTTAATATTTATTTATTTTATTTTCAAATGATTCATAAATTTTGGAAATTTTAATGTTTTTTTATTTTCCAAAATTGGAAATTCTCATAAAATATATTTATAAATAAATATTCTTTTTTTTAAATTTAAATAAAATATTTTTAATTAATTAATTAATTTAATATATTTTAATTTCCTCTTTTATTTTAAAACTTTTAAAATAAATAATAAAAAAATATTTAACAAAAGAAAGTTTAAAAAGTTTATTTTGAGGTTATTTTTTAATTTTTAATGCTTCTTCCCATGAATCACAAATAAATAAATAAATATAAAAATAAATAAATATAAATGAGAAAGGCCTATAAGATTAGAATATTTAAAATAAATATATTTATTTATTTTTTAACTTTTATTAAAAAAAATAATTAAAATAAATAAATAAATATTTTATTAAAAATGACTTCTATTATTGATGAATATGTACGTTTATATTTTTAGAAAATATTTAAATAAAAAAAGAATTTATTTGTTATTTTTATTATTTTAAAAATAAAATATAATTATTAAATAAATAGTTGTAATTAATTTTTATTTATTTTTTTTATAAAAATATATTTTATAAATATATATTAACAAAATAAATAATTTTTTTTAATATTTTAAAAATAATAAATTTATTTATTTATTTAATTTAAATATTTTATAATTTATTTAAGAATTACTTCTTTTAACTAAAAATGTTATTTTATTTTATTTTTTATTTTAATTAATTATTTAAAAATCAATTAAATATAATTAATATTCTTTTTAATTTTTTTAAAAAATATTTAAAATATTTAATTAAATTAATTACTCTATAAATGTCTTCTCCTTATTAATTTATTTATTTTATTTTCTACGTAATTTTAATTTATTAATTATTCTTTTTTCCTTTTTTTAAAAAAATATTTTTAATTTATTTTTTCTTTTTTTTTATGTTTAGCAAAATTATATTAAAATAAATAAATATTTATATACCAATTAATATTTTCTCTTTCCTTTCTTCAATCAATAATTAATGATGATTGGCCATTATATATTAATTAATTAAATATTTATATGTTATAGATATTAAAAAATATTAATTTAGTTAATAATAATAATATTTATTTATTTTTAAAGAGTTCGGATATGGGTGCAAGTAAATCACAAGATGGATCTGTTATTGAACCTCTTGCTGGTGTTGATTCTGGAAGTTCAAGAACTGTTGGGGGAGGAGGAAAAGGAATTTCAACGTTAGAAAATTAAAAAATAAATTAAAAATATTTATAAAAATTTAATTTAAAGATTAGCTAATGAAGATGTTCTTTCTTTATTATCAGCAGAGGCTGAAGAAGATGAACAAAGACAACGTGGAGAAATGATTAATGAAATTAATGCAAGTGGCCGAATAAAACGTGGATGTATTCCCCTTCGCCAATTGTGGCAAAATGATCCTTTATATACTCTTTATTTTGAACATATGAATAAAGGAAGACTTAAAGTATTTTTAAATAATTTTATTTAATTAATTTTAAAAAAAAGATTTCATTAATGTGCCTTGTATTTTTATGCCTTTTGGTTATTTCTGTACATGCAATTGTTGGTAATTGGCTAAGATTTGCATTTGCTGTGAATTTATTAGTTTTTTTATTTATTACTACTTGGAGATGGCGTTCACCTTTATTTTCTTGGGCTATTTTAATTGCATCTTTATGTCTTTTAATTCTTTCACCTCCAACATTTGTATCACTTTTGGCTATTCTTTTATTACTTTTATGTTATACAGCGGTAAATAATTTAATTATTTTATTATTTAATAAAATAAATTAAGATGCCTCTTCAACTTAAATCTTCATTATTAGCTTCATTTGCAATAAGTATTACCTCATTTACTGTTAGAGCAATTCCATTTTTATTTTTAAATAATAATAATAATGAAGAAATAAAATATAATAATTTAATACAATTATTGATTCAAATTGTTATTATTTTAGCTATGAATTTAAATGGAATATTTATTGTTTGTTTTTAATTATTTAATTTAAATTATTTATTATTATTTTAAAAAAAGTATATTCCAACTGAACTTGTTCAAAGGAGAACATTTCGTGAAACTCGTAAAAGTGTTGAAAATAGAATTCAACTTGTTCGTGATAATGAAAAACAAGAAAATATTGTAAATAATTAATTAATTAATTAATAATTATATTTTCTTTTTTAAAGTTACTTTCAGTAATTCCAAAACATATAGCAAATGATATGAAAAAAGATATTGATAGAAATGAACCAGATCAACAATTTCGTAGAATATATATTCAAAAACATAGCAATATTTCTATTCTTTTTGCTGATATTTGTGGTTTTACTAATTTAGCATCTCATTGTACTGCTGAAGATTTAGTTAATTTATTTTATTTATTTATTTATTTTTTTAAAAAAAGGTTCGTACATTAAATGAATTATTTGCACGTTTTGATACATTAGCACATGAAAATCATTGTATGAGAATTAAAATTCTTGGTGATTGTTATTACTGCGTTAGTGGTAAAAATAATAATTAAAAATAATTTAAAAATTATTAAAAAAAAGGACTTCCTGAGCCTCGTTCTGATCATGCAATATGTGCTGTTTCAATGGGTTTAGATATGATACATACAATTAAGTATTATTATTATTTTTAATTTAAAAAATAAATAAATATATTTATTTAGATTAGTTCGTGAACTTTATGATGTTAATGTAAATATGAGAGTTGGAATACATAGGTATTTATTAAAATAATTAAATTAAATATTTTTATTTAAATTAAATTAAAAGTGGAAAGGCTCATTGTGGTGTTTTGGGTTTAAAAAAATGGCAATTTGATGTTTGGAGTAATGACGTTACTTTAGCTAATCATATGGAAAGTGCTGGAATACCTGGGTAATTTTATTTATTTATTAAATATATTATTTTTTAGTCGAATTCATATAACAGAAGATACTTTAGAAGCTCTTCAAGGTACTTTTAAGGTTATACCTGGAAATGGACATGAACGTTCAAAATGGTTATTAGAACATGGAATTAAAAATACTTATTTTATTGTTGAAGGAGAAGAAGGAAGAGAAGTAAATAAATAATTAAATTAAATAATTAAATTAAATAAATAATTAAATAAATTTAAAAAGCAATCAACAATTCAACAAAAACAATCTTCTCGATTACCTTCAACTTTAAATAAAGAACTTCAATTAACTGGTAAAATGGATAGACAAGGAAATCCTTTACGTAGAGAATTATCTAGAACATTAAATGAAGATGTTAATAAATATTTAGAAAGAGGAATTGAAGCTATTAATAAAGAAGCTTGGAAAAATGCTTATTGTGGTATTATTATTATTATTATTATATAAATAATATTAATTAATTTATAGAGCAATATTTGTTAGTATTTAAACATGCACCAATGGAACAAAAAGTTTTTTTTAATTTTTTTTTTTTAATTTATTTATAATTTTTTATTAAAGTTTCTTGAATATAAAGCAAATCCATCACTTTTAGAAATTACAAATCTTCTTTGGGTTTTTTCTCTTTGTATTTTAGCTTTATTTATTGGTAAATTAGCATTTATTGATCAATTAATTGTTGGGGGTATTTCTTTTATTTTGGTTACATTAATTCTTTTTCTTTTATTTTTTCGTCGTTTTGTTCAGGTAAATTAATTTAAATTAAATAATTTAATTTAATAAAAATAAGATGAAAAGACATAATAATAATAAACATCATTATAATACTGCTGGACTTCGTCGTATACAAAAATGTCTTTTAGTACTTTTATTATTTTCTATTTGTACTTTTTTTCTTTCTTTACGTTTTGCACTTCAACCACCATCTTTATGTGAAAAACAATTTAAAAATACTGAAGTAATTTATTTAAATTATTTAAATTAAATTTAATTTAATTAAAGTTAATATTTGAATGTTCTCTTTTATTACTTTTATGTGTTTGTTCATTTCAATCTATTCTTTTTCTTGAAAAAGTTTTTATTGCTTTTCTTCTTTGTCTTCCAATTTTAGCTTCAATTTGGATGTTAAATTTTTCTTCTTTAATATCAACAATTACTTATGAACAAAAAATAAATAAACAAAAAGAAGAAGATATAATAATAAATAATAATAATAATTTAACAATAACATTTAATAAATTATTACAACAACAACATTTTAAAATTTGCAAGTAAATTAATAAATTAATTATTTTTTAAATTAAAATATAAAATAATTTTTAAGTGAAGATAATAATCAAGCAATTGAACCAAAAGTTTTATTTACATTAATTGTTTTCTTTGCTTTTATTTTAATTGTTTTACAAAGTCATCGTTCTGAATTAATTGCTCGTTTTGATTTTATTTGGAAATTACAAGCTTTAAGTGAAAATGCTGAAGTTAAAAAAACATATGAACAAAATAGAAAAGTTTTAGAAAATATATTACCTGCACATGTTGCTAAAGTATAATTATTAAATAATTAATAATTATTATTTATTTTTTTAAAAAAAAGCATTTTTTATGTGCTCAACCAACTAAAAGATCAGATCTTTATAGTGAAGGAAGAGAAAATGTTTGTATAATATTTGTTACAATAACTGAATTTGATAAATTTTATATGGGTATTTATTTATTTATTTATTTAAATTATTATAAATAAATAGAAATGGATACTAATCAAGAAGGTCGTGAATGTATTAGAGTACTTAATGAAATTATTGGAGATTTTGATAATGTTTGTTTAATTATTAAAATTAATTAATTATTATTTTATTTTTTAAAGATTTTGAGTGATCCAGAATTTCATTGTATTGAAAAAATAAAAGTAATATTTATTTTTATTTATTTTATTTATTTTTATTTATTTATTAAAAAAGACAATATCAACAACATTTATGGCAGCATCAGGTTTAACTGGAAATACTAGTGGTTCTTCCCATGTTGTTGCTGTTGCTAATTTTGCTTTAAAATTATTTTCTCAATTAGAAGAATTTAATGCTCATTCTTTTGGAAATTTTAATCTTCGTATAGGAATAAATGTTGGACCAGTAGTTGCTGGAGTTATTGGAACAGAAAAGCCACATTATGATATTTGGGGTAATTCTGTTAATGTTGCCTCTAGAATGGATAGTTCTGGTATAACTGGACATATTCAAGTATTTTTATTTATATTTAATTATTTTTATTTTTTTTTAAAAAAAGGTAACTGAAGAAACTAAACAAATACTTGAAAATGAAGGTTTTGAATTTATTTGTCGTGGAGAAATTAATGTAAAAGGAAAAGGATTAATGAAAACTTATTTTTTAAAAAATCCAAATAATGAAAACAATATAAACAATTTAATTAATTTACCTTCTTCTTTAATTAAAAAAAGAAGAAAATCAAATAGTAGTAATAATAGTAGTAATAATGAATTATTATTACAAGAAATAACTGAATTTAATAATCAACAAATAAATGGTTCTATTATTATTAAACAACAAAATGGTACTACTACAATTTAATTATAAAATATTTAAATAATTAGATTGAAGAAATTTATATATTTTTTATTTAAAAAAAGATATTCTTGCAATAACAAAAATAATTAATTAATAAACATTTATTTTAATATTATTTAGTTATCCCAAAACTTTTTTTAATTGTTTTTTTAAATTTTGGTATTTTGATACTCTTTTTATATTTAATTAAAGTAAATAAAAACTTAATTATTTCCTCTTATCTCTCCTTTTACATATATTTGTGCCTTTTCTTTTCTTACTCTTTTTATTGCTCGGTGAATTGTAAATATATTTTTAAAAAACAAATATACGAGTTATTTTATTTTTTAATTTTCTAAAATGTAAAAATATTATAAAATACTAAATTTTTTTAGCCTTTCCTTTTCTAGCCCAACATTTTGTTTTATTTATAATATTTTTAAAAATACACATAATAATAATATATGTACAAATAAATAAATAAAAGCATAAATATATTAAATAATTATTTTATTAATTTTAATTAACACGCATTAAAATAAAATTCTATTGGCCAATTAAAATAAAAAATTGTTGAATTAAGTAAAGAGAGAAAACTAAAAAATAATTAAAAGTACAATTTTAAAGAAAATAAAACCTAAGAATATAATTATTTCCTTTAAAATTTTGCATTAATTCTGAGGTCTATAAATAAATAAATATATTTTTTTAAATAAATTATAAAAAAACTTTGCATGGATGTATATTATAAAAGGCAATACCAAGGAATGGATGTTCTCCTTGTGATATAAATTCTAAAAATTTATTTTCATTTAATTCAGAATAAATATTTTTACGGAAAATAAAATTTTTAAAATTTTCCAAAAGAATAAGTTTTCCATCTAAAATAATAAATAATTTAATAAATTATAAAATATATTTAAATACCAATATTATAAATATTAAACCAAAAAATAGGTACATTATATATTTCACTTAAAAAATAATAAATTATTTAAATATACAAATATATTACCTATAACAAATTGAAAAACTTCTTTTATATTTATTTCCTGATATATTATCATAAACAAAATCATCCATTTCAATCCATTCAGAGTTTCTATTAACTGACTAAATATTAAAATAAAATATATTTTTTTTATTTCCACCTTTTTTAACATCCATGGATTTTTGCATAATTTTGAACTAATACTACAAATTTGTCGAATATCTTCAATAAATTTTAATTCAGAAATCATCGAATTTTTTCTTTAAATAAAAATATAATTTTTACTAATATTAAGTAGTTTATGTAATAATATTTTTAAATAATTTTTACAGAAAGAAAACTTTTTTTATAAAGACAACAAAAATATCGAAGTTTTTTACCAAAATTAAAAAAATAATTCTCAATGGATACAGGTGTGGTTGATATATATAATTATAAATTCTAATTTTTAATATAAAAAAAGAACAAATATTTGGTATAAAGAAGACAAGATATATATATTTGTCACAAATCGGAGATGAACAGTATTGTAATTGTTGTCTTATATATATATAATGGATAAAGATTAAATGATATAAATTAACATATCTTTTTTTAAGAAATTAAAACATATTTAATTAATTCATCCAATCTCTATATTAAACACAATATACAAGTCACAATGAAAAAAATGAAAGAAAAAGAAAAGAAACAGTTAAGGTTTGTCTCGTTTTTGTTTTATTTTTTTCTTTCAATTCGGCAGCTCATTAATACCCAAAAATTCAACATTTTACATTTCCTCAATTGTGATCTAAAAATAAAAAAGATAATATTTATAAAAATTTTTATAGTCCAAGATTTTGAGAACTTATGAACAAAAAATAATAATTTATTTTAGCTAAAAATAAAAACACTAAAAAGTTATAAATTAAGATATCTTATATTCTAATCATAAAAAATTACATTTTCGCGTTTTGGCCATTTTAATTCCTCAAATGTCTTCGACGTGTTCATACTTGAGACCTAGTTAATATACATATAATTTATAATACAATATATTCTTTCTAAAACCTCTTTTTTCGGCCTGTCAGAATTCCAAAAACGAAAATGTGTTCTCTCAAAACCAATAGATTCGGCATAAATGATTAACATTTCAACACTTTCATCTCGAGAAAATCGTCTCATTTTCAAATCACCATTTGGACAACGAAGGCGAATAGAAATTGCTCGAGGATCTGATTCCTCTGGCTCAGGTGGCAAAATCATGGCAAGTTCATTAAGTCGACTCTGTCTCTTTTCTTCTAATCGAAGCTTTTCTTCTTCATCTTTCCTGGAAATTGAGGGAAGAAATAAATTTTAAGAATATAAAAAACCTTTCTTTTTTCTTTTGCTCATTTAATTCTTGTTGTTTAGCTTTATCTAAGGCTAAACTACGTTCATATTCCTCAGCTTGTTCCCGTCGAAATTTTTCTCTTTCAAGTCGTCCACGTTCATCTTCCTGGTTTTGATGCCGAATTCCCTGGTACTGATCAAGGCCAAGCATAAGCTTTTGCATAACGCTAGCAACACTTTCTTGACCTTTTTTTGATTAAATTTAAGAATAATTAATATTCAAATTATGTTTCAAAAAAATTCATATTTAAAAAGTTACCATAAATAAAAGTGCTTTGTTGAAAAGAACTTCGATCCTTGCATAAAACAATCAAAAGTGGATATCTTCCAGACGTACTGGACACACGGAGAACCTCAACAACATTTCCTAAGTTTGATAAGTTCATCCATTCAAAAAGTGTCTGTCGGTTCTGCGTCTGAGTAACATCCCAAGCCCAAAGAACAAATTGACATTTGAGTAAATTACTAATTTCAAGCGAACACAAAACCTTTTAAAAAATAAATTGAAAAAAATTTAAAAAAATTAAATTAACAGTTTGCGGGAAAATATGTGCAGCAACGGAATCATCATGATGCAAGTATAAAACTAATGGACGTCGCTCTTCTATATTAGGATTATCAAATGCTTCAGTAATCGCATTTTGCAATGAGCCATAAAAAAATGGGGGATGTTGAGCACCATATCTCAAATTAAATTACAAACATTAATAAATAAAAAAAACCTTGATTCAAAAACAGCGGTAAAATTTTGTATTGCTTCACGAATAGAAGTAAATTCTGTCGGAATTAATGGAATTCTTTCGCTATTTTGTTTTTGAATATCATTTTTGTCAACTAATTCAAGCGGTGAGTCTGAACGGTGAGTGAAATCTACATAATCTTCATCATCTGTATCTGTCAAAGATTGGGTATTGTTTAAAGCATCACGAGAATTTGATTGGTGACGTTGTTGGTTAGAGCTAGTTCCACCTGCATTAACACCATTCTCATTCCGATTGGAAGTGTTATTTTTATGAATGTTGTTACTGTTACTTCCTTTATCATTATGATCCATAATTATCCAATTCGGTTAAATATTACTTAATCTATAAAATAATAACCATAAAATATTAAATGATAAACACTTAAAAAATTAAACAAAATTGATGAAATATAATTATAGAAAATAATTTTACAATTCAGTTATATTTAGACGTTACTCTTAATAAAATTAATGATGATTTTTAAAAAGTGTCACGCCTATTCTATTTTATGCTATTATTTTCTCTAACTAATGTATAATTCTAAGGTAGGGGACGGTTCAGAATCATATAAATAATGAGCGGTGTTTTGACACAACTTTTTTCAACCGATATGAATATTTCTTTTATTAATTGAACGGTCTCTTGATCATTTTTACTAATAAGAACACCTCAAAAATGAGAAGTATCATCAACTTTAATCATCCTTTACCTTTATTAAATAAGAACAAAATAAATAAAGATTAAAATGACAATAAAGTAGAAAATCTGACAAAAAGCCCGAAAGACAAATTGTCACCCGACCAAAAAAGACGGATTATTAAAATAAAAATACAGTATTATGCTTCAATTGTGATATTTAATATTTTAAATTATCTTTAAAAAATATAAATATTTAGCACTTTTAAGAAGATTACTCGTAAAAATAAATATAATATTAGACAAATTCTTTCCGATTTTTACGCTCTCATAAAAATAAAAAATAATATATTTAATCTTCAAAAAAAACTTGTTAATTTTCCTCATTATTTTATCTCAAATTTTTTTTTTAAAAAGATAATTTGCTTGTTTTTATTTTTGAAATTCTAAATGAGAATTAAATAAAAATATTTTTAAATTTTAATTATATTTTAGTTTTATTTAATTTTATATAAAAATGGCAGCAATCACAGAAAATGAAATAAATAAATCAAATATTAATTCAACAACAATGACAATTTCAACAAATTCTTCACAAAATCAAACAAAATTTGAAATAAAACAATCTTTAAATATTTGGCCAACATTTTTATGCACAATAATTTTTGGAATTCAATTTTTAGAAAGATTATCTTTTTATTTTTTAAAATGTTTTTTTTATAAATATATTTTTATTTTTTAAATATTTTTTTCTTTTTAATTTAAGCTACATTACCCGAACATTTAATTGATAATTTGGGAATAAATAATTTAATTGCAAATTCTTCACAAAAATTATTTATTCAAATAACTTTTTTTGCAGCAATTGTTGGTGGAATATTTTGTGATTTAAAATATGGAAGATATAAGTAATTTAAAAAATTAATTTAAATATATTTTTAACTTTTCTTAGAATACTTATACAATTTTTTATAATTTATTTAATTGGTCAAATATTAATTACAATTAGTCCATTTATTCCAGGATTTGGATTTTTACATCCGTAATTATTTTTAAATTTTTTAAATATATTTTAAAAAAGTTATTTTGATTTTTTTGCTATTTTTTTACTTGCATATGGTTGTGGATGTATTAAAGCAGTTTTGATTGCTTATGGAGCAGATCAATTTAAACAAGTTAATATTAAACAAATTGGATATTTCTTTGCTTTATTTTATTCTCAAGAACAAATTGCTATTATTTTTGAAATTTATTTATTTCCTTTAATTAAATGTAATTTTTATTTATTTTTAACTAATTATTTTAAATAAAGCATTTAATATTTGGCCTTTATCAATAAATAATAAATTAAATATTCTTTTGTTAACAACATTTTTACTTTTTCTTTCTACTGGTTTATTTTTTTAATTAATTAATTAATTAATATTTTTATTTATTTTAAAGTTATTTTATTTTCAACTTTTAATAATTTTTATCAATGGATACCTCAAAATAATAATAATATTTTTATTAAATCATTTAATATAATAAAACAATCATTATATAATAAATGGAGACGTAAACCTTTAATTACAACTACAAAAAAAGAGTTAAAACCAAAATATTTTTTAGAATATTTTTTAATAAATCATAATTGTCAAAGAGATAAAGAATGTGATTTTGGAAGAAATAATATTTGTGGACAAGTTTATTTTATTTTTAATTATTTTTAATTAATTTTTAATTAATTTTAAAAAAAAGGCAAAATTTATATCAGAATTAAAAACTATTTTTGAAATTTGTTTGGTTTTATTACCTCTTTCATTTTTTTGGGCAATTCGAACAAAAATTGTAATAAATAAATATTTATTTAATTATTTATTTAATTAATTTAGTTATCATTTAATATTTTACAAATTCAAAATATTAATAATCTACAATTTCCATTTATTGGTCAATTATCTTTTTTATCAATTGATAAACTTTGTTATTTATTACAACCTTTTTTTATTCTTTTATTACTTCCTTTATTTTATGTAAATATTTATTTTTTTTAAATAATCTTTTTTTTTTAAAAAAGATTTTTATTTTTCAATCTCCTTCATTTAGTAAATATTTATCATTAAATACGTTAGTTTATTTTAATTTTTAAATATTTATATTTATTTTTTAAAGTTATCTTCGTAGAATTTGTATTGGCATTTTTTTAAGTTTTATTACTTGTTTTTTTATTGCAAATAATCAAAAACTTTTAAATGTTTAATTAATTTATTTTTTTAATTTTAATTAATTTATTTATTAGAATTCTTCTTCATTTATTAAATCAACAGAAGATTTTAATTTTGTTAAATTATTTAATATATTTCCTTCAAAATGTTCTTTTTCAATTTCTCGTATTAATTCCCAAAATGATTATATTATTATTTCAGCAAATAATTCTAAAATATTTTCTTTAAAATCAGAAGATTTAAATATTGGATATATTGATTTATTATTTCGTTTTAACGGGTAAAATATATATATATATAATTAATTAATTTATATTTTAGTTCTTTATGTTTAAATCATAAAAGAAATATAATTAGAATATCATTAAATTCATCATTAAATAATAAATTTAATATAGCCTTAATTGGCCCTCAAGGTATTTTTTGGACATCTATTGATGTTAATAATAATAATGGACAACAACAACAATTATTATTATCTTCTTCAATTGGGTTATTTTTTAATTAATTTATTTAATTTATTTTTATTAAAAAAAAAGATTTTTAATATTATTACCTTGTAATTCTATTTTATCAACAACAATTTCTTCTCCTTTTGAATGTTCTTCTTCTAATAATTTAACTAATAATATATTAACACAATCACTTACTCCATTATCACAATCTTTAACTCTTTGTGATGATTTTGGTAATTGTCCTATTAATTGGAATTCAAATGAAGTTTTTTTTAAATATTTTAAAATATAATTTAATTAAAACAAAAAAAAGGTTTTATTTTCAACATTTTTTGTTTTTCCACCTAGTGGTGATAATTTAGGAAAAGGAAAAGGAAGTATTTATTCAATTAAAAATATTCCTTTAGGAAAGTTTGTTTTTATTTTTAAATTAATTTAATTAAAAAAAGATATCAAATATTTTCTTCTTCTTCTCAATTACAACAAAATGAATTAATAAATAATAATTTAACAAATATTTCACAAAATATAACAATGACAATAAATGAAGATGGCTCAATATGGATTGCTGTTTTATCCTTAGATGGAAGTCCATTAGCTGGACAAAATGTTATTTTCTTTTTTTAAATAATAATTTTATTAAAGGATTCTTTAAAACATTCAAATCCAACATTTTCACTTCTTCAACTTTCTGGACCTTCTCAATTAGGAATTATTTGGTTATTTCCTCAAAATATTTTAATGGCAGCTTCTGATATTTTAATTTCAGTTAGTGGACTTGAATTTTGTTATATACAAGTATTTTTTAAAATTATTTATTTTAAATTAAAAAATAAATAAATATTTTATTTAGTCACCAAGTTTTCTAAAAGCTACAATGCTTGGGTAAGAAATTTAAAAATAAATAAATTTTAATTTAAAAAATAGTTATTGGTATTTAATTATTTATATTGGCTATTCATTTATTCCAATAATTTCAAAAATTCAACCATTCACAGATTCAGTTAATTTTAAAAATATTTTTAATTAATTATTTAATTTTTTTTAAAGTTTTTTCAACTTTTATTTTGTTCATTTTTATTATTTAATATTTCTTTAATTTTTGCAATAATTTCTTATTTTTATTATAATTATCAAAATAATTCATTTAATGGATCATTTATTATTGAAAATGAACAATTAAATGAACAAATTAATAATAAAAAATTAACTGAAAAAATAAGTGGAACATTAAAAGCAAATTTGGTACGACTTCCAACAAAAAAAGTTATTAGACTTTAAAAAGAATAAATAAATTAATTAAAATACTTTATTTTTTCACAACAAAAACAATACAAATATATTAATTAATTAATTAACAAAAATATTTAATTGTAATAAATAAATATTATTTTTAAAATAAAATTAATTAAATAATTATAAATTAATCAGCCCTGCTAACTGAAAAAAAATTGAAAGGAAATTATTATGTAAATTAAATTCCATGTATTTTATTTTAGGGATTAAAGAAAAAATATTATAGAAATATTTTTAAATTAAAATAATCAAAATAGGTAGTATTTATTGCCTTAAATAATTTAAAGATAATAAAGAGGAAATGTAAAAGAATATTTTAACATTTAAAAAATTAAACGGCAAGAAATATAAAAAATTAAAATAATATTCAATTATTTTGGATATATATTTATTTTAAAAAGTTCTTATAAATCTTTATTTTAATTCTTTAGTGTTCATTTACATTAACTTATAATTATAAATTAAATATAAAAATGAAATAAATAAATAGAGAAGAAACAAAAAATAAAATAATTATTTTTAACAATAATATTTAATAATTTAAATATTATTCCAAACTTTATTGTCTATTTGCTGGCGATAGAACTCGATATATTCGTACAATCCAATGTTCTGTAGTATATGCCTCTTCTAAATGTTCAAAGTCAATATCTTTATTGCCAATTTCAGCATGACGAACTCTATCAAAGCCAGTAGGTCGTCCCTTTAATATTTATAAATTTAAAGTTATTTTAAAATTGTTTACTTGTTCTGTATAAACAGCACCAAAACGATAATAACAAAGTTTATACATCATACAATTTAACATTGTTTTGGATCTGAAATATTTAAATAATATTAAAATAAAATAAAATAATTACCCTTCTTTGTCAACTCTAAATTCGCCATTTTTTGTAAAGTAATCTGTTTCATGAATATGCTGACCCTCTGGTGTAGATCCACCAATTCTAACCATCCAAAGAAATTTATTTATATCTAAAAAGAAAAATAATTAAAAAGGTAATTAAATTATTATTAAATTAACCATCAGATGAAAATCCAGTTACTCCACCAAATATAACCAAAATATAATCAACATCTAATTCACGTATTATTTCATAGGCATGACTTTCATTTGAAGACATTGCTTGGCCAACACGAGATATATGTGTATTATTCCAAGTATTATTGTCAACAATTGTCTGGAATTTTTTTTTTAATAAATTTTTTGATAATTAAAAAAATATCAAACAGAGTTTCAACAATTTTAATTAAATCCATCAGTATTTTTAATTTATTTATATTTATTTATTTACATTAGTTTTTTACATCTTCCATTTATTTAATTTTTTATAATATGAATGTTTTTTTAAATCTAACTCTTTCCTTTTTTTCTCAATTAATTTTATATTTTGTTAAAAATAAGCAATTTAAATAAAATTCTGAATATTAAAAATAATATTTAAAAATTTATTTTATTTACCGTTCGGTCTGCCATTGCAGAGATTTGATATCCATAATCCCACCATGACATAACTTTTGCATCGGTCGGTGTATTCTTTCGTAGCCAGTAATATGCTTCACGAAAATCATCAAAAATTATACGACCTCCATCACCTGACCTAGCAGAGAGTACAATGGATGGACTTGAGTAAGCCTAAAACATATTTAATTTTAAATTTATTTTATTTTAGTAGTACCTCACTAGTTACCCAAACGCTGTGAAAAACAAAAGTACACAAACAAAATGTCATTGCTAATACAACAGCTGTGGCTATCTTAAATAGAAAATATTTAAATAACTTTAATGTTTATTTTAAAAATATTTTATATATTTTTTACTTCCTGTTTATATGGATAATTGTCATCTTTTTTTCCTCCTTTTCCATAAGTTTTACCTCCAACAGAATCTTTTGTTACATTTTTCTTCTCCGAATTGCCAAATAAATCCAAATTTATAATATAATTCCCCAGTGTGGAAGAAATAGCAATTCCACCCAAAATACACATTATTGGAGCAAGTACAAGCATTAATCTTAATAAAATTTTTGCTTTAAAAATAAAACAAAAAACAAACAAACCTAACCATAACACCTGCAAAATAGATTGAAGTTAATCCATATAAAATAATAAAAATATTAGCATCAGTGAGTTGCTTAAAGCAAAAATAAAGACCGGCTATATTTTGAAGAATATATTAAATTAATAAGATAGATTTAGAAAACTAACTTGGAAATGTGAAAACCAAAAATTGAAGATCAAAATAAAAGCTACTCCATGCAGTTGGCTGGTGCTCAGAAACAGAAGCAATTATAGGTATGTTGTTCTTTGCATAAGATGGATCCAAAAGAGAATAAAATCGACCGGTCCATGGTGCAATTTCTACAAAAATTTTGAAAAATTAAAAATTTGAATTATTATTTTAACTGTGCAAAAATGTTGCAACAATGAGTGCCAGAAATGCAGCCCCACCAAAAACAAGTAAGACAGAACGTAATACTAATTGAAAACGATCAGCTGGCATTTTAGATCTCATCCAACTTGCAAATGCAACAATTTGACAGAGACCAAATACTCCAAATGCCTAAAAATAAACATGAAAAAATATTTAAAAAATAATTAAAAAAACTTACACCCATATGTTCGGAAGTAGAAACTGGTTGAAAACCAACAAATGGTATTTGCATTGATAAAATAGTCCCAAGTGTATACATTGTAGAATATGCAACGTAAATGCGGTGAGAAAAACGACCAGTGCAAATAAGAGTAAGTACATGAAGTGGAATTAAATTAATAAGAAATACATAGCCTCCCCAACTGAAAATAATAAAAATAAAAAAATTACAAAATTTCTTATTTATAATAATTAAATTGAAATAAAATAAACGAAAAATTTAACCTTGAAACCATATAGAAATATGCAAGTGAACATAAAACTGCAAAAAAAGTAGATCCAGTTTTAACAGCACGAATCCAGAAATAATAAGTGAGCAACATGCAGAATATTGCAATTCCCTAAAAAAAATAAATAAATTAACAAAATATTTAAGCTTAATTTTTAACCTCATTATCATAAGAACCTGCAACAGAACGTGAAATATATCCAGGAACAATGGCTATTAAAGCAGCAGAAATTAAACCAGCTCCTTCAGACTTTAAATTTATTATTAAAATTATTTAAAATAATTAAAAATTACTTTAACTTCCTTTGTCAATAAAAAAGTAATTAAAACAGTAAAAGAGCTAAAAAGAGGAGCTAAGAATACGCAAACTTCACGAATGTCAATTGTAAAATTCAAAAATGTCAGAACACGATGAATAAATAAGCTTGTTATCATAAGACCTATAAATAAAATTTTTATTTTTATATTAAAGTTACAGAGAGGATAATTATTAAATAAAAAAAATTAACCTGGATAAATTGTTCCACCAATAATTCGACCCAAAGGATACCAAGCATATGCTTAATTTAGAATGTTTTTTAAATTACTAATATTTCAAAATAAAATATTACCATCAAACCAATTATGAAAAGAATAATAACCATTTTCAGTTAAATATTTTGTTGTTCGATAATTAAAATAAGGATCAAATTCATGAATTACTGATTCAAAACGAATTACTGCAAATAAACGTACTGTGAAAGCAACAATTGCAGATAATGTAAGCACAAGAAGTTTAATTAATGTTTCATGTTGTTTTTCATGACAGCTTAAAAATGAAGGCAAAAAGCCCATTTAGAATGATAAAATTGGCTGAATTCTAAAAATATTATCTAAAATTAATACCTATAAAAAATTTTATTATTTAATTTAATCATTAAAAATTCATTAATAAAAATAAGAAACAAATAAAAGGATACTCCCGATTAGGCGCAATTCTCTAGTTTCCTCATTATCTCTAATTCTCTTTATTTAGCATACTATTCCGCTACTAGTCGCTCGTCGGGCTGTACTCACTAATAAAAATATTTTTTTTAAATAGACATTTCGCCAAAAAACGTAGCATTACGTTTCATACAACAAAAGTTTATTGATTTTTTAATTATTTTAATCTTTTCGTTTATTTCATTAAAAGTTGTCTTAATTATTTAATTTAAATTATGGTTTATATAAATTCTGGTAAGTTAATTTAATTTATTAATTTTTTTGTGTTTTTATATGGTGATGTTCGTAACCACTCTGAATTTTCTATAGTTAAAACATTCTGGAATTTTGTCTATTTTGTGACCTTTTTGTAAGTTTTGTTATAAATAATAATTATTTGTTAAATTTAGTTTTCGTGCACTTCTTGGACCTTTCTTTGGTGATGCTCAAAGTGATCCAGATGCTAAATCACGCTATCGATCAAATTTAAGAAGAGGAGATGATGGTTGGGGTGGCGGTGGTGGAGGAGGTGGAGGTGGATGGAGACCTGGTATTATTAATTAAATTATTTTCATAAAATAAATTCAAATAGAATTATTTTAATTATATTTTTTTTAATTTCTTATAATAATGAAAATTTAGGTGGTGGTGGTGGTGGACCCAGACGTCCAATGGGTAGATTAAACTTAGATGGACCTTCTTCGATGCCAAGTTGTCCAATGGGTGGGTGTTGTGGATAATATGAATTTGGAATGAAAATTATATAAACTTTCCATTTCTAAATGTAAATATTTACATAAATTCGATAATAAATTTATTTTTTCAATAAATTTTTAAATTATCTTTTTATCTAAAAGATAAAAATGAGCTCATTCAGAATTGTCAAAATTACATTTACTATATGAATTAAATAAATATTGCTTTTCTTTGTATAATTAAATATTTTAAAATACTCCTACCGATTGTTTTTGACTGGACAAATGAAATTCCTCTTTTCCCTATTAAAGGTTTTGATTATTTCAAATTTCCAATCCCGAGATTTTCAAAATTCTCACGACCTACATATGTCGTCATTCTGTTTATTGAAACAAATCTAACTTTTTCTCTTTGGATCATAAAAGAAAGGGCAGGTCGAATTCCGGGCCAACACTTCTGGTCCAAAACTTGGATATATATTTAGTACCATGCTACAAAGTTGTTGAATAAATTATTGTACCAAATGGTCCTTTAAAGAGAGATAACTTCATTTCTTTGTAAGCTTTTATGTCGTCCGGAAGTTTAGCTCTAACAAAGAAATTGTTATAAATTATTTTACTTTTTCTCACATGTTCAGTTTTAAATTTTTTTCTTCTTGTCTAACGCTAGAAATTTTAAATTTTACATGTCAACAATAAATAATTTTTTTTTTAATTTTTCTTCCTTTCCTCTCTTGACATTAGTTCTTATTTATAATTAATATATGTATTAAATTATTATAAGGATTAATTAAATAACAACATACAAATCACCTCTCACACTCAACAATAAATAATTAAAATAATTACTAAAATATTTTTTATTTATTTAATGCAAATGTCTTCTATTATTTTAATTTATTTATATTTTATAAATTAATTTTTAAAATTTTTTTTCTTTTAAATTATTTAATTATAATTAATGTATTAATTTAAATTTTATTTTTTAAATTTTATTTGTAAGATGTAATTAATAATTAATTATTTAAATATTTTAAAAAGGAATATATATATATAATTATTTTATTATTATTAAATGATCATTTATTAATATTTTTAATTTGTTTCTATATAAAAATTATTATTACCTATATGAGTGCCAATTAAATAAATAATATGTTTTTTATTTCCTTTATTATTACTTTTTTTTTTGCAAAAATAAAAATATATAAATATTATTTTATGTTGCTTTTTAATTTAAAATTATTATTTAAAAATAATTAATTATTAATTTTTGACAAATTAAAAATTCATTAAATTAATTATTTTATTTTTTTATTTTTAATAAAATTTAATTATTAAATAAATATTATTGTTTTTTGTTATTTTAATAAATAAAAGTTAAAATTAAATTAGGTTATATTTAAAAATATTTTTATAAAAATATATATTTATTTTTAATAAAAAGCTTTTTTTTAAACTTTTAATTAATTTTATTTCCTGTCTTTTTAGTTTAGTTTATTAACTTTTTATCTAACATTTTTTATTATTTTGTAGTTTAATTTTGCTTTATTTTATAATTATAAGAATTTTTAAAATATTTTAATTAGGAAATTGCTTTATTTTATTTAAATTTAAAATACAAATAATTTATTTAAATTAATTATTTAAATATATAATTAATTCATTTGAATGGATAAAATGATTAAAAATAGTTGGATAACTTTAATTCAATATATTTTTATTTTTTTAATTTCAACAATTTCTTCTTTAATTATTTTTTATGCTTTATGGATTATTTATTATTTAAAAAAGAAAAATAATTTTGAATTTTCACCATCACTTTTAGGTATAAATTTAAAAATTTAAAAATAATTTAATTTTTTTAGTTTATTTTTTATCTCTTCTTTTATCTTCTTTTTGTCTTTTAATTCAATATTTTATTCTTTTAATTTTTTATTTTTTATTAAATAATAATATAACAACACAAATTATATTTTGGAGTGGTCTATTGCCTGGAAGTTTATTACCTGCATCTCCTATTTCTGTTTTTTTCCTTTCTTTTGATCGTTTATTAATTGTTTTATTTCCTCATTTTTATTTAAAAAGAGAACCTAAATATATATTATCTTTTATTAGTTTTTTAACAATTTTATTATTATTTTGTTTTAATTTAATTATTAATTATATTGAAAGACCTTTAGATGAAATTACAGGTATTTTTAAATAAAATAAATAATTAATTAATTTAATTAGAATGTATTTCTTTTGGTTGTTTAACTTCAAATGCTTCTCGTTTAATTTATTCAATTAATCGTTTAATTGTTGCTTTACCTAACTTTATTATTGGAAGTTTATTTTTAATTATTCTTTTTGCTTATCGTCGTCGTTTAGAAAAAAAACAAAATAATAATAATAAAGAAAATATTTTATTAAATAAATCAAAAAGAATGGTAAAATATTTAATTTATTTTATTTTATTTAAAATAATTTAATTTAAAGGGAAATCGTTTAGCTTTATGGGTTGTTTTATTTGAATTTTTATTAGATTTATTACCTAATTTTATTAATTTTATTCTAACTGCTTTTTTTAATATAAATATTTCTGTTTATGTTGGGGCATTTCGTTCATTAACATTTTCTTTGGAAACTTTTTTTGCAGCTTTAACACATACAATAATACTTTTGAATATTTATTATTTTAATAAAAGTATTTTTTAAATTAATTAATTAATATTTAAATTTAGAAATTATAATTATTAATAATAAAACAATTATTGCTTTACCATCTCAAAATAATAATTATTTTAAAATTAATTCAACAAAAATTAATAATTTACCAGGAATTATAAAACCAGAAGGAAATTAAATAAAATAATAATTTTTAAATATTTTTATACAAATGTTTTTCTTTAAGAAAAAATAATAAATGTTTTTTAAAAACAATTTTTTTTTTTCTTTTAAATAATTTACATCTTTGTTAATTAATTCTTTTCTTTTTTTAAGCCAATTGACTTTGTCGATTATTAAATAATTTTTTGTTTTTTCGATTTGTTGATGTTTTTACAACAAAATTATATGAAAGTTGTGGTGGAATTAAAATAATTTTATCTTTATTCATATAATCTATTTTAAATAAATAAATTAATTAAATAATATAAATTAACTATATGCATTAGCTACAATTGAATGACACCAAAATAATATTAATTGAATTAAAACAAAAATAATAAAAATAAAAATAGTAATAATAATTAAATAATAACCTTAAATTAAAATTAATTAATTTTAATTTATTTTATTTTTTTACTTTTATTTTCTTCTTTAATATCAAGAAATAATTCAAAATGATTTTGCCAAAAATTAGGCATCAAAAATATCATAATTCCAATAAATATTAAATATAAAGAATTTAAAATAATTAATATAATCTTTAAAATAAATAAATATTATTTTAATTTAATTTTTAAAAAAAACATACATTTAATAATAAAAAAGGTAAATAAAATTTAGAACTTCTTTGACGATCAGCAAAAATTAATAAAATAAATGGAATAATAAAAATAAAAAATATCTTTAAATTAAATATTATTTTTAAATTTAAAATAATTTACCAAAATTGATAAAATAAATTGTTCTTCAGAAATAAAAAAAGAAATAAAAAATGAAAATAATAAAAATCCAATTGTTCCAATTAAACGAGTACCAGTCTTTTTAATTTAAATTAATTATTTAAAAATAAATAAACAAACCAAAACATGAACATTTCCACAAAAACAATAATAATTTGGCTTATCCATTTGATAGCCAAAAAAAGAAATTAAATAAAAATGAATATTTAATATATTTTAATTTTAAAAGATTTTAATAAAATAAAATAAAATAAAAGGGCATTTAATTTTATTTTAAAAGAAAAAATAAATGCCACATATTTATTAATAATTTGATCGATTTCTTCTTCTCTTTCCCTCTCTTTAATTAATTTATCTCTTATTAATTTTAAAATTTAAATAAAAAAGATAATAAAAGTACATTTATTTAATAAAAATGTAAAAATAAATTTAAAAAATAATAATTAATTTAATTTATATAAATAAATAAATAAAAATAAATAAATAATTATTTAAATATGAAATTTTTAATAAAAAAATTAAATTTTAATTTTACTCTAATTTTAAAATTTAATTTAAAAAATAAATAAATATTAAAGTTTAAAAATAAATTTTAATTATTTTTTGATTGACAATATAATTTATTTTTAATACTATTTTTAATCCTTTTTATTATTTAATTAATTAATAATACTTCCGTTTATTATTATTTAATTTTAGGAAAATATTTTATTTATTTCTCAAGGCAAAAAGCAGACGACTAAAAATAATTTGATGAAATTACTAAAAAATGATAAAAATAAATTAATATTAAAAATAATAATATTAAAAAGATATTTAATTAATTTAAATTTTAAATTAAAAAAATCTAAAATATTTTAATATTTTTTAAATTAATAAATATTTTTATAAAAAAACTTTGTATTAAAATAATATTTAAAAAATAAACAAATTGTTATCTTTAAAATAAAAATTTCATTTTTTGACCATTTTTATTGCAAATCATTAAATTGTTAATTCTTAAAAAAATAAATATAATTTTAACAGACTTATTTAATAATTACTGTAAATATTTATTTATTTATTTATTTACTCCTTTTAACTATTTTAGGTAAGTGGTTATTTTTCTTTTCATTAAAAATCAAACAGAAATAAAAAAAGAAGACGTTCCTTTTTTAAAAAATGTTTTTTATTTATTTTTTAGGATTGAGGACCTTTGTTTTTTTATAAATATATATCATTTCTCTTTTTATATTTTAACCTATTTATTGCCTTTTTTAGTATTCATGATATTTGTCCTCATTATTTTGGATATTTTTATTTTTAAACTTTAAATAAATAAAAACTGTATTTATTTATTATCTTTAATTATTTTTTGTATTTTTTACAAAATAATTTAAATGTTTTATTTTCACTCTCCTCTACATATTAATTAATTTTTTAATTTAAAATTACTTTGATTTTCTTTATTTTAATTTTTATAAATTAATTTAGATTTATTTAATTAAAATGTATCCTTCAATAAATAATTTAAATAATAATAATTTAAATTATTATTCTCCTTCTTTTTGTTTTTATCCATTTAATTATTATTATAATAATAATACAACAATATTACCTCAAAATAATAATAATAATTTAATAAATAATAATTATCAAAATCAACAACAATATCCTTCTTCTTCTTCTTCTTCTTCTTGTTAATTTATAATTAATTAATTTATTTATTTATTTTTATTTTTAAGATTATTTTCCAAATAATAATATAAAAAAAGAAGAATATTATAATTTAAATTATATTGAAAATAATAATAAAATAATAAATAATAATAAAGGGAAAAAAAGAATACTTTTTAGTGAAGAACAAATTAAAATACTTGAAAATGTTTATAAAGGTATTATTTATTTAAAATATAAAATATATTTTAATTTTTAAAAGATAACAAGTTTATTAATTTACAAATGAGAAATGATTTAGCTAAATATTGTGGACTTCGATCAGATCAAGTAAAATAAATAATTATATTTAATTAATTAATTATTTAAATATTTTTAGGTTAAAATTTGGTTTCAAAACAGAAGATATAAACAAGTAAATTAATTTAAATAAATAATATTTTATTTAATTTTAGAAAAAGAAAGATAATGATAAAAGATTTTTAGAAGAATTACAAAATAAAAAAAATAATAATTCAAATAATTTAATTAATAATAATAATAAAGAATTATTAAAACAACAACAACAACCTCCTTTACCTTCTTATTGTTATGAACAACAAATAATTAATTAATTAATTAAAATTAAATAAAATTAATAATAATTAAAGTTTTATTTATCCCCTTCTTCTCTTTTTAATTATTTAAAATATATTTATTTATATTTAAAAAAATATTTTATTTTGTTAAATTATTTAATTATTTTTTATTATTTTTTTAATAATTAGAGAAAGGGATTTTATTTTTTTAATGACCTAATTCTTCTTTTTTTCAACAAAAATCTTTATTAGTTATTTTGTAGAAAATAATATTTTTTTTTTGTAAAAATGATAAAATAAAATTATTTAATTGATTTTTTAAACATTTAATAATTAATTTTTAAATAAAATAACATTTTAAAAAAATAATTATTATTATGTTTTTAAAATATTTGTTATTTTTATTATTTTTTATTTTATTTTTTGTTAATGGTAAAAGAAAATGTTTTCGACAGGTGAAATTAAAATTAAAGTTTATTTTAATTTAATTAATTTAAATTAAAAGATGAGAGGTACTAAAACATTTATTTCAATAAATAGCCAAGAAGATAATAATGATGAAGATGATATTTTAATTAAATTAGAAGAACAACCAATTATTGAAGGAGATACTACTAATAATTCTTCTGAACAATTATTAGATAATAATAAAGAAATAAAAAAACAAAATATTGGTACTTCAATTAGGTATATTTTTAAAAGAAAATAAATAAATATTAAATAATATTAAGGCCTTCAAATCATGATGTTTATTTATGGCCTAGTATGACTGAACATGAGAAAACAATAATTAGAGATGCTGTTAATATTTTATATTTTTTAATTTAATTTTCTTTTCTTTTTTAGTTTTTTCAAATTCAAAGACGTACTTGTATTAAATTTAATGAACTTAATTATAAAGTAAAATATATATTTATTATTTAAATTAATTTAAATAGCCTTGGTATCATGCAGAACGTTGGACAGAAGGAAAACCTTATGTTGTTATTAGAAAAAGTAAAAAATTTTCAGGTAAAATTATTTTATTTATTTAAAATAAAAATAAATTTTAGGTTATTCTGACAATAATATTGAAGATGTAAATAGACGTTCTTTAATATATTTATCAGAACAATCATTAAATAGTCAAAATATTAATAATTCTAGAGGAATGGTTAATTATTTTTTAATTAATTAAAATTAATTAATTAATTTAGGTAATGGAACAATTATTAAAATTTATGGGTTTTTATTAAATTATTTTTTATTTAATTAATTAAAAAGGTTATAGAGAAGAATTTCTTAGACCAGATGCACCTTCATATATTCAACCAATTCCTGATAATTCAAGAAATTATCAATTACCTAAAAATTCTCCAAAATTTTCAAATGAACAATTAATGTAATTTTATTTAAATTTTAATAAAATAAATAAATTTAATAATATTTTTATTTTTAAAGGTGGCCTTTTGATCCAGAATCAATAACAATTCCTTCTACAGCTAGGTAACATTTTAATTAAAATTAAAAAAAATAATTATTTTAAGAGAATGGTTTCAATTAACAATTTATTGTCAAGCAAGAAGAAATGTTGATATTGGTGCTGGACAAAGAACTGGATTATTAACTAGGTAAATTAATTAATTAATTTTATTTATTTTTAATAAATAGATGGGATGCTGTAAAACTTAATTCAATGTATTGTCCACAATCTGTTGGTTATGCTGATCCTCGAATGGGGGCTTGCGTTGTTCCTCGAAAGCCAAAAATTTGAATTAATTTTCAGTTTATTTTATATATTTATTTTTAAATTTATAACAAAACCAAAGTAATAAAACTTTGTGATAAACTATTCTAAATTTAAAAAATTGAATAAAAAACAATTATTTTCTTCATTATGTTTTACAAATATAAATATTATGCAAAGAAATGCTTTTGATTAAAAAAATAAAAAAAATTAAATTTATAAATAAAGTTAAGCCTTTCACTTTCTTTTTTATCCTTATTTCCTAATAAATATTATGTGAAAGGCCCAACCTTAAATTTAAAATAAGATTATTATGCAAAAAGATATATATAGGTAAATATAATATATTATAATATTCATAATGAAAATTTCACAAAAGCTCATTTTTGTGATTTAAAAAATTGCAAACAACAATTCTAATAAAAGTAATTTTATTTATTAAATTGTCAATTCTTATTTTGTTCACTTTTTTCCTCATCATTTTTTATATCAGAGAGACTATTAATACCAGCATCAATAGCAAGAGCACGAAACAGAGAATCTTGACGAGAAAACAAATTAACTGGAGTATCAAATTCAGCAACACATCCTTCACTAAAAACTAAAATTCTTGTAGAATCAAGTACAGAATGAAGTCTGTGAGCAATTGTAAGAACAGTACAATCAGCAAATTGGCGACGAATAGTTTGTTGAATTAAATAATCAGTCTATTTATATAATTTAAAAATTAAAATAAAAATAAATTAAAATAACTTCAAGATCTACAGATGCAGCTGCTTCATCTAAAACGAGAATTTTTGACTGACGAAGAACTGCACGAGCCAAACAAATTAATTGACGTTGTCCAATACTTTAAATAATTTTTTTTTAAAAAGAAAATACAATTAAATTATTAACCTCAAATTTCCACCACCTTCACTAATTTTATGATCTAATTTATTCGGTAATGAATTTACAAATTCATTCAAATATGTAAGTTTAAGTGCTGTCCAAATATTATCATCGGAATGATTTTTGAAAGGATCTAGATTATCACGAAAAGTTCCAGAAAAAAGAACAGGGTCCTTAAGTTTAAATATTTTTTTCCATTTAAATTTAATTAAAAAATTGTTAAATTACCTGTGGAACAATTGTAAGTCGTGAACGTAAATGACGAAGTCCAAGTTTCGAAATATCAATTCCGTCAATAATAATACGACCAGAAGCTGGTTCAACGAGACGAAACAAAGCAAGAACAAGTGAACTTTTCCCTAATTTAAAATAAAAATATTTACAATTATTTATTAATTAACCAGCCCCAGTCCTTCCAACAATTCCAATCTTTTCATGAGGCAAAATATGAGCATTAACATCTTTCAATACTAAATCCAAATTTTGTCTATATCGAAGTTGTAAATTATCAATTTTAATTTCTCCATATTCAGGCCAAAGTTCTTCTTTTGTTCCTTTAAAAACTTCTGATGAAGTTTCCAATTCAGCCTGAAAAACAAATTTATTTAAAATATTTAAGAAATTAAGTACTTCGTTAGGTGTTTCCTTATATTCTTTTATTCTTTCAACTGAAACAATATTTGTCTCTAATTCAGAAGCCATTCTAACAGCCCAATTCAATACTTGAGTGACCTAATTAGAAAAAAATAAAAAATTAAATAAAAAATAAAATACAGAAAGAGCATAAGAAACAGAAAGTCCAACTAATCCAGCAGTTACATGATCCGAATAACGAAATAAAACAGCCGAAAATGCAGAAAAAAATATAATAAAATTTCCAACTAATTCCAAACGAACTGCAAGCCATCTTTATTAATAATATTATATTTTAAAGTTAAAAATGTGTATACCTATTTGCTACAATTGAAGAAAAATAGATAACCATATTATTGTCTACACGTCTTTGTGATTCAGCTAAAAAGCGGTCAACACAATTATATGCACGAATGGAACTGGCTCCTTGCACAGACTCCTAAAATCAATTTATATAAATTTATTTATTATAATTGAAAAAAGAGTCTTTTTTCCCAATTAAATATTCTTACCTGAAAATGCGAATAAATAGGAGATCGTGTTGTTGATTCTAGTCGTTTTAATTGTCGCGAAGTACTGACGTAATATCGCTAAAAAAATAAAAAATTTAAATAAAAATTTATAATAAAGCAAAAATTAATAAAGCAAAAATAAAAATTAAAAAAAAACAAACAAGCACAAGTCCATAAAATATGGCAAGAGGCACAACACATATCATAAATTGAGGCGTTGCATAAGAAATCATTGCAAGTATTTCAGCTGATGCAAGTAATGTTCGGAGAAATGAAGCAAATGATCGAGGAATTTCGCTATCCAAACTGTCAACATCCTGGAGTGATTTTAAATATTAAAAAAAATTTTTAATTTAAAAATATTTTTTTATTTTTTGTAAAGTAATAAAAAAGAGGATAATGATAAAATAAAATAAGAGAAAGGCAAGAAACATTTTAAAAATTAGATAATCTGCCAGCATAAAATCATAACCAAAATAATATAAAAATATAGGAAAAGCATTAGCAGAAGCACAAGCCAAGAAAAAAAGATTCAATAGGAAGACCATAATTTGAATGTAGAAGAAAAATACACAGCCAAAGAAAGGAGCAGACCAATAAATTAAAAGGATTGGCACCAAAAGAGTTAAAAATGTTTGAAATACACAGGCAACAAACATACAAAATGATAAAGGAATTCGAAAATCAATAATTTCAATATCCTTCAATTCAAAAATATTTCTACTTTTTTTATAAACAATTTTAATTTAAAATTCAATAAATTTAAAATAGAAAAACCTTTCCAAAGCGATTCATTATACGACCAAGAGGCGTAATATCAAACCAAGACATTGGGGAGCGTAAAACACTCGTTAACATTGATTTATGTAATTTATTGCTTGCCTTTATCCTGTTAAAAAGTTTAAAAAATATTATAAAATTTAAAAAAACTAACATTCCTATAGACATAATTATTGAGCCAAATGCAACAGTAAATGCTAAAAATTAGTTTTTATTAATATGACAAAAAATATTTTAAAAAACCTTGTGCTATACCAAGAGAAGTGTAAATAATAAGGTTTGAACTTGTCTCATTTGAAAAAGTAGAATTTCCCTTTTGAATCTAAAAGTTAAATAATTATATTTTTAATAATTTTAAATAACTTGTTCTGCTTGATCAGACCATTTAGCAAGCCATAAATTACATGCAACACCAAGTAAACTAGCGAATAAATAAATAAAAATAAAAAGGGCAAAAGATATCCATCCAACTGCTCTTGCATATTCCATATATACACCAAATTTAACTTTTCCGGTAAATACTTCCTCCTTTTCAATTATTTTTGTGGATTGAATTGGCTTCTGAGGAATTGCTGTAGAGGATGGCTCCTTTTGTTGCTTAATTTTAAAATAATATTTATATTAAAAAATAAAAAATTACAGATAATATTATTTTGCCTGATGATTCACTTTCTGATGTTACTCTTCTAGCCGACAATAACCGTGATTTTTCTGGGTGAATCTTTTCTAGTTCGTCTAAAACATCCATTATTTCATCATCTTGTTCATCTCCATTTATGTCAGTTGTCGATTTCTGTTTCGTTAAATATTCTTCAATAATTTCAGAAAGTTCACCAGATGATTTAAGCAAATCATGATAAGAACCAGATTCAGTAATTTGTCCATCTTTATAAAATAGTAATATTTAATAATAAAAAATTTAAACCTTTAATAACTATAATTTGATCACAATGCTTGAGAAAAGCAAGTCCATGTGTGACAAGAACACGGGTTTTTGTCTTCAATAGGCCGTTTTCAGATCCTTTGGACATAAAAAAATGTTTAAACAAAAATATCTAAAACCTATTAATTGATCAAAAATATGTTTCCCAACATGTGAATCCACGGCAGATAAAGGATCATCTAGAAAATAAATATCACTGTTTTGATAAGCAGCTCTTGCAAGACTAATTCTTTGTTTTTGGCCACCACTTAAATTTATTCCCTAAAATCAAAATTATTAAAAGTATTTTTTTTTATTAAAAAACCTTTTCTCCAATTTCTATAGTGTCACCACCTGGAAGAGAATCCAAATCTTGTTGTAAAGAACATGCATCAATAACAACATCATATAGTTGTTTATTAAAAGAATTTCCAAAGAGAATATTGTCTTTAAGTGACATATTTTGTATCCAAGCCTAGATAATTTTAAAATTAATATATAAATAATTAAAAAACTAATTATTTATTTACTTGTTGAGGAACATAGGCTAATTGACCATCAATTTCAACAGTTCCCGATTTGCAATACATTTCACCTTAAAAAATATTTGGCTTAAAATAATTTCAAAAATTACCAAGAATTGCTGAAAGCAAACTACTCTTTCCTGATCCTATTCTTCCAACAATTGCAACCAAAGATCCACGTTTAATTTCAATATTAAGAGATTTTAAAAGTAAAGGTGCTTTTTCACTCCATGAAAAACTAGCATTTCGCATTGAGATTGTAGGAGCTAAAAAAATTTAAAATTAATTTTAATAAAAAATATAACAAAAACATACAAGAATATCCAAATGCATTATTAATCATAGGTAATGATTTGAGCTCTTCTTCAGCTAAAAATGTCTTCAAACGTTTATTGCTGACATTACATTGAACCATTTGAGAACCAACCATTGGGAATATAGCAAGTGGAAAACGTAAAATATTAAAATAAGAAAGAGCAACAAAAGTAATTCTTGGAGTTAGAACATTATTAGCTGGGTCTAAAAACAAATAAGCAGAAAATGTTGAGACTGCAACCAAAAATGGAGCACAAGACCAAGTCATAGAAGAAATTGCATTTAGATAGGCAATGCGACGAAGAATATATAATTCTTTTTTGCGAATTGCAAGAATCTAATTTTTAATTAAAAAGAAAAAGATTTAAAAAACCCGATCCTCGATACTATCTTCCCAAGCATAAAGTTTGAACACTTTTATACCATTCAATATCTCGTTCATTAATTTTAAACGCTCATCTTTTAATGTCATTTGTTTTTGCTTGAAATGAATATTTTAAGTATTATTTTAAATTAAAAAACCTGGTATGTTCTCATAGCCAAAGTTAATATTGCATTTACAGGAACAAATGCTACCAAACAAATGAGGCCAGCAATCACAGAAACGCCCAAAAGTTGAAAAAGAAAAAACAAAGATAAAAAAACTTGAAGAGGTGCCGACCACATAAAATTAATCCAAGAAGCCTTTAATAAATTTTTAAAAATAAAGTAAATAATTAAAATTAATTATCAACCATATCTTGAAAGCGTTGAATGTCAACAGTCATTAAATTAACAATTTCACCAATTGTACGTTTTGTACGTGCACTACTAGAAAGTAGAAGAGCCTAATAATTAATTATAGTTAAAAAATACATATACATATGTATGTATATATTGAGAAAAGAACCTTTTTGTAAATTGCAGAAGTTAAAATGGAACGAATGTTCATACCGACACGAAACATTATATGAAAGTATTGATGAATGAACTTAAAAAAAATATATTATAAAATGTCTTATAAAAAACAATGGAATTGTAAATTTAAAAAAATAGACATAGTAATTTCCTCTTATGAAACAAAAAATTAATACCATTGATTGAACAAAATTAAGCAAAAACATGCAAATAGAAATTCCAATTCCATACCAAATATTAGCTTCAGGTGTTTCCATAAATTGTAAAAGTAAATCTAACAATTTGGGAGATGCAAATTGCAATAGATCATGTATTATTTTATAAAATATTGCACCAAACATAGGAAATTTAAATGTCAAAAATAATGCCCAAATTAATGATGGAGGTGAAGTATTTGCTTTAATATTTGTTGTTGAATATTCAGGTTTATTGTCATTTGATGTCTTTTAATTAAAATTATTTTTTTTTAATTAAAAAAAGAAACCTTAAGTAATTCAGTTTCTTCGATACCATTTTTATTTTGTTTTATAAGAGGAGTCTTTACCCTTTTTCTTTTAATTTTAAGTTGATTATATGCTTAAAAAAAGATTTTTAAAATGATTTTTTAATAAATATTTAACAATACAATTAAATTGCTTTTCGCGAATTTTCTCAAATTTTGTTGACAAATGTTTTGATTTATCACGTTCAGAAAGTTGCCACAAATCATCTACAATTAAAGCTCGAATATTTCCAAGTTTGGCGATACTATTAAACCACCAAAAAAGTATTTTATTGAGAAAAGAAACTGAAGGTTCTGGGCAAGTCTTTTGCTGTTAAATATTTAATATTTATTTAATTAATTTAATTAATACTGTGGAAAGTTCATCTGTTTTGTAACGATCTGCAAAACAGGAAATAAACAAGATTTTCAAAACAATCACATAATAAAGAATAAAAAGCAGAGAAGCAAAATGATCCTATAATTTTGAAAATATTTTTTATTTTTATAGAAAATTTTGAAGTTTTATTTATTAAAAAATAAACCTTCTCAGTTCCATTGTCACCAAACCATAATTCAATCGCCTCACAAAAACGAGGAATTCCACAAATGGACAAAAGAAGCCAATAATTGAAAAGTACACCAGACGTTGCAAGACCAAATTTACGGCATCCCAACATTAAAATAAGTGCCAAAAGTAGAGAAATTGCCAACAAAATTAAAGCTAATAACTTTCCAATTGGTAATGCTCCATATGAATTATGAGAAAGATTTAAATCTTCATTTTTAACAGAAAAATAACCAATCTGTACGAGAACATTGGCGAGGAGAAATCCACATAAAAACTTAAAAATAAATTTAATATATAGAAAAAATAAAATAAACAATTCTAAGAGTAGTTGGTGTTCTTTTTAACAATGGCCCTTTTGTGCTTTTTCGAAAATCATAGATAACAACAGGTGAAAAAAGTAACAAGAAAAGGGCAGGAAGTGCATAAAGTGTAGTTTGTTGATAACAATCAGATATCTTAGGTATTGTACTTGAAGAATTTCCATTTGTAAAACGGCTTTCATTAGTAAATAACTTTAAACAAAAAAATTAAATTTTAATTAAAATAAACATACTGGAGTATTTTCATTAACACAAAATAAGTCCATATGAATTAAGACTGATCTGAATGTATATTGGCTTCAAATTATAAAATGAAAAAAATTATAAAATGAAAGATTAAAATTCTCTAAAAAAAGTTCAAAAAAATGTAATAAATTTAAAAAAAAAAAGAAAATTTGACAAATTTTCTTTAAAGATACAAACTACAAAACGAGAGAACAAAGAGAGTAACTACAAAAATTGTGTAATGTACATACATATAAATCAAGTAAATAAAAATTTGTGTATATGAATATAATACATATATAACCTTGAAAATGAGGTTTAATTGAAAAATGTTGGTCAAATACTACTCTAAATATAAATAAATAAATAAAAAAAAGAAAAAATTTATATAAGAATTAATTTTATTTAAAAAACTCAAAAATGCTTTTACATATATTTATTTGAAAATAAAAGTAAATAAATGCTTATTAAAAGTGGCTGGTTTTCTTAAACTTTTATTAATTATTAAATATATATTTTATCATTGTCATGGGAACAAAAGATGTAATCAAAGGAATTATATAATGTTGAACAAATTTACATCTGAAAATGTCACTTAATAGTACAATAATAAATATTTGTTAAAAATACAACAAAAATAAATCAATTTCTTCTGAAAGTCGAAGCTCCGTCTAGATAAAACATATAAATTGCAATATTTTTTATAAATTCGGGTAAAATTACACATTTGTTCATTTGTGTGTATTCAATAAATTATAAAAACAGTAATAGAATTTAAAAGAAAATATGTATGTATGTATGTATTTATTAATCATTCACTCGTTAAGAATTTGTTTTTAAAAATGTACTTAAAAATCATTTTGTTAGTATTAAAGGTTAATTGATTAAAATTTCTTAAAATTACTAATTCTTCAAAAAATAGATTTTAACTTTTTTATTCATTTTATTTTAAAATTATATAAATATATGTACATGTATTTGACTAGTTTTAAAATTAATTATATTTTTAAATAAAATTTATAATTTATTAGAAAGAGCTTTCCAAAATAATTGATATATTAAATGACGTCCTCCAAAAGAAATAATTTTTGAATCAATAATAAAATTTAATACGTCAGAAAGGAGACAGCGATTTTCAAATGCCTTTGGTTGAGCCTTGTAAATGCTAAAAATGTTAAATATTTTTAATATTTAATTAAAGAAAATAAATATTTTTTTGTACCGAATAAGTTTAATAGTAGTTTCTTTATTTGAAAATTGGGTAGCCATTTGGTAGATTAATTGTCTAATTTCACTTTCTGCTGTCTCTTCAATTTTATTTTTTATTTTAGTTTCATCTTTTTCTTCACTTTGTTTTTTATTAGAAGAACAAAAAATACATAACCATTTGCAATGTTTTTTATTTAATGAAAATTTAAATTCTTTTTGATTTATAATATAATTTTCAGTAGTCGAAAATTCTCCTTTTCTTTTTCTTTCAATAAAGACATTCTAATAAATAAATATATTTATTTATTTTTTAATAATTCTAAAAACAAACTTTGAATAGTGTTGAAATATCTTTTGGTAAAATTACACATCCAAATGGCTTATAATAATTATCAGAAATATTTGTTAATTTATTATTTTCCTTTAATATATTTACTTCATTAATATTTGTTAAAAATTTAATATCATTCTTAAAATTTAATTAATATATTAAATATTTTAAATAAATTTTATTAAAGAAAATTTTAAATTTTTTTAAGCCTAACCTCTTTTTCTTTAATTTTTTGATGGCATTTAATAAAATATGATGAAATTTCATCTTTAATATTTTTTTCATAAATTTTATGAAAAAATTCCTTCCGTTCATAGGTAAAATTATTTATAATATCTTGACTTTTAAAAATAGAAAAATATTTTGATTTTGAATTAAAAAATATATCATCCATGGAATGTGAATGACAAACATTTCTAATTAATTTATAATATTTTATTTAAAATAAAATATTTAATTACCTCTTTTTTTTACATTTTTTATTATTATTTGAAGGAACAAAATTAGAAATATCAATTTGATTCTTTAATCCAAAATTATTATTAAAAGATTCTCCAAATTCCCAACCGGCTTTAAAAAGTATCTGAGTTACTAAAAAATTGTTTAAAAAAGAAATTAATTTTATAAATTCTCAACCAAAATTATTTTTAGAAGTTGCTGCAATATTTATTGCCCAAATTGCACACCCTTTAATAGTTAACCATGGCAAATTAGTAATGTTGTTTTGTTGTAAAACACATGCAATTAATAACTTTGTATATCTATAAATTGGCCAATTCACCGAAGATGGCAAATTTGCAAGAATATGAGCTAATGCGAAAAGAGCACCTTCAAAATACATAAAAACACTAAAATAATTTAAAATAAAAACCTTTTCCTTACCTTTAACTTCCCCACTTTTAGAATCATCAAAAATGCCATTCTGTAGAAAACTACAAATTATGCATTCCAAATTGGTAATAATATTACGACTGGCTAAGAGATGTTGCCCTCGTTTTGATCGTACTAAATGTCCGTAAAGATGAGGTGGAGGAAAGAGTCTTTCTTTTTGATAATTCTGAGCAGATGAAGGCCTTTAAATTAAATATTGTTTTTAGATTTAAAATAAAAAAGATTTATAAAATAAATACATTTGTCCAGAAGCACGTGCAAAATCACCATTCTTTGCACGTTTGTAGCAGAAAAATCCATTTCCTCCACCATTATTTAGCATTGCTCTACGAACTTTCTCAGCAATAATTTCGTAGTATTGAATATAAAATTGCTAAGAAAAATTAAAATTATTTAGTAATCTAAAAAAATATATTTACATCACTCCATTTATCAAGAGCATTGGATGCAATCTCCGATAATAAATTAAATTCATCTTCTTGTATAATATCAAAATCTTCATCGAAAAGAAATACTTCCAAAAGTGTACCAGCATCACCAAGAGTTTTTAACTTTACTAGCCTAAGTTGTTCACGCAATTCTGTTCGTGCATTTGCCGGGCAAAACTAAAATTAATCTTACAATTTTGTTTTAATAAATAGAAGATATAAATTCTATTAAATTTCTCTAATAACTCAATAATAATTATTTTTTAAATAAAAAATTTACATAAAGATATTTAAGCAAAATATTTAAAGCAGCATTAACTACTTTAGGTGAAGGGTCAGCAAATTGACGAAAAAGCAATTTTAAAGGCCAATTCCATAAGAAGTTGATTTGAAATGAAAGGTAATGTTGATTTAGAGTAAAAAAGCTACCCACAAATCGAGTACACCATTTACGGATGATCTTTTTTTACTTTTTAATTTATTACTTAAAGAAAAATTTCTCACAATATTTTTTGCATAAATAAGTAAATTTTCAAGTAAAGTACGTGCAAAACATTCATTTTTGTTTTCAAAACATTGTGAAGGAAAATAATTAAGAGACACAACAGATAATTTAATCAGTTCAGGTGAAGCACTTTCCTCTAGTAAATTGTCAAGAAATCTAAAAATTTGATATATTTAAGAATAATTAAAATATTAAAAAAGAAAAATAATATTTAAAAATATTTTATCAAGTTTTTCTTTTATTTTTAAAATATTTTTTAATTATTTTATTATCAATAAATTTACATAATTGTTTATTTTAATTCCAATTATATTTATTTCTTATTTAATTCAATATATTTTTGTTTAATTTTTGGATTAATGAAAGCTATTCAATAAATTTAACATGAAAGAATATCTCCGGGAATTATATTACAACATGTTTATTTCATCTTTCTTTGCCTCGCGGCTAAAAATCTCGTATGCTCCACTCAACAATTGATGAGTGTTGAGCATGCAAAAAAGCGTTTGTTCAAAGAGTCGATTGTGAATTTAGTCGATTAGAGATTTCTCGTTTTTAGCATTCGATTTTTTAAATCTAAAAACAAATTTCTCTTCCAATCCGCTTGCTGGAATTTTCTTCCAAAATCGCTTTAAATTCTTTTTTCCTCAAAAAAGTAAGTAATTTATTAAAAATTCATTTAATTTATGTATATAATTATAATACATATACATAATGTCCTTCAATTTAAATATCTTTAATCAACACTTTTTTAAAATAAAAATAATCATTAAAAGGTTTTCCAGGCAACTGAAAAAATTTTAGATGGAAAAGTAGCTTAAATACATATACCTATGTATGTATAAATGATTATATACTTAAATAGATT
Organism: Meloidogyne chitwoodi; assembly: GCA_015183035.1. Classification (NCBI taxonomy): domain Eukaryota; kingdom Metazoa; phylum Nematoda; class Chromadorea; order Rhabditida; family Meloidogynidae; genus Meloidogyne; species Meloidogyne chitwoodi. The sequence goes on from JACZZP010000010.1 coordinate 1,262,386, forward strand.
TTCCAAATTATAAAAATTAAAAAAATAAAAATTCAAACACCCGCTGAGTAAATTTCTAACACATCGCAGAAAAGATCCCCCGTTAAATTTCCCTTTCTTCCCATCTAAAAAATCACTAAAAACTCTTCAGTTTGATTTTTCTTTTATGATCATATTTTTTATTATTACTTTAAGAATTTCCAGTTACATCCAAAAAAATCTCATTCAAATGCCGCTAATGCGCGCATGTCAAAGCCACTTAAGCCAAATAAGGAAGTAACATCCTCACTTTAAAAGTTTCTTCAACTCCTTCATTCATTTCTCAAATCCTTTGTTAAGCTGAGAAAAAAATAAAAAAAATCCACTCTCTTTATTAAAAAAATATTTTTTAGGCGAATCTATATTTGAAAACTTATTTTTTCAAAAATAACAAAACATTGATTTTTAGTTTAATGCAGCCAAAACTAATTCTTAGTTTAATTATAATAATGCTCAACGCTAGAGTATCATTAAGCGATTTACCCAGTTGTATTCGTGCAAAATGTGTACATTGCAAAGTATACTTCATTGCACAAATGTGTTCAATTGCATGCAGTGATTGTCCAACACAACAACCGAAAACACAACAAAATATACATCAACATTTTTTGACAGCGGTGAGAGAATTTTTTGAAAAATGAAAATTTTATTTGAATAAAGCTTAAACCCGCAATAAACAACGACGAAGAGAGAAATAACAAAGCATTCTCACAAGACACAATAATTGTACCATTTGCACAACAGATTCCAACAAATATAAACAAAAATAGTCAACACGCAATGAATAATTTACAAAAATCAAGAATTCCATCATCACAACTAAAATTACAAAGAAATAGAAATCAACAACATGGAATAGTTCAGAGAAAGCAAAACTTACAATACCAACAACCACAATATACTTTTGTTCAACAGCAACAAACACAAAACTATGTTGGTGGAGGTGGTTTCTATGGTGGGCCTATTCCTCAAAAACAGCAATATCCAATCCCTCGACCTCCCCCACAAAATTTTCAACCATTAGAAATTCAACGAGAGCAAGAACCTAACCAATTCCAACCATTTATGAAACAATCTTATCAACAAGTATGTTAATTATATAAACAAACATTATAATTAAATAATAATTAAAAATAATTTTAAGATGCAGCAATTTCATCAACCAATTTCTATTCCATCTTCTTCTATATTTTCACAACAAAATGGACAACAACAAAATTACCAAAACAGGCAACTTCCATCTATTCAACTGACTAATAATCAGCCAAATTCTCAAGTAGCTCAGAACGATAATTCACCTCAACAAACACAGATAATTCCTTCAATATTTTCCCAACAAATATATAACCAACCAATGATGAGTATAGACGAAGCTTCTATTTTACATACAGTTCCAAATGCGGCACCATCACAACAAAATTTTCAAAAATTATATAATTTTCCACAACTCCAACCAATTGATGGGAAAGTAGAAAATGGATGGGCAGATGATAAAAGTAAGTCAAAATAGGATTAAATAAATAAAACAAACAGAAAATGAGCAAAATAATAAAATTTGGAATTAAGGTGTATTGGCTATTAACAACAAAGTTAGAGAGCCTATAACTGAGATTAAAGGCAATAGTATATTAACTGGAGGAGAAAGTGAAGAAAAAGTATTTAGTTTGGCTAATGTAAATTCTGATAAAATTAATTATTTGGTTTTAGTGTCCAAAACCAAATTGGGAGCCTTGCGTGCCAAAAGAAGTGGCAAATCGTCGCTTTCTAAATTGTTGCTCTCAATTAGGTGAAGGCTGCTCTCAACTCTGCAATTATGACCAAAACCTTACTAATGTATGTTTTTAGGTCAATAATGATTAATTAAAATATCAATTATCAGATTCAACTTGCTGTATTGACTGGTCGTTGTCCAATAAATAAAGTCGCTGACATGATGCTTTGTGGTAAAAAAAACATTAAATATTATTTATAATAATCGTTAGCGAGCGGATACGAGGATGCAACTCCTTGCTGTCAAGAATTTAATGTTTTCGAAACTGGCTTCGAACACTGTCGTCCCTATTGCAATCCGGTTGGTGGACTCCCAAATGATGGAATGCTGGTGGAAAAATATAAGTGCCTACAAAAATTGCAGCAAATACAGCGATGCTTTTATCTAAGTCAACGACCATAGTTTTTTATTTACATTTTTTAAAATATTTTTATTAAATTATTTGTTTTGAATTCTTCTATTTGTTTCTAATGAATTATTAAAGTAATATTATCAAAAGCTTCTACTTACTTTTGTCCAAGTTGTGTTTGTTCAATTAGTTTTTGTCCAAAATAATGTGAAGAAAGAGCACGGAGCACTGAAAAATAAACACATGAGCCACCAAATAACAAATTCTTTGAACTAAAAATGGCTTCAGAGTTAACCTATAATGAGTAATATATTTAGTCTTCTTAAATCTAATAACAAAAAAAGCAAAATATAAAAATCATCATGAATAAAAAATATTATTTACTTACCGGATTAATTTGATTACAAAAATCATAAGTGAAATTCAACAACTAAATAATGGAATATAAAAATTAAATTATTTTAAGAATTATTGTTAGTTAAAAACATTTGAATTATAAAAAAATATTACTAACCATATCATGTGCCCATTTAATATTATCTGCATTAACAAAGACAGATGATGAAGTGAAGGAGCAGAGCAGTCGAAAACAATATTGTCCACATTTAATTGCTTGTATTGATGGTCTATTTTGTAGAAAAACTTTATTAGAAGGCAAGAATAAATTAACAATCTTTAAAATATATATATATATATAAAAAAATGTTTTAATAAACTAAATTAAAAACTGGAATGCATTTATCTATTGTTGATTTAATAATTGATGACATAATTTTAGAAGAAATTATTTTATCATCCACAATGGCTAAAATTCTCCAAATAATATTCCAATCAGTATTCTCCATTAAATGTTCATTGTCAGTATAAAAATAATCTAAAGAATCTATTTTCATGAGTTTTTGTTGAAAAATTTCCGAAACATTAAAATTATTTTTAGAAGTAACATGTTGAGTAATGAACACTTTTGATATTAATATATCAATTTCTGAATCAAAAGGATCTGAAAACAATTTTTGACGAATTCTTATTTAAATAATTTTTCTAAATAAAAAATAATACCCGATGACAGCTCTTCCACAAATGACTCAACAACTTCCCCATCATTATTGCCACAATCATCACTATTGACTTCAGAAGAAAAATAACTTCTGTCACCCACCATTAAAGTAGATCGTCTTCTTTTAAACTCATCTGGATTGACAATAAGAAAAGTATTAATCAAAGTTAATGCTTCAAATGATGGTGGTTTATTTAAAAAAGTATTTATTTCATTAAGACGATCAATCAAAAGAAAAGAATTCCTAAACAAGAATAATAGTATTATAGAATATAAATTTAAAATTAAGAAAAGCTATTTACCATTTCCTTTCGTTGGGGATTTTTTCATGTAAATAAAATGATTCGACAATAGAATGAATCAAATTATTAATGCTTATTGTCTCTAACCTGACGTTTTTAGGAAGTAGCTTTGATAACTAAAAAGGTAAAAAAATAATAATTTAAAATAAAAATAAATTACGTAAAGAATATCTCCAAGTAAAAATGTAGCCTTAATAGAAACTGAACTGTCCGGATTTAGTAAAATTAAACGGATAAGAGCCTTAAACATGCTTTTTAAATAAAAGATTTATTTATAATAAAAACTTCTGGCAGTTTTTCATAAATAATTGCATAAAGAATAACTGCTTGATAAATTTGTAATAAATCTATCGAATAACAATTATTTTGACTATCCAAATATGCTATTTCGGCAAGTAAAAAATCATTACGGAGAGAAATACTAAACAAATCGGGAAGTCTAATTCTCTCTTAAATCAATATTTTCAATCAAATTAAACCATTAAAAGATAATTTTAAATTTTTCTAATAATAATATTAATTTAAAAAATTACTATAAAAGAAGAAAGCTTTCTCCCATCCATTATTAAGTTGATCGCTAAATTCGTATCTTGCATAAGAAACATAAAGTAGATCACAAAATAGATCTATAATGCAAATTTTTATTTTTTCAGAGTACAAATTCATTGCAGTTGCGTGACCAATATAATCAAAAAGACTTTAAAGGATATATTAAATTGTTATTTAATAATTTATAAAACAACCCAAGTTGACGATCAGAATTAAATGAAAAAAATGTAAATAAACCAGGCCACGTATTCAATAGATTTAAAAAAGACCATTTGCATGATTCGATAATTGTTGGGGAATATGACCTAAAATTAATGTATTAACATTTAATTAAAATTTATTGTAAACATAAATTTAATTTTTATTCAAATGAAACAGTTTTTGGATTAGATTGCAGAAAAATAATTAACTGATAATGAAAATTTTGGCTCTGATATATAACAATATTTAATTTAAATATGTTAAAATTTAATGACTTACAAATCAGGAGAAAAGTTTTGCATTGAATCAAAAGAAAAAAGAGGAGAAAATAATTGCTAAAAACCCTGATTAAAAATTTTTAATAAAAAAACCTGTATAATATATTTTAATTCACCAAGTTCTCTTATTATTGGAGAATCAAGCCATTTACACAAAATATTTACTAAAATTGTTCCTAAAACAGAACCGGATGATTGAGTATCAACAAATGATTGATTAATTAAAGGTGTTAACCAAGTTAAACCTATACGCATAGTAAAAAGCAATTCAGGTCGTTGTACAAGTAATTCAAGTAAAATTTCAATGGCATAAAGTTGAAGATTTTTAGGCACTCTTTAAAAATAAATTAATATCTTATAAATAATATTGATGAAGAAAATAATATTTTAGCTACTAATTTAGATTCTAATCAGACCTTTATTTCTTCTTTTATCCGTATTTTCAATTAATTACAGATTTACATTTTTATCGTTCAATAAATAATATTAAAGTTCAGAACACATAAAATATTAATAGATATCAAAATTAATTTACCTCCTCATAGTCGAATCATTAATATCACTATCATCAACTGAAGAAATATTTGTTTGATTATTCTGTTCATGTGATAAAGAATTTAATCCAAAAGTAATATCCATTAGGCAATTTATTGAATTTTTAAGAAAAAAACGGAATCTCCACCAGTCAATTAAAAGTGAATCGAATAAATTACTGCGAAGTAAAATAGTAAAGGCAACAGAAAGAAAATGGAGAACCTCAACTATCTCCTTATTTTTGTTTGGGTTGAGAGCATAAACAGACCTTTTTAAATTTTAACAAAAATAAAATTAGTTACGCAGAGTTACAAAATTAAAATTATACCTAAACAAAAAAATATCAAAATTCAAATAAATTGCTTGTATAATTCGTACTGTGCAATTACAAATTTTTGATATAATTAGAAAACAAATTTCACATATTTTAGGACTCGCGTACAATTTAATTGTTTTAAAAGATCTGAATAAATTTGCTATATAAATTAAAATTCAAAACCTTTTGAATAAATATTTATAAACATTACTATCATCAATAAATATGCTTTGCCTTTCCAATGTTCTCAAAATCCTTACTAGGAAAATTATCATGTTCTCTTGTTCACTGATATGTTCCCACTGTTTAATGAATTCAAGAAAATTCTCTATTGTGTCAAAACTATCGTAGACCTGTTCTTTGACATTTTTGTGGATACCTTAAATTACAATCACAATCAAGATGTAACAAAATTCGAGAATTAAACAAACCTTTTATTACACTTCTCTTAATCTGATTTAATTTTATCAAGTCAACCTTCTTCAATCTACATTCCTTCATATTGCCGAGCATAATTCAGGGTTTTTTTGGTCTTGCTATTGGGTATTGGCTATAAGTCTTGGTAGCGGTCTTGGGTCTCGATTATTTTCGGTCTTGGAACAGCTCTATCTTTTACTCTTTAAGCCCCCAACTTTGTGAATCCAAACCTTTCGGTTTGCGACAAAACGTCATGGACAAAATGGTCATAAGGCAAATATTGGACAAAATCCTTAAGCCCAAATTAACGTATAACATAATGGAATATTGTCATAAATTATGGTTTAATAATTATAATATTTAATTTTAAGAAATGGATTTTGAAGCTAGTAGTTTTTTTCAAACAATTTATCAGTTATTTTTAAATCTACTGCAATCAATCTCCTTCCACTATGAGATTTTATTCAAAAGAGTCAGTTGGTCTATTTGCAACGAAAATATTTTCACTATTAATTTGTGATCTAATGCATGTTTTTGCCATCTTTTATTCTATAACGTATGTTCATGGGCTAGTTGGAGGTGATTTTAAATTAGATTTATCATTATAGCGTTGTAATAGTTTCTCATTTTAGTAATGTTAAAAACAATGATATTCAACCTATAATTATTGAAAATATTTCAGCATATGAAATATATAATTATTACACCACCCAATGTTTTTATTTTATTAATAATATCTCCTTTATTCCTTAAAAATGAATGCCGTTATCCGGTTTGTGAGCTCACAAATCAGTTTTAATATTTTTCTTATTTTAATTTAGTGTTTAAATGACGGAGAGCCAATTTTGTTGGGACAAAATAGCAATGAATTCCGTTGTGAATGTTTAACAGGCTTTTTTGGGCCATTTTGTGAATATCAAGATACAAGCCAATCCATTAAAGAGAAATCCCTTACTCCAGTCAGTAAAAAAAATTAAAAAAAACTTGAATTTGATCAAATTGCAAAATAATGTTTTGTTAATTTTTACTTTTTTAGACTTCAACATCATTATTCTCTCATTCAACCAACACTATAACTTCGAGCCAACAGCGAGGATGGGAAACTACTTTTGTTAATTTACTTATTTGTGTTTTTTTCCTTTTGTTGTTGCCTTCTTTGGTAAAATATAAAATTTATTTTAATATTTTGTTTATTTATTTTGGGTAATCTATGCAATTCGAGTGCTTTATTTATTGCTTAAACGATGTCACAGTTATTATAATATTCAACATCAAACAACAGGGACAGCCACAAATTGTAGTGGTATGGTAATCCAGCAAAATGTAAATATTTTTTTAAATTATTCTTTAATAATTTATATAAATACCGTAAATTCTCTAAGATAGGACTCTAAGTTTATTTTTTTCAATTCCTCTGCTTATTTTAGAAGGAGGGGCTATTTTTCGTGATTTACCAAAAAAGCCTTTGTATAGAATTTATTTAGAATAATCATCCAACACCGCCACCCCATTATTGGGCAGCAATGGGAGAATTGAGACATCAAAATAATATTCTTTGTAACAATCAACAAAATTCTCTAACATGGCTTTTACCTTTAAATAATAGAGAAGAACGTAGAGGGCATTTACCATTAAATAATCAACAACAGCAAAGAATGCGAAGAAGACGGAGATCTGTTTCGGTATAATTTCTAAATAATATATTTTATTTTCATTTTACAGCCTATTACTGAAGTTACAGTTCAATTGCCATCATCTATGTATAGGGGGTTTCTTTTCATTATAAGAAATTATATTTTATTTATTTTTTAGCCGTCCAATTCATAACACTAGATCAGCTGGCGGTCCTCAACAATTACATCAATCTCAGTCACTAACACTTGCAGAATTTCATGAACTTTTGCTTAGGATTCAAAGAGAAATGCAAACACGTCAACATTTGGAAGGATTAGAACATCACCAACAATATCAATACATTTGTGGTTAAAAAATACATTTTTGTTTAAAAATATTTTTTACATTATCTTTAGCAGAATCAGAACAACAAAATGCTTTAGCGGCGCCAGGAACAACAATTGAGCAACAGAATTACCATAATAATCATATAACTAGTCATAATCTTTCAACTTTGCCTATTGAACCACCACCTAGCTATAATGAGCTAAACTAACAATAATTTTTTTCACTTGTATTTTTTAATAGAAACAAACATCTTTTCTTTTTAACACTAATAAAAAATTTTATAAATTAGAAAGGGCTCAAACAATGAATCACCATCATTGCCTCAACTAGAGCGGAAATCACGAACATTTCACTTCATTTTCATCATTGTCCAGACGCTGGTACAGGGATAACCCTGAGCGGGTCAGAACTGGCTGCCTATTGATTAAAGAACAGTCAGAGCAAGTAATTTAACCACTTAACCATTTATGCTCTAGCAAAAGATCACGTAAAAGAAAACAAGTGAACACACGTTTGAATTTTAATTTTGTATTATTTTCTCATAAAGGCTTTAAAGGAAAAGGTTTTCAAAAATTATCTTTAATTCTCATTTTTCTGCTTTAATATCTTTGCTGATTTTTATTATCTACGTCGACCGAGCCATGCATTCTTCAAAAGAGAATTTAATTCACTTTCACTTACTTCTCTTTTGCTTGTTAGACTATCAACAATGCCAATAAAGGGATATTGTTCATTAACCAATTTTAATTCTTCTGTGATAGGAAGCCATCGTTTTTGACGAGAGCGCTAAAAAAAGATTTTAAATAAATTAAAAATTTTAATTTATTTTTAAACGTTTGGTTCAATCTTAAGAAGGTTAACTGCTTCATCAACATTTGTCTTCAAATTTGTTGTTCTCTTTATTTTTTTAAATCTCATTTCATCTGAATTATTTATTATAAGCAAGAAAATAAATATAATTGAGTAAATATGGGAATAATTGTAATTTTTAGATAAAAATGTTCGAAGATTTGTATAATTCTGATTATTTGTCATTTTTTTATGAGTGTTTTTATCACTAAATATTTTAAAAAATCATTAAATGAACATAAAAACTATAAAAAATAAGATCCTCTTACTATCGTTTTTAGTGTTCGGGGTTAATATGTGTCAGGGATCCCACCGACCAAATTCCAAATGTCTGGAATTCCTGGCAATTTTTTTTGGTCGATAATTCTCAATACATTATTATCTTGAATTATATTTTTGTCGGTACCATTCGGAAATGCATGGTTAAAATATTACATATATAAATTTTAAGAAATACTAAAATTTATCACCCATTTTAGAAGTAAATATATTAATCTAAAACTAGATTTTTTCTCGACTCATATAATCTAAAAAATACTTATATGATTTAGTTCTTTTTTTTTCAAACAATTCTTTTGAGCTACTAAGTTCATTGAGGCGTTGGCTTTTTCCGTTTTGAAGTCAAAGATACTTTTTAACCAAATTAAACAAAAGAAAATTTTCGTTTAAAAATAAAATAATATTTAGTAATCCAAAATAAGTAACAACAAAACTTTGTTAAAAATATATATTTAGTTATTTACTTTTATGGATAAAATTAAAAAAAAATCAAAGAAAATTCGAGGAGAATGTAATGTGAGAATTATAGTAGATGGAGATAAGACATCAATTAACCGCTCGCATGAATGCGCACTATAATTCTTTTTACTGATGACGGGAATCTCAAGAGAATAGAGGGTGAAAGGTTTTTGTGCCACATTTATAAAAAAAATTTCTTGTTAAAACAATAACTAAAAGAAAGTGAAAATTGGAATATAAGGATAAATCAGAAAAAAACATAATTGTGAAATTTTGTCTACATATTAATAATATTATTACTAACTACTCTCCTTTGTCTTTAATTCATTTTTCCAAAATTTGTTATAAATTGGAAAGTGACACGACATAAATCTCAATATCTTATCTATTCTCTATAATAAAAAGTAATTAAATTTTTATTGAATGATGTGAAATTTTATCTAAAAAATAAATGCAATGTCAGAAGTTAAAAAGGCATTTCTAAAGTTTAAAAAAATAATTAAAAGATTAAGTGAAATTTTTTTAGAAAAATATTTTTTCAAAATTGACCTTAATTTATTCAAGCATAATTACTTCTTTACTTTCATTATTATCTCTTTCATTTTTAATGTTAACATAAACAGATTTGAGTTGCGTAAATGAGTGAAGACATTCAAGACAATTTTCACGTCCGTAACCAGAATTTTTATAGCCACCAAATGGAATATGTACCTAAACATAAAAAAATAATTAAATTTTTTTAGTTAAAAAACAAACCTCTGTATCATTATATGTATTTACATAAACTGTTCCGGCTTTTAATTGAGCAGCTACACGATGAGCTCGTGAAAGACTTCTAAATAATATTTGAAATAAATATTATTTAGATTTCCCACTCACTTTGTGCAAAGTCCAGCAGCTAATCCATAACTACTTTCATTAGCACGCCTAATCGCTTCTCCCTCACTATTAAATGGCAAAAGAAGACATACAGCCCCAAAAACTTCCTCACATACAATTTCCATTTCATCATTCAAACCAGTAAGAACTGCAGGTTTAAAATAATAACCATCTTCAACACCAGTTGGATGTACACGAATTCCACCACAAAGTAGCTGGGCACCCTAAAATATTTTTTGAATAAGTTAAAAATTAAAAAATTACCTGTTGAACAGCACGATTAACATAACCACAAACTCTTTGTAAATGTTGCTCATTTATTGTTGCCCCAACAGTCGTACTTTCATCTAATGGGTCCCCAACATGTAATTTACGTTCCATTTCAGCTAAAAGAGCATTTTGAAATTCAAAAAGAATCGATTTTTGTACAAAGACACGGCTAGCATTTGTGCAGACTTCTCCTAGTAAGTTAAAACTATTTTAATTCATTTCTCTGAATTACTTTTATCATTTTTAAATATAAAACCTTGATTTAAAAAATTAGCAAGTATAGTGACTTCAACAGCCATTTTTATATCAACATCTTCAAAAATAATAAGTGCTGATTTCCCACCAAGTTCTAAAGTAACCTGCACAAAATAATAATAATATTACTTAAAAAAGTATATAAAAAACAACCGGCTTTATACGTTTTGGTTCAGCGCATGACTTTTGGATTTTCATTCCAGTTTGAAATGACCCAGTGAAGGAAACTTTAGCAATATCTTGATTCATACAAATCATTTCACCAGTTGCTGCTTCTCCCTTAAGAGAAAATAATAATTTAAAATGTGATAAATAAAATAAAACTAAAATACTAAAAATATATAAGTTGGCGTTAAAGAAATATGAAATGGAGGCAAAAGTTGTCTTTGGAATGGTGAAAACACGTTTATTTGAAATGGCTAAATTTCAATTAATAAGCCAAAGCACAAAACGACCAAACGGTCTTACGGAGAAAAGCAAGTAAGTAACACATAACTAATTATTTCCAAGATAGTTTTGGGTTAAATCCTTTCCAACATAAACGAACTTGTAAAACATTGAAGAGACCATCTGGTAGACCAGAAGCTTTAAGTAATTCTGCCAATAAAACAGGACTTGCCGGTGCAAATGGACTTGGTTTATATATAACAGCATTTCCAGCGGCTAATGCAGGAGCTATTTTCCAGCAACATGTCTAGAAATTAGGGACTAGATTTATACAAGAACATTTTTTGAGATTTTCTATCTTACAATTAAATAATTTAAATGCATAATTGTGGCACTTTGAGCCGTTAGAGCATGTTTTGTGGCACTTTAGAACAAGTTAGTCCTTTAGGACGCAAATACGCATCTACATGAAAATGTCTTAGTTAGTGTTTTTTGTGCTTATAACGCAAATTACTAAATTCTTAGCGCATATAAATCCAGTCACTAATAATAAAAATTTAATGAATAATCTAAAATAAAACTTGGAAAGGATAATTCCAGGCTCCAATACATCCAATGACACCAAGTGGTTCTCGACGAGTATATGCAAAACGACCACTTCCATCATTCGGAAGATCAAAAAAATCTCCTGAATTTATTATAAAATTATGAAAAAGATGAAAATGAAATAATTAACACAAGTTTTTAATAAGACCAAAATTATAAACTAAAAATGCTTACCTTTCATTTGTGCAGGCAAAATTCCTCCGTAGAAACTAAAAGTATCAGCACTTGATTCAATATCAGAACGCGCCTCAATCAATGGTTTTCCATTTGTTTTGACCTCCCATATAGCAATTGATTCCAGATTTTCCTTTTTTAAAATAATAATTAAAAAGTTAAAAATAATAACAAACTCGAATTAGTTCAGCTGCTCGCAAAAGAACTTTTGAACGTTCAAGAGGACTTTTTATAGCCCAAGCACGTTGTGCAGTGGCTGCTTGCATTACAACAAGATCAACGAGTGCAGCATCAGCACAAGGGCACTGCATTAATTGTTGACCAGTCCTAGGTTCGAATACAGGAAAAGTATTAATTCCACACACAGTTCGTCGCATGCCGCCGAAAAAGAAAAGACCTCCATTCAAATTCTCTGGTATCGTAAAATCTCCAGTCATATTTTCTAAAAAAATAAAATAAAAATGTTTTTTTAATAATATTTAGTTTATTATTAAAGCGTGGGCAGAACAAGTGCTGCATAATTTTACAGGATTTTGCACATAATCCTGCTATTTTTAGGATTTGCAGGATTAGTCCTGTACTGTAAATTTTTGGATTTAAAATATTTCTAGCGATAAAGTCAAAGTAGCCCTCTCGATTTTTTTGCCTTTTTGCTAAACTTGTAAAAATTAAAAAAAATTCTGATTTATTGAAATCGACACTAAAAATTCAAACCAAGTCAAATTTATGCTTGGACTCAACTAGTGAGACTCAAAGATTAACTGCTAGTTAAAGCCCACCTTTGACGCAGAAATTGCAGTTTCTCCGCGAGTGCTAACAGACCATTTCGTCCAAGGCCTTATGACTAGAGATCGGAACGGGAACGGGTCCCGATCCCGTTTCCCGGTTTCCCGGTCCTTTTTCCCGGCTTTTTTTGAGTCACCGGGATGAAAACGGGATCGGGAATACCCGGTTTTCCCGGTTCGGGTCCCGGCCGGTCATTAAATTTCCCTAAGGGTATAGGACTGAAAACTTATATAACAATATTAGAGTCTCAAATAGTTTGAGATATTCTATGCCTTAATTTAATTAAAAGCTTTAATTTCTCAAAAAAATAATATATTCAGAGTAATAAAGCTCTGATAATTCAACAATATGTTCTTATGGTCTAATTCATTCGAGAAACTGAAGTAATAAAGAGATTTAGCGCTGTGTATTAAGGGATAGTGGAGCAAAGCATGGAAAACAATTTGTTACGTTTTTACTCAGATAGAGCAGTCAGGTGAACGTATGAGATAGTTTACATACTGATCTATCCAGTAGCTACATTATTTTGACACGAAACATTACCGAAATATGACAAGCCTTAGCAAATTCAGAATATCGAAAATGAGTTGAGACTCAAATAGATATAATTTAAAAAATTTTTTTCTAAATTATGGCTAACCATTTCGTACACTGACATTTTGTACAAATCTAATCCTTTTTCAGCCCAGTACATTTTGTATTCACAACCTGTTGAAGCCTAAACCTTTGTGTTTTGCCTAAAGCGAAAGAATTTGGAAATTAGGAGAGCGGGAAAAAGAAGAGTTAAAAAATGAGAGAGAATGACGAATAATTTTTTCTTTGCAAGACAGTTAGAGCTATTTTCCTTAAAAATCCGCTTTGATGTTGTGTTCGGATTTTTATTGTATTCTTCTTATTAGCTTGATCCCAAATTAATTATTTAGATTTAATTATTCAAATCCATTTATATTTTAGTATTAAAAATTCAAATTTACAATGACAGAATTTATAGAAGATGAAGGCACACAAATTTTTTTTACAAATCTTTTTGAAAATTATTTTGATGAGGTAAAAAATTATAAATGCATATATAATTTAAAATTAAAGGAGGAGCTTGAATATTCTTTTAGTAGCGATGATGTCAGTTTCAATTGTACTGCTGAATTGTTTGATCAATTAGAAATTTCTACAAATACTGAGGTTAATGAAGATATAGATATTAGTGAGAAGTATGATGCGACTGAATTGGAGATTGAGCGATATTTGGAGGAATATATGGTTAAATGGCGAACATTACAAGCCAAAAAACGGTTTTATTTTCTTTATTTAATACTGAAGTGGGCGGCTTTTTTAGAACATTAAATGGGTCAGAGCTGGTACCTTATTATATCCATTAAAATTACAACAAATAATATCTATAATAGTTCAACTGAAATAGATGTGGAGCTCCTCATTAATCAATAAAACTAGCTTGGTTCCCCTATTATTTTTCTATTTTCAGAAGCTTGTATCTCGGCTCAAATATATTTCCTCACCACTAGATCGATTTATTTTTTCTAAAGCTTTCTAATGACACCTCAATTAGCATAAAAGAATGTTCGAAAAAAAGCCTTCCATCTTCAGTAGAGCCACTACGACATTCTGACATGAAACTTTTAGGGAATTCTTCTCAAATGAGGTAAAAAAAATGGAATTATCTGATACATTGTTAGATCGTATGAAGAAATTTTTTCAAAAATGGGATGAGTATGAGGATAATATGAAATGCGATTTATGTGAGGTGTGGCAGAACAAACAAGTATTCAATTAACCAGTGCTCCCAAATGATAAAAAAGATAACAAGTTAATAGGAAAAATTCGCATTTGTGAGAAACCCGAAAATAAGAAAATTCACCTTTTCGGCGCTGCAAGCAAAAATTTTGGAAATTTAGTGCACTCTGGTCCCAAAAATTCACCTTTTTAATAATAATTGTTAAAAAATTTTTAAAATTTCAAAAAAACCACAAGATCCATTTTCTAAAAAATACGCACCAATATCATGAAAAACCACATAATGAGAATAAATCCGCAAATTTGGGAGCTCTGATTAACTTGTATTTAATTTTGCGAATAAAAGTTCTTTGAAAATTTTGTTTAATCTATTATAACTTCTGAGGTAGTAAAAAACAATCAGACAGATTTTAAAAACAATTTATTTGTAATTTATAATTCAACATTTAAAATTATCAAGTTGAATAGTTCATATATGTCTTCCTCGTTTTCTTCCCAATATTATAGAGAATGTCTCCAAGTTGTTTGCCTGGCCCAACTTCGATATATGAAGGGAAAGCATCATTCTGAATTTTAATGTTTTTAATTTAAAAAAATACAAACTTGTCTTTTCTCAAATAGCAATTGAGCAATCTGTTCCCATTTAATTGGATTTGTAATTTGTTGGACAAGATCACGTTTTATTCGTTGTATTCGAAATGCATGAGGTTTTCCTGTATAGTTTGAGTACACATTTACTCGTGGAATTTTAATTTCATTAATTTTATCCAAGAATTCACTAACATCATTTGCAGCTTCATTCATCTGAAAATATATAATATACAAAAGTTACAAATGAATTATTTACCAGAGTTGTGTGAAAGGCACAGTAAATTGGCAGAAATTTGACTATCTAATGTAGTAAAAAATAAAATAAAAATTTTTTATTATATACCTGAATTTTAAAATGGTCAGAATGTTGTTTGAGGAATTCTAAACTTTTCATAGTGCCAGCAATAATTTTTACATGGCAAAATAAATAAGCAGCTAATTCACAAAGAGGCATTTCTCCTTTCAACCTTTTAACAAATTTTTTAATTAATTTTCTTATATTTTTAGTTCAAAATTAACAAAAATTATATTTTTACTAACTTTGAGTATTCCCTTGCTTCATTCAAGGCATTCAATAATTGAGACTGAGCACAAGTTCGAATTGTAACCATACTAGAATAAGAGAGTTGTGAACATCGTTGAGCTGCATCCGCATAAATTTTCATCATTTTTAAGGCTAAAAATTTATTTTTATATCTATTTTATTTTATCTATTAATGAGAACCGTTGTCGTAACTAATTACATTTGCAGCTACCAATGAACAAAATTCGCCTATACCAAAACCGGAAATATCTTGAATGATTTAGAAATATTGTATTCGCTTAATAATTTTTAACCAGTAAGACGTTCCGTTAAATCGGATTGTTCCGTTTTCAATTTTTCAAAAGCAGCGATAGATGATACGAAAATTGCCAAATGAGAATAAACTATTTGATCTAACTTGGTTTTTGGGCCATTTTGACAGAGATCAAATAAATCAAACTTCAAAAATTCTATAAAATTATTAATTAACGCCTATTAAATAATAATTATTATTATACCATTTGCTTGGTCAAAAATTCTTTTACTATTTGGATTATTAATTACCTAAATAAGTTTTTATTTAAATTCCCAAAAAATTAAAGAAATATTTAAAAAATCAAACTCACATTATTCCCCATTGTTAAATATTGAGTACCATAGCCTGGAAACATAACTACAACTTGATCCTTAAATGAAAATTTATTTTTTCATATATAACATTATTAAAAATACCTCAATAGGAATGTGATCGAATTTTAGTGCAAGTAATCTCTTTTCTGGTCTTCTTAATTGTAGACGAGCTCTTCTATCTAATGGAAATTTAGGGATTGGATCATCAATAGCATAATTGCTTTCAGTCATATTCTTAAATAAAATTACTTTGAAAAAAGATAATTAAATCTAGAATATTAAAAGTGAAATTCTTACACTCGGGAGAGGAATTCTCTTTTGAATATTTTGGACTATCTCTCTTGCTGTATCAGTTTCATTTAAAATGGATCTGTCCCATTTCTGTACGGAATGTGAAATCTGACCAGGATCAACAGGAGCTACTTTTTGTCTTATTGTTCGAATACTTAATATCCTAAAAAAGAAAATTAAAAATTCCAAAATTAAATTTAAACCTTTTATCAATAAATTGTAGTGGAATTTGCCTTAATATATTCATTTTTTTCTAAAAATATAAATTATTTATATGGATTCCTTACAAAGAAAATATAAGTAGTACTCAAATTATTAAATATATAAAAAAATTATTTAATAAATATAATTAAAATTTAATTTTAAAGCAATAATTTAAAAATATATAATATTAAAGCCAACTATATATCTTTATATTCTTTATTTGTTAAAATGTTTAATTAAATAAAAAATAAGTTTTCAACGCTTCTAAATTCAGTTTTTGACATAAAAATAAAGATATAATAAATTTAAAAATAAAAAGACAAAATATATTACTTTCAAAATTAACTATCGGTCAATTAATTAATAAACAAAAATTGTGATATTTAAGGCTAATTTTACCCGATTTAAACTAATTATTAATATTGTCATAATTTTAATTTCATAGATAACTTTCTACCAGGTTCTTCTTTCAAGTTTGAAGAATTGTGAATAAAGAAGAGCAGAAGAAGCAATTGCATCATCTACGCCAACTTAAAAAAAAATTTAATAAAAATATTCAAATATTTTACCAGTATGTTGAGGAAATTTGCAAACAAAAACAGGCGTATAAATAAATACAAGATCACCACGCATCCATGAGGCAAGAGGACTCAAATATAATTTAAATTTTAAAATTTTTAATGTTTTAAAAACCTGTGTGGATTAAATTTAAATACTTTATTGACTTGTTTATCAAGTAAAACAGTCTGACTCGAACGAATTTCTAGTTTATCAAAATCAGTTGTTCTACCAGAAGATAATGCCAAATTGCAGGATTGACGACCAGCTAATCGAGCACCAGCAGCTAAACCTGCTGCCAAATTAGACCAATCTGGGCCTTTACTAACCTTTAAATTATATAATTTAAAATATAATAAAATTGTTAGACACCATAATGTGATAAGTAAGAGAGTAGAAATGAATTCGTTGAAGGCGTTGGTTATAACTTTTACTTTCTGGATTATTTCTGTCATGTCCATAATTTGAAAGTAGCCAATAGAGCATTTCTACAGCCTAATTTTAATATAAATTAATTTTTAAATTTAAAATAAGGTTAACCTTATATGCATGTAAAGTTCCGGCACTTATTGGATAGTGTTCTTTAAAAGGCCCTCCACCAACTCTTGAAAGAAAAGTTAATTCTTGTTCATTAATACCAAGTGAATCAACGTTTGGAATTACCTATCTTTTAAAATTCAAATAATATATAAAAATAAAATTATACTCTTTTTAAAATATCATCAGCAATATTAGCATCAGGCATACTTCCAAGTTGTAAATGTATTGGAATGAGAGGATTTATTTGAAGAAGTGAACGTTTAATTAGACGCAATTTCTCTAAACGAGCTTCTTGATTCTTTAAATTAAATTTATTTTAAAATATAAAACTTCAGAAAAAAAGTAAAATACTTGTGCCTCCATACTATGAATACCAGAAAATATTATTAAATCAGGTTTAAATTGCATAATTGCTTTGAAAAACATTTCGATAACCATAGCACTTCCACTACAATTGTTTGAAATAAAAAAATATTAAAGGAAAATAAATACCTGAATTGGTCATGAGAAATAATAAATCGAGAACTTGCTGGTGCTACTAAAAAAATAAAAATTAAAACTATAAAAATTAACAACCATATTCTCCAAGTATTTCTCCTTGTTTATATTCCAAAATAATGTGCATTTCGTCTTGAACAATTCGAGTAAAATTATTACGGACAATAGAAGGATGAAGAAGTGCTTGACTTCGAGGACCTATTGGCCCAACCAAATAAGGCTAAAAATTGGAATTAAAAAAATATATGATCAAATAATTTGAATACCGTTGCATATGGAAAAGCTGAAGCAATTTTTTGGGCCATAAGTGCAGCATTGCCACCAATATAATGCTGAAATAATTTTATATTTACAAATAAAAATAATTACTTGAGCACGTAAATGCTTGTCTTCGATAGCTGAGACAATTTTGTCAAAAGTAACATCATTAGCCATAAAACGTTCAGCAGGTGCCCCACGCGTAAAAAAATGGACAAAAACTTCATATAGGTCCTTAAATTAGAAAATTTGGTAATTGTTACTTTAACTGGTCCCAAAAAAATAAAAAAAATGGTCCGATTTCTTCATTTTTTCAACTAATAATAGGTCTGTGCATACGCTGAGCTCGAATATGGGCTCAGGTTTTAAAAATATCGAATCCCGGACCCAGATTCGACATGTCGACTTAAGGGTAAATATTCTAATATAAGCAAATGATAGCTCATTCGATTCGTCTTGTCGAACTGAGTTGAATGGTAATAAAATTAATACGGTTAAATGTTTTTTAAGGCAGTTATGATTGATTTTTTTGATTAGCAGTGCTAAAATAATGAATTTGATCGATAATAACTTACTTAAAAATAGCTAAGTCTTAATTTTGTTATCATTCAACTCAGATCGACAAGACGAATCGAATGAGCTATCATTTTCCCAAATAAAAAATTTTTATCCTGAATTCGACATGTCGAATCTTGGTCCGGGATTCGGTATTTTTGAAAACTGACTTCAGATTTGAGCTCAGCGTTTAAGAAAACCTATTAATAAATTTAAAAAAATTAAAGTCAGATCTCTAGGGTTATTTTTTTAGAGACCAGTAAAAGTAACAATTACCGAAAATTTTTTTGGAAATTTTAAAAATAAAATACCTCAAATCCACCAAGCATTTCTTTGTCTCCAATAGGATTAGGTGAAGAAATATTCAAATTATTGATAACTGAAACACCAGAAACAATAACGTCAACGTTGCAATTAATACTAAAATAATTAAAACTTAAAAAAATTAGGAACATACCCAACCATAACTTTGCGAAATTTAATAGAAGGCTGAGAGATGAAATTTTCCCATGCCTTCAACATTGCCTAAATTAGACGAAAAATTAAATATTTCATTAAAAGTTAATCTTTAAAACAATTTATAAAGAAAACCTGCTCCACAGGCATTGTAGTCAATCTATGTTGTTCATTAAAATAACTATAAAGCCAAGGAATAGCAAAGCAAATAAATGCCCAATTCAACAAATAATTATATGGAGTATTAAAAGGAAACATCATCTTTAAGGAAATTTTTTTTAATATTAATTTAATATGTATTAATTAAAGTCTTTTAACATATAACTTTGTTAATATAATCCAAAAAAAAAAATAATTTAATTCAAAAAATTAAAACAAAGAATTGAGTAAATTAAATAAAAGAATTGAGTATTATAAAAAAATAATCTGAGGTAATATATAAAATATAAATTGAGCTTAAATGAAAACGTTGAATTTATCAATTTTTTAATTTCCGATATGAAGTTATTCGCCAGCATATTCCTTTTTCTTCAATTAGTTCAGTATTTGCCTCTTCAATAAAATAATTCCAATCAATTTCAGGAAATTTAACATCACATTCAAAATCTTTATCAATTTTTGTCAAAATTATTTTATGTAGTTGAGGATAAGAAAGTCCTAAAGAATAAATCTCGTTTCCACCAACATTCCTTTAAATTCAAAAAATTATTTTTAAATTAATTTTCTAACAAACCAAATTGTTTCAATTCTGTCTTTATAAGGTTTTGAGTTTAACATTTCGAACAAATTATCAATTCCATCAGAAATTATTAAATTTTCATTAACCTAAAAAATAACAAAATTATTAATAAAATGAAAATAAAAATATACTTTTGATTCAATTGTTTTACTCAATACAATATTTAAACGATTCTTTAAAGGGCGAAATTTTAAAGGAATACTTTCCCAACATTTTCTACCCATTAAAACAGCATTTATTTTATTTGGATCTTTAGTATTTGTTGTTAATTTTACAAAATGCATATGTTCTTTTGGTAATCTCCAAGGCAAAGAATTATTTTTACCAATTCCAAAACTTTTATCAACAGCAGCAATTATATTCATAGGAATTATTGAAGACATAATATTATCAAAATAAAAAAAAATAAATCTATAAAAAAATATTTATTGTTAAAATAATTAATAAATAAAAAATATATTTTTGTAAAGGGTATAGCCCGAAAAGTCGCGGGCCGAAAAGTCGCCGGCCGAAAAGGCGCAATTTAACATAAGCTTTTTTTAATTTTTTTCCAATTCCATTATAGAAACAACTAAATGTAAATATTCTTAAATTTTTTTATCTTTGTAATTCATTTTATATTTTTACAAACAATATATAAATTAGAGACCGGCGCGGGTTGGACCCCGCGCGGGATTTTGCGGAATCCAGTATCTGCAATCCCGCACTTTTTGGATTTGCGGGATGCTTGATTTTTGCTGGATTAGTCCCGCAAATCCTGTCCCGCATCGATTTAAAAAAAATCCCGCATGCGGGATCCCGCAAATGCGAGTTTGCCGGCATCTAATATAAATCCTTGTTTAGTTTAAAAAAGTGATGACTAACATACTTTGAGTTTTTAAAATTTTTTAACTACAACAAAGTGTTTAGTTTCAACAAAGTGACTGACAACCGCACCTTATTGAATGAAAGTTTTTATTTAAAAATATATTAATGTTTTTGTTAGTAGAATTAAGTTTACATGAGTATAAGCAGTCGCTCCTTTTCGGCTTCGGTACGACTTTTCGAGCGTGTCCCTTTTGTCATATATAAATTTATTTTCTTTTAGCGTCGCAATTTTAGTGTAAAAAAGTGTATTTGAGTCTAGGGATAGTTGTAAAAATTTCATTAGAAAATTTTATCATTTTTTTATTAATGTTAAAAAGAACACTCAACTTTTGAAAATTTCCCTTTATATGAAGTTGAAAAGGAAAAAATACAACAAATGATTTGTATTTAGTACAAATATAGAAAAAAGGAATGAAAAACAAATATGTTAAATTTAATCATATTTTACAATATTAATTTATGCAAATTTATTAATAAATGTTTTGATTAAATTATTTAAAAATTAGTTTTGTTTTTTCTATAGATATATTTTCCAAAAAATATAAAATACTAAAAATCTAAAAATTAACTTATATTGGAAGATAAAGAAAAATAGGTAATTAATTAAGAAATTTAAATATTAAATAAAATGTAGTTTTTTAACCAATTTTATGTTAATTACTTTTTAAATATATAAAATATGTCAATCAAATTAATTGTTTTTGAATATTTAAATTTGAGTTTAATTTTTGTGATAAAATATTTTTTTAATTTTTTTTTAAATTTCTTATTTCAATTAAATATAAAAAATAAAATGAATAAAAAAATAAAAACTTTTATTATATTTTTATATTTACTTTTATTTTTATTAAAAATAAATATAATATTTGGTGTATCTCTTGATTTATCTACTTCAATTGGTTGTGATGGAAATTGTGTTCAAGAAATGGGAAAAGTAAATTTAATTAATTAATTAATTAAAAAATATTTTTAATTAAAAGTTAATTGAAGCTACTCCATCTTCTTTAATATTATATAATAATAATAATGAACAAATATTTATTAGCAAATTTTTTAAAAATATTTGCAAGTAAATACATATATTTTTTTTAAATTTTAAAATATATCTTAGTTCTTATCGGGAAGTAGATGAATGTTTAATTAAATGTGAATCTCTAAGTAAACAAGTTGCTAATCTTAAAACTGCTTATGCTGGATTACAATTTATTTGTAAACAAAGAAGAGAAGGCAAATAAATAAATATTTTATTTTATTATTTCTTTTTTTAAAGAATTTTTTGGTTCATTGCCATGCCTTTCTGAGTAATTTTAATTTTTTCTCTTTAAATTTTCTTAAAAGAAATTTTTATTAAAAAGAAATGAAGCAAAAGGAGTTAAACTTTGTTCTTCTCAAATAAATCGTTCACAAGAAACAACAATTTTATTTACTAATTCAATAATTACTCGTGAATTTCATTCAATGCAAATGCGTTTTAGTGCTCTTTGCAGGTAATTTTTAAAATTAAAATATTTTTTATTATATAATTTTAGAGACCTATCTTCTGTTATTCGATGCATGTAAAATTCTTTTCTATTTAAAAATAATTTTATTTTATTTTTATTTAAAAAGGCTTCCATTAATTAGTAAAAGTTGTGGTGATTTACCTGCTTCTTTATTACTTAATTTTATTGGTTTAGAATTTTCTAGTTTTGAAACATTATATCAACAATTAGGATTTGATTCTCCTTTACCTATTTCTTGTAGATCTTTAATTAAATATACATTAAGCCAAAAAGAAGATTTTTTTAATAAAAAGAAAATTATTTTTAAAAATTCAGAAAAATTTTCAAAATTTAATAATAATAATAATACAAATAATTATGCAATTAATAATTATAAAAGAAATATTAATTTAATTATTTTAATATTTATTATTCTCTTTTTATTTATTTTTAAATAAAAATATTAATTTACTTATTTTTGAATTATTTATTAAGAGAAATATATTATGACACAATATATTAATTAATTAATTTATTTATTTATTATTTCCTTCTTCTTCTTCTTCTTTTTGTTCTTCTTCACGTTGTTCTTCCAATTTCTTGTCCAATAATTCCAATGTTGCATTCATTGAACGATATAGACGAACATAGTGTTTCTCTAATCCTTGAGCAAATAGAATTGCTCCACGAGCAAAATCCTTTTGTCGATCAGAAAAACTGCGAACATATTGATCAATCTTTTCCAAAAAAAAAATTAAAATTTAATTTTTCAATTTTTATTTTACCTTCACCAGTGCAAAGTTAAAGTTACTTTCAGCTTTAGTAAGGGATTCTTTATTAATTAATGTAGGCTTTAATTCAACAATTTCAATTGCTTTGCCTAATGCAATGGCTGCTTCATTTGTTAATTTAATATTACGTTCAATGCCTGGAACTTCATTAACTAAATATCCTTTGAAGATTTTTTCAATAACAGTTCTGTAGAGCTTTAAGAGAAAATATAATTATTAATTAATTAATTAATTTAAAATATTACCTTAACCAAATGTTCTCTCTCTAATGTAGCCAAATCAGAATAAGCTACTTGTGTTGCAATTAATACTTCATTTAATTCGTCAACACTTTGAGTAAACGGCAATTTTTGGATTTTTCCCAATTCTTCAGCACATTTATGTGGATAAGTTAATCTAGCATCTAATGATGGAGCAGCACTTGTTGGCCGAATTTTTAGATCCCATTTTTCAAGAACTTGTTCCATTGATTTACAAATCTATAAATATTAATATTAATTAATTAATTAATTTAAACCTGTTCTAATTTAGCTTTGTTTTTTCGAAATTCTTCAATGAACTCTTGAACTTCCTTTGGCATACTTTAAAAAATAAAATATATTTAAATTAATTAAATTAAATTACATATTATCCATATCCAAAGGTGAAGAAGGAATTGTTGGTTCATCTAACAACATTGCATGGAATATTCGCTCTGCAAGTTCTGTGCTAATACTACTAGCCATGATGAGTGAGAGAGAAGACAATTCAAGTTTTAGTGGTCAGGTTAATTTTGCAATAAATTTATTTTTTATTTAAGGTTTTTATAGTTAATAAAAAAAGAAATTTTATTTTTTTAAATTTATATTTAAAAATAATTATATATTTTTTAAATTATTAAAAAATATTTTTTTTACTTTTGCTGAATTTGCAATAATAATTGAATAAATATTTTTATTTTTTTAAATTTAAACTTTCATATTCTTTGTTTTTCCCTCATTTTTTCATATGAATTTCATTAATGGCCTGATATTTTTATTTTTAATAATAATAATAATGACCATTTATTTACACGTGTACAAATAAAATATTTAAAAATAAATAAATAAAATTAATAATAATAATAAATGATAAGGAAAATCATGCAATTTTTTATTTTATTTTTCATCAGCCAATCAACAAAAAAACCATCCAATAATCATTTTAAAGAAGCACGCCACAATTTATGTAAAATAATGTAAAACTATTTAAATAGAAAAATAAATAGTTAAATTAAATCATTCCATTTTATTAATTAATTAATTTATAATAATATTTTATAGATAAATATAATAACTTGGAATAATTAAATTAAAATATTTAAATTAAAAATGTTGGAAATATTAACAACAGAACAATCAACTATTTTTTCTTTTGAAAAAATAGTAATTATTGGGACTGGATTAATGGGAACTGGAATTGCACAAGTAAATTATTTATATTTTTAAAATTAATTTAATTATTTATTTAGATAGCTATAGAATCAGGAATTAAACAAGTTACTTTAGTTGGTCGTAGTTTAGATAAATGTGAAGAAGCTAAGAAAAAAATTTTATTAGGAATTCAAAAATCAACAAAAAGAAGAATGGCAAATGAAAATTTAGAAAAACAACAAAAATATATAGATTCTATAATAAAATCATTAAAATTAGTTTGTGATTTAGAAGATGCTAATTTATTAAATGTAGATATGGTCATTGAAGCTGTAGTTGAAAATTTAAAAGTAATAAAAATAAATTAATTAATTTATTTTTTTTTAAAAAAAGGTTAAACAAAAATTATTTGTTGATCTTGAATCACGTGTTTCAGAAAATTGTTTACTTATTACTAACACTTCTTCTTTTCTTTTGGAAGATGTTTCTTCTAAAATGAACGAAAATCGTCTTAAAAATTTTGGAGGACTTCATTTTTTTAATCCTGTTTGTCTTTAATAATTAAAATATAATTATTTAATTTTTAGGTGCCAGCAATGAAATTAGTAGAAGTTGTTAGAGGAAATAAAACTTCAGAAGAAGTAAATGAAGCTCTTTTTCGTTTTTGTCAAAAACTTGGAAAGAATCCAGTTAAATGTGCTGATTCACCTGGATTTATTGTTAATAGACTTTTAATTCCATATTTGGCAGATTCTATGCGTTTAGCAGAAAGTGGTAATGCCTCACATAAAGATATTGATGCAGCAATGAGATTAGGAACTGGTAAAATAAAAATAAATTAAAATATTTATTTATTTATTTTTTAAAGGTCATCCAATGGGACCTTTTGAATTAATGGATTATATTGGCTTAGATACTATGAAATTTATAATGGATGGTTGGCATCAACGTTGCCCAGATGATCACCGATATACTCCCTGTGAAAGTATTGAAAAATTAGTTAATTGTGGAAAAATTGGAAGAAAAGTTGGAGAAGGATTTTATCGTTATAATAATAACAATAAATAAATAAATATTTTTTAAAATAAAAATAAATTGTAATAAATATATTTTAATTATTTAAAATAATTTTTGACTTTTTTAGAATAATAAATTTGTAAAATATTTATTAATAATAATATATAAAAATATTTAAATTAATATTATTTCTTCTTTAAAGACCTCCACCACCACCAATATATCGTCTAGGTTTAGGTAAAGGACTTTGACCAAAATTACTAGGAAATCCACTCATTTCAACAGGAAATGAAGGTATTCTAAATGATCTTAATATTTTTATTTTTTTATTAAATAAATAATATTGAATAATTAAACAAATAAAAAGAAGTGGAATTAATCCTATAAAATATAAAAAAGAAATTAATTAAAATTAAATTAATTAATTAACTAACCAAATATAGCCCATAACCAAAAAGGAATTAATTCAAACATAAAAGAACATTGATTATTCTAAAAATAAAATAAAAAATATATTATTTATTTACTTGATTTTCTTGTTCATTTTTAATTGGAAGAGCATTTTGTTTTAATTGTAAAATTAATTTATTTCTTTCTTCTAAATTATTATTGGGACTTTCATCTCCAGCAAATATAATTAATCCATCAGCAATAACATCTATTGTTATTAAAGCCTTTTTAGTTAAATTGTTGTTTATTAAATCTTTTAAATAAAATAATTATTATTTTTTCTTTTTATAATTAATTAATTATATTTAAATATTATTATTTATTAATTTTACTTTAATATTTTAATTTATTTAATTTTTACTCAAATATTCTTTTAATTTACCATTTTTTTGTTTTATTCCTTCTAAATTTCTTTTATTTTTTTTAATAAATTCTTTTTCTCCATGTCCAATAATTAAAGGTATCCATAATCCATTTTCATTTAATTTACAACAATTAGTAATTAATGGTAATATTTTATTATTATTTTCTTCTTCTTTTTCATGTTTTTGTTTTATTAAAATATTATTTTTTTGAATATTTTGAGAATTAATATCTTTTGATTTTTCAATAATTGGAAGAGGTGGACCTCCATTTGAAGGTAAAGGAATAAATTGACAAGAAGGAGGCTATTTTTATTTTTTAAATTAATTAATTTATTAATTTTTACTGTAATTCCTTCACATCCATTTTGCCTTTTATCACATAAAGTTATTTGACAACGAAAAAATATTGATATTTGGTCAGCAAATTTAAAAGCATTAATTAATGTAAAAGAAGAATTTAATTGTGAGGAATAAATTAATGAAGGCATTAATGAATAATCTGTGACACAACCACGTTGATCAATTAATTGATAACTATGACCATTACCATCACGAACAATACAAGAATGAACTAACATACCCATTTCTTCTATTTATTTAAAATAAATATTAAAACATTTTAGAAATATTCTTTTACATAATTATATAAAAATTAAAATATAATTATTTTATAAATAAATTAATTAATTAATAAATTACCACTATCACAACTCCATTTATGTGTTAATTTTTCTCCAATATTAGCAAAACGAACTGATTCTTTAAATGATGATTCATTACCATTTATTATTCTAAGAACTTCATATTGACATAAAGGGGCATCTGATTGTTCAGATATTTGAGCAGATGGAATATCACTTTTTTTTAAATTAAATTTAAATTTAAATAAATAAATAACCTCATATCTAATTTTCTTTCAAGTTCTCTAGAAATATCTTTATAAAAACAAGTAACACTATATGCTTTATCTCTATTAGTAACAAATAAATGATGATGTTGAACAATTACCTTTTTTAAATATTATTTAATTATTTTTAATTAACAAATGAAAGAGGGATATATTTTATTATTTATTACAAATATAGTCAATTGGAATATTATTATTTAATTAAATAATTACAATAGTACTATAAATAATTCCATTTTCTTTATTTGTATTATTTAAATATAATAATGATCTTTCTCTTTTAATTTGGCAATTACTTTTATAAGAAATATGTAAATAAAATGGTTGTATAATTGGTTGTTTAATATAATTAATATGACAATTATTTGAAAAGAAAAATCCTTTTAAATATACATGACCACCAAAAGCAGAAAATTTAATATTTGGTACAAAATGAAGTCTCATAGCATTTTCAAGACATTCCTTTTAATTTATTTATTTAAATATAATTATTCTAACCAACCAATTCAGGTGGATTATCTATATCTGATAAAACAAATAATAAAAACTGAATATTAATTAATATAATTTTTATTAAAAAATAATTAAATAAAAATATTAGCATTTTCAAAATAATTAAATTTTAATAAAATTTAAGAACTTTTTTTCAAATAATTTTAAATTAAATATTTAATAAATAATCCCATTTGTATGCGCAAATGGTTGGATTATTTTTATTTAAAAATTATAACAATAAAAATAATAAAGTAGATTATTTATTTATTTAAATTTTGTAATAAATTAAAAATTAATTTTTAATAAAAAAATATTTATTTTATTTACAATAAATTTAAAAAAAAAATAATTATAATTATTTATTAATTTTTAAGTAAATTCAGAAGGTGGATTATATATTGTTTTTTCTTTATAATAAACTTCTTCATGTTCTTTATCACAAATTAATAAAAGAAGTGCTCCAAAAATAAATCTAAAAAAATTAAAAATTAATTAATTTAATTTAAAAAAAACAAACAAAAGAGAACCCCAAGCAACACCATAAGACCAATCAAATTCCCAATTTCGAAGTCCATATGAATTAATTGATAAATAAAAACATATTGGAAAACCAACAAGTGTACCCAATTCAAAAAATACTTTTTTAAATAAATAAATATATTATATAAAATTAATTAATTAATTTACCAGAAATAAATGAAAGCCAAGTTGCTGATTTATAAAAAATATATTTTTTATGTAAATCATTACTACGTAAAGCAGCTGTATTTACAAAAATTGCAAATAAATTACAAGCTGCAGAAATAATTAATAAAATCGATGCTATTCTTATAAAAACTTTAAAAAATAAAATATTTATTTATTTATAAATAAAATGCCTGTATTTCTTGCTGGTGGTTGACATTGTCCTTCAATTGGAGCATTGGGGACAGGATTTGTAGGTGTAGATGCTGTTTTTTCTGTACATTCTTGAAATAATCCAGTATGAAAAGAATATGTTTTTAACCAAAAAGTACTTAATAATGATATAATTAATAAAAATAATGAAAGGCACAAACAAACAAGAGAAATAACCTTTTTATTTAATTAAATAAATTAATTTATTAAAATATATTTTCTCACTTTTAATGGCCTAACAACTGTAACAGTCTCCACTGTTGTTGTTTGAGCTGGCATAATTCCAATAATTAAAAAAAAGGATTAGTAGAATATAATTTTTATATTTTTCTATTATTTAATAAAAATAATTAATTAATTAAATATATTTATAAATAAATAAAAATCTTTTAATTAAAATCGATTTGTCAAAACACTGGAAAGATTTGTTTTAAAAGGAGGGAATGAATAAAAGAAATATTTATTTATTATTTATAAACGCGCAATCTCCAGAAAGAATAAAAAAAGAATTTAATAAAATTTTAGATCAGAATTAAAAAAAGAAAATATTTTAATTAATTGTTTAAAATTATTTTTTTAAAGAAAATTTAAATAAATAAAATTATTTTAAAAATTTAGGTCAAAAATTGTTGTTTATTGGAATTTATATAACAAAAAAAATAAAAAAGAAGAAGGAAATAAATAAATAATTTTAGATTAGTAGTTAGAGTTTATTATTATTTGTACTTTTTATTATTTTGTTGCGCATGTATTTTGAAGGTTAGAGAATTTATTTTATTTTATTTGTTTTTGTAAAATAATCAAAATATTTATTTAAATAGCCAAATAATAATTTAATTAAATCAGGGCTCTTATTCCTACTTTTAAATCGATATTTTGAATAAAAAATTAAAATTTTTGCGAAATTGATAAAAATTTACTGGCTAAAGGTAAATATTTCCAATTTTCTCTACTATTTAACTTGTAGTTCTGCAATAATTTTTTTCCTAAAAAGGCACTAAAATTTTTAAAATTTATTCATCCCGAAAATCCAACTCTTAACTGATATACCGGTCGCTAAAAATGTCGTACACCGTTAATTGGGGAAATATATATATTTAAGCAAGAATAAAGATTTTTAAAATAAAATCTGAGGTGTACTTTTACTTCGAAAATTTTTTAGCTTATTTACTTTAAAATAAAGTTTTTTGTACTTTTATTTTGATTTTTGTCGATGCGAGCCTTGCATTAAATAAATAAAAATATATATTTTATTTTTCTTCTTTTGTGTGTCAAAAACATTTATTTAGGTTTGTAAGCTGAAAATTTATATGAAAAAAAGCAAAAGTGCCAAAAAGAAAAAAAAATAATTTAAAATTAGAGTTATTTAATAATTAGTTTTTAAAATAAATATTTTAAATAAATCAACGTAGAAAATATTAAAATTAAATTTTAAAATATATATATTGATTAATTTATATTTTTAGAAAAAAGCTTATTCAAATAAAACAAATTTTATGGTAAATAATTTCATCACCTACATACACAAATAATAAAATGTACTTAATATTATACAAATAGACAAAAGGTGAGAAAAGATTTTTATTTTTATTTAATAGAAAATATATAAAAATAATTTTAAAAATTATTTTTTAAATATATAATAAATTTTTACAAATTAATTTTTTAAGTATGGCCGATCGGCTGACTGACTGACTGACGTTTTTATTTAAAAATATATTTATTTATTTATTACACTATTTTTTCTAGCCAATTCATCAAAAAAATGTGAATTGATGAGAAGAAAAAGAAGAAAAAGGGGGTAAATATTTGTATTAGAGTGTTGTTGTGATGATGGATGAATCAATTTTTGAAAAAAGGGGAAATAAAACAAATAAAAAATGAATTGAACTTTAATTATTTATTGGCAATGTTTTTAATTAAAAATAATTTTAGAATTTAATTTAAAAAAATAATACATAAATAATAATAAAATAATTTAAAAAAATTATTAAATAATTTTAAAAAATTATTTTTTTAAAACTTTTAAAAAGGAAAAATAAATGCATTAAAATAAAAAAGCTGTTAAGTGCAATGAAATTTTTTTTTAAAAATGGCCAACTGTGAAAAAATAAACAAAAAAACAAAAATATAAACTCTCAATATGTAGTTATAATCTCAAGAGAGAATGTCGGCTTTATTCTTTTTTAAAGGCTAAAAAGAAAAAAAGCCGCCGCTAATATTCAAAAATTGGTATTATTTAAATATAAATAAAAGTAAATTTGTATTTTACTTATATTTGTATAATGAGACTTTCTTTTTAAAGTAAACTTATTATAAGATTTTTATTTAATTTCTTGTGAAAAATACTTAAGTAAAACTGTTACATATTTAAATTTATATCAGAAAAAATCGTAATAAAATAGAAGGAAATAAAAAATATATTTATTTAAATAGCGGTATTTTCTTTTATGGAGAAAGTCAACAAATATTTAATACAAAAATATAAATATATTTATTTATTTTATAAATAAATCTCACAATCATTATTTATAAAAATATATTTGTTTCTTTTCTGTAAAAGGGTGAAACAATTTTTTTATTTTTTTATAGCTTTTAAGGATTAAAAATGAACTGATTTTTATGTTTTTTAAACTAAATAAGTTTGGTAATTTAACAAATTTTAATTTTTTGGTAAAAATGGAATAATTCCAATTAATATATAAATAATAATTTAGTAATATTAAATAAATACCCAAATAGAATAATTAAGAATTTTTTATAAAATTTAATAATGTCTACATTTAAATACACTTAAAGAAGTTTGATAGGTAAAATTTTATCAATTATTTTAACAATTTTTTGTATTAGCTATTTTAAGCATCTGCAGACTTTGGAATTTGTGGTTCTGGTTTTGTTCTAAAAAAATAATTTGGTTGAATAATATTGTAAATGAACAAAACTGACTTTATAAAGAAAAATAAGCTCTAGTCCAGTTTATGAGTCCAACAAGTTTTGTTATGTAAATAAAGTCTCATTTACGTGTATATGGGAATGGGTCCCGCTGGTCCATTTTCCAGTTTTTTCAAAGAAGGTGGGTTGAGCCTTGGACAGAGAACGGGCTTCTTAAAAACTGAAAAAGAGAACCGAAAACCGCGACCTGGACCAATACAGATAATCACTTAATGAGACTTTAATTGCTTATCAAAACTTGTTCGAACTCATAAATTTTTTATTGAACTCATAAAAGTCATTTGGCTCACAAACTGGACCAGAGTCGAAAAGGTACTTTTCCGTTATCCCTACGGACTTTTTGCGGACTTTTTTTTTGCGGACAAAATTTGTTTTTTAAAAGAGAAAATATATAAAAAAATCAATCCAATGGCAATATTCCCCAAGCAATCATAATTTCTTCAGAAACGTCTTATTCACCAATCATTTTCCTCCACATAAATTCTGCAAAATAACTATCAAAATGGTGGCGTGCTGTTCCTCTGTTTCCTATTATGCCATTTGACACTGCCCCACATCCTTTCCACTCTGAGTATTACAAGTACATACAGTTTCAGGGTCTACGAAGTTGTACCTAATCATAATTCAGTTGTTGGCAAATCCAAAATTTTCATTATAAATTAAATAAAATACTAAAACTAAAATAGAAAATGATAAAGATTAGTTTTCATATACATATTTATACTCAACATTAGATTGATGATTGAGAGATACGGCACATTGATGGAAAAAGGGAATACACAAAATATTTTGTCCGCAAAAAGTCCGTAGGGATAACGGAAAAGTACCGTCGAAAAATATCAAAAAAAATAATTTTTGAAATGTTTTAAAAAATTTTTAAAAACACTATACCGAATTCCAGTCAGCATTGATTTTATTTCTCCAATTGCCTTTGCAGGATTTAGATGCTAATTGAAAAATTAATTAAATCTTTTATATTTATAACCTTTGGACATGTTTTTGTACAATTAAGAATTGTATGACATTTAAAGGCAGAGAATGGGTCAGAAAGACGAGAAAGCCTTTCCTTAGATTTATCATCTCGAGAATCAATTATCCATCTAAATATTAAACAAAAAACAAATAAAAAATATTATTAATCGACCTATATGATTGAAGAAGAGCTGCAGGCCCCAAATATTTATCTGGATTCCACCAATATGAGGGACAAGAAGTACTACAACAAGCACACAAAATACATTCATAAAGACCATCCTAAATAAAAATTTAAGTATTTTAAATTAATTTAATATCATTCGGAAGAGAATATAATCAATTAAAAAAAGACTATTAAAAATGTATTCCTTGCAATTGCTTCAAAAATTTAAATTAGAAAATTTTTTTTAAAGTTTTACAAGTGTTGCTCTCTCATCAATTGTCTGGTACATTTCCTTCTCACCCAATTTTAATGATTTGTTCTTTTGAAGCCAAGGCTGTACTGAAGCATATTGTTCATAGAAAAGAGTCATATCTGGAACAAGATCTTTAACAACATACCTAAAAAAATAATTTAAGAATTATAACCGAATCATTAGAGGAAATTATTGAAAAGATTTAAACAAAATAATTTGAATATTTGTCATAAAATTTAAATAAACACACACATGTGTGGGAGTGGATAAATCTTTGTAGATTTATTTGTGATTTTATCAATGTGACAGATACATGCCAAAGTATTTTCTCCATTTATGTTCATTGAACAAGAACCACAAATTCCTTAAATTATCAAATTTAAAAAGATATATTAAAAAACCTTCTCGGCATGATCGACGAAATGTTAAAGTTGGATCTATCTCATTTTTAATTTTTATCAAAACATCCAAAACCATAGGACCACACTTATTCAAATCAATATCATAGTTCTAAAAATATTAAAAGATTTTAATTAAAAATAAAAAAAACTTGTAAGTGAGGTTTAATTTCTGGAGTTTCTGGATTATAACGATAAATTTCAAATGTCTTGATATTTTGATTTTGAACAGAAGCCATCGAAACAGCAGTACGCACTCCAAATAATTCAGAATAATGCCGATAAGTAATGAAGAAAATATTGCGCATCATTTTTTTATATTCTAAAAATGTTTTCTGATATATGTTTGAGATGGAAATGTAAGAACAATGCACGACATTTCGTCCCAACGGAAAAAAATCGGTGGCACGACTTTTCGTCAACGGAATTTACGTCAACGGACTTTTCGCCAATAAAAATTTTTTAAAAGTTAAACGGGAATTTAGTTTTTAATGTTACAGTTCAAGGTAAAATGTACCTTTGTGGTTAGTAATAAAGTGGTTATGAAAAAATTGTGCTTATCTTAACGTTGGTGACTCTAGGGAGGTATTGTCCTTCTTTTTAATTAATACTTTTCTATTTTTATAAAAACTAGCGAAATTGGCGCCAACCTTGAGTATCCTTCTTTGCTAACAAAAAAAAAACAAAATAATCTAAACAATAAAGTCATACATAAGTATAAACATTTCCAAAAAATAAACAAGCAAGTTAACGAAATAATCATCCAAATACCAAAAGTACTATAACAAAAACAATCGTCTAACACTTAAAAAACTTTACCAAAGAATAGACTATAAGGAACTTGTGTAGTTTAGGATAACACCCCATTTATTCGCAGAAAATTGGCGGAAACGTATGATATATATCATTCGAAAGAGCTCGTCGAGTTGAATCGAATAACACAAAACTAGCCCGTAGTCATAATTCCAGGCTAAAGATATAGGTCCCTGAAAATCGAAAAACCATAGAGGGGAGTAAGCTCCTCTAAGTGATTACCGAGGCTGCTTTTAAATTATTTCCGCCGAATTCATTTTTCCTGATAAAAACACTCCGAATAGAGCCAAGTGAAGACCAAAAGGCCACGGGCTCAGAAATGAAGAAGTAATAAAACACTTGCAATAGGTCCAAGTTTGTGTGAGCAGCCGCGGTAATCACTCAGAGGTGCTTACTCCCCACTATGCTTTTTTGATTTTTATGGATCTATATCTCAAAAGGGACACTCACGAACTGTAAGTGCGAATTTCGAATTTTTTTTTTGCACTATCGTGTAGAGCAGTGTCGAAAACCTATTGCCAATTTTTGGCTTTTTTGGCTCCGACCCCCAAACTAAAAAGTTATAGCCGTTCAAAGTTTCAGTTTTTGGGAGCGCTAGAGTATCTGGTAAAAAGAAAGAAAAGAAGAGAGCGACTTTCCTCCTTGTCTCTCTTTGCTTTTTCTTTCTCTGTTCTCTCTTTGCTTCCTTATACGCGAAATAGTGAGGTTAATGACGGAGAGACGATAGGCAGTCAGCCATCATTTTTCAATTTAAAAGAAGAGAAGGAAAAAAGGGTAAGCAGCGTGAAATGTTTAAAAATGGTCAAAAGCATAAGAGGTTATAAAAGGGTCTGGCTTGTCCTCTCTCTTCTTTTCCCTCTTTCTTCTCTTTACTCTAGCGCTCCCAAAAACTGAAACTTTGAACGGCTATAACTTTTTAGTTTGGGGGTCGGAGCCAAAAAAGCCAAAAATTGGCAATAGGTTTTCGACCCTGCTCTACACGATAGTGCAAAAAAAATCGAAATTCGCACTTACAGTTCGTGAGTGTCCCTTGTCATCTAATATTTAGTGTTTGACCATGATTGTAGTTCCATTCGATTCAACTCGACGAGCTCTTTCGAATGATATATAGATCATCCGTTTCCGCCAATTTTCTGCGAATAAATGGGGTGTTATCCTAAACTACAAGTTCCGACTATAACATAATTAAAACATTTACAAACAAAACAATACATAGAGAAATTAAAACATGATCAAGCATGTCAAGTTTTAAGTTCAAGCTGTCGACATTGGCTCCGAAAACCGCGCCAAAGAATATACAAAAATAAAAAAGAAATAATAAAGGAAGTCGATCTCCTAATTTCCCTGACCTTACATACCATCATCACAGAACCATCACTTTGTCGTAGCTTGTAGACGTTAACATAGCTCCTAGAACCTTGGCCCATAGTACCACCGCCGTCAGCGTAGCTCGCAAAACCTTATCTCTAGCACCACCGCCGTTAGCGTAGCTCGTAGACAGTTTATGTTGCTCGTAGAAGTTGGAGTAGCTCATAGACCGTTGTCATAGCTTGTAGACGTTGGCGTATGTTGTATCCGTTAACATGCTCCTAGAACCTTGGCCCAGAACCACCGCCGTTAGCGTGGCTCCTAAGACACCAGTTTATTGAACAAACGCCTTAGCTTAGCTCCTAAGACCTAAGTCTCTAGAACCAACGCCGTTAGCGTAGCTCGCCAAACTTTAGTCTCTAAAACCAACGCCGTTAGCGTAGCTCGCCAAACTTTAGTCTCTAGAACCACCGCCGTTAGCGTAGCTCGCAAAACCTTGGCCCAAAGAACAATCGCCGGTAGCGTAGCTTGTAGACCGTTGACGTTGCTCGTAGATGTTGTCGTAGCTCACAGACAGTTGGTGCTGTTCGTAGAACCTTGGCTCATAGAACTAACGCTTAGCGTGGCTCCTAAGACACCAGTTTATTGAACAAACGCCTTAGCTTAGCTCCTAAGACACCAGTTTATTGAACAAACGCCTTAGCTTAGCTCCTAAGACCTAAGTCTCTAGAACCAACGCCGTTAGCGTAGCTCGCCAAACTTTAGTCTCTAGAACCAACGCCGTTAGCGTAGCTCGCCAAACCTTAGTCTCAAGCACCACCGCCGTTAGCGTAGCTCGCAAAACCTTGGCCCATAGAACAATCGTCGTTAGCGTAGCTTGTAGACCGTTGACGTTGCTCGTAGACGTTGGCGTAGCTCACAGACAGTTGGCGCTGTTCTTAGAACCTTGGCTCATAGAACTAACGCCTTAGCGTGGCTCCTAAGACACCAGTTTATTGAACAAACGCCTTAGCTTAGCTCCTAAGACACCAGTTTATTGAACAAACGCCTTAGCTTAGCTCCTAAGACGTAAGTCTCTAGAACCAACGCCGTTAGCGTAGCTCGCCAAACCTTAGTCTCTAGAACCAACGCCGTTAGCGTAGCTCGCCAAACCTTAGTCTCAAGCACCACCGCCGTTAGCGTAGCTCGCAAAACCTTGGCCCATAGAACAATCGTCGTTAGCGTAGCTTGTAGACCGTTGACGTTGCTCGTAGACGTTGGCGTAGCTCACAGACAGTTGGCGCTGTTCTTAGAACCTTGGCCCATTGAACCAACGCCTTAGCGTGGCTCCTAAGACACCAGTTTATTGAACCAACGCCTTAGCTTAGCTCCTAAGACACCAGTTTATTGAACAAACGCCTTAGCTTAGCTCCTAAGACCTAAGTCTCTAGAACCAACGCCGTTAGCGTAGCTCGCCAAACCTTAGTCTCTAGAACCAACGCCGTTAGCGTAGCTCGCCAAACCTTAGTCTCAAGCACCACCGCCGTTAGCGTAGCTCGCAAAACCTTGGCCCATAGAACAATCGTCGTTAGCGTAGCTTGTAGACCGTTGACGTTGCTCGTAGACGTTGGAGTCAAAGACAGTTGGCGCTACTCGTAGAACAGGAGAATGGTAAAATACGCTGTTTATATAGTATCGAACTTTTAAACACTTATATAAAAGCTCCCATTTCTACTTCTCCCAATCAGTTTACTATAAAAACCCCTCATTTTCACTTCCCCCAATCACTTGTCTATAAAAACCGGACAAACAAACAAACACACAAACATTCTCAAATATATAATGAGATATTCAGAAAATTTTTTTATATGTATGGTATATTCACCATACTAATATGTATTTGCATTTTTTATATTCACAGACCTTTGTATTCGCTTAACATAATTTGATAAAGCTCTAATGTTCTTCTGTGAAACATCCAGAAGTCTGAATTATTCCAAAAAGGTGAACCATTTTTTAATATTACCTAATTCTATTTTCATAAAACTTTTCTGGCCAAAATTTTTGTTTATGAAAAATATATTAATTTAATATCCTCAAAAGCAAAACTAGTTTTCTTTCAATTCCCACATCCTATGTTGTTTGGTCCGTGCGCGTGCGCCACCACACTCCTCTTTGGTTAAGAGGCTGAGCTAGCAATGAGAATTTACTATATGAAATTTTTAGTAAATCACTTGCTTATTGTCCACAGCCATTTACCCATAATTCATTTATTCTCTCCTATATTTTATTAACTTTAAAAAAACTTCATTTTTTGCATTATTGATTTTCTTAATTTATATAATAACATAATTCTTTATTTTTATTCAAATTATTAAAATTTTAATAATATTTAATCTCTGATTTTTCAGAAATGACCACACAAGATCCTTCTATTCATATCCACAATAATATGGAACATAACCACTCAAAGGACAATACAGATAAATTTTCGAATATGCTTCATTCTATGGCTATGTATTTTCATTTTGGTTCAAAAGAATCTATTCTTTTTAATTTTTGGAATACTGAGTCTTCTCTAGGTTTGATTTTGTAGATTTTTAGTACTTTTTTCATTTAAAAATTAATTTATTTAGGAATATTTGGTTCTTGTCTAATTATTTTCTTTGCTTGTCTTTGTTTAGAATTAATTCGTTTATTTCGCGTTTATCGGAAAAAGAAACTGTTTAATAGACAAGATGGAAATTTTTCGACAGCTGATTCAAGTATTGGTTTTTCTTCTATGAGGAGGTATTTTTAGTATTACATTCGCATTGAATTAAATCATTTTAATTTATTCTTTTTAGACCAAATTTGGGAAATTTATTTGACATGTGTCTTCATGCAATTCAATTAACTCTTAGTTATATGCTTATGATGATTTTTATGACATTCAATATTTGGCTCTGTTCTTCAGTTGTGATGGGCGAAGTTTTAGCAAGAATGGTCTTGACACTATTTTTCCCTTCAATGGATTTATTTGTAACCTTTTTTGGGTCTTCGATAGAACCATGTTGTGGATAAAATGATATTTTTATTGCATTTTTGCTTTATATACCTTACCAAGGATTGATCAATTTATCATTTACTTTTGTTTTACTCGTCTTTCTTTGTATATTTTTCTAAATTTCCTTTTTTGAGATGCATACTATTTAAAAATAGTAGTAAATACTTTAATGACATTGTATCTATCAAGTTTTAATACGTGCCTTTTGTTTTATATTTAAATCTTCTCATAATACAAAACCAGTCCTTTATAATCAGAAGAATTTTTACTTCCTCTAAAATTGGGAAAATGTAAAAAATTTCAATAAATTACTTGATTTTATTAGTCACTTTTTTATTATGATAAATCGATAATTTAAAAACATTTTAATTAAATTAATTTAGTTTATTTAAATTTTATTTCTTCAAATTAAACATAGGTATTTTTGCTAATCTTTCACAGAAAATTTTTATTAATTTTTAGTTCGTTTTTTTAATATAATTGATAATATTTTATAATATAATGTCGTGTTTAGCTGTTATAATTTTGAAAAACTAATTTTTTTAATATATTATTTTGCTGCTATCTCATAGCTTTGAAATGAACACTCTTGATTTGGTAAAAAATTTTTTAATTTAATTTTAATTTTTAGAATGCTAATTGTTCACGTTCTTTCACTGTTAAATTTTGTAAAATTGATGAAAATAGTGGAGAAATATGTGCTTCGTCCATTTGTACTGCCATGCTTATAAATCAAGGAAAAACACTTGTTTTAAAAGGTTTTATTAATAAATTTAATAACAAATATTTTTGTAATTTTTAGATGGTGTTCTTTTGCAAAAAACTTTAATTTTCTATGAATGGATGCCATTTGGCAAACGGTTTTTAACATTCCAGCCTACTCGAGAAAATCCTTACATTGATGGTACAACAATGGATTTGGAGCCTTTTATTTTACGTTTTGAGTCACAAAAAGGTTATTTTTTATGAACTTAAATATTTTCACTTTTTTCTTTAAAAGATCTCCAAAATTTTTCTTCTTTATTGCCTCTTCTGGAGAAAATTAACGAAGAATTTTCACAAGTTTATTCCTCAAGAAAAAGAAAATGCTTGCCAAATAATGAAAAAAGTTCTGAATTTGATTCTAGAACAGAAGAAGGTTTTAAATTTAATAAATGTTTTATTTTTGTAAAATTTATTTAAGGATCAGCCAATCAATATTTTCAATTTTATGGATCTCTTTTTCAACATCAAAATATGATGCAAGATTATGCACGAACGGCTACATACCAACGAGCAATTCATGAAAATTATTTGGATTTTCGTAACAAAGTATAAATTAATAAAAATTATTTTAATATTTTTAATATTAGATTATTCTTGATGTTGGTGCTGGTAGTGGAATTCTTTCATTTTT
The DNA here is from genome assembly GCA_015183035.1 of Meloidogyne chitwoodi. Taxonomy (NCBI): domain Eukaryota; kingdom Metazoa; phylum Nematoda; class Chromadorea; order Rhabditida; family Meloidogynidae; genus Meloidogyne; species Meloidogyne chitwoodi. The sequence goes on from JACZZP010000010.1 coordinate 1,302,620, forward strand.
TGCTGCACAAGCTGGAGCAAAAAGAATTTATGCAGTTGAGGCTTCTTCTATGGCAGATAATTGCAAAGTAAAATTTTGTTTAATTTTTATATTTTTATTTAAAAAGTCTCTTATATCTGCAAATGGTCTTAGCGATATAATTAAAGTTATAACTGGTAAAATTGAAGAAATTGAATTGCCTGAATCTGTAGATGTTATTATTTCTGAACCTATGGGTTACATGTTAGTGAATGAGAGAATGTTAGAAAGTTATTTATTTGCAAGGAAATTTCTCAAGGAAGGAGGTTTTTATTTTTAAAATTTATTTTTAATTAAAAAAATATATATAGAATATATAATTAAAAAAAATATTCTAAATTTTAGGAAAGATGTTTCCAACTCAAGCAAATCTTCAACTAGCACTATTTAGTGATGAGCAGGTTTATTTAGAGCAAACAGCTCGTTCATCTTTCTGGACTCAAGAATCATTTCATGGTTAGTTTATAATGTTATTCTCTTTTCATTTATATTTTTTAAAAGGTGTTGATCTAAGTTCTCTCAAAAACGCGGCATTGGAGGAAGTTTTTCGTCAACCGATTGTGGTAAATATTTAAATAAAAATAAAAAAATTTAAATAATAAAAAGGATACTTGGCATATTGGAATTTTACTGTCGACAAGCATTTCTTGGAATTTTAATTTTGAAAATGATGATGAAAAAGAACTTGAAAGAATTGAAATTCCTTTTGAATTAAATGCATTAAGGACTGGATATATTCATGGACTGGCAACTTGGTTTGATGTTGGATTTGTTGGGCAAACGTTTGTTTTTTTTAAAAGTTATTTTTTTACTTTTTATAGTAGAACAGTTTGGCTTTCAACAGCACCAACAGAACCATTAACACATTGGTATCAAGTTAGATTATTACTTAGGAATCCTTTATTTGTGAATGCCGGACAATTGGTTAATGGTAGATTGCTAATGTTGGCAAATGAAAAGTAAATTATTTTTTAATAGTTTATTATAAAAGAGTAATTTCTATTATACAAAAATTTATATTACCTATTTAATTTTTTAAATAAAATTTTTTAAAGGCAAAGTTATGATTTGGAATTGGAAATGAAAGTAGGAGACAAAGAGCAATACAACAAACTTGATTTAAAAATGCCACATTTTCGATATAATGGCCAACCTGTATCCCAACCACCACCTGGTTATTCAACAGAAAATTCAGTAGAACAGTTAAATCAACATTTGGCAGTTGCAGTAGCAACGGCACAACAACATCAACAACGGTTCCTAGACATCTCTTTAAACGACATCTCGGTACACGATATTTCAGTACAACAGCAAAAAAACAACATCTCGGTAAACGACAATGTAGGGGTAAATCAACAACAATTTAATAATAGCAATATAAGTGAAAGAAATAATTTTAATTTTTCTCCTACATATTCTACGACAACTTCTTCTGATATGTTAATTAATGGTATTTTAATGACTAAGAACAACAAGTTAATGACAGGAATTAATCAAACAAACAATCCAGATTCGAATGAACAAAAGCAAAAAGTTAATGATGGAAATTATTTGTCAAACAATCCTTCTGGATGAAAATTTTTGTTCATATTTATTTATGTCTTCAACTATTTTGTTCCCAGTTTTTAAATAATATTTTGTTAATTTTTGTTTAAATCAATGTTTATTTTTTATATTTTTAATTGTATACAACTATTTAAATTTTCTTTTTATTCTTCAAGATTTAGAGAACTAAAAGGCATTGATTTTAATTTTTCATTTATTTTATTCTAATTGTTCTTGTGTAGTTTTTTTTTGTTTTTATTTTATAATATTAAATGAAAAATTTTTTAATTTTATATTTTAAATCATCTATTTGCTAAATATAATTTATTAAAAAAATTGTTTAGAATAAAATTTTTGTAATTGACATGCCTGCAAATTATTCAACATCTGATGCAGAAGAGCTGAGCGATGATACAAGTTTTACTAAAAATTTTCTCTACTTTTCTTATGGAAGCAATTTATTAAAAGAAAGAATTCACGTTGGGGTTAGCTTTGAGGGAATTGCAAAAATTTAGTTTAAATTTTTTTATATTTGTAACATTTTTTAAAACTTTCTCTTATAAGGCATGTGGAGCGATTTTTGTTTCAATTGGTACGCTAGACAATTTCGAGTTATCCTTTTTTGATCATTCCCAACGATGGAAAGGAGCAATTGCATCAATTGAACCAAAGGAAAACAGTCGCGTTCTAGGATGTATATGGCAAGTTCCTTATTCTCAATTGGAAGTTTTAGACAGGTAAAAAATGAAATAAAAGCATAGATATAATTTTCAAAATTAGACAGGAAGTTGGTTATCATCGTTTAAAAGGTTGGGCAGATTTAAAGGTACTAATTTAAAAACTTTTAGTTAAAATTGCCTCATATCCTTCATTAGATCAAGTTTACGATTGTCTAACCTATCAATATTCAAGCACAAGTCGAGTATTTGCTACACCATCGCCTCACTACAAAGAAGTAATTGTTGCAGGGGCAATTGAACACAAACTGCCTAAAGAATATATTGAGGGGTTGCGTGCTATTCCAACAAATGGATTTATTGGGAGTGTTAATATAGATTTGATGGCAATAAAACACTTGAATGAAAATAATGATTAATTAAATACTGTCTCATAATATATTCTATTACTATAAATCAGAGATTATTTGTTAGTTTTTTGTTTGGTAAATTGGTAAATCATATATAGTTTGGTTCTAAAGTTTAATCGTTTTTAATATTATTTATAACCTAAATAAATTATAGCATAATAAATATGCGAGAATAAATTATCAATTGGAAAAAATTGTATATATAATACTCCTATATGTCAAAAAGCTCCTAATATTTCTTCAAGTCAATAAACTCACAGATGTGGCCGCTGATTGGCACTTAACTCCATCTGAAGCATTTTCCCAAGCCTTTCACTCACTTAAAAATTATATCAATTAGAGACTATGTAAAAATAAATTGCTAACCTTTACTAAATTCATCAGTTGCACGTTCCTGAGTTTTTAGTGAAGTTTGACTCAATGAGGCGGCAATGTTATGCACCAAACGCTTTCGGTGTTCCTCATCGAGAACCTATGTTCATATAATTTATCGGTACTATTCCGTTATCCCCACACTTTGCGGACAAAGTTTTTGCGGACAAATTTTATTTTATATTTTAAAAGAGAAAATATATTTATAAAAAATAAATCAATCAAAAGGCCAATATTTTCCCTAAGCACGCATAATTTCTTCAAAAACATCTCCATCACCAATCATTTTCCTCCACAAAAATTCTGCAAAATAACTTTCCAAATGATGACTTGCTTTTCTCCCATGTTCTTATTAGCCATTTGGCATTGCCCCACATCCTTTACACTTTTTGAGTATTAGATCCTGTTTCGGGGTCTACGAAGTTGTACCTAAAAGAAGTTTTTAATTGAAAAAGTTTTGTAAAGAAGACCACGATCTTGTAAGAATTCGATGGCATCTTTTTCCGTTGTTGGCAAATCCCAAATTTTCATTATAAATTAAATAGAATGCTAAAATCGAATAGAAAATAATAAAGAATGTACTTTATTCTTAGTTTCCATGTTTATTATACACCAAACAAAATTTAAACTGTTGATTGATTGCCAAAGGCAAATGGAAGAAAAGGAAAATTAATATATTTGTCCACAAAAACTTTGTCCGCAAAGTGTGGGGATAACGGAATAGTACCAATTTCAATATAAGTTAATGACTCACATTATCCCAAAAAGCAGCCGGTTGATCATAATTTGAATCGTCATTTGTGTTGTAGCGATTTACTTCTCCCGTCGAAGACCAAACACTTTCATGAGCAGTTGCCAATTCAATTGGACCATTAAATGAATTAGGATGATATACAGGTGCCCCATCTATTAAGATACATGTTAAATAATAAAAAATATTTTAACAAAATAATTAATTATACTTTGGTTCTCGTCAGAACAATGCATCCCATCGATTTGAGTGTTGTTGACACGCGTTCTGTAGGGGCAATTAATAGGAAGCTTCATAAAATTAGGCCCGAGGCGATGAAACTGAGTATCTGGATAAGAAAACAAACGACCTTAAAATAATGTTTTAAAACAATTTAAATTATAGGAAAAACCTTGAAGCATTTTATCTTGAGAAAATTCGACGCCTGGCACAATCCGCGAAGGTGAAAAAGCCGCTTGTTCAACTTCCGCAAAATAATTTTTTGGATTTTTATTCAGTACAATACGTCCAGCAGGGAGCAAAGGAAATTCCTTATGGGGCCAAACTTTTGTCAAATCAAAAGGATTCCACTTAAAATTTGCGGCCTCTTCGAAGGACATTATTTGAACAAAGAAATCCCATTGAGGAAACTTTCCATTTTCAATACTGTTGTACAGATCACGCAATCCATAATCCTAAAAAACATTATGAAAGAAACAAAAATTTGACGAGTAATTTATATAAATTAGAAATATCCAATTATTAAAATTTGCTGAAATTTAAAATTTTTACAGGGTCTTCAGAAGCCAATTGTTGCGCTCTCTCGACTGGAATATTTTTACTGCCTTGAGATGTCTTTATAAAAGAATGAAATTAATATTTAAAAATCTATTAAACCTTAGCGTGGAATTTGCAGTAAACTGCTTTTCCTTCCTTGTTAACCAATTTGAATGTGTGGGAACCAAAACCTACATACATAGCATTTAATTATATTTTTATAGAGAGATTTAAAAAAATGGTACTTTTGAAGAACGGGGAGCTCTTTCTGCGGACTTTCTATTATATAATTAATATATATTATTTGATTTTTGCCTTAAGGCAATAAAAGGAGTACATAGATTTTATACACACAAATAAGAAAATGATTGACAATTTGTGAGATTAAATGGAAAAAACTGGTCCTTTAAAACGATGTCTCCAAAAAATTCATGAAGTACTCTCAAGTGTTGTTTCCGCAGTTCAGAATTCAGTTTTACGTCTTTTGAGTTTCTGCCAGGGTGGCTCAATATTCTTGGTATAGATTGACTTGTCTTCTTTATGAACAAACTCCTTACTATGATTTACACATTTGTGAACATATCTTCCCATTATTGTTTGAATCATTTTCTAAATAATCGATTAACAAAAATGTTAATGACTAGGTCAAACATTTACACCTTTTTGTTATTGCCTTATGGCAAAAATCAAATAATATATACTAATAAATTATATAATAGAAAGTCCGCAGAAAGAGTCCCCCGTTCTTCAAAAGTACCAAAAAAATTAACAACCATTCATATGACGAAATCCATCAGGTATACCACGGTCAGAGAAAAGAAACATAACCTGATGAAGCGATTCAGGACGAAGTGACCAAAAATCCCACATCTTTAAAATAAAAAATTATTTTTATCTGAAAAATATAATTAACCATTTCTGGATCCTTCAAATGTGTAACAGGATTTCTTTTTTGTGTATGAATAAAATTCGGAAATAGAAACGGATCCCGAATAAAGAATATCTAAAAATAAAATTTAAATTAAATTTTCTTTAATAATTTTACAGGTGTGTTGTTCCCAACCAAATCCCAGTTTCCCTCTTCAGTGTAAAATTTGATTGCAAATCCTCTTGGATCACGAACGGTGTCCGCACTCCCTCTTTCACCACCTTAATATAAAAACTAGATTTAAAAAGATTTAAAAATAGTTTAAACAAATTTTTGGAAAGAAGCAAATTATGATAACTATATTTTGATTTTTCACACAGGAAAATGAAAAAATGCAGATAAAGAAATTTTTAAGGTTAATTTACAAATGAACCGCAACAACAAATAATATAACATAAAAATAATAATTTACCAACAGTAGAGAACCGAATTAACAAAGGTGTTCGTTTTCCAATTTTATCAAAGATGGCAGCTTTACAATATTTACTGATGTCATTAGTTACTTCGAAATATCCATGAGCCCCAGCGCCTTTCGCATGAACAACTCGTTCTGGAATACGTTCACGGTCAAAATGAGCCTTAATTAATTTCTATAAAAGAAAGTAAACAGTAAATAACCATTTCATCCATATAGACAACATCCTGCATCAATAATGGCCCTCTTTGTCCAACAGTCAAAACAGCATTTTTATTGAAAATTGGAGCACCATTAGACATAGTGAGGATATTATTTTCATCTTTCACTCGTTTGCCGTAATCGACAAGTTGATTTGATGCGCTATCCACCGATGGCATTCTACTATTTTTAATAAAAATTTCCAAGGAAACTAAATAAAAAATTATTTGTATTTAAAAAAAATGATTAAAAATAAACATTGGACCATTACTAACAGCACATTTCCAAACAAAAATAAAAATAAATGGACTTCGTCCTCAAACATTTCGTCTTTCGATTTTATGTTAAATATAAAAATAAATAACGAAACACCAAACTTTCTCAAATGCCAAGAAAAAAAATATTTGACTGATTCCATTTTGTTTATGTTTTTTGGCAATCCTTAACAATTGGGGCTCCACCTCAAATATTCGCAGTGGCATAGTAAAAATGTGTTTTTAGGGGTTATCGAGGTCGCTGATTACGAATTTGATCTTATCACAAATCCTTATCATTTTATCACTAATTTTAAAAATCAAAGATTTTATCATGGATACTTTCCAAATTACTCTGCTTATTAATAAAAAAGAATCTGCCATTAAATTTTTACAACAACGTAACATTTTACATTGTACCCCCACTATGCCCAGCATGTAATCAGCAAATGAGCGAAAATCTTGATAAAATCTTTGATTTTTAAAATTAGTGATAAAATGATAAGGATTTGTGATAAGATCAAATTCGTAATCAGCGACCTCGATAACCCCTAAAAACACATTTTTACTATGCCACTGCGAATATTTGAGGTGGAGCCCCAATTGTTAAGGATTGCCTGTTTTTTTAATACGTGAAAATATTTAATTTTTATTATAGAAAAATCTTTAATTTTACTATTGAATGTTATGCCAATGTACCATTATCAATATCGTATTATTGTTGTTGGCGATTCCACAGTTGGAAAAAGTTCTCTTCTCCGTTACTTTACAGAGGGAAAACATGCTGAAAGCAATGAGCCAACCGTTGGGGTGGATTTCAACTTCCGTTTGGTAGAAATCAAGCCAAATTATCGGATAAAGCTTCAACTATGGTAAATAATTATATTTTTTAATACAATTAATCTACTTGTTTAGGGATACCGCTGGACAGGAAAAGTTTCGTTCTATTACTAGGTATAAATAATTTTATTATTAATATTACCTGGTTTATAGGTCTTATTATCGGAATACGGTGGGAATTATTATTGTTTATGACATCACAAAGCGCCATACATTCGATAGCCTGCCCGATTGGATTGCTGAAGCAGAAGCTCATTTAGGAGGTCCAGATCCTTCAAAAACTGTCTTTTTACTTGTTGGACACAAAGCAGATTTGACAGACAAAAGAGAAGTTCTCTTTGAGGAAGGGGAATACTTTGCCAAACACAAGGGAATGAAATTCATTGAGACATCTGCAATTACAGGCGCCAATGTGAATGTGAGTTATAATAGTTAATTTTTATTTCATTACAGGGTAGATGGGAAAATAATTTTAGAGAAGCAGTTTTATTTATATATTTCTCAGGACGCATTTGCGCTTATCGCTCGTGAAATAAATACACGATTCGAGACAGGCGCAATTCGTATAATTGAAGGATGGGATGGAATCAAATGTGGACTAATGCGAAGTCAATCATTTACACTCTCTGATATTCAGGAAGAGCCTAATTCCCAATGTGCTTGCTGAGATAATTTGTAAAATAATCAATGCTCGGAAAAAAGTTAAATCTCTCCAAAATAATTATTCAACATAATCCTTCTCTTTTTTACTTATTTTACACTAGAGATTCTCCATATAAATGGTTTAAAATTAAATTTTAAGAAAGTAACCAAGGATTTTTAAAGTTCGAAACATTATTTATTGGATAATCTCTATAGATGCCTCAGGCCTTTAATCCTCACTCACTTTATCGCTGCCAGTCCTGCTGAGATTGTTTATCCTTAATATTTAGTTAACGTTTTTAAAAGGAATTCAAAACAATTGTGAAAAATTTTCGAATTTTCAATTTAAACCTTTCAATTGTATATTATTTATATTCTGACAATTTCAGCAACTTGGTGGTTAAAAAAGTCGCATTTCTATAAAAATATTTCCCAACTTTATTTATATGAACAATTTAATTATTCTAATCAATTATAGCCTTTGATTCCCATAATATTTATTTCCCTCACAGCATACTCCAACCACATGTAAAATCCTTCCAAAAAAATTTGTTTATAGAACAATTAGCAGAAAAATTTATATAATTTTTTATATATGAATAAAAAAAATTTAATCTACATCCCACAATAACTTTAAAGATTAAACCAATTGACGTGGTTATTTTTATTGCTTTTTATAAATAAAATCTTACAAACTTTCTTTATTAAAATATTTTACATAAGTATAATTAATCACATTTTCACTTTAGAGCATGTTACTCACATCCCAAATCATAATAACTCTATCAAATCCAGCAGAGACTAATTTCTTTTGTTGTTCATCTAATGTCATTTGAACAATCCCTTGTCGCAAATCATTTGTTACAGCCAATGGTGTTAAGCTTAAAAATTTTAAAGCCTTAAATATTTTAACACAGAAAGGATATTTAAATAAAAACTAACTCAAACTGATCAGGATAAGTCTGCATTTTGCCATTACATGTCTTACATATTCTAGCAGGCTTTTCAAATCCCATTGCGGGAAATATAGTTGTATTGTTGCAACAATCTATAAATGATTTATAAATATCTAAAAATAAAATTACTTGAGCAAACAGACTGTCCACAAGTTCTGCAGTGATGACGACGTACTCCCACAATCTTAAAAGGATACATTTTTAGCAAATGTTTAAAATACCTTTCTATCCCACATCACTTTGAAATTCCAAAAAAAAGGTGAATCACAAATCTCGCAGTGATCCGTATCTCGCCAAGCGGGTGCCATAATACGCTTAGCTCGCATATCCCAACAGATAAGACGGCCACTTTCATCCGCGGAAAATAAACGACGAGATTTAGACCCTAACGCTAAAGATGTCAATTTTGAGTTATGGCCACTTAAATTGAAAAATAGATTAAAACGAATAAGTTTCTTAACCTTAGCTCATAACAATTTCCACGTTTACCGCCTATATCCCAAACAATTACGAGAGAATCTGCACTAGCGGAATAAAGCAGTTGATTAGTTGAGTCCCAAGCCAATGCAGTGATTGCTCCTTTAAATTGCAACTTTATTTTTGAAAACCAGAAAAGTCATTACCTGTATGAGCGCTTAGTTTGCTGATTAGATGTGCTTGAGGGTTTTCCTCACTCAAGCGTAAAATATACAAATTACTAGAATAATCACCAACAAAAACAAATGAAGAATCCTCGTCAAATTCGATAGTGGTACATGGAGATTGAGCATAGTAACTGCCTAAATTTGTTTTTTAACAAAAGTTACATTATAAGGAAGATAATTAAAGTTGAAATATAAATTCGCGTATATGTTCGAAGTTAAGTGTCCAAAGTATGGAATTTTCGAAATATAAAAGAAAATATTATTCAATAATTATATGTTTAACCAATTTTGTTTGTAGAAGTAGTCGAATGCCAAACAATCGTCTTATCTCTAGAACAGCTTACAATGAAATTAAGTTTATTACAAAGAGCAATTCCTGTCACTGGACCAGTATGTGAAGGCCATACACGTTTGAATGAAATACTTAAATTTTTGAAAATAAAAATAATTTAATAAAATTCCAAACCTGTTAAAATCATTTTCAATGGAATATTCATGCACAAGACCATTAACCAAGCCCACAAAAATACTTCATGAAAAATATTAAAAGAAAAGTTAAAGAAAATTTTACAGGTTTTTAGCTTCAAAAAAATATAATTTTGTAGGAATGTGGGGAAGATCTTGAATAATTGAAGGCCAATACTGTCCAGAATCACGTTTTAATAACACCCGAAGAGTACGATCTTCATTTGTTGTCAAAATAGCATCGTCTCGAGTACATAAATTAATTCCTGTTATTCGACCTCCAAGTTGGCCTTCCACCTTTTGTAATAATTCTATAAAAAATCCAGAGTTAGTCTTAAATTAAAAAATTAAAATACCCAATCTTGCATTTTCCCCAAGACTGCTTGTAGTTACAGAAGGATGTTGATTTATTACAGCTGCCATTTCATGCAAAAATTGCAATGAATAAACTTAAATTTTTAAATAAATTTTTATTTTTAAGATAATAAATAATTTTGTGCCATAGATCTGAAAATTTAGAACAAACCATGCAAAGAAATGGGCTAATAAAATTAAGGTTAGCATAATGTTTTAGCGCGTTTTTATTTATTTAAAGATAATTTTATTTCCTATCAAAATAAGCTAAAATAGGTTAACAAAAAACATTATTTATAAAAGTATTTTATTATTAATTTTCAGAAGAATAATGGATATTTCAAATGATGGAAAGGTTATTAAAGGAGATTTTTGCATTGATGATGATTATAATCAATTAAATGAATCAACAACTTGCAATGAATCTGTGGAATTTAGAGTAAATATTTTTTTATATATTTTAGTTTCATCAAAAGTAAAAATGATTCTCTTTCAGGGAGACATGGATGTTTCATTCAATTCTGACAATTTTTCTGTTTCTTTTCAAGAAATTTCAATGGTATTACGTGCTAGACCTGACATTAATGTTTTTTATCGAACGCCATGTTCTGGTTCAAATAGATTTACAAAGCGTAATTCCTCTGTTAGAGTGCCAATTGGTTAAAACACAAAATAGTATAAATTATTACAATTTAATATTTTTCAGATTATCTTAGCAAATTACCTGATTTTTTACTTTTGCAAATTTTCAAGCATTTGAACAAGCATGATTTGGTACGTATTATGCGAACATGTCGTAATTTTAATCAACTTGGGTAATTAAATTTTTTAAATTATTAAACTCTTAATTTCTAGAAAGAACTCAATATTTTGGAAATTCATGAATTTAAGTAAAAGACCAATCGATGAATTATCTCTTCATATTTTACTCGATCGACGAATGGAAATTCTACGTTTAGCAGATGCTGAGGTTTTAATTTTTTTATTAATTTTTAATTATTTTTTAGTTAATTGAATCTCCTCAATTTATTTCTGGTTATGATTTTGGTTTTTCAAATGTTTATTTAACAAACCTTACACATTTGGATCTTAGTCATGCGACTTATGAAAATTCTGATATTTTGCTACGCATCTTTGAACGCTGTCGTTATTTAGTAGCACTTAGTTTGGAAGGTTGCTCTCTTTTGAATGATGCAATTTGTCATGAAATTGGAAAAAACACAGAACTTCGTTTTCTTGATTTAGTTTACGTTAATAGTCTTAGTACTACTGGTATTTATAACATTCTCTTCAATTGTAGAAGGTTATTTTTAAAATAAAATTTTAAGAATTTTGTTTTTAGCTTAATGGAGTTGAATTGCGGTTGGGCAGACATTGGAATTGGAGCAGTAAATCTCATTTGCAAAATGGCGCCTCCTTCGCTACTACGTCTTAATTTGTCTGGTCTTCGTTTAAATGAAGAGATGAATGATGAAAGTAAGCCTTGCTATTTTTATTTAAAGTCTTTAAAGTAACAAATTTAAAAAATAAGAGAAAAAGAGAAGATTTCAGGTATATATCTCAATAAAATATATAAAAAAATAATTTATATTCTACAATTTTGATTATAAAAATTTTATACAGATGTTAAACTTCTTTGTTTATCTTGTCCAAATTTGGAGGAAATCGATCTCAGTGATAATGAATTAATAACTGAACAAGCACTCGAAGCAATTTCTCCTGGACTCAAAAATTTGAAACGGTTAACTTTATCTCGTTGTTATGCAATTGAACCAATGAGTTTTGTATCATTGAAAAATTTGGAGGTTTTTTTATTTAAAATAATTTTTATAATAATAATATATATTTTAGATTTTAAATATATTTGGATGTATAACAAATGATGGTGTTGAACTTTTACGAGAACGTTTATATCCAACACTTATCGATCATTCGCCAATCTGTACAATAGCAAAGCCAACTGTCGGACTGTCTGTTGCAAGTATTTGGGGAAAACGAACACGCGATCTTTACTAAATTTATATAAAATCCAATGAATTAAATTTCCAGTTGCCTTTTCACTTTGATCACATTTTTCGTTTGTTGCACATCTTAGACATTTATATTTTTTTAATTAAAAAATAGATGTGAAACAATTTTATTTAAAATACTTTTGCATTTTTGTCAGTTAACTTCCAGTTCTATATTTTAAATTATTTTTTTTTTGTCTAAATATATTCATGGTAATCAATCAACTTTTTAAATCTTTCATTTTAGAATATTTAATATTAATTTACTTAACATTTTTACACACATATAATTGTCTAAATTGAGAAAATAAAAAGATAAAAATTATTTGGTAAATCGACAAAAATTATAATTTTATAGATTAAAAATATGATATACCTATATATATTTTTTATTTTCTAATATTTAAGGGGATAAAGTCCAATTAATAAAAGCGAACCTCTCATCCCCAAAATAAATAAAGCAAAGATGTTAAAAAAATAAAATGTCCCCCATTGACTTAATTAGTTTTTGTCTTTCTCTCTAACTGGTAGAAAATAGTTAAGGGAATGCCAGATGGGAATCCAGCCAGCTGTATTTAATTCACGTCTAACGAAGAAGGGAATTTTGGAGAATAAATATTTATAGCAGAGATAGGCATAAAAAACATATTATAAAAGATATATTTATATGTATACATACTTAAAATAACTATTATATTTATTAATTTTGTATATTACAAAATAATATTTTTTTTTTAATAAAATTATGTTTTTAATATTTAATTAAATGTATTTATTGATTTAAATAATAAAATAATCAGTTAATTTTAACTGTTAAAAACATTTATAATGAACTTTGGATATTTAAACAAATAAAATAAAACAAACACGAGGTTTGTCTCCCTTTTTACCAATTTTTTTTTGTAAAATTTTATCTAATATGTACTATAAATATTTCTAAAAATTCATATCTTTTTTTTTAAGAAAATGATGTTTAAACAAAATATTTTTTTCTTTTGATAAATTAAAGTGATTATTTATATTTAATTTCTGAAGATTTTTTAAAATTATTGTTAAAAATAAATTCCAATTCTTAACATATTTTAGGGATTAGTGTAAAAGAATATTATGCATGTAAAAAATAAATAGAATTAAAATATTTAGGAGAACCTCAACTTTCCATATTTATTTTAGAATAATATTAATGTTAAAAATATTATTTATTATTTTGTTACAATTATATAAAATATTATTATTTAGATTTTAAATTAATTAAATAATTACCTTCTTTTATTATGAATAATAATTATAAAGAAAATGTCCAACAACAAAAAAGTTTCAATATAAATAAAAAAATGAGAAGCCGTAAAGATGGACTTTCGTGAGTAATTGAGATTTTTTTTTTTAATAAATTTATTATTTTTAGTTCTCACTTAACACTTGTAAATTTTATGAAAGGAATGATTGGTTCTGGGATTCTTACTTTACCTATAGTTTTTCGGCAATCTGGTCTTTGGACTGGATTTTTACTTGTTTTTATTTTTGGTTTTCTTAATACATTAACAATGGCATTATTAGTTAGAAGTGCACATTATTTAGCAAAAAGAAGACATTTTAATGAAAACATTGAAAATAACCAAAAAAATGAAAATATTACAGAAAATGGAGAAAAAATTTTAAAAAATAATAAAAAATATTTAAACGATAATGAACCAATGAGTTATGGAGAAGTAATGGAAGCAGCATTTGAAGAAAGTGGTTTTAATTGGAGTCGAAAATTAGCACGACCGGCAAAGTTTGAATTTTTTTAAAGGCAAAATAAAAAATTTTTTTTAATTTTTTAAAGATTTTTTGTTAATGGAACAATTATAATTCTCCAAATGGGAATTGGTTGTATTAAATATGATTTTATTGTTGCACATTTACGTGAGGTATTTTTATATATTTTTAAATATAATTTAAAAAATATTTTCAGTTATTCGGTCAATTTACTAATTTTCATGCATCTGCACTTTCTTGGGCTTTGATTATATTTCCTCCAATGGTTTTATTAAACTTTACGCGTACATTACAAAGAATTGCAATTTTAAATACTTTTGGAAATTTTTTTATGTTTGGTGCTTATGGAATAATATTTTATGTATTTTTATTTTTTTAAATAAATAAATATTTACTTAAGCATTTACTTCAATCTCCACACAAAACATCTCATCTTCCATGGATAGGTTCTCCAACAGGAGTATTAACTGCTTGTGGTTCTATTCTTTATTGTTTTGAAGGACAAGCGATGGTTTTACCTATGGAAAATAAAATGAAAAATCCTTCTGAAATGCTTGGCCCTTTTGCTGTTCTTTCTACAGGAATGGCTTTAACAGCAATTTTTGATGCAGCTGTTGGATTCCTTGGATACTCAAAATTTGGAAATGAAATTCAAGGTTCTGTAACGTTAAATCTGCCATCTACATCTTTGCTTACTTTTGTTAAAATTGTATATATTTATTTTAAAATATTAAAAAAAATTATTATTTTATGTTTTCACTGTTATCTCATTTCTTGATTTTTTACTTCAACAATATGTTACAATTCAAATGTTATGGCCACCAATGAGCAAGTATTTATCTAAATTATTGACTTCTTCTTTAATCTTGCGAGTAGGGGAATATATATTTCGTGCTAGCCTTGTAGCTTTAACTAGTAAATTTTATTTTAATTTTTTTAATTTTATTTTTCAGTGTTAATTTCAATTTTTGTTCCACATCTTGAACATATAATGGTATTTTAAATAATTCTTTAAATTTTTTATTTTAAATTTACCTCAGCCACTTGTCGGATTCAGCGGTGGAGTTTTTCTTGCATTTATATTTCCTCCAATCATTGATACATTTACTTTTCTATCCATGGAGTTTTCTGAATATTTTGAAGAGAATAACAAAAAAAGTTGGTAATGCACAATATGCGTCTAATCGACTTTTATACTTCCAATCAAATTTTTATACGTCCAATGAAAGTTTATGAGTCCAAACGATTTTGATAAGGAATTAGATTTTCATTTAGTGATTACGGGAATCGGTCCCGTCCAAGTTTCAGCCCTATTTTCTTCAAAAAACAGGAAATGGGACCCGCAAACGTGACCGGGACTAATTTTCGTAATAAATAAATAAGACTCTTATTCCTTAACAAAATCGTTTGGACGTATAAAAATTTTTTTGGACGTATAAACTTTGATTGGACGTATAAAAGTTGTTTGGACGTATAATAGATTGGACGCATATGTGCATTAACACCAAAAAGTTTAGCTCCTATCTGTAGACGGTTGGCAATTAATTTTTTCTTTGTGTCAATTGGCTTATTTGGAAGTGTTGCTGGTCTAAAATCTTCATTAGAGGCTATTTTTGAATTGCATAGAAAATGAGTCAGAATAGGTTACTCTATTATAACATAATAATTAAATATAAATAAATTAATTTTTTTTATTCATCTTTTTATTCCGTTGCATATCATTCTTTGTAGGGCCGATCAAATGGACATTTATAAATATTTATATATTTCTTTATCATTTTTCTATACTTTAAATGATTTTTTTCTTGCCAGAACAATCACCGAATAAACCATTAATTTTTAATAAACAAATTTATGTGAATATTTTAATTAATATTTTTCCTTAGCTAGTCTTTCATCCTTTTCTTTCTAAAAATTAAAATTTTCACTTTTGTAAAAAATTAGTATATTCCAACTTGTAAAATTTCTTTTTTTTCTTTTTTAATTTTAAAATTGTTCATTTTAATTTAAATGTCCTTTTGACCTGCCTAATTTTCTTCACTTTTTAAATTAATTGTTTATGTATATAAATTATTATAAAATAATTTGTAAAATAATTTTTGAGCAAATATGTAATGATTAAAAAATAAATTGTCTCTCTATTTATATTAACTAGAATTTAGTTTTTCTTTTTCCCCATCGAGTAAACGCACACACAATTCAGAGAAATCATTTGGAAAACGATAATGCTAAAATTGAAATAATTTTAATTGTCAAAATTAAAGATTCAGTTTATGAGATTTTATTTATCTGAAATCGATTTAACAACTCTCATTACAATTAAAGGTCTTCATAAAATTAATTAAAGTTGGCAAAAGTAAAGTAAAAAGAATTGCAATATTTTGTTTTTATTTCCAAAAATTTGTAGAAAATTAGAATATGAATAAAATTACCAGTGTATTACTAGGCCAACCACGAGGAACATACTCCAACTTTGTTCCATTCATTATAATAACCCGGAAACGACGATTTTCACCACGATTATAAAGAACCTAAAGAAAAAATGTTTAATTTTTTAAATTAAAAAACCTCTTGAAAAGTCATTTGATGAAGTGAACGTTTTAATTGTATTCTTTGATCCAATTCTTGTGTATGTTCTTTGTCAGAACAGATTGTTTCTGCATAATCATCTGAAAGTGATAAAAGTATTTGGGACGCACGTTCAAAATGTCTCTGAAGAGAACCAAATAAATCTTCACCAGAAAAACAGTTATCTACATCCAAAACCTTAAAAAATATTCAAAATTATTTATAAACAAGAAAAATTACTTTTAGACCCTTCTCTGTAACACATCTTTCCAAATTTTTAATAAACATTTTATGTAAACACCGCAATTCTCTATTGTTTTTATTTTCATGATGTAGAATAAGTATAAATTGTCCTTTTGGAGTAGAAGAGTTTTGTTGAAGTGAATCTGAAGAAAAGGAAAGAAGTGCAGAATCAACAGTTCTCATATGTATAGGGACAATTATTTGATCTCGTTGTTGATTATTATTTTTATTTAATAATTTTCTAAATAATAAAATTTAGATTTTAATATTAAAATTTAATAAAATTTTATTTTAAATAAAACCTTTCTTTTGATAATAATCCAATAAATGGCTGTAATGCGAGTAACACATCAACACGGCCAGATTGTCCAATAAGCTCTAATAATTTAAGAAGGTGCTCATTAACAAATTTTTGAAGTAAAACACAAACTGGATCTTTAAAGAATAAAAAAATAATGAACTTAATTTCCACAGAAAATTATGAATACATAATTAAAAATTAATAAACAAAAATTTTTAGATTTAATGTAATTTAAATATTTTCAAATAATACTTTCGCTTTTTCGCATCACAACAATTTCATCAATACTTAATCCCATACAAGCAGCTAAAAATTCCCAATTTCGCATAGAACCACAGGAAGAGGAGCTGAGTCTAAGTGCTAAAATGTTTGATACTTCCTGTGAAATATCTCTGATTATAATAGAGGAAAGAGAAGAATGTTGTTTTTGCCATTTTGAAATTAATTCTATAGGTGATATTGGCATTGAAATGGAAAGAAAATTTGAAAATTCATCTGCCTGGATAGAAATTGGAAATATTTTAATAAAAAGAAACCTCTATGTCATCAGAAGATATTTTAAGCCCTTTACATTTATTGTTAATCTCAGACCCTGGCAAGTCTAGAGCGATCGTTACAGTCAAACTGTCCTCTCCATTCTCAAAGCAGCTTTGGACATCGTAAGACATGAGAACGATCCGAAAAAGTTTTTAGAAAATTTATTATATTAAAAGATAGGCTTATAGAGAAATAAAGGGCACAGCCCGAAAAGGCGCGGGCCGAAAGGTCGCGACCGAAAAGTCGCGACCGAAAGGGCGCAGGCCGAAAAGGCGTAATATAAGCTTTTTTTAATTTTTTTCCATTCCATTATAGATCGATTTAAAAAAAATCCCGCATGCGGGATCCCGCAAATGCGATTTTGCCGGTCTCTAATATAAATCCTTGTTTAGTTTTAAAAATGATGACTAACATACTTTGAGTTTTTAAAATTTTTTAACAACAACAAAGTGTTTAGTTTCAACAAAGTGACTGACAACCACCTTATTGAATAAATGTTTTTATTTAAATATATATTATTATGTTTTTGTTGGTAGAATTAAGTTTACATACGTATAGGCGGTCGCGCCTTTTCGGCCGGCGACCTTTCGGCCCGCGCCTTTTCGGGCGTGTCCCAGAAATAAAAACTAGAGATAGGAATAATTATGCCTTTTGTTCTCTCTTCTTAACAAACTCTCCCTTCTTTTCAAAACCGGGAATGACCGATTGAGTCGGAGAACGTCAGAGATGGATAAAAAAAGTGTGTGAAGATAGAGAGCATTTTCCAAAAGTCAGAATCACTCTAGCTCTAATAGAATAAAATTCTAATTAGCACACTTGTAGAGAAAAAAATAACTTTTTGTCTGATTAACGTTTAGCCAAAATTTAATTTTTTAATTTAAAATAAGAACAAATGAAGATTCTTGTTTTGTACCTTTTATTATTATTTTTCTTTTTTTTTTAATTGATAGTACATAAAAGCATTTAATAATTTATTTATGCTTCACTAACAAAAATTTAACGGTAATAATAATAAGGTGAAACTTACAAGGAAAACAAAAATAAAAAAATAAAAAGAATTGTATATTTATAAAAACACAATAAAATTTTTAAAAAGTGTTAATTAATTATAATATAAAAATAGTATATAAATAAATAAATATTAACATTGAAGACAATAATAATTATTTTATTCATTATAATTATTTTTTAAATTAATTATTATTTTTTAATATTTACAAACACAGATTATATTAATATAAATAAATAATTATTAAGTAAAATTAAAAAATGTTTTCATTTTTTTATTTTTTATTTTTAATTAATTTTTTGTTTCCCATATTATTATTTGCAAAGGAAAATTCATCAGAAGAATCGTTTAAATTAATTAATCGTTGTTGGAGTAATTCTAATGGACAAAATGAGCGTTGGTTTAATGAGGGAGAAATTATAGATAGAGGTAATAATTTAATATTTCTTTTTTTCTT
This sequence comes from Meloidogyne chitwoodi, assembly GCA_015183035.1. Lineage (NCBI taxonomy): Eukaryota > Metazoa > Nematoda > Chromadorea > Rhabditida > Meloidogynidae > Meloidogyne > Meloidogyne chitwoodi. Next base: position 1,321,730 of record JACZZP010000010.1, read on the forward strand.
TTAAATTAATAAAAACATTTAAAAAATAAATAAATATTTTAAGGAAAATATTGGTATTTATGTTCTGCTGGTAAACTTATTCCTGCTGGATGTATTGATGATAAAGAGTAAAATTTAAAAAAAAAAGTTATTGTTAAAAAAAAACTTTTCTTTTATAGAAAAAGAATTCCATTAAATAGAACATTTATAAATGGAAATTTTTTAGTTAAATGTATTCGTTGGTTTAATTTAATAAAATTAAAGACAGTTGGATGTTTAATAGATGAAAAAAGAACTTTTTTATTAGGAGAAAGTTGGTTAGATGATAATGTTAGTTTTTTTAATTATTTAAAATAAAATAAATAATAAAAATAATATATTTTTTTAAAGTTTTGGTGGGAATGTGCTTGGGAAGGTATTTATTTAAAAAAAAGACAAATTGCTTGTTTTGGATTTAAAAATAAACGTTTGGGAATTGGAGAACAAGAAATTAATAATTCAACAGTTTATGAATGTCAACAAAATGAATATGGAAATTTAAATTTTGAAGCAATTGAATGTATTTCAAATGATGGACAAAAACATAAAATTGGAAAACAATGGACGGTTTGTTGTTTATTTTTTTTTAATTTTTTATAATTAATTATATAAAATATTTATTTATTATAAATACTTTTCCCGAAAATAAAAAAATTTAAAATAATTTATTTTAAATAGGAAGGAGATTTTCTTTTTTATTGTAAAAAAAGAATAGATAATTTAAATTGTGAAAGAACATGTATTGGGTAAATATTTATTTATTTATTAAATTAATAAAATAAATAAATAAATATTAGTTGTGTATATAAAGGCCAAAATTTATTTGATGGTGATCGTTTTCAATTAAATGAAACTGTATTTAAATGTGAAATACGTCCAAAAAGACATTTAATTAAACCAGTTGCTTGTATTTCTGAAGGAAGAATTGAAAGAATTATTGACTGTAAATGGTTTCTTTAAACAAAACAATTAAAAAAAAAAATAATAAATTATAATAAAGGGAAGATAATAATAAACAAATATTATCCTCTTCATTAAATAATTATAGAATACAACGTCAATGTATTTTAAGGGAAGGACGTGCTGTTTTAAATAATTTAGGTTGTGTATTTGTAAAAGATGGAATAAAACGGTAATTTTAAAATAAATAAATATTAAATTAATTATTATTTAAAAAAAAAAGTTTAATTATTCAACCGGAAACATATATAATTTGGAAAGAAACAATTGAAAAAGAAAATATTAAAAATAAAATAGCAATTGCTTGTATTAAAACAAATGATGATGACCTAGTTTTACATAAATTTAGTATTGAAGAAATTGAAAAAAATGCTAAAAAATTAAAATTTGATTATAAAAATTTTAATTAAAAATAAATAAATATATTTTTATTTTTTTAATAATTAAATGTTTTTTCTTTTCTAGTATTATTTTATATTTATTTGACCTTGTTTTTTTTATATTTTTAATATTATTCTTTTATTTAATAAAAAATAATTTAATAATATATTTATTTACACATTTCTTCTTTTTAATTAATTAAATCAAGTTTTTATAACGGAGAAGTCATTCCTGTTTTTTTTGATTCAAAACTTTTTCTTTTTTTTTTGATTATTTTTTATCCAAATATTAAACACAAATATTTTATTTTTATTAAATAAAAAGTTATTTATTTATTTCCTTCTTAAATATTTAAAAAATATAAGAATATTTTAATTAAAAAATATTTTCTTCTATTTAAAATTAAAAACTTAATATTTTTTATTCCCATTAATAATACTTATATATAAATATATTTTAAGTAAATAAATATATTTTTATATAAATAAATAAATACACTGCTGACCCAAATCCACACTGTTCTACACGCGCAAAGTTGATCGATTTAAAAAATATTCGCATATATTTACTTTAAATAAAAAATAATTAAAATAAAATCCAGTAAAACTGCTTTAATATTTATAAATTAAATTAATCCCTAAAATTATATTTAAATATTTAATAATATTTTTAAGAAATATATTTTTTAATTATTTTATTTGTTTTTATTTAAATAAAAAATTATTGGACTCATTTAAAATTAAATATATTTTTTAATTAATTTTATTTTATTTTTTTTTAAATTATTTTATATAAAAACAAGTATAAATTAATATATTTATGGATTTTGCACAAAAAAAAAGAAAAATTACTAAAAATATTATTAGCATTATTAGTAAAAGAATAATATATTTTAAGAGAAAACGGGAAATAATAATAATTATTTTAAAAACTTGTTTTTAAAAAATAATAAATATATTTTTAAATAATTATTTATTTTCATATTAAAATTAAAATTATGCTAATTTTTTAAATAAAATATTTTTATTATTTTTTAGATTTCTTTTTATTATTATTTGTCTTTCAAAATGTTCAAATTAAAAATTAAAATAATATTTAAATATTTTTTATTTATTTTTTATTTAATTATTTTTGTTAATTCCACAAATCTTACTCACTTCAGTGAAAATCAAATTTGGGGATTTCTTCGTTCAATACCTCGACATAAACTTTTAACCCAATGTGCAACAAGTTTAGATAAAATTGAACGTTTTTTAACAGATTTAAGAACTTTGGAAGAACAAAGATTCTTTTTTTCTGAATCTTTTAGTATTGGAGTATGTTTTTTTATTATTTTAATTATTTAATATTTAAAAAAGGATAATCAACAATTTATTAGTAGAGATCAGGATAGATGGCTTTATAATGCTTTTATGGTTCTTTTTTATTTTAATTATTAAAAAATAAATATTTATTTTATTTTTAAAGTGTATAAAAGCAGCCGGTGAAAGTAGTTATAGTGCTTCTGAATATCCTCTACATTATTGTAAATTAATTAATTATAATTTTATTTAAATAATTATTTAAAGGTTATGGAAATGATATACCTTTTGATAAAAAATTACATAAAACAGCTTATGGAATGTGCATTCCAAGTACTTGTAGTGATGAAAATGACCGAATGGAAGTATTTAAATATTTTTAAAAAATTATTTTATTATAAAAAAATAGTTACTCGTGGAATGGCAAAAAATAGCTAATCCTTATAAAAATAATAATTCTTCTTCTTCTTCTAATTTGGAATTTGGTGATTGTACAAAATCTAGACATGAAAAGCAATGGTGGGAGCAATTAATACCTTTGGTAAATTTATTTATTTAATTAATTTTTTAATTTTTATTATTAAGCTTCATTTTGGTTCTGATTTAATATTTTTAGCAGTTGTTGGTATTGCTACAGCAATTCATTGTCTTAGAGGAGAAAATCCTCAAAGAAAATATTTGGAAGAAAATGGAATAAATATTAATAAAAATGAAAAACAAAATGTTATTTATATAAAATTAAATTAAAATTAATTTTATTTTAAAGATTATATTAGAATTAATTTTATGTTTTTCCGCAAAAAAAAATTTTCGAAAACTTGTTCAAATGCCAAAAGAAAAAATAAGTACAATTACTTGCTTTTTTGGTTTACGTTTTGGGGCAATGTGTTGGACACTTATTGGACATTCTTTTATTTTTGTACAAGCATTTTTAATTAATGTTGATGATTTAAAAGATGAATTAGTATTTTTTATTTTTAAATTAAAAAAAAATATTTTGTTAAGGTTGATCATTTTTGGAATCAATGGATAACTAATTTTACACTTTCTGTGGTAATTAAATATATTTTTTAATTTAATTATTTTTAAGGATGTATTTTTTGTACTTTCTGGAACTTTAACTGCTTATAGTTGGTTTAGACGTTGGCAAGGAGAAGGTTAAAAAATAAAAATAAATTTTAATTATTTATTTAGAAATAAAACCAAATTGGACTTCTTGGGGTTATTGGCTTCGTTTTTATCGTCATAGAGTTTTTAGACTTTGGCCTGCTTATATATTTACATTAATTGCTGTAACTGTTCGTGTTAGTGTTAGTTTTTTAAATTTATTTTAAAATATTATTTTATTAAAAATAATAAAGATAACTCATTATCATCCAATGTGGCCTCCAACAGATCCAGCAGTTCAATGTCCAAAACATTGGATAGAAAATGTTCTTTTTATTAATTCTTTAACTGATAATCGTTGTATGCCTTGGACTTGGTTAAAATTATTTATTTTTTATTTAAAAAATAAATATTATTTTTTTAGGTATATTGGAACAGAATTTCTTTTTTATTTAATTTCTCCAATATTTTTACTTTCAATTTTACAAAGTCCAAAAATTGGAATTTTACTTTGTATTTCAATTTGTTGTTTATCTTCATTACTTAATGTTATTACAATGCTTAAATATAATTTTCCACCAACACAATTGCTTTGGAAACAACCAAATATTTTCTCTCCAGATTTTATTTTGGTTCAATTTTTAATTTAAATATATATTTTACCTTTTATTATTTTAAAGCATCATTTGATTATTTATATTAAACCTTGGTATAGAATTGGGCCTTATATTGTTGGAATTGTATTAGGTTATATTTTGGTTAGTTTTTTTATTTTTATTTTATAAATGTTATAATTTCTTTTTAAATAAGGCCCAACATTCTCTTTCATTACATAAAAGATCTTCTAATATTTCAACACTTTGTTCTTCTCATTCACGTAGTTTTGTATGTATAGGTTGGTTATTGGCAATATTTGGAGGTTTTTGGTCTGTTTTTGGACTTTATCCAGCACTTCAAGGATGGAATTGGTTTTTAATTTTTTTTTGAAAAAAGGAAAAAATTATTTAATTTTAGGTTCTTTTATCATTTATTTTATGGAGCAGTTTCTCGAACAATTTTTGCTATAGCTCTAGGATGGGTTATTTATGCTTGTCATACAGGAATTGGAGGACCTTTAAATTATGTATAAAATTAATATTTCTTTTTTTTTAAAAAGTACTAAAAATTATTTAATTTTTTAAAGATGCTCAGTTTAGGATTATTAATGCCTCTTTCTAATCTCTCTTACAGTGCTTATTTATTTCATATGATTCCTGTAGTTTTTACTTATGTTGTTTCTCCATTTCCTATGCATTTTGATTCAAAAGCACAAATACTTGGACATTGTTTTATACAATTAATTATCGCATATGCTTATGGTTTTTACTCAATTTATTGTTTTAATTTCTTTTTTTTTATTATCAGGTGTCCTTTGTAGTTTATTAGCTGAACTTCCGGCATTAAATATTGAGCGGATACTTTTGGGCAATTCTTTATCTCTAATTAAAACAAATAAAACAACAAACTTACACAAATCAACAAAAAACAGAAATAACACAATAAATAACCTTAACGGTAATACAATAGATATAGAAGAAAAACGTTCAATTTCAACAACAACAACTGGTGCTGCTTCATCACCAATTGTAGCAGCTATTGTTAATACTGAAGAGGGTACAGCAACAATAAAAATACCAAAAGAAAGTATTTCAACAAATTTGGCACAAGAGAAAGAAAACTAAAAAACAATAAAAGTAAAAAAGAGAGGAAAAAATACTAGAATATGTGGAGAAAAAAATAATATGTATGGCAATAAAGACTATACATAAATATGTAAACAATAAACATGAGGCGAGAAATATATTAAAACGAGAATAAGGGCATAAACCAGAATTGACTGGAATTTTTTAAAATGTCTCTTACCATAAACTACCACGCGCGTGCTCATTCATCTTTATATTTCTTACTCTTTCCTTTTTTCGAGAAAAATAAAAAATTCTTGATAGTCAATGTTCATTCCTTTCGCTATAATCCTCTTCACTGTTCGTTCATCGTTTTGATTTAAATCTTTTTAATTAGTTTATAATAGTTTGATCTCGTCTTAAATAATTAATTATCTTAAATTTGTTATTTAATTTTGGATAAATGCTTGTATGTATATATTGAAGAAAAATAATCGAAATTTTAAGTTTTTACATTTAAAATTTAATAAATTTATAAAAGCTAATAACATTTCGATTTAAATAATAAGAGTAGAGCTTTGTTTTTTGCCAATTATTTACATAGGTCAAGATATACAATATAATTGAGAAAAGATTTATTGATTTAAAATAAGTGTTTAAAAAAATTAGTAATTTACTTATTGGCATTTTATTCTTAGATATCAGACTTTAATGACCTCTTTTTCAAAAATTCGAACTAGGACTCTAAGACGCAAGCCACTAAATCGCAATTTTATTTTTAAAAGCTAATTTCATTTTCATCAATACTAAATCATTAAATATTATATTTAAAAAATAACATTTACAATACTATTGTAAAATAATTAAGAAAAATATTAATGATTAATAAGTTAAAAAAATATTCTAAAAAACTTTAGTGGCTAGCGCCTTAGTGGGTGGGTATATACCCATTCTCATAACAGCACTGTTTCTTTCCTTTCATACTTGGTCACCTGTTTACACAGCCTTTCTCTCTCTTCTCTACACATTATTGACTCTTTTACTCCTTAAATTTTTAATATATTTTTATCAAGTAAACATTTTTTAATTTGTGATCGCATGTGATTTTTTGAGATTAGTTAATTACTCTTTCTGTTTTATAAGAATTTTTATTTAATTGTGCATAAATTTTTTAGATTTAATTTTTAATAGAAAATGGATAAACAACATAGTAGTTATTGTCCACCTAGTACAACATTTGGAAATGTTGGTGAAAGTGACTTTTCAGAAGTGAATAATTACAGAAATTTAGATCAACAATCATTTCAATCTGGTTTCTTTTAATTTTTTCATGTTTTTGATCATTCTTTTTAGCATTTTAGTTTAATGATAAATAAAGGTTAAGAATTTTAGCCTTCAACAATTTCAAATTGTTAACCAGGCATTAGATAGGAAGTTGGAATTTTAATTGTTTTTAAGGGAATAAATTAATAATCGATCTTATCAATTTTTTCGGCTATTCTGCATTTAAAGTTAGCTAAAATTAATTTTATTCAGGAAACTATGATAATTCGCAAAATTCCATTGAAATAAACGCTGAGACTTCGTCTAATGCTATTTCTCGGCAAAACGGTCATTATCAAGGAGTGCTACCTCCATCTCTATCATTCAAGGATTCTTCACCATTAGTAATAATAATATTTAAATCTTTTCCGAATAATATATTGTGAAATTAGGATTGGTATATAAAGAGTAAAAATTTAAGGAGGGATCATCTTTGAATTTTTTCTTTTAAGTGTAAGTTAAAAAATTTTTACCCCTACATAGCTATTATTTTTGTGACTTTAAAAAATTTGAATTTATAAGATTATTTTTAATTTTTTTCATTCGGTTTAATATTTTTAAAAATTGCAGAGACCAGGCTTTAATTCGTATGTTACTGCGACAACAGGTTTTTCAGCTAATGTTTCACCGCAAAAATTCAATCCTTTTGGTTACAAAAATGTTGGTTTAAAATTTTTATAAATAATTTTTCTACTTATTTTTGCTAAAATTTAACAGCCAAATCTTTGAATAATTATATTATTCTTAAATTAATACCTATATTCAAATTTTTATCTTAATTATCTTTTAAACTATCTAATTTCCCAGAAATTGATTTAAAGCTATTTCAACAAAATTATTAAAAAGACGTTTCTTGTCTTTTTCTTTTTTAATTTAATATTATTCTGTCTAACAGAGTCGCATGACTCTAGCTTTTATTATACAAATATTGAGAGTTCGAACAAAATGATTGCTTGCCCATTTTTTATTCTTTTCATTTATCTATTGAATTTTTTATAAATTTGAATAATTGATTTATTCAAATTTTAAATTATTTTACGAGAATTTTAAATTTGTTAAATTTAAGTTTTGCTATGTTTAATAAGACAAATGGAATTATAAATTCATACACTTTAAAACTAAAGGAAATTTAGATTCTCAGAAAATTTCTAATTCATTAGAGACCTTTAAAAAAATAAACTAATTATTAAGCGTTCATCTGCTTATAACATTCAACAACAAAACAACCAAAATTTTATTCTTGGGTGCAACAGGCAACCAACATCTAATTTTATAGTGAACGATCAACAATCGGCGTCAGCTCTCACTCACCAGTCCACACCATTTATTGGGGGAAGCGGAGTATTTTCTACTACTCCACTTCCAACACCAAACACCAACTCTACCGGAACTGTTGTCACTTCGGGAGGTCGTCCATCATCTCAACTCCCTTCCACACATCCATCTAATACACAACAACCGCATTCTTTTTTATCGATGGCTGAAGGCCCACCACAAATGCGTACTCAATTACCACAACAACAGCCCTCACCTTTTCCCCAAATCGGAAATAATTCTGGAGTTAACTCATTTATATATCAGCCGAAACAATATGGTTCAGCTGTTGGTGTATGTTTATTGGAATAAATTTTTTTTATTTAACAAATATACTAAAATCCAAAAAATTAATTAATTAGGAATTTCCTTTATTAAAATTTTATTTGTTTATGCATTTAAAATTTATGTTAGGGCACAAACACCTTCGACATGTCTCCACTTCTCTATGACACAGGTATTGATGGTAATAGTAGGAAAATTGGTCCAGCAATGAATGGAACAATGAATGAGGAGTTTAATAGCGATTTTGTATCTGCTGAATCGCAAGAAATATCAAATCGTTATGTTCTTTCTAACGAGTTGCTTGAGCGTATTGAGGGATCGTCTAAAAAACAGGTTAACAAAAACATTTTTAATTTAAGTTTGTTTATTATTATTTTTATATTACTATGATTGACCTATGTATTTATTAGGCTCTTTTTGAATTTCAAATTGGCCTTGAATTTATTGCCGCCGGAACAAATTTCAACACTTGGGCAAGCGTTATAAAGGACCGAATGGTTGGACGGGATCCACTGCCTGAGCCGGATTTACGCATTGCATCAGAAATTCTTATAGAAATGGTAACGAACTTTTTTATTTAAAAATTAATTTCAAATATTTAAAAAGGCTGTTGTGTTAGATGAAAGCCAGTACAACTATTCGTGTCTTTGCCAATTTCTTGACAAGCATGTTGAAAATTTCAGTCAAAATATTTTGCTAGCACAATTGACTTTGTTTATTAACGACACCCAATCTTCACTTTCTTTACAACATTATTGCAATTTGGTAACCTTTTTGGCTGAGCTTTACGATAAAATTGAGGTAAACTAGGAATTTTTATCAATTTTTTTCATTTACATCGTAACAAATTATATTTTTTATTTTAGTTTAAAGGTGTAAAATCATCACAATTGGCAGCCCATCTTTTAGACCAACTTCATGGATTATTGCAATTACCATCTGATAATCAAGGCATTGGAGTAATCGTAAAAGTACTTAAGGTTGGCTTAGATGTTTTTGTATCCTTTTTATATAAATTTTAGTTGACTGGCCGCTTTCTGGAGAATGATCGTGGATTTGAGGCAATGAATGCTCTTATGACAGAGTTAAGTGAATGTGCATCATCTTGTAATGTGTCCGTTTGATTTTCTATGATTAATTTTTGTTTAATTTAAACATTATAGTCTTACAAAAGATAAGGTCAGAAATCTTCTTGAGTTGCGCAGCAAACACTGGGGAATTATTGCAGAGGTTTTTTTTATTTTTTAAACTTTTAAATGTTTCAGACTACTCGATCTGATGATATTGGCGTTAATAACACTTATCCAAGTGTTGGACTTATGGGTCCTGACGGAGAGCAGTTAATCTCCGATGAAGATTATGCCTTTTTGGACGAAAATTTCGATACTCTGGGAAATTCTCCTTCTGGATCGCGTTAGTTTTTAATTCCCATTCGTTTAATAAAATAAATTTTTCTTTTAAGTGTATAATAATCCAATTGAGGAGGACAATGTTGAAGATGACTATGAAAAATTTCTTCAAGCCACCGCGGTACGCGCAGCGGAGAAGGCACTTGTATCCTTTGACGATGATGATGAAAGCATTGTCTCTTCGGTAAAAAATTAAACTTTATAAAAATTACTTAAATTTTTAGCCACCTTTTACGTCAAAGACTGGAACAGAAAGAATGTCTTAGTGGATGAGAAAATGAAAGTAAAGACGATGCGAGACCAGCATAATTCAAACTTGACTTTATTTTTGGGCATTTAATTGTGACATATGGTTTTTTGCATTAAATGGTTTTATTATAGCAAAAAAATCATCCCAAATATGAAGTCCAAATCTTTTTTTTTGCATCAACTCGGTTATATGCATAAATTAAAGATTCTCTTTTCTTGAAAAAATTAGTACAATGTTATGTCTAAACAAATTAAAAAGTTTTGACAGTTTTTAATTTTAGAAATCATACGCTGAGTTGTGCATGCATTCTCTCTAGTTTTAGTATTTAGCTTTTTTATGTGGATATTAATTTTATACTAAAGCCTCTTTTTCCATTTAATCAGACAAGTCTGCATCATTATAATATATTTCCAAGATAACAAACATGGATTTAATTATGTATTTGTTTTCATATGCACAGCTTTTCCTATTTTTCGTTCCATTTTTTCTTATTGATTAAATATGAAAAGATTTCCTTTTTTCATTTCGCGTATTTACATATATATAACAAATATTTATTAAAAAAGAAAATTACATAAATAGATGAGATACATATTTAAATAACTTTTTTTCTAGAAGTTGGACCTACATTAAAATTTTTTTTAATTTTAGATGAGCATAATTTAAATTTAGTCAATTTAATTAATCATCAATATCTATTATGTGTTACAACGGTCCTTCTGCCGCTGATCTCTCGGACGGGTTGGTTGATGCTTTGATATTTTTTATTGTTTTTTAGTTTGTTTATTAACTTCAATGAGCGGTTGGATCATCTTTCTGCCGAACTGAAGGATGTAGGTGTACGTCTTCGAAGACATTTGCAGGTTTTTATATTTTGTTTGTGGTACCTTCCTCTATTTAAGTTCTTTTTCATGAATCCTTTGGAAAAATATAGAATTCGAGGACGATTTCCATTCAAATTGGTACTTCAAATACTCAAAGCAATATTTGTAACAACACAGGTATTATATTTATATAATATTTAATTTTTCTTTCCAGTTGGTGCTCTTCGCAGAGCTTAGAATTTCTCACGTGGATTTCTTAGATGAAACATTGACAGTGATGCGACATAAGTTTTTAAAAGATTGGGGTCCAGAACGCGATACAATCGCCTATCCACCTGCTGCAGGCAAATATTCGGTGTTTACAAGTGACCAAATTGTTGAGCATTTTGCGCATATTATTAAGGCTGTAAGTTTCTAAACTGTCTTTTTTTATTATTATTTTTTAAGTATTATTCAATTCAAAATGACTCCTTTGCGGCATTTAGCTATGACACTATAAAACCACAAAATGAACATTGGCCTTCGACCCATAATGATGATGGAATTGATACAAATTCAACGACAAATCTTCAAAAACTGATAGTTTTTTCTAGTATCCCACCAATGCAATTATGTATTCAAAGAATTGCAGATGTTTTAATTGAAAACTCTACCTATATTTTTGATATTTCGGAAGTAAATGGTAATTTTTTTATTTTAATTATGATTGTTACAATTTTATTTTACCTACTTTAATGGCCTTTCAATTGTTTTATCTTTTATTCCTACTTGTAATTTTCAGAATGTTTTACACTCAATTTTACACATAATGAAGTTAAAGAAATTAAAACTAATTCTTATGCTGTTCGTGCTTCGTTGGCAAAACGGAATATAACATTTACTGGAGAAGACGCTCTCATTATTTCACAAGCGATTGTAAAGTTCAATTTGCGTACCATACATTTTAGTCCTTTACAAAATGATCAAAAGCCTGAATGCTACAAAATCGATGTAATTAGAATATATAAATCTCGTTAAAAGATTTTTTATAATAATTTTAAATAATTTTAGATTAAAATAATATTCGACAATTCTAGACATACCGGCCAAATAAAGATTAAATTAAATGCAAATATCAGGTTTCTAAAAATATTTATTAAAAATAAATATAACTTAGTTATGTAAACTTATGCAATGGACGTGTATTGCATGTTAATTCAATTGGATTTGATACAGCTTTTATTGCAATAATTGATTTATTGGTATTAATAATGTGTGTAGCTTCTGTTGTTCTTTGTCTTAGAGCACTGGTTAGGGCACATTTATTGAAAAATGTGAGAAATTAAATTTTTTAAATATTTTTTAAACAATTTTTAGACAACTAATGAATTTTTTGAGAAGGCATTCAAACGGCGTTTACCAATTTCGGATCAATGGGAATTTTTTAATTTGTGGTATGGAATGATTGTTGTGGTTTGTATTGTTTTTATTAAATTTTCTCATTGAAAATATATTTATTTTAAAAATAGAATGATATTTTGATTATTATTGGCACTATCAGTAAAGCAACAATTGAATTTCGAGACTTTGACTCTGATCTATTCACTTTAACTGGTTTTTCTTTAATTCTATTACTTAAATTTATTTAAATTTTTTAGGTGTTGTTCTAGGGATTGGAGCACTTTTAGTATATATTGGATTGCTTCGCTACTTTGGATTTTTTAGTCAATATAATGTTTTAATTTATTTATTTTAATGTTCATTTGAATAAAATTTTTAGATTTTGGTGCTTACTTTAAAGAAATCACTTCCATCAATTCTTCGCTTTATGGTCTGCGCTATTATCCTTTATTCTGGATTCCTTATGTGAGAGTATTTTTATTATTTTTTTAAATTTATTTTTAATTTAAGAGCCGGCTGGGTTGTCATAGGACCTTATAGTATGAAGGTATGTTTTATTATTTATTTTTTCTTGTGAGATTTTATAAACTTTTGCATTACCACAAAAGCCTATGATTATCCTTTTCTAAAAATTTAAATAATTTTTTTGAAATAAAAAGCTTTACTTTAATTAGTTTCGAACACTATCTCAATCTTCCGAAGCTCTTTTTTCACTGCTTAATGGTGATGGTATGTTTATATTAATATTTTAATTTAATTTTATAAAAATTAGACATGTTTGCAACATTTTATACAATTAGTGATGCAAATGCTGCAATTAAATTATTTGGAACTATTTATATATATGCTTTTGTGTCACTTTTTATTTATGTTGTTCTATCTTTGTTTATTGCTATTATTATGGATGCTTATGAAGTATGAAAAATTTTAAAATTATTAAATTATTTTATGTTTGTAAAATGACTAGAAGAATTCCCTGTTCTTTTTTTCTGATATTTTTTTTTGATTTTTAACTCTCTTGTTTTTTGTAATGCTGTGACTTAGTGTTCAAGACTACATTAAAATCCTTTAATCATTTTAGGTTGTTAAGAATCGTTACAATCAAGGAATGGATTTGGAGCGCTCTATTCTACAGGAGTTCCTTGCTAGTGAAGATATGCCCAACGTAAACACACCAGAAGCAAGAGAAATATTTGCAACTGATCATTTACTCCAAATAGGTTAATTTTTATGAGATTAATCAAATAATATTAGCGATACAATTTCATAATTTATTAAAAATTAAAAAAAATGATTTTTTTATCGTTTTAACCAATTTTCTTTTTTAATATTTCAGAAAGTGGCTGGTTCTTGCGTAATTTTTCACGTTTCTTTTCATCAATTTTACGTCGAATCCAGGGACGGTACAATCCAACAACATCTTCACCCAGGAATTTGTCAGTAGCAAATAATGTAGGGCCCTTTTTTGACTACCGCTCCTTTGAGAATACAGCACATGATGGAATTTCACTGACAGAGGAACAACCAACAAATATTCTCAATCAACGACAACAAATTAGTTTTGGAACAGATTCACCAGAGAATGATTTGAATCGAAGTGGTGGTGGAAACGGTCAAATAAACTATTTAAGTGGTGGATCTCAACAATTACGTCAAAGTGATAACCTCCGAATGAATCAATACAATACTCTATATCCAGATTAAGAAATTAATTTGTAATTGCATTTTTATAAAATATATTTTTAATTCTTTTATAATCCATTATTTTTAAAATTTTAAAGAAATTTTATAAATATTTTCATTTGTAATAAAAAAAAGAAAAATATTTAATTTCTTTATATAATTATTATTTTCCTTTTTGGCATTTTTCGTTTTTTGTATTAAAACCCAACCTATAATAATTTTATTTAATTGATCTTTGTTACTCTACACAAAAATGTTATTATAAGAAATATATTTATCCTTTTCTTTTATTTTTAAAATAAAATTATTGGTTCTAATTTGTAAGTAAAATTTCAATTTAAATAAATGCATATATTTTCTAAAATTAATTTATCTTCACAATTATTAAATTGTTAATGAATATTTTTAGTTTTTTTAATTTATCATAATCTAATTAAAATGTAAAAATAATTTTAGAATTATGAAAAATATTTTTTAGGATTACTATAAATCTGAATTGCTAAATTATTGCTTTGTTATGGTTTGCTCATTATTTTAAACTTTTGAAATAAAGTAATATTGAATTTATATATTTTTAATTAATTTATAATATTTAGATTTTTTAAATATTAAAAAGATGATTGTTGATTATTCTGCACATTTTTGGGTAATTTTTATTGATAAACTTTAATAAATATTCATTTATTAAGGGTGAAAAACATATTGGTTATAATGTTCTTTATGATCACATGAAGAAAGGAGAGGAATCTATTCACGAGTTACTCACTTTTATTAAAGAAAGGATTAGTATGGAAGATGACATTTTGAAGTGCCTTGGAAGACATCTTAATAAAGTATTTTTTGTATTTTATATTCTTAAATTAAATTTTTTAAATATTAGGCAAGTACTTATAAGACAAATAACGGTTCATTGGTGGATGCTTGGCGGATAACAAAGAACACGCTTGAGACATGGATAGGTTAATAATTTATTATTATTTTAGACAATTAAGTAAATATGTAAAAAAATTTATTTTTTCGTATACCACTATCCTTGTTTTGACACACTGATTGGAAGATTTTGATAATTGGGATAGGCGACTTATGTTAGCATAAAGAAAGTTCCGCTAATACTCGTAACAAATTAAATAAATAATTAGAGTGGTTTACGAAAAAAATTACTTAAAAACGTTCAATTATTATTTAAATAATTTTTAGAAATTAAAACAACAATGGTGCAAAATCTTGGGGACCTTTCTAGAGAAATATTTCGCTATCAAGAAGAACTAATAAAAATTCGTAAAAAAGCTAAGGACATTGAAACTTTAGAAGCTATTAATTTAATGCAAACAACAACAACTTGTTTACAAAAGGTTTTTAATTTTTGTTCTTTTAAAATATTTTATTTAAAAGGCTAAAGAGACATATATGCAGCGCTGTGCAGAAGTAATGAATTTTAAAAATTCTAGCAAGGATTGGACTTCTACAAGCACTAAAGAATATCTTAAATTAAGTTTTAAATATTTATATTAATTTTTTCAAATTTCAGATTAAAAGTAAATTAAATAAATCTCATGTTGAATATCGCCAATATATGGAGAAGTATGCGCAGATTCGTGATATTTTTGAGGAAAAAATTTTGCGTGCTTCAAGAATGTTTCAAGAACATGACAGAGAACATTTTTTACAAATGAAAAGTTTGTTTTTATAATTTTTTATTTTAAAAATTATAAAATGTTTTAATTTTTAAAGAATTTTTTGTTCAATTGGCCACTTTTTTGGAAACTTCTTGTAATTTTGATGCTCGAACTGCTAGTGATTATAGACAAAACCTTGAATTAATTGATATTGAAGAGATTATGTTACGATTTATTGAGGAAAAAGGAACTGGTACCGATGTTCCTAGTTAGTTTTTTTAAATAAAAACAATCATTCCTTTATTAATTTGAATTGTTTTATATATACTAGTACTAGTGAAGTTGGTCGCCCTTCGGGCGTCCTTCTTTCCTACAAAAAATGAACAAAAAACTTAAATAACCTAATCAATAAAGTCATCATACTAATAAACATTTCCAAAGAACAAAACAAAAACGTGAATAAACAAACGAACTTAAGAAATAATTGTTCTAAACATTTCTTTAAACCAAAACACCGACATTGCAATAATAACATATTAGCTCAAAGAACTAATGCCAACAAAGACAAAAATAAAAAATAAATATTAAGAGTCACCCACCTACCATCCGACCTCCCTTAACACCAAACGTCGTAGCCTCGGCCACCACAAAACGGCGTAGCCTCGGCCACCACCACTCAAAATCATGAGAAAATAAGCGGTTTATATAGTATCAAAATGTCAAAAGCTACTATAAAAACCTCTATTTTCTTTTCCCCCAACTCAGTTACTATAAAAGGACGACAAACAAACAGACAAACATTCTCAATTATATAATTAGATAATTAGTGTTCTAAAATAATTGCAAAGAAAGTTTTAAAAACAATTTTGTTTCTTTTTAATATTTAACATAAATTTAGAAAAACTTCATGTGACAGAAGCCGATGAACTTCCACAGGAATTAGATGTTCTCTCAGCAATTCATTCCCATTCTTCATCTTCAAACAATTCATCTGCAATTATTGCCCCTACATCATCTTCTATTGTTGCCACTCACAACAATCAGTCTCCAATAACAACAACAGTTAATGATTTACTAAATTTTGATGATCAATGGGGCTTATCAACTGATACAAATTTATTTGAAAGTGCCAATAATCGGAACTCACAACAACAAAAAATGAAACGTTTTAAGCAATCGGCATCTGAAGCTGATGAAGAGAATAGTGATTCAAATTCTGAAAATACTGAAAACGGACAGCAAACAAATATTAGGTTTTTTTAATATAAATATATATTTTTTAAATTTAATTTTAAAGAACTTATGATAATCAACAGCAGCAACAATCATTTTCAATTTCAACTGTTCAACATCAAATTTCTTCATGGCTAGGCAGACAGAGACAAGCAGCTTCTCATTGGAGATTGAAAAAACATAGTTCTTCGCAATCTAGCCTCCCAACAGCAGTTGCAAATGAATTGATGACAACGAGTGAAAAATTACCATCGACTGGCCAATTTGCAGAATTTTCCAAAAGTTGTGGTGTTAGTGAAGGAAAAGGTGGAAAAAATTTTTTTAAAAGAAAAAAAGATAAGAAATTACATACTTTAAGGAAATGGAGGGGGGAGTGGTTTCTCTAAACGTTATCAAAAGAAAATTAATGCAAAGAACTCAACTGTTGAAATTCCTCAAACAAAGATGAAACGCGCGTATGTTTTTTATATTTTATTATTCCAAATATATTTTTTATTTAGTTATAGTCAATTTCAACTTGAGGACGAAAATTTTGAAATTTCTGCAGTAGAGGTTATTTAATAAATTAAAATATGAAAAAAAATTATAGTAAAATTATTAATTTTTCAGTCAAAAGTTAAAGATCCTTTACAAGAATTTGGGCCTCCACCGCCTTTACCAATTACTGAACCACCTCCTTTATTTGATAGCAATTTTCAATCATCGCCTAATTTCCAAAATGTTTCTTTTTTATTATTGGATGAAAAACAAACGATTAATCATCAAGCCTATAATATTGGAAAATCTAGTAATAATAATCGTTGGTCGGCTGACAGTTCTTCTACTTCTGGTGAAAATTTATTAAAATAAATTTTAAATTTCTACTTTTTATAAGTTTTTTTTTAATTTTATTATTTTTTATGATTATAAAATCTTTTTAGACGATGAGGATAATACCTCAGCTCAATTCCAAACGACAAAAATACGTCAACTTCAGATTCGGCCGCTAAATGAACATCAAGAATTCCAAAAGAATACTTCATTGGATGAACTACGTTCAGCTATTGGACAAATTAGCCTACCAAAAAGTTCTACAATGGAAAATGTTCTTATTATTAATAAATATTATGAAATTATAATATTAAATAATTTAGGATTCGAGGTTGGTATCAGATATAGAATCTTCAGTTATGAGTAATTATGGTCAAGTAACAAATAAAGTAGCCCCTCCGCTTCGAGTAGCACTTACCGGTGATGCACAATATCGTCGAGGTCTTGGTGATATTTTGAATATTTTTATAAATATTTTTTAGCGCCTACAAATGACCTTGGACAATCTTTTTCTGTATTTTCAACTTCCAATAGTATTGCTAGGGCTAGACCACGTTCACATACACCTATTATATTTGGGTCAACATCTTCTACATTTTCAAATCCTCAATCATCGAATCAGAGTTTAATAATTTAAATTTATAATTACTTTTAAATTTTTTAAGTTGTAATAAGCTCGGTTTCCAAAATTACCGAATCACTTGGAAATGAACACGTCCATCAACAATAGGCTCTTATCCAATTTCTAAGAAAGAATTAGACGAAAGATAACATTTGACGAGAAAGATATTAAGAAAACTATAGCCTTACTTATATAAACATAATGCATAAAGATCAAAATGACTACCAGGTAAAAATCTAACAAAAAGTCCTAAAGACAAATTGCCTAAATTAGGACGAAATACCCATTTTCATGAAAATACTGGAATAACCAAGCTTGAATCTCAAAAGGATTTTAAATTTTTAATATCGTTGGAAAAGATTTGCATCGTTGGGATTGCTTTTTCTTCTATGTTAACTACATATTTTAATGTATAAACGCTCGGGAATTAAAATATCCTTTAAATTCAAAAAATTAAAATTCGAAATAATCGTGGTTTGCGACAAAACGTCAAGGACAAAATTGTCAAAGGCCAGAATTTAAATTATTTAAAAAGTGTAAAAAAGTATAAAAACAACTAAAGCTAACAAGAAACCAATTGGAAAAGCAATTCTTGAAACTAAATCCAACTGATTAGTTGCCGAATAACGATTTAACGCTTCCACATGTGTATTTGAAAGTAAAGGCTAAAATATATTATTTATCTTATTATATTTTTATTTATTTTACCTCATCTGAAACAATTAATGTAGTTGTTGTTCCTTCTTTTCCATCATCATCACTTGCTGGACGATTAAATTGATTATGTCTTTGTTGGGCAGTTAATGCAGCTGCAGAATGTTGATTAATTGTTGAATAACAACGAATTACAAGAAAATATTCAATTAAAGATAAAAGAGTAAATGATGTACAAATAAAAAGCCAAATTCTCCAAGCACATGATTCAATAGGGAGAAGAAGCTTTTTTAAAATTAATTAAATAAAAATATATTATTTATTTAATTACCAAAAAGCAAAGAAATAAAAGGAATGGAACAGCTGAACTTAAAGTTCGAGGCACTGACCATGATGGATGCACCCAAAAGTGAAACCAACTCACAAAAACAAGTAAAATACAAGGAATTAAAACACTTGACCATCCAAATGTTGAACTACCACGAAAATGGACAAGTAGTTCAATACAAGAGAATGTACCTTTTTTGTTTGAAAGAATTATTTGCAAATTCTTTTTTATTTTTTATTTACTTTGAGTAAAATTCCCAATTGTGTGACATTCCCCAGCCTCAGCTTCTTCAAACACATAATGAGCTCCTCCACCATCATAAAGACGATCAGCTATTTGTATTGGTTGTATAAGAGGGGGTGAATTAGCCCATAAATAAGCAACATCTTCAATTGAGTAGATAGCTAAATAAATTTAAAAAATCAAAAGAATTTGAGAATTTTTAAGAAAATATTTCAAATTATCTAATAAAAAATCAAATTGTTTACAACTAGAGAGTGCAAAACGAATTGAACGCACATCACGTATAGGAAAAGATCCATCAGATTGAAAATTAGTTCGTAATGTTCGCCTTTATTTTAATTTTATTTTTAATTAAAAATATATTTTTTACGTTTCTTCATTTCTAAGATAACCACTATGTTCAATTACAGTCCTTGATTTAAGTAATGCTTTATTTCCAAATGAAGGTGCTTGTTCTTGTGCTCCTTTTTAAAAGTTATTTCTATTAAAATAATTTAACTAACCAACAAAAAAAGTTTCTGGACTCCATATAGTTGCATTTTTTGCAAGGAGAACTTAACAATTAATTATAATACTTTAAAAAAATGAAGAGAAATATCCAACCCTCATGTATTCCTTCTCTATGGTCAACATGGAATGCAAGACGTGAATCTTCCCATTCCTGCTTTAGTATCAAATCAACTTCCTCAAAAATAATTTTTTATTTAAAATTTAATTAAAATAAATAAAAACACCGCTGAATGTTTGTGCCAAACTATATTTTTAAGAATAATAGAAATTGTTACAACAATTGATGCATGATCGGCTAGGGCTAAAAATATATTATTTATAAATTATTTTAACACAAATACCTCTAACAGGAGGACGTGTATTTGGATCATAATCAGCAAAAAGACGTGAGAGAATTAAACTTTGAGTACCTAATTTTATTATATTTTTAATAATTATTTATTTATTTTTTAAATTACGAATTTGTCTGCTTCTTAACTGTTTTGCTGGAGGATCTCTTGCCTGACTAGACAAACAAAAAAAGAAAGTAAACCTAAAAAAATTATTTAAAAATAATTTTATAAAATAATTTACCAAATAATAAAAAATAATAATTTAATTTTTAAGTGGAATGACATAATTTTAATATAAAAAATACTTCTAAATATTTATTTATTTTAATAACTAATTATTTCCCAGACGAACGGATGAAATTTTTTTATTTAATTTAAAGTAAAAATATATTTAAAGAATTAAATATATTTATTCATTGTTTGTTTGTTGTTGATTTTTTCGTCAGAAATGAAGAAAAAGCTTTGATGTCTTTATAACAGCTGTTAAGGAAAAATCAAAAAAAAAAACAATTCAAATAAAATCCATGGAAAATTCTTAAAAAGATGAAATAAATAACAAAAAAACTTTTTCCTATTAAAAATACTTTTTTGTTTTCTGCAGATGTTAATACAAACAACTGTTATATACTTCTACTAAATACTTTTTATTTTAAACAAAAATAAATTTGATTTTCCATAGGAAATTAAATATATTTATTTATTTAATTTAGTAATTTATTTCTTTTTTTTTTCTAAAATTTAGCCAATCTTTTTTGCAACTCCTCCAAGGAATTAATTGGCATTTCACAAGCCTCTGATTGACATAAAAATACTGTAGGAGGTCCTCCGATTTTATAAACTCCAACATAATCTTTAAGATGTGAATTCTTTTTTTGAAGAAAAGAATTACCTTAAATTAAGATAAATTTAAAAAAAAATAAAAATAACCATTTATTTTAATTCTATCATCATCAAGAAATATAATTGTAGCCATTGGCAAATACTTTTCCTGAATTGCTCGTAATATTTTTTGAGTGGTCACATCGCTACTAGCTCCAACAACGATAAACTATATTAAAAATATATTTTTATTTTTTTAACATTTTTGGTTGTCACATTTCTATTAAAATACCTGAAATGGAGGATTAGAAAGCGCATATAATGAAATTAAAAGTCGAGGGACAACAAAAGGAAATTTATTTAAACGTTCAATCCATATATTTGAGAGAATAAGAGACTCAGCACGTTTTTTAAATTCTTTAGAATCAAGTAAATAAGAAAGTCTAATAAGATTACAAATAGCAACAGATGTTGAACAAGGCTATTATTTAAAACACAAAAATAAAATTAATATAATTAAATCATTACCTCAGAACCATCTTGTTCATCAACAATACGTGCAAAAATTGATTTATCACCAGCTCGGGAAGTAAAATATCCAGAATTATTTTTTGTATCAAAAAATAGTGAATCCATTTTGTTTTGTAAATTTTCTGCCAATTCTAATAAACTTTCATCAAAATTGAGTGAATAAAGGTCAATTAAAGCTTCAATCAAAAAAGCATAATCATCAGAAAATGCATTTATTGGAGAGGAACTAAAAAATAAAAATAATTTAAGTTAAAAGAAAATATAAAAAACCTTTGAACAATATTACCATTTTTATCTAAATAAGCAGAACGCAAAAGCTCTTCATTTTTTGTAAATAAATGTTCGCGAATAAATTTTAATGTATTTTCAGCTCGTTCTTTATATTCTTTGGCTCTTAAAAAAATAATATTTTAATTGTTTAAAATAATTTTTTGAATCAAATTGTTTAAAATAAAAAATGTTCAAACAAACTTTTGTTCATTGGAAGCAGTTGCAGCAGTACAAAAACCAGAAAGTGCAATAGCATTCCAAGCTGTAACTAATTTAGTATCCAAATGAGGTTTTGGTCGTTTGGAACGTTCTTCAGCGAGGAAACGTTTTGCATCTTCAATACATACACGAAGTTCCGAAAGAGACATTTTATGTTCTTTCGAAATAGCTTCAAGTTTAGATCGATCAACGAGATGGAGAATATTCTTCATTTTTAATTCATTATATGGATCCTATTGAATTTTATATTAATTGACGATAACACAGAAAAATAATAATAAAACTACTAACAGCAGAAGAAGGTACATTTCCTTCATCTCTAACACTAAAAGCAGCATTAACAATTTCATCAAGACAAATATTTTCATTATATTGTGCTGGTCTATCTCCGAGAATCTGTTCCACCTGAGGCTTTGTCCAAACACAAAAGGCCCCTTCGCATTTCTTTGTAGCTCCCGGCTCAGGAAAAGAATCGGCATCCTCAGCACTGTAGAAACCACCCAACTAAAGTTAAACAATTTATTAAAAAGTAAATTTGAAAACTAACAGGATGAGACAAATTTGTAGTTAAATAATTAGCAATGTCATTAATTGTATCGGACGCGAACTCCTTATCCTCCTTAGTAGTGATTGTTTTGTAAAAATTGCTATAAGAACGTAATAATTGGCCTTGGTCATAAAGCATTTTCTAATATTAAAAACATTTAAAAATTAAGTTAAAAAATAAATTACCTCAAAATGTGGAACATGCCAATTAGAATCAACTGAATAGCGGTGAAACCCCTAAAATAATTTTAATTAGAAAATATTTTTATATTTTATAAAAAACCTTTCCAACATGGTCGTGTATTCCACCTTCGAACATCTTTTCTAATGTTAAACGAAGCATATTAATTGCCTTGTCTGCCTCTAATGACGGCTTTTTAATTGTATAGAAATTAATTAAAAAGTCGAAATCCACTTAAATGTTTTAAAAGAATAAATTAATTAAAAAAAATAATAACCAGTTTTAGGAAATTTTGGAGCAGAACCAAAACCTCCATAAATAGAGTCAAATCGTTTAGAGAGCCATTCAAAGCATACATCAAAAGCAGAATTGGCATTAGGAAAAGTTGGATTATGTTCATCTTTAGTTTTTGTTGGTAAAGGATTCATTGCATTTCGAATTGATTCAGCTATTTCACGACCTTGTATAAGAATTTGAGGATGATCAATTTTCCATTTATCCGAAATCATTGTCAAAATTGAGGCAAAACCGAGACGACCAAAAGAATCATGAGGTGGAAAATAAGTCCCACCAGAAATAGGTTCAAGTTCAGGTGTAAGAAAAACACTCATCGGCCATCCACCACCACCTGTCAAACTCTAAAGTGAAACATAAAAGAAAATTCTAAATATATATAAACCTGAATAAAACTCATATAAAGTTTGTCAACATCTGGACGTTCTTCCCTATCAACTTTAATACTAACAAAACTTTCATTTAAGACTTTCGCAATCTCATTATCCTCAAATGACTCATGTTCCATAACATGACACCAATGGCAAGTAGAATAACCAACTATTTAACAAAGAACTTTTATTAGTATAAAAATAAAACCTGACAAAAATATTGGTTTATTTTCATCCATAGCCTTTTTAAATGCTTCATCTCCCCACGGATACCTTTAAAATTAAATTTATTTAAAAAGATTTAATTGGAAATACCAATCAACAGGATTTGTGGCATGTTGAAGCAAATAAGGTGATTTCTCATTGAACAATTTATTAGTTTTTTGTTGAGTAGACATTAAACTTTTATTATAATTTAAAGAAAAATATTTAGAATAACTATTTAATAGTAAAGCTGAAAATATCCTAAAATTTAGCATCTTAAAGTACCTATATTTTAATATATAATACAAAATGTGTGAAAATAAAATGCCTATAAAAAGATAAAAATATTATTGTTAAAACTAAATTAGTTAAAATAAAAATCAAATATATATTTTACATTTATCAATTAAAAAAGTTATCAATTATTTTCTATATTCACATAAATAAGAGACAAATATTTACAATAAAAGAATATGGCGCATTAAAACAAATAAAACAAACCTTTTTAAATTTTATTCAAAATTTACATTCGCATCCACAGCCGAGAGGACACTGTGATTGGGAGTCAAACCATGCTTCTAAATGCACTAAATGTCCACCGTGGCTACAAGTTACACAAGTTGCAACAATACCTAATTAATATATTTATTTTTTTAAATTTACTTAACAATTCACCTTTACATGGACGCTCACAAATTGAACACACTGAAATAAATATTATTATTTTTAATTAGTAGATATCCAACTAATCGATGATGTTCTTAAGCCTTTTGAACAACAGGAAGAATTTACTCGTTTTTGTTGTCCACAAAAGTGACACCACACCAAAGCTATAAAAAAATTTGAATGAAAGTTCCCAAATATTTTAGTTATTTTCTTATTTAACTAAATAACCTTTTATTATTCCAATTGAATCATCATTATCCTCAAAATCACAATGTTTAAGAACTTCAGCGCATTTTTTATACATTCTCCAGCGATAAAGAATAGCTGCATATGTACGTTTAATTTCATTAAAACGATTTGCAAGTGCTGAATCCAAAGATAATCTGTCAAAATCAAATCTTATTTAATGGGTTAACTTTTATTAAAATTTATTACAAATCACTATGCTTTTCTCTCATAGCCGGTAAAGTATAAGTTGTCATTGGTCTTGAAGAGGAAGAAGACAAATATTCAGGCGAGGGAGATAATAAATCAACTTTACTAACTGTTGCTGCCTTTGTAGCCGCTATTGCCTCAATATATTGTCTGCCACGAATAGTGCAAAATGAATCGAGAGGAGCATCTTAAATTTATTTAAAAATTTAAGTAGATTGATAGTGTCTTTAAGTTTTAATAAAAGCAAACTTACAAATACTTGTTGAAAAAATAGCATTTGATGTAGTCGAATTTTTAGAAGAAATTAGTTTTGGAATTATTGCTGTAACATTATGTTTAGTAGAAGTATTAGCTTCTATTGTATTAGAAATACTTTGTTGTTTTAATGCTGTAGAAGAGGAAGATGAAGAAATTGTTTTTGCTGTTGGTCTTAAATTATTATTATTCTCAGTTGTTTTATATTGTCTGACAAGTCCCGCTTTTGTATCTGTCCATGTTGTAGATCTTCTACGAATTTTATTTCTGAGAGAAAAGTTATTCTTTGTAGCTAAAAATTTTAATTAAATTGATTTAAAGTAAATCATAAATTTATCAAATAAAGATTAATTGTAAAATTAAAACTACCATTAAATAAACAAATAATAACTGCTGCTGTTTGCAAGTCGTATTTAGACATGTAATGTTCAATCCTGATAATAAATATTTTTAAAGTAAAAAAATAAATATCTAATTAGCGGCACAAATTTGTATTTTTGTTAAAATTAAAAACTTTAAAGAGAAAAATTCAAAAAATATAAAAAAATTAAAAACCTACAATCTATTGATTAACTCTCTCCCACAAGGATGAGAAGTCCAAGGAATTTCTGTTAACTCAGTCGAACTTAAAGCACAAAAAATTTTCGACGATTCTATTTTGTAAAGACGTTCAAATTGCAAATAAATAGGTTTTTTTACTTCAGCAGATTGTATTGAATAAAATGGCTTTGAAAAAGAAATTAACTGCTCGAGAAATTGCCATATGACTAACAAATCTGAACGGCCACAACCATATTTAACTACTTGTTCAAAATTATGTCGACATATATCAGAAGGGTTATCACCGAGCAATCTATAAAATAAAAAATTTTTTGCAAAAAATATTGTAGATAAAGCATAATTACCTATATGACTTGGCTAAAGGCTGAGAAATTGGGAGTAATGTTGATGCATCATAAATCAAAACAGTTGAATTAAATACCTCAATAGATAAAATTATCAAAAATCAAAACATAATAGTTATATAAAATAAGCTAACAAAATTTACTTTAAATTCCATTGAAAAGTTTTCCATTTATGTGCAAATTAAAAAAAAACCTGTTCAGGCATAACTGCCGTAAGCCCTGAGAATAAATTTTCATCTACAATTGGTTGTTTCTGTTGTGCCAAAGTTGCAGTTGTTATTTGTTCAATTGATGAAGTTGAATTAGCAATCGTTGTTTGAGGCAATGTGTTTGATATTGAATTGCCTCGATGCCTAATAGAATTTATAATATTATGAAGTGAAAAACTATGTAAAGAAAGTTCTGCTATTGATGAAGAATTTGGAGAACTCTAAGTTGTAGAAAAAAATTAAAAATTACTTTCAATAATTTTTATTATATGATATTGCTTGATTTACCCCAAAAAAACGAGAACCGCTCAAAATTGGTTTTGGTTGACTATTTTGTATTATTTGTGACTTTTGTTGTTGTTGTGATTGTTTTTGTGATTCAGAACAGGAGTCTACTATCTAAAGAAAATGAAGTTTTCAAAAATCAGTAAAAATTACAATCTTTTGATGTTCACTTCCTGAGCAAAGTTGACTCAATGACTCTGAAATACTTGGAGGTTTTGGCCACGACGCAATAGGAGGTGGTATTACAGTACTTATTGACCTCGTTGGTGGAGAATATTGAAAAGATCCATTCCAAGTTGATGATGATTGTCGAAGGCTGGACGGTGGTGTAGGATTCACTGTTAAAATAAATTTCTAATCAAACTAGTTTTCTCACCAAAAATGCAATATTCTGCTAGAGAACGGGGATACGTTGATTGACGTTCAGAATGATTATTGTGAGGGCGATTTCCATCTGATCGGGCTGCTACAGATTTTACAATAGACACACCTCGTACTGTTGCTGGTATAGGGATTATACGTGGAATACTCCTTTCTTCTCTTTTATCTTCAATTGTTAATTTATGCGAAATACCTCCACAATTATCTTCATTCTTGCGAAGATAAATTCGATTAACAAGTCCAAAAGCGACTAGATAGCCTAAAATTATTAATATTTATTTTTTCTAGCAATAATTACCAGAGCGATTAAAACGTGCACCACAATTTCTAGGTGTTGGAACTCTACCATCATAAGGAGAAGGTTTATAAGAACAAGGAAATGCTTCTAATCGCTGATGATTTGACGCCAATGTATCGTCTTCTCCAAATATTGTTGATCCCTTTTCATTCGCTTCAGCAGCTAAAGATGCTAGCAAATTGCGTTCATCCCCCGTTGAATCAGACTGTGAACTTGCTTTTGAAGGATATTGGTTTGACGTATCAATAATTGATGAAACAGAATGAGGAGGGAAAACCTGAATTTAAAATTTTAAAGATTTAGAATTATAGCGACCTTAATTAAATCAATAATTTTTGGAAGTTGTTTAAGAATTCGACAAAGGATAGTTTGATCGCTGGGAATTTTAAATTGTTCATCAGATTCTTGCTGTAAAAGTGTTAGAAACAACGATGCTTTGGCAGCAGTAAATGGAGAATCATTTTGCAAAATATCAAAAAACACCTAGATGAGAAAACAAATTATTAAATTATTTCTATCACTACACACCAATCCGTTGTCAATAAATTCCTAAAATTGTTTAATATATAAAATATAATAAATCCAATAATTCAACCCTGTGGAAGCGCAGAATCAAGTTGATCTTTCTATATTTGTTGTAATGCATGTATGAAAAGGCGATTGCAGCACGTGTAAAATTAACCTGTAAAATTAATTTATTGCTTTTGAGCAAGTTAGGAAGTGATCATCACAATAACCTAAGAATTTAACCAAACCTTAAGAATATTTAATTGTCTAAATCAAGTAAGCTACAGGGCCACATTTAAACGACCTTATTCTATTAACCTCAGTAGTATATAGTCCTTCAGTTGTATGCTTTCGAAGAGCCTCCAGCTCCGTTAGTAAATCACCGCCTACGGTGTTTGGTGCTTTAATCCATCGCTGCCATTCGGAATACTTAGAGAAAAATAAATGGAAAATTAAAATAAATTAAAATTCTTTTTATTTATTCAATATATATAATATTAAAAAAATACAATAGGTGATTGAGGTGCAGCAGTGCCAATGGAGGGAAATTGTTGATGACCTTTTATAGGGTCAAGTGATGAGGAAGAATCTGTTGATAGAATGAGATTCCGAGGGCTAACATTACTCTCGACCAAATTATGGTAAGCAGTAGGCGAAGAAGTTAATTTCTGTTATAATAGATTTAAAATTAAAGGAAATATTTTCACAAAAGAGACACTATTCACTAACAATAAGATATGTATTCAAAATTTATTTTTGCTTATACCAGTGGATTGGTGAAATGTTCCTCATTAATGGATGCTTTTTTCTCAAATACCGATGTGAGAGCTGCAACAATTTTATAATTTTCTGTAATATCAGATCCATTGCTTGACAAGTTTTCAGTTCCAAATGTATCACAAATGGAAAAATGACGTCGTTCAAGTTCGCTCGTAGAATGTTGGCGTTGTTCAGAGACAGTAACGAGTCGATCACTTTCTTCGTCAGCCTTTGTTTGTAATATAGGAGTAGACATCTCATCTCGAAGTTCATTCTTGTATAACAAATTAATTGTCAAATGAGTAATTAGAATGTTAACCGAAAATTCGTAGGCAATTGCATGTCGACATAATTTGTGCTTGACGTTAGAAAGGGTATAGAGAAATTTGGTTGTTGATCTGAAACGTAAGAGATAAAAATGAAAAAAAAAGAATATAATTTACATACTTTAACGCTGTCGTTGATTTTAGCCAAGCAGCGTCCATTAACGTATCCTTTTCGATTCCCTATTTATAAGAAAATTTTAAAACATTTTTTTGTAAAAACCCGAAGAAGACGTGGATTTTCCAGTCCATAGTTAGAATAAAGTGCTAAAGAATTCATAGGTGGCAATGCCAACGCAGCCATCTCTTCTCCTTCAAACTATTATAAAGTACAATAATTTAAATTTAAAAGTAAAAATAAATATATTTAAACAAGGAACTAACCGAAAAAACAAGTCTCCAAGCACTAAATTGAGCTATACTGACAATCGAAGGTGAATTGTGTTGTTTCGACATAGTCCAAAGCTAATAATTAGTGATAATTTTAAGGAAATCAGAGTACTTTGAGTGTAGAATCATTTGCAGATGTAAAAAAGCTGTTTGGCATCTGACAGTGACTGTAAAAAATTAAAAGTTATCAAAATTTGTCTAAAACAACGGATGCCAATCAAGACAAAGCACGCGCGAATTATGAGCAGAAAATTGCAAAATTGGATGAGCGGTGTGCTAAAGATAGAAATAATTATTGTAATAATGAAAACAAAAAATAATTTATTCAATTTTTATAGTAGAGATTAAAAGCAAACCCTCAAGTCCCAAAGACGTGCATCAGATCCATGGGTTGTCAACAAAAGGCTATGAAGATGAGGTGCAGCCTTGGATTGCTTGGCACCAAATGCAGAATTTATTTGGAGGATTGGCTTAGACAAATCAGTGCGCAAATCCCAGCAATTAACGAAGTCAGATTCAGCACAGGTGATCTTTAAATTCAAATAACTAAAGGCTTAAAAGATCTAAATATCTTATGTTAGATATTAATTTAATCAATACCATCAGTTGTTCGTCAAATGGACACCAACAAAAATCAGAAACTTTTCTATTTTGGGCTATAAAAGAAGCCAACTGTTGAATTTGTGCATTTTGACCAAGTGTATAAATATCAATAAATTGGTCAGACTGAAACTTTTAGTTTTACAAAAAAATAATAAACAATTACCACACTAGCAAAGTGTACAGTTCCAATTGGATTGAATTTTAGCAGTCGAACTAGTGATCTATTTGTACGAATTTTTGTAATAGTACTTGCGCTGATTGAACCCATAAGATAAAGAGATAATTGATTAGATCCACCAACAACCAAGCACTCCGTATTCGCCAAAACATCCAGAGCTGTTCCCTGAATTATTGACTCAAAAAACACTAATAAACTATTTTTATAAAAGACAAACTCGAACATCTGCAGACATAAGTCCATCCCCACGCATTATAACCATTGGTGATCATTCATAAGGCAAGAAAAAACTATTAATACTAAATGCAAGTTTTAAACAAAAAAGATAAAACATGTCTTTAAATATTTACAAATAATGAATTAGATTAAGCTTTGTAACAAAAAAAATAATGTTAAATCTTTATCAAGCTGATAAAAAACAAAGTAGTAAAAATTGCAAAAATTCTAAATTGTAAATATAATAGAAAAATATTTATTTTTGTGCAACAAAATACCCGCAATAATAACTATACTGAAGCATAGAATCTTTATTCCACGTGTAACGAGAAGCTGATTCCTTTCGCGCATTCTTATCGAGAACTTTTTCCAGCTTAAATCCGCATTGTTCAACAAGTGTTAAAATTACCTAAAAGCGAAAATTAAAATTGTCAAAATTAATAGTTTACATTAAAAGGTAATTCTAAAGAAAGAGTATCGTCAGAATCCTCATGATGATAAGTCAAAGGGCCAAAATTCAACCAATAACCTCCTTTTTTCAAAATTTTATATATCAATCGAATATAGGTAATTGGATTAGCGGCAGTATCTAGAAAGAAAACAGAAACAACGTTGTCAAAATGCTCCTCAGAATCTGAATAGGCTTGTAGGAAGTCACCAGCACACATTGCAAAGTTATTGCTCAAGTTATTAATATTATTTTTTTCTGGACAAAACTAAAAAAATTAAAGTGCTTTTAATAATTTCACATCAGACGCAAATTTAAGACAATTTAGAAAATTAATGAAATACCTCATTAACACCAAAATCAGCAGGATTCACGTCGGGGAATTTTATTGGCCTTAATTGATCTTCATAACACCAAGAATTTGAAAAATCCATTATATAAGGATAAATAGTAAATTCCTCTCTCTTAAAAGTTTATAATAAACATGTAATAATTATTCTAAAAACCTCATGACAACCATTCAAAATAAAATTTGAAGTAAGCAGCATAAAATATGAGAACCTAAAAACAAAAAAATATAAAATAATTTAAATAAATAAAAACTCATTTCCAGTGACAGAAAATCCCATTCGCCTTAATTCCCATGCCAATCTGGCTAAACCAGCGCCAGCTACGAGAACACTAATGTCATTTTGCATCTCTGCTGAGTCTGTTTGACAATTCGAAATGGAGGGATAAAAGGCACATAGATCCCTAAGCACTAAACTATAACAGGATTCACGTTCAAGTGCTCCTTTAATTAACTTTATTAAATAAACAACAGGATTAGACAATTAATCCAGGTATAATATATATCTAAATAAAACTAACCATCGACACTCCAATCACGCACAAGCTGTTTTAAAATACTTTTAGTCTTAGTCATATAATGTTCTGTTGAAGGATGCAATTGATGTATTTCCAAAGCACTTTGAACACTCCCACCCAAAATGTTAGCACCACAATGAACAATCATTTCCAGTAATCTTTAAGAAAAAATATACAAAACAAATATTCAAGAAAACCTTTGATTCTGCTCCACACATTCGCGCACACGCCTGACATGTTCAGCACTAGAAGCAACAAGCAATGCTTTATCTTCTTCTAGAAGGCTTCTTGATAGAAAAATAATTTGAATCTCAAAACTAATAAACCCAACTAATAAAACCACTCTCCCAAAAGTACCTACCAGAATAAACTAAAAATTATTGTAATTAAAATTTACGAACCGTATAGCATCAGCTCTCCGCTTTAATTTAATCATGCAGTATTGTTGATAATAGCGCATCGCATTAATCACTTTCTCAGCCGCTTCAATCTCCGCATCCTCAGAAGAGTTGACTAGATCAAAATATGGATGTCCCAATATATTGATTGATTCTCCTTTGACTTCAGAAGAGAAAGAATTATTAACCTGGTCCATAAAATTGAAACTAAATAGCCTTATTTAAAAATATATTCACATCAACATTATAATACTCACAGCTAACATAAACAATTTAAACTATATTACAAAATCAAAGATAAAAAAATCTCCCCATCTTTTAGACCCCAACAACCAAGGTCAAACAAAATTAAAGAGTTCAACAATTAATTAACCATTAAACAACGAACAAACTTGGCGAGGAGGATAAACCCCTCCTCTGTCTCAAAAAATTTAACCAAAATAGCGGAAGAACCGCATGGAAAAGTGGCTTAATCTTAACATTTTTCTTAATAATAAAAAAAACATAAATTAGAAATTTTTGCTAGGGTATAATTTAAAGGCATAGTTATGTAAGTGAAACTGGCAAAAGTGAGATAAACTATATAAAAATATCATTGGAAAAGAAAAATACAAACATGTATTATTTTTTTCTTTTTTTCTATCTTATATATATCTAAAATAGTGTGAAAAAAAGAAATTTTACATTCATTTCAAAGACATTTGAGCGCGAAAGGCTCTCAACAATAGACTAATTAATGCCCTTTGATTTAGAGCTTCGACTTCTTGTTTGGATTTGATTAAACTCTCTTCTGCAATGAGAGATTTATTTGTTTGTATAAATTGCTTAAGTCCATCGCCAACACTTTATACCAAATACAGCATTGATGTTATGCGAATAACTGAATGTGTATGTAATAATTTACTTAAAAATTCAAAACCTTGGATATCAAATAATTTATAGAAAATTTGTGGCTCAGCCGTTGACAAATATGTTGAATATGATACTGCCCTAATCATAATAGATTTGGTTTTAAGCTTTAAATTTCATTATACCCGAACTTAGATTTTACAATATAAAACCGCTTACCGACATGTACTAATCAACTTGAATTTTAAGGTATTTATTAAATTAAAAGTTACTGGTTTTAAATTTTTTTATCATTTTGTCAGTCTTTTCTTCGAATTGTCTTCATTTTTCTCCTCTGTGATGCTTATGAAGGTTGGATGGAAAGAAAATCATCGGCAGAAATTGGCGCAAGCCATCGAGTTTTTTACGATTTGGAATGGACTTTTTATGAATGTCTCCTACGAAGTTTAATAGAATTTGTCATTTATGTTATTACTTTATGTTTGTCGGTCAATTTTCTCATCCGATTAAGAAAAAAACAAATTAAAGTATTTTTATTAACTAATTTTAAATTATCAAAGATAAACAGCCTAGGATTGAACAATTTCTTCACAGCACAAACAGAAATTATTTACTTTTTTCTATTGAATATGCCTTAATCAGTTTCTACGGGAATTTATTTATCGTCTTTTCGATTATCTGGAAATTGCACGGAGAATATTTTCATAAGATGCTTATACAGACTTTCAT
The DNA here is from genome assembly GCA_015183035.1 of Meloidogyne chitwoodi. Taxonomy (NCBI): domain Eukaryota; kingdom Metazoa; phylum Nematoda; class Chromadorea; order Rhabditida; family Meloidogynidae; genus Meloidogyne; species Meloidogyne chitwoodi. The sequence goes on from JACZZP010000010.1 coordinate 1,355,110, forward strand.
ATTAATTTCACATTTACAGGTTCAACGAGGTGAGGATGAATATTATTTCTTAAATTTTTTATCCAAATAATGTTAAGCACTGTACCCTGAATTTGGTTTTTGGAATACACCTGCTGTTCTCATAAGCTTTTTAGTTCAATTTGGAACAGGACATCTCACACAAAAATATATTGGAATATTCACTAGTTCCTTTTATTAATTTATTTTTTATAAATCTCTTTATTTAATAAATATGCTTTGAATAAAATGTCAAATATATAAAAATTAAAAAATAATTATGATTTATTTAATTTGCGGGAAAGCCATTTGTGGTTTGGCGGATTCAGCACTATCTTCCGAGCGCCAAAGTGATGTAACAGTTTTTATTTGCGTGTAGAAATTGAGTCCGGCACGTCCATAGAAATTGGAATCGCCAAGGAAACTATAATTTATACGTGTTAAATAAATATTTTTTTACCTTCCACGAGAACCAGTAAACGAAAACATAGGTAGAGGTACTGGAATAGGAACATTAATACCAACTTGGCCAACATCGATTTGTGACGTAAAGCGATGAGCAGCAGCGCCATTACTAGTAAATATTGCCGTACCGTTTCCATAATGGTTTGCATTAATTAAATTGATAGCATCGTCCAAAGTATTCACTTCAAGTACACAAAGGACAGGTCCAAAAATTTCTTCCTGCAAATAAAAAATATTGCTTACTAAATGTAGTGTACTTTATAACAGAGCATTTCTGGTTTCACACCCGTAATCACAGTTGCACCGACAAAATTTCCTTGTTCAAAGCCATTCACTCTAACTCCAGTCCCATCCAATGGAATATTAGCACCTTCTGCTTTTGCCGATTCAATTAATTCAACAATTCTTAGTTTTGCCTTTTGGGAAATTACAGGACCAATTTCTGTTCTAGCATCCCATCCAGGACCAACAACTAGACGACGAGCTCGTTCAATCAAATCCGGGATCCAATTGCGTGCATCACCAACAAAAACAGCAGTAGAGAGTGCCATACAACGCTGGCCAGCTGCACCAAATGCGGCAGCTACGACCTTCAAAAGTAAATTATCAAAGATGGTATTTCGTAAAAAATAATTATTTTTAAAAACATTGTTTCAATTACCTGATTAAGTGCATGTTCTTTATTAGCATCGGATAAAACAACGCCATGATTCTTCGCACCCAAATTTGATTGTACACGCTTTCCATGTTTGGCCCCTTCCTCATATATATATTTGCCCTATAGTAATTATTAAAAAATAAAAAAATATAGAATACTGCTTGGTCACTGCCAACAAAGGAGATGGCTTTAATTTCTGGATGTTGACAAATGAATTTTACTGAATCATTTGTTCCATGAATTACATTGACGCAGCCATCAGGAATACCTGCTTCCTGAAAAATACATCAAAATATTATATATGAAAATCAAGATTTATGTAACCTTTGCTAATTCAACTAGCAGTAAAGTAGCACCCGGATCCTGTTCTGAAGGTTTCAACAACATTGTGTTACCAGCTACTAATGATAAAGGCATCATCCAGAGAGGAATCATTGCTGGAAAATTGAAAGGGCAAATCCCTTAAGGTGGAAAATCTTATTTCATTTAATAAATTAAATTTTAAATAAAGTTAATTACCAGCGGTAACACCAAGAGGTAATCTTAAACTGTATGTTTCCATATCAGCTGCAACACTAAAAAATTTTTTATCTTTTGAATTAAGGTCGATAATGGTTTGGAATTATTTTCTCGTCGAAATATAAAAATTATTCAAACACATTTGCAATGGCAACTTTCGGCGGGACTACAATTACAAACCATTGCCTGTGGTCCTTACTTCGGTAAATGCTCACCAAGCAGCATAGTCGCCGCATTACATGCAAATTCCACAACCTAATATTTTTTCATTATTAAAATAAATTTAAAGAATCAAACCTGTAATCCACGAAAGACATCGCCTTCAGCATCGGTGAGTGTTTTTCCTTGTTCACGCGTGATATTTTCAGCTAACCTCTTTTGATTCCGTTTTATAAGATCTTGAAGCCTTAAATTCGTAAAATTTATCTGCTTGAAGACTGTCAATATTTATTAGTTAGTACAATTTTATACCTGAACATGCATTGTTGACGTGAAACAATTGAAGTATTACGCCATAATTTAAATGCTGAACGACAAGAATTAACCGCATGCTCCATTTCCTCATTGGTAGATTCCGGGACTCTACCAATTAGTTCATTTGTAGCCTTAATTCAAAAATTATAAAAAAATTGAAAACAAAAATTCAAGAACCCAAATAAACGGTAAAAATCTAAAAAAACATACAGGGTTCAGAAGATCGATCCATTTACATGTCTTTGACTGAACTGCTTTACCATCAATCCAAAGTGGAACTGCTGCTGAATCACCAGTAATGAAACATTTTGAAAAAATGGTTAACCGTTTTGCAGCTAATAACATCTCTTTGAAAGCTTCAAATGGAAATTGTTAAATACCAGACTTCAAATTAAAAAAAAACATGCTTAAGAATTTTAAAGCATTTATATAGTTAAACGTGTTTTTGAAAAACGAACCCCAAAAATAAAAACTATTTATTGTTTAGTCACATTTTTTTCTTACTTAAAAAATAAACCAATCATTATAGAGAGATAGCTTTGTACAAGAATTAATAACTTGTGTATATAAATCAAATTATAGAAATTTAAAAATACAAAGCACATATATTATTTTCACAAAATTAACATAAATTTTATGATTGGAGAGTTGTAAAAATAATTTTATTTCTTTAATTTTTAAATTAAAAATTCTCTCTAATCATCTACTAGCAAACTTAATTGATTAAAAATAAAGGAGGAGGCTAAATAAAAGAGGAGAGTACAAATTCATAGGGAACACCATTCTCTTATGTCACACTGTCGCATCGCGTGATCAAAATTTTAATACACTATTTATTAATTAATAATAGTATATTCATTAAGTCATAACTTTTAATATTATAACTTCTTATTTATATTAATATTATTTATCTGAAAAATTGAAACTGTTTGGGGTTTGATTTAATTTGAGGTTACACATTGTCAATAAAAATTTTTTAAAATGGAGTAAATATGATTGGGTGAAGGTGTAGGAAACATAATAGAAAATTAAGAAATATGGAAAATAATGTATACACTTTTAGTTGAGTAGAAATAATATAGATAATAGCAGATACTTAGCCAAATTATTTTTGGATGTTCAGGGGCTTTTACGCGCATATGCTATGCTTCGACATACAACCTCATCAACGGTTTGTTCAATAAGACTGAGATTTTCAGCTGACGAAGGAGCAGCAGATAATGGTGAAGATTTAGGGTGTATCGAAGGTTGAATCTGAGAATGTTGATCAAGAAGCTGCTGTGTTGATTCATCTAGTTCTTCATCACAAAATTGTTGTTGTTCATTATTTGGAGGCGTATCAGGAGGTGGAGTAATTGTTCGTATCTAAAATTGATTTATTATACAAAGATTATAGACAAAAATTGACCTACACGGTTTTCTTTTATTCTCTAATTCAATATTCTTATTTTTTTTTCTAATTTTATATTTACCCTTTGATTTAAAACATGCTTAAGTATAATGATAGTATGTAACGTAAATATTTTTTCCCATTTTTAGCCTTTTTTAAAAAATTTTGTTTCTTCAATTATATATTTAAATAATGTTGAGCGTCTCCATAAAATGGAAACGACATATTTTGACAAATATCATTATAATTATTTGGAAATGTTGAACTTGTAGAATTATTGACGAAGAAATTATTTATATTATTTAGCTATAATATTGTATTATTTTAAATTATAAAATTCTATATCTCCAAAAAAAAATTAAAAAAAACCTGTTGATAAGGTGCAGGTTCATCGCACCCAAGTCCATTACCATTTCGCGAACGTCGACGTGCGTTCATGAAGAAATTGGAAACAGTTGACATATCGAGCCTGAGATGTTCGGCGATTGTTTGTTGCATTTCACGACTTGGTCTCTGTGTTTCTTTGAAAATCGCCTAAAAATGTCAATAAATTAAAACTATAAACTAAATATAAACCTGAAGTGTTCGCTTTTGAATATCAGTAAAGACAAGACGTGGTCGCTTTAGTGGTTGGCCATCTTCTCCAGCACTTCTTCGTCGGTGGTGATGACGAGAATTCTGTGCTGGTGTTGGCGGTGGAATAATGCCGGATGGCATAGGACCTTTTAATATCGAAATATATTTATAAGAATAATTAAAAACCTTTATACATATCCAAAATACTTAAGCGAATATGTAAAGGTTGCTGTAGCCAATTATACATTCGCTTAAAGGTTTCACGACCAGACTTAAGGCGATTCCATGGCTTTGGGTTACGCAAAAGATCTGAAAGAGTGCCTTGGCTCCGACATAAAATACGCTCAGCAAAAATTGCCTGAGGAATTGAATGTTGCTAAAATTGAATAAAATTTATTTATTTTTTTTACAATTTAAACCTTCAGTTCATATGCAACACGTTTGCATAAATCTTTTGTATCAATATAAATTTCATCGTCAATTTCGGCATTCAATGGATCTATTTCTCCTGTTAAATGCTGATAGGAAGATGGCGAAACAATACCTTAATTAACAAGATAAAAAGAAAATTTTAAAAATATTTACCAGTAGTGAGTTCAGACCCCAATGCAGCATAAACATCGATATTAATTGGATTATTTGCAGCCTCATGCGCTGCAGCTGCTGCCAATTGATGATGAACAACTGCTTGTTCTTCTTGTTGTTGTTGAAGGAGTAAGTGTTGATTTTGAGATATTTTTGACTTAATGTTAGAGCGTCTTGGCGCTGGCATTGGAGAAGCAATAGCAGCAGGTGTAGGGGCATTTCCAGGGTGGACCAAATGATGCTGAAGGATATTGAAAATAAATTAAAACTTCTAGATTTTCCAAATGCTCCATAAAAAGTTTTAAATAATAAAGTACTACGAATTTTTTGTATCAATGCACTTTTAGAAAATAATCAATATTTTATAATCTAAAATTAAACAAAAGATAAATTTAAAAACCTGAATAGACAATCTGTGCTGAAGTGTTTGCTGAGGATGTGACGGTTGTTGCATTTGTTGAGAAGGCCCCACTGAAGGAGGCGGACGAGAATGATGGGCCATCTGATGAACAATGAAATGGGTAGAATGGGGGCTAGACTGCTGAAAGAAAAATAATATAAATTACAATCTGTGTGCATACTGATTCTCGAGAAAGTGACGCAAGCAACGAGGAAGTGATCTCAACATTGCTAAGAGCTGGAGGCGTCTCAGCATTAGCCATCCTTTCAAGTTCCTGAGCAGTTGGTTGGCCCGAGCCAAGTGTATACCCAGATTCATAATCATGGGCAGTCGACTATAAAATTATAATTAAACTTCTCGTATATACCAAAAATAAAAATTAGTCAACCTGATAACCAGCAGAACTCAATTCAGATGGATTAATTTCTTCTTCTTTTATATAAGATACATTATTGCGACGGATTCCACTCAACAAATCACTAGTACGTCCTCCTCCACCATTTGTCCTATGATGATGATGGTGGTGGACAACGGAATTGGCAAGAATTCCTAAGGCGCTATTGTCATTATTACGATTGCTTTCAAGTTGAAGAGGAGAGAGTAATCCAGCAGCTGTTCCATTTCCAAAACTAAAGTATTAAAATTCTTAAATTTTAAGTTGAGTGTCAATAGATAAAAATCCAAGTTTAAAAAAATACGATGTCTTTTCGATCTGGCTTGTGCCATGCATTTGATGATGTGTCGCCTCTAAGTGATCCAACGATTCCATCTTGAGAGAGGAAATATAATGGGAAGAGTTAGGCATTGAAATTAGATTTGCATATCCACTAGAACTACGATAAATAAAACGTATTGTTAAATAATAAGATTAAATAAAAAACCTGCTTCCTGGAACACACACACTTGATCCAGATCCAGCCATACTAACAGTGGTGAGTGAGGTGAGTTGTGGAATTCCTGCTGTTGTACCTGCACTTCTACCATCGTGGTTATTTACTGAACCGCTAAGCACACCATCAGCATGCTGTTGAGGAGAAATAGTTTCCAAAAAATTCTCAGGTAATTCTTCAAAATGCCGTGCTGGGGTATTAAAACTAATATGAGGCTCTATTTGTAGGAAACTAATTGGCAAGTTGTTACGTCTAAAATTAGAGTAACTATTATAAAATAAGAAGTTAATGTATTTTTAATAAAAAATTCATAAATGCAATTATCCAAGGATAAAAATCATTAATATAAAAAATACATACTTTGGTGTTTGGCCATGTTGTTGCGCATTACTACCACCACTACTAGCTGAAGAGTGACTACCAATTGATGTAACAGCTGGAGGTTCCATTGAAGCTTCGAATTGAAGCAAAAATAAAGATTCACTATTATTTAATTGCTATATTCAAGCTTTATCAGCAACAAAATAAAAATTTGAATACCAATAAACTGTAATAAAAAGAATTAAAAATAATTTTATGTACGTAAATATGTATATGTTGAAGTATAATTTCTATTTTGGTTGTACGCTCATTAACTCTTGAAGATGCAAAAGAAATGCTACTGATAATAACAAGAATAGTTTTGAAAAAACACTAGATTATACAAAATATTCTCACAACACATACATAAGTATAGAATGCAAATGACTACGAAATAGTAAGACCCACTGCCGAATTTTGTTTGCATTAACGCCCCTAGGTAATTTTATGTATGTCTAACCATATAATGGTTAGTTTAGTAGTGAAAAATAAGAAAAGTTTAATAAATAGTGTGTGTTACTCTCTTTCTCTAATTATATTCTCTCATTTTCTTCATTTTCTCTTTTAACGTCATGGAGGTTTTATTTTTATTAGTCTACTGTATTTGGCGAATATTTGAATTTTATGGTTTATAGAATTTCTAACAAATAAAGAAATTAGACGTAAGCAACGGATGTCTGAAATCAGAAAATTGTAATAAAAAAATAAACGGATTTCAACGCCCAAGAAATCTTTTAAACGCTCCCCACGATGTATCCTCATCAAGAAAACTTTTCAACGCTCCCCCAGCTTAATCTCCTAAAAATTCTACATACTACCAACATAAAATTTTTAACGCATTAACTAATTTTATTAGATATTAAAAAAATATTCAATTTAATCTTTATCAAAATTTAATTAAAATTATACAAAATATTAATGCCAAAATTTGTTAAAAAATATATTTATATTAAGTTTCGAATAAAATATTAAAAAATATTTTTTTTCTTTTTTAAAAAACAATCATAGTTGTTTTTAGTTCTTTTCCATTACATTCTGCTAAATTTGAACTTTTTTGACAATTTTGAGTATTTTTATTAAAAATATAATTTTCTGGACAAATATAATCATATGGAATCTCATTTAAACAAATAAAATAATATTTTGAACAATTTTGTCCATATACTCCATTAAATAATTGAAAACATGGATTAGTCACTAAATAATAAAATAATAATTTATTTTAAACTTTTTTACTTGGTTTTTGTATTAAATTAGTTAATTTTTGTGTAATATGTAATGGATTATTTGCTCTTTTTCCTCCACATTCAGGCACATTTTCATCATAATCACATTGAGCAGCTTCTTGTGAATATTTTAAATTAGATGGACAATTAAATATATAAATAATTGTTCCTGTACAACTAAAATATATAAATATTATTTATTTTATAAAATAAATAAAATACCTAAAATATATTCCATTACATCCTTTACTATAATAACCAATAGCTTTATTTGTACAATTAAATTCTATATAAGCTGTATTTTCTGTTTGATTATGTATTGTTGGTATATTTTTAATAATTGTCCTTTTAAAAATAAAATAAAATAAAAAAGTTATTATAAATATTTTAACTTTTTTTGGTTATTATTATTTCCTCCACATTTTTTAATATTTTCTTTCATATTACATTGTTGATTTTCTTCATCAAAAAAAAGACCTAAAGGGCAATCTAATTTATAAATATATTTTTCTTGATTATTATTTAAAGGAAGACAAGCATAAAAATAAGAATTACATCCATTATTATTTGAATAATAAATTAATTTTGATAAATTATTATTATTATTTAAACAAATTTGTGAATATTTTTTTTGAATAATAATTGTTGGAGATGGTTGATTAATTGAACGATTAGGTAATTTAATACCTTCTTTTTTTTTTTAAAAAAAATAAAATATTAAATTAATTAAGGAATTAAAAAAGACTTTTATTTTTATTTAAAAAATACCTTTAATTTCATTATTTATTTTAGTAATTAATTTTGGTTTATTTAATTCTTGTGAAGGTATAGAATATACAAGTGAAGGTGCTTGATGAATAATAATTGGTGGTAAAGTTAAAGGAATTAAAGAAGAAATTGGTTGTTTTATTAAATTAGAATTATAATTAGTATTATTAATTTGTTTTAAATTACTAAATAATTATATTTAAATTTTATTTAATTTTTACTTTATTTGTTCTTGTTGTTTTTCATTATTATTTTTATTTTTGGGACAAATTGTTTCATTATATTGACAAGAAAATGAATTTATATCAAAAACCTAAAAAAATTAAATTAATATTAATTAATTAATTAATTAATTTTTAATTAGTAAACCAAATTTTCTGGGCATTTTAATTTAGTAGCTTGTTCATTAAGGCAACTATAAAAATATGAAGATGTGTAACATTCTTCTTTTTTAATATTTATTTGTTTTATTTTTGCGTAATAACCATTCTTTTTTCCTCTTAAAAATATATATATATATATTTTTTAAATTATTAAAAAAAATAATTACGAGCAATTAAAATCAGAAAAAGGACGTGGAGGAGGTAATAATTCTGGATTAATAATATTTGAAGAAATATTTTTATTTGTTTTTCCACATTTTTGTTCATCTTGACATAAAGCATAAAAAGGATCAAATACAAGATTTTCTTTTTTTTAATAATAAAAATTTTAAATAAAAAAAATAAACCTGGACATTTTAATTTTTGAGGAAAACCTCCAACACCTTTTTTATTAAAAAAAAAAATATAATTTAATTTAAAAATAATTAATTTACAAATATAAAAATAAGAAGAACATTCTTTTCTATAATAATAACTATCAATTCTTTTTTTACAAGAAAAATTATCAGAAATTTGAGGCAAAATTGGTGGTGGTGTTGGTGGTAATATTGTTGTTGTTGTTGTTGTAAAATAAGAAGATTTAAAATTACTTTATTTATTTAATTTATATTATTTTTTTAAAATTAAATAATTATATGTAAATTTACTTTATTTGATTAGTACAATTATTTGAATATTCTTCTACACATTTTCCAATATTTGTATCAAAAATTAATCCTTTTGAACATTTTAATTTTAAAGATTTATTATTAAAACATAAAATATAATTATTTTGACAATTTTTTGATTTTAAATAATAACCATTTAATTTATTTAAACATTCATTATTATTATTATTTAATTGTTGTTTTGGTTGTGAATATATTAATTTAGGAGAAGGAATAATTTCAATATTATTATTTGATTTAAATAAACTAATTTTTTAAAAATAAATAAAATTATTTTAAATTAAAATATTTCAAAAATTATTACAAAAACAAACAAACAAACAAACACAAATAAACAAAAAAGACAATAAATAAAAATTAAAATTTATATAAAATTAATTAATTAATTTTAATCAAAAAGTAATTTAATTATTTTTGTTAAAAAAAGGAAATATTATTTTCAATAAAACAAAATACTTATTAAATTAGGTAAAACAAAAGACACAACAAAATAATTATAAACATTTATTTTATTTATTTATTAAATAATTAATATCAACGATTATTATTATTTTTATTAAAAAAAAAAGAAAAAGTAATAATTTTACTATTTTCCTTCTCCTTTTTTGCCACATTCAGCAGAAAATGTACATCCAAAATGTTTTGGATCAAAAAGAGTTCCAGTGGCACAATTTTGTTTATAAGTATATCCACCAGTACAAATAATCCAAAATGATTGACAAGAATTTTGATAATAATAACCATCAGCTTTTCCATGACAATTAAATTCTCCATAAGTAGAAGGAATTTTAACAGTATCAGGAGAGCCACCAGGAGAAATTTGTTGGGATTTATAACTAAATAAATAAATAAATTAATTTTATTTTTTTACTTTGATGGTGGTGGATGATTATATGACTTTATTGGAGTTTTTTGACATTCATCTTTAAAAGTACATTCAGCTTTTTCTGGCTTAAATAAAGTTCCTGCAGGACAATATTGAGTAAAAGCACTTTCACCACTACAAACATAATAATAATTTTGACAAGATTTTTTATAATAAAATCCATCTTTTCTTCCTTTACAACTAATTGGTAATGGTGGAGGAGTTAAAGGTGGAGGAATTGGAGATGGAGGAAAATATGAAGAAGAGTTTTGTTGAGAAGAATATTTTGGGGGAGAAGGACCATCACATTTTTCTTTATAATCACATTGTTTTGATTTAATATTAAAATATAATAAGCCTGGACATGTTGTTTTATAGGCAATACCTTTTTTTAATTAAATTATAATTAATTAGTAATTAATTAAATAATTAACCATTAGTACAAGTATAATAATCTTTTGAACATCCATCCTTTACATAATAACCATCAGCTTTTCCTTGGCAATTGAAAGAATGTGGGGGTTGTACATAAGGCTGTATAGGTTGTGGAGGAGGTGCATATGGTTGTTGAGCATTACGTTTTTGACGGAAAAAGTGATTTTTGCCATAATAAGGTTGAGGTGGTGGTTTTCCATAGCTTGGAGGTGCGGGGGGTTGTCCATAGCTTGGAGGTGCGGGGGGTTGACCATAGCTTGGAGGTGCGGGGGGTTGACCATAGCTTGGAGGTGCGGGGGGTTGACCATAGCTTGGAGGAGGTGCGGGGGGTTGACCATAGCTTGGAGGAGGTGCGGGGGGTTGACCATAGCTTGGAGGAGGTGCGGGGGGTTGACCATAGCTTGGAGGAGGTGCGGGAGGTTGTCCATAGCTTGGAGATTTTGGTCTTAAATTTAATAAATATTTTCTCAATTTTTTATTTCTCTAACTTTTGTTTTCCACATTCTCCTGGATATTCGCATACTTGATTGAGTTGATCAAATATTAATTGAGGTGAAGCACATTGCATTACCGTTGTTTTACCAGAAGAGCAGTAAAAGAAATAAGAAGAACTACAATTTCCAGCACCGTAAAGTCCATCAGATTTTTGGGAGCAGTCATAAGTTGGTGGTGGAGGTGGACCAACTGTTTTAGGTTGTTCTGCGGGGGGTGTTCCCCCACAGGCAGGAACATAATATTTATAGTCACAGACTAAATTGATTTTTAAAAATTAATTTAAAAAATAATTAATTTTTACATTTTCCAGCAGCATTATATGCCAAATTTATTGGACATTCATAGAGGAAAGATCTTTTATTTGCACATTTCCAAAATTTATCTGTGCAACTTCCAGAGGGTGTTATTTCATATAATCCATCAGGTTTTGTAGAACAATCAAAATATGGTGGTGGAGGATTTCCATATGAAGGAGGAAGTGCTGGAGGTGAATAACTCTAAAAATTAAAAATTATTTTAATTTTTAATATAAAACTAAACTGGAGGAGAATATGCTGGTGGTTTTACTGGAGGTGGTTGGGGTGCAGGTTGTGGTTTATAAGCAGGTGGTGCATATATTGGAGGAACATAAGCTGGAGGAGCATAGGAACGTTTTGACCCAAAATTATCAAAACTGTCTTCAAAATTGTTACTAAAATTAATAAAATATATTTTTATTTTTATAAAAAAATAAATTACTGAGATAATGAAATTTTCATTTTTCTAATATTATTTCCATATCCTGGTGGTGCTCCTTCTTAAAATTAAATTAAATATAAAATATTAATTATTTACTATCTGATTTGCATTTTTCTTTTCTATCACAAGCTCCAGCTTTTTGATTATAAGCTAAACCATAAGGACATTCTCTTTCTATTTTCTTTCCATTATCACAAGTTATATAAGTTGAAGAACAAACGCTTGACTCATATTCTCCATTTGGCTTATTTTTACAAGTAAATGGATCTTTAGCTCTATATAATTGATGAGAATAAGCAATCCCTCCTTTTGCACAAATTGAAATTGAATTAGACTCTTCACATTGATTAGATCCAGGATTTAACTTTTTTTTAATTAAAATATTTAAATATTTAATAATAATAATAATACTTTTAAATTATGATAGCAATGCATTGGAATTTCTCTACTATTTGTACAAATTGAATAAAAACTATTAAAATATTTAAAATATTTTAATTTAATAAATTAAATTAAAATTACCGGCTACATCCCCAAACATAATTTCCATCAGGCAAATTTGCACAATTTACAGGATTTCGAAATTGAGGTTCTCCTAAAAAAATAAAATATTTTAAATATATTAAAATATTTAAAAATAATTACCAGAAGAAACAAGGAGAATTAATAAAAAAAATAAAAATATTTTAAAAGAAAAATCCCTCATTTTGTTTTTATTGAGGTCTTAAAATATTTAAAAATTAATTATAAAATTATTATTATTTTTTAATTAATTATTTATTAAAAATTAATTTAAATTAAAAATAAAAAAGAATTATTAAATAAATAAATAAATATTTATTTTTGATATTTTAATGAAGAATTTCCTGAGTTTAAATATTCCTAAAAAATGATAAAAAAAGGTCAATTTTAAAAAATAATATTTAAATAATATAAATGTTAAAATGATTAATCTCCATTCTTTTAAATGATTAACAAAGAATAATAGACATATAAATATTTATTTTAAAAATATTAAATATGTCTCTTATGAATGAATAATAAACAATAAAAATATATTGCAAAAATATATTATTTACTCTATAAAGGTGAAAATTAAAAAAAAAAGCTTCTGTTAAAAAAGCTGATTGAATGAATAAATAAATACAAAAAACATTTCAACATATTAAATTTATTAATAAATAAATAAATATAAATAAATAAATAAATATAAATATTATAAAATCAAAGGTTAAAGTATTAAAATAATTAAAAATTAAATCAAAGTGAATGATCAAAATTAATGATAAATTTAAAAAAAATATACATAATATTTAATAAGCTTTATATCCTTCTTTCTCTTTTCTTTATAATTATTAAAATGTGTAAATATTTAAAAAATATAATAATTATTTTAATAAAATATTTTTTAATTCTTTATCTTTTTTCATTTTATTTTAATAAATTAAAGTATAAAAAACTTTTATAAAAAATTAATTAAAAATTAAAAGTTTTGCTATATTTATAATAAAATTATTATTTTTTAATTTAAAGTAGAAATGCCAAAAGTTAAAAAATGAAAAAATTTTAAATTATTAATAAATTTATATAAAATATTTATTTATTTTTATTTTTTAAATTTTAAAAATATTAATAAAATAATTAAATTTAAAAATTTATTTATTTAATTATTAAAAAAAACAATTATAATATAATAAGAATGTGGAGAATTAACATTAAAATAAAAAAACTAATTTTTGAGCCTTTTGTGAGATCACAAATATTTTAGATTTTGGATCAAAATTTTAAAAATTAATTAAAAATTAATTAAAAAAATCATTTAAAGATCCAAATTCCTTTTTTAAAAATTAATAATTATTTAATAAAAATATATTTAATTTCTTCTTTCTTTTTTTAGACTTCTTTTTAATTTTTTTCTTCTTTTTAATGGCAGTTTTTAAATAAAAGAATTAAATTAATTAATTATTTATTACATTTAACACAATTTAATAAAACTTCAAAAATTCCATCAGTTTGTAAACCAGATTCAATTGGACATCCTAACTCAGCTGGAGGCAATGGTAATTTTTCTGGAAGAGCAAATGAACACTAAAAAATAAAATTAAATAATAAAAATAAAATAATAAAAATATTAACAATTAATTTATTTGGATCAAATTTAGCTAAAGAACAATTATTTTCTGAACATTTAATAGCACATTCGTTAATTGTTTTTGTTTGAATTGAATTTGTTGAGTCAATAATTAATCTTTTTGAATCAGAAATTGTTAAACTATAATTACATTCTTTAAAATTAAAAAAAATATTTAATTAATTTATTAATTTAAATTAAAATAATAACCTGTACATTTAATACAATTAATTAAAAAAGGAACAGTAGAAGCATGTTGAGGAGTTAAATGAATTGATTGATTATTACAATTATTTTTAATTTCAGTATTTTTAGTTAATAAACAAACACCTCCAGAAGATTCATGTCCAGGTGTTGGAATAAAGCCAGCAGTTAAACAATTTGGCTTTAAAAAATAAATAAATTTAAAAATAATAATTTATTTAAAAAACGAACAGTTTCAAAACATTTTTTAGCACAATCAGCGGCCGTATCTGCTGGGACATCATTTGTTATATCAAGAAGATGAAGTTCAGGTACTGGATGAATATTAAATTCTACTCTACCAGAACATTTTGATGTTACACCTAAATTAAAATAAATACCTAATTTAATTTAATTTAAATAAATGCTACTCTTATATAAAAAAAGGTTGTCCCTATTTATTTTTTAAAATTAATTAAGGTCACTAAAAATATTTAAATATTTTTTAATAAAGAAAAACCTTGTGGATTAATTATATTATGATAATAATTTTCTTCATTTAATAATTTTCTAAAATTATCTAAACTAAATTCATCTCTTAAAATTCTTTCATTTCCTTCATTTTTATTATTATTTAATATTTTCTCTTCTTCTTTACATTTAATACATTTAATAGAAACAACTTCTGGTATTTGTTTAAAATTCCAATTTGAAACAAAATTTGTTTCATTTTCACATTTTTGTTCTAATTTTAATTCATTTTTATTAAAATGAAGTAAACAAGCTGAACGAGGAAAATGAGTAAAAGCAGCATTTGTACAATTTAAATTAAAACAAGTTTTTACACATTCATAAACTGTTTCTGAGGCAAGAATTATTTCAAATGATTGTGTATAATCTGTTAATATTTCTCCAGTAAAAAGAATTTCTCCATTACATACTTTAAAAAATTAAAAAAAAATATATTTTTAAATTTATTTTAATTTACCACGATTTCCAAAATCTTTTAAAAAATTGTGTTGTTTTATATCACCTATAGATCCATTATTATTTTCAACAAAATCTACTAATTTAGTTATTGCAGTAACAGTTGGTTCTGTTACTTCTAATTTTTTTATTTGAACAATTTGTGAAACAGCATTAATTAATTCAGGCATTTCTTCAGTTATATTATTATTATTTATTATTGTTGTTGTTGTTGTATTTTCAAGTCCTTCTAAACCAATAATTGGTTTTTCTGTTTTTGTTTCATTTTCTGTTTCATTTATTATTTCTGTTTTATTATTAATTGTAGTAGTAGTCATTCCCTCTTCTTCTAATTTAGTTTCAGGTGTTGTTAAAGATATATTTAATTCATTTAATGTTCCTTCTATTTCTGTTTCATTTATTGTTTCATTATCTGATGATTTTATTGTAGCATTTTCTGTAGCTCCTCCAAATAATTCAGAAGGACCCAAAACAACAATATTTATTGGTCCTTCAGTTGTAGCAAAAGATGTTTCATTATTTTCATTTTCTGCTTCATTTATTAATGTTGTTGAGATTACTGTATTATTATTAAGAATTTCTTCTTCTTTGTTATCATTTACTATTCCAAATATTTTTGTTTCAGTTTCAAGTGTTGTTGAAACATTTGCTTTAAAATCTTCTTCAATTTGTGTAGTCGATTCTATTGTAGTATTTAATTCAGAAATTTCCTTTTCTTCTTGAGGTTTTATCCCAAATATACCTATTGCTTCACTTTCTGGTGTTTTTGTTGTATTTGCTTCAATAACTGAAGTTGTTACATTTTCTTCTTCTGAAATAACTCCAAAAACTTTAGAAACTTCTTTTTCATCTTCTTGTGTTGATAATGTTTCAATGGCTATTGTTGTTGTTGTTGTTGTTTTAGTTATATTATTTTCTTCTGAATCCCCTAATAATATAACTCCTGGTAAAATTCCCTCTTCTAATGATGATAAAGGTGTTGTATTATTATTTGCTTCAGAAATAACTGGAATTACTTCTTTTTCTTTTTTTGTTTCATTTATATTCCTAATAACTCCTTCTATTTCAAATTCCTTTAATTGAGACTCAGTAGATTCATTATTTAATTGTTTAGCCTGTGCTGCCCCAATTAATTCTCCATCTGTTTCAGTAACATTAGTAACATCTAAATTACTCTCTGTTATTCCAGTTGATGACAATATTGTTTCGGGAGTATTTGTTGTATTAGAAGATTCTTCTTTTTCATTTTCAAAAGGAATAACTCCAACAAATAATTCTTCTTCTTTTTTTGCTGAACTTGTTTCATTAATACCCGTAACTGTAACATTATTATTAGCTTTATTTGTTTCTTCAGTTGTTGTAGCATTTATTTCTAAAGTTTGTGTTGTCCCAATAATTTCATTTAATTTATTTTCTGATGTTGATCCGGTTATTTCAAATTCAGTAGAATTTCCCTCAAAACCTTCAGATTTTTCTTTCTCAGTACCAAAAGGTATTATTCCAAATGATTCTTCTTTTGTTTCATTTTCTGGATTTGTTAAACTAATTTCTTCAGAAGAAAAACTTTTAATCGTAGAATTTGCTTCATAATATTCAGGTGTTGTAACATTTGTTTCAAATTCTTCATTTCCGTTTCCAAATATTGCCAATGATTCTTTTACTGTTGTTAATTTTGTTATAGTTGTTGTTGATTCGAAAATAATTGATGAAGTTGTAGCATTTTCCTCATTATTTTCTAAAATCTCTGAAGATTCCTTTTCCTCATCATGTATTCCACCAATAATTCCATCTGTTTCAGTTTCTTGTGTTGATAAAGCAATTGCTTCAGTTGTTGTTATATTTGCTTCATAAGTTCCTGGTGTTGTTTCGAATCCACCAATTATTGTTGTTTCATTTTCTTGGGTAATTATTTCTTCTTTTGCTGTTGTATTTTCAGGAATTGATTCTAAACTTTTATCTGAAGTTTCTGTTTCTGTTTCATGCATAGCAGCAATAATTTCTTCTTCATTAGTAGAAGTTTCATTTGAAATTGTTGTTAAAATTAAAGGTATTTCTGTTTTTGATTCATTTAATGAATTTATTGCCCCTTCTATTTCAATTCCTGGTTTTGTTGTATTTGCTTCAGTAACAACAAAAGTAGATTCTTCTGTTTCATTATTATTAATTATTGTTGGTTTTGTAACATTTAATTCAGAAAAGTTAAGAATGTTTAAAGCACCTGCTATTGCTCCAAGCTTTTCTTTCTCATCATTATTAGTAGTAAAAACTGTTGTTGTTATATTTGCTTCATTTGTTACTTGCAATGTTTCAGCTTCAGTATTATTAGATGATATGTTTGGAGTTGTAGCATTTTCATTAGAATTGACTGGTATTTCTGAAGCTTCTTTTTCTTCATTATTTGAAGGTATTACCCCAAATATTTGTTCATCTTCTTTTTCTTTTGTTGTTGTTGATTCAGAAACTCCCGTAACATTAACTTCATAAGTAGTTGGAGTTGTAGCATTTATTTGTATTTCTCCAATAATTTCTTTTGATTTAATTTCAGGTGTTGTTACATTTGTTTCAACTTCTTTTTCATTTTCAAAGGGTATAACTCCAACAAATACTTCCTTTTCTGTTGTTGAAGAAATTGTTTCAAAAACACTCGTAATTGTTGCATTTTCATAATTAATTTCGGTAGTTGTAGCATTAAGCTCAGAATTTATTGGTAGTTCTGATTCAATAATTCCTTCTTTAGTAACTAATGTTGATTCATTAATTTCAGATTCTGCTTCAGTTATATTAAAACTATTAGGAATCTCAGAAGAAGTCTTTTCATTTTCAAAAGGTATTAATCCAATTATTCCTTCCTTTTCAGTTGAATCAGAAATATTATTGGATGTAGTAGTAATATTCGTTTCATAATTTTCAGGTGTTGTAACATTTGTTTCAAATTCTTCATTTGTTTTATTTTTTGTTTCATTTAAATTTGTTTCAGAATTGTCAATAATAATAGGTCCTTTAATTTCTTCTGATTCATTATTAGGTTCATTAGTAGAAGATTTATTATTTTCTTCTATAATTGTTGTTGTTGTAAATAGTGTAGTAGAATTATTTAATAAAAATTCATTTGAAACTTCCGTTGGTTCATTATCATTTTCTTGTGATATTCCAAACATTTTTTGTTCAGTTTCAGGTATTTTTGTTGAAATATTTATATTATTATTTTCTTCTTTTTCTCCAATAAATCCTTCACCTTCAAAATTACTTTGTTGTTCATTATTATTTGTTAAATTTTTAATTGATGAAGAATATGTTGATTCATTTATTTCACCAACATTAGAAATTGTTGAAGTTATTTCTTCTTCATTTGTTTTACTAGAATTAATTTTAACATTTCCAATTATACCCAATATTGTTGAAGTTTTTTCATTTTCTTCTTCTTCTTCTTTTATATTAGGACCAAAACCTGGTGGATTGTTTGTACTACTAGAAGATAATAATAATAATGATTGATTATTATTATTTATTTTATTATTTTCATTAATTATTCCTACTAAAGGTATTATTTCTTCATTTTTTAAAGTAATATTTTCTTCTTCAATTTTACTTTCAATTGTTGTTGTTAAAGGTATATTTGTTGTTATTATTGATGATTCTATTGATGTTTGTTGATCTTCTTCTTCTAATGGATTTTTTGTTTTTTCATTATTATCAGAAGAAATGAATTCTTTATTATTTTCTCCTTCATTTTGTTTATTTATTTTAGTTGTTTTTTCTTCTTCTTCTTCTTCTCCTTTTGTTGTTGAACCTTCAGTTGTGGAAGTTATTTCAATTAATTTTAATTCAGAATTTTTATTTTCAGGAGGTAAATTAATTGATCCAACAAGTAAATCTTTTTCTTCTTTTTCAGAAATAGTACTAGTAAAAGAAGTTTCAATAATTTCTGTTGTAGTAGATAAATCTTTTTTAGAATTTTCTAATTTTATTTGTTTTTGCCTATTAGATATAGCTAAACCAACAGATTTTGGACGAGTTGATCCATTTACATTTTCATGTTCATTAATAACTTTAATTGGAAGAATATTAATTTCTTCTTCTGCAGGAGTTGTTTCTTCTATATTTTCTTCTTCTTTTGTAGAAATTGTTGTTTCTTCAAATGTTATATTATTATTATTAGATATTCTATTAATTTTTGTATCAATTGCTGCTAATCCTTTAGCTTCAATTATTGTTGAATTTTTAAATTGATCAGTTTCATCTTGTATTATTTCCTTTTGAAATAATGAAGATGGAGATGTTTGTTGAGTAATTTCTTCTGTTAATAAAATAGTTGTACTATTATTAGTAGAATTATTTAATTCATTTTCTTCTTCTAATGGATTATTTTCTAAAATTAAAGGAGTAATTTGAGTTGTTACTTCATTTTCAGATTTATATGTTTGTTCTGTAATTCCTTCTGTTTTTAATATTTCTTGTGAATTATTTTTTGTATTTAATGTTTCTTGTGTTGGAGTTGCTGCTGTACTTCGTAAAACAATTTCAGCAAAAGGTGATATTGTCGTTGGTTTTTTTGCTACTAAAATAAAATATTAAAATTATAATTAAAAAAAAATTACCACAACGAACACAACTCATTAATGTCATATTAATATTTGGATAAGAATAATGTCGCTGTAAATTTCCACTACATGTTTCTGTTTTTGATTCCATATCCAAATGACATTTTGAAAGGCGAACTCCACTTCCTTCTATAAATCCTTCTCCTCCAGGACCCAATTCGAAAAGAACATTTGAACAAGCATTTTGATAACAAATAAAGGCACATTCATTTAAACTATATTTTATAATTAAAATGTAAAAATAGTCAAATAATTTTTATTAATCTTCTCATTCAGTCTAATACGAATTGCCTTTACCAGGGTAAATGAATGAGTTGAATTAAAATTTATTTAAAATAATAAATTAGTTAATTCAATAAATCTCTTTCCCAATAAATTCAAAAATAAATATTTAAACAAACAAAACAATTTATATTTTTTACCTAGATACTGAAGCAGTTTTAGATAATTTAAAATTAGCTAAAGCCTTCTCCCTTTCAATTTCTGGATAAACTTCAAATGTAACTAAACATGCTAAAAAATATAAACTTTTTTTATAAATAATGAAATCATCTAAATAACCTCTCCAAATTTGTCTTTCTTTACGAATAGCAATAGCTTCATCATCCAAATTTTCTGAAGCTATATTCTTTCCTCCTTGATTTTTGGGAGATATTATAGCTTTATTTGCTTCAGCACCATTTTCTATAGAACTTTTTAACGGATCATCATTCTGTTTAATAACTTTTTGTTGATCATCTAATGAGAAACAAAAAAAATTAATGAAAATTTTAAATATTTAATTAGATAATTTCAAAAAAGAAATGGAATGCTAAAAAATAAAAAGGCAACGGAAGTACGGTAGATACGATACAGCATCGTTGGACATCGAAGATGAGCTCAATGAAGGTGTAAAACGTAGTCGTACAATTAATTGAGTTCTAGACAGCCTATTTCTAGGTTAGAAAAGCTTGTTTTTATATGAATTCACAATCATGTTGAATAGGATACTATAAAAAGAAGCCTTTTTGTCTTACAAATAAGCTATTCAAAACTCACTTCACTGCACAACTAACAACGCACCTTCATTGCTCTGGTCTCCGATGTCGAACGATGCTCTGTGGCGGCTACCATACTATCATGGACTTGTGAGTTTTTTTTTAATATTTTCATTTTTTAAAAATAAATTTTCCAATTTTCATTCAGTTGCCAAGAGAGGATGCCGTCGCAATGCTGAAGAAGGAAGGGGACTTCATCATTCGTACGAGCGAGGAGTTTGCTGGTGATGCTCGATCATTTGTTCTGTCAACGGTCTTTGAAGGAGTGGCGCGGCATTATATCTTCAGGACGCAAAATGGACTCATCGCAATAGACTTCAAAAGGGAAAGAGGCTTCGGTACAATCCAAGAATTCGTGGATGCACATTTGAGAACAAGCACGCCTATATGCACGGTGGGAGAAAGACTTCCTTTTTGATCGTATGGTTTCTTTTTAGGACAGAAACGTTCTGCTCAAGCGCCCAATTGGAAGGCATGAATGGGAGCTCTCCCACTCCGCCATCAAAAAGGGAGAGGAGCTGGGGAGTGGAGCATTTGGAATCGTCAGAACCGGCATGTTCACCTGCGCCGACGGGACAACCAAAAAAGTGGCGATCAAGGAGGCTACGCTGTCAAAGTACACGAAGGACCAAATCAAGGAGTTTATGAACGAGGCCCGAGTCATGCGGCGATTCAAGCATCCAAATGTCATCTTTTGCTATGGTAAGTCCTTTATTATTGTTTAATTAAATAATATTTTATCATTTTATTCACAGGCGTAGCTGTTGGACAAGAACCGCTGATGATAGTCATGGATTTGGCGACAGAGGGCGCTCTGAAGGATCATCTACAGCGACAAAGAAGGAGCGTTCGGAGCAAACTTTATATGTGCCTCGGAGCTGCCTCTGGATTGAACCACGTGCATGAGCGGAATGTAGTCCACTGTGATATTGCTGCTAGAAACTGTTTATTCAGTGAGAATAGGGTGGGTTATAACTAAAATTAAAATTTAATTATTTTTAACTATTTTTAAAGGTCAAAATAGCCGACTTTGGCCTTGCAAGGGAGCTCGAGAATAATGAGAAGGCAATCAAGCTGGGAAAGGACCAAAGGCTGCCCATCAAGTGGCTAGCCCCGGAAACAATGATCGAGCGTGCCTGTACCAAGAAGTCGGACGTCTGGGCTTTTGGGGTGCTTTGCTGGGAAATTTTCGCCAATGGTGCTTCGCCATATGCAGGAGTAGGGAGCAACAATCTTGTTGCTAAAAAGGTGTGAGATTTTGCCTTAAAACCTTAAATAATATTCTTTTTTTTAGATTATCAAAGGCGAACGACTGTTGTTTAGCGAGGATACTCCTGAGGAATTTGCCGAGCTGATCGTCAACTGTGTATGGAATGGCAACCCAGAAATTCGGTGCGGGATCCAACAGGCCATGACTTGGATGGACAGAAACGTAAAACGACTGGAGGGACAAGAGACGTCATCGGTGCACACAACGGCAGCGACAACAACAACAATTGAAAACAGCGAAAGAGGGGATAAAAGCATCCGAAGATCTAAAAACTCTGAAAGAAAGGACAGCAACAAGAACAGCCGACGTTCGGAGAAAGGCAAGAAGTCTGGAAGAGGATAAAAGATTCTCTGTGATAAAGTGATTCATAAATATGTATGTAAATGGTATTAATTGTAAGTTGTTGTAATTCACCTATTTTTTTTCTGTAAATTATTTTTGTATAGTAAATTTTTAAAATGAGATGGAGTGTTTCTTTAAAGTTTTTTCCTTAGATAGAAATTTAGTTTTTTTAATATCTCCTTTAGTTAATTTAGATGGATAAAGAGTTTAAAAAAGTAAATTTAGCCTTTCAAGTTTCTTTTCAAATAAACCTTAGCTTTTTTCCTTATTTTAATTTAAAGTTTTTCCTCAATATTATCGAAATTAATAATTTTGATAAAAAAAAGAAAAACTAATTTTTCATTTTTAAATTTAATCATTCAGATTTTAATTTTGATTAATTTTTAATAAATAATTTACCTGAAGATATTAATTTTTTGAATCCTTTAGGTGCATCTTCAGGTCCACTAATTAAAGGATTATCTTCATTATTTTCAATTTTTCTACATTTTAAACATTCAACTACAATTTGATTTTTATTTTCTTCTAAACTTATTTTTTCAATTTTATTTATTGATAATAAGGTTTTTCCATTACATTCATCACTTGAATGAAGAAAAAGACGACAAGCTTTTCTTATTGAATTATTTGATAAAAATAAAATTGAATAACTTTAAAAAAATAAAATATATTTATTTAAATTTTAAAATAACCAAAATCTATATCCATAACATTGGTTAATACAATCATTTAATGATTTTGTATAAACATCCATTGTTAACCAAAATTGTCTTTTTTGTTCCCATTCAATTGCTTCATTATCAAATAAAACATTTCCATAAATATTTTTATTTGGAAGAGAACAATCTTTTTTTAATAAATATTTAATTTAAAATTATTATTAAAAAAAATATTTTTTACCAATATTTTCTTGTAGTTTTCCACCAATTGGAATTTGATTTGTAAAATAAATTTGTATTAATAATATAAATCCAAATAAAATAATTAATTTAAAATCCATCTAATAAGCAAAGAAAGAAGGAAAATAATTAAAAAAAACTTTTTTTGTTGTTAAAATTAAAGAAAATAAAATTAAAATATTTTTAATTTTTTTTAATAATCATAGAGATTGATTCTAAAAATAAAAATAATTTAAAAAATAAAAGAAAATATTTAAAACAATAAAATTAAGAAAAATAAATAAATTTTATATTTATTTATATTTTATTGTTGTAAAAATATAAAAATAATTTATAATCCAGTTTTATTTTAGATCATATTTTTAATTATTTTATTTATTTAATTTTGTCCCTAAAAATAACTTTTTTTGTAATTAAAAAATAAGTTTAATGATCAAAATAAAAATAAGAAGCATAAAAATTAAAGTTGTAAAAATTATTTTTGGTTAAAAAATACATATATATTTATTTATTATTCTAATAAAATAATATTGTTTTTACAAAAGGCAACTTTTACGAATAATAAAATAATTATATTAATTAATTAATTAATATAATTATTTTAAATTAATTAATTTATTTATTTATTTATTAAAATAAATTTAGAAGAATTAATAATATATTTTAATTAATTTATTTAAAAAAATATTTTTATTTTAATAATTTATTAAATTAAATATTTAAGAAATAAAATAAATATTTTTTTTTTAATTTCATTCTTTAAATTTAAAAAATTAGCTTTAATTTTTTGAACATTTTATTTTTTATATGTATTATTTATTTAATTGAAAGAGTTCTAAAATTAGTAAATAATTTATTTTTCTTTATGAGTAATAAAATACTTGATATATATTTTTAAAAATAATATTTGAATCATCAAAACTCTTTTTTTAATTATTTAAGGTAAATATATAATTGGGCAAGAATAAAAAAATAATAACAAAGAAAAAATGTTTTTGTTTGCTCATTTTTATTTTTTAAATTTCAATTGAATAAAAAAAAATAAAAATATATATTTGGGACATTTAAGAGATATTAAATTTTATTAAAAAAAAAAAAGAAATTAAAAATTTGATGAAATAATTATGTAAATAAATTTAAGATAAAATAAGACTTTAATTATTTTTTTTATTTAAAATTATAAAAATAAATAAAATAATTAAATAATTCCATTTCAAATTTTCTTTTCGAAAAAGACTTAAAAAAAGAAAAAGTTTTCATATTTTTACAATTAAATATTTGTTATTTAATTAATATTATTTTTAAAAAATATTTGTATGTAGGTCTGTTGAGGTAGACAAAATAAAAAATATTTTAAATTATTCATTTAATCGAAGAATTATTTTTCTCCGTGTTGGCCTTCAGAGTTTTTTTAAATTTATTTTTCTTTTCTTCCTCCTCAAGGTCCTCCCTCCTTTTTAAACTTTTTGTTTTGCGCAAAGATTGACTTATAAATTGTTTTTTTGTTGATTAAAAGAAAGGAAATATATAATATCATTTTTTTATGCCCGAATTGTTGTCATATTAACTTTAGGAAATAGATTTAAAAAAAGATATAAATATATTTATTTATTTATTTAATAGTACAAAACAATGAAATTGGCAAAAAATTGAAATATATAATATTTTGTTAAATTAAATATTTATTTAAAAATTAATTAAAATAATTTTTAAAATAAAAAAAGAAAATTTTAAATTAAATAATTTAAGTTTTTAAATTAAAATAATAAATAATAATTATAATAAACAATTTATAATTAAATTTATTTTAAGAATTTTAAAAATAATTAATTAAATTTGTAAATTATTTAAAATATTTAATAAAAAATATTTGAAATTTTTGATGGCAAAAGAGTAAAAATGAATGCGCGTGAAAAAAAAAAGAAAAGAAAAGGTTTATTTAACGCCTACATAAATATTTAAAAAAGAATAAGATGAAACCTGTAGAAAAAGATGATGATGGGGGGACATAAATAATATTTTTTATTTTATTTTAAAAGGGCCAAAGAATGTTTTTATTAGAAAAATGATAGAAATATAAGATAAAATATAATTTTAAAAAATACAAAAAATAAAAAAGTTATTTTTTAATTATTAATAAATTAAATAATTTTTATTTTTAAATTTATTTTGTTTGGTCAATTTTAAATAAATTGTTATAAATTAAAATTAATTTTTAACAACAAGTACATTATTAAAATATGTTATTACCAAAAACTAAAAAAAAATTTTTTATTTATAAATTAAAAAATAAAACAATAATATTTTATTAAAAAAAAGTTTTATTTTTTATTTTTAAATAAATCAATCATTAAAAACCCTTTTTTACGGAAGAATCTTTTGAACTGTTTTTAGGTTATTTTTAATGTTTAGAAATTTCTATTTCTTTTGTTGGACAAAATAAACATATGCGCGAAAATAGACAAAAAAAAAAAAAAGAGAATAAAAAAAATAAATATTCAAACAATTGACTTTTTATTATTAACGCTTAATTTACAAATTAATTAATTAAATAAATAAATAAAATGTATATTTAACCTGAACCAATTATTTATTAAAGGTATAATTTATAATATTAAATTATAATTTTAATAATAAATAATTTATTTATTTATTTTAAAATTCAAAAAAAAATATTAAAAAAAAATTATTAATATTTATTTTGATTGGCGCAATCAACATATTTTTGAAAATTTTTTTTATTTTAATTTTAATTACAACCACTCCTAATTTTTATCCTTTCATTACCACAATTTTTAAATACCATCAATTGACTGAATATATTAACAAAATATATTTATAAGTGAAAGGCAAAGGTAAAAAGAAGGGTGATTAAAGACAGCCTCGGGGACAACATAAAAAAGAGAAAGGGCAAAAATAAAAATAAAAAAAAGAAGAACCAGTTAAAAAAATAAATATTATATAAAACCACCAAAAGGCCTTAGAAGAAGAAGAAGAAATAAATATAAAATTCTAATGTGAAAAGACTAAAAAAATTTTTGCATTTAAACAAGTCTAAGTATAAAAATAATATTTATTTATTTATATATCGTCATAAAATTAAGAAAGAAGGTAAAAAACGAGAAATATGTAAAAATTTTAAAATAAAGATTTATTATATATTTTTTTGTTCTTTTAAATTTTAACAAAAAATATCATTTATATACCATTTTAATAGTATTTAAAATAAAATTAATATTTTAATTATTTTTTAAAATATTAATTAAATTATTATAATCTTTTAATTGTAATTCTAAATAAGATATTAATTTTAAAAATATATTAATGTTTTAATTTTAAAAGTTGGGAGAATATTTAATTCTTTAAATTAAATATAATTTAAAAATAAATATGTACATAGACTTATTTAAAAAAAGAATAATTTTATTAATATCAAAAATGTTAAATTGTAAATAAATAAATTGAGTGAATGGCCAACCAAATAAATAATATTAAGAATAAAATAAAATACTAATTAATGGGCGTATTTCAATTAATTTTATGAGCTTTAAATCGTTTGGTCATTTTTTTAGTATTCTTCACATTCTTGTTTGGTTTTTTAGAAGCAGCAAGGACCTTTAGCGAAGACTTTACATTTTGTTTCGTATTAGGCGTTCCGCCCCCAATTTTTTGATGATTTTTTGGTTGTTTTTCATCATCTTCACTATCATCCTTTTAATTAAAAAAATAATAATATTTATTTTTTAAATTAATTTTAATTAAATTATTTAGGATTATCTTTTATTTATTTACCTCTTGTTCATTATTATTATTACAAGTACTTTTATTATCTTCTTTTTCTTCCTCTTTTTCTTCTTCATCATCATCTTCAATTATCACTCTACGCTTTTTTGACAATTTTTTATCGTTACTACTAATATTACAATTGTTATTTCTTTTGTTGTCTTTTTCAATAGATACAGGAATTGGTACAAAAAATGCATCAATTCGACCTTGTTGGGCAGTTTTTCTACTCTTTTTGAGGCGGTCAAGGCCAGTTCGGATTCGATCCTCACTAAAATATTTAGAAAAACCAATTATTTAGTAAATTCTTAAAGGAAAAATAAACAAAATTATATTTTTAATTTAATCTTTTAATTTAAAAAATCAAAAAAATATCCAATAAAATTTTTTATTTTTACAATAATTTAGTCAGTCCCATATATCACAAAAAACAAATTTTTGCTTACGCAGAAGAAAATATGAAAAAAATAAAAATGATTTCTTGATAATTTATTATAAATATAAAAAAATAAAAATTCCTCAAAAGAGAAATATTATTTAAAAAATAACTGTTCAGAGAATAATAACCAAAATGTGATAAATATTTAATAAATTTTAGATGTGTAGACTATAATTATTTATAATAATTAATAAATAATTTTACTAAACTAATTGAAATTAAAAAAAAAAAGAATTTGATAAAAAAAATAATGAATCATAAAATTGAGTTTATTAAACAAAAATAAAATAAAAATAATTTCTATTAATTATTGAGATTTTTTGTTAAAAAGTTTAAAATAAAATAATTTTAAAAATACCTAAATCCTTTCTGAGCACACATATAATCAATTAATTCCTTAACTTTTGGTTCTGACCATGTAAACTAAAATTTTTTTTAGATTTTTTAAATAATTAAAAATTTACTTCAAATTTATTTCCATCCTCTATACTAGGTTGCAAAAAAAGATTGCGTGCTTCCTTGTATTTCCATGCTGATGGTGGAGGAAATTTCTGGATAAAAATTTGAAGATTTCTACACATAAATAACCTTATGGTCGATATTTTTAAGAATTTCTTCAATAGAGCCATATTGCTTAATTAATTCAACTGATTTTTTGGGACCAATTCCCCTAATATTTCCACAATAATCACAACCAAGTAAAATACATAAATCGATAAATTGTTCGTATGTCAAATCCAATCCTTGTAAAACTTTTTCCAAATAAAATTCCTGAACAAAAATTATATAATATTGATTAAATTTAAATTTTTTAAATTAATAACTTTGTAAATTATTTTAATAAACATTTTAAAATAACTTTTATTGGCATTTTTTTAGCTTCACTAAATGTCATGTGTCGAACAAGAATTAGAGAACCAAATGTCAATGCATCCATATCTTCTGTTGCCGTTGCATAAACAACCCCTTTACGAACAAGTTCAGCACATTGGGCTTCGGCTTCGCAAGGAGCTTCAACAATTGGAACACCCATTAGATTAAGCAACTTTTTGCAGTCATCAGTATGCTCACTAGTCACCTTTTTTATTAAAATAAAACAATAAATATTACAAAAAATATATTTTAAAACGCAAAATTCAAACATTTAGTCACTATATTTAAAAAAATTTTTATAAAGATTACCTTCACTAAACGTCGATTATATT
Organism: Meloidogyne chitwoodi; assembly: GCA_015183035.1. NCBI lineage: Eukaryota > Metazoa > Nematoda > Chromadorea > Rhabditida > Meloidogynidae > Meloidogyne > Meloidogyne chitwoodi. The sequence continues at coordinate 1,383,879 of JACZZP010000010.1, forward strand.
TTTCAATAGCTTCAGTATCACCTTTCTCGGTTGCTACCGCTAATTGCTCTTCTGTTTCTGCACGCTTCTCTGATCGCTTATCCAATTCATGAGATTTAAGTTCAGGAGGTTTTCCATCAAAAACATAAACTGGCTTTATGCCATTTTCCATCATTCGGATTGTACGATAAAATAATCCATTCAAATGGCTAAAAATTAAAAAAAAATAATTTCTAATAAGTAAAAAATTAGTTCCTTGTCGTTTCTCCATCCGCAGATGAAAGAACTGCTCCATCTTGCCTTACAGCAATTAAAAATTGATACAAGCTCATTGAAGCATCAATGGCAATTTTCCGTCCAAAATATGCCTTCATTTCCAATGTTTTCAAAGCTTTCGGACAATGGTCAGCAATCACTTTTGATAAATCCTTTATTCCCATTATTCTTTAACTTTTTTATATTTGATTAATAAAATAAAAAACCTTAAATAAAATAATAATATTTAAAAAAAAGATATATGTACATTGTATGTAAATTTAAATTTAAAGTGCATATATAATGTAAACAGAAAAAATTCCTTGCTGACTAAATGTAAATATTTACTCTTATTAGCGAAATGTCCATATGCGTTTAATTCTTCCTGTTTGACTAAAATGTCGTTCGTAATCTTCTTTTTATTTTTTATAATTCTCTTTGAGTTTTGAATCCTATTTTAGGTGCGACGACATTTGCGCCGTTGACATTTGCGCCGCGACACTTGCGCTGCGACTTATGCGCCGACGACATTTGCGGCGACGACTTTTGCGCCGGAAATATTTTAAAACGCGACATTTGCGCCGCCTTTAAATTTAAAAAAAAAGTAATATGTATTTATTAAAGGATTAAAAAATTATTAAAAAATTAAACTAAAATGTATCAACTAAATAAATCCGATTAAGATTCTAAATATTCATTCTTTTAAATATTTGGCTATTGTATGTTATAGCGGACTTTTTCTTTCTGTACCGATCCGGATGAGTGAGGTGTCATTCGAAAGCTCTTGCAAAACTTAGTCGAACTAGACATGGGGGAAGTTGATCCGACGTCTATAAGCCGAGTTACAGGTCCCCGAATATTGAAAAATTATAGGGGGGACCAAGCTCTACTAAGTGATTACTGCGGCTGCACTTTAATTATTTTCACTGATGTGAATTAATTATGTAATTTGCGCCGTAGAATAACGCATGTACCAAAAGCCAACGAGAGATGGGCTCTCAAATGAAGAAGTCATAAAACACTCCCAATTGGTCCAAGTTTGGCGTGTTTCTAGCAAACTTCGATCCTTCATAGCTTTGTTCAAAATCATTCAATCAAAACGATTTTGGTCTCATTCGATAGGTCTCGAAGAGTTCTTTCGAATGAGCTATATACTCATATTCGAATTTTTCACCCCAAAAATGAGCTTACTCCCCCTATGATTTTTCAATTTTCGGGGACCTGTAACTCGGCTCTTAGACGTCGGATCAACTTCCCCCATGTCTGCAAGAGCTTTCGAATGACACCTCACTCATCCGGATCGGTACAGAAAGAAAAAGTCTCTATAACATACAATATTCAAATATTTAACTGCACAAATATAGCTGCAGTCTTTTTTCATTCATTAGAGCATAAAAAAGGAATTGATATTTGGGTTGATTATTTGCTAATTAATATTTCAAACCTGTTAGGCTGTTGAAAATTTTAATAATATCATTTAAATAAATGATTAAATTTAATTTTAAAATCATTTTAGACTTAATTCTTTTTAAAATTTAATTTTTTAAATCTTTAATATTACTTTACTTTTTTAATTTAAAGGCGGCGCAAATGTCGCGTTTTAAAATATTTCCGGCGCAAAAGTCGTCGGCGCAAAAGTCGTCGCCGCAAATGTCGTCGGCGCATAAGTCGCAGCGCAAGTGTCGCGGCGCAAATGTCAACGGCGCAAATGTCCTGCAACCCTATTTTATTAAATTTTTTTTTAGTTTTTCCGATACATTATCATTATTAAAAGTAATTTCTATTCCTTTAATATTTTAAATGGCGGAGGTTTATGTTTATTTTTACTTTTATTTAAACTTGTTTTTACAGAAAAAATGCGAAGAAGGTACCGATCCTGTAACATTTTATCGCGAGCAATGTGCACTCGAAAAGAAGGCAATTGATTTGAAGGAAATACTCGAAACTTGTAATGAGCGTGTGCGTGCCAATCCTGATTCTGGTGAATCTTGTCACATGGTATTTTTTAATATTTTAATAATTGTCATATTGAGAAATTTTCGAATGTTTCCAGAGTTAGGCAAAACTTTAAAATTTTCAGTTTTTTAATGATATGCAATCAATGTTTTCTTTTAAGTAAAAAATTTTTTCAAATTAAAGGAGATGACAGACTACGTTCACTTTCTTGATCACTGTGCAATGCCAAAAGCTTTCAAGCATTTGAAATGACTACAAAGATGTTGATAAATGTTTTAGGATTAAACCTCTATTGTTTGTTACTATATAAACATTTTTTTATTAAAATTTAAAAAATTGGGACAAATAAATTGACCATTATAATTTTCTTTGTGCTTAGAAAAACCTTTTAATCAACATTGAAAACGAGCCTCTTGATTTTTATTTTAAGCTCAAATTTAAAAAATTAATTCGCTAATTTAGTAAGTATTGTTTATTTGGTCGTTTCAATCTTATTTTTTTATAAATTGCCTATGTTGATTCTTATCTCACAATCATTTTACCTGCGTCATCATTATTATCTTTTAGCGTCATCTTATCTTTTAAGAGAATTCAAATAAAAAAGATTTTTAATGAATACATACATTCCAAATCACATTATATTAACTTTGTTTTGTCAATTAAAATTAGTAATAACTTAAAATTAGTTTTTTTTAGAGAACTTCAATGATTCTAATAAGTGTTATTACTATTCTTTTTATTTCGGCTTTATTTATTGGGTCAAGTACTCAAGAGAAGATTAAAAAACAATTTATTAGTTCTCCACAAGAAACACAAGCCAAATATGATATAAATCCTTCTGGATCGGAACAGATAAAAATGCAAAAGCCTAAAAGTTTGAAGACATCGGTCGATTATGGACTCTGCAAACAGGAATGTAAACGAAAACGAGATCAAGAATCTACCGGACAGGTAATTTAATATACGAATGTATGTACATATTAAACGAGGAATAAGTTCTTAGAGGGTTATTTCTGATCAATGTTGATCAGATCAACTTTCAAAGGGACTAAATAAATATTAAGAAACTACATTTAATAATTTAACACCCTTAAATTGTTAAGTATGTACAATGGCTTCGAGAGGAACTAAAATTTGCCGAGGAACAATCGCGAATCCAAGAAAATCAACAACAATCAGTCGGAAGTGATATTTGAGAGAAACTCCAAGATGTTGCGACAATTTCTAGCCATTTATATTATAATGATAAATTTTTTATATCTAATTAAAAAAATTTATGCATTGAACTAAACTTGAAAATAACAAAATCTCAAGAACAATTCCTATTCTTTTTCCTCCTTTTTATTAAATTTCGTAATGGGATAACCAACCAATTCAAGTATTTTCCTTCTTTCTTCTTCTTCATTTTTCCTTATCTTGTGTAAGAAGTCATTTGGCGGCCCTACAATATAATGACGTTGATAATCAGAACAAAGTTTATTTAGTATAGGGCTTTCTTCAATGCTTGGTAATCCAAAGCGTTTATCGATATAATCATCTTTATCGACTGAATAAAGCTCTTCAATCGTCATTAATGTTGACCAATGGGGAAACTTTTTCCTTCCACTTGGTTCTACATCTACACGCCAATCCATTTTGGCTCTAAACTTTGGTATATTTGAAAAAATATAAGAAATCAGAAACTTACTTTTCCATAGTTTCCTTTGCATATTCTAACGGATCGAAACGCTTGAACTCATCAATCATTTTACGCATTCTACCTCGAAAGAGATCCTCAGCCTGAAATACAATTTTAGAAGGTTGACTGTATAAATTAAAAATTTATCCCTGATCTATATTAGAATGATTTAAAAACTCCATTCGAAAAACTAAATTATTTTAACCACTGTATAAATCAAACGACAAACCAAACGAACATACCCTTTGTTTCTTCTGCGCATGTCTTTTCTTGATTTGCCACCAGTCACGCTTAAGACGTTTTAAGTATTTGTGCCTATTCATTTTGTGTCTTCGAATTCTCATTATTAACGGCTGACTAGTGCCTGACGCCGCAGGAATTATAACAGATTCCAGAGGTGAAATGAAAGATGGAATAAGATTCCGTCTTAAGACAGAAAACATTTTTCTAAAATAAGTAAAAATTACTAATAAAATACATATTTTGATAAAATTTATTAAAATATAAAACAACATTAAATATAATTAAATAAAAATACTTAACCAAAATTTTATAAAATAAAGGCAATAAAAAAAATACTACAAAAATATAAAAAGAAATGCTAAAATAAATATTCATAAAATAAAAAATATATGGCTAAATTTTTTTAATTTTTTAAAAATTTATAATTTATTTTCATTTAATTTCTGAATTATCATTCCACTTGCGCCACCACCCCCATTACATATAGCAGCCAATCCAAATTGTCCAGGTTTTAAAGCATGTACTAAATGGGTCAAAATGCGAGCACCAGACATTCTTTTAATTTAAATTATTTTTTTAATTAAAAATTTTTTTTACCCAATTGGATGACCTAAAGAAACAGCCCCTCCATGAGCATTTACTTTAGAAGGATCTAATCCCAATTTTTTAATAGCAGCTAAAGGAACAACAGAAAAAGCCTAAATTAAAAATAATATTTAATTATTATTTATAAAAAATTAGAAAAAAACCTCATTAAGTTCAAAAAGAGAAATGTCCTCAATTTTTAACGAAGCTGCAGATAATAACTTAAAAAATAAAGATTAAATTAACTAAATTAAAAAGAACCTTAGGAATAACAAAAACAGGAGCAACAGAGAAATCCATAGGATGTGTAGCAGCATCTCCAAAAGCAATAATTTTAGCTAGTGGTTGAAGAGAATATTTTTTGATAACCTCAGAATTTGTAAGTAATACAGCACAAGCACCATCATTTAATGTTGAAGCATTCCCAGCAGTAACAGTGCCGTTTTCTTACAATTAGTTTTTTTTAATTTTTAAACATCATAAATAATAATTTTTAATTTAAAAATATATTTTAGTTAAAACAATTAAAAATTTCTCTAACCTTTTTGAAAAACTGTACGTAATTGTTTTAATTTATAAAAATCAACTTTTGTATATTCCTCATCTTTATTGACAATTTGGGTGCTTTTACGAAGTTTTACTTCAACAGGAACAATTTCTTTACTTATTGTACCATTCTATAAAAAATAATATTATAAAATTAAATATTAAAAAATAAATAATTCAAAAATTAGATTTTAATTTACTTCCCAAGCAGTAGCAGAACGTTTATAGCTTTGAATCGCATATTCGTCCTGTTCTTCACGTCCAATTCCATAATCCTTTGCTGTTTTTTCTGCACAAACACCCATATGGACATATTGATCATATGCATCTGTTAAACCATCTTTAACTACTCCATCCTGTTAAATTGGAAATTTTTTAATTTACTTCAATATTTGAAAGTTACTAAAAATCTTGAAATACAGGAAAAAATAACAAAATAAATTTTTAAAATTAAAAAATAGTTAAAATACAATTAATTTTGCTCCTCCATATGGAAGCTCTCCACGTTCTAAATAATAAGGCACTTGACTCATTGACTCCATTCCTACAAAAAAAATTAGAAAAACAAAAAAAATTTCTAAATAGAAAAAAAACCTCCTCCAATCACAATTTCTTGTTGTCCCGTTTGTATTTGCTGAGCAGCAAGCATTATTGATTTTAAACCAGAACTGCACACCTTATTTACTGTTGTAACAGCAACGCCAATATCCAATCCTTTTTGTTCAATTAAAAAAATTATTTTAAAAATAAATTTAAAACCTGCTCCAAGAGCGGCCTGTCTCGCTGGGGCTTGTCCAACATTTGCCTGGCAAACTTGACCAAGAAAAACCTTAAAAAATTTTAAAAGTAAAGTAAAAAATTAAGATGACTCAGATATCCGTTCTTTAATTTTTGGATAGTCATTGCTAACAATAATCTTAATTTTTGTTTATAATCATCATTGTCATAATCAAAAAAATTTAATATAAATTAATTCTAAAAAGTTAATTTCTTAAAAGTTAAAAAAACCTCTTGTACTTCCTTCGATGGAATATTTGTCCTTTTTATAAGTTCTTTAATGCAAAAAGAAGCTAATTCAGGAGCCGGTATAGTAGAAAGTTGTGAACGAAAAGATCCAATAGGTGTTCGACAAGCTTCCAGAATGAAGACTTCCTTTTTTTAATTTTTGGATTAAAAAGGGGTCGGTCCCTTTGATGGGCCGGCGAATACTGGGATGGTTAGCCGGCCCATCAACGATACTCAATTTCAATTAGCAAAATAAAAAAACCTGAAGATTTTGAGCAGTCATTCGTTTTTAACTAAACTAACAGGTCTATTTTTTAGAATGAAAATGAATGAACTAATTGTTACAATCTCATCATTTATCTAAAAGAAAAAATGGCGTGATATTTTTTATAAAATTAACATGATTCTATATTGGCGAAGGTAACTTAATATCGTGAGTGAATAAATTGATTAAACTGCAAGAATTGGTTAAGAAATAAAAGTAACTACAAAAGGGCCGTATTTAGAACAATAACTGAATTAGTCGGCACAGAAGGAATCCTGGTCGGGACTTTACGGGAGCATCGATCAGATTTTACAGGATTTGAATCCAGAAATCATATCTTGGAATGTGCTCTACTCTGATCGGCCGACATGAAACGTCACGCCTTTTCCTTACAACACTTCGCCAATTTTAATTTTAAGGCTAAAATTTTTTTGTTAAAAGCTACAGGAAAGATTAAATTTTTTTAATTTATTATGAATTAAATGAAAAAAAGAATATTTCCCTTTTCCATTGTTAATTATAGTATTTTGATTTGGATAATTTTTTAAAAACTGAAGGAAAGTTTATTAAATAATAATCAACTTCACGAACAGGAGTATGCTAAATATGGTGCTGGTGTTGACGCATGGATTCCTGGCTGGATTATTAATGAAAATTTGGTAAACATAATTGCTCTTTTTCCTATCCCGGTTTAAGGCTTAAAAATATTTTTATTCTGACAGAACAACTTGAAAATGGTCTTTCTGGACAAACAATAGCCTCGAATTGTGGCATCGAGTTTGGTCTAGTTTGATTCATAGGCGTCCGCGATCACCCCGTGCCGGACTGTCTGTCACCTCTATCAACAATTTAATTAATTAAAAGTTACTATAAAAGTGCTTGGAATGTGTACAGTTTTCGCAATAAATCGTCCTGCTGCCTCAGCGCTGAGCAACAATCGCTGTTTCAGAATCCCTTAGAAAAGATGTCAATGTTGAAGAAGACTCCGCTCTTTTGTGCTAAGGAATGTGCCATATTTCTCGACGTTCTTCGTTCGACATGTTCAAAGGAATCACAGGTTTTCTACATCTCGAATTTGTATTTATTCCATCCCTTCTATAGATTGCCGCATCTCTCTACTTTCGAAAAAAGCTCGCAGCATGTCAAGAGCCACCAGAAGAATTGGTTGAAACAATTGTGAGTTTTTTTTATAATGCTAATGAAATTTTACAATTTTGCAGATCCTTGAGCTTATTGACTGTCTTCGTCGACCTTCAAACGAATTACAACTAAATGCTTCGTGGGCTCTAACGAATTTAGCTTGTGGCTCTCGTCAAGAAACACACAGAATAATTGCCAGTGGAGGCATTGATGCACTCGTTCATGTTGCATCAACAACTTTTGGAGAAGTTCGTGACCAGGCTATTTGGGCGCTCGGAAATTTGGCAGCAGATTGTGCTTCATGTCGACAGCAAGTGCGCGCCTCAGGACTTTTGGCTCTGTTAACAGTAATGCTCGAGATGCCCGACTATCAAGCTCATGATCCTCGCAAAATTGTTATCTGGTGTTTAGCGAATTTGCTTCGTGGTGGGATGAATGACATTGAACTTGATGTAAGTTTTGTTTTTGAAGTTTTTGGAAATTTTCAAGTTCTCAACAATTTTTTACTAAAATTTTATTTTATGTAAAGTGTGTTAGCAGGCTTCTCTCTTCACTTCACATCACAATCTCCCTCTATAATACAGGCGAGATTCTCTGCGATGCTGTTTGGTGCATTGCTTATCTTATCGACCATGCAACAATTGAAGGAGAAAGAGTAATATTTTAAAAATATTTATATTCTAATTGGAGTTTTCAGATCGATTTACTATTTGTCCAACCAGGTCTGGCTTCCAGTATTGTTGCTTTGCTCAAATCTGATTCTCTTCGTGCTCTTACTGGTGCGCTTCGAACTGTTGGTAACATTATTACCGGAACAGATGAGCAAACAACCGCAATTCTGGACTTCGGTGTTCTAGAAGATCTTGTGCGGAATTTTCTAAAATATTTTTGATTGAATAATTTATATTAAGAGCGATTTGGTCAATTCCAACGTCCATCAAATCTCACGAGAATGCCTTTGGATTCTCAGCAATATCGCAGCTGGCACTTCAGAACATGTTACTCGTCTTTTCTCTGTCAATGGCATGGCACAGAGCATTTTTCAACTTGCTTATGATCAGAGTCCACGAAAACGAAAGGTTGATTTCGATTGTTAGATTTTATTTTTTCTTTTAATGTAAGGAAGCCTATTGGGTAGTCGTCAATGCAATGATGGGCGCACCAGCATCTCTTTATGAGTACTTGATGAGTGGGGGTCTCGCACAAATTTTAACGCAGCTTCTTGAAGAGAATTTGGATGCTGCATTGCTTGAACGCACACTTGTCAGTTATTGAATATACTTTTATTTATTTTTTCATTTATAGAACACAATACAGAACTCACTCCAAGACAGGTCCCGAAATCGTCTATACACAATTGCTTTGTTCCGTCGCGTCGGTTTAGTGGAGCAAATTGCTAAAATTGCGTTTAAAAACTCAAATATAAACGAAGTTGTTGCTGATCCTACTTCTGTATGCTTATTATTTCTAATTGCGATAAAAAATTTATTTTGTAGGACCTGGCTGCTACAATCTTGCAGCAACACTTTGGAATCCATATCAGACGAATTGGAAGGGGTGGCATTAGAGGAGTTGAGAGGAGGAATGTAGAAAATGAAAATAATGTAGGTCAAAATGTTGTGGACCTTCGTTGTGTATGTGAAGAATCAGCGGTCGTGGTTGACCTTCCATCAGCGTCGACATCAAGGAATGTCACTACAACAAACGGAAATCGAAATTCTTCAGATGAGAGAAAGTCAATTCTGGTCCGAATCAAAAGGATGGATGAAAAGAACACTCATAATTAAAACTTTTTTTTCGTTCCAGTTCATATTTTATTCACATATGTAAAATTATCTAAACCTTGGTTGCTTGTTATATAAAAATATACTGTACATATACTTTGTTGAGTATTCGAATACTCTGACGACCTCTATTATTGTAAGTTCTCCTAGTGACCGGAACGATTCTGTTATTCGAGTAAAATGGTCTCTATCTTCACACACACTCTCTCATTCTTTTTTATGCATCTTTGTCCATTCTCCGACTCGGGACACGCCCGATTGGTCGCGGGCCGATTGGTCGCGGCTGAATGGTCGCGACTTATTGGTCGCCGGCCGATTGGTCGCGAGGCCGATTGGTCGCCGGCCGAATGGCCGCGACTGCCTATTTTTAAATTTTTTTAATTTTTTCTCATTCCATAATAGAAACTACTAAATGTAAATATTCTTAAATTTTTTTATCTTTGTAATTCATTCTATATTTTTACAACATGTATATAAATCCTTGTTTAGTTTTAAAAAGTGACTGACTACTAGTGTACGGCAGGACCGGATCCTGATCAAGATTTTACAGGATCCTGTGCTAAAATCCTGTTATTTTTATATTTACAGGATTAGTTCTGTTGAGTCCTGTCCTGTAAAATTTTCAAAACCTAATCATGTAACAAGCTCATGCAATGTGATTTTTCCGGTCTCTACTGACTACCACACTTTGAGTTTTAAAAATTTTTTACCTACAACAAAATGCCTTTTCATAACTCAGAAAGGAATTGCGAAAAAAATTCTCATAATGGCGCTATTGTTACGTTAAAGATAAAGAAGCTTTGATGATGACCGAATTTTTTGGCGATGTGATGAAAAAAGGGAAAGATTTGGCAACATCATGTGAAAATAGGTCTTACTTTACCATATATTTACATTGTTTTTGTTCTGGTCGTTAATATTTTGTGAAAATAACTTATATTGAATAAAAATTTTTATTTAAAAATATATTATTAATGTTTTTGTTGGTAGAATTAAGTTTGCATAAAAATAGGCAGTCGCGGCCGGCGACCAATCGGCCTCGCGACCAATCGGCCTCGCGACCAATCGGCCTCGCGACCAATCGGCCTCGCGACCAATCGGCCTCGCGACCAATCGGCCTCGCGACCAATCGGCCGGCGACCAATAAGTCGCGACCATTCAGCCGCGACCAATCGGCCCGCGACCAATCGGGCTGTACCCTCCGACTCAACCCGGTCATACCCGCGGTCACTACTAAATATTGCTGACTTTTTCTGTCGCGATTAACCGGCTGTTAATACCGCGACTAGGTGAGCCATATTTTTTTCTTAAAAACGAAATACCTATGTATTGAATATTTTGAGATTGGGGTTTTTTAAAAATTAGTTTCTTCATATTTACTAGGTGATTTGACTGATTGTATTTATGGTTGAACACACTGGATCGAGTAGTATTTCTTCTGGGTTTTTACGTACCAAGATTTCATTGAAAGGCAATCAGTCACAGCTCTCACTTGTTTCTCCATTTTATGGTATGAAACCTGAACTTCCCCGTAAGTTAATTTATTCTGAATTTACTTAGTCTAAGATAATGCTTTTTAGCTTCTAGTCAGCTTCTTGGTAGTGAGGATTTAATTTCACTTCTTGATTTGAACGGTTCCTATAATCGTTATTGTGGAACAAAAAAACCGAAAGAAGATCTCGCTTCGTTTTTGCCTCATGTTTGTGGAGCAGCTCAAATTAATAAAAAGGCTGACGCATCTTGGTTGTTTTTAGCTATTATTAAATTAAATGACTTAATAGTTCACTCCGACAACTAATCGAAAAGCCTCCCATAATGGGTAAAGAAATAAGTAATCTCTCTGTTAGTCAAATGACTGGATTTAAACTTGCACCAGGTTTCTTTTTACTAGCCTTAAAAACCATTTTTGATTTCCTCAAAAATTTATTTTTTTAACTGATTTGAGTATTGAAAATGTTCAACTTCTTTAATATTAAATTTAAAAATTAATTTTAACAAGGACCAGTACCGGATGCTTATCGTTATTTTGATCTAACAAATATTCCCATTGAATTCGCTACTACTAGCGTTATCCAACAACAGCAACAACAATCAGTCATTGACCCAAAATTACATAAAGAGGATGGAACAGATATTCGTTATGGAACGCGTGTAAAACGCTCACTGGACGAACTTGATGGTTAATTAAAAAGCTTTTTTATGTTTAATTTAAATTTCTTAATTACTTATGAACTAAATAAACTTACCTTCAGATGGCGAAAGAAAATTCAAAAAGCATAAAGGGGATGATAAGGAAAAAAGTGAAAAGAAAAAGCGTAAGAAGGACAAGAAAAAAAAGAAAGAAAAGGAACGTGAAAAGGTAAAAATAAATAAAATTATCAATTTTTTTCAAAAATTTCAGAAGAATGATGAAACAAGGTTACATGTAAAGAAGGAAACAACTTTGGTTTCAACATCAATTACTCCATTCTTTTGACTTATTTTTATTTTTTTGTATAATTCTTAAGAGAAATGTTGTTAATTGTGCAATTTATCTAACGATTTTATTCATTATTTTTATTAAAGCTTAAAGAAAATAACTTTATTCTATTTATACTGAAATTATTAATCACTAAAAAATTTGATTAGCTATTTTTGGTATTTTTTACTTTTGGGTGCAAATATTCGCAATTTTTTATCTACAGATTTTTATACTCAATTTTAGTCCGTAACATTTTATATTTATTATTTTTTTAGGCATAAAATCAACAATATTTGCTAAAAAATAAAAATGCGCATCAACTTCTATTCTTTTCATATCTTTTCGCCATAGAAATTCCATTGATGAAAATACATACATGCGATATAGTTAATATTTTCTTTGAGAAAAATAAATATTACTATTTGTGAACATTTGCGCCCAAAGGTAAAAAGTACTCAATTTTTTATGTTTACTAATCACCAGTTGAATTAATTACTATAAAAGCGCCTTCTACAACATAAATGTAATTTACTCCTGCATATACATATTTGCCATAATGGCTTTAAGTCGTTGCTCGGATTCTCTACTAGATCAACATCAGGTTTTATTAGATTGTTCTGAACAATTGCTTCAGACGGCAGTGGTTGTTAATCGATTGATTGTAAATCAATGGTCCAGCCTAAGTAGAGTATTCAAGGATGTGGGTGAAGCATGTATTCAGGTTTTTAGACCAGAAGAAAAGCGACAACGAGGATCTTCGGTAAATGATTTTTATTTTTTTATCTGATTTTTTAGTTTGTCGATGCGTTGGCGGATGTAACTTCTATAAATTTGTCAAGGGGTGATCTCCTTACCGAAATTCAGGATATGTATTTTAGTGGGTTTTTACTTTTTTAAGTCGTCCAATTATCTGGTTAAAATAGCTTTTGTTAAGGTGTAACTATTTTATTGATAGCTTTGACACTCGGTGAGATTGTTGGAAATTTATGGACAGAATTCGTGTGGGCGCCGCAATTGGCAGTGCATCAAGCACTAATAGTTATTTTATTACTTCCTTTGCAATTAAGCGTGGAGAGGTTACATGGTAAAAGTTAATTTTAATATTAACAATTTTCTTAAATATTTCAGAGACAATTAAGCAGCGACGCACAGATCTGTACATTAAACTTTTCTTTATTGGCTTCTCCATGGGACGTTTATGCGATTATAATTTGATGCTTAATTCGCCGAAGATTATTTGTCCGATGGTTTTTTCTGTTTTGGTAAGTAAATTCTATTTAGAATTTTTATTATTATTTTTAAATTTTTAGACAGATAATTTCCTTGGTAAACAAGAAGAAACTCGATTAGAATTATTTATTGGTCTCGCGTTAATTGTAAATGCAGTAGTTTGGATTCTTTTATTGCTGACCGCTCAAATTACTTTTTTCTGTTTTTTTCTTTCATTTATATGCTGTGGAATTAATTTGAAAATCTTATTTATGCATTTCCAGGTTTTTTTTATTATTATCAATTTTTAATTTTATTTTTAAGTTATACTATTATGGTCTTTGCCAAATTATTCAAGAAAAAATACAACAACCAATTTGGAGTGTTTCTAATCCGTGGATGGCAAATGCTGATATTGTTTACTTATTTTGTGTGCTTGCGTTCGATGTGTTAGTCTCTGTTATTTGAGAAATAATATAATAAATACTAAGATTTAAAAGAAATAATATAATTACCTATATTTTTCAAAACTAAATTAAATTATAATTTTTATTGTATTCATAATAAATATAAATTTGTTTTAATTTTCAATATTTTTATTTTGTTTTATACTTTGTTATTTTATAAATTTTTTTCCAGTTTTTAACAGATTATTTAGTAATGTTTTCTAAAAATCAAAATGCCAGTAAAGGTTTAAAACAGAATGAAGAAGATATACCAACTTCAACCAAAAAACGTTATTCTACATCCGTAGAGACTAAACGGCTCTCAAAAAGTACAAAAAATGTACTTAAAAATGAGAAGACAAACGAAACAATATCAATACCTCCGATTCTTGATTTAAGTAGGCTATAAAAAACACTAGTTATTCTCAATTATCTATTAGCTTTTAATTATGGTACAATCCCGTAACCAACTATTTAATTTTTATTGTTTTTGTAAAATAAAATAATTTTTTTAGCAATAGATCCAAACAATAAGCCATTTTACTATGGGAATCCATTTGTTGAAAAACATCGTGGAGTTATGTATTTACATAAAGAGAATTTAAAAAGGTTATTTTTAATTTACATTTATAATAATATGAAAATTATCTTTTTATGAAACATCAATTTTTCTTTTCAAGTTCTGACGATGAATCTACTCCTGTAAATAATTGTTGTATGCTTGTTATGATGGATATTCCAGCTTTTTTTACTTGTCGTGAACTTGTTAGTTTTGTTCGTCCTTCAGCTACACAGATTTTTCTAATGAAAATACTTCGAGATGAGACAGCCAATAAATATATGGTTGCAATTAAATTTAAGACACCGGTATATTCTATTACTTATAATTTTATAAAATTTCTTTTACAGAGTTCTGCAAATAAATTTTATGAACAATATAATGGAATTGAATTTAATTCAATTGAACCAGAAAAATGTTCTCTTCGTTTTGTGGATTCAATTGAAGCAGTTATTTTTAATTAAATACTTTTTTATATTTATAATATTTTAGGTAGGTGATGATTCAACAACATTTACAGGATTACATGCAGATCCAGCTTATGGTGAAACACCAACTTGTTCTGTTTGTTTGGAGAGAATGGAAGAAGGAAATAATATGTTATTAATTATTTTGTGGTATTTCTTTTAGATTTTTTTAACTTAAATTTAATTTATTAATTTTTTTAATAAAATAAAAATAAAAATTTAGTAATCACTCATTTCATGCTAAATGTATTAGCCAGTGGGCAGACACAACGTTATTAATTTTATTATTATTTTAAATTAATTTTAAAGATGTCCCATTTGTCGTTATACTCAAACACCAGAAATAGTTCCAGATCAGAAATGTTTTGGTTTTTAAATGAGAATTATTCTTTATATATATTTTTAATAAAATTAAGATTGTGGACGTACATCTGATCTTTGGATGTGTTTAATCTGTGGAAATGTTGGTTGTGGTCGTTATGCAGATGCACATGCTTACAAGTAATTCTTTTTTTTATATATTTTTTATAAATTTTTAAAGGCATTATGAAAATACTTCACATATTTTTACTTTGCAAATTGGTGGAAAATTAGTTTGGGATTATGCTGGAGATAATTATGTTCATCGATTAATTGAGAGTTCAACAGACGGTTTATTTAAATTTTTATTTAAATTAAAATTTTTTTTTCAATATTTTGAAGGAAAACCTGTCGAATTTGAAGGAGTTACTTCTGATAATTTTGAAGTAAATTTACTTTTTTTATATTAAAAATTTTTTTTTTATTTTTTTATCAGAAGGAAAAAGAGAAAATTAGTGCTGTCCAACTTGAATATACTTGTTTATTGACTAGTCAACTTGAAAATCAAAGACTTTTTTATGAAGAAAAACTTCGTGAAGCAGATGAACGTTTTAGTGAATATGGAAGAGAAGCACAACAAAAGGTATTCTTTAAAAAAATAATTTTATTTTTTTATTCAACTATATTTTTTGAATATTTTTATTTAATTTGTTTTTATTTAGCCTTGATTTATTTATTTTTTTTAGATAAATTCATTGGAATCTGAATTAAAATCTTTACGTAAAGAATTAGTTTCTACCAACTCTGAACTTTCAACATTTTCAAATTCAAAAAAGCAAATTGATAAAAAGAGTATTATTTTACAAACAAAATTCCAAGCATTACAGGCTGAATTTGATGAAGAAAAACAAATTTGTAAATTATTTCAAACTGATAAAGAACATCTTTTAAATAAATTAGAAGAGACAGAGCAGAAAAGAAAAATTGAAGTTAAAGCATTACAGGATCAGATTAATGACCTTATGTTACATTTTGAGACTGAAGCAAAAATAAATGAACAAATTGAAAATGGGGCAATTAGCAAAGAAGTGAAAAAACTTTTTTTTAATTTTTTTTAAAATTTAAATTAAGGAATTGGAAGAAAGTAATTTAGAATTAAAAGAAAAAATTATTACAAAAAAAGGTGGTCGTCGACGTAATAAAAAATAAAATTAATTAAAAATATTTAAAATATAAACTTTTTTTTAAAAAGTATATGTAATTGTTTTTAATGTAAATTTATGTAATAAATATAATTTACTCTTTTTTTTTTAATTAAATTATTATTTTATAATAATATTATTATTAATCCTTTCCCTTAAAAAAATGTTAACTTTATTTAATTTTTAAAGAAAATAAAATAAATAAAGCTTTATTTGAGAATTCTTTTATTTACCTTTTGTTCTAATTTTTTGTCAGTTTTCTTTAAAAATTGACGACTAAATGTTGATAAGCATCTTGTTTTTTTAATTTAATGTCCTCTACTATAATAATTTAAATAATTCTTTGTAAATTTTATTGTCTTTTAACAATCTCCGATTTTATTTTTAAGATTTAATATATTTATATATAATAGGTATTTAAATAAATATATTTATTTCATTTATCTAAATTCTTTATATAAAAATTAAATAATTTAATTTAAATAAAATGCCTACAGAAGGAGTAAGTAAATTATTAATTTAAATAATATATTTATTTATTTTTAAAAAAGCGAGAATGTGTTTCTGTAAATATTGGACAAGCTGGAATTCAAATAGGTAATGCCTGTTGGGAACTTTATAATTTAGAACATAAAATTGGAAAAGATGGATTTTTATTAGAAAAAGAAGAAAATGAAGAAATTTTTGAAAATGGAGAAAGAAAAATTGGAGGAAAAGAAAAATGCCAGGCAAAATAATTTAAAAATAAAATTAAATATTTATTTTTAGTACTATAATACATTTTATACTGAAAGTTCAAATGGAAAATATGTTCCAAGAGCTATTTTTGTAGATTTAGAGCCAAGTGTTATTGATGAAATACGTGTAGGTCCTTATAAACAATTATTTCATCCTGAACAATTAATTAATGGAAAAGAAGATGCAGCTAATAATTATGCTAGAGGACACTATACTATTGGTAATTAAATAAATAATTAATTATAATAAATTAAATTTTAGGTAAAGAACATATTGATAGAGTATTAGAACGTATTCGTAAACAAGTAATTAAATAAATAAAATAATTTATAATATTTTTAAGGCTGAAAGTTGTTCTGGTCTTCAAGGTTTTCTAGTTTTTCATTCATTTGGTGGAGGTACTGGTTCTGGATTTAGTTCACTTTTAATGGAACGTTTATCTGTTGAATATGGAAAAAAATCGAAATTAGAATTTTCTGTTTATCCAGCACCTCAAGTGGCTACAGCAGTTGTTGAACCTTATAATTCTATATTAACAACACATACAACATTAAATCATTCAGATTGTTCTTTTATGGTTGATAATGAAGCTATTTATGATATTTGTAGAAAAAGTCTTGATGTTGAAGTAAAAATTAAATATTTTTTTAATTAATAAAAATTAGATAAATTTATATTTCTTGTAATTTAAAAGAATATTTTAAAAATTAAATGAAAAATATCAAAAGAATTATATAAATTATTTTATTTTTATTTTTTAGAGACCTTCATATAATAATCTTAATAGATTGGTTTGTTTTTATTTATTTTTTAATTTAATTTATTTAAAAAAATATAAAAAGATTGCCCAAATTGTTTCATCAATTACTGCCTCATTACGTTTTGATGGTGCTTTAAATGTTGATTTGACTGAATTTCAAACTAATTTAGTTCCATATCCTCGAATTCATTTTCCTTTAGCTACTTATGCACCTGTTATTTCTGCTGATAAAGTTAATTTAAATAAAAATGAGATAATAAAGATCCTTAAAATTAAATAAAAAAGGCTTATCATCAATCACTTTCTGTTGCTGAATGTACACAAATGTGTTTTGAACCATCTAATCAAATGGTTAAATGTGATCCAAGAAAAGGTAAATATATGGCTGTTTGTCTTCTTTATCGTGGTGATGTTGTTCCAAAAGATGTAAATTCAGCAATATCATCAATTAAAACTAAAAGAGGAATTAATTTTGTTGATTGGTGTCCGACAGGTTTTAAAGTTGGAATTAATTATCAACCACCAACTGTTGTACCTGGTGGAGATTTAGCTAAAGTAATTAATAAATATTTTTTAAATTAAATAAAATAATAATAAGGTTCATCGTGCTGTTTGTATGCTTTCTAATACAACAGCAATTGCAGAAGCTTGGGCTCGTTTAAATCATAAATTTGATTTAATGTATTCTAAACGAGCATTTGTTCATTGGTATGTTGGTGAAGGAATGGAAGAAGGAGAATTTACTGAAGCAAGAGAAGATTTAGCTGCTTTAGAAAAAGATTATGATGAAGTAAATAATAAAATAAATAAATTTAATTTATTTTATTTTTTTTAAAAAAGGTTGCTCAATGTTCTGAACCTTTACCTGATGATGAAGAATATTAAAAAGAAAATTAAATTTGTGATAAAATAATTAATTTACTTATTATTATATTTTTAATAAATTATTTTATTTTTTAATAATATTATTTTTAAATTATTTTTAAATAAAAAATATATATTTTTACAAAAAAAATATTTAAATTTTTTAAATTTAAAATCTAATTTTTATCATTATGTAATTAATATTAATTTACTCTCATTTTTTTTTTAATTGTAAAGAAACAAATATTTTTCAAGTTGCGTAATAAAAATAATTTTTTTCTTTCAGAAATTAAAAAATAAAATCTTTTTAAGGGCCAAATATTTGGGACATTTTTAATATATTTTTTAGAAGCAGGTCTTTTTAAAAATAAATGAATGGAATTATATACTATTTTAATTAAAGCCTTCTTTAAGCCTTAGGGCCGATCCACTTCACGCAGTGGGACAACAACAACTTCCTTTTTTAACTACTAAATAAATATATTTCTTTTTCTTCTTTTATAAATAAAATTGCCTTAAAGTAGAACAGGTTGTTTTATTTAAAAGCTATTATTTATATTATAGCTTGTTTTTTTAAAGGTGAAGAGAATTAAAAGTACAAAATACCTTTAGGCTATAAATATAATAATTTCGCCTAATTTATTTTTTGTTTGTTTGATCCAACATTATGGCCTAATGCCCCAGTTTATTTTATTATATATATATAATACTAAATATTTTTTTAAATTCAGTTCTTATTAAATTAAAAAAAAAAGAGAAGAATGGATTTAATATATAATCCATCTTTAATTCAATTTCAAGAACAAAAACAACAAACAAATTTATTAAAAGATAATAATAATATTAATTTTGAATTTAATTGGAATATAATAAAAAAAGAACAACAACAACAAGGTAGTTAATTTAAAATTTTATATTTAAATAAATATTAAAAATAAATTTAAATTAAGAGAAAAGCTTTTTGTATTTTTTAATTATTAAATTAATAAATATAATAATAATTATTTTAAAGGAATTAAATTAATTAATAATAAATTAACAAATTCATCAATTTTTGAAAATTATTATCCAATAAATAATAATTTAATTAATTCTTCTCAAACAACAAAAACAATAATAATAAATCAACAAACAATTCAAAATAATGAAAATGAAATTAAAAAAATTCTTTTGGAATATTTACAAAATAATAAAGTTAAATTAAAAAATAATAATTATTATTTTTTTAATTTTTATAGAACAATTCTTTTTTAAATAATAATAATAATAAATTATTATTATCAACAATCAATCAACAAAAACAATTAAATATTTCTTCTTCTATTAATCAACAAAATAATAATTATTTAAATAATAAATATTTAATAAATTTATTAAATTTTAATAATAATAATTTTCAATTAAATAATTCTAAATTTTTAATAGAAAAACAACAAAATTTATTATTTAATGAAAATAATTATCAACAACAATTAGAATTATTATGTAATTTTTTTAAAAATTAATTTTAATATTTTTAAATTTAGCAAGAAATAAACTTGGCCGTTCATATAATCCTGGAAGACCTTTGGTAAATTTAATTAAAATATATTTTTTAAATTATTTTTAAGGGAATATTGGATAGACAAAAAATATTAGAATTATATCAAAATGGATTAAAAATTAGTCATATTGCTAAAATTATTGGAGTTACACATTGTTTGTTTTTTTAAATATTTAAAAATATATTTAATTTAATTAAAAGCTTGTGTTTCAAAAATAATGACAAGGTATTAAATTTATTAATTTTAAAATAATATTATAATTAATTATTAAAGATATCGTCGTACTGGTTCAATAAATCCTCGTTCTTCTCAATTTAATATTATAACAACTAATAATAATTTAAATAAAAAAATATTAAAAAATAATATTAAAATTAATAATAATTTAACAAATTTAAATCAAAAATATTATTTTAATAATAATAATTTAATTTCAAAAAATAATAAAAAATCACAAATATTAAAATATTCAATTCCTTCAGCATTTCAAAAAATTACATTTGAAGGAGAAAATAATTTTGATAAAATTAATATTTTAAATAATAAATGTCAGCAAAATAATGAACAAAAACAACAAAAACTGCCTTATTTAGTAGAAAGATTTTTATTAAAATAAATTAATTATACCTATTTTATTAAAAAAAGAAGTGCATAATATAATAATATTTTTTAATTTGATAAAAATTTTATACTAATATATTTTTAATAAAATAATAATAAAAATAAATACACTATGTTCACAACAAAATATATAATAATAATTTAAAGAATAAAATATATTTAATAAAATATAATTTAAAAAAATAAAAATAATGACTATAAATATTTAAATAAAATTCGTTTCATTATTAATAAATAATATTTTCAAAATAAATTTAATAAAACGATTCTAACGTTTAAATAATTTTTATTTTCCAAAAATTGAAAAAAAAATAATTTAAATTATTTCATAAATAATAATAAATATTGTTAGAAATAACTAAAAAATATTTTATTAAACAAAAAAAAACCATGAACAAAAAGAAATTGGATTTTTGGGTAAAGTATGTAGGTATATGGAAATATATATTTTTAAACAATGACAAAAACAACAAAATTAAAAAAAAGAGAATTTGTAATATTGGAATCTTGTAGACAAAAATTGGATGAGAAACATGGGAAAGAGGTGAAATTGCAAAGAAAAATAATTTTGGGTCACAAATATCAATTTGAAGTTTTTTTGTCATCTCTAAAATTTAAAATTAATTCGCATTTATTTTTAATATAAAAAAAATTTTGTTAAATAAATAATAAAAAAACTCACAGAAGTAAAACAATTAAATTGTTGTTGCATTAATTGCAATTGTTGTGTCCTGTGATGTAAATTTCGTCCCAAAATTGAACGGACATCGGAAGTTAACCTTAAAGCATCCAAAAAAGGTAAAATATTCAAGAGACATGTGTCAGATGGATCGCTAAACCAAGATTTTATTGGAATGGCATTTTCTAAAAATGAAAAACGTTTTACTAAGTTTAAATACATTAAAAATATAAATTAACGTGTATAATTTCGATAAGCAGCAGGGGAATTATCCAAAATGAAAATAGAAGAAAGGTCAGAATCAACAGCTGCAATGTCTTTTGTGTACCCACTACAAATGAAAAAGCAAATTTATTTTTATAACTATTTAAAAATAAATTATTATTTAATTTTTGATAATATTCTCTAAATTTAAAAAAACAAACAAACTTGTAATCCTGAGTGCAATGCTGTCGAAAATATCTTCTTTGCAAAATTCCACGTCCTTTATCCAATTTATCAGCAACAGAAGCTCCATAAATTTCCATTGAAGCTGTAAATATAACAAGGTCAAACCAACAACTAACAGTGGACAAAAAGAATTCGACGTGTGGTCGAAGATGGACAAAAAATCGAACAGGTTGATTATCAATTGTTACCTTAAAAATTAAAATAATTTTTAAAAGAATTAACAATTAAAAAATAATAAAAAAATTAATTTATGATAACTTAAAGAATAAATAATTTTAAAAAATAAATTTTGAAACCCGAATTATAAAATCAGGAGGCGTTCCCGGTTTAACTTTTGGCCTAAGAAGTCCGTCATGATGTGAATGAATCAATGTTTCATCCAAATCAAGTACCATTATTTTACGTCGAACAACGCCTTTAAAAATTAAAATCTGTAAGAAAAAATGACAAACTTACTAAGTCTTTGCGCAGTCAACGGTGAGAGGGGAATAATGCTATATTTAACTGATTGTTGCTTTTTTACCTGAAAACGTTTAAAAAATTAAAAAAAAATTTTTAATTACAAACGTTTCTATACTGTTTTTTAACAATTAGCATTATACAATTATAGATATTAAATATCCAAATAAAAATGGCATGAAGTGTACTTTTGACTATTCGTAAAGCAAAATTATCACGTACTTGTGGCGGAGAAGAATTTTCTATAGTATAAAAGGTATTAGGTCTGTGGTTCGATCCGGGCAATTAAGGTGTCATTCGATAGCTATCGAAAAACTGAGTCGATCTAGGGGTGGAGGAAGTCGAACGAATATTTCTGTGCCGAGATATACCTTGAAAATTGAAAAACCATAGGGGGGCCAAGCTCATTTTGGAGAAAAAATTAAAATATGAGTATGATAGCTCATTCGAAAGAGCTCATCGAGACCTATCGAATAAGATCAACATCGTCTTGATTGAACGATTTTGAACAAAGTTATGAAGGATCGAAGTTTGCCGGAAACATACCAAACTTGGACCTATTGGGAGTGTTTTATGACTTCTTCATTTGGGCGCTCATCGCTGGTTGGCTTTTGGTACATGTGTTATTCTACGGCGCAAATTACAACAAAATAATTAATTCAGTGAAAATAATTTAGGAGCAGCCGCGGTAATCACCTGAAATGAGCTTACTCCCTCCTATGGTTTTTCAATTTTCAGGGGTCTGTATCTCAGCTCAGGAACATTCGTTCGCTTCTCCACCTCTAGATCGACTCAGTTATTTGAGAGCTATCAAATGAAACTTCAATTGCCCGGATCGAACCACAGACAAAATACCTGTTATATTACAGGAAAACCGCGGATCAAATCGTAAACGCTTAGGCGTTCCGTTCATCATCATATTCACTAAAATATAAAAAATAGTTTTGAAATCAGAATAAAAAAAAATTGCTCAAAAAGCATAAACAACAGGGATAATTTTTAATATTAAGAAAATAAAAATCAGACTCAGTCGTTCTTTTTAGTTAAAAGGGAAAAAGAAGGAAAAAGTGTCGAAGCGTAAAATGGACAAAAAGGCAACAGAGGTTAGAGATAGGAATTTTTAAAAAAAGGGTTCCGGTGACCGGCTGGACTTTCGGGTAAACCTAGAATTCCATGTCTCGGTTTCAATCTGGTTAATTTTTCTTAATAATTTGATTTAGAATTGCTAAAAAGAGTAATTTTATCAAAAAATTTAAGCATTGAAGAAGATGAGAAAGCCAATGATGAACAAGAAAATTAAAATTATCACCTGGAAAAGATCAAAAATTATGGGTTAACTGATTAAATTAAATGTCAACACTTTTTACTAAATTATAAGCACTTTCGATCCAGAAGCTAATCCAACTGAACTGATTTATTAAATAACATTATAAATAGTGATTAAAAACAATTTTTAATTTTAAATATACGTATTTTCAATAAATTTAAAAATCTCTCAGTTTACTGTGGTTAAACTAGCCAACTTGACTCTTTTGAACAAAATTTTCCATAAATAGTATTTTTATTTTGAGATACTTTTATTTATTTATTTTTGCTAATCATTTCACTTTTTCTTATTTAAATCCCCAAGAATTAATTCTCAGAATATTTTTCTTTGATATATTAATTTTTAATTTATTAATGGCAATTTTAAATCTAAGACTTTTAATCATTTTATAGGTTACTTAGCGACCAATTATGAAAGTAGAAATTAAAAATATAAAAAAAATAAATTGTGCCGAATACATTTTATTATGTTTTAAATAAAATATAATTTCTTTTTTATTTTTTAATTGATTTTAGGAAATTTTAAAATATTTAATAATTTTTATTAAATTTATTTTAATATTTCTTATTAAATATTTTTTATGTCATCATCACCAATTCATACATCTTTTACTACTTTGCCTTCAAATAATTCACTACAATGTGCAGTTTGCGGAGATACAGTTAATTTTTAATTATATATAATTGATATAAAAATGATACAAAAACACTTTATATGGAAAAGAAAACTTTATAAAATATTTTTTTAGGCTCTCGGCAAACATTATGGTGCGAATGCTTGGTTTGATTTAATATTTCTTAAAAAATATTAAAAAAATTTATTTTACAGTAATGGCTGCAAAGTTTGTGATATTTAATTTATAATTAAACTTTTTTTTAAAATTTATTTGATAGGGATTTTTCCGTAGAAGTATTTGGAGTCAAAAAAGTTATAAATGTCGAGGAAATGGTGAATGTCAATTGGCTAAGGGTAAATATTTATAAATTATTTAAATTATTTTTTTAATCAAAGAGAAGAGAAATTCATGTAGATTTTGTCGATTAAAACAATGTTTGGCTGTTGGAATGAATCCAAGAGGTATAAAAAAATATTTAAATAAATTAATAAATATAAATATTTAATTATTAGCTATTCAAAGTGAACGTGTTTTACCTCAATCAAATAATGTAAATAATAAAGAAATTAGAATTATTTCTTCTTGCATTTCTACAAAAAATGTTATAATTTCTTGTATTCAAAGTTCTCGCAATGTTGAAACACAAACTGAGTATTTTTTAATATTTTTATTAAAATATTAATTATTTTATTAATTTTTATGCGTTCATTTCTATTTGAAAATTATTCTTCTTCCGCTCATTTTTCTCAAATGGATTCAACAAAATTTAAACAAAAAATATTTTCATCTTTAATCTCACATCCTGTATCAATATTAAAAAGTGATAATTTTTCAATAATGAATTTATATAAAAATAATAAAAAACAACAAAAACAATCAATTAATTGTTTAGCAACAAAAATGGTATTATAAAAATTTAAAATTATTATTTTTTTTAATTAAAAATAGGAATATGTATTACCATTGGTATTTGATTTTGATAGCCAATTAAAAGAAAATAAAGTAAAAGAACTTGTTAAAATAAAAAATGTTATTTTTAATAAAGTAGATCAAATTAAATTAAGGTATTTTTTAATAAATAAATAAATAATATTTAAAAAATAAAAAAGTAATCAAAATAATAATAATATAACATTGGCAAATACTCCATTTATTTCTTTATTTAATAATCCAACACAACTTTGTATTCGTACTGAGGTAATGAAAAAAGAAAATATTTAAAAATATATTTTAATTAATTAAATATTAAGATTAATTTATCAGCTAATCGAATAGCTACAACTGCAGATGCTTCACATGTTTTTTATTATTTATTTAAATTATTTATTTTTAAATAAAGGATTGGAATAGATGTTTTGTTTTATACATTGATTTTATTAAAGCATTACCAGAAATGGAAAAATTTTCAATAGAAGAACAGGTAAATAAATTTATTATTTTTATTTATTTATTTGATATATTAGATTGTTATAACAAAAGCTAGATTTCCAGCATTTCATTGGGCATTATGTGCTCTATGGACATTAAAAACTGGAATTACTAAAGGAATATGTTATTGTAATGGATGTTAGATTAATATTTATTTTTTAAATATTTAAAATAATTTTTTTAGCCTATTTTCCACGAGATCCTTCACTTCAATGTATTTTAGTTGAAAGTAATTGTGTTGAAAGAATGTTTACACTTTTAGTTGAACCTTTAAATCAACTTAAATTAAGTGAAACTGAAATATGTTTATTTTATATTATTATAATAATTTCTTCAAGTAAATTATTTTAAATATTTTTTTTTCAATTAAATTTCTTTTTTAAAGCAATTACTGATTTATCTGATGAAAAAAGCAAAGAAAAATTTAGTCATATAAGGCAACATTATTTTTCACTTTTATATAATCATATTTTTTGTCAAATAATTAATGAATCTTCAAATTATAAAAAAGAATTAACAAAAAATGAGGCAAGTATTCAAGCATCAGTACGTGTTGGTCATATGCTTATTCTTTGTTCTGCAATTACTGTATAATTTTAAAAAATAAAAAATTATTTTTTTTTAATTTTATTAAAAGGAAATGACACATATTTCTAGAAATAATATTCAAGCAAATAATGCTCTTCAATTATTGGTTATTTTTTTAATATTAAAAAAAATATTTTTATTATTTAGAGCATGGAAACTTGGAAAATATATCAAAAAATTGTTTAAAATTTTAGGTTATTTTTAAATTTATTAAAAATATTTATTTAAAAATAATTTAAATAAAATGTTTACTAAAATTTATTAATTTGTGTACTCTTTTTTTAATTTTCCTTTTTTGTATTTCACTATTTTTTATTTATAATCTGGAAATGTATATTTTTATAAAAATATTTGTTCTATATATTTTTCTTTTTCTCCTTTTATATATTTAAAATTTCGATCAATTCTTTCATCTGTCACAATGTCTGTCAAAACAAATTTACTACTTCGATAAAGATTATATTTAAAAAATTATGTATTAAAAAAGAACATAAAATATTAAAAAATATATTTTTATATATTAACAAAATTGTTTTTTTGAAAATAAATAATTTAATTTAATGAAAAGGCCATTCTAATTAATTAATTATTTATTTTTTTAAGATTTTCGCAATAATATACATAGCCTAATATTAGAAGAAAATAATAAATGAGAAATTTTAGAAATTAAAAAAAAACTAAATAATTTAATAAATATCTCCAATATTTCTAGTAATTTATTTATTGGTTAAATGAAAAAATAAAATCTTTTCTCTCTCTCTCTAACATTTATTAAATAATGTCATGTCATTTTTCTTTTTCTCTTCATCATTTATTCTTTTTTTTATTTTCTCTCAATAGCCTTTCATTTTATTAGTTTTATATAATTCTCTCGTGGACATTAAAAAAAACGTAAAATTAGCTTAAAATTTTTCATTTATTTATTTTTAGGCCAAAATTCAATTTTCTAAATTATTCTATGAGCCTATTGGATAATTTATTCTTCTTTTATTATTACTACTCAATTCTTTACCAATTTTTTAATGTTTTCAACTGTTTTAATCAATTTTAACAATAATACAATTATTTCAAATTCTTCTTTTATTAAATGGTTAAAACGTTGGCCACGAGAATTTTTACAATTTTTAATTTCTTCTCCTTCTGTTAGTGACTCAAATATGCCTGATTCTGCTCCTTGGAAATACGATTATGAAAATTCTGTTCTTCATTTTGGAGAACATGAATATGTTGTTTTTAATTTTTGGAAAATGGGAAGTGGACTTGGTAAATTTAATTAAATTTACTGTTTTATTTTTTAGAGTTTTTGTGTTTTTTAAAGAAAAATTAAAAATATATTTTATTTTTAAGGTTTGGCTTCTTCAATGTTAGTTGTTGCCCTTGTTGCTATTTTACATGAAGCAGTTCTTGGTCTTCGTTTCTTTTTAGAAAGAGAACAAACTCTTTTAAATTTTGCCCAACAACAAAAAAAGCAATCTATTTCTACTATTAAAATTAATGAAAGAATTCCAAATAAAAATAATAGTTATGTTAATGAAATTGAAGAAGAAATTACTAAAAAAGAAGAAGAGAATATAAGAAATGAATTAAAAAATATTTTTAGGTTTTTTTAAATTATTTAAAAAAAAAATATTTATTTTTAGGAGAACATTTACACGTACTAGAATGCTTCAAGCAATGCTTTATGCCTTACAATGGTGCCTTTTTATATTTGCCTTTGTTCTTGTCCCTTGTGGGACTTTTAATATTCCTTTAATATTGGCAGCTTTAACAGGCAAAACTATTGGTTATTTGGTATTAAAATTTAATTTAAAAAAATAAAATTATTTTTAAGTTATTTATTGGATCACCATCAATGGAATCTGTTGAAAGAATTTCACCATCTCCCTTAATAACAAGTGGAAGTTCACAAGGAATACAATTGGGTAGAACTAGAAAAAGTCTTCGATCTTTTTAAATTATTTAAATTAATTTCATTTATTTTATATATATTATTTTCTTTCATTATTTTTTTTCTGATTTGATTTAAAATTATTAAAATTAGTTATTTCAGAGAGAGGTTACATTAAAAGATTTGATTTTAGAACTTTTTTATTTATTAAAATTTAATAATTATTTAAAATATTCTTTTAGAATTTTATTTTTCTTTATATTAGACATAATTTTATAAAAATAAATTATAATTTGACTAAATTTATCAATAAAATATATACATAAATGTTTATTTAAATAATTGAGTGATATCTAATTTTTATTAGAATACAATTTAAAATATATTAAAATATTAGAATTATTAAATAAAATTTATTTATTTAATTTTTTATATTTGTTTTCCATTCATTTTAATATTTTGTTTGTCATCTACTTAAGCCTGCGTTTTTCTTTAATGTTTTTTTATTATAAACTTGAGAATTAAATTGAACAAAAATATTTAGATATAATTCATTTTTATATATTTAATCAATTTTAAATAAATAAATAAATTACTTTTAATTATATTTTTATATTAATTTATGTTTACAATAAATCTTGACATTTTAGCTATTTTATTTAATTGAAAAAAAATATTAAGAGAAAACTTGTTGAAAATACAATTAAAACATTTTTTTAATTTTTATTAAAAAATATTTCTCTTTAAAATATAAAATAATCTTTTCATTATATTTTTTAGAAATTATTTTAAAAGAAAAATCAAAAAAAAATAAATAAATTAAATAAATTAAAAAGATATGAATAATAATAATAATTATGGAATTGGTGAAATTGAAGAGGAAGAAGAAAAAGAATTTAAACAAACTAAAAATACATTAACAAAACCACAAGTTAAGTTGCCTAGACGATCTAAAGGTATTATTTATATTTAAAAAATAAAATAATTTATCAAAAAGAATTTTTAGAAAAATAAAAAACATCATTTTATATTTAAATATAATAATTATTTTTTTGAAAAAATTTTATTATTTTTTATTTTTTAAAAATTTAAAATTAATATTTAGAAAAGAAATTAAAATATTTAAATTTAATTTAAAATAAAAATAAAAAAATGTTTCGAATGGCACTTAAGCGTGTCTCTTCCGCTTTTGCAGAAAGTGTAGCCTTTCATCGTGATCCATTTAATAAACCAGAATTAATTCATACACTCAAAGGAAGAGAATTAATTATTTTTACAATTCTTTATATAATTGGGTATTTTTAAAATTTAATATTTATTTTATTTATTTTTAAATTAAAGTGTAATTGCTATAGTTATTTTATTTGGTATGTTATATATTTAAGTAAATTATTTTTAAAATTATATAATAATTATATTAGAGCATGTAATGCCTGTACTTTTTTTAGTTGATGAAAAGGTAAATTTTATTTTTTTATTTAAAAAAAATTAAAAAATTATTTAAATTTAAGAAAAAAATAATAATAAATTTAAATATTTTCTTTTAATTTATTTTTCTTTTAAAATTTATTTAATAGGTATATGCAGAGCAAAATCGAAGGGAAAAAATTTATTTTTCAAGTCAAATAAAATTATCAACTACTAAGAGTATATATAATAACTGATTTAGAATAAATTAATTAAATTAAAAAATAATACATATTTTAATTAATATTTTAATAATAATATTCTTTTTAAATAAAAATTTATAAAATATTTTTAATTATTTAATATATTTAAATTTAAAATAAATCGTGGATAATTAATTAATTGATTTAAAAATTAAATAAAAAAGAGAGGGTAAAAGAGAAGAAAAACCGGCTGAAAAAGGATAAACGGCTGTTTCTATATAAAAATTGAAAAAATATTTATTTATTTAAATAGATATTTACTTACTAAAGAATTTTCTTCAATTAATTTTATTTATTTAAAATTATATTTTTAATCAATAATTAAAAAAATTAATCTTTAATCAATTTTTATTTGATTAATTCAAATTTTATTTGACAAACATTTCAGATTTTTATAATTCTTAGGTAAATTTAAAAATATTAGTAAAAATATAAATAAATTAATTAATTTTATTATAATATTTTCCCTCTTCTTATATATTACAAAAAAATAATAAATAATTATTTATATATTTTTTTAATTCACAACCAATTTTTATTTTTATTTTATTACAAGTCAATTTATAACAATAAAATCTCCATCAGATAATCCTACTATTTTTTAACAATTAAAAATAAAAAGAGAAGAGAAGAGTTGATTTATTTTTTATTTTATTTTTTAATTTATAAAAAAAGTATTATTTATTTATTTATATTTATTTTTAAATAATATTTAAAATTAATTATTATTTATTTATTTATATTTTCATTGTATATTATATTTACCCTAAATATAAATCTTAGGAGTCCAATTATAGAAAAAGAAATATTAGTATTTATTTTTTTGAATTGTTTAAATGAATTTATGAGTATATATTAGAATATTATATACACAAGATAAAATAATTGAGTGACTTTAAAAAATATATAAAAATTAAATACATATTTTTAAATATTTATTTTATATTTAATCAAATCTTTGGTACTTTACCCCTTCTCTCTTTCAGTGCCAAAAATTGAGTGACAAATATTTTTATTTATAAAATTTATTTAATTATATTGGTGTAATATAAATTATATTTTATTTTCTTTATATACTTACTCATTTAGCAATCATCGAAAATACAAAAAATGTGAATTATAATTCAAAATTTAAAAGTATTAAATAATAGGGGAGTGTCGCATAACAGAAAAGTATCAAATCTTTTTTTTAATTAATTAAATTATTAATTTTAAATTTTATTTTATTTTTTTAAAAAAACCTCTCATTGTCAAGAACTCAAAAAGCAAAATATAATCAATATATTTATGTAATAAAAAAAGGTTCCACCACACAAATATATTTATTGGTTGCCTCATTCATTTCTCTCTCTCTCTCTATAATATTATATTAATATTAAATAACCCCCAAAAATTCTCAAACTAAAAAAGCTCACGTAGTACTTACTTACTTACTTACCTGTGTCCTTTTGGTTGGAAATTATTATTTTTTATTTTTATAAAAATAGTCTCGTTTCTTCCAAAAATTAAAATATTTTCTTATATTTCTCTTATGTATTTTATTAAATAATTTTTTTATTAAAAAATTATTAAAGTTTTTTTTTGTAAAATATTTGATTATTTTTATTTTTTATATCGCTAATTCATTCATTTTTGTTTTTTTAATTATTTCTTTCTAAAAAAATATATTTATTTGATCATGAATTTGTTAGTTGCTGTGACCGAAGTAAAAAAAATAAAAAGAATTTTAGAGGAAAAAGAATATAATAATAATAATAATTATTGTTGTTGAGCGAATATATAAAATGAGTTATTTATTTAATAAATAGTTGGTCAATAAAAATGTTTTTATTATTTATTTATTTATTTGTCACAGTCCAGACGGCTTCCCCTTCGCTAAAATAAAAAGAAGAAGAAATTATTAAATTACTAAAATAGTATTTTAATTTAATTTATTTATTAATCGTTTGTCTTATATTAATCCAATAAAATGATTATTTTAATATTAATTTACTTTAATTTTTTTAAATTTAAAGTCTTCTATTTTTAAATATTTTTTCCTTAAAATCCAATAATTTATTTAAATTAAAGTGAACTTGAACTTTTTTTACTTTTAGCTAATTATTTTTTCATTACTTTTTTAATTTTTATTATTAATTTTATTTTTAAAAATTTCTTTATTATTTATTTTAATTTAATTATTATATATTTTATATTTTTATTTATTTTTCTTAATTTTTATATATTTTTAAATTAAATTAAAAAATAATTAATAAAAAAGATTTTTGATTATTTAACGTAAAAATAACCTAAAAAAATAGCGAAAAACATTTTTGCAAAAATAAATGAAAATTTAATTAAATAAAAAACTAGTTTATTTATTAAATAATTAATTAATTATTTTATAAAATTATTTATTTATTTTTAAAATATTAAAATAAATTATATATATTTAATTTAAAGATTTTCTTTAAATATAAGTACATATAAAATATATAACAACAATTTATTTTTATAAAAATGAAAAAATAATTAAAATAAAATTATTATTTTTTTAAATTAAATTAAATTAATTTTATTTAAATAAATGATATCAATTTCTGCCAATGAAGAACCATTTGAACAACATTATGAAATTGAAGAAGAAATTGGGAGTGGACAATTTGCAACTGTTAGAAAAGTTAAAAATAGAGCTACTGGAGAAAGATTTGCAGCAAAATTTATTAGAAAAGTATTTTCTTTAAAAGATATAGAGTAAATATATTTATTTATTTAAAATAATAATTAAAATAATAAATAAATAAATATTAATATTTATTTATTTTTTAAAGCGTCGTTATCCAACATCTCGTCGTGGTCTTCTTAAATCACATATTCAAAGAGAAGTAGAAATTTTACAAAAAGTTTCTGGTCATGATTCAATAATTCAATTAATTGATTTATTTGAAAATGGAAATGAAATGATTTTAATATTAGAATTGTTTGTTTTATTATTATTTTAAATTAATTAATTAATTTAATTAAAAAAAGAATTACTGGTGGTGAATTATTTGATTATATTTATACAAATGAATATTTAATAGAATCTGAAGCTGCTCAATTTATTTATCAAATATTAAGAGCTATTAAACATTTACATAAACAACAAATTGCTCATTTAGATATTAAACCAGAAAATATTTTATTAAAAGAAAATGGTAAAACAATGATTAAATTAATTGATTTTGGACTTTCAAGACAATTAACACCAAAAAGTTGTATTAAAGAAATGGTTGGAACACCTGAATTTGTTGGTTAGATTTTAAATAATTAAATTAAATTAAATTAAATTAAATTAAATTAAATTAAATTAAATTAAATTAAATTAAATTAAATTAAATTAAATTAAATTAAATTAAATTAAATTAAATTAAATTAAATTAAATTAAATTAAATTAAATTAAATTAAATTAAATTAAATTAAATTAAATTAAATTAAATTAAATTAAATTAAATTAAATTAAATTAAATTAAATTAAATTAAATTAAATTAAATTAAATTAAATTAAATTAAATTAAATTAAATTAAATTAAATTAAATTAAATTAAATTAAATTAAATTAAATTAAATTAAATTAAATTAAATTAAATTAAATTAAATTAAATTAAATTAAATTAAATTAAATTAAATTAAATTAAATTAAATTAAATTAAATTAAATTAAATTAAATTAAATTAAATTAAATTAAATTAAATTAAATTAAATTAAATTAAATTAAATTAAATTAAATTAAATTAAATTAAATTAAATTAAATTAAATTAAATTAAATTAAATTAAATTAAATTAAATTAAATTAAATTAAATTAAATTAAATTAAATTAAATTAAATTAAATTAAATTAAATTAAATTAAATTAAATTAAATTAAATTAAATTAAATTAAATTAAATTAAATTAAATTAAATTAAATTAAATTAAATTAAATTAAATTAAATTAAATTAAATTAAATTAAATTAAATTAAATTAAATTAAATTAAATTAAATTAAATTAAATTAAATTAAATTAAATTAAATTAAATTAAATTAAATTAAATTAAATTAAATTAAATTAAATTAAATTAAATTAAATTAAATTAAATTAAATTAAATTAAATTAAATTAAATTAAATTAAATTAAATTAAATTAAATTAAATTAAATTAAATTAAATTAAATTAAATTAAATTAAATTAAATTAAATTAAATTAAATTAAATTAAATTAAATTAAATTAAATTAAATTAAATTAAATTAAATTAAATTAAATTAAATTAAATTAAATTAAATTAAATTAAATTAAATTAAATTAAATTAAATTAAATTAAATTAAATTAAATTAAATTAAATTAAATTAAATTAAATTAAATTAAATTAAATTAAATTAAATTAAATTAATAATATAGCACCAGAAATAATTAATTCTGAGCCACTTCAATTAGCAACAGATATTTGGGCACTTGGTGTTGTTACTTTTATTCTGTTTGTTTTAATAAATAAATAAATATATTTAATTTATTTTTAATTTAAAGTTTAAGTGGTGCTTCTCCATTTTTGGGTAAAACAAGAGAAAAAACATTTTTTAATATTTCTTCTGTTAATTATAAATTTCCTGAATATATATCTTCTAATATTAGTTTAATTGGAAAAGATTTTATTAGAAAAATGTTAATAAGAGATATTAAAAGAAGAGCTACAATTGATGAATGTTTAGAACATGAATGGATTAAATTGGTTTTTTTTTAATAAATTTACTTTAATTTTCTTTTTCTAAAAATCACTTGAGAAAACTTTAACTTTTTTATTTATTTATTTATTTTTAATTAATTAATTAAAAAAAGCATATTCATCAAAAACAACAAATATTAAATAATAATCAATTTTATTTTTCTTCAAATAAATCTAATAAAATACTTTATCTTGATGAATATGATAATATGGAAAATATAAAAATAAATAATAATAATAATAAAAATATATTAATATCTTCTCAAATAATTAATAATAGTAAATCTAAGAAAAAATGGAAAGTTTGTTTTATTTTTAATTAATTAATAAATTAATTTAAATTTTAGAATATTTATAAATCTGTACGTTGGTGTTGTTCATTTTTAAATGGAATTGAAAATAAAGAACAATCTAAATATTTTAAAGAGGTAAATTAATTAATTATATTTTTTAATTAACTTTATTTCCTATTCTTTTTCAATTCATTATTTTTATTTAACGTTTTTTTAGTTAATTTTAAATTATTATTATTTTTTAAAATAGAAAAATTTAATTTATTTAAATAATACAAAAAATATTAATTTTAAAATAATATTTAATAATTATATAAATATTATTATTATTATTATTATATATTATAAAAGACAAGGCGTAACTCTATGTTTATTAAATATTTGATTGATAAATTATTTAAACATAAATCACAACAATAAATATATTGTGATAGTCTTTAGGAAATTTAAAAGCCTGTTTTTTTAATATTATTTTTTTAAATATTATTTTCTTATAAAAATTGGCAGAATTCTTTTATATTTTTTTTAAATAAAAGGAAAAAATAATTAAGTAATTATATCAATTATTTTTTTAAATTTATTTTTAATTAAAATTTTATATTTATTTAAAAACTAAATATTTTAATTTTTTTATTAAATTAAAAAAAAGTTTAATAATAAAAGATCTTCTCTTAAATATATTTTCTAATTAATTAAATAAATTAATTAATTTAAATTAACCAATATTATTATAAACTCTTATATTTATTTTAAACTAAATCAAAGTATAAATTTATTTTTTTATATTTCTTCTTTATTTCGCCAAAAAAAGATTAACATTTCGGAGAGAGAAAAAATTAAATAAAAAAAGATGCGCAGTAAAAACACACAAAAATATATTTTTAATATATTTTTACGAGTTTTTAATTTGTGTAATCTCTCCTAATTTTCTATCAAAACTTTTTTGTATTTTAAGTACTTGTTAATCTTTTGGGGATTTTTTCAAATAATTAATTTATTTTAAAATTATTTCGCAATTTTTAAATTAATTATATATTTTTTTAAATTTATTTTTATTTCTTAATACTTTTAAAATTTTATTTTTAAAAAAATAATTCTCTCATTATTTTTCTTTAAATTTAAAATAATAAAATATTTAATAATATTATTTGTTTTATTTATTTTATTAAAAATAAATAAATAATCTCCCCAAATATTTTCTTTGTTTCTCTTCTTAATAAAATCTAAATTAAAAGGATTAATTAATTAATCCAATTTTAACACAATTATTTTCAATTTTAATTTATTTTAAATAATCTCAGAATTATTATAATTAAATAATTAATTTATTTATTTTATATTAAATTATTTAATTTTTTTTAAATATTTCTTCTTAATTTCTTTATATTTTTTCGTAAAAATAAATCATTTTTTCAATTATTTAATATTAATTTATTTCTTTGTCTTTTTTTATTGTTTTAACAAAATATTAAAGTTTATTTATTTTATAACGTTCTACTTTAAAAATATTCCAAATATTTTATAAAGAAACAAAGAACATATTTTTGTATTTAATAATTATTAAATATTTATTTAATTTTAAATTATTAATTAATTTTATTAAATATTTATTTGTTATTTTTTAATAATATTTTATTTAAACCACTTTGCTCTTTGAAAAAAAAAATATTTTAATAAAATATTTTAATCACTTGTCATTTTTTCTCAATAATTTTTTTAAATATTTTTCTCTTTAATATTTTGCTCATTCAACCCTTACATACATATAATCACTTTTTAATACTCACAAAATTAAATATAAATTTATAATTCAAAAAATATTAACTTTTTATATTTTTTTTATTTTTTTGATAAAAATAAAAAATTAAATTAATTTTATATTTTAATTAATTAATTAATAAGTAAATTTTGTATTTATAAAAAAAGATAAAATATTTATTTTTTTAAAATATAATTTTAAAAACGAATATATATTTCACAATATAATAAATATATAAATAAATATATTTATTTATTTTTTAAAGGACAGATATAATCTTTTTTAAACTTTGAATTTATTTTTATTTTTTGTTAAATAAATATTTATTTTTTATAAATAAATTAATTAAATAATGATTATTAAATTATATAATTTTTATTTTATTATTAAAATATATTTTTTAAATTAATATATTTTATATTTTAATTTTATTATTATTATTATTATAATATATTTATATTTTTTAAGCCTTTACTATTACTTTTTGTGATTTACACATTATTATTTATTTTAATAAATATCTTATCATTTATTTTCCCAAAAAATTCCTCTAAAATTATTTTATAATATTTTCTTCTGTTCTCTTAATAAAACAACTGACTTTTTATTTTTATTTAAAAAATCATAGAAAAATGCGCCTTATCCGTGTAGAAAGTTTACACGGTAATTCTTCCTTTTCTTCTTATTATTCATCTATTAATTCAGTTGAAAATAATTCTTCTTCAATTAATTTTAATAATACCGAATTTAAAAATAAAAAAGAAGAAGAAAAAAGAGAATTAATGTATTTAAGTGTAAGTTTTTTTTTAAATTATTATTAGAATATTTATTTAATTATTCTATTCTATTTAATTTAATATCATTCAATTTAATTTAATTTTCTCTATTTCTTTATCAAAAATTACCAATCATTAAAATTATTATTATTAAATTTAAATATTTTATTTATTTAGAATGATTATGTATCTAGTGCTATTTTTCTTGCTTGTGAAAGAGGTGCATTACCAGAACTTAGACATTTTGTTTCAAATTGTTTTGTTGAATTATCTCATTTAAAAAATGAGGTTTTTTTAAATAAAAATTAATTATAATAATTTTAAAAATTTATTTTTAGTTAGAAGAAACACCTTTACATTTAGCAAGTGGAAATGGTTTTGAAGAATTAGTTAAATTTCTTCTTAAATGTGGTTGTAATCCAAATATTGGTGATAGTCAAGGAGATACTCCTCTTATATGGGCAGCAAGAAATGGTTAAATTAATTAATTAAATAATTAAATTAATTATTTAAAAGGACATATAAATGTATTTAAATATTTAATTAATTCAATGGAAGCTATTAATTTAACAAATAATGTAAATATATATTTTAAATAAATTAATTAATTAATTTAAAAAGAATAAAGAAACAGCTTTACATATAGCCACTAGATATTCACAAGGAAATGCAGTACTTGCTTTACTTGAATCTGGGGCTAATCCACATTTAATGGATAAAGTAAATATATTTAAATATTTATATTTATTTAAAATAAAGCATTTTGAAACTTCTCTTCATATTGCTGCTTGGGATGGACAAAATGGTCTTTTGGATTTAATTTGTAGATTTAGTCATTATTTGGATATACAAAATTCGGTAATTTGAATTTCAAATTATTCCTTTTTTAAATTTAAAAACTTAAAAATTTATTATTTTAATATTTTCTTCTCAAAATAAAATGCCAAAAATAAAATAAATATTATTATTATTTCCTTTCCTTTCTCTATCTTTTTTAAAAAAGAGGTGTACATAAGTAAGCTTTACAAACACAAAAATAGAGTATATATATATTTTTGTTATCGGTTTTTAAAGCTTTTTATAAAATAAAAAATGTTCGTGTCTGCCACTAGTTGAGTCAATAAAATACTAAAAAATGCATGAAATAAATTTTTATTTAAAATATTTTTATTAATTTATTTTATATTAAAATAATTTATTTTTAAATATTTAATTATTCAATAAAATAATATATTTATTATATATAGGTATATTAGAGTTATTTGTAGGATATAAAGAGTCTTTTTTATTTTTCATGTGCTCACCTGTCACTCACCTTTATCCATTAAATATATAAATATTATTTTATTATTATTTTCTCTTCTCAAATATTATTTTATTTTTCAATAAAACTGACATATAAGGCTTTGCGCGAATAATATGTCCTCAGATTTATTTATTTAATATTTTCATAAAAATAAGTGAAAATTATTTTATTTTTATATTTTCCTTAATAAATAAAAGAACATTTTTAATATTAAATGTTTTATTAATTTAAAAAATTCAAAGATTTATTTCATATCAAATTACTCCTTTTAAAAAATAAAAAATTAAATATTTAAATTATCAATTAAATAATATTAAATCCTTTTCTCTATTTCTTTACATATTTATAAAAACCCTTTTTTATATTCTCATACTTTTCAGTTTTTTTCCTAAAAAAAGCATCTCTTCAAATTTAAAGCTACTCACACACTTAAATATTTTTTTATTTTTATCTTTTTTTTGGCTAAATTTCACACCTTTTTTAAAAAAAATAATTTTCATAGTCTGGAATAAATATTTAATTATTTAAAATAATTATTATATTTATTTTATTATATTAATATTTTGGTCACATTTTTAATTTTCTTATATACCTGTTTTATTTAAAATCAATTTTTATTTTTAGAAAATTAATTTTTCTTTAAAAAATAATTTTAATTAATATTTGCTCATTTACTAATATTTAATATATATATTTAAATAAAATAATTTTTATTTAAAAAATGAAAATTTGTGAAGAAGAAATTAATGAAAATTTACAAAAGGTTTTTTTTGGGGGAAAAAATAAATATTTAATAAAAATAAATATTTAATTTTTTAATATTATTAATTAATTAAATATTAGGATGGAGATTCAGCATTACATATTTCTGCAATTAGAGGACATTTAGAATGTTTGGAAAGTTTATTAGAAAATGGAGCATTAATTGATTCACAAAATCAAGTATTTAATTTAATTATTATTATTTTAAAATTTATTTAAAAAAAAAGTCTGGACAAACAGCTTTACATATGGCACTTTCACGAGGACATGAAGATATTGCAATACATTTATTAAGTCGTGGGTAAGTTATTTATATTAAATTATTTTTAAATATTTTATTTAAATTTAGATGTAATCCAACAATTCAAGATCAAAATGGAGATTCTCCTTTACATTTAGCTGCTGAAAAAGGAATATTTTCAATTGCCCAAACAATTTGTCAATTAAATATTCCTATTAATATTCAAAATTCTCAAGGTTTAACTCCTTTACATTTAGCTGCTAGATTTGGAAGTATTGAAATTATTAAATGTTTATGTCTTGCTGGGGCTAATATTCATCTTAAAACTAATGTAAATATTATTTTTTTTAAATAATAAATTTTTTTTTAAATTATATGAATGGATTAAAGTTGGATAGTTATTATTTTAATAAATAAATAAAATAATAAATAATCCTCTTCATCATTATTTTTAAAAATATAATATTTTTATTTATTTTTTAAAAAAGGACGGAATGACAGCAGAAATTGTAGCTTTAGCTCAAGAACATAAAAATATTGCTATTCTTTTATCAAAAATTAAACAAGAAAAGGAAAGACAAAAATTTATTAAACAATTAACAACAATAGATATTCCATTAAAAAGAATTAAATTAAAAGTTTTTGGTTCACAGGGTAATTTAATTTATATTTAATTTAAAATATATTTCAAATTAAGGTGCAGGAAAAACTCGTTTAATTAATTCTTTACAACGTCCAGTCTCAGCTTCTTCTTTAAATTCTTTGGTAGAATCTGTTTCACGTCGATTTTCTGGAAGTATTTTTCTTTCATCTAATCAACAACAGTCACCTACAACAATTAATAATAAAGAAAATCAAAATAATAATAATGTAAAAATATATTTAAATTTAAATTAATTTAAAATTAATTAAAGATATCTAATTCTCCTAAAGAATATATTACTACAACTATTTGTTCATCTTCAGCAACATCTGATGAAGGTATTCACTCAGCTACATCTTCTTCATCTTCTGCATCATCATCATTATCTAATAATAATAATAATACTCCAAATAGACATAAAACTTGGCCTTATCCAAATAATATAATATTTAAAAATAAAGAATATAATAATTCAACTAATCAACAACAAGGAATTGATATACAAAATATGTCATTTTCTGGTTTAATTTTATTTAAAAAATAATAAATAAATTAATTAATTAATTTATTAGAATGTGGTGAATTTTCTGTTTGGAATTTTTCTGGTCATGAACCTTCACATATTTGTTATGATCATTTTGTTGGAAATACTGATTGTGTTCATTTAGTATATTTTTATTTATTTATTTATTTAATTTTATTTAAATTAATTTTAGGTTGTTACTCGTTGTTCTGATGATCCACAGGATGAATATAAAGAATTACTTTATTGGCTTAATTTTTTAAAAGGTAGAGTAACACCTAGTGAACCAATTGGACATTGTGGATTAATGGCACGTCGTGCAATTGTTGCTATTGTTGGAACTTTTTGGGGAATTAATTCTTCTAATTCTTCTTCTTCTCAACCACCAATTACTCGAAATGAAGCTGAGGCAATGATGAAAACATTAAAAATGCGTTTTGAAACACATTTTGAAATTTATCCTCAATTAATTTTGGTTGATCTTTCTTTACAACAAGATTGTAGTGGATTAATAGAATTGAAAAATTATTTGGTTAAATCAAGAGAATCTATTTTACAAGTAAATTAATTAATTAAATTAAATTAATTATTTCTTTTTAGAGGTTACAACGTCCTTTACGTTTATTAGATCCAGCATTAATATTTCTTGAACAACTTAGAGAAAAATATTCTCAATTTCCTTGTGTCACATGGAATTATTTTAATTATCTTATTCCATCAGAAGTTAATCCTTTAGCTAATGATGGACATTGTTTGTTTATTTATTTAAAAAATAAATAAATAATATTTTTAATAAAAAAGGTCGTCAATTAATTCAACAATTACAATTAATTGGTGAAGTTGTTTATTTACGTGATGAATGTAAAGAATTAGATTATATTGTGTAAGAGAATTTAAATTAAATAATATTTTATTATATATTTTTTTAAAGAATTTCCCCAGAATGGTTGGGTACTCATTTATTGGGTACTTTATTCTCTAATCAATTTGCCCAAACAAATCGAACAAATGGACGTTTTATGTATGAAGACTTTGCTGCTGCTTTTCCAGAAGTAGCTGATACTGGAGATTTACTTCAAATTTTAGAAACACTTCAAGTAATTTAAAAAAAAATTTATTAAAATATTTTCTTTTATTTAAGATTTGTTCTCTTGTTGAGCCTGATTTTGAATTTCCATCATTTATTACTTCAAATCCACCTTCTGATATTTGGCAACCAAATAGACAACATTTTCTTTATGCTGGTTTAAGAATA
This sequence comes from Meloidogyne chitwoodi, assembly GCA_015183035.1. Classification (NCBI taxonomy): domain Eukaryota; kingdom Metazoa; phylum Nematoda; class Chromadorea; order Rhabditida; family Meloidogynidae; genus Meloidogyne; species Meloidogyne chitwoodi. Next base: position 1,425,871 of record JACZZP010000010.1, read on the forward strand.
AAACCAGCCCGTGGAATGGAACAAACAATGCAAGCAATATTTCCTCGTATTCAAATAGCAATGAGAAAAAGTATGCAAGACTTTCAGGTTTATTTTTTTTTACAATTTTTAATAAAAATTAAATTAAAAATAAAAAGGATCCAATGGATGCAGAATTATTACAATGGAAAAATTGTTCAAAAATGCAATCAGGGAAAATGGAAGCACTTGTTCGTTTAATTGGTGATTCTGTTGAAATACAAATACGTGGACCTTCTTCTATGTCTAATAGTTAATTTATTTATTAATTAATTAATTTTTAATTTATTTATTTAGCAGCCATTTATTTTCTCGAAGATTTGTCTAATTTAGTAGAACAAACAGCTGCAGAAGTAGCACCAGGTATTAGCACAGAAAAACATTTTCTTTCACCTAAACATTTACGGGAGCATAAAACAAGTTAGTTTTTCTTTAATTAATATTTAAATAAAACATTATTATTAAATTATTTTTTTTATTAAAAAAATAATTTAATTTTAACATTTTAAAAATATTTTTTAAAGATCCAGCTTCATTTACACCTGAGGTTATTATGGAAATGCAATTAAATGAATCACTTATTATTGAAAATAGTGATGGTGAACAAGAAGAATTTACAGATGTGGTAAAGAATTTAATTAATTAGTTTTTTAAAAATTAATTAATTTCAAAAGGTATGTTTTGGTTCAACACAAGTTGCTGGTCTTCTTTCTCTTGGAATAGATATTTCTGTTTCTCAACTTCAACCATGTACTCGTTCAGAATTAGCAGCTCTTTTAGATCCATCAGATCCAATGGGACGTGATTGGAGTATTTTAGCTGTTCGTTTAAATTTAGCAGAAGTATTACCAAGTGTTGATTCAACTGGTCAATGTCTTTCAAGGACAGATCAACTTTTAGCTGAATGGGCATTATTAGCGAATAATAATAATGAAAATGTTTCTATTGGACGTTTAGCAACAATTTTACATGAAATGGGAAGAGAAGATGTTAAACAATTACTTTTTAGAAGAGTACCTTTATATTTATTTAATTCTTCTACACCACAACAATTAATAATACAAACAGAAAATAATGAAATTGTTTAAAAATTGTTAGAGCTTTTTTTATTTAATAAATAATATTTTCTTATAATTTTATTTTAATAATTAACTTATAATTTGTCTCGGGTAATTTAATTTATTTTAAAAATTAAAAGCTCTCTCAAAAATACTTCATTTTATGCAAAACGAGATTAATAAAAAATATATACTAATTTAAATTGTTTTTGTGCATTTTTTATTTTCTTTCACTTTTTTTACATTTATTTTTGAATAAATAAATATATTCAAAATTATTTAAATATTTTAATTTAAATTATTATTTCTTTACTTTTCCGGGTGTTATTTGTTAATTATTATTTACTAAATACGTATTTCAATATAAAATAAATTAATATAAATACTTAATAATTAATTAATTAATGACGACAAACATTCCATATATTTTAATATAAAAGAGATTATATTTAAAGGTTATAACTATATTTTAATTATTTTTATTTATATTTAATTTTATTTATATATTAATTAAATCATAAATTTACAATTTATTTAATATAAGTAAAAATAAAAAGAAACATAAAATTAAATCAATTATATTTCAAAATTATTTAGTAAATTTGTTAAATTTTGGTAAATATTTTTGTTATTTATTTATACTCATTTTTTTATTATATTTTTTTCCTTTTATTTATTTGTATTTAAAAACTTGTTTTTAAATTTTAAAAATAAATATTTAAAATAATTATCCCAATAAAATACATAATTAATTAATTATTAAGTAATTTTTTAAATTATTTTTTTTTCCAATTTTTAATTTGTCTAATAAACGTATAAGAACAGAAATTATTAATTTTATTTAATTATTTATTTTTATTTTATATAATTTTTAGTATTTATTTTTAAAAATGATTGGAATGATGAATAATCATACTGTAGATAATCCTGTTGAATTTTATGCTGGTCGACGTTCTCCACGTTCATCATCAATTGGAACAGATAATGCATGTAGTAGCATTTCAGAAGAAGAACAAAAATTTCTTCATAATTTGGAAATAAGATTAGAGCCAATACCAAAGAAAAAATTAAGTTATACAGAAGAGGGAAGACGTTGTTTTGATGGAAAACCAGAACAAAGTAATGAAAGTCCAGAAGAAATGTGGGCACGATTAATGCTTAAATTAAGTTGTAATAAAGCAATTGAAGGTTTTTTTTAATTAAAAATAAATTAATTTTATTTTTTAAAGAAGGATTAATTCGAATTGGACGTCAAAAACGTAGCAGTAGTCGTAAAATTATTCAAAGAATTATTTCTACTAGTAGAGGTTCTATACGTACAATTCTTGGAAGTAAAAAAGATGAAGAAAAAAATAAGAAATAAATAATAATGATAAATTAAATATATATTTTTTTAAAAACCTCAATTTATTTAGAATAAATAAAATATTATTTTATTTTATAAAATATAAAACTATGAAAGTATTATTTTTTAAATAATAATTATCCGATTTTTAATAATTCAAATGAGACAAATATGTAAAAACATAATTAATTATATATATAATTTTAATAATAAATTATTTTTATTTTTTATCAATTTATTTATGGACATTTTGTATTTTATTTTATTTTAAAATATACAAATAATTTATTTTTTTTAAAATTATTATTATATATTTCATGTTATTCATGTGAATTTAGTTAAAAAATGTAAAATGAATCAAATAAAAATTAATTAAATAGGTAACCCAAAATATCAATTTATTTATTTATTTTTTTTAAGAAAAATGTAATTTTGCAATAACTTTGCTGATATAAACCTAAAATAATAATAATAATAAAATACAAAAAAGATAAGCAATTATTATATTTTTACATTTATTTTGAATAATATAAAAAGTTTATTAAAAAAAATATTTACATATAATTTTTTATTTAATTAGAAATATAAAATATTTAAAAAAATATCTTTAATATTTTTAAAATTAAATTTTATTATTTTATTTTTTAATTTTTATTATTAAAATATAATCAAATAATTTCTTGTTTATTATTTATTAATTTTAAATAAATTATTTATATTAAAAAAAATATTTTTAAATTATAATAAATTTATTTAAACACATGAATACCTATATATTAATAATTTAAAAATATTAGTATTTGATAATATTTAAATTTTAATAACTTTTTAAATTTAAATTAATTAATTAAGAGGTAATACATATTTAATATTTATTAATAAAATTAATTAATTTTAATCTTTTTTTTAAAAAATTTATTTCCTAATTTTAAAATAAATTATCAAATATATAAAAATGATCAAAGTGTAATTCAAAGTCTCTTATTTTAAAGAATAAAGTCAATTTGAACAAAAAAATTATTTAAGAGCAAAAAGCACGTTTTATTTCATAATCGTCACATTCCTCTTAATTTTATAATATTTCTAAAATTAAATAAAATAAAAAAAAGACATGTGAAACATAAATGAATTAAATCATTTTGATAATAATTACATCAGTATTGAATTAAGTATAAATATTTAAGTAGAGAAAATGATACTTTGGACTTTGATTAAAATAAATAAAAAAAGAATAACTCAAATAATTTTTTTGAAATTTTATAATAAGGATATTTAAATTTAAACAATTAAATTAATTATATATTTAAATTTTATAAATTATTAATTTTTTAATTTATTTTAAAATTCTATTTGGCTAAACATACATAAAATATTAAAAAATTTGACAAGACAATTATGCTTTATAAATTACTTAAATAAATTTAAATATAATTATTTAATATTAATTTAATTTAAAAATAAATGTATTTTAATTAATTATTTAATTTTTATGAATCATAAAGTAATTAACAAAATCCAAATTACAAAAAATAAAAATATTTTTCTTTTATTCTTAATAAAATCTTATTTATTCATTAAATAAAAATATTAAAAAAAAAGTTTATATTATAATACCTTGTAGTCTATGTGAACATTTAAAATACTTTTAATTTAATCAAATATATATTTATTTTATTTTTCTTAAAATTCCCGTTTTTTTCATTATTTTTTAAACTTGTTTTAATTTTTTTAATAATTTTCTCTAAATATATAAATTTTGTAAATATATAAGTATTTTAATAATTTATTTATATTTATAATTACATTTTTTGCGAATTATTTCGTTGCAGGGTCTCGCAAATGTTTAAAAAGAGAAAGGCTTTTAATTTTCTCAATGTCAATTTTTTGTTTTAATTTTTTTTAGTTTTCTTACAATAAATATATTTTTGAAAATATAGTCTAGAATATTATAATAATATTTTATTATAATTAATAATATCATTTTTAATTTTCATCAATTGTTTTTTAAATAAATAAATAAATAAATATATTCTTTATTTTATTTATAATTAAATTATATTTTATATTATTTAAGTACTATTTTACCTAAAAATAAATATTTTATTTATTTATTTATTTATTCATTTTATTTAAACGTGAAAATCACAACCCAGACTTTTTAAACTCACTAAAATGTATTAATGTTTTTCTTTGTTTTTTACAATAAAAAACATTAATTTAATTATTCTCTTAATAAAAAAACAATTAAAAATAGGCGGAATAGAGAGATGAAAGAAGCCTATAAAATTATATTAAAAAAAAGATAACTAAAAAAAGCAGATAAAATGATAAGAAACAATAATTGAGCACCGCCCATCTTTTTTTCTTCTTTATTACCTTTAAATATTTTTATATAAAAATAAAATGGACCTAGTCCTTTCTTATTTACATTCACTCATTTTTATAATATTTTTCTCATTTTTTCTCCTAAAAATTTATTTAATTAATTATTTAATTATTTAATTATTTAATTATTTAATTAATTAATTAATTTATAAATATATTTACTTATAATTTTGTTCTAATTTAATTTAAAAATTAATTAATCTTCTTTAAAAAAAAAAGAAGGGAATAGAACCTTGCATTTTGGCAGTTAATTTAAAAAAAAAATAAATTATTTGTTTATAATTTATGAAGGAATAATTATAATTATATTCTTCTTTAAATATTTTTATTTATTTATTTTAATAATTTTTAGAACTTTTTACAAACAATTAAATTAAAATCAATTGTGTGGAAATGTCAATTGATATATTACCTCCATCAACAAATTCTTCTTTTTGCTCTAAAGCATCAACATCTAAACAACAGCAAACAGCTATTCAATTAATTAATTCTATTTTTCCTTCACAAATTGAATCTTCTTCTTCTTTTTTATTAGAATCTTTTAATTCTTCTAATAAACAACGTTCTTCTAATTTAAATAATAATTTAAATAATAATTTAAATAATACCCATCGTTTTTATAATAATAATAATTCTTCTGATTTTCGTTTTTCTTCTTCTTCTTCACATCAACAACAACACCAAATAAATAAAATGGCATTAACAGTACTTGCTAGAGTTCATCGTTGGTGTTGTCAAATTTTTTGGCTTACAATTGTTTGTTTTATTGGTATTTGTGGTGAACAAGAAAAACAACAAAAAAAAGAAAATTATTTTAAAAATTTTAAATTTAATGGAATTAATAATCGTTTTGGCTTAGATGAATTAAGAAAAAGTTTAAAAGTACAAGTATCACAAAAACATGGGTCAAAAAAGTTACAAGAATTGGAAGCACAGGTATTAATTTTATTTAATAAAAAATAAAATAAATAAATTAATTTTAATTTATTACATTAATTTATTTAAAAAATAAATAAATTAAATTATTTTTTTAGCTTCTTCGTCATTTAACTCGACCACAAGATGATATGTTTAATCATAGAAATATTAATAATCAATCTCAATATTCAACAAAACCTAAAATTTATCTTTCATGTCCACCTTCTCCTCGGTTATTCAAAATTAGCGAAGAAGAATCTGAAAGTTGAAATAATTTAAAAAAAATCTGTTATTTATTTGGACACAATTAATTGGTTTTTATTAAATTATTGTTTTTTTATTTTTATATTTATATTTAATTTATAATGTTAGAATGGCAAGAAAATAAAAAAGAATATTTAAAAAGGTTTTATCAATTTAATAAAAATTGAATATATTTAAATTTAAAAAAATACAATTTTCGTTAATTAGGAATTATTTTATTAGATTAAATATTGCCATTCTTTTATTATTTAATTTTTTAAATTTTTCAATTTTTATTTCACAATTATTTCTTTTTTGACTTTAATTCGCTAGAATTTAAATATTTAGATTATTATTATTTTTTAACAAAAAATAACATTCCAAGAATATAATTATTAGGTCATCTTCTATTTTTATTAAAAATTCTCATTCCCTCAGACGACCAGAATTGTGCTTTATTATTATATTTTTGATAAAAATATTTTTAAAAAAGTTTATTATTGATTATTAAATATTTTAAAAATTAAATTAATATTTATTTAGAGTAAAAAACAATAAAAGGTAAAAAATTATATTTTTTTTAAAAAAAAAGAAAAATTAAAATATTTTTAGGTAATTAAAGGTTAATAATTTAAACATTATATTTTTGTATTTATTAATATATTTATGTAGATTAGAATATTTTTATAAATTAATATTTAAAATATTAATTTATTTTAAATAATTAATAAAAATTCCCCAATTAATTAATTAAATATATCAATAAATGTACTTTAATATTACCTTATAAATTAAAAGAAAATAAATTAATTTTTAAATTGTTTTTGCTGATAGAGCAATTTTTGGCCGAATGTGTGTACCATTTAAAATGATAAACAAACAAATTAAGAAAATTAAAAAAATAAAAATTCCGCTGAATGGTAAAAAAAATATATAATTTTAGGGACTTTTTTTTTTTGTTTTTTTATCTTTTACTATCAAGAAAAATATTATATTTATTTATTTATTTGCAAATAATGAGAAAAAATTATAATTTATTTGAGAAAATATTTTGAGGATTATGTACCTTCTAAATATTTTTAAATTAATTAAATTAATTAATTAAAGTTTTTATATTTTTTTCTAAATTAAAATAAATCAAATTAATTATTTAATTATTTTAAATCAATTAAATTAAATTAACAAACATTTTATTAACCCTCTCCAAAAAAATAAAATAAAAAAAGATAAAAGGGATTGGCCAAAAAGAAAAAAGAAATAAAAAAGAATAATACATACATAAGAGAATAAATATATTTTAATTTATCAGTACTTTCTTATGTTTAACATGTGAATTACTTCAATTATGTACTTTTACATGTCACTGATTTATCTACTCTTTTCGAAGCATCTCTTCTCTTCTCTTTTTATTTTATTAGCTACTCTTTCTTTTATTTTTAAATATAAGAAAATGAGTTAATAAATAAAATAGCTTTGTCTGTACTTTCGACCCAACCCTGTCCTTACCAAATAAATAAAAAATCTTCTCTCCCATTTCACCCGAAAATTAAACCATTATTTTCTTATTTAATTATATTTATTTACCCAATAAATTTACAAAATTAAACAAAAATAATAATCAACACAAGAGAAAACAATTCCTCTTTTACGATGACAATTTTCTTTTTAAATATATTATTACCACCCAAGTGTGACAACCGGTCATAGATAGATAGAAAAAAAGTTTATTAGAGTCAAAGAAGAAATAAGAGAAAATATTGTATTATTTTTAAATAAATTATAAAAATTAATTTTAAAAATTTAAATTAAATATATTTATAAAATTAAATAAATTATTTAAAATATATAAATATTTTTAAAAATATATTTATTTATTATTTTTTACTTTTCTTGTTATTTTACTACTATTAATTATTTATCAGTGCGCATATTATTTAATATTTGAGAAAATTAAGAGAAAAATTGTAAAAAGAGAAAAATATGTAACAATGATTTTTTTAAATAATTTAATATTTTAAAGAAATAAAGGAAAATTTTTTTATAAAAATTTTAAAAATATTAAAATATATAATTAATTATATAATACTTTTAATTTAAATTTAATAATTAAATTTAAAACTCAAAAAATAATTAAATAATTTTTAAAAAATTCAGAACTTAAAAATAAAAAGTAATATTAAAATATTTATTTATATAATAAATTTATTATTATTACATATTTTATAGAGAAAAAATTAAAAATTTGTTTATTTTATTAATAATGAAAAATTAATTTTTTAAAAATATATTTTAAATTAAAAGAAATAATTAAATTTAAATTAAAAATAATTTAAATTTATTTTTTATTTTTTTATAAATAATTAAATTATAATTTAAATTTTAGTTATTTTAAAAATTCTGTAATATATTTGTAAAATTTACAGAGGAATTATTATTATTATTATTTTTGTTGAACAAATCTACAAAATTGTTGGATAACATTTCTTTTTTTTTAATTATTTATTTGAAATTGAAATTTAATTTTTTAATTATTTTTTCAGTTTAAATATAAATATAAATAAATAAATATTTTTATTTTTTAATTTAAATTATTTAAAATTGTTTACATTAAATATTTAGTTTATCTAATTTTTTTTAAAAAGTACAAAAAATTACAATAATAATAATATATTTAATTATGTAGTTATAATCTAATTAACCTTTTCTTTTTTCTTTTTTGTTCCTAGTTTTGGTTAATTTATTTTTTGCTGATTCGGTGTTTATTTTATTTAATCATTTTTTACAAAAAATTCTTCTTATTTATTTTCCTAATATTTATTATTAATTATTATTTATTTAATTTTTAATGTTCTTTCTTTTATAATTCTTTTTTCATTTAATTTTATGTTCGTACCTGGCTCTGTTCTTATTTAATAACATTTTATTGTACTAATATAATTATTTATAAATATATTTTAATATTATTAATTATTATTTTTATTATTCAACTTTTTTGTTTCTAATTTTATTACATTTTATATATTTTTTTATTTTTATTAACTCTCCTAAAACCTGTAACAAAACTAGTATTTTTTTTAAAGTTTTGTCTCTTTTTAATTAATTAATTAATTTTAAATATTTAAAATGATTTTTTAATTAAATTTTATTAATTTTTAATAAATAAGAATTTATTTATTTATATGGATAAAAATATAATTTATAATAAAAATATTAATAATACAACAAAATCATTTTTGCCATTATTTTCTTATGAAAAAACAAAATGTTATTTAAATATTAAAATGAAAATAAAAGATGAAGAAGCAATGCAATGGGTAAAAAATAAAAATATTATTTATTTATTTATTTATTTAGACACTTTTTTCTTTAACTGATTCTCTTGGATTATTAACTACATCTGAAGAAATATTTTATAAAGTACCTAAAGGTCAATTAAAAATACATTTTGCTCATCCTGGAAAAGATATTGGAGAATTAATTTCAATTTCTGTTCAATGCCCAACAGATAAATCTATGGGAAAATTTGGACATTTAATTGAAGCAAGAATATCAACATTATCAGAGGCTGGACAATTTAGAGTTTTAAATTATTTAAATATATTTATTTATTTATTTATTTAGCATACACTTAGCTTATGTTTAGAAGAATTATTAATTATTAAAAAACAGAGAAAGACTTATATTTTTGGTTCAATTAAATTTCATTTGGATAATATTGAATGTTTAGGACCTTTTTTAGACATTGAAGTATTATTTTAATTTATTAAATTATTTTTTATTTTTTTCAGATCCATCCAGAAGAAAAAAATGAAAAAATAAATGATAAAAAATTATTTTCTAAAGCCTTAGATTTACTTAAACTTTTAAGTGTTTCAGCAGATACTTTACTTCCTAATTCATCTTATTTGGAATTATTTTTAAGAAAAGAAGAAAAGAAAAAAGAAGAAGAAAGTGATGAATCTGCATTTTCAGATGAATCTGTTTCTCTTTAAAAATATATTAAATTATTTATTATATGTATTTTATTATAATTTAAATAATAAATAAATGATTTACTATATCTATATTTTTATATAAAAATTAAAAAAAAATAAAGAAAGAAATAATAAGTAAATTAAGTTTTTATTTAAGTTTTTAATATTTTAATATAAAAGGAGATTAAATTATTATTTAATTATTATTTCCTTTAATTTCTTTTAAAATGTTTTATTATTATTTGGCTATTATTTTTAATTTATTATTTTTATCATCTGCAAATGAATTAGTTGGTTTAGGACAACATATTTTAAAAGAAGATAATAAAGTTGTACTTGCTGAAGGTTCAAAAGTTGCTACAAAAGAAGATATAGAAAGTGGTCTTTATAATTCTTTAAAAACTTCTTCTTCTTTTTTTGCTTGTAATGTTAATTTTGATATTAATGAAAATATGTAAATAATTTAATTAATTTAATTTAATTTAGTATTATAAGTTATTCAAAAAATGCAATTAATAATGGTTGTATTATTGATTTACTTACTAATAATAAACACAGTGCTAATTTAACATTTCAAATTGAACATGAAGATGGAATTAATTCATGTATTAAAGATTGTGGTAATTATTTAGAAAGTGTATTTGAAGCATCTAATTTTAATGTGTAAGTATTATATTTAATTAATTAATGTTAAAATTAATTTAAAAGTATTCCATTTGCTTATGGTAAAACAAATAATGAAATTAAAAGTATTTATCAAGGACCTCTTTATAATAAAACTACAAAATGTGAAGATAAAGAATTTTGTGAAAAAAATACTGAAGGGCAAGGATGTATAGAATGGATATCAAATGAAGTATCTTGGAGTAAATGTTCTACTAAAATAGAAAAAACAACAAAATTGTATTTAATTAATTCAATAAGTATATTTTTAAGTAATTTATTTATTTTTTAATATTTTAGCTGGTGATCTAACTATTCGTCAACATAAATATTTATTTAAAAATGATAGTTATAAAATATCTAAAAATATATATTTTGGTAAAAATTGGATTAATTACATAAATAAAAGAAATTCATCATATTTATGTTTTGATAAATCTAAAGGAATTGTTGAACCAATTAATTGGGAAATTGAAGGAAAAAGTCCAATTTATGGAAAAAACCGTTTATTTGTTTTTCATTTACTTCCTCAAACTGCTTCTCGTCAAAGAAAATCTATGAAAGGAAAATTTAGTAAAAAAATGAGCTTAATAACTAAAAAATCAATTGATTCATTAAAAGGACCTAAATGTGATCATTCAATTTTATTTGTAAGAAAAATAATATTTTTTTTATTGTAAAATATATTTTTTATTTTTAGCCAAAAGATTCATTTACACTTTTAATGGTGGTTAATAAAAGTAAAATCTAATTATATAATTTAGAATGTTTGTCTGTTTGTATGTTTGTCCGGGTTTTTATAGACAAGTAATTGGGGGAAGTGAAAATGGAGGGTTTTTATAGTAGGGTTTGCAACTTGAAAATAAACTTGAATAAGGCTTAAGTTTGAAATTAAAACTTGAAAATAAACTTGAACTTAAAACTTGAACCTAAAACTTGAATATAAACTTGAAATTAAACTTGAATTTTAAAACTTGAAAATAAGCTTAGAACTTGGATACTATAAAAACCCTGTATTTTGATCAGTCTTTAACGCCACTACATTGCAACACTACAAACATAAACAACGCTCTTTGCTGGATTTGCTTCAATACGGACGCCGACGAACCTTGCTGCTCCAGTGACGCATATGAAAAGAAGTCTTGCTGAAGAATCTGAGTCAGAGACGCTTGAGTCAGAGACGCTTGAGTCAGAGACGCTTGAGTCAGAGACGCTTGAGTCAGAGACGCTTGAGTCAGAGACGCTTGAGTCAGAGACGCTTGAGTCAGAGACGCTTGAGTCAGAGACGCTTGAGTCAGAGACGCTTGAGTCAGAGACGCTTGAGTCAGAGACGCTTGAGTCAGAGACGCTTGAGTCAGAGACGCTTGAGTCAGAGACGCTTGAGTCTGAGACGCTTGAGTCAGAGACGCTTGAGTCAGAGACGCTTGAGTCAGAGACGCTTGAGTCAGAGACGCTTGAGTCAGAGACGCTTGAGTCAGAGACGCTTGAGTCAGAGACGCTTGAGTCAGAGACGCTTGAGTCAGAGACGCTTGAGTCAGAGACGCTTGAGTCAGAGACGCTTGAGTCAGAGACGCTTGAGTCAGAGACGCTTGAGTCAGAGACGCTTGAGTCAGAGACGCTTGAGTCAGAGACGCTTGAGTCAGAGACGCTTGAGTCAGAGACGCTTGAGTCAGAGACGCTTGAGTCAGAGACGCTTGAGTCAGAGACGCTTGAGTCAGAGACGCTTGAGTCAGAGACGCTTGAGTCAGAGACGCTTGAGTCAGAGACGCTTGAGTCAGAGACGCTTGAGTCAGAGACGCTTGAGTCAGAGACGCTTGAGTCAGAGACGCTTGAGTCAGAGACGCTTGAGTCAGAGACGCTTGAGTCAGAGACGCTTGAGTCAGAGACGCTTGAGTCAGAGACGCTTGAGTCAGAGACGCTTGAGTCAGAGACGCTTGAGTCAGAGACGCTTGAGTCAGAGACGCTTGAGTCAGAGACGCTTGAGTCAGAGACGCTTGAGTCAGAGACGCTTGAGTCAGAGACGCTTGAGTCAGAGACGCTTGAGTCAGAGACGCTTGAGTCAGAGACGCTTGAGTCAGAGACGCTTGAGTCAGAGACGCTTGAGTCAGAGACGCTTGAGTCAGAGACGCTTGAGTCAGAGACGCTTGAGTCAGAGACGCTTGAGTCAGAGACGCTTGAGTCTGAGTCCATGATACTTGAGTCCGAGTCAATGATACTTGAGTCAGAAACAATTGTATTTGAGTCTAAGATAATAACATTTGAGTCCGAGACAATAACATTTTAGTCAAGGACAATTGAGTCTAAGACAAGGACACTTGATTTTAAGTTAAGGACACTTGATTTTTAGACAAGGACACTTGATTTTTAGAAAAAAACACTTAAGTACGAGACAAGAAAAACTTGATTCTGAAAAAAATACAATTGAGTCTGAAACAATGACATTTGAGTCAAGCAAGGACATTTGGTTCAAGCAAGGAGAGTCTGAGACAATGACACTTGATTCTGAAACAAGGAATTTAATTATGAAACAAGAACACTTTTCTGAAACAAGACATTTGAGTCTAAACTAAAAACATTTGATCTGAGTAAAAAATTTGAGTTTTATATAAGGATAGTAAGAGAAACAAAAGATATTTAGTTACTTAAATGTGATATTAAACTTTAAATTTAGTTTATATAAAATTTTTAAAGTAACGTTTATAAAATATTTGTTTTTAGTCTATTTAATTAATTTTTTATCAAAAATAAGGTTTAATTTTAATTTATATATAAATAAAAAAGTTTAAAAAAAATTATTTATTTTTTTATAAATTTAAAAATATGTTAAATTGTTATATCTAAAAATTAATTTTAATCTTATCCACTAAAGTTTTGTATATTTAAATAATTGTAAACTAAAAAAAAACTATAAAAAGGTATATTTTCTTTTTTAAATATTTATTTTAAATTATTCTTTTTTATTTCAAATATTATGTCATCTTTAAGTAATATTAGTTCTTTTGATGAAATTAATTCAATTCCTTGTGGCACTGTTTTGGCGTTAGTTTTATGTTATTTTTTATATTTTGTTTTAAATTAAGTTCGTGTTGTGGTCAAGTAAATAAGGTATTTAATACTGAAAAAAAGTGTTCAATTCTTTGTGCCTGTTCTGGTGGTGAATTATTTGTTGTAACAGAATTTAAAAAAACTAACGTGGATAGTTTTTCAAAGCTTTGTGTTAAAGGATCGGTATTTAATAAACTTCTTATCTTATTTTTTAAAATTTAGATTGTTTCTTTTTCGAATCTGAAAACTCAACGCTTTAATTTGTTACGTTTCAATGGTCAAAATTATTTTGGTACACCATTTCCTTTTGAATTTATAATTACAAACAATTCAAGCTTTTTTGTTGTGAATTCTAAAGTAAAGATTAGTGAAAATTTTTCTAATATGATTCAAGGAGAAATTTATAGTAAAAAAAATTTTTTTTAATTTATTTTTATTTTTAGAAGTGGTATGTATTCTTACTTCTAATTTCATGTTATATGATAAGAAATTTTTTTGTGCTGTTGTAAGTGATGCATTAGGACAAAGAGCAGATTTATTTGTTGATGGCGTATCATTGGTTGAAAAATTAGGATCATTAAAATCCAAAAATCAACTTTTATTAAATAAATGTTTTGTAGTTATAAAAGGTAAAGTTTTAATAAATTAATTTGATAATAAAAAAATTAGATGAATGTTTGCAAATTCATGCCAGTGTTTGTGATATTAATATTCCGGAAGTTGGAGATTGTTCTGATTTACCAAAATTATTAACTACACCAATTAAAAGGAAAATTACAGAGACTAATCAGTATAATGATGAGATAAAAAAGAAACATATTTAATAATATGTTAATTTTAAAAATATAGGTTTTTTATAATAATATTAAATTTTTATTATATATTTGATTTTTTTGTTTAAATTATTTGTTTATGAAACTATGAATATTTTAATTTTTGTTGTAATTTAAAAATAAAATTAAAAAGATTTGATAAGAAGTATGAATATATAATGTATTATAAATTTAATAGATTTATTATAAAAATTTTTTTAGTTGATGTATAGGATATTTTGTAAAAAGATAAGTATTAAAATTCTGTTAATAATAAAAAGCTTATAATGGTCGATATTATGAAAAAGGGAACGAATCATTCGCAAATAATGAATGTTATAAATTTGATTATAATGTAAATTATGTGTATATTAATCTTTTAATAAAAAGTTTTAATATTTTTGTAAATTTAAAAGTATAAATGTTTTAGACATATGTTTAAATCTAATGAGATTTTGTTAAGGTATTATTTTTAAATTAGTTTAAAAATTTATGTCAAAAAGTTTAATTGGTTCGCCCGGTAGGGCGAACAGTTCCGCTAGTAATAATAAATAATACAATAAATACAACACTAAAAGTATAAAAATTATTTTTATTTTTTTTAAATTATTTTTAAGTTAGAAACAACATCAAAAACAATTCGTTGTAGTAGCATAACTAATTGGCTTCCTTGGTTTATAGCTGCAACAGCTTTTATTCTTCTAATAATTATTGCTGGAGTTTCTTGTTTCTGTGTTGGGGCATCTGAAAGAAATAATAATAATAATAGTGAAAAGAAGATAATTAAAAAATAATAATATTTATTTATTTAATTTATTTAATTATTTATTGTCTAGAAGGGATGTTAATTTAAAAAAATAAATAAATAAATTTACTTTAATAAAACCGTTTCATCCATTCTTCTTTTTTAAATCAATTTCTTTTTATTTATTTATTTCCTTATATAAATACCTAAAACAACTCAATTTTTGTTTAAATACTTTTATCGATTTTTAAACAATTTTTTCTCCTTTTTTATATTTTACGAATCATCTCCTCAATTTCATCCGCTTTGACCCCCCTCACCTTTTTCCAATCATTTTTAGCCTTTTTTACCAAAAGATGTGCAAATATGACAAAATTCATGATGAATAAGTAAAAATATTTAAAATAATAAAGACAAAAGAGAGAGAAAATGAATGAAATGAATTATTGGAAGGAGAGAAAAAGGCTTAATAATAATAAAATAAATAAATTCATTTAAACATTTAAATTATATATTTTTTTAAATATAATTTTTTAAATATTTTAAATTATAAATATTTTTTTTAAATTTAAAAGTTAATGTTTTTAACTTACTTTTAAATATTTATTTATTTTTAAAAATGAACAATAATTCACAAATAAATAATTTCCATCAACATCCATCTTCATCTATTATTTGTAATAATAATAATTCTTTTTCTCCTAAAAGTTTAACATCAAATCAAAATATTCCTCCAACAATTAAAGTATCTTTTCCTGGTAAAATAATAATTATTATTTAATTTATTTATTTATTTTTTAATAAAAGAATCTTCTAATAATAATATTAAATTACCACAAAAACCTGTTAGAAATAGGCCATCTTTGCCATTTACTAAAAAAGATGGAGAACTTCTTAAAAGGAATAAAAGTACCCAAAATTGGCAAAGAATGGGAGAAGCTGTACTTTCAACACAATTTAAACAAAAACAAAAAGTTAATTAATTAATTAATATTAAAATTTAAATTAATTTTTTAGAAGACTTCAAATAATAAAATAATGTCAAATATTGTAATTTCTAAAAAAAGATATTCTACTTGGCGTAAAGATTCTCTTAGAGATTTTCAAACACCAACATTTAATAAAGTATTTATTATAATAATATATTCTTAACATATTAAAATAATTGTCAGATATTAAAAAAATAATAATTTAAATTTATTTAATTAAAAAAAAGAAAGAACGCCGAACACAAAAATCTGTCCCAAGTTCTTTAAAAACAGTTATGGCCCTTTCTGGTCTTTTTGTGTGTGGATTAATGTTATTAATTAGTGGTATTATTGTAATATTTTCTGTAAGTTTTTATTTAAAAATTATTTATATATTTTTATTTTATAGCAAAAAGATTTACTTTTTCGAACAGTGGGTACTGGACTTTCTTTACTTGGATTAATTTTTTTATTAATTTGTGCTTTACTTCAAAGAAAAAATGTTGGAAAATGGTTTTCAGATATGAGCAGAGATTTATTTGCTCTTAGAGAAGCACCAACAATTATTGAAAATATTGATAATAATAATAATGAAAAAAGGGAAAGTTTTAGTAGTGTTATTAATCAATTACCAGATACTTTTATTATTTAATTTATTTTTAATATTTTCTAGTCAATTAATTTCATTAATATTGAAGTATTTAAAAATCTTTATTTTTTAATTCTCTAGTCTTTTATTTTTTATTTGTATAAATTTAATAAAATTAAAACTAGTGGAAGCGTGCTCTACTCAGTAGTGCAGTACATGGGGAATATTAAATAATATTTGGTAAAAAAATTTGGAAATTTAAAAAAATTTTTGGGTAAAAAAATATTTATGGGTATTGAAAAGCCCTAACGGGCTTTGGGGCGCGCTTCGCGCGCTGCTAGAAATTTTAAATATTCTTGTTAAATGTGCGGGGGTCCCAATGTTTGTTACACCTCGGGCCTTCGGCCCTCGCACCTTCATAATAGTCGATTTCCCATTATCCCTATGAAATCACGCCTTTTTTAAATTTATTTGGCCATTTCAGTGCCACACTCAATTTGGGCACCAAAATGACCATGCCCATTGAATTCGCCATACTCGATTACCTATTGTCCCAATGTTTTATCATTCTGATGGATGGAGCATCTTGGGCATCCGACCCTCGGTTCATTATTACAGATGGATGTCACACCTCGGGCCTTCGGCTCTCGGTTCATCATTTAAGATAGGTGGGCCTTCTGCCCTCAGTTCTTCATTGAAGATGGATGTCACACTTACGGCCCCTCGATTCTTCATTGCAGATGGATGTCACATCTCGGGCCTTCGGCCCTCGGTTCTTTATTGCAGATGGATTTCACAACTTGGGCGTTCGGCCCTCGTTTCTTCATTGCAGATGGATGTCACACCTCGGGCCTTCGGCCCTCGGTTCACATTGCAGATGGGTGTCACTCGGGCCTTCGGCCCTCGTTCTTAAATGCAGATGTATGTCACTCCTCGGGCCTTCGGCCCTCGGTTCCATCATTGCAGATGGGTGTATCACCTCGGGCCTTCGGCCCTCGGTTCATCATTGCAGATGGATGTCTAACCCGGGCCTTCGGCCCTCGATTCTTCAATGCAGATGGGTCAGCGCCAACCATGCCCATTGAATTCCTCATACAATTACCCATTGCCCAATGATTTATCATTTTGATGGATGGATTACCTTGGGCCTTCGGCCCTCGTTTTTTCATTGCAGATGGATGTCATACCTCGGGCCCTCGGTTCATCAATGCAGATGGATGTTACACCTCGAGTCGAATGCCCTTGGTTCTTCATTGCAGATGGATGCCAAACCTCGGGCCTTCGGCCATCGGTACCATCATTTTGATGGATTCACGGGGTCGGTATAGTACATGGGGCCGAGCTCGGAACATTTAATACATATCATTCGATTCCTCTCATCGAGCTGAGCACGAATATATAAGAATTTCTTACCGAAGATAAGTACCCTAAAATTTGAAAAACCATAGGGGGACCAAGCTAATTTTGGGGTGAAAAATTTAAATATAGCTCATTAGAAAGAGCTCTTCGAGACCTATCGAATGAGACCAAAATCGTCTTGATTGGACGATTTTGAACTAAGTTATGAAGGATCGAAGTTTGCTGGAAACACGTCAAACGGACCTATTGGGAGTGCTTTATGACTTCTTAATTTGGGAGCCCATCTCTCGTTGGCCTTTGGTACATGCGTTAATCTACGGCGCAAATTACAACAAAATAATTAATTCAGTGAAAAAATTAAAATGCAGCCGCAGTAATCACATCGTGGAGCTTACTCCCCCCTATGGTTTTGTGAGATTCAGTGACCTGTATCTCGGCGAGTATTCGCCTTCGGCAAGAAATTCATATATTCCAACTCAGCTCTACGAGAGGAGTCGAATGATATATAGTTCGATACCGTTTCTCGGCCCCCATGTACTATACTACAGCCGGATTCACTCCTCTGGACTTTGGTATCACCATTTCAGCGGTAGGGGTCATTTCAGTACTGCCAGTTCAGTACTGCCAGTTCAGTACTGCCAGTTCAGTACTGCCACTTCAGTCCCGCCACTTCAGTACGAGCCAGTTCAGTCCCGGGCCATTTCAGTCCCGCCGATTCAGTACCGCCATTTCAGTCCCAGTACAAAAGGGGCCATTTCAGTACCAGTTTTACAAAAATTATTAAAATTGTAAAAAACTCAAACAAATTATTAAAATATAATAAAAATTTATTAAAACAAAAAATTGACAATGGCAAGGGATTAACCCTACTCCATTGTCATTGAAAATGTAAACAAAATATAATAAAATTGACTAATGAAAAATTTGACTAAGCATTCATGTGATAATTGGAAGAGATGCCGGTAAGTAATTCAATAATTGGTTGTTGGTTTAAATATTGGTGATCATTTGGAATTTGTTGATTATTATTTAAATAACGTTGAAGAATGTTTAAAATTCGTCTATCCGCTTCCCGGTATTTTTTCCGTTTTGGTGGAGGTTCACGTCCTGCAATAAAGCTGGCTAAATTCGCATCAATTTGTTTCTGTTCTTCTGTAAGTTTTGTAATAAACTGCCAAATTGTAGGATGGTCATGTTTAAAGGCATTTTGCAAACGCCGGTGTTGTGCCTCCACGTAGTTATTGGTGCGATCCTGCTGCATTAATGTCCTTTGATGAACGCTCCAGAACACTGGATCAAATAATGGACGAGTACGTTCTCCATTTCGATTCCAAAGAGGTCTACCAGTGTAATTAGTTAAAAACCTGAAAAACGAATAAATTGAACAAATCCTAGAATATAGCTGACCAGTCTAGAACAGGTTGAAGTTCAATTGGTATAGCCGCCTCTACAGCATAAATTCCTGCAGTAATATCTTGAAGGGGAAGAAAAGCAATTGAAGTTATCATTTTCGCTTTTAATGCAAATTCCGGATCAGTGTTGTACCTCTAAATTTTTGGGATTTTATTTAAATTTAGTAAAATGAATACCTGAGTTAGTCCGAACTCGCTGACTTTTTTTTTTAAATTTTTCACTAAATGAAACAGACATAAATGCACAGTGGTGTCGGGAAAAACAGTTTTAATTGCTCCTCGAATAAAAAAAATAAAAAAATACTTAAAAGATTATACCAATTGCGCCCATTTCAAAATCAATTGACACCGACTCAGGAGAAAATGCTGGCCAAATTTGCTTGATTTTTCGGAAAAGTAGTTCATAAGTTGCTGAAGATTTCGAAGTCAACAAACAGAAAAGTACCGGAAGCACCCAATTTCCTCGACTGAAAATACATTTATTTAATTTATTACAAATATGCAATTACCGAGTCATAATCACGTACAATTGATAAAAATGTGCTGGTGTAATTGAAAAGGTACCGTCCATGAATAGGGTTTTCATTTCTCCAGCCCATGTCCCAAACGATTCTCTTCCAAAAATTAACATTCTTAAAACAAAAAATAAAAAAGATGAAACTTATAAAAATAAACCTTTGCTGTTCTTCATATATTCCAGAGTCATAAAGAAGAAACAATTCAACATCTCCACCATTCCTCCTGTAGTATTGATAAGCCTCCGGGATTTGAAGCTCGTGAATTGAATTTGGAATTGGTGGAGGAGCGTGAATCTCATGACGAACCCTTTTTACTAACTAATATTGAAAAATACTTTTAAAAGTTAAACAAAATAAAAACCTTTTTAGTTGCATTTTTTGATGGAAAATTAGCCAGAATAGGAGTTTGAATTTGTTGAAGAACGCGTGTGCGTATTGCTGCTGGAGTATCCATAGTATCTTCAGCTCTTCTTTTGATTCCCGTAACTATACGCTGAGTAATTACATTGGCAGCGCTGTTGTTACATGTGTGCTGACCTACAGTTTTCAAAAAAACATCTTCCAAAGTTGAATGCAAGCGCCCTTTACAATTAATTTCCTTCGTACCAAAATCTTCGCACCTCCAAAATTTCTTATCCTCATCAGAATTCATTTTATGAAAAACATAAAGAAATCCTTCATGTTGTAATTTATTTTTATTTCGTTTTGTTCTAATGTCTATATTTTCTTGGTGAGCCATACTAAAAGTGAAAAATATAAATAAAAGGTAAAACAAGTTACGAAAAATGAAAAAGAAAATTTTGAAATGAAAAAAAGACTATTATTTCTGCTTAAGTTTGTTGGTACTGAAATGGCCCCTTTTGTACTGGGACTGAACTGGCGGTACTGAAATGGCGGGACTGAAATGGCCCGGGACTGAACTGGCTCGTACTGAAGTGGCGGGACTGAAGTGGCAGTACTGAACTGGCAGTACTGAACAGGCCTGTTCCGCCATTTCAGATGGATGTCTCACCTCTGACCTTCGGCCCTCGTTCATCTTTGCAGATGGATGTCTCATCTCAGGCGTTCGGCCCTCGGTTCTTCAATGCAGATGGATGTCACTCCTCGGGCATTCGGCCATCGGTTCATCATTTCAGATGTGTCGCTCGGGCCTTCGGCCCTCGTTCTTCATTGCAGATGGATGTCACACCGCGGGCCTTCGGCCCCCGGTTCATCAATGCAGATGGATGTCACAGTGGGCCTTCTGCCTCGTTTCATCATTGCAAATGGATGTCAGACCTCGGGCCTTCGTCCCTCGGTTCTACATTTCAGATGGGTTTCACATCATAACCCTCACATCTGGACTTTCAACCTCCGCAACTTTGTCAAAATTGACCTAAAAAATTTACAAAAAATATTTTTGGAATCACCTCGTCGAGGGCTTTCAAATGATATATCATTTGACATCTTTGCTTCATTTTTGTGATCGGCCATTTTTTGTCTCAAAATTTT
Organism: Meloidogyne chitwoodi; assembly: GCA_015183035.1. Lineage (NCBI taxonomy): Eukaryota > Metazoa > Nematoda > Chromadorea > Rhabditida > Meloidogynidae > Meloidogyne > Meloidogyne chitwoodi. The sequence continues at coordinate 1,447,414 of JACZZP010000010.1, forward strand.
AATTGGATTTTAAGCCAAAAATTTCAAAAATTCATAACTTTTTCAAAAGAAACCTTTTTTGAATATTTTCAAATTTTATTAGGTGTTAAAAATTATGCTTTATTTTATAAAAATACTTTCAAATCCAATTCTATGGAAAAATTCAAAAAAATTTCAAAAAAAACTGAAAAATTTCGAATTTTCAAAAAATCGGTCTAACTTACCCTAACCCTAAAATTTTTCAACTTTTTCTTCACTCAAAAAATATCTAATTTTTAATTTTATTTATTAAACTTTGTTTCATTCAAATTCGACCAAAACTGGCTAAGTTAAGGTCGATAGAAATTTTCAAAAATATTCCAACAGGGGTACCCCTTTGGAAAAGTTTTGAAAAAAATTTTTCTTAAAAACGACTTATGAGGTAATTGTACTTTTGTACAATTGTGCTGATGTAAAATTGCACTTTTTACATTTGTATTTTTGTAATCTGTCTTTTGTAATTTTGTACAATTGTGCTTTTGTACAATTGTACTTTTGTAAATTTTTACAATTACACTTTTGTAATTTGCACATTTGTACTTTTGCAAATTGTAAAATTGCACTTTTGTACATTTGTACAATTGTACTTGTGTACAATTGTACTTTTGCACAATTGTAATTTTGTACAATTGTACTTTTGCACACTTGTGCTTTTGTACAATTGTACTTTTGTAAATTTTTACAATTCCACTTTTATAATTTGCACATTTGTACTATTCTAAATTGTACAATTGCACTTTTGTACATTTGTACAATTGCACTTTTGTACATTTGTACAATTGCACTTTTGTAATTTGCACATTTGTACTTTTGCAAATTGTACAATTGCACTTTTGTACATTTGTACAATTGCACTTTTGTACAATTGTAATTTTGTACAATTGTACTTTTGTAAATTTGTATTTGTACATTGCTTCATAACTTTGCTTCAATTTCCACTGCTTCAAAACCTTGCTTCACATTTTCCCCTGCTTCAGAAACTTTTTGCTTCACATTTTTTCTCTTCTTTTATGACAGGTCACTCTCAATTGATTGATATATCTTAAAGGCTTTTCAAATTTTCAATGTTTAAAAAATTTCGGGATTTTGAATTTTGTGCGAGGCATAACTACCCTTCAAATTCGGATTTTGACTTCGAATTTTTTCCTACGTATATCTACTTGTTCCAACACAGTTTCCTACCGTTAGAACTTTTTCGCTATCTCCTCTCATTCCCGAGATATCCCTGTGACGATAACGATTTAGGTACCAAGGAACCACGGTACCATCGATTTCATAATTTTTCCTGATAGCCCATTCAAAGTACCCCCAAGATGTCAAACTCCCAAATCTCTAACTTTATCCCTTAAAGACTTCCAAGTTTTTGAAAATTTGTTTTTATCTTTTATAAATATATAGTAATTAAATTAAAAAGGCATATAAAGAAATGAGTTATTAAATAAAAAAAGCATCATTTAAAAAATAATTATAAATTATAATTGTTTGTTTATAAATTATATTTTATCATAATTATCTCAAATTTATAAAAAATACATTAAAAAATTATTGCAAAAATTAAAAAAATGTCTTCTTTATATTAAAAAATCATTTTTTGTTGTTTTTATTTATTATTATTTTCAAAATCTTCATTTATTTCAACCAAAAATGTATTATTATTATTATTATTTTTAAATTGATTACAATGGGACTAAAATAAATTATTAAAATATAATTGTATAAATTACTTGAACAGTTGAGAAACGTATACGATGTACTTTTGAAAGTATTTGTTGTGCCATAATTGCTATTTTATTTACATAATCAATGTCTTTGTAATCAGATAATTCTAAATGAACAGTAGCAGCAAGTGTATCACTTTTCAATGCCCAAACTCTAAGAGAATGAATTCCAATAACATTTGGTAATGATAATAAATTAGATTTAATTTTGTCAAGAGAGACATGTCGAGGACTTGCTTCCATCTTTAAAATTTTAATTTTTTAATTTAAAAATATAATTTTAACCAAAATATTTATTGCATCTTTAAAAACTGGAATACTTGTAAGTAAAACAAGAAAAGAAAATAAAAATGTGCAAATTGGATCAGCAATTGCATAACCAGTAAACTTAATAATAATAGAAGCTATTAAAACACCTAAAGATTGACATAAATCACCAAGAACATGAACAAAAGCAGCACGAATATTTAAATTATTATTATTACTACTACATTGACTATTTATTTCAATATCTGAATTATTATTGGAAGTATCTACCTAAAAATAATATAATTTTATTATAAAAAATAAATAATATTACAGTAGTAGATTCAATTGAAACAATTGAACTATTTCCATCTCCAACAGTTAATATTTGTATTGGAATTATTGAATTTATTGAATTCTTTTTTTCTTTTTCATTAATATTTAATTTAATATTTTTTTGTTTATTATTATTGTTTGATGAATGTCCACAATGAATATGTGAATGTCCTCCTCCACTACTACTACCATTTCTCCAAATTATATGAAGAAGAGTACCAATTAATAAATTAAATATAACACTAATACCAGCAGTTAACATCATCTAAATAATTAAATATAAATTAATTAAATATAAATAATTTAAATACCGTATCAGGTTTTACTTCATATTCATTTGCTACAATACGCCAAATAGCCATATATAAAAGCATTCCAGTAAGTACCCAAATAACAAGAACACTTTAAATGAAATAAATTAATTAATATATTTAAATAATATTACCTAAATAAAGCTCCAAGAACTTCTGCCCTTTGAAAGCCATAACCATATCGAGCATTTGGCTGACGACGAGAAAGACGAATAGCCAAAATAGAGACAAGAAATGAACTTAAATCTGATAACATGTGAAATGCATCTGTCATTATAGCCAAACTTTAAAATATAAAATAAATATTTAATTTAAATTAATAATAAATTACCTATGTGCCATCCATCCCCCAATAACTTCAATAGCTACAAAGAGCAAAGTCAACAATGCAATTAATGCAAGAACACGTTCTGCGCGCCTTTTTAGGAAAAAAGATAATATAATTTAATTACTCATGACGAACTTGGGTTTTGATTTATTTTTAAATATTTCTTTTTTTAAATATTTTTATGTGAAAAATGTGATTAATAAATAAATAAATTATTTATATTTATATTTATTTTTATTTAATAATTTAAAAATAATTTAAATTACTTAGATTCATTATTTTCATTTAAAAGTGAATCTGCATTAATATTTTCTTCAAGAATACAATTATTATTATTATTTAATTTTTTTAAATCTTTGTTTGGAAAAGAAGAACAGTTATTTTTGTTGTTTTTTAAATTAAATAACATTTTTAAAAAATAAATAAATAAAAATATTTATTCTAAAAATAAATAAATTAATTAAATTATATAAAATATAAAAATAAACTTTAATCTTAAAAAAATAAATTTTAATTATTATTTTAAAGATTTTATTTTATTAAAGTTTTGATTGAAATTGAGATTAATTAAACAAATAAATTATTTATTTAAAAGAAAATAAATAATTTATTTTTGTAATTTTAGTAAATTTATTTTTAGCTAATGACGTAGTTAAAAAAATATATATAAAATTTAAAATTAAACATTAAAAATATATTAAATATTTTTAAAAAGTACTTTTTAAATTTAAAATATAATTATTATTATTTTAAATACTATTTAATTTATTTAAATAAAACAATATCAATTAATACCTAGTATTAAGTAGTGTTATTTATATTAAGTAAAAGAAACGGGTTTAAATTTTTTTGATAAAAAGAATTATATAAATAAATAAAAAATAAATAAAATCAACTGATCTATTATTTGTAAAAAATAAAAGTTACAGAAATTTTAAAATTAAATTAAATAATTTTAAAAATAAATAAAAAGGTAATTTGTTGCCAAATAATAAATTTAATTATTTATTAAAAAAATAAGTGAAATTGTTTAACAATAACAAAAATAAAATATTTAGATTAAGGCCAAAAAGAAAATAAATAAATATATTTATGTGAACGGATTAATTGATAATATTTACTAAAAATGAATTAAAATAACTTTTTTTTAAAAGGTTTATTATAAATGTTTTTAGTTTTTTAATATAATAAAGATAAATAAATAATAAAAAGAAAAATAAAATTTTATATTTAAATAATTAACAAAATAAATAAAAAAGAGAATAAAATCTTAAAAATATTTTATATTTAAATTGAGAGTATTGTTTGTGGATATAATTAATTAAATGTTTAGAATATATTATTTAAAAAATAATTTAATTATTTAATTATAAATAAATTTAATATTTTTTAAATAATTTAAAATAATAAAGGTCTTTAAACAAAAAACTATTTTCCAATATTAATATTCTAAAATAAACAAAATATTTGCGAGAACATTAAGTGTACTAAATACTCATTTTTCTTTAAAATTTTACAATTTTTTGAGGGAAAATGACTGTCGCTAAACTTTTTAAGTCATCAATTTACAACGTTCCGATATTTTATTTTAAATAATGTTATTTAGTAGTACAAATAAAATTATTTATTTAATAAATAAAAAATATCTTGAATCAACAGTTTTATTTAAAAAAATAATTAAAAATAAATTAATATATTTATTTAAATAGAAACAAAAATCTGTTCATTTTTATTTTAAATTATTTTAATTTAATAAGGGGAAATTAATCATTTTTAATATTAAACAATAAATTAATTAAATAAAAATTAATATAGTAATTATTAAATTAAGTATTTTTAAATAAAAAAATATTTTAAAAATAGTAATTTAAAACAAAGATTTTTACTTAATAAAAAAATATTAAAAAAAAATTTATTAATTAAAAAATATTATTTTAAACAATTTAGACAATAATTTAAAAGAACAAATTATTTACCTGTTAAAATATAAGTAATTAATTTAATTATTACTATATTTATTTATTTAATTTACTTTTATATACCTATTTAGTAATTTTTAAAACACAATTTTTAACGCCTTCTCTTTTAAATAAAATAAAAGTAAATAATTAAAAATATATGATCTCTAATAAATATTAATTTATCTAATAAGTAAGGGATTAATTTTTGATTTTAATTTTATTTATAAAAATAAAAAAAAGTATCTTTATATATATAATAAATGTTTTTTTAATTATTTAAAAATAAAAAAATATTTTAAAAAATTAAAATATTTTCTTTTTATTTTTAATTAATATTCTTAAATAATAAATTAATAAAACTTTTGGCATTAATTCTTTTATTTATTTAATTTTTATTGAAAGATCATTTTAAATGACTAAACTTTTTTCATGTGCTTAAAAACTGTCTTTTTTTCGTACCCTCCCGCGCAACATATTTTTAAGTATTTCCTATTAAAAAGAGAAGGTGGAGAAGAGATAGAGGAGAGATGGTTTTGCTGTAATGAACATATAAATAAATTAAATATAATTAAATGGTTTTAACTGATCTTAATACGTATTTAACGTCATTTTTATTTTAACAAAATACAAAAATATTTAAAGTTTTATTTGTTACATTTTTATTTAAAATTTAAATATTTAATTAATTAATTAAATTATTTTAGCAAAAATAAATAAAAATAATAAGTTATAATTTATTTATTAAAAAATGTTTTTCTTTAACAAAGAAAAAATATTTTACTTTTGTTAAGTTTTAGATAAAATTAGAACATGAAATTAAATGTTAAAATATAAATATAATTAATTTAAAATCAAATTAGAGAAGAAGTTTGATTCAAGTTTAAAATTAAAATTTATTATTTATTGATAATTTAGTTGAATAAAATAAAAATATTATTTAAATATAATAAAGAATATAAAATAAAATATTTTACTTACTTAAACAATTTAGTTTCCTTATTTTCTTAAAATTAGTTACTAAATTATCTTTTTGATAATATTTACATGAGGATAAAAATTAAAATAAAAAAAGAAAGCTTGTAAGAAATATATAAAATAATTTTATTAAATAAATCAGAAGAAAAAGATAATTGGACAAAATTTTGGTTTTTATGTAAATTTGGAAAAAGAAGATAAATTGGCGGAAGAAGAAATTAAATATCTCGTAAGAAAATAAGAGCAGATGAAGGATAAATAATTTTAATTAAAAAAATAAAAGAAGAAAATCCAGTTTTGGATACCCAATTAATAAGGTAAAAGAAAAAGAAAAAAACTGACCAAAAAAGTTAGGAGAATGGCCGATCATATAAATACTACTAAAAATTAATTAAAAATTAAAAAGAATTAGAAAAATTACAAAAATTTACATTTTACATATAAGAAAAAAAGAAAAGAAATTTCATGTTGGAAATTATCCAATTTATATTTTTGTGATAATAAAATGTGTGTATTTTGTTATTTGGCGGCTTTCATTTGACGGTCATTCATCCAAACACATAAAAACTCTCTTTTCTTTAAAGAAAAAATCTGATCTGCCGTATTTCCTTTTTTGCTTTTATAAAAATTATATTATTATTGAGAGATTTTTTTATCGAGGATATATAAAGATAATTTTTAAAATTTTCTTTCCAATTATTTTAAAATAATATTATTTATTTGACAATAAATTTATTAAAAAATAATAGAACTATTAAAAAAACGGTAAAAGAGTACATAAAAAAGAATAATTTATCTACCATCTCTTATTTAATATTGGAATTTAATAATTAAAAATCTAATAAATAAAAATCATTCTCATAAAATAATATGTGAAAAAATAATTCAGAATGAATTTATTTTTAAAGAAAATTGACCAAAAAATAAAATTCATAATATTAAATTTTATAAGTATTTGTTTTGAATTTAAATTTAGTCAAAAGACTAATTAAAAATTATTATATTTTAAATAAATAGTAAAAATAATATTAATATTTGTAATTCTTTTAAAGTTTTTTTTGTTCAGAATTTTATTGTTAATAATAATAATTATTATTATATTTGATGGCCATAATGCTTATTTTAATTTTTGGACGTATATATTATTAAGAAAAGTATGTGAAAAAAGTTTTAATGTTTTAAATAAGTTGAATAGTTTTATGTTTCTATGTCTATGCTAGTGAGTAAATTCTCCTTATTGAAACTATTCTCTAATTATTTTTAAAAGCTTAAACCAATTAAAAAATTAGCATTTTGACACAATAAGCTTAATATAAAAGAAATATAGAATTAAGTATTCTTGTTATTGCTTTGTTCCCTTGTGTCAATTTTTAAACTGTTTTATTATTATAAATTTTATTAAAATCTTCTGATCATAGATATGTAAGTTTTCACTTATATTTAATAAACTTAATCATTATTTTAAGGTGTATTATTACAAAAATTAAACAATTGGTATTTCGTCCAGCTTTTGCTGTAGGATCGATCGGAAGTATTGCAACTTATTATTATTTTGACAAGAAAAAGAAGGTCCAATTTCTTAATAATAGTGATATTACTGAGGAAAATGAAGACGATGATTTTAAAGATTTTGGTATTAATATAATGGCAAAGAAAATTCAAGGAGAAAAGAATGAAAAATTCAATAAAAAACCGAAATTGTATAATGATGATTATGTTAGAAAAATAATAGAAAAAGAGGATAATAAAGATAAGAAGAATAATGAAGACGTTGAGAATAAAGTCGAGGAAGCTTTTCAAAATAGAATTAAAAATGAACACAAAAAAACAACAGATAAAGAAAATAAAGCAAAAGGAAAGGAAGAAAATAATTACGAGGTCATCGACTCAAATTGGGTTTTTTTTAATTTACCTAATTGTTCTAATATTTTTTTTAGAAAAAAGATGGGCCTAATTAAAATTCAAAGACAACTCTTTGGGTAATTTTTTATTTATACTTATTTTTTTTAAATTTTTGTTCTTCAGCAAACTATTCTTGCTTTATTTGACGGATGGTAGTAAGTAAATAAATAATATAAAAAATATTGTTTTATATGTAACCTATATATTTGTAATATGAATTTATTTATGTAAATATGATTTGTCTTTTGTTAGAGTTATATTAGCCCTTAAAATTAGTTTTATTTTTCTAATATAATTAGTGGTGTTTTTTCTTTCATTGTTATTTCTAAGTTATACTATTATTCGAAGTGCTGATTTGCTTTACAACTGTTATGGCAGTTTTATAAATATTTATATATTATTGTGGAATTTTTATCAAATATCACTCATGTGGTGTTGAACTAATTTTACTTCAACCTTCAAAATTTTTGATTAATTATTTAGGTAAGTTATGAACGGAAACTTCAAAATAAAAAAAGTATTTTTATATTTTAACCATACTTTTCATAATACCTAAAAAAAGATTCGTAAATCTTTAAGGTTGTTAGAAAATACAATTTAAATTTAAGTCATACAATTAGAAAAATAGTAAATTTTGAATATTTTATTTTTATTATCTTTTCATTAAGTAAATATTAATGATAAATAATTTATTTTTTTTACAGATTGTTATAGACTTATACTAGTTATAATTTCCCATATTTTCTTTTTTGAAGATGAAAATTTAAAATTAACTTTTAAACAAAATTATACTTTAATTTTTACATTCAAAGCCAATAAAAAATATTTTAATTATACAATTACTAAAATAATAATTAATATAATGAAGATTATATGTATGTTTGCTTATAATCTATTAATAATAAAATGAGAGTATTATTATTTGATTATTTTATATATGCTAGTACATATTAAGAAAAAAAATTTCTTTTCTATTCATCCTAATTTTACTATTTTTTTATGAATATTAAGAGGTTTTTAAAATTTTTAGTCAATCCGGTACTGACATTGATCACCTTAGACACAGATTGATCTGGATTCAAATATCTGATACCGAGACCAATATTTTGAGCCAATATTGGAGTTCGGCTTGACCAAAACTAATCTTGTAGTTGGTTTCTCGTCTTTCGTTATTTTCTTCGCCGATTCTTTTGATCATTCTTTTGTTTTTTCCGTATTATTCTCAGCCTTATTTTAAATTACTTTCATTTTTTTCAAGACTATCAGCAGGAATAAGTCGATTATTTCATTTCATTCACAAAAATAAAAAAATATTTCAAATAAGAAAATAAAAATCATTTCATTCTTTAAATTTTATTATTTAATTTACCAAAATAATATATTATTATATTAATTTTATAATAAATAAACCTAAAAAAGAAGTACTTTTATTTTAAATATTTATTTTAAATTTATTATTTAATTTACCAAAATAATATATTATTATATTAATTTTATAATAAATAAACCTAAAAAAGAAGTACTTTTATTTTAAATATTTATTTTAAATTTATTATTTAATTTACCAAAATAATATATTATTATATTAATTTTATAATAAATAAACCTAAAAAAGAAGTACTTTTATTTTAAATATTTATTTTAAATTTATTATTTAATTTACCAAAATAATATATTATTATATTGCGTCCCAACTTTTTATGATTAAACCGAAAAAAGATGTGTTATTATTTTAAATGTTCAATTTATTTTTATTATTTCATTTGCTAAAAAATATATTGTTTTAATTATTAGTTTTAATAGATAAACATATTTTAATCAAGGCAATTTAATATTTTTTAATGTACATATTTATTTATAATAATTTCTTTTCAAAATCATTAAAAATTTAATTAAAATATTTAATTTCCTTCAAAAATTTTGTAAATAAATTATTTTATTATTTATTTTATTTTCATATACAGAATTAAATAGAACAAGAAAATGTCCCATTAATTGATGCTGGAAATCTTTGGCCACAACAAGTTGGTTGTTTTGGATAAATACAAACTTGTAAATTACAAATTTCTTCCTCTCGATTATTTCTTAGAAAATAATAAAAATAACATTAAGTTCTTCTATTTATTTAAAAAATTAACCCTAAACAATTGCATTCATTTCGCTTTTTAAAACATTCTCTATTTCTCCATCTAATTCCACATCCACCACAATCTTCTGAACATTTTGTCCAATTACTGAAAGAACTCCATTTTGCTTTATTTTCTTCAATCAAACATAAATCAATAAAAGGTCAAAAATATTAAAAAAAAGAATTATTTAAATATTATTTTTAATTTTACTAACTCATCATTAAATGGCTCCAATGAGACAATATTAACTTTTAACCTTGGATCCCATTTTCCTTTAGCTATTATTACTAGCCAAGAAATAAAATAAAAATATAAAAATATTATTAATAAATATTTTAATTTCATTATTTTTTTGAGAAAATTTCAATTTTTAAATTTAAATTTTAAAATATTTTGAAATAAATTTAATAATAAGAGTTTTTAATCACATTTAATATTAATTATTAAAAATATATATATCTTTATATTAAAATATATCTTTAAGTTCAAATTTATTATTACGGTCATAACTAATAATAAATCATTAAAATACTTTTACTTTTTTATTTAGGTCAAGAACAGAAAATTAATGAAAGGGAAAATATTAGAGTTAGATATAGCTTTTTTTAAATAAAATTTAGATTCTGTTTCTAAATTAATTTCGAATCAAATAACAAAAAAACTACTTTTTAGATAAAATAATTTCTATAACAGACAAAAAACTTCACATTTATATTTTATTAAAAAAACAATTAATAAAAATATAATTAAACAATTCTTTGCAATTTACAAATAAACATTGGACCAAAATTGGAAACAATATAAGGAAGAACAAGAGTTCCTCTTTGCTGTTGGTCACTAAATCTGTAAAGACCCGTTCTTTTTAAAAGTTTTTCCATTCGTTTTAATGAGCGTTCCACACATTTAATTCCATAATGTTGTTGAGCTAAAACAGCCGCATTTTCAACTACTAATTCATTTTGGGTTGGCGCCAATGTGCATGTGGAATAGACAACAGAACCTCCAACACGCACTGAACGGAGAGCATTTCTAAAATTTATTTATTAAAGTATATTTAAAATAATCTAAAAACCATAGATTTTCATTTTAATAAATTCAAATAATAAAAATAATAAAATAAAAATATTTTAAATTAATACATTAGCATTTTTGTTTGTATTTGTGGCAAATCTAATCGTTCTGTTGTTCGATCAATTGCGAAAATATTATAGACATCCTGAATAGATGATAAACGATCTGACGTACAAGGTGCATCAAGAAGTACCTAACTTTAAAAATTTAAAAAAACTATTATGACTCAAAAAACCTTATCATAGATTCCACATTCATCCCATGATTCAACACTAGAAGCGTCCTTTCTTTTCAAAATAACACGAGATGCTGTATCACTATTAGCTGGAATATACATAGCTAAAGCTCTTCTAAGTTGACCTATCCGTGACAATTTATTATCATTACACACAAGTGACTCTTAAATTTTTCAAGTTCAATTTTTAAAATATTCATATAAATACCAAATTTTCCAGTTTGTGTAATTAGGAGACTTTTACCGCCAGGAGATGCACACATATCCAAAACAACATCATCATCATTTAGATCGAGAGCAAGAACAGGAAGAACAGATCCTCCATCGAGAAGCCACCAGCCTTAAAAAAATTTTTGAGGCAAATTTTAAAATTAAAATGTAAACAAAAAATAAAAATGAATTTGAAGATAAATTCTCATAAATTTAATAAATATTTATAAAAGCCTAACAATGATATTTTAATAAAAAATATTAGATTTGACAAAATTATTTCAATTTATAAACCTGAAACATGTTGTTCATCTCTAACAGGACCAGGAAACCCATGAATGCATTGTGGAGGATGTATAAATATTTGAAGATCACGCGGGTAAATTAAGGAATCATCAACAGTAGTTAATGGATCTGCATCAACTGACTCCAAACCTGTAACCCTTTAAATAATTAAAATACATGTGTAATTTTGAAAAGAAAATTTTAAAATATCAAATAATTTTAATTTACTTGAATTTGCTGTCATAAATAATACGACGAATATTTGGGGAGGAACCTTCAACTAATTGCATGTCCTTGTCTGAAGGTTCTAATTCACCATGTTTTAATTCGTGTGTAGGTGGAAGATAAAAAGCCATTCCAGATTCTAAACGACTTTCAACATCATAATCAATTGAAGACGAAGAAGTTAAAAGCTTAATAACTTTCTATAAAAATTTTAAATCATTTAAAAAACCTCGTTATCTATTTTATTTTCTTGTAGAGAAGAAAGTTGTGAATCAAATTTCTTCCTTGCCTCCTCTACTTTCTTTGGAGGATCTCTATCCTTAACAATTTGTTTAATTAAATTAATTGTGCCAAGAGACTCCATTATATTTTTATTGACCTAAGAAGATTTTAAATTATATCAAATGAATTTAAAAATATAAAACCTCAAAACTTGAAGAAAATCGATTAACAACTGCTGCAAACTTATTTGGCATTAATAAGCCTAATCGAATGGACGGCCATTTATTTGTAAATAAAGGCCCATAATAAAAATCAAAATTGTCAAGTGCAAGCATTGATGGAGTTCTTAATGGCTTTGTACGCAAAACTTTTGGCTTAAATCGAGGTGCACCATAATTAGCTTTTTGTTCATACTGAGGATATATTTGTAAATAAAGTTTAGATCTTCTTGGTATAGAATGTAGAGAAAAGACAAATGACACAAACATCTTTATTTGAATAAAACTTCTAGGGATTTTAAAATTAATTAATTAGAAATGGATTATTTAAAAAATAGATATAAACATTAGGAAAGTGATGGAAAAATGAGAGAACATATACTACAAAGAAAACACAAAATGATAAAAAAAAATAAGACAATTCGCCCAAAACATTCCACCCGTCCCTAAATGTCTATTGACAAAATGGTCATCGGACAAAATAATGAAAATAAGAACTGATTATTTATAATTTTAATTACTCGTTAATCAATAGCCTACCAATTGTAGGTTATTTATCATTTTATTTGACATACATGTATACAAATTCATTGGAATAAGAAAAATATAATTATTATTTTCATGAATAAATTTTGTAATAATTCTTTTGCCAATAAAATAAATTCTATTTATTCAACGGATGGGCCTTTTTTCTGTATTGAAGTTTGGCCCCCAAAAGAAATTAATGGAATTAATAATTTTATTTCTTCATTATCAAAATTAATTGACAAAACAATTAATAATTCACTTTTATTATTAAGCGTTGTTGCGCAGGCAGAAAATAAACCAAGTAAATTAATTTATCGAAGATTTTATCCTAAAATATTCTCAAAAATATTTTTTAAATCTATTAATTTCAGCTGATTTTTATTTACATAATTCTTCTACATCAATTGCTTCAAAAATAATAAATGATGGTATTCTTTGTAAAAATTCACATTTACTTCTTCACATTACTGGAAAAAGTTTTGTTAATGTCCCTAACAATTTTATTGATATTTATTTTAAAAATATTAAACAATTAGGAATTAATAATTATTTTGTAATTACTGGTGATATTCCACGACTAAAACATTATAATTTAGAGGTAAATAATTTAATTTATATTTTATTTAAAAAATATTTTTTTAGAATTCTTCCCAATTAAATGCCCTTCAATTAATTAAAAGAATTAAATCTAACAAATTCTCAAATTTTAGCAATGATAATATATCATTTGCTGTTGCTGGTTATCCAGAATGTCATCCATTTTCAGATAGCCGAACTTCAGATATTTTATTCTTAAAAAGAAAAATTTATGAGAGTAATGCAAATCTTGTTATTTGTCAATTTTCACTTGATAATAATGCAGCAGAAAAATTTTTTCAATTTGTGACTGATTGTAGAGAAGCAGGAATTTATGTTCCTTTTTTGCCTGGAATTTTGCTTTTTCAAGTAATTTATTTTATTAATTTAATTTGTTTGAAAATTAATATTTTTTTAACAATTTAGAGTTTTTCTTCTCTTACCAAATTCTCTTCTCTTACAAAAATTAAAATTCCAAAAGAAATGTTTAACATTTTATCACCTTTTCGTTATAATGATAATGTTATTAAATGTTTTTCACTTTGGCGAGCTTATTATATTTGTCAAAAATTATTAAGTAAAACATTATTTAATAATATTCGATCTATACATTTATTTAATTCTAATCAATGGGAAATGACTCAGTAAGTTTTTGTTTATTTTAAAATTAAATTTAAATTAATTATAGATTTAAAATAATTAAATATATATTAAAAAATATTAATAAAAAGGCTCAAATTTTTAAAGTTCTTTACTTGTCAAACTTGGATTTTTATTAAATTTAAATACAAAAGAATATCAACTTTTACATTCTCCATCTCTTAATTCTCAAAATTCCATACAAAAATCTAAAGCAATTTGTTTGCCAATATCTGCATTTTGTGGAATAGAAACTGTTGTTGTGAATGAATGAGTTGATGAAGAAAAGGCAGATGGAGTTGAAGTAGTGACTGATAAATCTGCTGCTTGAGTTTCTTTAATATTATCCCCAAAATTGACAGATTTTTTGTTTTCCTTTAAATTATTTTATTTATTAAATATTTTTATATTTTTCTTTAAAAATTCGGAAAAATTTTTAACAAATTTCCAACCATAATATTTGATTCTTGTTGATGTTGTTGTATTAACATTTGCCTTGCAAATTCATCAAGTTGAGATTTTTCTTTATCATTTAATTCACGGGCAAATTTACCAGCAATATATATTTTATTATTTTGTACAGTACATCCAGCAAGTATATAACTATTAATTACTAATTTAAATATTAATAATAATATAATTACAGTGTAGTTTGATTGGAAGTACAAAATGTTGGTAAAATTGGCCTTGGAGGAATAATTGGTATTGCTGTACTATTTCGTTGTACAGCTTGTTCAAGACGGGCATAAGCTTCATCTACTTGTTGTTTCCATTCAAGTAATTTATTTTTATATATTTCCATTTCAGACATTTCTTTTTCAGAAAGTTCGCGAATATAATTCTTTAAAATTTATTTAATTTTTAAGGAGACAAATAGGTATAGGTATATTATGTAAATTATTAATATAATTTTGGAAATTTATAAAATAATATGCTTACTCCATGTGAATAAAGTTTATTTCCTGTAGCAACACAGCCAGAACCAGTCATTGGAGGTGAATAAAATTGAGCTTTAACGAAAGCAGAAAATACAAAAATAAATAAAAATATTATAATAGCCATTTTTAAAATAAATAATTAAAAAACTAAAATTTAAAAAAATTAAAATATTTTTAGTAATTGTTGAATAATAATTTAACAAAAAAATAATAATATTTATGTCCTCCATCTCTTTTTATTTCCTTATAGCCAAATAATAAATAGTTTTTTTTGTAAAACAAACATTTAAAGAAAATCGGCGTTTTGCGCAATTAAAAGAAGACAAAAGAATTTATGTGATATATTTTTTTAAAATAAATAGAAGATTGGAAAATTTATTTTATTTTCTTTGATTAGAATTTTTAAAAATAAATTTTAAAAAAATTAAGAAAAATAAAAATCCGGATTTTAAAAAAGTTTGCACAATTTTTGTTTGAAATAAATTATTAAATATTAAAATAAATATTTTAATTATATTTTTTAAATAAAAAATAAATTTAATATTATAATATATATATGTACATATTTATATTAAACAAATAATAGGCATCAGATTTTCTCTTTCTCTATAATAGATAATTTTTAATTTTTTTTTCCAAATATTTATGAAAAATAAAAAATTAATTTTAAAAATAATATTTTTTTAATATAAATTATAATTTTAAATTAATAATTCAATTTTAAATAAAATAATAATGGTTATTTTTTAATATTTATATATAAAGGACATTTAACTTTGGACATTATTAAAAAAATCTTTTTATATATTTTAAATTTATTTTAGAATATTTTCTATTTATTTCAAGTGTACTCGATGATTTATTACTAAATAACTGGATAACTTTCCACTTAAAATTGTTATAAATATATTTTGAGCTATTTTTATAACAAAAATATATTAATAATAATTATTATTATTTATTATATTATATTTTTAATTTTGTAAATTTTTGGAAAATTATTTAAAAAAAAAAGTAAATGTTGAAATATAAAAAATAACTAAAAAATATTTTATAAATTAGTCAGAAGTTATTTTTTAAAATTTAGTTTTGAATCACTACTTGATATTTATTAAATTAATAAATGGAAAAATATTATTTATAAATAAAAAGTTTTTTTTAAAACTATTTCAAAAAAATATTATAAAATATTTTTTAGAAATCTAAATTATATATTTAAATTAAAAAAGTTTAAATTCTCTAATTCGGTATTAGTAAATATTCGCATTTTATCTTAATAGTGAATATCTGGAAAGATCAACCCGATCCTATTTTTTTTATTTAAAAAATTAATTTATTAGTACATATTATTAAATTATTTAATTTAATAATAAATAAACCTAAAAAAGAAGTACTTTTATTTTAAATATTTATTTTAATTTTATTATTTAATTTACCAAAATAATATATTATTATATTGCGTCCGGACTTTCTAAATTCTAGTCTAAAAAAGAAGTACTTTTATTTTAAATATTTATTTTAATTTTATTTTTAATTTGCTAAAATAATATATTATTATATTACCTTTATGTATTAATTTATAAAAACTTTTTTTTTAATTAACCAATTCTTGTATTTTATTTTTAAAATTTATTTATTTTATTAGTAAAAGATATATGTACATATATTTTTACAATTTAATTTTATATTAAATAAACAAAGAATTAATTTACAAAATATTCTTAAATTTCAAAAATTAAATAAAAAGCACTTTAATTTTATTTGGTTTTATTTATTTATTTAAATTAATAAATTAATTCTAAATTATTATATTATAATTTACAAAAAAAATTAATTAAAATTTATAGAGAATTTAATTTTTATTATTAGATAAAATATTATTTTAATGTTTAATTATTTACAATTAATTTTTAATATATTATTGTTATTACAATATTATATATTTTCTTGTGTAAGATTTTAATAAATTAAATTGTTAAATTGTTAAAATATATTTTAAAATAATTAATTATAATTATTTTAATTTTAGGTATCTTCTAAAGAAGAAAATGAAAAAACTGAAAATTTATTTAATTTTAAAGAATTACAATTTGATTCCACAGGTTGTGGATTAACTAAAGGGTATTTAAATAATTAAATAATTATTTAATTATATTTAAAGATGTTTATTTAAACCTCAAAATTGTATTCCATACAAAGATTGTTCTTATGCTTTAAGTTATATATCAGATAATGAACGTGTTTATTTTGAATTATTTGCTCAAATTACTAGTCAATTTAATGTTTGGGCAGCAATTGGATTTTCTGTTGATGGTTTAATGGTTTTTTTTTCTTTTTGAATTTTTAAATATATTTAAAAAAAGGGAGGAGATACAGTAACTGATTGTTCTTCTTTTGATGGAAAAAATTACAAACCAAGACTTTCATATAATCCTGGTATTTTTTCTAATAATTAAAAATAAAATAAAACTTTAAATATTTATTATATTAAAAAGGTAAAAGTAATAGAAAAGCTCCATTATCTTCTAAAATTGAATCTGAAATTCTTCATACATATCATGCAAAAGTTGTTGATGGTTTTTTATATTGTCGTTTTTCTCAATTAATTCAACCCCCAGACTCTGTTCAGTCACAATTTGTACGTCCTTTAAATTCTCCAATTTTTATATTATTAGCATCTGGAGTTACTAAAGGAAAAGGTAAATTAATTAATTTAAATATTTTTTAATTTAATTAATTTAAAAAAAAAAGATTTAACAATTCATTCATTAAATTCTGATTCTTCTATTTTTCCTTTTTCTTCTTCACATCCTATACAATTAACACAATTTAATTTAAGTCCAGAAGAATTAATAAATAGTGATTGGAATAATAATAATATTTTAATTAATTCTTCTAAACTTTTAAAACCTTTTAATAATTCTTTTGAAAATAATTCATTTTCTTTTATTGAACAAACAACAATTTTAGGTATTTATTATATTGGTATATTTTTTAAATTTATTCCCAATTTTAGAATCAACAACAGAAAATTCTAAAATTGATGAAAAATCATCAATAAAAATTTTAGAAGAAGAAAATGAAAAAGATACACTCCGCCACATAATTATATGAACACCCCAAAATATTAGCTTTTTCGAACTTAGGCATATTATTTTTATTTAATATTAATATATTTTGCTTAAAATACATTAAAACTAATATTCAAATTAAAAAATTGAAAAATTTCTTCATTGTAAAATTTATAATTTGAAAATTGTATTTTTTTACCGCCACATATTTATATGAACACTTTTAGTTTACCTACTTAGAATGTTGTAAAAAATCCAAAAAAATTATAATAAGCTTATCTACCAAAAACTAAACTAATCGCAAAAGAACAAAGTCTATAGTTTCTTCCTTCATCGAAATCTCGATACCACTATTTCAACGGAAAATAGGGGTATTTTGTTTAAAAAAATATTTTAGGCCCCCTAGGGGTTGTATTAATTTTTTATTTTGTGCTTATCTGAAAGCCCTTGAAATTTGCTATAAGAAACCTATAGTACTTTTTAGAAGAAAATTTTTCCCTCATAGAATTAGTGAATTAAATTCATGAAGCACTAATATCCTTCAATTTACCCCTAAAAATGAGCTGTTTGGTGTTTAATGCATTCAATTCATTACTATCTCGTAATAAAATTTTTTTATAAAATATGACATTATGAGTCTCGTAGCAAATTTCAAGGGCTTTAAGATGAATATAAAATAAAAAATTAATACAACCCCTAAGGGGCAGAAAATATTTTTTAAGACAAAATACCCTATTTTCTGTTGATTTTGGAGTTTCGAGATCTCAATGATAAAAGATGTTGGGGATCTTATTCTTTTTATATATATTCTTACTATTGCTAGTTATGTTAGTAGAAATTTATTTTTATTTTTTACAACATTCTAAGTAGGTAAACTAAAAGTGTTCATATAAATATGTGGCGGTAAAAAAATACAATTTTCAAATTATAAATTTTACAATGAAGAAATTTTTCAATTTTTTAATTTGAATATTAGTTTTAATGTATTTCAAGCAAAATATATTAATATTAAATAAAAATAATATGCCTAAGTTCGAAAAAGCTAATATTTTGGGGTGTTCATATAATTATGTGGCGGAGTGTATTAAAATTTTTGAAAATAATAATAATGAAAATATTTCTTTAAATTCAAAAAATGAATGCTTAGATTGTGTAGTAGTAATGGTTGTGCGACATTTGAGGACGAACTTTTGAGGATAGACATTTGAGGATAGACTTTTGAGGAACGTTATTTGAGGACGACCTTTGAGGATGAACTTTTGAGGACGGACACTTGAGGAGGAACTTTTGAGGAACAGACATTTGAGGACGACATTTGAGGACAATATAGGAATAAAAAAATAATGCAGACAAGTTAGTAGAATTTGAAGTATGAACCTTGGAACGTACCCAGAATTTTAAAGAAAAAATCTATTTAACGATTTTGTAAAAATAATGAGGGCGGGCCATCATCAGTACGGTCCCTCACAATAACATATAACGCCTGTTTCGGCCCGTAACCGTAGACAGCACCAACAAACAACATCACAAAAAAATAAATAAAGTAAAATAAATAACATAATAAAAATATTTAAAAAACAAAACAAATGGAAATAATAGTACATTGGAAACTAATTCAATTTTTGACTATCCCCTTTTACCAAAATAATTAAATAATAAAAAATACATATTTTATTTATTAATAATCTTTTGGTGCTAGTCCAGTTTATGAGTCCAATGAACTTTTATGAGTCCAATCATAATATATGAGTCCAATGAAAATATATGATTTTTCGTCAATAAGGGAGAAGTGCGGATGACCTATTTTATATCCAACACTTTTATATATTAACAACTTATATGCCATTCGAAAGAGCTCCTCGGGCTTAGTAGAATGAGACCAAAATAGTCTAAGTTGAACAAATTTAAACAAAGTTATACTAATTGAAACTTAGTTAATAAAACTTTTTGAGCAGCCTCGTTTTTATATTTTTATCGAATACAGTCCTTATATGTCGTACTCAAAAGTCGTCCTCATTTGTCGTCCTCAAATGTCGTTCCTCAAAATTCTCGTCCTCAAATGTCGTCCGCAAATGTCGATCCTCAAATGTCGTCCTCAAATGTCTATCCTCAAAAGTTCGTCCTCAAGTTGCGCACTACGGTAGTAATTACTACTTTTAGTACAACAACAACAAATAAACCTGAAATTGGATCTGATGCTTTTCTTAATTCAAATAATACTGAATTACGTTTAATTAAAGCACATGGTGATGATAATATTGATAATTAAAATTATATTTAAATAATTTTTATAATTTTATACGTCCAAATATTAATTATTATTATTAAATTATATTTATTTTTTATTGAAAATTTAAAAAATTAAACAATAAATAATATTTATATTTTTGTCTTTTTATTTTTTGGAATTTTTAAAAAATTTTTAGGTTTTTAACTTATAAAATAAAAATATATTATGTAAATAAATATATATTATTTGTTTTATTTAAAATAATAATAATATCGTCAAAATAAAATCTTTTAATCTTTTCACAATTTCACAAATTAGTCTTCGATTACCTATTTAAATTATTTTTATTTTATAATTAATTGATTATTGGACGTATAAAATTTATAATATTTTTTCTTGATAAAATGGTTGTATTAATAAAAATTTAAAATATTTCTTAATTAAAGGTGTGTTTATGATATTAGCATGGCTATTTCTCATACCTGGAGCTATTTTGTCTGCCCGTTTTCTTCACCATAGAAATCAGCAAGAACCATTATTGTTATTTGGCTTACAACTTTGGTTTCAAGTTTTTTAAACTTTTTTAAATATATTTAATAAATATTTAATTTAATAATATAGATTCATCGTTTTGCCAATTCTTTGGCATTTCTTTTTGTGATATTTTCACTTTTTTGTATTTATTCTGCATTGGATGGTTTTTGGATAGGACCACGTTTTTCAAATCGTTCAGAACAGAATTTTTCTAGTCAATCATTACATGCTTTATTTGGATTTATAAGTATTTTTATATGTATTTTTCAACCATTATGTGCTCTCTTTCGTTGTGCACCAGAATCTTCTAAACGTTTTTTATTTAATTTTATACATTTAATTCTTGGATATATTGCTTGGATTTGTTCTGGTTTTTAAATAAAAATTATCTTTTAAATTTTAATATAATTAATTTAGCTATTTCTATCTCATTGGCATGCCTTCGATTTGAACAATTTTTTATTGACCCATTTCTTGCTCGAGATGTTCTTATTGCTTCTTTAGTTCTTTGTTTAATTTCTTTTTTCTCTCTCCAGTGGTTTTCTATTAAAAGAAGGGAAAGAATTGAATTAGAAGAAGAAAATTATGGACAAAGGCGAAATACTCCATGGCAAATTAATTTACCAAAATTATATAGAAATGATCAATTTAATAATAATTATTTACGTCCCCCAACATTAATGGTAATATCACCGAGTGAATGTAGTGATTCAGGTCAAAGAGAGGTAAAAATTAATAAAAATTATTAAATATAATATTTTAGAATTTAATGATACAACAAGCAATTATTGGGTTATTTTTTGTCTCTTCTGCTATTTTGAGTTTATGTTTAGTAGTAACAATAATATTGACTTGATTAAAATTATACATATTTTTAAATGAATTTTTATGTAATTAAATTTATTCAAAGATTTATTTAATTGTTTAGAGTCTGTAGAAGATAAATATGCTTAAAATATAAATATAGAAAATATATTTTTACGATATGAAATATTAAAAAAATTTTTAAATCTTTTCAATTCTTAAAAACGAAGAAAAGGAATAAAAAGTAATAAATAAATATTTTTTTTTGTTTTTAGTAAAAAATTAAAATAGTTTTATAAAATATTTAATAAATTACATATGTATTATTTATTAAAGCCTAGTCAAGTTTATGTTTGTATAAAAAGACCATTTTAATTATTTATTTAAAAAGTTTCAAACATAATTGTGTTCTTGTGCTCTGTGTTCGTTTGTTTGTCAACAAGTGTAAGTCAATAAATTATTTTATTTTTTATTTTATTTTTTCCAAATTAAAGATTCTACATTAGTCAATTCAATAATGAAGTCTGAAGAAATTGATAACGTGTTTCTAGTATTGTTTGTATCAATTATTGTTCTTGTGGCATGCTTCAATGTGGTGTGTATCATTTATATTCAAAAGAAAAGGAGCAAAAATCGTAAAAATAAACTGCCAACACAAATGGGTGGAGTTATGCCTATTGGCTATAAAATACCTCAAAAGCCTTCGATTGCTGCTTCTCCACCGGTTTCAATTTAATTTATAAAAAAAAGTAAACTAATTTTAAGATATCTACTCCTAGTCCACCACCTTTTCAACAAAGATCTCCTACTCCTCCTCCAATGTACTATATAGTGGATATGTCTCGTACACAGAGTTCTCCTTCATCAACAACACCATCTGTTGGGTTTGTAATTAAAACATTTTTATCAAAATTAAATTAAATAATGTTTAGTTATGTTCCACCACCACCTCCGTTACCAGCCAATCCTCCGCCACCATCTAATAATGTGCCTCCATCGCCACCTCATCTACCACCTAAAATGCTTCTTCCACCATCTAATAATGTACCTCCAAAAGAACCTACGCTACCAGCTAAAATGCTTCTTCCTCCACCATCTAATAATGTTCCGCCACCACCACCTCCGTTACCAGCCAAAATGCTTCCTCCTCCACCAACTAATAATGTGCCTCCAAAAGAACCTTCGCTTCCTCGGCCTCAAAATAAGTCAATACAAACACCATCAAATGTTGGATGGGCGCCAACTATTGGACTTGTAAAGGTAATAAAAAATAATTATAAAATATTTTGATTAATTTAAAATTTTAGAATCCAACTAAAACACCACCAAATGCTGTAGTTCTTCATCCACTTCCACCATTGGGTAACGGAAAAGGCCGTTTAAGGAGGAAGAAAAAGAAGAGAGAAGATACAACATCTACTACTTCTAGTAGTACTAGTTCTAATTCTAGTGTTGGGAGTACAGAACAAACACAAGAGGATGATGGTGGTGGAATTCTATTAGTTCGTACAAAAGAGAAGAGTCGTCGTAAGAAGCATAAGAACAAGAAGCGCCACTCGAAAGGAAAAAGGAAGAAGAGATCGAGAAGTAGAAGCAAGAGAGGAAGGCGATAAATAATAATAAGAATAATAAAATAAATATAGGTAGGTATGTTCTAGACTTCTTTACCATGTATATATATAAGTATAACTAAAAGAAATAAAAACTCTAGAAATTTACTCAAAATGTTTGTAGCATTTGTATATATACATAGGTATATAATAAATAAATTACTTCATCGATATTGTATTAATTTGTTTTGTTTGTATTTATCTATTTGTAAGTAAAATGTATGTATATATATATATTATTGTTTAAAATAAAAAAATATATTTAAATCAAAAAATAATTAAATTATAAAGACTAAAAAATATAAAAATTTTGTTTTATCATAAAAAACTAAGAAAAACAAAAATTTAATGTCTCACACGCACTCGGGAAATAATGGTGTGATGAGGTAGGAAAAGATTGGACGGATAAAATTTAAAAAAAAAGAGAAAAGAATCAGTTTTAAAATTAAAAATGTGTAAAAAAATTTTTAATGAAATGACTGGGAAAAAATAAACAAATATATCCAAATATTTTTTTTAATTAAAAAATAAAATTTCTCGCAGAAATTCTTTTTTATGCAAAGATGAGTAATTGTCAACAAATGTATATTTAAGTATTAAAATATTGAATTGATATAAGTAAAAATATTTAATTAAAATACCCGTATTTAATTCTTTTAAAGATGAAAAAGAAGATATATATTTAATTAAGTGAATTTCTTCTCTATATCTTTGCATAATTTTTAGAAATATTTAAATTTATAAAAAAAGATTAAATTTGGATATATTTGTACGTAAAAAAAGAATTATTTAAATTCATTAAATTTAGTTTTTCCTCTTCTAACTTCCAAATAGGACAAAAATAAAATTTTTTAAATAATTTTAATGTGAATTATGCAGTAATTAATTTTAATTTTAGATAGCCAATGCTTGTGCCATATTCAAAGCTGAAGGAGAAAGTTGCCCAACTGAAGAAGCTGTAATCATTTCTTTTGGGGTACTTAATCGTTCATCCTAAATTAAAATATCAAATTAATAAAAATAAATAAATATTTTACCTTTATTAAAAGCGAAAATTCACTATGTGAAGATAAAGGTGATACAATCTCATTATCAATTCCATCAAAAACAACCAAAGGTTTATTTTCTTCTAATTTATTTTTTATTTGAACATTAAAAGAATTATTTTTATCTTTTCGATTTCTTATACAAGAAGGTGAAGATAATATTTCTTTTTCTTCAAAATGTTGCAATGAAGTGCTAGGTTTTTGTTGTAATAATTGATGATGATCTTCTTCTGGAATACTTGGTAAAGGCATTTGTTCATTAATATTAGACATTCCGTTGTCTGATGAACGTTTACGAGGAATTGCTCGTTCATGATTAGTTCCTTTTTTTTAATATTATTTAATAGTTAAAATAAAATTTAAAAAAAATACCATCCACAACAGTATCATTTGTTGTTGACTCATCAATTTCTGAAGTATTTCGATCACCACATTCACTACTTTCTTCTCGTTCTGTTTGTTGTTCTTCTTCTTCTTCCTCATTTTGATTTTGAACAAGTTCAGTAATTGAAATACTGTATTTATCAGTACCAAGAAAAATAGAGCTAAAACCATGACATTGATAAGGACGAGAATCATCACGAAGAATTGTTACTGCATCCTTAAAAAAAGAATTAAATAAAAGAAAAATAAAAAAATAAACTTGTAAAGTGTCTGGTAATGGTTGATCTCTAGTTTCAGGTAAAAGCATAACCAATGTTCCTGCAAATAATGAAAATGTTGCAAATATAATCATAGGCACAAAAGCAAGTGTAACATCAGATAAAATTGCAATATAAGAGGAAACGCCAGAACCAAAACGTGCAATCTAATTATTTTAAATCATATTTTTTTAAAAGTAGAAGAAATTAAATTTTAGAAAAATAAATAATTAGGTAAATAACCAACCATTGAGCAGAAACCGACAGCACTAAAAATATAAGGAAAAAATTAAAAAATATTTTTTTATTTTACCTATTTCGAATAACTGTTGGATATAATTCACTTGTAAATATATAAAGAATATTAAAAGCTCCTTGAATAAAAATCTTTCCAGCAAGCATCAATCCTAACGACAACATTGGACTGCCAGAATTAATTGCACACATAGCTAAAATAATAAAAATAGCAGCCCCAACAAGTGTAAATATTTGAGAACTTTAAAAAAAATATTTTTTTTTAAAATTAATTTAAAAAATAAATAAACCGTTTTCTTCCAAATTTCATTAAATAAACACAAAATATTAATGTTGGCAGCTCAATGGCACCGGCAATTGCGTTATTTAAAAAGAAATTGCCTGAGAAAAGAACACGTCCAGGAGCGGATTGGTCCGAAAGTGCTTAAAAAATTAGAAAAATAAAATAATAATGAATAAAATATATAATATGTAAAATATATTAATATACCAATAATTAATCCATAATAAACAAGTGCGGTAGCTATCCAAATAATACAAATTACTCCAGTTCTCATGCAAAGTGCTCTTGATTTAAGTAAATGAAAAATATTTGCACGTTGATCACGACGAACCCATTTACGTTGTTCTGCATGTTTTACCTTTAAAATTAAAAAAATAATAATAATTGAAAAAATTAATTATGTACCAATTCCAAATCTGAAGGTAATGAACTTTTATTAAAATCAAAAAGATTGAATGGAAAAGGAGGTTTTCTGCAAGCTCTACGAATATAATTCTCTGCCTTAATAAAAATTAAATTATTTTTAAAATAAATGAATTAAATACTTCATCAACTCGATTATTCACAATTAACCAACGAGGGCTTTCTGGCAATACACAAATTAAACAAATACTTAATGTATGTAATGCTGCAGTTATTAACTAATAAATAAAATATTCTTAAAATTTAATATTTATAAAAATTATAATTTTACCTGTATATTTTGCCAACTTTTACAAAAATAAGCAATTAATGCCAATGTAGCATAACCAACAGCCCAAGGAGCTTGCAAAAGACTTCCAACCATTGCACGATATCTAGTTCCAGTAATCTCCATACAAAGTATATAAGCAGCCAAATCAGCGGCTATAATTAAATAATAAAATTTTTAGAAAAAAAGTTTAATTATTTTAACCTTCATTGCAAACTGCTCCACAAAATCGAATAAACAAAAACATAGGAAAATAGGTTGAATAAGGAAGCAAAAGGCCAAATAAGGAAGAGAGAACTCCAAAACTAAAAAAATATTATTTATTTTTTAATTATTTTTTGCTTATTAAATATAAACTTTTACAAAAATATTTTTTCAAAATTTTATCAAAAATTTATTTTTAAAATAAATATTCAATTAAAAAATACAAACCCAATAACTGTTGGCTTTCTCCCAAATCTATCTGAAGCAAAACCTCCAAGTAAACATCCAAAAAGAAATCCAAAAGAATAAAATAAATGAGCGTGTGCTCTTTTGAAATTATCATCACACACTAAATTCCATTCTGTTACAATTGTTGAACGCAAAACATCTTGATCATAATACCTAAATTTAAATTTAACATACAAAATAAATATTTAAATAAAATCTTGTACTAACCATTCCTGACATTTTACAATGTCGGGGCTTTCTCCACTTTCATTTACAATTTTCTGGGCTTCATCTAAAGGTATTCGTCTAAGTTGGTCATATCTAAATAATTAGAGAATAAGTTAACTTAATATTAAAATAAATTTTAATTTACCTAGCTTCACCTCTATCATAAAAATGGCACTGAGAATGAAAATTAAGCGTATCTCGTTGTTTATTTCTCGTTCTTGGATAAACTACAGAGCCTTGTAAAGCATCTGATAAATCCCAAAGATAAGGGTTTTCTGTTGTTGTTTTTTGTGTAGAGGTAGTAGAATGATAAAATGATTTAGGAGTTGATGAAGAATGGGATTGTTGGGAAGAAGTAGAAGAATTAACTCCTGGAACTTTACACCAATGGTCAGGCTAAATTTAAGCTTAAAATAAATAAATTTCTCTAAAAATAACCTGATACATCATATAAACCACAGATAAATTAAACATTGCATGAGGAATTTGCTGTAAACTTATTAAAAGATAAACCCATATTTGCCACCAAGAGCATCCTCCAATTATATTTAAAATACCTACATTTATAATTTTAATACTTTATCATTTTAATTATTTAAAAAAACCTTCAAAATCTACTGGATCTGTAAAATGTCTTTTCTTTGAAGGCCTATAACGTTTCTGTATTTGTAAATGTGTGTCACGTATTTCTCCAATTGAAAAAGATTGTTTATGTGGCAAATAACTAATTGATGTACTTATAGATGGTTGACTTTCTGATGAGAAAAGACAGGAAGAAGACTTTGGAGTAACTGCTCTAGAGGCTTTATTTATGTTTGAACTATCATGGGTTTGTTGTTGATTAGAAGTATCCGTTGAATCTGTAGCACAACTCTATAAAATTAATTTCTAAAACGTCCTTTTTGGTTAAATTACTTATGTAACTTTTAAAAGGAAAGTATATAAATTAGAAAAAAGTTTATTAAAAAACCTGTGAAAGTGTTAAATCAGAATATGCCCAATGACAATTAGATATTGCTGTTTGTCCTTGGCCATTAACATTAGAAAGATGTGCACTTGGCAAAGCTGGTTCAGAATAAATTAAAGCAGTTGTAAGAAAAAATTGTTGTGGAGAAGGTGAAGAATAATCATTTTCAATATCTGAAATAATTGTTAAATGTGTTGGAGAGATGATATCAAAAATTTGATTTTTATTTGAAGAAAGTTGTTGATTTCTTTCATTTTCAAATGCTTCTGTTTGCCTTTGAAGTAAATCTGCATCACTCTAAAAATTTTAAATTAATTTAAAATAATTTAATAAAATACCTGAGAAAAAGAGGCACAACATTCGCCTGCCAAAGAGGTTGGCGTTAAAAGGCATTTTTCTTCATCATCACTATCCTGGTGATGAGGTTGAGAATTGTTATTATTTACTTCTACAATAAAGTATAAAAAATTAAAAATAAAATTAAAATATAAAATTAATCTTTTTAATTTTAAATTATTAGGTCCCTAACATTTAATTTTAGCCTCAAATTAACTACTGTATTTCTTAAATGTTTAATAAAAAAATATGTTTACCTTCTCTACTACCCGTATTATTATTTTTCTGTCTTGTTGATGAAGCAGAAGAATCAGTTGTGGTTGTAGTCATTGCTGCTGTTGAGCAGTCAGCAATAGCCATTTTATTTACAATGAACAAATATTTTTTAAATTGTCTTTTCCCAAAAAAATATTTATTTAATTTTTAATGTATTAAATGTGTGTGGCCGTGTAGGTAAAGAAAAATGAGAAGAAAAGGTGCTTTTTAACCAGCCGATAGGTGGCAGCAATTTTTTATGGTAACGGCATTGAAGGCAGTGAAAAGGTAGAAGAGGTGCATTTTCTGCAAAATAAAATTTATTATTGTCAATTAAAAAATGTGTAAAGAGTTTTTGGTCTATAAAATCTAATTTTAAAAATTAAAAAAAAGAAAAGAAAAATGAGGAGATAAAAATGAATGAATTATTATATGTAGTTTATAAAACAATAAGAAGAATAAGAGAAGAAAAAAAATTTAAGAGAATATTAAAGGTATTAATTTATTGAAAAATGTTAAGAAAAATAATTTTATAAAAATGGAAGAATGTCTGAAAAAATTAACGGAAAAGAGAAAGGATTAAATGAAGAATTTTAAGGTAAAATAATAATTTAATGATAAGGAAGAGAATTATTGAAGATAAATAAACGTGAGAATTTAAAAATATTAAAAGAAAAATTAAAAAGAAAAAGGGAAATAAAAATAAATAAATAAAAAGAGGAAGAAGAAGAAAATATTAAAATAATTTAATAAATATTAGAGAAGCAACTGTTAAAAAAAAAATAAATAAAAATCATGAGCGTACATTAAATAATAAAAATATTTTATTTATTTTATATGGAATAAAATTTTAGTAAATATATTTTTAAAACAATTTTACTTATATTTTAATGTCTACTAGGCATTGTTTTAAAAGACCCAACCGGTCCCCACCTAATTAATTATCGATGACAGCAATGTTTTTGGCGCAAAAAATCATTATTTTAAGGTAATAAAATATGATTTAAAGGAAGAAAAGATTTAATATAAAGGAAAAATAAACAAAATAAAATAAATCCAAAGATAAATTAATAACCTATTATTATTAATATATTTATAATTAATAAAAATTATTTTTTTAATTAAAAATCCTTCAAGTTCTAAATAAAATTAAAAAATTTTCTAAACCAGATAAATTAAAATAATTTAAAAAATTATTAAAAACCTGTTAAAAGATAATCAAATATTAAAATAAAACTGGTAAACGAAAAAAAAGGAAAAAAATAAAAAAATATTAATTTAGTATTTCAACGAAATTAAATAAAAATAGAAAAAAAGGCGTTAAAAAGTTGTAAAAAAAATATTGAAGAGTAAAGAAGAAAATATGATTGTTTGGTGATAATATAAGTGAAATTAAATGATAAACTTTGCAAAATTATTTATTTATTAAAATAAATAAATTTAAAGTAATTATTTCTGAATAATATTTATTAGCACTAAATATTTAATTTTAGATATAGTATTTCATAGATATTTTGAAATTTACAAAATTTTAAATTAAAAGTTTAGGGAATATTTTGAAATAAATATGTAAAAAAATTTCAAATTTAATTATTACAATTCCCAGTATAAATTCTTTTTAAAAATTCTTTACGTAAAAAAGCATTCCTTTTTACTAAAAATAATGCAATTTTTTGCTTCCTTTTTTATTGCCAGTCAGAAGTA
This sequence comes from Meloidogyne chitwoodi, assembly GCA_015183035.1. Lineage (NCBI taxonomy): Eukaryota > Metazoa > Nematoda > Chromadorea > Rhabditida > Meloidogynidae > Meloidogyne > Meloidogyne chitwoodi. Next base: position 1,477,572 of record JACZZP010000010.1, read on the forward strand.
ATCCCCCCAGTTTTTTATATATTGGTCCGCGACATTTAGCGGAAGATGGCGAATACTGACTGTAAAATTATTGAAGAATTGGGGGAACAGAAGAAGATAAGGAAATTTAGGAGTGAAAGAAATGAGAGACAAAAATATAACAGACAAACAAAAGTAGTTAGACAAATGATGAGGGCAGCCGACACAAAACTGCACTGACTGCCGGGTACACAACAAATGTGTGTGTATGTATATTCCACATCGGAAATAGAAAACACGCTTTTACCGAATAATGTGTTATATTTCAATATATTTTAAAAAATAATCGAAATTTTTAATTATTTACATAAATACTTAAATCTAAAATTATAGAAATGTGTTTCAAAATAATAGACCATTAAAAGATATTGAAAAATTGGGTGAATTTTATATTATTTAAACTTAATATATTAAAAAAAATCAAAATTAAGGAAATGATAAACGAAAAATATAATCAAAAAGTAAATAATAAAAGGCAGTTTATAGACGAAAATAATCAACAATTCTTTTAAAATTAGACAAAATTCACAAAAACGTAAATATAAACACATTAAATTACATTTTTAACAAAATATTAAGAAAATATTTGTTTTAAAAATATTTATTTATTTAATAAATTAATTGGTAGAAATATATAGAATATTTCTAAATTTGAAAAGAAAAATCTATGTTTTTTCATTTTAGTAATTGGAAAAAGAAAATTATTGGAAAATCACGGAGGATTTAAAAAATACCTTTTTAGGAATATAATTCCTAAAAAAATAACTATTTTTTAAAGAATTTTCAATATTATTAAATTTAATTAATATATGCACATACAATTTATTTTTTTATTTTCTCTTGTGGCTTTATATTAAAGAGTTAAATTAATTCAAAAAAATCCAATTTTTTATATGAAAATAATTTTAAAAGAATTTTTATTTAATTAAATAAATTTTTATTTAATTAAAATAACCTAAAATCGAGTCAGTTGTTAGTTTCTTTTATTAAATTTGTTAATTAAACTCATCTTAAATTTGCACTAAAAATCAATAAATAAATAAATTGTCTGAAATAATAAAAAAAGTTAATAAATAGTTTTTTTCTTCAAAGTTTTAAGTGAAAAGTTTTAATGGATTTTTTTATTAAGGGGACTCATAAAGGTTACTTTAAATATTCAATAAATAAATATTAGATAAAATAATAAGTAAAAAAGAGAGAACAGAGAGAAGGAAGCAGAGAAATAGTGGATGTTAGGAGTGAAAAAGGGAAGTCATTTCTAGTAATATTTTGTTTTATTTAATACATTTACTACAAAATGTGTCAGTAACACTTCTATCACAACATTTTGTTTTTTAATTATCATATGTTCACAATAATAAATACAAAAATATTATTTCAATTCATTTAGTATTCAAAAAAGGTTAATTTTTCATTTTTTGACTCTAATGATCCTAAACAAAGTAAATATTAATTTTTTTCCTATCTCTAAATTCTCGTTAAAATTGATAAGAAAAGGATAACGAATGAAAAAAGCAAAAATTAACACAATAGCTGAGAAGCTAGACTACACATTGGGCCAACAACCAAAGTCTAAATTGCTGGGGTATTGAAAAGAGAAATAAAATGCATTTTTCTCCAAAAATAATGCCAATCAAAAATGTGTAAAAATAAAAATAAATTTTCTATTATATTAAAATGAATGGAAATAATTCGAGAGTAAAATAATAATAAAAGATGAAGAAGAAGATTATTTATTATTAAATAGAAATGGAAAAATTTTTTGATTTTTTTTATTTCTAAAAATAATGTTCAATGACCAACTGACATATTAAATTAAAGATTGATGGGGATTATATTTATTAATTATAATTAATATTTTTTAACATTTATTTTTAAATTAATTTAAATTATTATTTTTTTAACATTTTAAAGAAAATATTTGTTAAATTTAATAATCTTTAGTTTAGTTATTTACCTTTATATTTGTTTTTGTGTTCTTGAATTAACAAAATTGTGTTATTCTGAAAAAATTTGATAATAAAATTAATTTAATTTTTGTTAATTTTATTTTAATTTAATAAAGCCTTGTTCAAAATTTAATTTAAAAAATTTAGTATTAAATAATATATTTCATTAATTGTTTACACTTTTTTAGTCCTAATGTACTATTAAAATAAATAAATAATTGAGATATATTTACATACATATTTTTACTTTTTTAATTTCAAAGATTTATGTTTTTATTTAAAAAAAAATTCTAACTATTTTATCTAAAAATAGTCACTAAAATAAATAAATAATTTAATAGCGCAGAATATGAATCAGCAAAGACTTTTGTTTATTTACAAAAATAACAACTTTTAACTACATATTTTATTTTTCTAAAATTATTTATTTTAATAAATAAATATTCTAAAATATTTGGGAGATATCATTAAAATTAAAAAAAATCTAAATGGGAAAGGCACGGAAAAAGGAAGGAACGTTATTCACTTCTTCTTCTTGTCATTTTTGTTTGGAAAAGGAAGAATATAAAAATGAACGGAGACAAAAACAGAAGAAAAAAGAACAATTTCGAATTGCGTAAAATTTTCTATTTTTAGATTTTTTTTAAATAAAAATAACAATTATTATTTAGTCTGAAATATAATTAATTATGTCTATAAAAAATGATTTGTTTATTAATTTTATTCCTTTTTTAATATCAGAATGGTCTCAGACTTTTTCTGTCCAAATACTGGAGGAGTTGAAACGCACATTTATCAGCTGGCGAAATGTCTGCTAAATAATGGGCATAAGGTTTTTTTCAATCAGTCTAAATTTTGTAAATAAACAAATAAAACTTTTCTACTTATAAATACACACATATGGTGTTTTTAAATATTTGTACTTTAAAAAATAAAAAAAAATTTGCTTTTGTTCTTAAAATGTCTGGAAATAATATTTATTGGAAAAATTGATGATTGGAGAGAAAATAAATTGAAATATTTTAAAAATTTTTATTTTTTTACCTATTTTAAATAACAAATTTAATCTTAAAGTGTAATTTTGACTATTTTTAATTGAATTAATATTTAAATTTAGGTTATTGTCATAACTCATGCTTATGGGAATCGTAATGGAATTCGTTATTTATGTTCGGGCACACTTAAGGTTGTATTTAAAATATATATTTTTTAACTTTTTTTTATTAAAGGTTTATTATCTTCCATGTTTGGTTCTTGGCAATAATTACTTACCCTCAGCTTTAGGCTCCCTTCCATGGTTTCGTAAAATTTTTTCTTATGAACGTATCCAAATTGTTCATTCTCATTCTACATTTTCTACAATGGGACATGAAGCATTATTACATGCATGGACTTTTGGTCTTTGTACAATTTTTACCGATCATTCACTTTATGGATTTGCTGATGTTGGAGCTATTTTAAGTAATCGACTTGTTTTACGTTATTCTTTAGCGAATGTAGACAGATTAATTTGTGTTTCATATACAAGGTTTTTTTTATTAATTTAAATTTTTCTAATAATATATTTTTTAAATAGTAAAGAGAATACAGTTTTGCGTGCTGATGTTCCTCCATCTCATGTTTATGTTATTCCAAATGCTATAGATTCAAAGTTATTTACACCAGATCCAAATTTATTTTATCATTCTCGACCTATAACAATTGTTCTAATTTCTCGTTTAGTTTATAGAAAAGGAGCTGATTTATTAGTACAAATAATACCAGAAGTATGTCGAAGACATAAAAAAGGTTTAATTAAAAAACTTAGATCTGACAATGAGAAAAACATTTTTAGTTCGTTTTGTAATAGGCGGTGATGGCCCAAAACGTGTTGAATTGGAAGAAATGCGAGAAAGGCATAGACTTCATAATCGTGTTGAATTTAAAGGGGAACTTCCACATGATAAGGTAATTATTTAATTATAATAAAATAAAATATTTTTTAAAAGGTCCGTGAAATATTAATACAAGGACAAATATTTTTAAATACTTCTTTAACAGATGCTTTTTGTATGAGTATTGTTGAGGCAGCATGTTGCGGGTATTTTCTTTAAAATTTTTATAAAATTTTGTAAATCCGGTTTGGTCATAAATAATTTATCCTAAAATAAATTATTTTTTTTTGTTGTTGATACTTATTTTAAAAAGAAGATTTAATATTAAGCATTTAATTAAAATAAATCTTTTCTTATTTAGTTTGCATGTAGTATCAACAAAAGTTGGTGGTATTCCTGAAGTTTTACCTCCTGAATTTATAACATTGTGTGAACCTAATCCAGAAGGTTTAAAAAAAAATTATTTAAATTTCTCTTATATTTTTTTAAAGTTTTAATTCAATCACTTCTAAATGCAATAAATCTTTATGAAAATAATTTATTTCCAAATCCAATAGAAAAACATTACAAAATTTCTCAATTATATCATTGGGATGATGTAGCACAAAGAACAGAAAAATTATATAAAACAGCAATGGAAGAAATTGAAATTAGCCCTGGACATCGTTTTAGAAAGTAAAAATATTTAAATATTAATTTTAAATTTAATAATATTTTTACAGCCTTTTAAGAGCTGGTTTTTGGTTTGGACTTGTTTGGATTTGGGGTGCTTCTCTTAATTTTTTACTAGCAACAATTTTAGATTTAATATATCCTCAATCACGTATTAAAAGATCAAAAAGAAGGTCAATTAAATAATTTTATTTATTTAATATTTATATATAAACTAATAATTTTTTAATTCAATTTTGTAATTTTCTTTATTCTTATTATTTTGTAAAATTTATTTATCATTTTGTACATATTTTTAATTTAAATAAATTATTAAAATTTGTGTTTAAGAAATTGAAAAAATGCTTTATATATTTACTTGGTTGTCCATAGTAACTAAAATTTAGTAAATCCCTCAAAATATACTAAGATCGACTAATAAATATTTCTTTAATGTTTGTTTAGTAAAAACTTGAAAAAGAACAATGAAGAAAAAATCTTTTTTCTTTTAAAATATTTTAAGTTAATTTTAAAATGTTAAAAATAATAAAAATAAATTAATCTAATATTTATTTTTTTATTAATATTAAATTAAATGGGCAGCACATATTCTGCACTAGCTAATAAAGATGACAATGATTTAATACTTAATGATACAGATAATAATATTAGGTAATTTGTTAGATAATATATTTTTAACTTTTTAAAAATAAAAATATTTTTAAATATATTTTTAATTAATTTTTAAAAATTAAATATTTTGTTTTTTTTTTAATTTTAGTAATTCACCTCGTATAATTCAAACATATTTAAATTCTTCACAAGAAAGACAACAAACATCTTCATTTCAAAAAATTCAACTTCCATCTCCTGTACATAAAAATTCAATAAATTGGTTAAGTGTTGTCAGACCAGAATTAATTATTTCTTGTAGTTCTGATAATACAATTGTTTTAAATAATATGGATAATTGTTCTTGTATTACTCGTTGGATTGGACATAAAAGGGAAGTAACTAAAGTTATTTATAAACATTTTGGATCTCAACATTTTGTTTTATCTGGATCAAAAGATTGTTGTAATCTTTTATTAAATTTATTTTTAATTATATAAATTTATTTTAAATAAATTTATAATATAAAATTTATTATTTAGCTATACGCCTTTGGCGTTTTAATGAAACAAGATGTATCCAAACATTTAATGGACATGAATTTGGAATTACAGGTTTAGCAGCTCTTGGAGGTTTTTTTTAATTTTAATTTGGAAAATTTAAAATTTTTATTTAATTTTAAAAGAAAATTTTGTTTCTGGTGCTCGAGATGGAAAATTATTATTATGGAATATTGAACGTGTTGATAAACCTATACGTTCATCAACTATTTCTAATAATCAAAATATAGTAAATTTATTTTTAAATTAAATAATTATTTAATTTTTATAATATTTATTTCTTTTTTTAGATAACTCATATTGAATCAAATTCTGAAAATCATATTATTTTTCAAACAGGAGAAGATGGAGCTATAAGAATTTGGGATTCTCACAATCTTTCACTAATAGACACAATTCCTTCTTTTGGAAGTTATCAACCATTATGGCATTGCAATAGATTGCCAAATATTGAACCAAATTCTTTATTAACTGCTGGAGGTGGTGATACAAATGAAATTAAAGTAAAAGATAAAATTAAATAAAAGACAATTTTTAAATTAAAATAGCTTTGGGATATACGACAAAGAAAATTAATTCAACGTTTTCGAGGCCATGAAAATGTAAATATTTTTTATAAAATAATTTTTAATTATTTTTTTTAAAGGACGTTAGGGCAGCTATTTTACTTCAACCTCAACCACAAATAACTTCAAAACGATTAATACTGAGTGTTAGTAATGATAGAACTGTTCGCTTATGGGATATTAATACTGGCAGTATGTAAATAAATTATAATTAAGTCCTGTTTTAAGTCCTTCAAGATATATAAAACCATTAGGTAGATATATGTCGATGGTAAATGTGTAGTTGGCTATCTACCTGTACGCAAAGGACATTTGCAGTTCGCAAGCGCTCTTTGCATTTTTGGCGTTAGGAAAATGGCACGCATATTTTTCCTTTTCCATTATAGTATGCTTTTGGCACATAGATGGAAAAAAGGAAAGAAAATTATTAAGTGAAAATATTTTTATTTTATAAATGATCAGATTATAAATTTGGGGCATGGCTTTGTTTTATAAGTTAAATACCGTATTTCCTCTAATAAACCGACCGGTCGGTTTATTTTTCAACTACCCTCTAGGGGGTCGGTTTATTGGAGGGGGTCGGTCTAATAGAGGGGGTCGGTTTATTTTTCGATTACCATAAAAGCACCAACCACTACTGACTCGCCAAACTTTTTCATTTAGACTTTCTCTTTTTCTTAAAATTTGACCTTAAGAACTGGGTTGAATGTTACCACTCTCGATAGACTCCTGAAATTTAAAAAACCATAAGAAGGGCAAAGCTAATTTTTGAGTGGAAAATTCGAATATACAAATGAAAGCTCTTTCGAAAGGCCTAAGCGTTCGTACTTTATTCTATTCATTGATAACAAAGGAGGGTTTGATTCGTACTTTATTCTATTAGTAAAATTACAGTTAATATATAATTAGTTTAGCGAAGATAATCCAAGTGAATCAGCCTTGGGAATCACAAAATGAATTGGTCACCTTGGTTTTTCATTTTTTGGATTCTATATCTAGGCACATATTTGGAGCGTGTTGATAAATAATTTTGGTGTCGTTCCACTTGGCCTAAAGAATTCTTTCGAAATAACTATCATTTGTATAATCGAATTTTTTACCCAAAAATGAGCTTATTCCACCCTTTTGTTTTTTTATTTAGGTCTTATATCTCGGTTCATAGGCAATTCTGTACCATGAGAGTGTTACCATTCGTCTCAGGTCATCGAAATGAATTGAATTAGGTATATATTGACTCCCATTGTCATTATCCACTATACTAGTTTATTAGAGAAAAGGGGTCGGTTTATTAGAGGGGGTCGGTCTAATAGAGGGGGTCGGTTTATTTTTCAACTATCCTCTAGAGGGTCGGCTTATTGGAGGGGGTCGGTCTAATAGAAGGAGTCGGTTTATTAGAGGAAATACGGTATGTCATATTTTTAAACTTTTTCATTAAACTTCAAATATGTCCTTTATACCCAACTAATAAATCCTCGGAAGAAAATTCTGGATTCCATTTTTCGACGATCAAATCGATATTGAATCAAGGAAAAATCCCAAATTTTAATTATTGAATATCTAAAAGGTTTCCGACATAGAAGACTAAAATGATTTGTCTCAACTGTGGTAGCGATATGAACATAAAGTGACACAATGGTTATTACTGGCGGTAATTTAATAATTTTCTTTCCTTTTTTCCATCTATGTGCCAAAAGCATACTATAATGGAAAAGGAAAAATATGCGTGCCATTTTCCTAACGCCAAAAATGCAAAGAGCGCTTGCGAACTGCAAATGTCCTTTGCGTACAGGTAGATAGCCAACTACACATTTACCTATGTCGATACGTGTAGACTTATAACCGTGTTGCCTTCATACTTTTTTAAATAAAAGATTTAATATTTTTATTTTAGTATGTATTTGGTCAGAAGATAGTTTTACATCAGAATTAAGTTGTTGTGCAGATTTTACAAATGGAAGAGTTGTTGTTTGTGGTTAATTTTATTATAAAATTATTATTTATTACAAATCTACTTTAGGTGGGAATGCAACTTTATGTGAGTTAAGACTTTTAGCAAAGGCTGGCCGCCCGTTTCTGAGTTTTATTTCCCATCAATCCACTGAAAATAAAATAGTTTAAAGAAATATTGTGTAAAATGATTTATATAATTTATTAAATTTTTATTTTAAAATTTACTTCTAAAATTTAACGATAAGTTTCTTTAATAAAAATAAAATATTTTACAAGTTTTAAATTTCCATTTCTAAAAAATATATTTTTAAAAAATCATTTAAAGAGGAGAAGAATTTGTAATATTAAAAATTATTTTTTACAAATACAGTAATTTTTTAAATATAAAATATATAATGCCAATTTGTATATTTCTCTTCTTACTTTTTTATTAGAACTATTATGATTAATTGATTTCTTTATTTTCTCCTTTTATATAAATAATTTCTCTAGTCTATTTTTAAAATAATTTTAAATCAATTTTATTAATTTATAATTTTTATTTTTTAATATTTATATTTTCTAATTTGTTTTATTTTTATCTTTCACGTAAAATAAAAATGGACAATTTTCGTGTTGTTCGAAATTATGGAGAATATGCTGGCAATGAAGGTTATGCATCTTTAGCTGATCAAAAGCAGGCTTCTCGATCTGCTCCTTGGTATAGTGGTCATACTATGAATCTCTATGAAGATTTTGGTTCTATGGGAGGGGTGCAACAGATGGCTGGAGTGCAACAGTTAGCTGCTGCTCGTACTGCGGGTGGAAGTGGTGGTGGTGGACGAAGAGGAGGCGAAAATTCATCAGGGCAGGGACGTTATGGAATGCAGCGTTACCCAATGAAACAAAAATTTATTAGACGACAACATACACAATATCCGGTAAGATTATATTATGTAATTGAAATTAAAATATTTTATCACTTCTTAAAATATTTTCACATACATTTTTAATTTTTTAGTATTCTCCTATCCCAGACAATGTTCCAAATAAAGAAATAACTGTCACTAGCAGCAGTGCTTTTTGTTTTCATGGATTTTCAAATATTTTTACTCTACAACATCGAGTAAGAAAGATCTTTTAAATTTTAATAATGAGAATTTCCAGTTTGACTTTATTATTGATGGGGAAACATACAAGAGTATTGATCAATATTATCAACAACAAAAAGTTAAAGATTTGACTGGAATCTCTTCTGCAAAATTTACTGATGGTTCAACTCGTGATTATTCGTCTTTGGCCCGTGAATTGTTGCGTCAGGCGTCTGTAATTTTTTTACCTAGTAATAATTATATTTTAATTCGTAGATTAAACGACCAGATGTAGAAAATTGGCGAATAGGTCGTGGGCTTGAAGTTATTCAGGTTTCTTAAATTTACGTATTTTTTATGTTTTATAAATCTTAAAGAAAGCGATTGTGGAAAAGCTGCGTCAGTGTCAAGATATGAGAAGCGCTTTAAGCAGCACTGGAGATAAAATTCTTGTGCAAAGCTTTGGTGGTGATGACTATTATGGATCTGGCACACCAGCTAAATATGTTAAGGATTGGTGTTCAGGAATAGAAAAGAATAAGGGATCTCTTAAGGTTGGTATTTAAATATTTAAAAATGGAAATGTGAGCCATTGGAAATTTGATTGGAGATGCTTTCATTCTAATTTGTTTAAATTTAATTTTTACTAGTTTCCTATGGTATTCCCTTTGACTGAAGAATATGTTAAATACATTCCTGTTGTTGGAAAGGTTTGAAATTATATTTAAATTTTTTTATTTTTTACCTGTTTAGGGGAAGAATGTTTTGGGCGTTATTTATATGATTCTCCGAGAAAAGGTTTTTATCATGTTTTTATTTATTATTAAACATTAATTTTTTTCATCTTTTAGTTGAAAAATTCACAGCTAGATGATTTGAACTTTTCTTTCTCGAAATCTGCTAGAGTTGGAACTGGACAAACTGGAATGGATTTCACGGTTGATTCCAATTCTTGAATTACTTATTTTAATATAAAAAGAGAAGATACATTTTGGATTTTTTTTAATTTTTATTCAGAAAATTTGGCTTTTGATATTTTTGTTTATTCAAAATCATTTTATTTTTTTAATGGTCAAGTAAAAAATTTTTATATAAAATTATTTAAGATCAAAGTTAATTATTTTATATTATTTTCTTTAGGCTGGAAATATTTTTGCTTGATTTTTATTAATATACTCTTTTTTTGATATATTTTAATATTCTTACGCTACCAATATTTGAAATTTTGATAAAATTTTTGGGATGTGGTAGAGATTATTTGATCATAGTTTTAAAAAAGCGAACATAACGTTTTATAAAAAATTAGGAAATTATTCTAGTGTAAATAGAAAACTAAAGAAATTACCTAAACTAAAAAGCAACCCCAAAATATTTATTTGTTGAAGATTGGTGTTTTTATTTTTTTGTAAATTTTAATAACTATTATTTTATTACACGTTCCTTTTAGATTTTTGATGATCTTAGCCTGTTCACGGTAGGGATGAGACAGAAATGAAAGATAGAATTTAGCATTCTGGTTATTCAAGAAAATTATTCTTCCTAATTTTAAATAAAATTTGATAAATCAAATGAATTATATTAATGTTGTTTAGGTATATTTATACGATTATTTATGTCAGGGCATACTATGCATCAAATGAGCGTTCGACAGTAGTGAGCAAATACCAATAAGTTGGCTATATGCATAATATAATATTTTTAAGTCAATTTTATATATTTTTTGTTTTTTTATTAATAAAATAATATTTTTGTACCGCGCCCGGTGGTTTTTGATCAAACAACGGCAAGAATCGCTGGCATCACTATATGGGTTTTGGCCTGTACATTCATTATAAATGTTTAAAGCATTTAAATGATCAAGTGAAATTGCACATCTTTAAAATATAAATTAAATAATAAAATTTTAAAATATTTTTTTCTTACTCAGCTTTTTTAAAACATTCAATAGAATAACGTTTAGCACAATTGTTCATGCATTTTTGAAAATTTCTAAAAACAAGAAAGGCAGACCTAGCACGACGAATAAAAGTATCTTCTCGATGTTTTGTTGAAGTATTTCCAGTTAATGGTTCTAGCAATTGGTTGTAATCATTTTGAGAATTAATAAAATGTCTTTCAGTGTTGGAACAACTATATTAGAATTAAACAAATAATTTATTTTTAATTAAATTTTGTTAAAAACAAATTTTAAATAAAATTTATTCAAACTAATATGGAATCCTTTCACGCATACACTTAGTTAACTTTATTGCTTTTTTTAAAGTTTCAAATTCATTATTATTTCCTTTATCTTCTTTCCAAAAACAATTTGTTAATTCTAAATCATTTTGTTTATTTTCTTCTTTATATATATTTATCCAATGAGCACATTCTTCTCTACATGTTTTATTTAAATAATTATCAGTTTTTACAGAACAGTGTTCTGCATCTAAACAGCTACAAATGTGAACCTAAAATTTTAAAATATATTTTTAAATAATTTATATTGTCTAATCAGAATTTTAAAAAAATCCGGATTTATCTTTAAAACCTTATTTTCATCAGCATTGACGAGAATAAAAGAATATTTTTGTAATTTAAAAGAAAGTAAAATTAAAAAAATAATTAAAGAAATTATAAACATTTTTGAAAAAAATATTCTTAAATTTTTTTGATATTTTTTCTAAACAATTTAAATATTAAAAAATAATTAAATTAGTCATTAATTTTATTTTTACTAAAATGATGTTGTTTAAAAACTAATTGACAGAAAAGTCATCATTTAAAATATACTCTCAATTTCTATAATATTTAAAATAAATATTACTTATATGTACATATATAGATTTAATTATATTAGGAATGATCAGATAAAAAATAATAAATTTAAAATTATATTTTGACTAGAAAATACAAAATTTTAAAAAGATATTTAAAAATTTAGAACAACATTTGAATGTTTTACTATAATATCAGTAGTTACAGCGTGGGGACCGTCGCGGGTGGCAATAATGCCGACAAAGATCAAAGGGATTTTTATGCCTAAAATAGACCAATTAGTAACTAAAAGGTGTAAGGGGTTTTTATTAACCGTCGCGGGTGTCAATAAAGACAATTAGTGCGGGAAATCAAAGGAATGCCGACAACTAAATATTGTAAATGGTTTTTTAGTGCGCGACGGGGAAAACTTTTTAGTGCGCGAGGGAAAACTTTTTAAATTTTTGAAACTTTTTTTTTTAAAAAACTTTTTGAATTTTTTAAACTTTTAAATTTTTTAAACTTTATTTGTTAAAACTTTTTTGAAACTTTTTTTTTAAAAAAAAACTTTTTGATGTTTTTAAACTTTTTATTTTTAAAACTTTTTAATTTTAAAAATTTTTTTTAATTTTTAAACTTTAAATAATTAGGATGCTTTGAAGTTACCGACATAAAAAATAATTTTTTGCAAAACATATCTCGGACTCAAAAGTACATATGTTAGAGTGATCTAATTGGGACATGTTTTAGACAGAGATATAAAAAGGTACACTAGAGTATGTAAAAATTTTTCAAATTTTTAGGTCAAAATTATTTTTTTATTGAAGAAAGAAGATGGTCCCTTCATTGGCCAATGAGACTTATTATTTAAATATGAAAGAAAAGAGAAAGAAATAAACAAGCTAGAAGTAAGTGATAATGATCTTTTTTCTATTAAATACAAGGCGGTAAAAAAAAAAAAAAAAAAAAGTTGTAAAAAATAATATGCTAATTTCCGTAAGATTTAATATACTAAACTTTTCTAACAAATCACTTTTATTTATTTTAACAAAAATATCTATATTTATTTAAAAATTTTTTATTTAGTTCATTTTAAAAAATTAAAAATGTCTAATTTTTCTTCCTGGGTAAAGGCTGAAAATTGTTCGTGCGACGGTACAGACTTAATCTGTTACCGCCCGGAGCTCTACAAAAAACCGTTAGTGTGTGCGCATCACACAATAGTTGATATTAATCAACATCTTAGAAACCCAACTAATTTTTTATTAAATTGGGTCTATTTATTATTAGCTATTATTTTGGCTATACAGGTTTTTTATAAATTAATTATAATTAAAAAAATTTTTTTCTTAATTACTTTATTTAGTTGTGTTCTATTATTATATATTTTGTGGAAAAATATCGAACTCTATTGAAAGTAAAGGAAAATAAAAAGAAGAGTGAATTAAATAAATTTGCGCCGGACTACCGTTCTTCTTACCGCCGTAAATGTATTTAAATAAATTAACAATAAATTTTTAAATTAAAAATTTTAGCGCCAATGACAATTAAAAAGAAAGACATCGGACCCCCAGTTCCATTACACGTAAAAGTAATGGATCATGTTGTAGAGGTACACGAGGAGGGAATAGAAATGGAGGATATAAAGTTTGAAGAAGGCGGAAAAAGTAAAAATTTCTTTTTAAATAATATAAAAAATTAGTACAGAATTTTAAATAAAATTTTTATTAAAACTAATTTATTAAGGAAAATGTTAATTATAAAATGGTTATTGACGAAAAGCCGTGCAATGGAAAATATTAATGTTATATAAGAAAGGAAAATGTAAAAATTTAATTTTTTTATTAAAATTTATTAATTTAATTTTTAAAATTGAAAAATTTTATTTTTATTTAACTTATCAAAAAAATATTCTTAAAATAAATAAATGATGATATTAATTATAAAAAATGGATTAATTTTACAAATTTTGAAAATTAGGTAATTTAGCACAAATATTTAAGGACAAAATATTATTATTTTTACTTTTTAAAAATTAATTGTTTTTACTTTTTTTTGGCGTCGATGTTAAATCTGGTTCGAACCAGCTAGGAACAGAAGAAATCTTAATTTTAAAAATTAATTTTTATGTTAATTTTGAAGTTACCTCTTCTATGATCAAAATAGAAGAATCATCGAGTATTTCCAAAACCTCTACAGAAAAATCTTCTTTCTCTTCAAACTTTATATCCTCGTAGAAAGGAACAGATTTTCCACTAGATTCGACATGACACTCCATTTGTGCAACTGCTCTAATAAGCTCGCCGAAGTTCTGCCTCTTAACACTCATCCAGAATTCCTTTAAAATATTATAATTATTATTTAAAAAAAAAAAGTATTTTTTTACTTCTGGGATATTTTCGCATGATGAAAAAATTATTTTTCCATCCTTGACATTTTCAAATAAACCGTAATTTGTAAACAAATATGGGCAAGGAGTTGATAGGAAAAACGGTGAATGTTTGATATAATTATCAACTAAATTTTCCTCTGTTTGAGTAGCTATTGTTTTCTAAAAGATTTAAAAATATTTTTGAAAAATTTTAGGTCCTTACTTTGTTTGCTTTTTTTGGTTTTTTTGTAATGAATTTGGTAATTTTAAGTTGACTCATTTTTCAAAATTTAAAAAAATAAAAGAGGAATTCTTTTGAAAACTAAATATTAAATGAAAATTCAATATAAATATAATTAAAATAAAAAAGAAAAGAAAGCAAGTCATATTCGCGTTGCGCAAAATAAAAAAGAAAAGAAAGGAAAGGAAGCCATATTCGCTCGCTATATTTTCTCGAAAATAAAAAATGAAAGCCTAGGATATGAAATATCTACTCTCGACTCCTCCCCTCACACCTTTGCATGACCTTTCCTCACCTTTTATTTTTTCTTTTCTCTTAAAAGTAGGCGTGTCCTTTAAATTTTTAAATAATAAAAAATTTTAGATTTTCAAAATTAAAAATCCACCAAAATTTTAAAATCATTCGTATTTTTTCTAAAAATGGCATTCAATATAAACAATAAGAAAGCTCTTTTACAACAAATTCTTCCCGAAGTTGAATTTAATATAACCGCCAATGGTCTTACAATTTCGGCCTCACAACGTATTTCAACACCTCGATTTGTACCTTTCGACCATGCAGGTCGCTGCCGTGAATGTAAGGGGTCAGAAGTTGAACTCGACTTTGTTGTGGCAAAAGAAGGAATAACATGTTATTGTACTCGCATTAAAACACCCGCCTTCATACCTTTTGATACAATTTATGATCTTCCAGGACACTGCTTTTTTAAGGTTTTTATTTTTATTGAATATATTTATATTAAAATTTTAGATAAAGAATAAAGGCCGCATTTTTAACATTCAACATGGTACTCCTCCATGTGCAGCAATTCCTATAATTCAAAATGTTCAACCTGAGAAAAATGAGGAAATAATTTTACAACCCATGGAACCATTGTCCTCCCCTCCGGCAAAGAAAATGAAACAAGAAGAAAAGAGTAAAGAGGAATTTGAAGATATTCTACAAGAGTTTTTCGACAATATCGGTACTACTACAACAACAACAACTAGCACTCCAAAAAAGATGATTGAAGTTCAGAACACAAACTTGGTACAAGAAGAAGAAGATAAAGAACGTGAGAAAAGAAGCACAAGTGAACCACCTCCTTTTATAGAAAATATAGATACTTCTCCTTTATCTTTTCGTTTTAAAGACTCTGTAAACTCACAATCATTTTAATTATTTTTTTCATTATAATATGGAATCACTTAATTTTTCAAATAAAGAATTAAAATTTAAACTACCATTTGGTCTTATAATTTCCGGTCCAAGTTCAAGTGGAAAAAGTACCCTTCTCCTAAAATTTATTTTTCAAGCGCTTGAATTAATCGACCCGCCTCCAAAGAGTATTTTATATTGTTTTGGTGAGATGAGTAATATTGTTCCTATTTTACAAAAATCTGGTGTAAGTGTTTATGCAGGTGTACCAAATGAAGATTTAATTAAACGACTTCCAAAACCTTCATTAGTGATTTTAGATGATTTACTTTTATCTATAGATGAAAAATATTTATCGGAATTATTTACTAAAAAATCACATCATCAAAATTTTTCTATAGTATTTGTTACACAAAATTTATTTGAAAAGAAAATTAAAGTAGCTCGTCAAAATGCACAATATTTAATTATTATGCGTTCTCCAAATTCAGTACTCTCTGTAAGAAATATTGGAGCCCAACTTTTCCCAAAGAAACTAGAATATTTTCTCGATGCATATCGTCAAGCAACTAATATTCCTTATGGATATCTTTTAATTGATATGCATGCTTCCTCAGATCCTACTCTTCGTCTTCGTACAAATATATTTAAAGACGATTTAGAAAAAATTATTTTTATTCCTAAAAATGGTGTCTAAAACGCAGTGCAATATTAGTTCACTTATAAGTGAAAATGGAACTTTCTTAAAATTATTGGCAAGAACTAAATCAGAAAAGAAACGCCGACGTCTTTTAAAACAAGCAAATAGTCAAAATCTCCTTGCTATTGCAGAAATATGTTTAAATATTGTAAAAGCTAGATATAATTTAACAAATCGTCAAAAGAAACGTCTTGTACCATATGCTAATTTTGTTCGTCGGATGAGTCGCGCTAGAAGTGAAAAGGGTGCTAGAAAAATACTTACACAGAAAGGAAGTGGTGTTGGAGGTGTTTTAGCAGCTTTACTTACACCAATACTTATTGAACTAGGAAAAAAGATTATAAAAGGAGATAGTGATAGTTAAAAATTTTTCATTTATTCATTAATATTATTGTATTTTAAAAATTTTCTATTAATAAAAATGGCAAATAAATTTATTCTTATACCAGAAGATATTTATAGAGGTCTTACAACAAATGATGTAGGTGAACCTAACCTCGATTTTACTAGACGTACTCTGGAAAAAACTAAAAGAAAAAAAGAAAACGAATCATCTAAAAATGTTCATTATAATCAAGAATTGAGACGTTATTTAAATTTGAGAAATGAGAGAGAAAATAGACCAGTTAAAGTAGAAGTTGTAAATAAATCTAAAGGTGTTATTGTACCAAGGAACAATTCTCGATCTGCTACCTATATTTCTGCAGGTAATGACAGTGATGGAGGAGATGACGACGACAATAACTATTGGATGAGTGATAATTTTTCATTCTCCTCCTACCCCAGAGAACATCCAAATAAAGCATATAATATTGTACCAACTATTTCCAATTCTACGATACCTCCTTCTCTGCCTAGAAGTAGACAAAGTGTATTAATTGAAGAAGATTTTCCTGCAGGTCCATCAATATCACATCAAACTCGAAAGAGAAATATACAAACGAATAACGAAGAGTCAAAAAAATTTAAAACAATTAAAAATATAAAAGAGTCAAAAATTCCGATTCCAAAGAAAGGAAAACTAAAGAAAAATGTACAACAAGACTCAAATATTATCGCACCTTTAAATCCTCCTCCTCCTATTTCTCTTCAAAGTACTAAGAGACGACCATCTGAGTCTGAAGAATTTAATGGGTTAAAGAGGAGACAAGTCGCAGATCCAAATATTGAGGCTGAAGATGAGCCACAAGATTTAAAACAAGACAGAAAGTTGACGCAACAAAAAATTCGTGCTCGAGTTCAAAAGAAAAAAGATTTTCTAAAGAGAAAGGAAAAATTAAAAAAGCAAAAAGTTACCATTAATGAATCCGCATTAGTTCAAGCCCGCATTCAAGATGATATTAATCGACGACAAAAATTAAAAAGAAAATGGCCTGGTCCTCCTGATGGAGAAGAAATAAGAATTCAAAGAAAAGTTTCTAGGAGACAATCAGAATTAGCAGCAAGAAAGTGGATGTTAAACCTTATAAAAGCGAGGCGAAAAGAAGCAATTACAAGGAAATTAACTAAAAAAGATATTTCAAATTTTAAACCAACACTTTGGTAATTTTATACATAAAAATGGATGAATATATAAAACTCCTTGACAAACTCTATAATGATCCAGAGTCCCCTTCAGCATATGCTGGTATAGATAGTTTATGGAAAGAAGCAAAGAAAACATTTAAACATATTCCTAGAGATGTAATTAAAAATTATTTGGAAGGGCATCGCACCTATACTCTTATGCGCCCCAAAAGGGTGCATTTTCGCAGGAGTAAAACTATTGCAGCAGGTTTTATGACTGACGTACAAGTAGATTTAGCAGATATGCAAGCACTTTCTAGGCATAACAGAGGGCATAAATATATATTATTTGGAATTGATGTTTTGTCCAAACGAGTCTTTACTGTTCCTTTAAAATCTAAGAAATCAGATCATATGCTGGAAGCTTTTCGTATTCTCATTGAACAAATGCCTATGAAACCTCACAGAATTTTTTCAGATAAAGGGAAAGAATTTACAAATCTTCCTTTAAAAGAATTTTTTGAAAAAGAACAAATAGAAAAATATCAGGCAACACATTCTATAGTAAAAGCATCACTTGCTGAAAGAGGAATTAGAAATTTAAAACAAAGATTATATCGTTATTTCTCTCAAAATAAAACACAAAATTGGATAGATATTTTATCAAAAATAGTTGAAGGAATTAATAAATCTTATTGTCGTATACATGGAATGCGTCCAATTGATGTCAATTTTAAAAATGCTCAAAAAGTTTGGAAGAAAATTTACGGGAATATTTTCTTTACCAAAAATAAAAAGAAGCCTAAATTTAAAAAAGATGAACATGTTAGAATTAGTAGAGACAAAGGACATTTTGAAAAAGGATATCTTCCGAATTGGGGTGACGAAATATTGGAGATTGAAAAAGTAAAAGGACATGAAAATCCTATATTATATAAATTGCGCGACGATAAAGGAGAAAAATTCAAAGGCTCTTTCTACGAAGAGGAATTATCTAGAGTAAGAAAAGATGCGGGAACGGAGTACCGTATAGAGAAAATTGTGAGAAAAAAGAAAAGAGATGATGGAACATACGATATATTAGTTAAATTCATTGGTTACCCAGAAAGAGAATGGATTCATGAGTCCCAATTAGTATAAAAGACTTTTATTTTTGTTTATATTGTATCATTTTATAAAAATTTAATAAAAATGTCTAATAGTTTTTTCGTATTTCTTCCAAGTAATGTCTCAGATTATTCATCAAATAAACCTAATAAATATCGTGTACATTTACCCAAACCCTTATATTTTAATGGAAACTGGGTCTGTGGTTTGCATAGTATAAGTTATCCTTATTCGTGGCCATCAACTATTGGCACTCTAGATGAACAATGGTTAAAAATTCACTTCACAGATGAATTGGGTCAAAAACATATTCTTCGTGTACCTATACCAAAAGCTTCACATATCAGTGTTGAAAAATTAAGAGATTTCTTAAATTCTACTCTCGAAGAGCAAATTAAGGCTATAGATTTAGTTTTCGACCAAGAAAGGTCATCCAAGGATTTAATTGCTTCTCCACCAGGACTAGAAAAGAAAAGAAAAAGAGATATTGAAGAATCACCTCCAAGAATTATACCAAAAAAGCAAAAAGCGACAGATGTTAAAGAAGGTCAAAAGGTCACATTATTACAATCTCCTGAGAAAATAGACGATAAAAATGAAAATAATAAAAAAGAACAAACAAATAATATTACGCAACCCTCTCCTCCATCTTCTCAAAATAAAGACGATAAAAAAGAAGATTTTATTAAAACAATAAAAGAAGCAGATGTTCAAAATAATAACGAAAAAATAAATGAAAAAGAAAAAATAATAAAGGAAAAGGTCATTCGTTCAAAACAATCTTTAGTATCAGAGAAAGAGGTTACGCAAGAAGAAAATATTTTAAAAAAAGACTCTTTACCACCTGTCATTAGTCCGTTATTTGCCTTAAAATTTCCTGAATTTGAAAAACAAAAAAATAAAACAATAATTAAAAATGATGAGTTAGAATTTTCCATTGAGAATGAAGAAAAATATGAAAATAATACTTACAAGGATAATTCAAAATTTTTATTATGGAGAAGAGGGGCCCGTCTAAATGGAAATTTAACAATGTTAAAAGAAATTATAGATTCAATAGTGTTTGAATATAGTACTGACTTTGCACGATTTCGAGTTGTATTTACGCATGAAAATATTGATCATATATCACTTTCATCACAATTGGGTTATGTTCTAGGGTTTGAAAACTCACAATTTATTCAAAATAATGAAATTGCAAAATATGGCTGTGATTTGAGAGGAGGATTTTCTAGTTTTGCTGTTTATACTAATGGACTTACAGAAAATATGATTATTGGTAATTCCCTAAGTTCATTATTGAGAGTTGTTTCAGTTTCTGGTGCAAACCCTGGAGAATATAATGAGAAAATTTATGATTCACCAATTTATGCTAGAGTTCTTCCAAGAGAAATTAATGAAATACAAATCGAACTAAGAACTATGGATAGTGGAAGACTTGTACCATTCGCCTATGGAACTGTTTTAGTTGTACTAATATTCAAGAAAGTAATAAATTTTTGAAAAGTATATAAAGCATTATTTTCGTTTATTTTGTATTCATTTATTTATTATTTTATAAATTTTATTAAAAACAAAATGGTACATATTATATTTGATACTACAGAAGTCGGTTATGACGACTTTATTCAAAACCCTTTTAATATTCAAGAGGGTAGTGGTCTAGAAGGAATAGGAAGTACATACTTCAAAGGAGCATCCCCTTTTCAAAGAGGTTATGGCTTACAGGGTGGTGCGGGAATAGGAGATGTTCTTAGAGGACTTTGGCGTTTCTTTCTCCCAATTGTTCGTCGTGTAGGAACTACTGTAACAGCAGAGGCATTAAATACAGGACAGAGAGTGTTAGAAAAAGTTAATCAAGGGGAGCCTATAAGAGAAGCTCTGACTAGTGAGGGAAAAAAAGGTTTAGACACTCTACTTGAAAAAGGAGGATTACCAAAACAGTTTGGGACTGGCCGTCCGCGAAAAAGTATAAAAGGCGGTAAAAAATATTCTTCACCAAATCATAAAATCATTATTGGAAAAGTTGCTAAAAAGAGAGTTAGATCAGACGCTTTCGGCCTTTATTAATCTAAAAAAAAATACTACAAAATGGCATACCATAAAATAGACAAAGATAGTATAAGCTCCATCACAAATGCTTTGGATTTTTTTCAAATTCCTCCAACAAATGTGAGCATTTCATCAGCCAAAGTTTTTGAAATATTACCGAGCAATCCTCTCACGGATACTCCTTACCACTTTAAAATTCATTCTAGTCAAAATTATATTGATTTATCAAAATGTTACTTATTTACTGAATTTCGAATTCGCAAAGAAAATGCAAATGGACAACTTGTAGATATTGTGTCAACTGACAATGTCGCCCCCATTCAATTAATCGGTCATACTTTTATAAATAATATGAGAATTAGTATAAATGGAAGAGAAGTTTTTAACTCAAACTCTTTAATGGCTTATAAATCATACCTATCGCATGAACTAAGTTTTTCGAACGCAGCAAAAAATTCCCATTTAAATGTAGCAGGATATTATGGAGACTCTGGATTAAGTTTGGAATCGGGTGCAGGATACGAATCAAGAAAATCTCGTTTTGCTCAAAGTACAACAGCCCAGTTTATTTCGAAAATAGATGCAGATCTTTTTAATCAACCTTTATATTTAATTAATCACTGTGAAATTGATATAGAAATTCTTCCTAATGAATCTCGTTTTGTATTGATCTCACCACTAACTATAGCAGGACTTCCTCAAAATACTCGTTACCACTTTGAAGTAATTAACTGTAAACTTTATGTGAAGAAGGTGGACATTATGGATGGTCTAGCACTTGACATTGCTAAAAAGCTAGACATGAGACCTGCACGCTATGCTATAAGAAAAACAATGATGAAACCCTTATTTATTAGTCAAGGTCGATATGAATTCAATGCAAACCTATTTATGGCAAATTCCTAGAAGAGTGATACTTGGTCTAGTCTCAAATACTGACTATGTTGGAACTTTTCATAGAAGCCCTTTTAATTTTCAACCCTTTAATTTGAGAGAAATTAGTATAATTGCAAATGGTAGAAGTTATCCTCAAGCTTCCTATGATTTTGATTTTCCTAGTGGAAAATTTGCTAGAGCTTTTAATGATATGAATGAGGCAATAGGTTTTACAAATTCCCTAGAAAGTAACGGAATATCCTTCGCACAATATGCTTACACCCACTGTATTTTCGTTTTTAATCTTACTAACAGCGGAGAAGATCAAAGCGGTCTTTTTGACTTAATTAGAAATGGAACAACCGCAGTTAACATAAAATTCAGTCAGCCTATACCAGATGGAGGAGTAATGTTAATTGTAATGGGTGAAGCAGACTCATTAATAATGTTAGATAAGAATCGAACAATAACCAGTGATACCACAATCTGATATTTTTATTAATTCATTTATAAAAGTTGTTTAAAATTTTAGAAATAAAATGTTCTCTAAAAATGTTTCGATAATTATTTTTTTATTACGAGTTTTCCTTCCTATTACTTCTTTGACAGTTGAGTCAGAATTGCCAGAGTATTCCGAATATTTGCGTCAGATAGCCGAAAGACAAATAAAAACAAATATAAAGGAAGAAGTAACCACAAAATCTTTGATTAGTCCCTTTGCAAATTTTCCTTCTATTCAATTATGTAAGGATGCTCCTACAACAAGCGAAAACTATTATAATCATGTCTATTGCTGGGTAATGTTACTTCTTTATACATTGCTTGTACTAAGTCTAATAATATATCAATTACGATCGATTGTGTGGTTAGGGAATACTATCCCAAAAAGAAAAAATAAAAAAGATATTGAACTTGGTTTAATAGATGAACAGTCTAGAAATAACAAAAATATTGACAACAAATCCAAAGACGAACCAAATATTTCAAGGATGCTTACCATGTGATAAAATACCCAATATAAATTGTATAAAATATCCTGCGGCGTTTGTATTGAATTTGGACCCTCATCAGTCAGGAGGATCACATTGGGTGTCTATTTTTGCAGAAGGAAAAGAAAGATGTGTATATTATTTTGATAGCTTAACACTTTTTAATATTCAAAAATCAAAAGAAGGATGTATAATAAATAATTTTCTTGAAAAATTCCCTTTAATAGTTAGAAATTGTAATCCCTACCAATCTCCTTTATCTAAGACATGTGCCCACCATTGTATTTGTTTTATTTATTTTCTCTCACAAAATTGTACCTTTAATCAATATCTTAAAATACTAGAAAAAGAACATAACCCAGATTTATTTGTTAAAAAGATAGTTAATAAAATGCTTAAATAATTTTCTTATTTTATTTTTTCTCGAAATGTCCAGATGTTAATTTAATATAATATATTTAGGTTTTAACCTTTTTAAGTAAATAGAATAAGAGTAATTAAATTTAAAATAAATATGACCTTTTAGATTTTATTAAAAAAGGAAAAAAATTTCCTAATATAATTAGATTTAACCTTTCGGATGAGTATAAAGAGAATGTAAATTAATGACGCCAGATGTTTTAATAATTTAACCTTTCGAAAATTTTAAAAGTAAATATTGCGAAAAGGTCAAAGTGTCATTAAAATTTTTTAGGATAATAAGATTTTAAATATAATAGGATATTTTATTTAAAGAACAGATGGCATAATTTTTAAATATTAATATATCCTTTTTTTACTACATTATATTTTTTCTAATTTTATAAAAAAATAATTATAAGTAAATATTTTAGATTATTTGACTTTATTAAAAGAGAAAAATGAACCATTATCCTGAAAAACGTGCAACATTAAACGAACAATCTCTTGAATTTTTATTTGAAAATATTCTATCATTGAATGATAATCTCCCTAAATTACAACAAGAAATACAGACAATATGTGTTAAAAATGAACCGGAGATAATTGTTGCAACACCTATTCCATTAAATCGTTGGATATATTCTAGATATTTAATCAAGGTATTTTAATTTTATATTATGAAATCAAATTATTAATTTAGATAAATAATCCTCATTGGCATAATGATCGTTATGAAGAAAAATTATAGGCTTAAAAAATATGGATTTTGGAAAACATTAAACAACGGCAAACAGTTTAAAGGCAGAAGATTCCATAAAAATTCAAGAAAATATCATAGATGTTGTGTGAACTGGAATTTAAAAAATACTAATAGTTGTCGAAGACGTTTATTTTGAATCTGGATTTTATGTTAAAATTATATGCATTTAAAATAATATTTAATTTATCACAACTATTTATTATTTAATTTTAACTCTTTTCTTTATTAATAAAAATATTAAAAAGAAAATATAATTTATATTTTTCCTCTTTAAAAGAAAGAGGCTATGGTAATGAAAATAGTGAGAAATAAAGATAGGTCAAGGCTAAAATAAGTATAGATAGCGATGGTGAAAAGTTTATAGGTAAAGATACTAGAAAAGTATTATATAGTACATATATTATTGAGAAAATAAGTTTTTTATACAAAGCGACATGTTTCCTCATTCAATTTATGAACTATATATATATGCACTTGGGATTATTTACTTATGTATTGTGGAGTAGTTCTTTTTTGAAAATTTTATTTAAATTTTTTATTTAAATTTATATTTTTATAAATATTTTTTAAATTTAGAAATATTGAGAAAAATGGACGGTCCTTTAAAAATGGGCGTGGCTTAAAAATAGTATAAAAGTCGAAGATTTTAACAAAAATATTTCATTCTTTAAATTTTCATTTATTTTCTTATTTATTGTTTACTTATTTTATATAAATTTTAGAATTAATTTTAATAAAATGAGTCCTCCTCCAGCTAAACGAGCAAAATTGTCTACAGAAGCCTTTTTAATCGAAAATATTCTATCATTGAATCAATCTGATATTGAACTACCCCTAATAAATTTACAACAACAACAACATGTTCAAGAAGGCCGTGGTAAAAAACTGCCTGAAAGTTACGTTACAAAACTAGGCGATCAAGTTCAACATAATAAAAAATTCCGCTTCACAAAATGTAGTACAAAATTTCAAATTAATGAAGTACCAACAGATCCAGAAGACCTTTTGAATGGAATATTTAGATATTGTGTAGATGGAGCATTAGAAGAAGGTCGTCAGAGGGGTGATAGCCCTGATCAGTTAGGATGTGTCATCACCAGCGAATTATTAGAACCTGATGTTTGGATACCAATAAGAGAGATTACAGACAACACTATTGACACCATACTAAACCAATTTCTTAAAGTTGGTCAAAGCAAAAAACAACAAGGTGTTACTCTATGGGGAAAACCTTTTGAAATTACAGTGACAACAGTAGATACCAAGAATGAAAAAGACAAAGATAAAATTGTAGGAGGAGCAAGAGGAAAACTTGCACCAGTACATCATCGCATCAGTTCACAATGTCTAATCAAGGTTTTTTATATTTACAAATAAATCATTTAAAAATTTTAGATAAATAATCCCGATGATATGAATCATTGTTTATTCTTTGCACTTCAAGCAACACTAGTTTCCAATATTTCTGAATTTACACGTTCACAATTTTACAATTATATACATGGCCGTTATGGATCAAGAAATCAATTTAGAAATGAAACACATCATCTTATGAATCAAGTATTTGCTCCTTTTGGTCGTCACGAGTATGCAGCAGAAAAATGGGTGAAGCCAGTCGTTGAATACTGGAACAACATATACAAAGGCAAATTTATCTTCAAAGTCTTTATTTTTGGAGCATCTGGTCATTACAGACCAATTTTTAAATACGGCCCGGAGAAATTCGACACACCAATAATTATTCATTATGACAATAATCATTTTGATGGAGTTCAAAAAGCTGGAAATTTATTTGGCTACCCCTATTGTTTTTCATGTGAAACAATATATCGTCAAGCTCAAGAACATTCAACTAAATGTCTCTCTCGTTGTTTAAAATGTTCTCGTATAGGACCTACTTTTCCGTGCAAAGAAGAGAACAATTACAATCTTAAATGCAGAGGATGCTGCAAATTATTTTACAATGCAAATTGCTACAATCATCATTTAAACAGTGGATTTTGCTATAATTCAAAACAATGTGAAAAATGTGGAAAAATTTTTAGAGTAAGCAACAACACTCAAAATGGTCGTAAGGGACATGTTTGCTTTGAAAAATATTGTAACCGTTGTGGAGATTATCATGATCCTAAAAGAGGATGTTTCATTCGACCTCTCAAGCCAAAACAACATACACCATATCGACTTGTTTCCTTCGATTTGGAAACAATGCAGCACAAAATTATAGATCCATCAAAAAAGCAAAGACTTCATGAGCCTAATTTTACAGCAGCGAAAATTGTATGCCCAACTTGTATAATTAATGGAGAATGGAAAAGAAGTTTAAAAAATAAATGTTGCAAAGTTTGTGGTCCTCATCGTACAATTACTTTCTCCCATGGAACTTATAACAACACTGCTTCAGATAAAAAAATTATTTCTCAAGATCCTTTAAAAGATTTCGCCAAATGGATCTTATATGATTTACCAAACAGTTATGATACATATGTTTATTCACATTTTGGAGGCCGATTCGATATGGTCCTAATATTCAAAGAATTATACAATGAGAAGCTCAACCCAGATTTAATAATGAAGGGCAACAAATTATATGAAATGAAAGTAAAGAAGCGTCCAAACTTAAACCCAAATGTTATCTTCAGAGATTCATACAATTTAATGCCAATGGCCTTGGCTGCATTAGTACCAACTTTTGGATTAGAAGTAGAAGATAAGCCTTTTTTTCCTCATTTGGCTAATCACCCCGAGAATTATGGAAAAATAATTTATCCAACAAAAGATGATTATATGGCAAATGGTATGATGCCTTCAAAAAGGAAGGAATTTGATAATTGGTATGAAGAAAATAAAACAACACCATTCCTATTAGACGAAGCCTTAGCAAGTTATTGTACAAATGATGTAGAAATATTAATGTGCGCTTTAATCGCTTTTCAAAATGAATTTTATGAAACAACAAGTAGTTCAGAACATGAAGGAATTGATGTATTAAAAGAATGTATGACAATTGCAAGTTCCTGTATGAAACATTTTCGACTAAATCACTTAAAAGAAGACCATCTAGCCATTGTGCCTGAAAGAGGATATGAAAATGCAGAAAACCAAAGTCTTTTGGCTTTGAAGTTCTTCCAATGGTATTCTGAGAAAAACAACGTTGAAATTCAAACAGCTCATTGGAAAGGAGAAAAGAAAGTTGGAAATTATAAACTAGATGGATGGATTGAAGAACAACAATTAGGAATAGAAGTTAATGGATGTGGATGGCACGGGTGCCCAAAGAAAGGATGCTACCCCGGTGAAAATATGTTACTCCCAAATGGATTAACAGCTGGAAAACAACGTGCAAAAGATAAAAAGAGATTAGATTTTATTCGAACTCAAGTGCCGCGAGTAGATGTTTATTGGCAGTGTGAAATTGAAAAAATGATATCAAGAGAGAGAAATGAAGAAGAAATTTGACAACTATTTAGATGAAGGACCGTTAGAAATAAGAGGATGTTTCTTTGGAGGGCGCACAGGCCCCTTAAAACTTTATCATGAAGCAAAACCACACGAGAAGATTTCATATTTTGATGTGACATCACTTTACCCCTTCACAAATTTCAACACAAAATATCCAATTGGACATCCTAATGTCCATACACTTAATGAAGATGTACATTGGACAAAAGCAGAAGACAATCCTTATTCCTTCTCATTAATGAAGGTTTTTGTCATACCACCAAGAAAGATCGACATACCAATTCTTCCTGTAAAATTAGATGAACTACGACTACTTTTTCCTCTCTGTGCAAAATGCGCCAAAACACACCCAAAAGGTGGAATCAATGAAAACTACAGCTGTCGGCATAATGATAGAGAAAGAGGATAGGTCTGCAGTTGCACTTCTATAGAACTAAATGCAGCATTAGAAGAAGGCTATATTGTAACAAAGGTCTACAGAGTATTGGAATACACAGAAACAGACGACGAGCTTTTTAGACCTTATATGAGAGAATTTTTAGCGCAAAAGATACATGCATCAGGCTTTGATGAAGAAATAAGAGGAAATGGAGAAAAAGAAGAAAATTTTGTAAAAGAATGCTTTGAAAAATTTGGAATCAAAATTGAAATTGAAAAGATGACACCTAATAAAGGAAAAAGAGCTATAGCAAAACTGGCTGTAAATAATTTATGGGGGAGATTTTCGTTAAGAAATAATGGACTAGCACAAACACTTATTACCGATGACCCAGCAGAATTAATAGAATTTCTAAACAACAGATCGATTGATGTTGCAGCATTAGATGAACTTACTAAAGATACAACAATGATTCGTTATGTAAAGAAGAAAGAGTGGGTCGAAGAACATGATTCTTCCAATGTTGTAATATCGCTTTGGACAACATCAGCTGCACGTTTACACCTTCTAAAATTAATGCAAAAAGTTGTGAGGGCACCCGGCTGTACACTTCTCTACACAGGTATTATTTATTAATTTGATTAAAATCTATTTTGAAACTTTAGACACCGACTCGCTAATATTTGCGCACCCTGAGAACAACAACCCCTTGGAAATTGGACCTCATCTAGGTGATCTAACGGATGAGTATCCCGAACATGAAATTCTCGAGTATTGCAGTGGAGGCGCCAAACAGTATGGACTAAAGCTCAGAAGAAAAAATGGAAGTGTGCGCGAACCAGAATATGTTTTGAAGGTTAGAGGAATTACATTAAATTACGATGTCATGCAGAATCAAGGACTTAGGTACGAAACATTTAAAGAATCAGTTCTTAATTTTATAAATAATAATGGTGATTTAGACCCAATTTTTATTGTTTACCCAAACTTTTTACGCCCATCTATTAAAAGTAGTTCTGTTATCTCCCAACCTTTTCATAAAAATTATAAACCTTTCATAGGCAAAGGTATTATTCGTCCAAGTGATTTTACTGTTCTAGATTATGGCTTTGTTAAAAATATTTAATTGTTTTCATCCTTTTTCTTATTTATTTTTTACTTTTTACAAATTTATTTTTAATAATAATAAATAGAAGATACAATTTTGAAAAAATTAAGGATTAGAAGATGTCGATTTTAGGGGTAAAAGTGCAATATTAAGGAAAAGAAGATACAATTTTGAAAAAATTAACAAATAGAAGAATACTTTTTTATTTAAAAAATTACAATTAACAAAAAGAAGATAAAATTTAGAAAATATTAAGGATTCGAAGAGGTCGTTTTTAGGGGTAAAAGTGCATAATTAATGAGAAGAAGATACAATTTGAAAATAATTAAGAAAAAGAAGATGAAATTTACAATTTTTACGTTTTTTCAATGAAAAATACATATTTTTATAGTATATGCGTGTGTAATGTATGCGCGTGTAATGTAATTGTGCGAAAAATCACCACCCGTTTAAATAAGTTAAATCACTTTGAGATTGGCTAAATTTTCTTCCACCATAACATAATTCTTCGTCATAATCTGATAAAGGCACAGGAGTTGTTACATCAAATTCTCTTTCTGATTCTTCTGAAGTTGTTTTACTTTTATCTTTGAAATAATTTTCTATCCATTTCTTAAAATCTGTCTTTTCTTCATCAACAATTTGTAAAAGTTCGATAGGATAGTATCTGTCTTCGCCTTTATTAAAGTGTTCAATAACACAATGAATATATGGATAGTTAAGTCTAATACGATGACGAGCATAAAAATGAGCAGCAACAGATATATTAAATGGACGAGATAGTCGACCATATGCTTGTAAAACATCGGATCCTTGTTTACTCAAATCATCAAAGAATAAAGTCTTGTTTAAATCATTATGATCAGTATATGTTGTACGAAGTTTTTTGCCTTTTAATTCTTTTAAAATTTTTTCTCTATTTATCGGATGATTGAGCATATCTCGTAGTGATTTTTTATTACATTTTAGAATTTTTGCAAATTCGTCAATAAGAAGAGCCATTTGTAAATATTTTTATAAAAGATGAATATTTTTAAGAATGATTTTAATATTTTACAGGAATTTTTTTAAAGCCTTACACCTTCAACCTCAACTAAATTCTGACACACCATCTAATTTAAGAATACCCCCTCCCCTCCATACATAATCTAATTCCCTCATTTTCTTTAAATCATTTCTGAATTTTTTTTATAAAAAATGAACAATCAAGAGTTTAATCCACAAATTCCTCCTCCTTCTATTCTTGAACCAGTGCTTTCTGAATCACCCTTGGCTTATAAAGAACTACTATGGAAACTAGTAAAAGGAAAAACTGTTTTACAATATCATCTCTGCTATGGTTGTTCATTATTAAATTTAAATTTATTTAATAATTTTAGAGTGCCAAGACCGACTTTTCCATACAAATGATAAAGTGATACGCAATGGTGATAAAGTGATAATCAAAATAGAATTATGCAACAAATGTGTAAAGGACAACTGCTTCGCAAACGATTTACTATCAAACAAGAAGACGAAGAATTTTGACAAAAACAAATAATTTAAACAATTATGTAAAATTTATTTTTAACTTGAAATAAAATTTAATTTTAAAATTTTTATTTTCATATTTTATCACCCCTTTCCCTTTTTCCTTTCCCTTTTTTTTTCGCGCTTTTCCACTATTCTTTCTTTTAAAAACATCTGGCCTTTTTTTTTTATTTTTTGGTAATTAAAGAAAGAGATTGTCTTCGAGATAACGATCTTAAATTTGAATATTTGGAAGGACTAGAAAGAGAAAATATAATTAGCAAAGGGCGGAAATAATAAACAATGCGAAAAACAATGTTGCATCAGATAATATGTTAGTTTTTCTTTTTTTCACACATTTTTATAATGTTAATTATTAATAAAATAATATTTTTTAAAAATATTTTTAGAATATTTTTTTAAATTAAAATGTCTTCCTCTTCATCCTCTTCTTCTTCCTCTTCTTCAAATATTGGTCCAGTATTTGGACCAATAACATATCAGCAGTATTTAAGAGAGGAAGAGGCAAGACAACTTGCTCTAATTGAACGACGTGAAGCAGCGCGTCGTGAAGATGCAAGGATGCGAGAAATGGAGCTTGAAAGAAATTTAATCCATGGTATTTTTTAAATTAAATATTTTATAATTTATTAAGCTCCTGCTGCTGAAATGTATAATGATGAATTTTAGGAGGATTTTGAAGATGAACTTCGTTTATCTGCAGAGGAACAACAACAAAGAGATTATGAACAACAACAAATACAACAACAAAGACAACGAATCCTTCAAATAAGGCAGGATGCTTTTACCAGGCGGATAAAGTGGTTGAATTTATTATAGAAAATTTTTCAAAAAATTTTAATGAAATTTTCAATTTTAATTCTTTTTAATTAATTTTAATTTTGATAAAATAAGCTAAATTAATATTTTTTAAATTGCTTGTGAAAGTGGGTGGTAACTACTAATAATTTAAATTAAAATTTAAAAAAAAAACTAGATTTAATTTTTAATGTTAAATATATCTACCTAAATCGTTCTTATTTCTTTTGATACATTATAATAGAATAAAATACCTACTATCAAAATTCTCAATGTTTTGAAAAATAAATGTTTCCTCTAAATTCCAAAAATTAATAATATAAAATTCTAAAAATTTTTCAAACCTTTTCAATAAAAATTAAATATTTTTAAATATTTATAATAAATAAATAGAGTAAATTAAAAAAATATTTAAAACAAATTACATTTTTACTTTATCTTTTATAACTTTGAATTTCTTGGCATTTATTCTTTTTTTGCCAGATTTGTTAGATGTGTTTGTACTTCCAGAACTAAGACTGTTTTCTGCAACATCTATTTCTCCGTGTACAGATTCGTAGGCTCTGATCGATTTATTAATCTCTTTTCGTCTTATGTTCCTCTGCTGATTCCTTAACTTTTTTTCAGATATATTCATTTCACTGGCTGTAAAATGAAAAATAAATTTTTAAATATTTATTTTTCATATATCACTATTGGGTCTTAGTTATAAAAATTGATTTATTAATTTAAATTTTAATTATGTTCTAGCTATCAATAATTTAGGTCACAATTTTTATTGCAACCAGTAATTTAGGTCACAATTTTTATAGCAACCAGTAATTTAGGTCACAATTTTTATTGCAACCAGTATTTTAGGTCACAATAGTTATAATAAAATGCAACCAGTAATTTAGGTCACAAATAGTTATTGCAACCAGTAATTTAGGTCACAATAGTTATAATAAAATGCAACCAGTAATTTAGGTCACAAATAGTTATTGCAACCAGTAATTTAGGTCACAATAGTTATAATAAAATGCAACCAGTAATTTAGGTCACAATTTTTATTGCAACCAGTATTTTAGGTCACAAATAGTTATAATAAAATGCAACCAATAATTTAGGTCACAATAGTTATAATAAAATGCAATCAATAACTTAGGTCACAAATTATAAATACAATTGACGCCAGCGTTTAGGCTTTCAATTATTACTCAATAAAAAAAAAACATAATTAAAATTTAAATTAATAAATCAATTTTTTATAACTAAGACCCAATAGTGAAATATTTAATATTTTACATAACCTTTTTTATGAATAGTCTTATTCCCCTCATCTGCAGAAGCACCATTATTCACCTCACAAAATTAAAATTAATTTTTATTAATTAAAAAATTTACTAAGTGCTCCCCAATAGCTCTATCAATACCACCATCATTAACATCCTCGTCTCTTTCATTGTGCTATAATGAAAAAATAATAATTAATTTTTATTTATTAATTTAAACAATTATTAAATTCTCCTCAATTGCACCATCAAAATGAACATTAACATCATTATTTTCTTCATTGTCCTTTAATGAAAAAATAATTAATTTTTACTCATTAATTTAAAAAATTACCACATTTTCTCTACCAATAACACAAGGCCCACCCACCATCCCATCCGCCCTCCTTTCCACATAATCCTCAGCATTTTCATCCACATGAAAAAAAAATAATTTTTATTAAACTATAAAAAATTTACCACATTTTCTCTACCAATAACACAAGGCCCGCCCACCACCCCATCCGCCCTCCTTTCCTCCCCCACTTCTTCTTCCTCGACAGTATCTTCATCATACTCAACCTCAATACCTTCTTCTTCACTATTTAATATACTGTAGAATCTTCTTTTCCCTCCACAGAGGTTGCATTTAACTCGTTTAACCTGTAGTTGATTGGTCTTCACAAAATCTATAAGCATCGGGCCATTGTCGCATAACATATCCATACGCACCCAGTCAAGTTTAGATACCCCAGCCCATTTAACCTTTAAGTAAATTTTTTAATTAATAAAAATTAATTTAAATTTTTATTTTATATTCGTAATTTACTTTTAAATTTAAAAAAAAAAAAAATGTGTATATAATTTAAATTTTTACCCTATATTCGATGTTTGCAGACCGATTACACACAGTACAAATGTACTGGCGGTACTCTAAAAATTTCTCTATTTCGTAAACGTCGTAAGTAATTTTGGTGTTTGGGTATCGTCGCTTGAATTTTTTTATTTTACCACCAGATCTAATTCGTTTTACAACATTGATTATTTGATTATTTTTTGGAGCATCAATGTTGTCATTCTCAGCTATAAATTTATAAAAATTATTACATTTTTAAATTGTTTAAATATTATGAATTTTAAAATTTAAAAAAACCATTTCGATTATTAGTAGAAGAATTTGAATTGATTGTTGTAGTAATTATTGGTGGGCTAATAATATTTTGTACTGCAGGGGTAGAATAAACTATTGATGAGGAATTAGTCGTATTTGATGTATTAATAATTGTAATTGGTGTTGCTGTGGATGTAATAGTTATTGGAGGACCACAAGCTGAAAACATGTTATTATCTTGAAAATACCTTAATTTACTACCTAAAGAAATGTGACGACCACCACCACTTGCTTGTTCAGAATCTATAGAAACACTTTCCTTTAAAATATAAATTCATTAAAATTTTAAAAAATACAAAACATATATTAATATTTTTTAAAAATTTATTGATTTAAAACCTTTAAAAATTTTGAAAATTGGGTTGCAAACTTACAGTTAACTTCATTATAATATATTTTCTAAACCATTTAATATTTGATTGCGTAAGGTTAAATTCACTTAATTTATTATTATTCATAAGAAGATTCTAAAAATAAAAATATATATATATCTATTTGGTGAACAAACTTCTAAAAACAATAGGGAAAATACGCCACAGTCAAAAATATTGCTTTGTTGACTACATTTTAAATACTCGCAAGGACCTATTTTGAATTCAGGACCAAGAATCCTTATAATAGTTAGAAAACAGTCCTTCCAAATTGTCATTGCACTTGTTCTATTTTTTAATAATTTAAAAATAAAAAGTAAGTTACATGACAGAAGGTTTATGAAGACTATCATACACCGAACAATTCAAGTAGTTTCGATTAATACAAATTTTTACCAAAACAATATGTTCCCTTTTTGAAAGGTATATTGTATAAAATATATTTCTTTTAAGACCTAAATAATTTTTATAAAAAGAAAAAAAACTAAATTGTAGAAAAACATACAGTTTTGTTTTATTTCATTTATATTTAAGTTTAAAAATTCTTCTTGATTCATGTGAATTACCCTTAAATAATCCGCGGGAATAATGTAAACATTGTATTTTTCTGCTAACAGGTTAGAATATGCTGTAAGGACGTAATCATCTAAACATGTATTTTCCTATTTAATTAAAATACTATTAAAAAAAAAAGCTAAAATGAATTAATACTGTTAGAGAAGAAAGATTTTCAGGAATTGGAGTTATTTCAACAATATTTATTGACGGTATAAAACTTGGACATTGTTCTGAAAAATATAAAAACAATATAATAATTAATTTGTAACCTTTAACAATTGTATTTCTAATCATTTTTAGAATTTAATGAAAAATATTCAGAATATTTTAAAATTTTTAGAAAATATTAATTTAAATTAAATATTAATTTATTTTTAAAATAAAAATTTTGTTGAAAGATAAAAATATTTTTTTTTTTTTGTTCAATATACTAAAGCAAAATGTTGTTGAGAATTTGACCTATAAAAAAGAAAATAGCCTTTTTTCCTTCAATAATTACTTTTCTATATGTCCAAGGCTTAGACGACGCCATTCCTCATACATATTTTTCTCAACATTTTTTTTTATTTTTATATTTACCCTTTCTTCTTTCTTTTTGCCCATCGATGAATAATAAAAATATGACCTACAATTTTAAGGGAAAAATTTACATAATCTACTATACCTTTTTATTTTTCTGTCTAACATATGTACTTTTGAGTCCGAGATATTTTTTTTACAAAAATTTATTTTAAATTTTATTATGTCTGTAACTTCAGATCATTCTAATTAGTTAAATTTTAAAATTATAAAAAAAAAAAGTTTTAAAAGTTTAAAAAAATTTCAAAAGTTTCAAAAAAAGTTTTTAAAAAATAAAATTTCAAAAATTTTAAAGTTTAAAAGTTTAAAAAAGTTTTCAAAATTTAAAAGTTTTAAAAAGTTTTCAAAATTTAAAAGTTTTACAAAAAGTTTTCACTCGCGCACTAAAAAACTCTTTACAACAATTAGTTGTCGGCATTCCTTTGATTTCCCGCACTAATTGTCTTTATTGACACCCGCGACGGTTAATAAAAACCCCTTACACCTTTTAGTTACTAATTGGTCTATTTTAGGCATAAAAATCCCTTTGATCTTTGTCGGCATTATTGCCACCCGCGACGGTCCCCACGCTGTAACTACTAATATCACACATCCATATATAACTGCAAATCATTGTTTGCTAACATTTTCGAGTCCTCTCAATTCAGTTTACTGCTCATTTTTACTGCCTATTCCTCCGGTTATTATATAAATACATATTTTAATTTTTATTTATTAATATTAATTTTATTTATAAAAATTAATTTAAATAAATCAATAAAATATTGATGTATATCAATCACATGGAAGATAAATTACAACGTGTCCAAGTGCTGGCAGGCATTATATGGAAAAATGGACTCTCCCTTAAAGAAACTCATTTAAAACTGTCTTACAATAAATATATACATATTTATTTGTCTCTCGTTGGTTTTTCTAAGTTATACTTTCAACAAATCTTCAATGCAAAAATTTCAATTAATTATGATTATTCGTTTAATTTTGTTGTTTTCTTATTTGTTTCAAGGTAATTAATATTTATTTTCCTTCACTACACAAATGATATTTTAATTAGAGACCGACCAGACGAGTTGTTTGTTCGGTCTTTGATTAAAAAACCGAATTGAAAAAACCTAACAGGACTTTAATATTAATATTTAATTCCTAATTGATAGTTATTATAATTGCTTATTTATTAAAATAATATTATTTTTAAAAACATCCTATATCTTTATTCTAGTATAAAGCTACTCTCCTGTTCTTATAAATAAATTTATACCTACCTACTTAAATTATGCAATACTCCTCTAATTTTTTTAAATAAATTAAATTATAGAATCCATTGCTGGATGTTCGTTAGGCAAAAATACACCAAGTAACTGCGAATGTGGTGAATATGAACTTGAAGATTTGGACAATTCCATAAAATTAACAAATCAAAGAATTAAATTGAAATATAATACTATGAGTAATTCAATAATTGGCAGTGGCGGATTTGCTAATGTAATATTATTACTTATAATAAAAAAACGTTCCAATGTCCACGAGCCTTTTGAATGAAATTTTGTTGAATTCATAGGAATAATGAAATTTTAAAAAATTTAGTTATATGTTTGTTTTACAAAATATTAGCATTGGAGCAATAAAATTTTATTATTTTTTGTTTAAAATGTCTAAATTAAATAAGCTTCCAAAAAACTAATCACTCGGAAAAAAACATAATTTATAAATTTTAATTTAATAGATTTACCATGCATTTTGGCAAAGTAGGAATAAATGTGTGGCTTTAAAAAGTATAA
This sequence comes from Meloidogyne chitwoodi, assembly GCA_015183035.1. Taxonomy (NCBI): domain Eukaryota; kingdom Metazoa; phylum Nematoda; class Chromadorea; order Rhabditida; family Meloidogynidae; genus Meloidogyne; species Meloidogyne chitwoodi. The sequence goes on from JACZZP010000010.1 coordinate 1,514,683, forward strand.
ATATGTCTCAATCTTTACGACATCAAAGAGAAAGAATTAGACTTTCAGCAGAAAATGAAGTTCAAGTACTTGAATATTTTAAAAATTTAGCTGGAAATCAAAAGGATCATATTATAAATATTTATGGATAGTAAGTTAATTTAATAATTAGTTTATCATAAAGGTATAAATAGTTATGTGTACTAATAAGTGATTAAAAATGAATAGAAACAAAATATTGGTGAAATCTTCAAAGTTTTATTTATAATGAAAAATTTTTCTGAAACTATATTATTTTCATTTTTCTTGAGTATATTAATATATCGGCGTGCTGATACTTAAAGATCGAAAGTTGCGGACTAACACTTCTGGACTCAAACTTTTTGTTCAAAACTTTAATATACTAGATTTAATACCACGCTAAAAATTGTTAAATAAATTATTGTACTCATTGGACCTTTAAAAAGGAAAATAAACCAATTCTTTTTTAAACTCTAATGGGCGTCCGCAACTTTCGCAGCACCAATATATCTACTTTAAGTCAACAAAAAACAAATGCTGATAATATTCAATTTATGTATATTGTGTTAGAACTTGCTGGAATTAATTTGTTAAATTATTTTAATAAAATGATCGAAGCAAATTATAATCAAAATGTTGTTCTTATAAATATATTAATTTGTTCTGCTCAAGCTTTAAAACAATTTCATAATCGTAAGAAGAATTAAATTTAAACAAAATAAGTAGAATCACTTTAACACAAGAATTTGATCATAAAACTATTTGTCTTCTCAAATTTGTTGTGGCTTAAATCGATTCTATTAATTTAATTTAAACAGCCTTTTTATTTTATAAAAAATTATTTTTAAAATTATACTTTAATAATAATTAAATTCAGATGGAATTCACATGGACATTAAAGCAACTAATTTTGTTATCCCACATAATCATAATTTAGCTATTCCATTGGTTTCCTGTAAATTGATAGATTTTGGTACATCAATTATTACAAATAATAATCAAATAACTATAAATCAACAACATTTTGGTGGAACATTAATTTACATGGCACCAGAAATGGATAATCAAAATCCTCCTCATGTAGTTTTTTATCAAAAAAAATTAAAATTATTTACAATTTTGTTTATAATTTATCGATTTTTCAAATCCTTTTTCTTTATCTTGGTAAAATAGAGTTGAACAGGAAAATTGAAAATTATTAGTATTCAAAAATGTCACTTATTTTAAAATAAATATTTTTTAGGCATCTCGCAAGTCTGATATTTATTCATTCGGTGTAATGATATACAAATATTTATATAGCCCCAATGATGATATTTCAGAATTAAATATTAGATTAATTAGAGGTTATGAATTGTTAGATCGTATTATTTTGGTAAGTAATATATTTAATTAAATTTAAATAATTAATAAAATTTAAATAATTTTTATTTTTTGACAACAATTCCATAAAGAAAAAACTTAATTTTTAGGGCTGCCTTCGTGAAAATCCAAATGATCGTCCAAGTGCTAAAGCCATTTATCAATTTCTTAAGGGAAATTGTCATCGTTTCCGTTATGAGCAAAATATGCTTCAAGTAAATGAGATTTTGTGCGCGGAGTAAAAAAAAGAAGAAATTAAAGAAAAAGTAAAGATATTTTTCTATTAATTATCACATATATTTCTTTACATGTTTCTGAGATAAATTTTTGGGAAAAAGGTAAAAATGAGAACAAAAAAAGTTTAATTAATAATAAAATAAAAGTAAATAATTAATAAGCAACAGGTAATTCTTTCTCCAATAAATTTAAAATTTCTTTAATTTAATATTAATTTGTTTAAAAATAATGGCAGTTTTTTTAAAAGATCTGAGATTAAAAAATTATAAATTCTTTTAAAAAAAAGATATGTTAAAAATATTTTATTTAAATTTTATTTGGTTATTTTCGTCTATGCCTTTCAATTTCTAATTCAGAATTTCTTTGTTCTAAACGTCTTTCAAGAAGGCTAATTTTTGTTTCTTTATTATTTTCTTTTTGAATAAGAAGATTTTCAAGCTATAAAATTATTTTAATTAAAAATTAAAAAAAATAATAAAATATTTACTTGTTTCTTTTGTTGTCCAATTTTAGCTAATTCTGTTTCCAAATTAATAATTTTTCTTTTATTTATTTGTTCTTCTCGTTCATTTCCATCTTTTTCTAAACGTTCAAGTTGAATTTGTAAAGAACGACAATGTTTTTGTAATTCAGAATTTTCACGTTCCATTGTATTTAAAGATTTATTTAAAGAATTTCTTTCTAATGTTGTTTGTTTTATAATTGCATCAACACGACGACGGTCCATTTCAAGCTAAAAAATAAATATAAAATATTTTTAAAAAATATATATAATTCCCAAATATAATAATAATAATTTTAAAATTTTTTAAATTAAACAAATATTTAAAAATTAATTAAATATTAGAAATAAATAATTAAAATTAATTAAATATTACCGCCTCAATTTGTCCTTTAAGTTTAATTATTTCTTTTTCAAAACGTTTTAATTTTATTTCCATTTCTTGACTAGTAATTTTAAATTCACGTAATTCTTTTTGTGAATTTTCTGTTTCTTTTACAGAATTTCTCCATTTTAAACGAATTTCATGTAATTCTGAACGTAAAGTTGTTTCTAATATTTTTAATTCTAATTCTCTCTATAAAATATTAAAATAATTATTATAAAAAAAATTAAAAATTAATTAATTTTTTACCTTTTCTGCAATTTCTAATCTTTTAAATAATGAAATATTTTCAATTTTAGAATTTTCAAATTTTTCTTTTAAATTAATTTCTTTTTCTGTTAATTTTTTATTTTCTAAAATTTCTTCATTAAAATTATCAGTCATTGTTTCTTTTGTTTTTAATGGATATTTTTCAATATTATTTTTATTTTTATTACAATTTTGTTCTTCTTTTAATTCTTTTTTTATCTAAAAATTATTTAAAAAAAATAATTAATTTTAATAATTAATTTAATTTAATAGTGCTTTTAGTGAGAATAAAATAAATAAAAACCATCACCAATTAATTACCAATAAATAAATAAATATTTAAAAATAATTTACATTTAATTAATTATTTGTTGTTTTAATATAATTTTATTTGAAAATTAACAAGGAAAATGTGTTGTTTTATTATAATTAAAAGAAGAAAAAGAAGAAAAGAAATTCTAATGAAGAAATATATTTATTTATTTATTTTAAATAAAAAATAATTAATTTAATTAATTAGTGCTTTAATATTTAAAAAAAATAACCAAACACTTAACAAAATATTTAATTAATTAATTATTTACTTTTTCAATTTCAATAGCATGTTCTGTTCTTTCAATAATTAAAATTTGTTCCAATTTTTCTAAATTTCTTTCTAAAATTCTTTTTCTTTGTAACAATTCTTCTTTTTCTTTATTTTCATTAATTATTTTATTTTTTGTTTGTTGGTCAATTTTTAATTTTAATAATTTTAATTCTTCATTACGATCAGAAATTTCTTCTTTTTGATTAATTATTTGTTCATTTTCAATTGTTAATTTAGATAAAATAAATTGATTTTCTTTTTTCAATTCATTTATTTTTAAAATATTTTGTTCTGATATTTTTAATAAATATTCAAATATTATTTTTATTCTTTTTGTTAATTCACCACAATTAAATAATTGTTGTTTTCCAAATATTTTTTCTTCCCATTTTTTTATTAAAATTTCAATATTAGAATTATTATTATTATTATCTTCTTTAATTCTTTTTTCTTCAATTATTTTTAATTGTTCATTTTCTGCTTTTAAACGTTTTTCAAAAATATTTTCAATACGAATACGTTCTTTTTTTTTTAAAAATTAATTTAATATTTAATAATTATTTTACCTTTTTCCATTTGTCTAATTTCTGTTTCTAATTGAATATTTCGACGTTTTTGTTCTTCTAATGAACCTCTATAAATAATTAATTCTCCTTTTGTTTCTTCCAAATCAGCTAATAATCTTTTTAAAAAATTAAAGATTATATTTAAATAAAATAAATAAAAAAATACTTTTCTGATGAAGTACTTTGATTAAAACTTTTTTCACTAAATATTTAAAAATAATAATTAATTAAATTAATTAATAATTTAATTAAAACCTAAGTTCATCAAGTTCTGCACTTAATTTTTGACATAATTCACTAGCTTTTTTAAGACGATATTCAGCATCTTCTAATTTAATATTTAATTCTGTTTCATTTTCAATTGTTAATGTTAATTTATTTGAATGTTCAAATAATTCTAATTTTAATCTAAAAAATATTATTTAATTTTAATTTAAATATTTTTACTTTTCTAATTCTTTTTTAAATTCTTTTTCTTTTCCTTTAATAATATTTTCATTTTGAATACGTTCTTCTGTTAATTCTTCTTTTAATTTTAATAATTCATTACGTAATATTTGTTCTTTTTGAATTTTAGAATCTGATTTACGTTCTAATTCTGTCAATCGTGAATTAGCAAAATCTAATGATTTTATAAGTTCTTTCTAAAAAAATAAATAAATAAAATTATATATTTTAGGCCTTAATTTCACTTGATATAAAATTATTTATTTATTTATTTTTTAATTTTACTTTTTGTGTTTCTGTTTTTGTAATTAATCTACTTTGTGCTTTCCAATCTTTATCTGAACGTTCTGCATCAGCAATCCAATCTTCACGTTCTTTTTTTAATCTTAGTTCAGAAGCTTTTAATTGTTCTAAATTAAATTAATTAAATATTTATTTATTTATTTATATTTAAATTTAATTACCTTTAATTATTTCCATTTCTATTTCATTATCTGCTAATTTATTATTTAATTCACGTCTTTCCCGTTTAAGTTTTGTAGCAGTCTCTTCTGTATTTTGACAAGCAATAGCCAATTGAGACTCAACAGATAATAAACGATCTGAAGCTTCAATTAATTCTCTAAAAATTAAAAAATAAATAAATATATTAATTAAATAATATTATAAAAAAAAGATTACTCATTTAATGCTGATTTTATTTCTTTTAATTCATTAATTAATATTTGAGATTTTTGATTTTCTTTTTGCTCTAATAATAATTTTGTTTTTAAATTATTTATATTTAATTTATATTCATTAATTTCAATTTTATATTTTTCATTATTTTGATTTAATTCTTTAATTAATTTATTTTTTTCATCAATAAATTCTTTATTTAAAATATTTATTTGCTTAAAAATTAGAAAAATAAATATTATATTTTATAATTATTTAAATATTATAACCCATAAATTATAAATTTATATTATTTATTTAATTTTCCAAGGGTAAGGACACTAAAGTTTAATTAAAATTAATTATTTAATTAATTTACCTCTTCCATTATTTTTATTTTATCACTTTCTATCAATTTAATATTTTCTTCAATTTTTGCAATTTCAATAGATTTATCTGTTTTAACTTTTTCTAATTCATTAATTAATTTATTACGTTCAACAGTCCATTCAGACTCTTTTCTTTCAAATAAAAGTTTTGATTCTCTAAAATAATTAATTAATTAATTAATTTAATTTATTTTTTACTTTTCAATATTTTTTAATTCTCTTTCATTTTTTAATCTTTCATTTATTAATTCATCATTTGCTTGTGCTCTATATGCCTCAAGAGATGATTCTCCTCTTTTACGTTCATTTAAAGCTGAACGATCAATTGCAGAACGAATAGAAATAATTAAATTATTAATTGAATCTGAACTTGAAATTGAAGAAATATTTAAAAATGGTAATGAATTAATTCTTTCAAATATTTCTTTTAGACGATTTTCAGCAGATTCTACCCGATTTTCAGCATCTTCATTTGAAGAAATTAACTTAAATTAAAAGAAAATATAAAAAAGTTATTAATTTAAAGTAAACAAAAAATAAAATAAAAATTAATTTAAATAATTAAATTTTAACCTTTTGATTTTCTATTTGTAAAATATTAATCTCCTTTTCTTTTGTTTTTTCGAAGTCATCAAGTAAAATACGTTTATTCTATAAATAATAAAATAATATATGTAGGTCATCTTAGAGTTGTACACTTTTCTGTATTCCGGGATTACATAATTCTCTTCAGAGCTCTTAATAAAGGCCACTCTCTCATGTGATAAAGACGCAGAAATTGTGTACAGTTCCGGAAAAGAGCAGGTCATTTTACGTTTCTCTGACCTCAACTATCCACTGGTCAGTTTTTCTGCGTCTTTATCAACGAGAGAGTGGCCTTTATTACAGAGCTCTGAAGAGAATTATGTAATCCCGGAATACAGAAAAGTGTACAACTCTAGTATATCTAATTAAAATTACCAAAATAATTTCTCTTTTTAATTGTCTAATTAATATTCTCATTTTTTGATTTAATTGAGAATTAATTTCATTTAATTCTAATTTTATATTTTCACGTAATTTATTTATATTTTTTTTTAATTTATAAAATTCTTGAATTATTTCTTTTAATTTTATTTTTTTTATTTCTTCTTCTTCTTTTTTATTTTTATTATTATTTAAAATTTTTGAAGAAATTGTTTGAGCAGTAAATAAATTTAAACGTTCCATTTGTTGTTCTAATGCAGAAAGACGATTTCTTTTTTTTTTAAATTTAATTTTAATTTAAAAATAAACCTAAATTGTCTTTCTGGCTGATTATTTTGTTCTTCTTCATAAAATATATTTTTAATAATAAATTCATCATTTTCAAATATTTGTTGTCTTTTATCTGAAGTACTTGGTCTTTCAGGTAAAATTGTTGGGGAACTATTAATTTAAATTAATTTAATTATTTATTAAAAAAACAAACAAACAATCTTTCAGAGAAAAGAGGAGGTGAATGACTACGTGGCAAACGAAATTTTAAATTTTTTGTTTTTTCTAGTCGATATTGTGCCAATCTTTCTTGAACATTTGTAATCATTTCTCTTTGCTTTTTTTGTTCTTTAACTTCATTATCTATTCTTTTAGAAGCTAACCAAAGTTCACCGGGTATTTTATGTAAATCAATTAATGATTGGATTTGTTGTTGTTGTTGGGGGATTTCATTTAATAAATAAAGTTCTTGGTCATCTTCTTTACCGGAAAAAAGACTAGGCTCAGACATTACTTTATTTTCTTTTTTTAATAGAGATTTTTGATAATACTAAATAAAAATAGAAAATAATACATTAATATTATTTTTAAAATATTTATAACCTTTTTTCGTTTATTAATTTGAACAACAGAACAGAAAGTAGCTGCGACAGAAGGTGTAAATAATAACATACGCCTGTGCCTTTTTTGGCAGCAATTGTAAATAAAAATGTTTTTAGCATTCGATTTTACAAAATACTAAAAATTGGAAAAATAATTAGAAATACTTTAAATTTGAAAAAATAATAAATTTTAATAAGAAAACTTTAAATTTAAAAAATAGTTGGAAGAGCATTACTAATGACCATTTCAAAAATAAAATAAAAAAGGGGACATTGCGCACTTCTTTTTGGTTATTTATTTTATATAAATAAGTGTAATGGTTGCTATGACAATTTTATTGAAAAAATATATTATTGGAAACAGTTACAAGATGGTCAAAAAATAAATAAATTAATAATTTTATTATTAAAAATTATTTTAATATTTAATTAAAATACTAAAAATAAATAAAAATAAATTTACCTTAAAAAATTCAATTTCATTTCTTTTTTCATTAAAAATTAAAATTAAAATATCAATTTGTTTATATAATAATTTATAATAAATTTTAAAAATAAATAAAAAAAGAATTAAAAATATTATTTGACAAAAAAGATTTATTAAAATAAATAATAAATTAATTAAAATTAAAAATATTATAAACATTATTATTATTATTTTTTGTAGTTTTTAATATTTGAAGAATTTGGTCAAATTTTAATAAAAAATAATTAGAATAATACATTACTTAAATTAAAAAATAAATTAAATTATTTTAAAAACAATTTTTGACTTAAAAAGAAAATAAATTTAAAAAAGATTTTGAAAAGAAATTTTATTCATTTTATAGCAACTTGTTTTCATATTTTTTTGAAAAAAAATAAGTAAAAAAGGTGGTAGCAGTGACCAGCACTTAGTCGATATTTTTTGCTATTTGGAAATTTTATTTTGGAAAAGAAATAAAAAAATTGAGGGAATATATATTTTTAGTAAATGTTAAATTTACTAAAAATAAGAATATATTTTATTTTATAAATGCATGTGACATAAAAAAAGAAAATAAATAAATAAATAATAGTGCTTTTTAAAAATTTAAAAGTTGTTAGAATTATTTAATAAAATAATAAAATAATTTAAATAAATAAATAAATAAATAAATAAAATTATTTAAATAAATTTAACCAAATATTAAATTTTATAAAATTACCTAATAATTTTTATTTTTACTTCAATAATTTTTTAATAAATTAATGGATTTAAAGGGGGATTAAAAGAAAAGAAAAGAAAGTGCTTAAAATTAAATAATCAAACATTTAATTATTTATCGATGCATAAGGGAAAAATAAAAGAAAAAATAAAACTTTAAATAAATTAAAAAAAAACAAGTTATAAAATTTTAATTATTCACAGCTAATTAAAGGAAAATAAGGCTTTAAATATATATTTTTTTACATTAATAAAAAACAAAAACATTTTTAAAAATTAATTAAATAAATAAATATATTTATTATATTAATGTATTTATTTGATTTTTTAATAATTTTATTTTATTTATTTATTTTTCAATTAAATATTTCTAATCAAAATATTACTTCAGGTTTTGAATATTCAAAATAATTTTATATATTTAATTTTAAAAAATTAATTATTTCCCAAATTACAAAGAAATGTAACAATTTGAAAAATCATTTCTGGACAAAATAAGCTATAGAAAAAACTCCTTCTGAAAAAAATATTTTTGAAAGAATGTATTCTGTCAAAAATATTAGTATTTTATCCCTTAAAAAATATTAAAAAAATATTTAAATTATAAAAAATTAAAGTTAAAATATATTTTAGGACTTAAAAAAGGCAAATCTATCTATTATTTATTAAATACAGAAGAACAAATAATTAAAAGAAGAAAAAGAGTTGGTTTTCCATTTATTCCTCCTCTTCTATTTCCTTCAGCCCAATCTGCATCATCATCATCATCATCAGCAGCAGCAGCAGCAGCAGCTGGATCATCGGCAGCGGTGTCAAACAATTTGTAAATAAATTATTATTTTTTCAATATATTATATTTAAATAATAAATAATTAAGTAATTACCAACCTCAACAATTTCAACAATATGAACAATATAATCAAGGAACATTTCAAGAACAATTTCCAGAAGAACCTGGGCCCCAATTTGAACAACAATCACAATTCCAACAACAATCCCAATCACAGGCTGAGTCTCAATCACAGTCGCAATCACAATCAAATTCACAATCGCAGTCCCAATCAAATTCACAGTCAAATTCCCAATCACAATCAAATTCACAGTCAAATTCACAATCACAATCAAATTCACAATCAAATTCCCAAGCACAATCAGCACAATCTTCATCAGGTGGCGAATCATCATCTTTTGACAATCCACCACCTTCTTCTGATTATCAAGAACCACTTCCATATGAAACTGAACAACAACCATTTGGTTATATATTTAATTTTAAAAAATATTTTTTTAATAAAATTCTTTTCTCAGAACCTCCTCAAGAGCCACAATTTCCACCAGCCCAACAATTTCAACCAGCCCAACCTCCTCCGTCTGTTCAACAACCTCCAATTCAACCACCTCCTCCACAAACCTCAATAAATCCACCCACTACTACCCCCACTACTACCAGTACTTCTACTCATCAATCTACTACTCAAAGATCACAAGATACTGAACTTGTTCGTTATCCATTACCTGAATGTTATACTAACGATGATAAAATGATGTGTTGTAATTCTGGGGTATTTTATTAATAAAATAATTAATTAATTAATTAATTAATTAATTTAATAGTTAGAAGATATAATGAGAGATGCATATAAACAATTAGTTCAAGAAAAAGGAAATGATTTATTTCACAGGTAATTATATAAATTATTTAAATTTAATTTAATTTATATTTTATAGATGTAATATTCAAAAAATAGCTAATAAACTTCAAGAATTATCTGAATTAAAATTTAATACAACATTTGAAGTAATAACTGCAATTAGTGATTTTGCAAGTAAAAGTCATTTTTGGAGTAATTATATTTGTAAAATACATAAAGATGGACGGTATTTTTTTATTAAAAAGATTTTTTATATTTATTAATTTTTTAGTTATATTTTGGTTTATGCAACTCCAAAACATGGAAGAAATCAAAATATTAATAAAGGAAAAAAGGGTATTTAAAATTAATTTTAAAAATATTTAAAAAAATGATTTCATTTAAAGGAAATATTAATAAACATTCTAAAAAAGAAGAAAATAATTTATATGAAATAGAAGAATATAAAACAAAAAAACCAGAAGAATTAAATAAAGCATCTTCTCCCTCAATTTCTCCATATTTAATTTCTTTAGTAACTGATAAAATTGAAAATAATTATGGAATAGAATCTGAATTATCTACTACTATTTCTTCAAAATATAAAATAAAAAATTCAAAAAATAGTGAAGAATTAGTAGCAGCACCAAATAAAATAAATACACCCCCAACACCTGTTAGCGAAGGTTTTTTTTAATATTTATTTATTTTTTAATATTTTTATCTAATAAAGAAGATGATTCTAAAGAAGAAAGTAAAGAAGAAGAAGAAGAAAAATCAGAAGAATCTTCAGAAAAAATAAGTGAAGAAAATATTGATGAAGAAGATCATGAGGCAGTAATTCATGGAAAAAATAACACAAATAAAAATATTTTAAATATGAAATTATTAATTGCAAAAAAACAATATTAAATTAATTAATTTATTTATTATTTTATATGTATATAATTTAATAATTTATTTTATAAAAATAAATAAATATATAAAATCACTACAATATTTTAAATTTTATTTTTATTAAATTAATTTTTTTAATTAAAACTTTTTTTAAATATTAGAGGTATATATTTATAATTTAAAATATATAAATTTTTTAAAAATAATATTTAAAAGATCAAAGATATGGGAAGAATAATATTATTCTAAAAATTGAAAAAAAAAGTAAATTAAAAATTAATTTTTTTTTAAATTGAATCTAAGAAACAAAAAATAAAATAGTAGTAAATATAATTAATTAAAATGACTAGAAAAAAAAGAAAAAAATACCCATAATAATAATTAAAAATAAAATAATATATTTATTTTTTATCTTAATCATTCTTTTTAAATTTATTAATTAAATATCCAGGTGGATAACAACTATTATCCCACCTAAATAATTAATTTAAAATAAATAATTTAATTAATTAATTAAAACCATTTATTAATTGGAGATGAAATTGTAATTATTGGACGTGGATTTATTTGTGTTAATTTACAAATTTGACAAACACCAAAAAGTTTTTCTGCTCTAGGATCTGTATTTGAATTCATTTTAATGGAAATATAATCAAATCTCCATGTTAAATATTGACTTAAAAAATATTTAAAAATTAAATAATAAATTAATTTACATATATTCTTTTGGTTTATTAATTAAATTTAATAAATAATAAGTAAATTCTTTAATATTTGAATAATCATCAACAGCTATAAAAGAGGCTGGAGGAAGTAAATGTTCAACAAAACTTCTTTTCAAAACAATAGGAACAGATAAAGTACCTAATCCTTGCTCCCAAATTTTTTCTGTTAAATAATCAAGGCATAAACTATTTTCTGCAGCAAAATAGAAATAATAACTTTAAAAAATAATATTATTTAATTTATTTAAAATTAATTAATTTACTCAATATCCAACATTTGCAAACAATTTTCTTTTTTTGAACATTTTAATGGACCACATTCCCCATAAATATCAATATTAATATATTTCTATAAATAAATGTCAAATAATATTATAATATATTAGATATTTTCAATCATTTTTTAAATTAATTTATTACCTGCATTTCTTTGGCAATCCATTCCCGACCACTTTGAGTTGAACAATGACTAACAAACCTTTAAAAAAAGATATTTTTTTAAATAATAATATTAAATAAATATTTAAAATATTTACCATGCAATTGGTTTACTTTTTTTTGCAATTAATTTTGTTAAATATTCATAAATTTTATTTTTATTTGGTTTAGATTCAGGGGCAAGTAATGCAGCAAAACCTTTATATTTAAAAATTAATTAATTTTTTAAATATTTTTTAATAAAAAATAAAAATTAATAATTTTTTAACCATAAGGAGAAGCTCCAGGTGTATCCATTCTAAATCCAAAGCTCATATTAAAAAAATTTGAAGGAGAATCTAGAGGCATATATGCAGGAGATTCCTTTAAAATATTTATAATTGTTAAATTAATAATTAAAATTTTATTTTTTTAATTATTTAATTATTTTCATATACAAACTTGGCTATAAAAAACAAAATATTGTCCAGTTCTCCTTTCAATATTTGCATAAGAATTTCCAAAAATAACAGCACTTGCTTCAGGTAACAAAGATTGATTATCAGTTATTTTACAATTCCATTCGGGACATAAAATAAAAAATGTTTTTTTTTTATTTTTAAAAATTATTTAAATAATGCTCACGAACAGCCACGAATTATGGAGTCATCAAATAATCCATTCCACATTAATATTATTGACTGATCTAAAATTGAAAAAAAAAAATATAATTATTTAATTATAATTTAATTAAAATAATTTAAAGAGATAATTTAACTTAATTAGGTAAATATTTTTAAAAAATCTAATAATATTCTTAAATACTGTAAATTAAAAAAAACATTTAAAAATTACTTTTTGGTTTATCGAAAAGTATTGCCCGTTCTTCTAATGAAGCACTTCCTTCAGGTAAAAGTAATTTTACAATAGTAATTTCTTTTCCTTTGTCATCATTAATTTTATATTTAAATTGAGTATTATTATTTTGTAAATAATAATTATTATTATCTTCTTTAAAATTAAATTTATAACCCTTAAAAATAATAAAAATTTAATTTTATTTAATAAAAAAACAAACCAATTGTTTAATAATAAAATAAATAATATAACAAGAATATATTAAAGATGCAATAATTATAATAAAATAATAGAAAATTTTAAATTTTAGCCGAAAAGAGCAAAAAGGATAATATCTCATTTTTTTAAATAAATTATTTTATCTAATATTTATTAAAATTTTATAAAAAATAATGGTAAAAAATTGACAAAAAATTTTAAATGTCAACTTAATAATTGCTTTTGACACAAATAAAAATCTCTTTTTTATTTTCTTGTTTTATTTTGAAGGTGGGGGGCCATAAAAAGAAAAATGGCACATTTGAAAGAAATTTTTTATGACTAAAAAAGCATGAATGAAGTGAATGAGTTAAGGAAAAACGTAATTTTTTTATTTTCCCATAATTTTCCTATTTTATTAATATTAAAAAATTTAAAGTTTAAATTATATGTAAAATTAAAAAAAAAAGAAAAAAACATATTTGAAAAGATATAAGTATTTTGCATAAAAACTAAAATAATAAGAATTATTGTTATTTATTTTTTTATTTAAAAATAAAATAAATAATAGAGAAATTTCGATTTGAATATATTTTCAAATTTTTTCCTTTAAAATCGTCCCTATTGTAAATTTTTACCATTTTTTATGAGTTTAAAAATTTACAATAAATATGTGGCAACAAAAAAAGTGGTAAAAAATGAGAATCAATGACTGGCCAGATATTTATGTATTTATATTATTTACACAGTTGTTATCATTCTTCTAAATTTTAAATTATATAATATATATATGTGTTAATTTTATCAAAAATTATTTAAATTTTAATCCAAATATCAAAGAATTTATTCGATATCTTTAGTTAATATAATTATAACATAATTCCACAAAAAGAAAAAATTTAGATGGTTTTACATAAAATTGCAGTAAATGCACATAAGTAATTATTGAGGTTTTATTTAAAATATTGATTCAGTTAATCATTAAAGGAAGTTTCCAGATTCCCGTTGAGCAGCCAATTCATTCAATAAGCGCTGCGCAACATTTTCCACAGGCTCCAATGTTCGAGGAGTTGTCGAAGATGGAGGATGACCATTCTCACAACCTAAAAAATATTAAATTAATCACAGAAGATAGAAAATTTAATTCCTAAATGCTCAATCCTATTTGTTATTGTAACCTCCAATGTCCTTCAAATCACGAACAAGCTCCGAACATTTGTTGACCATTTTTCGACCTAAAAAATTAATTAAAAATTTAATAATAAAATTCAAAATAATCACAAAAATATAATATAAAAATAGAAAGATTTTAAATATATATAACTTTAAATAAATTATAAACTCTTCTTTATTAAAAAAATAGGATAGCCTACTTAATGCAGCATGTAATTTTCTTTTATGAGTTTCAAATGTTTCTTCTAGACGTCGCCAATTATTGTAATATTCTTCACGTTGAGCAGCCAAACGTTGTGTTTCACGCAATGCATCTTGAAGAGCTTCTTCAAAACGATTACGTTGAGAACGGGTTGCTTGTTGATAGCGTTCAATTTCAGCGCGATGTGCAGTCTTTAACTCGGAGATTACTTCTTTCTTTTTAGCTTCCTGAAAGTAATTCAAGGTAAGAAAAATTATTTAATTAGAATCATAAAAAGTAAAAATCGAAATTTATTTAAAATTTTACCAATAATTTATCCATGTCGCGTTCCTTCTCAGCTAATAGATTCTGAAACTCACGTCGGTTTCTAACAATCTCTTGATCTCGTCTATCACGATCCTCTCCAAGCGATTCAATGAGAGCATCACGTTCGCGTAATTCACCCATTGTTTGATTTTCTCTTTCGCGAAGTGTTTCAATCAGTTCGTCTCGTTCGGTTAAATGAGTAGATAATGCTAATTTTTAAAATTAAGTTTAAACTATTATAATAAATACCATCACGTTCATGTAATAAACGATCTCGCTCTAACGCTAAATTATTCTTATCAGATTGTAATTTGTTAACTTGTTGAGTAAGTGATGTTGATTCCTTAAAAATAAACATTTATTTTAATATTAAAAAATATTAATTTAAGGTCCATTCACAAAACCTGATTAAGGGCAGTTGACTGTTCTCTAAGCCGAACAATAGTCTGTTCATGTTGTTCACATTGATTCCTATAGCGATTTAAATCCAGACTCAATGACTCAACGCGAGCATTTGATGATTTCAAAATTGATGTACGACGTCTTTCGGCATCCATAAAATGACGAAGAGTTCGAACAGCTTCATCCGACATCTGATATTTTTTAAATTTTTATGACCAAAAATCAAAGAATTCTTAAAATTTAAACCTCCTTATTAAGACGCATTTGTTCTGAACAAATAGTTTCAGCCATCGTTACGCGCGTTTCGAGTGCATCCAAACGATGAACCTGTTGTTTATTACGTCGTTCCAATTCTTTAAAACGCATCAGATAGGACTCAGCCAGTTGACGTATACTTGCTAAATCACCAGTCTAAAGAGAATAATAAAGACAATGGATCGATAAACTAAGTTTAGCTCTTATCACATTTATATTTTATCTAAAAATAAGAAAAGCTTTTAATTTATAAAAAAGACTCGAATTCTGTTTCGTTCCGCTTCAATTTCTGAAGTTCGTGGTAAAGCAAAGTCCGTACTAAGCTCAGATTGAGGAATTGTAATGGAATTAAGATGCCCCAAACGAGTTTGAATCTGAATCACATACTGCTCTAATTGATTTATTGTTCTGTTTAATTAGGTTTTCAAAAATAATATTAAGACAAAAAACCTAGGGATGTTTTGAACAATTGTATCATCATCCTCTTGCGTAGATGAGTGCTGATCGGAATTAGGCACTGGAAACATTCTCTATTACTAGAATAAAAAAATGAAAATTAATAAAAATATCATAAAGATACATATATCGAAAAAATGTAGGACTTTTATTTATTACGAACAAAAAACAAGCTTAAAATTTTTCTGCACTCTTTAATAAAAAGTATACACAAATTCATTATGGCGTACTCTACAAAAAAAAACCAAACCAAACAGAAAAAATGATAAAGAATTGCTTGTTCAAATTTTTTATTAAGCGCAAAAGTCGTCCGCACCCTAGTGTCCTCATGGCCGATTCAGGATGAAACAGCCGAGATGCGCTCAAAATCAGACTGAAAATTTTTATTTTTCTTCGAAATAAGTTTTGGATTTTAATTTGTTCATATTTATTCTTTTTTTTTTAATAAAATATATATTTTTTTTTATTTTAGTAATTTTTCTTAAATGAATGATAACGAAAAAAACCGTCCTCGACCTGTTCTTAAAGAAGGTGAGTGGGCTTGTGTTGATGCTAAATGTGCTTTTATTAACGGAGAGAAGAGAACTAGCTGCCAAAAATGCGGAAAGGGTATTAAATTTCAAAATTATAAACTAAAAATGTTAACATTTAAAAACATAAAAATAAAATGCATAATTAAAATAAATAAATAATTACAGCTAAGCCACGTGCTAAGCAACGTGTGGGAAAAGAAATTGGTAAAGATGCAGCAGAAAAATCAAAGGGTCTTTTTGCAGCTGAAGATTGGGTTTGTTCAAAGTTAGTTACCTAAATTCTGACATGCCGATTGTTTATTAATTTAAATAATTTTCAGATGTGGGAATGTTAACTGGGCTAGGCGGCATATGTGCAATATTTGCAATGCCCCAAAATTAGCAGATCTTGAAGTTCGTACAGGTTATGGCGGTGGTTATATGGATCGGGAGGATGTGAGTTAATAAATATTCTTCAGAGATTTTTAATATTTTAACAAATTATATTTCATCTAGTCTTGATTATACATTTTTTTAATATGTATTTTTTAAAATTTAAGCGGTATAACTAATTAAGGTTGAGTACATTGAACGCGATGATGCTGACGAAGAATTTGATGAATTTGGTCGAAAGAAGCGACGTACTAAAAAAGATCCTTCTTCTTCAAATGCTATGGTTAATTTTTATTTTAACTTCTAAATCTTTTAAGAATGATGATGAATCTCAAAAATCATTTGAAGCCGAGACTCCTGAAGTTATAATAAAGAAGGAAGAAAATGTTGAAAAAATTGAAGAGAAGAAAGAGGAGAAAAAAGAAGAAGTTTATAATCTTTTCTTAAATCATTTAAGAAAACATTTTTAGGTTGATGAGGAGGAGGAGGAAGAAGACGAGGACGAAGGTGATTTGGATAAATATGATTTGACTGCTAATATGGAATTGGCTAGTTTTAAAGTAAATTTGGAAATTCTTAGAAGAAAAATGATTATTGAAAGTAGAAGAGATTCGATGAAAAAGACTAATGAACAATTTAATGGTGATTCTGACTCTCTCGATAGTTCTGAGTTTGTTTTTATTAAATATTATTTGGCATTAGTTTTTTGGATTTGATGTTATTTTTATTGGTTTTCCTCAATTAAGCTGTTCTTGTTCATGTAGCGGTGGTGATTGCTCTTGTGTTTATAGCGATGAAGAAGAAAAGCAAGAGGAAATTGAGACAAAGCGTATTAAATTGGAACCTGAAGAAGTAATTAGGTTAATGATTAGTTCATATTCTATATAAAATAATATTTTTTGATTGTAGGGACCAGAGAGACCACCACAAATTGGAAAAAGGAAAAGAAAAGGAAAAAGATGTTCGTCGTCGCTCGAGAAGTCGCGAACGTGAACGACATCGAAATCGTGACCATTATCGTCGTCGATAAAAATATAGTAATTGATTCATAAAAATTAAAATTTTGTTATAAATTTAAAAATTTCCAATTTTGTCTTTTTTGAAATTAAGATTTAATAATAAAATTGAACCTTAATATTGATTTAATTAATTTATTATAAAGTTAAATGTTTACTTTAATTATCTTATATATTAGTTATGATTTTTCTTATATTTTTTGAATTAATTTACATATTTCAATCATAATTAGTTTAATTATCGTTAATGGCTACCAGTCTCGATTTCAAGGGTAATTTTATAAATAATTATTTTTACTCCTCAAAATCTTAATTCTTTTATTTTTCCAATTTAAGATTTTTCAGAACCCATAGATCCTTCATCTGCTACTTCTGTATGTTATAATTATTAATTTGCCTATGTAAACTTTTAGCAATCTATGACCGGAACATTGCTTGATGGCCCTATAAACCAAAAGGAGAACTCTTCTGAAAGTGATAATTCTAATAAATCCAACTTTTTTTCCATTGCATATTACCAACGATTTTTTGATGTTGATGAAGAAACGGTTTTTTATATTTTTATTTTTGAACTTTATTGCTAATGTGTTTTATTTTAATCGTGACAGGTTTTCACTCGAATTCTTAACAGTGCTATTCCACGTCGTACTGGAAATTTTATCACAGATTTTGTTCAGCCACTTCCTGATCTATGGGGACCTTTTTGGATTTCTGTTACGCTTGTCTTCTCAATTGCGATTGTTGGGAATTTTGCCACATTTTTAAATGTTTATGGGAATAGTGAAAAAGAATTTCAAAGTGATTTTAGTTTTGGTATTTATTTTTGATTTTTTAAAATAAAAAAAGTTATTAATTATTAAATAAAGTAACCGGTGCAACATCTCTTATATTTGGCTATGTTCTTCTCCTTCCATTTGCTATTTATACATATCTTTGGTATCATCGGGCCGTCGTACTTCAATATTCATTTTTTGACATTCTTTGTGCTTATGGGTACTCGCTTAGGTTTAAATTTTTATTTTTAATTTAAAAAATTTATTATTTTTATTTTAGCTTATTTGTCCCAGTTTCGGTATAAAATTTTTAATGATAATTTAAATGCGATTTAAACATTTTTTTAGATCCTTTGCCCTTTAATTTATTTAAATTGGGCACGATGGGCTCTTCTTATTTTTGCTGCTGCCTTAAGTGGTTCTGTTTTAATTATAGCTATTTGGGCAATGGTTAAGGATGATCCGAATCGATTAGTAAGCTTTTTTTTAAATTTATTTTTTAACTATTCTAATTAAAATTTAGCATTCTTTTGGGCTTTGTTTTTTTGTTTTTGCTGCTCATGCATATTTGGCTATTTTCTTGGAGGTTAAAAAATAGTATATTTAATTTTAAAATTATTCTTTAAATTAAAGACAGTCTTTTTTGAAATTGATAGCTTTGCTAGTCCCGGTTATGAACCTGTTATTAAAAATATTACTGAGATTATTCATCACACTACTCCGCAACCACATACAAACAGTACATCGAGTTAAAAATAAAATAAATAAATGTGTTAATTAATTATATATATTTTTATTATAAATTTATAAAAGTGATAGTCCTTTTATGATTTTATATTTTTATTATAATTTTATAATAAAAATTACCTAATTTTAATGTTTTTCTTTATTTTTAAAATAAAATATTTAGAATTAATTTTTTAATATTATTATATTTAAATAATTTGTGATAACATTGTTTGACTCTTTTTGATTAGTTAATAAATTAAATTTTTTCACAAATGTTTTTCTTTAACATAAATAAATGATTAATTTTTTTTTAAATTTAATTTTTAAATTACTAATATTTTATAGCAGTCTTAATTTAAGGCCCCAACATGCTTAAACAATTTTTTTAGTTTAAGTAATTTCTTATGTATAAGTATATATTTCTATTATTTTTTGTTTTATTTTTAGTTTGTTTGCTTTTTTAGTTTTATCTTTTGTTTTTATTATTTTTTTTTAAATTTTCTTGTAAATCTTTTGTTTTTGCCATTCATGCATTTTTAAATATAATAAATTAAAAAAAGAATATATTATTTGAATAACCTTTTTTTTAATTTTTAATTTGATTTGTTTTTCCATTTCTTTTTTTATTTTTTCTAATTGGATTAATTCTTTTTCTTTTTTTTGATAATTAAGTAAATTATTTGCCCTTTTATTGTCTGAATTAAATAATTATTTAAATGAGAATATTCAAAGAAATATTAATATTTTATTAATTGTTTTGACATAAATAATTAAATGTTTTTTTTAATTATTAATGTATTTTTTCCTTTTTAATCTTTTCTTTTAAATAAAATTTAAATTTAACAAAATAAAATTCAAATTAATTTCCTTTTTTTAATTATTAAGAGGGGATATTCATTTCTTTCCCTTTCATTCTTATATCAGATTTCCTTCTCACTTTCACAAGCATTCCGATAAAAAAAACAAACAAACAAATAATATTGTTGCTCAATTTCATTCAAATATATTTTTTAGTTTCTTTTTTTAAAAAAATATATTTTCTTTTAATCTTTTTTTTCCTTAAGAATATTTTTAATGGACAATAGAATTTGAAACGCGCAGTAAAAGTGAGTGAAGCCTTTTTTAATATATAAAAATATATATTAATATTGACAGTTAACAAATGAACGCTTTATATTATTTTTTTCTTATTATTTTTTTTCAATGCTTCTTAATATTAATAAAGTGGTGAAGTCATTTTTTCCTTCTTTTTATTGTTTTTTAGCTAATAATTTTGTGGAGGATATATTGACATCTTCTTCTCTTACCCCATTTTCCATAATCTATTTATTCATTATAAGGAAAAAAATTTTAACTTAAAATGTAATAAAAAATAAATATACGTCATCATCTTCTCTTATTTTTGAAGAAAATTTCTTTTTAAATCTTCCCACACTTTTGTAATATTAAATTTCTTTTTTAAATTTTTATTGTTCTTTAGTCTTTTTTGCATTTATCTTTTGAGTCAAAAAGTTTTAAACTTTTTTTTTAATTACAATTTTGTTTTTTATTTGCAAATTATTTACAAAGTAAGGAAACTTTTTAAATAAAATATTTTTTATTTTTTTTAATCATCATTCAAATTTAATAAATAAAAAAATATATTTTGTTTTTTCTTTTATTTTTTAAAATTTAACACAAGGATTAATAAGGAATAAATAAAAGCTCTTAAAAATGATTGTCTAGTAAAGTCATAGAGTTGTTGAAAATAAAAAATTAAAAGAAAATAAAAGTCTTCAATATTTTTTTAAAATTAATATATTATTTTTTAATTTTTCTTTAATTTCTTCTTTACCTTTTAAATATATTTGTATTAATTAACTCCTTTCTTTATAGGTAAAACACTTAATTACCAAAATACCTTATACACATTAAAATAAAAATTCCGTTCATGGTCTTCGCACAAATTTGGATCTACGGGGATGTTTTTTACTTAACCATTTTCCTTTTATCCGATCGAATTTATTCTAATGTAAATAAGGTATTTTATTTTGGTCATGAGGTATTTTGTCTTTAAAGTGTTTTGCCCTGACACGTTTCTTTAGTAATCTTAAAAAAAGACAATTAGTTTTTTTTCATTCATCCAATCCCCCAAATTGGTCCAAATTGACGCCTTCTTAATATATAATATAATGCCAAATATATAAAAATAAAGTTATTTTGGCAATAAAAAAAGTTAAAGTTTTTAATTTATTTGTTTTTACAAAAAAAAAAGAAATAAAATCAATTTTTATTTTTAACTTTTAATTGTTTTTTTCTTCAAATATATATTATAATTTAAATAAATAATATTTTTAATTTTAAAATGTCACAAGTTAAAAAAATTTAATTTTCTTGACCAAATTTATATTAATTAAACACACCTGGCTTTTTTATTTTATTAAATTATAATTTTAAAAAATTGAATTTTTGTCAGAAAATGTTTTTGGTAATGTCAAAATTAAATATTAATTAAAATAAATATTTAAATATTATTTTAATAAATTTAAATTTTTAAAGCCTAATTATGCTAATATACTTAAATATCTCTTATTTTCAATTTATCTGCTTAATTTATTTAATTTTAAAATTAATTTGTAAAAAAAGTTTTATTAAAATCGCGTGAGTTTTTATTTTTTTAATAATTTTATAAAATTTAGATTTAAATAAATATTAATTTTTTATAAGGCATTGACATTTTCCTTCTTTTTTTTTCTTTATTTTTAGGTTTTAATAAAGTCAAGCCAATAGGTAACCTTTTTTAAAGAATAAATTTTCACACACGCGCATATTCAATTGTGTTTTTTTTAATACAAAGAATTAATATATTCCCCTAAAAATTTTTTTTATTTTTTTTTATTCCAGGTGTTGTTATATGGCACGCGAAAATTCTTAAAAAAAATATTAAGCAAAATTATTTTTTTTTTTTTCGTTTTTTAAATTAATTAATTATTTCTTATTTAAATATTTAATATTAAAATTTTTAGAAACATTTATATTTTATAAAAAATTAAATTTATTGTAAATATTTTTTTAAATAAGCCAAACTTATTTTTTCTATTAAAATTTAATTATTAAAAAATATATATATTAAACTTTAAATTACTCAATTAATTATTTAATTTATTTTTAAATATTATTTGACTTAAAAATAATTAAATAATTTATATATTTTGTCATTTTTAATAAGAAATTAAAAATTTATTCCCATATTTTTTTATTAATATAATTGGTATTTTACACGAAATTAATAAACTTTTTTTAATAAAAAAAGGAAGAAAATTTTGTATGATTTATGGGAATTATTTTTAAATAATTTTAAGAGATATCATTTTATTGGTATTTATTTAATATATATTTAATATTATTCTTTAAGTTTATTATCCAATTAATTATTTTTAGTTTTTTTTAATTTTTACAAATTTTAGTGATTTCATAATTTTCTAAAAAATATTTATATTTGCTAAAACAATAATAATAAAAGAAACAAATAAAATTATGATGTAAATTATATTTAAAAATTCAAAAAAAATACAAAAATTAAATAATAACTAAAAAAAAGATAAAAACACAAAAAATAATGCCAAAAATGGAAAGAAAAATAAAATAAAAAAAGAATAACAATTAAATTATTTTTATTAAATATAAATAATTTAATATATTTTTTTTAATTTTAATAAATTATTATTTTTTATCTAAAATATTTTTAAATTTTATTTTTAATATTTAAAACGAATATATTTTTTATTTAAATATCAAAAATATTTTATTTTATATTCTCAAGGGGAATTAATTAAATATTTATTTAATAAAATATTAATTTTTATTTATTTAATTTTTTAATTAAATAATTTTTTTTATTGATTTAAAAATATAAAAACAAAATTAAAAAATTTTTTTAAATTTAATTTTTAATTATAATTTTATTTTTTTAAACTCTTTGGTCTTTTTTTTAATAATTATTAAAGATATCTGCTCAGTTTTGATAAAAAAGCAAACAAACATTTCCATAAAAGGAAATATACAAATATTAAAATATTTTTTAAAAATAAATTCATCATTTACTTATTAATTATTATTTTTAAAATATATATTTTTATTTATTTTAAATATTTGCAACATTTTATTTTATATTTTTTTTATATTTTTATTAAAAAAAATAAATAAAATGGCAACATAATTTAATTTCTAAAAATTAAATTTCAATTTATTTTCTATAAAAATTAAATAAATAAAACTTTATTTGCCTCAGGAGGATTTAAAATAATTTAAATATTATTTAATTTAAATTTTTTATATTTATTTATTTTTATATAAAACTTTTTTTTTAATTTTTATTAAAAAAATAATAATTATTTATTATATTTTTTGTCATCAGATCATTTAGTCATTTAATAATAAATAAATATTATTATTTCTTTAAATATAGAATATAAATTATTTAAATATATTTGTTTTTATTAGCTTTTCTTTTTTTCTAAATATTATTTTTTAAATATATTTATTTATTTATTAATTATTAAAATAATATATTTTTATACTTAAAAAGAAAATATTAAACAAAAATTAATTTTTGTTTAAAAACTTTATTTTTAATTATTAAGTACAATAATTAAATTGAATATTTAAAATATTAATCCTCATTATTTATTTTAATTTTATTTGTTTTGTTTTATTATATTTTGAGCTTTAAGAACTTTTAAAATTTATTTAATAATTTTAAAATTATTATTTTAATATTAATAATAATTTTATTTATTTAATATATTTTTTTTACTTTTTTATTAAATATTTTGTTAATTAAATTTATATTATTTTCATTTACTTCCATGTCACACCCAAGAATAATTTTTTAAATTAAATCATAAATAATATCTCTCTTTTTTACTTAAAAAAAACATTTTTTATATTTATGAATATTTATTTTTTTTAAAAATATTAAAATTAATTTTATTTTATTTTATTTAAAAAAAGAATATATTTAGATTATAATTTTTATTTTTAATTAATTTACTTTAAAATAATGTATAGTAAAGAGACTGGACAAATTTCTTTTATTTCTTCTTCTATTGAAAATAATAATAATTCAAGTAATAATGAAAATGATTTAGATGATTGTTCTGTTGATATATTCCCAGATAGAAGATGGTTAATTTTATTATTATTATTTTTTAAATATTTTTTAATTTTAAGGTATTTAGTTGCAGTTGCAGGAACATCATTAAGGTTAAGAGTTTAAAATTTATTTAATTTAAAAATTTTTTAGTTTAATTTCTCTTGTTTGCAATGTATTAATTGCTTGTGTTTTATTACGACCTCGAAATTCACATTTTTTCTTTCTTGGACTTTTAGCTGTTTCTGATGCATTTTTATCAGCTTGTTATGGACCTGTTATTGGTTTATAATTAAATAAATAAATATAAAATAATATTTAAGCTATGGATATAATTAAAAATCGAATACAATTACTTTGGTTAACAAAACTTTGGTGGAGTTATGTTGGACCACTTTTAGCTCTTTGTCATGTTTCTATGACATTTTCATGTTTTAGTTAGTAAATTATTTTAAATTAAATATAATTTATTTTTTAAAGTGATTATTCTTGGAACTATTGAACGTTTTCTTATAACATTAAAATCTTCTTTTCTTATTTGTTTTCGAACAAATCGTGGTCCTTTAGCTTTAGGAATGTTTTTAGTAGCTCTTTTACTTAGAGGAACAGCAATATTTGAAGTTGAAATAATTAAAAATGGAAATTGTACAGGATTAAGTCAATATGAACCTAACCTTACAACTTTAACTAAAAGCTGGTTTTATGGAACAATTTTTAGATTTTATATTAGAACAATTGCAACTGTATTTGTGCCTTTCTTTTTACTTGCATATTTAAATGCAAGAATTGGTTAACATTTTTTTAAATAAAAAAAGATAAAATAATATAAAATGGAGATTTTTAAAAAGAAAATTAAATTAAATAATTTACTTTTTATTTTATTTTTTTTTTAGTTTTAATATTACGACGTCAAAAACGTTCAGCTGTAATGTTTCGATTTGGAAGTGCTTATGACCATAAAGTTGTATTTTTTAATTTTAAAATTAATTAAAATTTAATAAAATATTTTTAAAGCTTCGTGTTCGTTCAGCTACTCGTTTATTACTTTTAATTGTTTGTTCTTATTTACTGGCTAATTTTCCTAATGTAGCAATTACTGCTTGGGAATATTTAGATTTAGATTCAACACAAAGCGAAAATTTTTATATTGTTTGATTTTTATTATTATTATTTAAATTAATAATTTAATTTAAAATTTATTTATATTTTTATAATTAAATAATATTATTTTTAGATATACGAAACATTAACAGATGTAAGTTATAATTTATATTTTATTTATTTATTATGCTTATTTAATTAAATTATTTAAATTATTTAAAAAAATAAATATTTAAGATAATTTCAATGTTATATGTACTAAGTTGTGCTTCTCGTCTTTTAATTTATTTAAGTTGTAATGAAGAAATTCGAAGTGCATTTTATGACTTTCTTTGTACTAATTGGATATGTAGAAAAGAAAGAAATGGAATTGAATATGAATATGATGAAAATAATGAAAATTCAAGTAGCAAAGAAAGAATTGTTTTAAATAGAAATGGATCAACACAATATAATACACCTATAAGACAATGTTCTTATAGGTAATTATTTAATTAATTAATTAAATTAAAACATTTTTATTAGATCATTTAGAGGAGATTGGTCTATTGGTGATTTTCCTCCTATAGGGACTGATTTTGATCGTGTAGTTGTTGCTATGGCACTTTCTAGAGTTTCTTCTTTAACAAGTAATAAACAACTAAATGAAGGACTAAAAATTAATAATGAAGAAAAAAATGATGAAAAAGAGCAAAAATTACCTCTAAGAAGACATTATTCATCTAGAAGACTAATTTCGTCAAGAAGAGGAAGAAAAGAGTAAAAACATTTTTTTAATATATTAATTAATTATTTTTAATTTTAGAAATGGTACTTCTTATACAGTCAATAATAATAAATATTGTCAAAATATTCAAAACAAAGAACAACAACAAAATGATTTAAAATAAAATAAAAACAATTTTAAATAAAAATTATCTCAAAATTCCGTCCTAATATTTTATTTATTTTTTTTTTGTTATATAAAATAATTTATATTTTTAAGTTTAGATATATTTATACTTTATTATTTAAAAAAATACAAGTGTGAATAATAATATAATTATTTTGAGTAAGAATTCAACGAAATGAGCAACAAATGAGATTATTATTATACAAATATATTTATAGGGAACAAAATTAAGTCAGAGATTATACATATAATTATTAGAGAAAGGAAATATTATTTTATAGAGAATGTGTTATGATTCACTTATATCTCATTTATTTGCTCTTATCTTCTTCTTCCTCATTATTATTATTGTTGATAATGCCTCCAGTACCATGCTCGAAGAGTTCACGAGTTCGATCGAAGCGCTCAGACTGAGAAGGAAATTGCATTTTGAGGGCCAGTTGCTGCGTTGAGACAAAGTTATTGTCACCATCGGTTGTTGTAGTCATTTGCTCACAAGGTTGCGGCGTAGTAGCATTTTTATGTTGCTTATCTTCATTATCGTCATTGCTGTCCTCATTCTCCTTTTTGTTAAGTTCCTCGCATGTTGTTGTCTCTTTTACTCCGTGCTGACCGACAATTCGCATCTGATCAAGAGCTGATTGAACAATATGCTCCTATAAATAAATTAAAAACATTTTTTTAATTTATAAAGTTTACTTTTCTACGAAGATCAATCCCCTCATTGTCCTTTTGGCAACCCAGCTTTGGAACGCTATCCTCCTGTGTCAATTCGTTGTTAGAATATTCTCCTTCTTCTAACGCAGTTCCAGACTCTGGTGCCTCGAATATAGTATTCAGGTCTGAGAAAGTGACGCGGCGGCGCAAAGAACTGGCATTGCTAAATAAGTCTTCTGGATATTCATTTTCTTGTTGTTGCTGTTCGTTCTCTGGCGGGAAGTTCAGCATCAAGGCTTTCTCAAGAGGATAAGGGATTTCTTCCAAATCTTTTTGATATGCATGTTCCTCGTTGACAGTAGATTGTGTTTGCTCTTCTTGCCCGTTATCACTATTGAAGCTCTGATCACGATGAATCAGATCTAATAATTCAGCTTCAACCATTGAATATTCTCCTTCAAATTATTTAAATAAAACGTAAAAGTAACTCTCACCAGTGAATGATCCTTCTTCTGCTGTTTGATGCGTCTCAGTGTCTGTTGTAGGTGCAAATCCAGAAGTACCAACTGAGCCAATATCAAAAGCCTTTTCGACACAGGTGGAAATCTAAAAACTACTTAATTAATTAAAAAACTCAAAAATAAGTATGCCTGTGAATGCTCCGCAAACATAGTTTGAGTACTATTATCATGAGTACTGTTCTCGTAGCATGTCGCTGACTTATCACGCCAATGACAAAGGCCATTAGTTACCTCTGCTTTGCCACTCACAGCTTTCAATATCGCGCTTCCCCAGTCTAGAACTAGAGATTCTGGAAGTCGAATTTTCACTGAACCAAATTGCCATTCCACGTGAACATTGCAGATTCGTTCCATCGTTTTAGATAGTTTCTTCTGTAATTAAAAGTAAAGAACTATTATATTTTGTTACTTTACCTTTTGCTGTTTGCACTTAAACACAACACGTGTAGCTTTGTTCAGATTAACAGCAAAACCTTCATGCTTCCAATTGTCCGTATATATGACCAAATGACCTTGTCTGCTCATAACACAAGTGTATAGGTCGTGGGAGACGTAACGCTCGAATTGGAAGAAAACTCGACGCTTGATTTTCACATCTAACGAGGCAAACCGGAATGAGCAGCGATCTACAACGCGTTTCCACACATTCAAGGGTGGCAAAATGACCTTCTAAAAATTGTTTTAAATTATACCAAACATAAGTATTATGTAAACTTGCCTTGGTGAAGTCATGTTGAATTCGAATGACGAACATTTCAACTTCGAACGGTCGAATTTCTGTAGCCTGATTACTTAGAGGTAAAAGGATCTGTCGATTGATCCAGTAGTACTTATCCATAGGTGACACGCCAGCCATGTGAGATTGTTGTGAGATTGACATCTTTAAGCGCTAATGACAAAAAGAAAGTTTAAACTTTGAAAAAATGTTTTTTATGCTTTTATATATTAATAAAAAGGCTGATTAAAAATTAGACATGTTTTGTGCTTTAACATAGTAACATGCAATCTACTTGTACTTAGCTCTACTTACAGTAGAAAGGAACAGTGAAAATTGTTTATTTTTTTCCAGAGTTGGATAGCCCGAAACCCGGGACAATTTATCATATCGCTAAAATTAAATATTAACCAGGATACTATAACTTATAGGTTAAGGTTTAATTTCTACCATTACCATGTTGAAGTATAACTTGGTGGGAATGCTTATTTTATGCTTTTTCTCAAATAAATTACGTCAAAAATTTAAAAATGTCTAAATTTATTAAAAATTTAATCATTCAAAAATTTTTCACAAAATTTGAATAATCTTTTTTAAAAATTATTTAGTTTTTTTTTATTTAGTTCAGCAGTTATTTTAAAAATACACAACTTTTTGAAAATTTAAGCAAATTAGATAATTAATTATTCTATGACCGTAGAATACTGTATCTGTTAAAATATTTTATTTAAATTCGGGAGACTCTAATACCTTCTAATTTTTCTCTCTTTTATTCTATTTTCTCGTCTCTTTCTTTTCATTTTTATTATTTAGCAGTGATTTTTTTAATAATAAAATTTTTTTGAGAATTTTTGTGTTGATAAAAATGTCGCAGGCTGATTCTGGAAGATTGATTCATCTAGAAAAAAGGCGTGAACGTTCAAAAGAAGATATTGATAAATTACGATTAAGATTAGAAGAAGAAAAGAAATCTTGTTAGTCCTGGGGAATATTATAATTTTATATAAAATTTATTTTTAGTTGCTGCTGGTATTTCAAGTAAATTTACAACAAATATCGATCAAATTGAAGAGAAGTTTAAGGCTAGCACTGTTGGACTAGTAACTCTTGATGAAGTTAAAGAAAGACAAAATGAAATTTATTCTCTTAATAATAATAAAGAGTTTAGTTTTAAATGATTAATTAAAATTATATTTTTATTATTTTAGTTTATTAAAAGGAAATGATATTTGTGAACAAAAACCAAAATTCGATAGAGTTGTCCAGGCATTATTTGATATTTTAAAAATATTTTTTTATTTAATATTTAGAAAAGAGTGTTGTCATTTAATTTTGACGGTGAAGATGATGGCGAACAATCAGTTGTTATAATAAAGAAACGATTAGGAATGGATCCAACCGTTGATACTTCATTCTTACCTGATAGAGAACGAGATGAACAAATTCAAAGGTTTGTAAAATTTAACGTCTGATATGGATCATTTAGTGATTGACTTGGTCCAAGTTTATGAGCTCCAGATATTTTCTTACAAGACTTTTTATAGATTCGTTGCTTATGTTAGTATCTAGTAGGCTTAAGCAATATGCAAGGCACTTTTCTTTTTAATTTTGTATCTGATAAGCTTTGTTTAATTTTTAAATTAAAGTTAACATTTAAAGAGAACGTGAACGTATTGGCGCTGAATGGTTAGAAATACAGGAAAGGGAGAAAAATGAAGAAATTATGATTGCTTTTTGTTATTGGGATGGTTCTTCACATCGTCGAGATTTTAAAACAAAAAAAGGAACTACAATAGCACAATTTCTTCAAAAAGCTTTGGATGTTTGTTTTTTTAATATATTTTTTATAAATTTAATCAAAAAATTAATTTCAGTTATTTCGTAAAGAGTTTTTGGAGTTAAAATTATCTACAGTGGAGAATCTGGTAAGAAAAATATTAATATACTTTAATAAATTTAAATCTTTAGATGTTCATCAAAGAAGATTTGATTATACCTCATTTTTACACGTAAACTTTATTTTTAAATTAAAAATGGATGTGATCTATTTAGATTTCAAGATTTTATTAAAACAAAACAGATGGGAAAGACTGGACCTTTATGGCAATTTGAGTCTGTTGGTGAAATTCGAGTAAGACAAGATGCAGCTTTAGATGTTGGAGAAAGTCATCCAGTGAAGGTTTTTTTAATTTTAAGCATTAAATAGTCTCAAAAGTTTTTATAAAAATTTTCTAAATTAAATTAGGTTGTTCTTCGTTCTTGGTATGAAAAGAACAAGCATATTTATCCAGCATCGCGTTGGGAACCTTTTGTGCCAGGAAAAGTTTATAAAAGAACAATTGATGATTTAAATACCATTTAAATATTTTTATAAATTTTGGAATATTTTTTATTGTACATTAATATTTGAGTTTAAAAGGAAATTTTAAAATATAAGTATCCTTGTTTCGCTGATCTAGTTTTTTTTATTATTTTTGCATAAAATTATAACTGAGTTTGTGTAATGACGTTTCATCTAGAACGTTATCCACGTTGTTATTTATTTATATTTATTTTTCTTAAATAAAATTTTGTGCATAAACAAGTTTTAGTTTTATAAAGACTAATTTTCCTTTTTTACTTTTTAGAATTATTAAATGACAGCTAGTAATTCATTCTTCAATTTAATTTGTTTATTCTTTATTATCTCGACATTCTCATCGACAAATGTAATTTTAAATCTGTTTTGATTAAAAATATTTTTAACAAATTTTAGGCGAATTTTGAAGATACTCGTTGTCGATGTACTTGCCCTAGCACTGAATATTTTGCTCCAAAAGGCACAAATCATTCACAACATTATCGGCGTTATTATACAAAAACAAATTTGGAATCAGCAAATTGGTTATTTTAAATTAAATAATTGATCAAATAGAGTAATTGAGTTTTTGCAGTAATGCACAGACTGTTGTAAAAAAAGATGTTCAGTCAATTGTAGAGGAAGCACGACTTGATGCTTTTTTGGCTAATTGTAATTGTCGCTTTGAATCTAGGAATTCACTTTTATTGAAGGTTTTTTTGTATTTTTGTTAAAAAGAATTTTAACAAATAAAATTTTTAAAAATATTTTTGGTTTTAATTATTACAAATTGTTTTGAGTGATTAGGGTTAAGTTGATTCAAAAAAATGAGGCGAATTGTAGGGCAACTTATCAATTGTAGTATATTTATGATGAGTTAAATTTTTTATTTTTTACATTAAGGTTGTTGTTATGTTCGTCATTGCTGTTATTTTCATTCTTGGCTCCTACATGCTTTATTTGGGTGTTGTTGAGCCAATGGTGTTCCGTCAAAGGCAAACAAACTCTACTGCGTTTATTCCTTACAGTCGGCACACGGATGTTGATAGAGAGGACGTTGGTGATTTGAACACATTTTGGTTCCTTCAAGATTCGGATGAGGCCTCGGTGGTTGATTCCGATGTCATGGATGATCAATCCATTATTGTTAGGCACTTTCCGTTCTTGTTTCCTTTAAAACTTAACTGGACCTTTAAAAAAAAATAAAGAAAGGTTTATCATAAAACTAATTGTAAGTTTTCTCTTGAAATTTATCCAAAATTCATCCATTCGCGCGATGAACTCTTAAGGGATATCATTCATACGAAATTTTTCATATTGATGAGAGGAGGGAAACTTTAATATCAATTTTAACTTTAAATTTTAATTTTTAGGATGACAATATTTTTTCAAATACAATGGAAGGAGTGCCATCAGCTAATGAATTCTCAACAATTTCCTTAGAAGATAGACAACAAACACGTTCTCGCCACTCAGCAAATCTAACGACCATTAATAATACAGTTAAAGCTTCATTGCATGACAAAGTTATTGAAAAGGTTTTTAAAAATATTTTTATTTATTAAATTAATTATGAAGGTATGGTGAATCATTCATCAAAATTAATAAGAATAAAAATAAAACAAAATTATGTAAATAAATTGTTTTGTGGGAATATTTAAAAAATGTTATTTCATATTTAACATAAAGTCAAAAATATTTTAAACAAAAATTTAGGTTACTGCTGAGAAAAATAAATGGAAAGTAGATGTAGAAGAACAACGTCGAAATGTGTTAGGAGAACATAGTGTTCTAAATTAAATTTATTTTAATTATAATTTATAAATATTTTTGAGTCTTTACTTTTTTATATAATATGTTTTGATTGACAAGCTTTCTTAAAGAAGTAATACAAAGTAAGGATCCAAATGTATATATAATACAATATACATATAAATAAGCATTAAGAATGTCTATTTTAATATATTTAATTATTGCAATAAAATTTTATTTTTAAATGTAATTTATTAGAAAAATACGATGCCAGTCCATATATATTATTATTTCCTAAGCTTTATAATAAGCAAAATATTAAAGTTAATTAATGTATTACTAATCTGAGATTCAAGTTTAAAATTATGATAACTTTAATAATAATATACTTAAGAATACTTTATAATTTTAATAACAATTATTGCCAACACAAATGTTACAAAAATATTATCACAAAAATCATCTTATATACTAATTATTCTTATTATTATTTATCGCCTTCCTCTCTTGCTTCTACTTCTCGATCTCTTCTTCCTTTTTCCTTTCGAGTGGCGCTTCTTGTTCTTATGCTTCTTACGACGACTCTTCTCTTTTGTACGAACTAATAGAATTCCACCACCATCATCCTCTTGTGTTTGTTCTGTAGTGTCAATACTAGAATCAGAACTAGTACTACTAGTAGTAGTAGATGATGTTGTATCCCTTTTCTTCTTTTTCTTCCTCCTTAAAAGGCCTTTTCCGTTATTCAAAGGTGGAAGTGGATGAAGAACCACAGCATTTGGTGGTGTTTTAGTTGGATCCTAAAATTTTAAATTAATCAAAATATTTTATAATTATTTCTTATTAACTTTACAAGTCCAATAGTTGGCGCCCACCCAACATTTGGTGGTGTTTGTACTGATTTATTTTTAGGCCGAGGAAGCGAAGGTTCTTTTGGAGGCACATTATTAGTTGGTGGAGGAGGAAGCATTTTGGCTGGTAACGGAGGTGGTGGTGGTGGTACATTATTAGTTGGTGGAGGAAGAAGCATTTTGGCTGGAAACTGAGGTGGTTGAGGTGGAACATAACTTAAAAATTAGATAATTTAATTAAGATAAAAATGTTATACAAACCCAACAGGTGATGTTGTTGATGAAGGAGAACTCTGTGTACGAGACATATCCACTATATAGTACATTGGCGGAGGAGTAGGAGATCTTTGTTGAAAAGGTGGTGGACCAGAATGGAACATCTTAAAATTAATTTACTCTCTTATATTTTATAAATTAAATTAATACCGGTGGACGAGCAACAGTCGGAAGTTGTCTCGCTGGTTGCATTGGAGGGCCAGCATATCGCGGAGGGCCGGCAAATACAGCTGGACGTGGCGGTGGCGATCCTTTACGAATGATTCTACCTTTAGTTTTCTTTGAAGGAGAGCACAACCAGAAAATAAAGACGAGTCCAATAACCATTGCAATACTTCCAAAAATAAAATAAATCCACTCTTCATCCATTTCTTACAAGCAAATTTTGAAAATTGGAAAAATAAATACCGCCGTTGACCAGACACTGGCCAAGATTTGATTGATAAAGGCTCTTTTAATAATTAACCTTTTATATTATTAAAATTGTTTTAAATTGACAGTGCTATTCTATATTAATTCATTTTTAATTAAATCAAATTATTCACATAAATATATTTTATTCTGTACCTTTTTTTCATATTTTTCTAATAAATAAAAATATTTTTTAATTTTGTTATTAAATCATTCAGATTTTAATATATATTCCCTCAACATATAAAGAGTATAATAATGTGTGTTTACTAAAAATATTCATAAATTTTTTATTTCTAAAAAATATTCTACTCTTTAAACGAAAATTGAGGTATATTTATATATATAAAATGTTTTTGCTTTAACAATTGTGCCAAACGTTTATTTATTTATTTTGGTTAGTAAAATATTTATGATTTTATTTTTCTCTTTTTTGCCAATTGTTCTACTGTAATTTTGAGTAAATAAAAAAGCAACAGAATTTTTAAATAAATAAAAAAGAAAAAGGAATCTTCAATACAAATTTTTTCTTTTGACATTATCTGATTTTGTTAAGCTAAAAAGTAAAAATTTTTTTGTTTATTTTTTAGAAAATTCTTTGAAATTATTAAATAAAAAAAATATTATTTAAAAATTTATAATTAAAATTAATTTAAATTTATATTTTTTAAATTAATAAATAATGAATACTTCTAATATATTTGATTCAACATCAGCTTTAATTTTAAATAAAAAAACAATTAATTCAAATAATCTAAATAAGAGTAAAGGAGAATATTCTATTAGTTGGACATTTTTTAAATTAAAAACTAAATTATATTTTAATTAAAGAATATTTTTGTTAATTTATTTAAAAAATAAATTAAAATAGGACCAACATCATTTTCAACTAATCCATCTTCTTCTTCCTTATTTGCCTCTCATGGCAGTTTTGCAGCAGCTTTTATTTCTTTGCCATGGCTTGCTTACAACCAACAACAACATTTAGAAAATGGGTAAATTAAATTTAAAAATTAAATTTAAAAACCTAATATTTTCTATTTAAATTATATAAATTTAATAAATTATTTATTTTTAACCTTTTATTTGTAATAAATTTATTTATTAATTTTATATTTATTTAAATTAATTTTCCCATCCTCCATATGTTTTTTTTAAATTAAAAATATTTTCTTCATTTCCTCATCTCCCATTAATTCAAATTATTTTATATATTCTCCATCCTCTAAATTCTTTTCCGCTTATTTCGTTTTAGGCAGGTGTGTGCCATTTTATTTTAGAAAAAAAAAATATATCAAGGTGAATTGCCGGCTGATAATTGGCACCAATGTGTTGTGGTGGTTATTTTATTTTTTTCTTATTTTTGGCCTATTTCCGTTCATTTCCTATTTAATTTGTGATTTTTTTCATTTTATATTAATTACTTAGAGATTGGCTTCTTTTGCTTTTTCTAATTTATTTTTCATTATTTTTTAGTTGTTAATCTTTCTGCCAAATTGGTACTTTTACTTTTATTAAAATATATATTAAATCCTTTTCTTTTTTTTTAAGGTTAATAAATAAATAAGTAAATAAATAAAATAAAAGATTACTAAAATTTAAAAAATATTTAATATTTAATTTATTTTAATTTTATAAAAAATTAAGAAAAAAAAAGTATTGGAAAAAATAATTTAAAAATTTCTTTTATTTGTTAAAATTATTAAACTATAATTTAAATAAATAATATTATTTAAATGAAAGAATATATTCCAATAATTATTTATTAATTATTTCCCATTGATTCCAAATAAATTTAAAAAAACTATCGCCTTGGATTTTTTTACTTAAAAATTAAAATTTAAAAGAAAAACTGTCTGGATCTAAAAAAATGATGGATCCAGGACAACGGATATTTTGAAAAAGAGGAATTGAGGAGAGATAACCTTGGTGATATTAATTTATTTAGAATTTTATATATTCCCCGTTGCCGTGCCGATATTTTTAAAAATATTTTTAAAAATATTAAGGATGTTACTAAGAGACTCTCTGATATCTTTTGCTGTCCAGGGAAACGAATGGGAGGAGATCGAGAGCTTTTTTAATTTTATTTTTATAAATATATTCCAGCATTTATTAAAAATATTATTTTAATTTATTTTATTTTATTTTAATTAATAAAATAAATATATTTTAATATACTTTTATTTTGGAACAATTTGTATTGAAAGTTTTTATGATTTTAATTCTATCAAAACCTCCCTTTTTATTTCTAAAAATTTTTCCGTTGTTCCCTTCCATTTTTTATTCTGTCCATTCCTCACTGATAGGGGTAACATTTAGGTAAATAAAGATAACTCTCGTTATAATTAGAAGGGTTAATTGCTTGTCATCTGATGACTGGCCCATTTTATTGTCCTTATAACGGGAGTTTAAAATTATATTAAATTTGTTTCTATTTTATTTTTGTTTTTTATATGATAATAAAAGATGAGGATGTTGTTGCCAGGAGAAGGAGGAGGGGCTAACCAATTTATTCAGGTTGGTCACCAGGACTCCGGCATTGGTCCTCTCCATGGTTTTTTGGTTCAAAGTGTCGTCAACAACAACGACTAGTACTACTACTAGTTTATTTATAATACTTTTCACAATTTTTATTTTCAGTTTTCAGTAAAAATTTATTTTCTATCCTACAAGAATTTGAATAAAATTTTATTTTTATTTAAAATATTTTGCTAAATTTTATTTAAATTAATCATCAAGTAAAAGGTTGTTTTATTTTTATTTCTATCTTTTTTTGTATTTATGCCATTGACATTATTTTGCCATCCAAAATAGTTATAATTAATTAAATAAATCCAATTAATTAATATAACGGAGGATAAATGATTGAGTTAAGGCGAAGAGCTAAAGAGAATGTCAAATATTTAATTAAGACATTATTTCAAAATTATAATATATTTAAGATATATTTATTTTATAAAAATATTTATACCTAAATTACCCATCCACAGAAAATCTCTCTTATTGCCATAAAATTATATTAATTTTTGATTAATAATATGACTAAATTTAAAATTAAAATTTATTTATTTTTTCTAAAATAGAAATAAATAAATTTCTATTCTTAAGAACTTTAAAAGAAATTTATTTTAAAAAATTTAAAAATAATTTATATTTTTAAAATATATTTATTCTAACAAAACATAAACACCTATAAACTCTCTTTTCCTTAACTTATATTTAAAAATAGAGCAATTATTTATTTATTTATTTATTTATGTTATAGCCATTGGCCTTTTTTATATTTATTTTTTCTTTTCTTTTTGTTGCCGCTTCTCTCATTATTATTATTATTATTATCTTCTCTTCTCTTTATGATTGTTATAATAATCGTCCTTATGTGCCAGGTGGAGAATGTGGTACTTAAATAAATAAAAAATACTATCCGGTCTTGTCCACCTTTAATTTTCTTCTTCTTTCATTGACCATTAGAAAGGATAAAAGGCGGGGCCAAAGACCACGATTATTTGTCGGTTGGTCTTAGAACCTTCTTTTTTTCGTTCTTTAATATTTTATTGGTTATTTAATATTTAAAATATTTTTTAAAAATTAAATTAAATTTATTTATTTTTATCTACAATATTTGATTCTTATTTTCTTAATATCAGATTAATTTTTATTAAAAATATTAAATCTCTTTTTTCATTTCTTCTTATTTTTAATCATTTTCCAATAAAACACTCTTATGTTATGACCAACATCTAAATTAAAAATAACCCATTTCGTACTAAGAAGGGCACCTGGAAAATTATTATTATTATAAAATAATAATGGAGAAAGGGCAGTATTTGGCACCTTTTAAAATATAAAAATAAATAAATAAATATATATTTACTAATAAAATAATACTCTTTTTTATTAAAATAAATAAATATTAATATATTTATTTATCAAAATTGATCTATTAAATTTTATCTTCTACATTTCTACTATTTTTTAGAATTAATTTCCAATTAATTCTAAGGACTAACTGAGAGAGTTACTTTAAAATTTTTTAAATATAAAATCAAGTCCTAAATATAATTTTATTTGCAAAAACAAATATGTTTTTTTCTTCTTCGAATAATTCAGAAGAGAGTATAAGTCCAACAATGTCTTCTTCCTCTTTATTATTATTAGGAGATTCATCACCACAACAACAAAATTATCAAAATTTAAATAGTCAACAAATTAATAATATTAATATACAACAAAGGTGCTATCTTCAACAAAATAATAATATTTTTGGATCAATAATAACAAATTCTTCTTCATCTTCACCATCATCTCCTCCCCAATTTTCATTAGAAAATGATCCTCCTTTAAATAATATTAATAATAATAATAATATTAGTAGAACAAATACACCTAGTACAATAGTATTTGAAGAATGTAATTGTTCTGTATGTTGTTGGGGAAATCCTTTACCTCCATTAATTTTAAACAATAATAATATTTTGAATGGCAATAATATCAATGGTATTAATTGCGAAAATGGCATAAATACACATTCACCTTCATTTTCAAGTTTATTATTGCTTAGTCCAGGAAATATCAATAATTCTAGGCAATTTTATTTTAAAATTTTTTTTTAATTTTTTTACAAATTTATTTATTAATTTTTAAGGTTAACAAATAATAATGAAACAGAAAATAATTATTTTGGACAAATACATACAAATATATCTAATGGAAATTCTAATAATAATATTTATGGAACCCAACATTCTGGTTATTATCAGGTATTTAATTTAATTTTTAATATTTTAATTTTTAAATTATTTAATTAATTTTTATATTTTTTCAAATAATTATTTTCTAATAAATCTAATATTTTTTAAATTAATTTAAAATTTTTTTATTTTATTTCTCTGTCAGTTATTATTTACCACCTTTTCCCTCTTATTATTACCGTTTCCTTGCCAACACCTTCATTTATTTATTTCTCATTATAAGAAATAAATATATATCAATTTTGTAGTTAATTTGTTATTTGCCGCAAAATAATTAAAAGGAGAGTATAAAAATAAAAGAGAAAATAATATTAGAAAGAAGCAAATAACTAACTATTTTCGTGCCTAAACAGATGCTTAATATTATATAAAAGGTATGTTAAATACATATTAATCTTGGTAGAAAAGAGGAAAAGATTTAAGAAAAGAGAAATATAATAATGAGAAATATAGCAAAGAATAAATCAAAAAATTGAATTTTTATTTCTTTTAAATGTTAGATATTGAAAGTGAGAGTATATTATTGCGTGTTTTTAATAAATAATAATATTATAAATATATATTTCATTTACCGCGCAATAAAAAGAAAGAGAGAAAACCTATGTTATAAAAGACAGTAAGAAAATAAATATATAAAATATTTTTGTTGTTCTCGTAAAAATAGAGGAAATATTTATTATCTTATTGGCTTCTTAATTAATTTTTAAAAATAAAGCCAGCTGCTTTTTTACACACAAAAATATTTTATATATTTTATAAGTAAAAAGTTAGAAATTTAATTTCTTTTTAAATTTAAATAAAAATTTAAATAAATAAAAGTCTTATTTTATTGATCAAAATAAATTTAAAAATAATTAAATAAAAAAACAATTTTAAATAATACTCAATGGAATTACCCCCATTTCTTGCTCCTTGTTGTACCTCATTTATTTCTTCTACCTCTTCTTCATCTTCATCATCTTTAATTTCTTCTTCTTCTTCTTCTGGTAATCTTCTTCCACCTGTTAATATGTTAGGGAATGCTCATCTTCAATCAATTAATAATTTAACAACAATTAATAATCAACAACAATGTATTAATAATAATAATATACATTTTTCTTCTTCTCAATCTCATCATAATCATAATAATAATAATAATATACCTATTAATAATTGTTGGACATTATATAATCAAGAAACAGAAAATAATAATAATAATAATCAAGAAGGATTTCAACCTTTACCTCATCCCCCTCAACTTCAACAAACAATTCTTCAGCATGGAGGAGGAAGAGGAACAACATTTTCACATACTCCTTGTATGATTAATCCTTTAGGACGTCCACAACAACAACATCCTTCTTCTGTTTCTTCTACTCCATCTCCTTCAGCTTCTTCAACGGTCATTGTAAATGGTCCTCCTTGTGAACGTATTATTGGAGATGAAGGAATTTCAAATGAAAAATTGGATTTAAATAGAGGTTATTTAATTGGAACAATGGGACAACAACAACAACAACAGGTAATTAATTAATTAATTTAAAAAATAATGAAATAATATTAGGCAGCATTAGCAGCAATATCATCAACTCCAATAACTTTTCATATTTTAACTTCTAATTCTCCTTCTTTACAGCAAAATAATGAACATCATCATCATCAACATATACAACAAGAACAAATTAATTATTTTTCAGAAAGAAGAAGGCAACAACAAATATTAATTCAGCAACAACAAATTATTGAAGCAACATCTGTGAGAAATATTTAATAGGAAAAAAAGAATAAAAAATTTAGAAATTTTTTATTAGAGTAAACTTAAGTAGAGTTGAAAAAAAAAAGTTTTTAAGTTTTTAAAAATAAAATAAAATAATAATAATTTATAATAATTACATAAATGGGAAAAGCCTAGTAAAAATAAAATTATTTAAAAAAATTAAATAAAGATTAAAAATGTCAAATTTTAATTTTTAAAAATTTATTAATAATATCTAATTAAATTAAAAAAATATATAGATTTTTTAAATTTAAAAATAAAAATTAGTAAATCAAAAAATATTTTTTAATTTATTCATCTAATATTTTTAAATAAATATTTTTTCTTATGGTCGATTAATTTTCTTTTATTCTTTTCTTTTATTTATAAATAATATTTAGTAATAAATAATAATTTTAAAAACATTTATTTTTTTCCAAAAAAAAAACATTTTACCTGCTGAGAAATTATTTTAAATTTATCAAAATTTTGGAAAAATTTATTTTTTCTTAAAATAAATTTAAATATTATTTAAAAAATATTTTTCTTTCTTTTTATTTTTTCTTCTTTACATAATATTCACATAAATGACAGATTTTACTAAAAGGGAAATTTATTATAAAATGTTTTTGGTAAAATAAATATTTTTATAAATATTTTTAATATTTAATTTAATTAATTTAAAGCATTATCATAATCATCAAAATCCTTTACATACTCAACAACAACAACAACCAATTATTACTACTACTACTAATAATACAAATACTCCTTTACTTCAATCTTCACATAATTTTACTATTCGTAAAAATGGAATAAATCAAAGAAAGCCACAAATAATATCACCAGATATTTCAGTAATTGAAGAAGAAGATAATCAACAAATAATTAATGGAGAACAAAATAATAATAATAGACAACAAATTATTATTATTAATGAAAATTCTGAAAATGAAGGAAAAAGAGGAAAAAATAATACAAATAATAAAGAAGTTAGTAATGGAGAACAACAAATAAATCAAAATAATATTGCTAGAGCACCACCCGAAACTGTAAAAATTAATTTTTATTTTTTAAAAAACATTTATTATAATTACCGTAATCTTATTTAATTTAATTTTTATTCATCTTTTATTTATTTTTTCTAAAATAAATAAAAAATATTTTGCTTTTTTAATTTATAAAATATTTAAATATTTAAATATATTTAGTTGGAATGGATTAAAGCAAATTATGAATTTGTAGAAGGTGCATCATTGCCTCGCAATATACTTTATACGCATTATTCAGGGTTTTAATTAAAAAATAATTTTTTATTTAAAATATTTTTTTAAAGCCATTGTCGAGAAACAGGTTTAACACCTGTAAATGCTGCATCCTTTGGAAAATTAATTAGATTAGTATTTGATAAAAAATTATCAACTCGTCGTTTAGGTACTAGAGGACACAGTAAATATCATTATAATGGTTAATATATTTTTAAATATAATATTTTTATTTATTATTTTTTAAAAAAAGGTATTTGTTTAAAACAAAATAGTCCATTACGTGCTGAAATGCATCCTAGTGATTTAGAAAGAATGTTAAATGGTTCACAGCAACCTTATAAAAATAATTCTCAACGTTCACAAAGAAAACAATTAAATAATTCACAAAAACAAAAAAGAGGAGAAGGAGGAAAAAAAGGAGATAATAATAATAATAATTTAACTAATTTTTCTTCATCAGCAGCAACATCTCCATGTGAAGAAAGAGAATCTAATATTATTGAATTTGAACAATATCAAGAAAATGGAGGAGAACAACAAAAGTAATAATTAAATTATTTTTAATGTTAGGTTAAGTTTTTAAAAATTATTTAAAGAAAGTCTCGTTAGCTTAGTCGGTAAAGCTTTTGATTATAGGGTAATAGTAAGCTAATGTCTTGGGATCGAATCTGCTCATTGGAATTTTTATTCTTTTTCTATTTAAAATTATTTTAAAATATTTTTTTTAATAAAAATTAATTTTTAAAATAATAATAATTAATTAGTTCTCCAATTATTTATTCATCTAATTGTCATTCAAATAATAATAATTTATTATCTTCATCAACATTTTTATTACCACCACAAATAAATGATTTAATTGAAATTAAAGAAGGAGGTTTAAAACTTCCAGAAATTGAATTACCTATTTTGGATGAAGGGATTCTTTTAGGATACGGATTAAGTTTAGGTCATGCTCTTAAATTTTTTGATGATTATCGAGAACATTGCAGGGTAATATTTTAATTAATTATAAAATATTTAAAAGTAATTAATTAATAATAATTTTAATTTAATTTAAAGGAAGTTCTAAATTGTATAAAAGACTTTCGTCTTCAATCAGTTGAACGTTTATGGTTATCTTTTTGGCAAAAAAGTTATTTTTCTGATTCTAATTCTGAGCAACACCAACTTAGAGGAAGACATATTAATGAAGATAATAATATTGAAATGTAATTTTATTTTAAATTTAATTAATTAATTTAATTAATTTAAGAGGTCAAATGCGTGGTGCTCCAATTTTAGATAATAATTCATTATATCATCTTTGTTCTTTACCTGAAATACAAACATTTGTACAAACTTTTGATATACAATTTTATCAAATTATTTTGGATTTTTTCTTTATTAGTCCATTACGAATTCCATTAGAAAGTTTGTTTTTTTTAATTAATATTAAATTTAATTTTAAAAAAGGTGATTTATGTAATAGTCTTCGCCATTTTGGTAAAAATATTGAATTTTGGATGGAAAATTCTCTTGGAAATAATTTAATAATTCCACCAATATTTAAAAAAATAAAATTAGAATGTATTCGTTTATTAGCTAATTCATTAACTAGATTATCTTCTTTTGCTCATTTGGCTATTACTGCAAGAAGTGTTTTACAAGATAAAGAAAAAGTTAAAAATTTACATGATGACTTTAATCGGTTAGAAAATAAATAAATTAAAAAATAATTTATTTTTTAAAGTGTTGATTTTGGTGTTTTTCATTGGCAAGCAGATTGGTTATGTTCTGGTTCTTCACAAAAAAATTCATTACAACCATCAAATAATTTAAATGATAATTTTTGTAATTATAATAATTTGGCAAAAGATTTGGTTTTTTAATTAATTTAAAATAATATTTTTAATCTAAAATAAAGGTTTATCAATTTCGTGAACATTTATCTCGTCATTGTTCTTTAGAAGAATGGGCTGATTGGCTTGAATCTATTGTTGATAAAGCTTTAAATTTCCCAAAAACATTTAATTATTCTATTCAACAAATTTCAAATCGTGGAAAACGTTTTATTTTATCTTGGAATTTACATTCTTCACTTTTATTAAAAGAAATTACTTTACATTCTTCTACTTCTTTTGGAGAATTTCATTTAGTTAGACTTGTATTTGATGATTATTTACTTATTGTTATGGAAAGAAAATTGGCAAAAATTTTAGGAAAATTACCTATTGAATTAATGGCACCTGAGGTTTTTATATATATATATATTATTAGGTAGAAATTGGAAAATGAGAGACTTAAAATAATTAATTTATTAAATTATTTAATTTAGTGGTTGCAAATGGAAACAAATAAATTACCAAAAACTGAACAATCAACTTCTTCAATAAATTATTCTTCTCAAATATTAAATCACTCTCCTACTACTAATTCTTCTTTAATATCTTTAATACCTTCTGATACAAAAATGGATATAAAAAATATTTCAAAACAAACTAATCACAATTTTTATTCAACAAATATACAACAAAATCAAAAACA
Organism: Meloidogyne chitwoodi; assembly: GCA_015183035.1. Lineage (NCBI taxonomy): Eukaryota > Metazoa > Nematoda > Chromadorea > Rhabditida > Meloidogynidae > Meloidogyne > Meloidogyne chitwoodi. The sequence goes on from JACZZP010000010.1 coordinate 1,558,961, forward strand.
AATAAATTCATCATCTCATTATTTAATGGTTAATTAAAATTATATTTATTTTTTTTAAATAAAATTAATTAACATATAAAAATATAATTTATTTTATTTTTAAAAAAAAGATTGAAAAACTTCCACTTCCTGGACCTGAACCTCCATTAGATATGTTAAATGGAAATAATGAAGGTGATTATCAAGAAGAAGAAAAAATAAAACAAATAATTATTAATTCTAGTCAAGCTATAACTCCTCCACAAATACAAAAAATAACAAAAGAAAATAATAATAAAACAATAAATTCAACAAAAATTAGTAATAATTATATTTTAATTGAAGAACAACAAAAAGAAAAATTAAATGATGATATTGAAATGGAAGAAGAAAATAATAATAATAATTATGAAAAAGAAGAAAATGAAGAAGGATTTGTTATTATTAATAATAAAGAAAAATTTAAAAATTAATGAGAAAAATAAATGATAATTTTATTTAATGACTTTCCTTTCTAATAAAATTAAAACCTAATTAATAAAAATTAAAATTATTTAATAAATATTTAACCAAAAAGGCCCATCCAAATTAAAAAAATAATTTTTATAAAACATTAACAGAAGACAATTATACAGTAAAAAGGTTGTTTGATTTCAGTGAAAAATTAGATGATAGAGAAAAGCTATATTTGTTATTAATTAAATGGAAAAATAAATATTTCCTCTTTCCATTTTAATTAAAGTTTTTTGTTTACTTAGAAAACTTCTTGAAAATTGAAGGATTATTATTAATTCGAAAAATGTTTACTTCACATTAGAGATAGGCCGAATTCGAATATTCGTCGAATTTTTATGAATTATTCGATTCGAATTCAATTTTGGCAAAATCCCGATCTCTATTTCACATTATTATAAAAATTATAAGATTTTTAACAAAAATAATTGGGTAACTGTCCTTTTACAACTTTAATTTTTATGCTTCTTATTTTTATCTTTTTATTTTGATAATTAAACCTATTTTTTAATTACAAAAAGTTATTTTTAGAGACAAAACTAAATAAATAAAATAATTAATAATATGATCTAAAATAAAACTGGATTATAAATTATTTTTATATTTTTACAACAATAAAATAAATAAATTATAAATTTATTTATTTTTATTTTTCTTAATTTTATTGTTTTAAATATTTTCATTTATTTTTTAAATTATTTTTATTTTTAGAATCAATCTCTATGATTATTAAAAAAATTAGAAATATTTGAATTTTATTTTCTTTAATTTTAACTAAAAAAAGTTTTTTATAAATAATTATTTTCCTTCTTCTTTGCCTATTAAATGGATTTTAAATTAATTATTTTATTTGGATTTAATATTATTAACACAAATTTATTTTACAAATCAAATTCCAATTGGTGGAAAACTACAAGAAAATATTGGTAAAAAATATTTTTTTTAATAATTATTTTAATTTTAAATTAAATATTTATTAAAAAAAGATTGTTCTCTTCCAAATAAAAATATTTATGGAAATGTTTTATTTGATAATGAAGCAATTGAATGGGAACAAAAAAGACAATTTTGGTTAACAATGGATGTTTATACAAAATCATTAAATGATTGTATTAACCAATGTTATGGATATAGATTTTGGTTATTTTAAAATTTAAATAAATATATTTTATTTTTTTAAAGTTATTCAATTTTATTTTTATCAAATAATTCAATAAGAAAAGCTTGTCGTCTTTTTCTTCATTCAAGTGATGAATGTAATGGAAAAACCTTATTATCAATAAATAAAATTGAAAAAATAAGTTTAGAAGAAAATAAAAATCAAATTGTAGTTGAATGTTTAAAATGTAGAAAAATTGAAAATAATGAAGATAATCCTTTAATTAGTGGACCTGAAGATGCACCTAAAGGATTCAAAAAATTAATATCTTCAGGTAAATTATTTATTAAAAATTAATCAAAATTAAAATCTGAATGATTAAATTTAAAAATGAAAAATTAGTTTTTCTTTTTTTATAAAAATTATTAATTTCGATAATATTGAGGAAAAACTTTAAATTCAAATAAAAATCTGTAAAGGAAAAAAGCTAAGGTTTATTTGAAAAGAAACTTGAAAGGCTAAATTTACTTTTTTAAACTCTTTTTATCCATCTAAATTAACTAAAGGAGATATTAAAAAAACTAATTTCTATCTAAGGAAAAAACTTTAAAGAAACACTCCATCTCATTTTACAAATTTACTATACAAAAATAATTTACAGAAAAAAATAGGTGAATTACAACAACATATAATTAATACAATTTACATACATATTTATGAATCACTTTATCACAGAGAATCTTTTATCCTCTTCCAGACTTCTTGCCTTTCTCCGAACGATGCTGCTCCTTGTTACATTTTTCCTCGTTTGACATGTCGGTGTAACCAAATCATAGCCTGCTGCATACCGATCCGAACTTCTGGGTTGCCATTCCATACACAGTTGACGATCAGCTCGGCAAATTCCTCAGGAGTCTCCTCGCTAAACAACAGTCGTTCGCCTTTGACAATCTAAAAAAAAAGAATATTATTTAAGGTTTTAAGGCAAAATCTCACACCTTTTTAGCAACAAGATTGTTGCTCCCTACTCCTGCATATGGCGAAGCACCGTTGGCAAAAATTTCCCAGCAAAGCACCCCAAAAGCCCAGACGTCCGACTTCTTGCTACAGGCGTGCTCGATCATTGTTTCTGGGGCTAGCCACTTGATGGGCAGCCTTTGGTCCTTTCCCAGCTTGATTGCCTTCTCATTGTTCTGGAGCTCCCTGGCGAGGCCAAAGTCGGCTATCTTGACCTTTAAAAATAGTTAAAAATAATTAAATTTTAATTTTAGGTTATAACCCACCCTATTCTCACTGAATAAACAGTTTCTAGCAGCAATATCACAGTGGACTACATTCCGCTCATGCACGTAGTTCAATCCAGAGGCAGCTCCTAGGCACATATAAAGTTTGCTCCGAACGCTCCTTCTTTGTCGCTGTAGATGATCCTTCAGAGCGCCCTCTGTCGCCAAATCCATGACTATCATCAGCGGTTCTTGTCCAACAGCTACGCCTGTGAATAAAATGATAATTATTTAATTAAACAATAATAAAGGACTTACCATAGCAAAAGATGACATTTGGATGCTTGAATCGCCGCATGACTCGGGCCTCGTTCATAAACTCCTTGATTTGGTCCTTCGTGCACTTTGACAGCGTCGTCTCCTTGATCGCCACTTTTTTGGTTGTCCCGTCGGCGCAGGTGAACATGCCAGTTCTGACGACTCCAAATGCTCCACTCCCCAGCTCCTCTCCCTTTTTGATGGCGGAGTGGGAGAGCTCCCATTCATGCCTTCCAATTGGGCGCTTGAGCAGAACGTTTCTGTCCTAAAAAGAAACCATACGATCAAAAAGGAAGTCTTTCTCCCACCGTGCATATAGGCGTGCTTGTTCTCAAATGTGCATCCACGAATTCTTGGATTGTACCGAAGCCTCTTTCCCTTTTGAAGTCTATTGCGATGAGTCCATTTTGCGTCCTGAAGATATAATGCCGCGCCACTCCTTCAAAGACCGTTGACAGAACAAATGATCGAGCATCACCAGCAAACTCTTCGCTCGTACGAATGATGAAGTCCCCTTCCTTCTTCAGCATTGCGACGGCATCCTCTCTTGGCAACTGAATGAAAATTGGAAAATTTATTTTTAAAAAATGAAAATATTAAAAAAAACTCACAAGTCCATGATAGTATGGTAGCCGCCACAGAGCATCGTTCGACATCGGAGACCAGAGCAATGAAGGTGCGTTGTTAGTTGTGCAGTGAAGTGAGTTTTGAATAACTTATTTGAGAGACAAAAAGGCTTCTTTTTATAGTAACACTCAGCAAGTCCAACTATAAAAGCTCCTTACTATATAAGCGAAAAAATCCAACACAATATCAAATCTTCACTTCAACAACAAAACTTCAAAAAAACAACAAAGTTCCAAGGATGTTCTTCTTCTTGCTTCTTCTGGCGATGCTAGCTGCGGGATTCTTTATGTTCAGTCAAGGCCAAGCTGAAAAGGTGATATTTTTGTGACATAACTTTTGTAAATTATTTCTTTGATTTTTTCCAGAATGTTGAGCCTGTAGAGACGAAGCCAAAAAGCAAGCGCTCTCGCCGAAGCAGACGATCATCTGCCGCCAAATCAGTCGACACAATGGACATGCTAGATGAGGAAGAGGAATTGCGCATTGTGGTCGAGGATGAGCGTCCACTCCCTCCGCCGACGCCTGAGCCGCTTTCAGTTATTCCACCTACTTCGGTCTCTTCTGCAACCTCTCCTGATGTTTCAACGAATGCTGAGAAAACACCTACAGTTGCCGAGCCTCCTCCTCCAGCGGCAAAGCCTTCTCCAGCAAAGCCTGAAAAGACGAAAGAGAAGGACTCGTCGAAAAAGAAGTCAACATCAAAGCGTGGAGGCCGTAAGGATAGCAAAAGCCCTGTTCCAACTGAAACTCCAGCTAAAGGAGAGGAATCCAAAAAGAAACATGCTAAAGGAGAAACAAAAAAAGGTTAGGTTACGGCTTTATTTTGTTTTTTAATAAGTATTTTTTAGTTAAAGATGCTAGTGTTAAAAAGACGCCCCCCAGCTCTCGTCATAAGGATAAGTCTAAGAGCAATCGCGGAACTGATAAAAAGAAGGCTGAAGGCGGCGAAAAGACCAAGCCTGGAGCTGGAAAGTCTTCTGAGTCTACTACTCCTAGCGAGACCAAGAAGGGTGGAAGTAAACGCGGCAAGCACCATTCTAAAGAAAAGAAGAAAACAGAAGGAGGAACAGCAACCGTTACTGAAACACCAAAAAAGGGAGATAAGAAGAAAAAGGAATCTGGCGATAAGAAAAAAGGTAAAACAAAATTATTATTCTAACGAAATTAAGCTAAAATAATTTTGATAACATTCAGGTGCAACTGAGGATGGAGGAGAGAAGGGAAAGAAGACAAGCAGCACGCAGAAAAGTCAGCGGGAGAAAGGAAAAAAGGGCTCGAAGGAAGAAGTTTCTACGAAGTCAAAGTCAAGTGATGCTGCTGTAAAGTCGAAGGCCGATGATGGCACTAAGACTGCTGTTGATGACAAGGGAGATAAGAAGGACAAGAAGGAAAAGAAAAGTAAGGAATTTAAAAGTGTTGTAACCTTAATATTTATTTATCTTTAGAAGGAAGCGAACGAAGCGTTCGTACCAAAAGTGGGACTAAAGTTTCTTCGAGCAAGAGGACTACGAGTGGAACGAAAGCTTCTAGTAGCAAGAGGACTACAGCTGAAACGAAGGCTTCTAGTAGCAAGAGGACTACGAGTGGAACAAAGGCTTCAGATAAAGTTTCTTCGAGCAAAAGGACCAAAAGTAGAACGAAGGAGGGGCATAGCAAACGAAAAAGTGGAGCCAAGTCAACTGAGAAGACTGAAGGTAAAAAGCCTGAAGGAGGTGAAAAGGGCGGTGAGCCTCCAAAGAAGGAAGAAGTGAAGGCTGCTGCTCCTGTCGATGAGGCTAACAAAAAGCCGGAAGAAAAGAAAGAAGAAAAGGAAACACCTGCCAAACCGGAAGACGCCAAACCTGAAGCAGCTTTGCCTAAAAAGGGAGAAGAGAAAGGTCAACCTGCAAAGACGGAGGTAAAACTTTATTTTTTCTACTCATTTTTTAATTTTTTAAAATTTAGATCGCTCCAACTTCTACTCCAATTGAAAATGCTGCTGCTGCTCCAACTGAGAAACCCGCTGCTGCTGTTGAGGGAGGACCTACTGCAGAACCACCGCAATCTCTTCCTCCTCTAAATCTTGGAACGATGAGTGGATTGTATGAGAATGTGTCTTCAGGCCTTCCTGATTCTATTCCTCCTCCTCCCGCTCCAAATCCTTAGGTTATGTTACCTTTGTTGTAAATGTATATAGTATTTTCTCTCCCATATTATAATAAATACTAAATATTGTGTATTATTGTTTGGTTATATAGATATTTGTTTGCTATAATTTCCTTATCTAATATATTTGTATACATAAATATTGTGATTGAATATCGTTATATGTATATTATTTGTGTATTATATTTGAATAAAATAAATGTGTAAAAAGTGCTTTTTGTTTAATTTTTTGAGAAAATAAAAATATAAGAATTAAAACATTAAAAATTAACTTTTACTTTTTATTCTTGTTAAATTTTTATTATCATACATATTAATATTGATTTTATTTGCATTAATTTCTTCTCTCATTCAATTTATATTTTTCATCATTTTGAGAGAAAATATTTTTTTATAATAAATTTATTTCCTTTATTAGATTGATCGGGTCATCCCTATAGATCAACTCCTATAGATAAACTTACCTTTTAGATCAAATCTATAATATTAATAACTTTTTAATTTTTCACTCTTTCTAGCCAATTGCTTTATTCATAACTTTTAGAGATTAAGTGTTAAAGTTATAAAAGTCTTTGTTGATTCAATCATTAATTCTAACATCCAAATGTCGGCCATTTATTATTTTTGAAAAGTTGATCTATTGGGTAAATTGATCAATAGAAATTTTGATTAATTAGTGGGTGGACTCAATTGTTATCATGTGTTTATTAAATTAATTTATTATACATATTTTTAATATTATACATATTTGATAAAATTTTTATAAAATTTATTCTTAATTTATACATATAATTTTATCATTCAAAAATTTAAATAAAAAATTTAAAAAAAATCTCAATTAAATTTTTTACTTTAAAATTATTTTTTAAAATTATAACTAAAAAAGATGACAATAGATTCTCAAACAGTTCAGAATCAGGCAAGTTTAAATAATAAAAAAAGAAAATAATTCCTTAATTTTTTATTATACAAAAATTATTAAATTTATTTTGTTTTAATTTTTCTCTTAAAAATAAAAAATAATTTTATTTTCTATTAAAATTTATTTTCTTGTTTAGAATGTTTATGTTCTTCCGAAAAGACCAAAAGTTTATATTGTTGGTGTTGGAATGACAAAGGTTATTTTATTAAAATTAAATATATAATAATTATTATTTTTTAAAGTTTACAAAACCACTAACATCTGGCAAAGATTATCCAGAATTGGTTAAAGAAGCAGGTAAGAGTTATATTTTTACATAAAATTAATTATTAAAAAATAATTTTAATTTTTAATAATAATTTTAGTTATTGAAGCATTAAATGATGCTGGAGTAAAATATGAGCAAATTCAACAAGGTTATATTAAATTAATTTTTTTTTATAATTAAATTATTATTTTTAAATATTATTAAATGAAAATAGGTTTATTAGTCTTGTTTTTCTTTAATTAAGTAATATTAATTTTTAAATAAAATTTTAAATATTAGACCTTTTAATTATTTTATTAGATTCATAAAAAAACTTTTATTAAAATTAAATAAATATATTTTTAGCAACTGCTTCTTATATGTATGGAGGTTCTTGTTGTGGTCAGAGAGCATTATATGAAATTGGCCTTACCGGCATTCCTATTTTTAATGTTCTTTTTTTTAGTATTTTTTCTTAATAATTTTTTTAAAGTTAAATAATGCTTGTGCAAGTGGTTCTAGTGGTATTTTCCTTTGTAAACAAATTATTGAAAGTGGCAATGTTGATTTAATGCTTGCTGTTGGATTTGAAAAGGTATATTAATTAATTTATTTATTTAATTTAAAAAAAAAAAAGATGCAACCTGGAAGTTTAGAAAATTCTCCAGAACATTTAGATGACCGTGCTTTACCTGTTGAAAAACATATTCAATTAATGGCTGATACTTATGGATTACAAGCTGCTCCAATTACTTCACAAATGTTTGGAAATGCTGGACGTGAACATATGGAAAAATATGGTAAAATAATAATATACTTAAAAAATAATTTTAAATAAAGGAACAACAAGAGAACATTTTGCTAAAATTGCTTGGAAAAATCATTTACATTCTGTACATAATACAAAATCACAATTTCAACATCAATTTTCTTTAGATGAAGTTGTTAATGCAAGAAAGGTAAATAAATAAATATTATTTAATTATTTTTATTTATTTTTAATAATAATTTAATTTATTATTTTTTTAATTAAAAAAATTAAATTAAAAGATATATGATTATATGGGTTTATTTGAATGTTCACCAAGTGATGGTGCTGCTGCTGTTATTATTTGTTGTGAAAAATTTATTGAACAAAATCCTCATTTAAAACCCCAAGCTGTTGAAATTGTTGGAATTGAATTAGGAACTGGTTAAAATTAATTAATTAATTTAATTTTTTTAAATTAAATTAAAAAAGATGAGCCAAGTGTTTTTTCTGAACAAAACGTGTACTCCAGACTCAATTGAACGACTTCTATCGGTCCATCTAAATCACGCCGACGTAGAGGAGCAATGCGAGGCCTTTTGCCCTTCTTCAACAACTAAATTTCAACTGAAGGGAAAACTCTCTTCTCCAGAAATTTCAATGGATGGAATCGAAACCTTCAATTGGACCACCAGCCTCGACATAACACAAAGAATTGACTGGATCGCAATTTTTAAAGGACTCTTCAACTACTCTGGAATTTTTACTTGGACTCTTTACTTAATCATTGGCGGAGCACTTCTTTATTTTTTGGCACCATTAATTCTAATGATAATCTTTCACATTTTTTCTTACTTTTTCCGTTCACTTTTTCTTGGCCGGAATGTCGGTGAAAACCGATATTAATGCCACATTTAAAATAATCTTTAAAAATGTCCTATTTCAAATACTCTTTAAAAATGTCATATTTAAAATATTCTTAAAATATATAATTGAATCATCTTCTTTTTTTAATATAAATCATTTTTTGTACTTAAATTCCTTATTTCTAAATGACATAATGCTGAATGTCATTTCTAATATAATCTTTCTATTTAAAACATGATTTTTCTTAATAACATTCATTCGAAAAAATAAATATTCTTCCTTGATAAAATATAATAAAAGATAAATATTCTTTCTATTAGTAAATTAAAATAAATTCTTAATTAAATAAAGTCTTAAAAATAATTGGGGGTCAAAGATAATAATTATTATCGACAATATACATAAAGATAAAAAATTTATATCATAATTGAAAAATGACTTCATTTTATATAATAATTCCTTCTAATACCAATATTGAAGGAAATAAAACAAATTGTTCAGAGTTAGATTACCACATAAATTACAATTTAACTCAGAATGGCATGTTGGACTAACTGTTATGGTTTATCCACATTCATGGCCATCTCTAGGTACCACTAATGAACAAACTGTAACTGTTTTTTGGAAAAGCGGTGAAGTTGTTAAATTTATTGTCCCTTCTAATAGTTTATCTAATCCTCAACAATTAAAAGAAAGCCTTGATAAATCACTAAATAAAGGAAGCGAAGCATTAGTTGAAAAAATACGTAATATTCAAATTAATTATACAAATAAAATTAAGGAACTCCGTATACAGGCTAGGGAAGAGTATAAACTTTTAAAAGAAGAGATTACTCAAAAAATATCAGAGCAAACATCTTCTAACTTAACTACTGAAAAACATCTTGTTCAAAAAGATATTGAAATTCCTACTTTAAAAGTGAATCTGATATTTTTAATGATTTATTGAAAGATGAGAATACAAAATTAGATGAAGATACCAAAAAACTTATTTCATTTATTGATGAAAATAGTTTTGAGGACTGGATAAATGTTTATCGTAAACCAAGATTAGCATGTAATTTCGACTTTCATGTTCATAAAAATAGGTTTTCCTTGTACATTGATAAAAAATATATAAAACTAATTGAAATAACTGAACAGCTTGCATATATTCTAGGATTTGATAAACAAACATTAACTGAAACTTGTATTGCAAATTTTATGCCAGATATGAGAGGTGGGGTTTCTTGCTTTCATGTTTATGCTCCTGGTTTAATTGAACCAATGATTATTGGTGATATCTCTGCCCATGTGCTTCGTATTGTTACAATTAGGGGTAGACAAGATGAGATTATTGAAGAACAATTTCTATCAATTCAATACCATAAATTACTAGTTAAAGATGTTTCAGAAATTTTTATTGAGATTAGAACAACAAATGGAATGTTAATGCCTTTTCAATATGGAACATGTACATTAACATTACACTTTAAAAAAGCTTCATACTTTTAATTATGAACACTCTCCAAATTGATAAAATATTAAGAAATAATATTACAAAAAAATATTATATTGGTTGTTATGCATCAGATTGTGTTCCATATAACTCAAATTTCTTTCCATTTTGTGCTGTTATTAATACAGATCCAAGTAGTTTATCTGGAACACATTGGATAGCCTTATTCTGTAATTCACCTTATAGTATCGAATATTATGATTCAATAGGTTTATGGCCACCGCTAAGTTCTCATATTAAAATATATTTAACACGATTTAAAAATGTACAATTTAATTGTATTAATCTTCAACACCCTTTTACACGTACATGTGGACCTCATGTTATTTTTTCTTTATATGCGATGTTTAGGATTTTCAATGAATAACATTATAGTTTTATTAAAAAACATTGATGCTGACAAATATGTAACTGAATTCATTAATAAAAAAATATTTAATATAAATAGATGACTGCTGCATCTCTCTAATTAGGCCAAATAAATATTAGAATAAATAAAACATAAAAATGATAATAAATATTTTCCCGACATAAAAATAAAGTAAAAACAGTTCTTATCGTTAATTTGTACTTTTCCCAAAAACTAAAATTGTCTTGACCTTTCCTAAACTCTAATTTATTTGTTTGTCTAAAATTCTCTATATAAGACTAGCCATCCTAAATTATTAGAACTATTATTTTTCTCGTTTTTAATTTTTGTTCCTTAAATTTAAGTAAATAAATATATTTGAATTTGTCTTGAGTTATTGAATATCAAGATACAAAAGGAAATCCTCAGAAAGTAAATCCTAGAAGAAATATTTTAAAAGAGAATATTTCAATGACTTTATATTTTTTTAATTTAAAAAAATGCATATAGATTTTAATCCTGCAAACATTAACTGGTCATCATTGACTGAACAGCCCAATCAATGGGGCGGTTACAATATTTTTCGCGGTGTTACATACCAAAGAGGAAATGGATTAGGTTCCGTGTTTAGAAGTTTTCTTCGTTATTTGATACCAATCGGTAAAGAAATTGGTAGTGCTATTGGAAAACAGGGTTTAGAATCTGGCAACCGTGTTTTGAGCAATATTTTAGACGGTAAAGTTCTTAAAGAATCATTAGTAACTGAAGGTAAATCAGGGTTGAAAAATTTATTACAAAAAGCAGCTGAAAATGTTGATAAACAAACTGGAAAAGGTTTTGATTTTAAAAGATATAAAAATATTGAAAAAACTCCTGGCATTGGTAAAATGAATGACTCAAAACAAGATGTTAAGTTAAAAACTATAAATAAGCATCCATATTCAAATATCGGTCCACCAAATTTTATTCCAAGTCTCAATAAGAAATCGCCGAAAAAATCTCATAAAAAATCTTTCCATCAAAAACGATTACGAATAGATACCTTAGGAACATATTAACATGAGTTGCCCTAACAAAGGAGAGTCTTCCAGTGTCCGTGGGACTTCGGGATGAAATTTTGAGGGTAAATAGAAGACCCATAGAGATGATAAAATGTGAAAAAATTTTCTGCCAAATAGGTCCCAGTGCCGAGTTATAACGTGCCAAAGTTGCCCCCTACGATATAAAGGTAGAAATTTTTTGGGAAGATTTGTTGGCAGCAGCGGTTAAGTGGTAGCGTTCTCGACTATGTCTTTTACTCATGGGTTCGATCCTTTTAGGCGTAAATTTGTATTTTTCTATATTTCTTCCATAAAGTTTATTTTTAAAAATTATAAAAAAAATTTTTTTGTATTAAAAAAATTTATTTTTGTGTTTAAAAAATTTTTTGTGTTAAAAATTTTTTTATATAAGTATATGAGTAAGAAGCTAACGTTAAAACCATATATAATGATTATTACAACACTCCATTTTAACCTTCAATCCATACTGCAAGTGGTTTATATTTTTAAACGATCAATCCTTGTTCACCGGTTAAACATGTCCATAAATCCGAAAAATATTATTTCTTTATTAAACAATTATTTTTCAAAATTCAAAACAAAATGACCTATTATCTCTATTGAAGAAATTGCAATTGATTTTGCTTTAACATTGAACGTCCATTGAAAAAATGAAGAAATAGAGACAAGGACTGAAATTATTTTTGATGAACTTGAAGATTTGTGGAAATGAAAGGTTGCTCATATTGTGAGAAATATCTTTGTTTCAATATTTTTTTATAGATTATCACATCTGTGTAAACTTATAATTTTTACAAAATAGCTTACTCATGTACTTATATAAAAAATGTTAACAAAAAAAAATAAAAAAAATTTTTAACACAAAAAATTTTTTAAACACAAAAATAAATTTTTTTAATACAAAAAAATTTTTTTTATAATTTTTAAAAATAAACTTTATGGAAGAAATATAGAAAAATACAAATTTACGCCTAAAAGGATCGAACCCATGAGTAAAAGACATAGTCGAGAACGCTACCACTTAACCGCTGCTGCCAACAAATCTTCCCAAAAAATTTCTACCTTTATATCGTAGGGGGCAACTTAGGCACGTTATAACTCGGCACTGGGACCTATTTGGCAGAAAATTTTTTCACATTTTATCATCTCTATGGGTCTTCTATTTACCCTCAAAATTTCATCCCGAAGTTCCACGGACACTGGAAGACTCTCCTTTGTAAGCAAATTAATGAAAATAGTCCCTTAGCATTAAATAGCGCGTTAAGTATTTTTTCAGTACCTCCTACAAATGTTTCTGTTATTCGTTCTTTTTTTTAGAGAAATTCTTCCTCTTAGCACAATAACACAAGATTCACCTTATTTATTTCGTTTATTCAGTGATAATCTTTAGACTGACTTATTGCGAACATATCTTTACCTTGAATTATCAATTGAAAAATTGGGTCCTAATGGTAAATGGATAGATATTGAAGCATTAGATAATAGCATTGGTTCAATTCAAGGGATTGGTCAAACATTTATTCAACAGTTAAAGGTAACTGTTGGTAATACTGAGGTATATGATAGTGGGACTCTTTATCCTTATAAAGCATATATTACTAACGAGCTTTCATTTTTTGACAATGTTAAATCTAATTTTCTTGCATCAATTGGTTATTACAAAAGTGATAAACATGATGACACGACAGATAATGGTTTTAAAAAACGATGTTCTCTCTTTGCAAACGGGAAGTACCCATGACCCAAACCAGAACCCCAACCCCCGATCCCCTACAAATTTGTACCAGCTCCCTTCTCAAGATGATGGTATGTGTAAGGGGAGAGATTCCGTAGGGGCAAAGCCATTTGATCAACACCCTTTTGATCAACCAATTTTTTTTTGCAACTCACCCTTTTTGATCAACTCAACATTTTTGATCAATTCTCTTTTAATCAACACACCCTTTTGATCAACACACCCTTTTGATCAACACACCCTTTTGATCAACGCATCTTTTTGATCAACGATGTTTTCTCTTTAAACGAAAAGGTGTTGATCAAAGGGTGCGTTGATCAAAAGGGTGTGTTGATCAAAAGGGTGTGTTGATCAAAAGAGTGTGTTGATTAAAAGAGAGTTGATCAAAAATGTTGAGTGATCAAAAAGGGTGAGTTGCAAAAAAAATTGGTTGATCAAAAGGGGGTTGATCATAAGTGTTTTGAACAAAAGGGGTGTCTTTTTTAATGTGAAAAAAATTTTGTGGTGTAAATAGGGCGTGGAGGGTGGGGAATTTTTGTTGTGCAAATTTAATAAAATAAATTTAGTTCGTTTTGATGAAGATGCGGAGGAGGAAGATGATGACGTGGTGGTGGTGGAGGAGGTTTCAGGCCCGCTCCTGGAACCTCCTCCCTTCCGGCCTGGTATCGGTCTTCGGGAGGACGAGATACAAAAATTCGTGGCGTCTGCGGAAATGCTGCCACCGACCTACACGGATCAAGAAGGGGAGGGAGAGGTGGGAATTAATTGCACAATATGCCACCTAGGATTTGAACCAGCTATGTTTGTGGTCTGGCCAGCGTGCCTGCATAAATTGCACTGGGAGTGTTGTGGGTCTTTCTCGGAACTACCGGGTCTGCCCTATTTGTCGCCGTGATATGGTTCGCGGGACAATATAGGGCAGATCCGGTAGGCCCCAGGGATCCCGATAAAAAAAAACTTTTTTATTTTAATTTTTTAATGTCTTTATTTATCGGGATCCCTGGGGAGGGAGGGAGGGTGGGCCTTATTTTTTTGTAATTGTTGTGTCATTTAAAAAAAAAAATTTTTATTAAAAAAAAATGTTTTATTAAAAAAAAATAAATGACACCCAAAAATATTTCTACCTTTAAAAAAATTATTTAAATTGCCTTTAAAAAATTATTTAAATTATATTTTTTTTTTGCTTTATTATTATTATTTTATAATATTTTACTGCCTTTTATAATTTTTTATTTTTTTCAGAATAAAGTAATAAAAAAAATTTTTCCTTTATTTGGTTAAAAATTAGTTTTTCCTTTATTTGGTTAAAAATTTAGGATATAATAATAATAATAACTTTTAAATTAAAAAAAAATTTTTTAATGGTAAAGAAAGAACTTTTTAAATTCATCATTAACATTTCTATAAAATTTTTCCACTTATATGTCAACTTTTAACTTTATATAAAATAGTTCTATTTTTTTACTTCGAGCACTTGTAATATGTAAAAAAATATTTTTAAATTTCAGATAAATCAACAACAACAACAAATGAATAACGATCCATTTGTGATTGAATCAGTTCGTGAACTAAGATCCAGGTCCAGAAACACAAACGGCGAAATTTGCAACGTTAGATTTGCTCCTTTAGAGGATCAGTCACGCCCTGATCTTACTTTAACAACACTTATTGCCCGTCTCCTAGCACGGGTTGTGGGTGATCGCCCTTCGCCTATGCGCATTGGTCTACAATTACACCCACCCGCTTTTCATAATCCATTTACCGTGCCACTTCACTCTCCATCTCAGAATAATGCCGCCGCTTTAGCCGCAGCTATTGAACGATTGAATGAGATTAGCCAGACTGGCATTGATCTTTTACAGGGCACGACTACTACTAAGGTTATAGCAGTATGGCCACTAAATTATCATCGGACAGCAAATCCAAATGATCATAGTGGTGAGTAACAGTTTTGATTTTTACATTTTTTAAAATAATTATGTAAGGCATTTCTGTTATTCAAGGTGCATGTAATATTGATCAAGAACATGTCATCACTCCACAATGTCGATCCATTGTCAAAGTAATTAATCCAAATGACCGTTTTTGCCTTGCTTGCTCTGTTTATATTGGTCTTACAAAAATAAATGTAATTGATTTAAATGTAAGAAGGATCACACCTCGACAACAAAAAGATCAATTTAGAGCGTTTTGTAGACAACAGGAAGAACATTTAAATAATGTAATTGAACTAATGCAAAATTCGGGTCTCCCTCTCAATTTACAAGAATATTCGCTTACACATGTCGCCGCTTTGCAACGTTATGTCAATGAAAATGTAGGAGGTTCTGGACTTATAAGAATTGTTGTATTTAGCAAAGAGCAACAATACAAGATTATTTTCAAAGGTAAACAGGAATATAGTTTAATATTATTTTTTAAATTTATTTCAGGAGAGGGACGTGCTGCGCGTTACAACATTTGTATTCTACTACAAAATGGTCATTATAACTATATTACAAGGCCTGAACAACTTTTCCGTGCTCATCGCTTCTGCATCGATTGTGAAAAAAGTGTAACACGATCCTATCACTGGGCTGGCTGTACCATTGTTTGTCGACTCTGCATGCGTTATGGAGCAAATTATCCATGTCAATTGATTGAAAGAATTCCGTACTGATTGCGGTTTTGTTTTTCCTCAACGGGCGTGTTATGAATATCATCTGAATAATCAAGTCCCGGAGGAAATGGTCGGCCCACGAACACGAACTTTTGCTTCAATTTGCCAATCTCGACGCATTTGTTCACTGTGTAATCGGATTATTTTTGGTCTACAACAACAACAACTTCATGACTGCATTACAGAGCAGCAGAATCAACAACAACAACAACAGTTTAATGGCCAATTGATCGATTGTGCAAAATGTCGGGGTCCTCATTTACCAGAACATCCATGTTTTATTCAGCCACTCAATTCTACTGAAAATTCTATAATTAACGAAGAAGAAGAGGAAGAAAATGTTTTTGAATCTTCTATAGGTATTTTTTGTTTCTCTTATACAATATATTATTTTTTTTTAATTTTAGGAATTGAAAATGAACAAAATCAGCTACCACAACAACAACAACAACAGCAACAAGTAAATTCACAGAGGCGTAATAAGAAAAAATTACCTTTACGGTTTTGCTTTTTCGACGCCGAAACATCTCAGGAACAACCTATGGCTGTTGGTGCAAACAACGCAGGGTATAAACACATTCCGGTGCTTTTGATTGCTGAAGTTCTATGTGAAAAATGTATTAATAAGGGTATAGGCATCAAAGATATTGGTCAGCGTGCAACAGGATGCTTCTGTGGCAAACCAAGAGGTGAAAGATGGCAAAGATGGTGCTCTCCACCTTTTAAAAATGCACCTGGTGACAACACGCCTTTGCCTTCTAATTTATTTTATAATCCACGCCGAATGTATTTTCATAGTTTTGATAATGAAGAAGAAAGTCCTGTTGATCATTTCTGGATTATCTTCTATCAGTAATCATTTTTAATTTTGTTCAATTTTTATATTCAGTATGGTTCTCAAAAAATGTTAACAGTCTGCATAGCCCATAATGGAGGCAAGTATGACTTCCACCTAATACTTGAGGCACTCCACAAGCGAAATTTACCTCCAACAAGTCTGTGTTCAACAGGCTTAAAAATTTATTCAATGCGTTTGGGAGGCAACCACCAAAGGAAAATACTTTTTAAGGACTCGCTCAATTTTTTCATCTGTGAACTTGATGCCCTTACTAATGTATTTTCACTGCCTGTTGATGTTGCTACTTCAAAACCGTTCTTTCCATACCTTTATATAAAGCGACAAAATCTGCATTTGAGAATTCAAGGTCTACCGGCAATTGACTACTATCAGCCGGACTTTAAAAAACCTGAAAAAAGAGCCCAGCTTCTTGAATGGCATCAACAACAACAACTGAATAATACAACAAATTTCCAACTCCGTGAGCAGCTTCTTCTCTATTGCGCAAACGATGTTGCTATCCTACGTGAGAGTGTTATTCGCTATCGCCGTCTTATTGGGGAACACACGGCCGGGCTTGATCCATTTTTAGCTTCTTCGACCGCAGCAGGACTCGCACTGTCAACAATGCGACGTTGTTTTCTGCCTGAGAACTGGCTTGTACACTCACCAGAAGGAGGTTAAAAAAATTAAATTAAAAAAACTAATCTTTTACATTTATTTTATTGAAAAAAATATATTTATTTCAGGCTTTCTGCGTGGTAGGAGAGCCTCCGCAGAGTCGCAGCGTTATATTAGATTATTTGAATTGGAAAATAAGGAAGCTCAAGGAAAAGTTCAGTGTGCCCAGTGGGCTATTGGTGAAGCTAATGTTGAGGATTGTGGATTTAGACTTGACGGTCTTTGGTATCGGGCACCTCCATTAAAACCCTTGGCCATAGAATACAATGGGTGTTTTTACCACGGTAATATCTATTCATTATTGTTGTATATCGAAGAATATATAAACAATTATAAATAATATTTATCTGAAGGAAATAACAATGAAGATGAAGTTGGGAAATAGTAATAGGAATATTTGGGAAATAGCAATGGGACAATATTAAATAATGAACAAGGTGGAGACCAAAGTGAACCTTTTATAGTAAGAACAATAGTTCTTTTATAGTAGTGTAAATCCACTACAACAATTATATTAAAAAAATGTTTTTTCTCACTAGGTTGTCCTCGATGCTTTCCAACACGGAACCAACGACTAGCCGGGGGGCGTACTGCAGAGGAACTTTACGAGCGCACACAATTGCGCCTATACGAACTTGAACAACAAGGATATTCCTTACATGTAATTTGGGGGCATGAGATGAAAGAAAGGCTTCGTTTCAATCAGCAGCTGAGGCAAACATGGAATGAAATAGATGTTGTAAGGCCGATGGATCCAAGGAAGGACTGTCTTAGAGGAGGGAGAACGGAGCCTTTCAAACTTCATCATATTTGTACATCTGATGAGGAAATTATCTACATTGATATTGTATTTGTTAATAAAAAAAAATTTTTTTCTACAAAAAAAATTTTCAGGTAAGCCTTTATCCATATGTAATGAAGTCAAGAGAATTCCCAATTGGGTGTCCTGTTGTTCTAACAAGAGAAACACTGTTGCAACCACCTAATGCTCCTTTACCATGGACTCGGCCTCATCACAACATTTATAAGGGCCTTTTGTTAGTCCGAGTTCTTCCACCAACATCAATGAATGGTCTTCCACCACTTCTTGGATATCGAACGCATGATGGAAGACTAACATTTCCTCTTTGCGCTTTATGCGCAGACAATAAACACCAACAACATGTCGTCATCAAAAGGAGAAACGATCATGGATAAGCGGCTATACACATGTTGAGTTAAATAAAGCGCTAGAATTAGGTTATCAGATATTGGATGTTCATGAGGTTTTTTATTTTAATTTCACTTTATTTTTTGAACTTTAATATTTTAGGTGTGGAATTATGAGCGTTGGGATCCTCAACTGTTTAAAGGATATGTCAATACGTTTGTAGGACTTAAACAACAGGCGAGTGGATGGCCCCAATATTGCGATTCACAAGAGGCGCGTCAAAATTACATTGACGAATTTGATCGCATCGAGGGCATTAGAATTGATCCAACAAAAGTGGAAGTAAATCCTGGACTAAGGATGATTGCGGTGTGTATAATTTTACAATTATTTATTCAAGAAAAAAATTATTATTCCAGAAAAAAAAAAATTTTCTTTGTTTAAAAATTTTTTATCAATTTTTAGAAAATATTGGCAAATTCTTTATGGGGAAAATTGGCTCAACGTGTTGGCAGTACTGAAGTAAGGTATGCACAAACACCAGAAGAATTCCATCAATTACTGGATGACCCGACGCTCGAAACTCTTGATTTTGAGCATGTGAGTGAATATATGGACCGTTGCGTTGTACGGAAAAAGGAAGAATTTGCTAAGCCGCCTGACACTAATTGTCTTCATGAGGCAGCGTTTGTAACATCCTATGCCCGACTTCATTTATATCAATATATGGAGGAAGTTAGGCGCGTTGGTGGTCAGTTACTCTATTGTGACACTGATTCGATCTTTTATGTTACAAAACGTGGAGCTAATAGAGTGATAGAGGGTGAAGCTTTGGGTCAAATGAAGCGTGAACATCCAACTAGACGCATTATTGAATTTATTGCAGGAGGTCCTAAAAATTATGGGTTCAGGCATATTGATGCGACAACTGGAAATGATGAAAGGGCAGAACTTAAAATTAGATCTTTTCCACTCTCTTATGCGACCCATCAACTGATAAATTTTCAAACAATGAAAGAGCTTTTTATTTGTCAGTTTAATATCGATGGAGAAATGTAAGTTTAAAATAAAAAAAAAAAAAAAATTTTTTAAACAATATATTTAGTGATGAAACTCTGTCCGAAAGTTTTATGGATGTTTCTAACAACAGCAACAACATGATTATGGTAGAATTTCCACAAATTGGACGTACACAACGTTCCGATTTATACACAATGATGACTAGGAAAGAATACAGGACTTGTTTTGAAAAGGGGAGGATTAGACCAAATATGGAAATACTTCCATTTGGACACAGAAATGTTCAAGAACAGCAAACAGAAGTACCTTTTTAAATTTATTAAAGTTTTAATTACAATTTTTCTTTAAGTTTACTCCAACTTCACTACTTTCTATTCAACCAATTGCAATATCTACACCAGTTATTCGTCAACAAAATTCACAAAGACAAGAACTGGATTTACAGGATATTCCGGGATCTTCAGGTTGGACAAATGTTGATTATTTACAAAGATATCCCCCACCATTTTAATTAATTATTTTAAATTTTATTGATATTATTTTTCAAAAATGTATTTAATAATAAATGTATTTAATAATAATAATAATAAATGTTTTCTATTATATTCTTGGAAATTTTATAAGTAGGGGTAAAATTATATTATCAAATAAATCTTTCATATGTTTCACAGTTGTACTTTTGAACTTTTGTAATTTTATCTTTTTTATAATTGTACTTTTGTACGTTTACACATTTGTTGAGTTGTAAATTTTTACAAAATGGACTTTTGTACATTTACACAGTTGTATATTTATGCTTTTTTTCAATTGTAAATTTGTAGTTAACACATTTGTAGAATTGTACTTTACCACAATTGTACTAATGTATAAATACACAATAGTAAATTTGTACTCATGTAAATTTGTACTTATAACAGTAGTTCAATTGTAAATTTGTACTAAATTACTTTTGTACATTTGAACGTTTCTACAATTGTAAAGTTGTACTGTTCTACGATTACACAGTGGTAAATTTGAACTTTTGTAGATAGGATATTTTGTATAAATTTACTTTTGTACATTTACATAGTTGAATATTTGTGCTTATGTACAATTGTAATATTTTAAGATTAGAAATTTGTAGAATTGTACATATCAACAATAGTAAAGTTGTACAAATACACACCTGTAAATTTGTACTTTTTTACAATTTTTATGTTGTACATTTGTACTAAGTCAATGTTGTAAAGTTGTAATTTAATTTACAGTTGTTGAGTTGTACTTTTGTACAATTGTCAAAAGTACATGTACAATGTTGAAGTTTTTACTAATTTTCAATTGTAAAGTTGTAGATTAACAGTGTACATTTGTACTACATTACAGTTGTAATTAGTACTAAATTACAGTTTTACATTTGTACTTCTTTACAGTTGTACATTTGTACTAAATTAAGGTTGTACAGTTGTAATATTTTACATGTGTACTTTTGAAATACATTGCAGTTTTTCATTTGTACTTTTGTACTACTTTACAGTTTTAAAGTTTAGCGTTAGTTCATTTGTAAAGTTGTACTTTTTACATTTGTAATAATTTACATTTGTACATTGTTACTACGTTACAGTTGTTCAGTTGTAATTTTTTAATTTTGTACATTTGTACTTATTTACATTTGTAATACGTTAAAGTTGTAAAGTTTCATTTTTTTACATTTTGTACTTTTGTAATTTTTTTCTTTTGTACATTTGTACTATGTTACAGTTGTACATTTGTATTTTTTAACTTTGTACATTTCTAAATTTTTACATTTGTACTAATTTACATTTGCACATTTGTACTACGTTACAGATGTACGTTTGTAATTTTTAAATATGTACTGTTGTAATTTTTGAAAGTTGTACTGTTGTACTACGTTACAGTTGTCAATTTGTAATTTTTCACTTTTGTACAACTTCACAGTTATACATTATTGCTTTTTTACTTTTGTACTATTTTACAGTTTTACATTTGTACATTTTTATGTTTTTCCGTTTGCAAAGTTGTACTTTTTTCGTTTGTACATTTGTACTTTTGTAATTTTTGACATTAGTACATTTGTAATACTATAAGTTTAACATTTGTAAATTTTTTTACGATTGGACATTTAATTTTATATCAAAAAATCTAACACAATGTTTGTAAGAGAAGAGTTTGAAGTTCTATTTCTCTAATTATATAAGTTGAAATAAAATATTATAAGTTTTTACATTTGACAATTACATGGTTCAACATGCTACAGGTGTACATTAGTAGTTATAGCACCCTGACCGTCGTGGGTGTCAATAACGCCGACAAAGATCAAAGGGAATTTAAGGGCACTAGATTAAAGGAATGCCGCCAATTAAAAGGATTAGGGGGTTTTTAGTGCCAGTCGTGATTGGAAACCTGTTAATTAGTTTTTAATTTCTTTTGAACTTACCGAACATCTAATAAGAACCGCCAAGGATTAGGGGGATTTTACTTAAGTGTTTTAGTGTCAGTGGAAACCTGTTGAAGCATTTTTTAAAATATTGCCGGCGGGTTTCAATTACATTCCTATTTAATGGGGTAATTAAAAGCTTAAGTTTTTAAGGTCGTGAGTGCGCGAAACTTTTATATGAACACCCCATTTATTCGCAAAGGTAAACAACACCTTAGTAATTAATGGTTCTCTTTGATTTTGCCTAAAAATTGCGGTAAAAGTAAAAAAAATTTTCATAAAAATTAAAATAGTTATATATTAGCGGTGTCTATAATTTTGCGGTAAAATATTATTGCAACAAAGGTTGCCGACAAAGGAACTCAAATACTTATTTTAGAGTGATATTATGCACAAGGTGGAACTCCGTGTTGAATATTGAAAACACGGCCTTTGTTTTTTATCTGAAATTTTACATTAATATTTAAATATTATTGAAAATAACCTTGAAAAAACAGTGTCCTGGAAGATCATAAATTATGTCAAAAGGTATGAAAGTGTGGGCTTTTATGCGTGTACAATAACATGTTACACCTTCTTTTGTTACAACAAAGTCAATCTCGACTTCTGAGCCCTTACATTCACGGCAGCGACCAGCATGATCGAAAGGAACAAAACGAGGTGTAGAATTCCGTTTAGATGCAGAAATAGTAAGTCCGTTTGCTGTAATATTAAATTCCACTTCGGGAAGAATTTGTTGAGATTTCTTGTTGTTAATATTAAGAGCCATTTTTTTAGAAAATTTTTAAAATGATTTTCAAATTATGCTAGAATTTAGTTTTTAAATTTAAATTTTTAGTAAGTAAAATTAAGCCACGCCCATAATATCCAAAAATAACAGTCAATGAAAAAGATATTAAAAAATGGGAGGAGAGCAGATATTTTATATCCTTGCTCATTCATTTCATTACTATAGATTCCTTTATTTTTTATTTTTTTATTATTTTTATTATTTTTTTTTAATACATGAAATTTTTTAAAATAATTTTTCATATTTTTCTTCCAAATATATTTGCCCCCCAATTTTTCAATTTTTTCATAAAATTGCCTAATCCTCCTATCTTAATATTAACGAAGGAAAATTGTCCTATTACAGTATTGCGCAATTATTTTTTTAGAGAAGAGTGGACCATGGTCAAAAGATCACCCTCATAAAATAAATTTAAAATTTTATTTTAATTATTTCATATTTAAATATTTTTTAATTAATACACGTGTCCCCTAATATCACTCTAAAATAAATATTTGAGTCTCTTTGTCGTAAACCTTTGTTGCAATAATATTTTACCGCAAAAGTATAGACACCGTCTAATACATACCTATTTTAATTTTTATGAAATTTTACTTTTACCTCAATTTTTAGATTTAAGAAAAAAACTTTAATATTTTACCGCAATTTTTAGTCAAAATCAAAGTAATCATTAATTAATTGGGTTTGTTTACCTTTGCCAATAAATGGGATGTTTATTATGAAAAATTTCGCGCACTCACGACCTAAAAAACATATTAATTACCCCATTAAATATGTGTAATTGAAACCCGCCGGCTATATTTAAAAAAATGTTTCAACAGGTTTCCACTGACACTAAAACACTTAATTAAAATCTCCCTAATCCTTGGCGTTTCTTATTAAATGTTCGGCAAGTTCAAAACTAATTAACAGGTTTCCAATCACGACTGGCACTAAAAACCCCCTAATCCTTTTAATTGGCGGCATTCCTTTAATCTAGTGCCCTTAAATTCCCTTTGATCTTTGTCGGCGTTATTGACACCCACGACGGTTAGGGTGCTATAACTACTTACATTTTTCAATTGTACATTTGTACTACTATAATTTTACTGTTGTAAAAATCACACATGTACTGTTGTACATGTGTAATTTTTTACAATTGTGCAAATGCACATTTGTACTATTGTACATTTGTACACTTGTAATTTTATACAAATGTAATTTTGTACAATTTTACAAATACTCATGTGTAATGTTGTACATTAGTAATTGTGTAACATTGTACTTTTGTACAAATTTTAAACATACATTTGTACTGTTGTACTTTTGGTAAAATTTATACAATTTTGCAAATACACATTTTTAAGGTTGTACTTTTGTAATTTTTTACAATTTTTCTAATACACATTTGTACTGTTGTACATTTGTAATTTTGTAAAATTGTAATTTAGTACAATTTTTCACACACACATTTGTACTGTTGTACTTTTGTAATTTTATAAAATTTTCACACACACCGTTGTACTTTTGTACAATTTTTCAAATACACATTTTTACAGTTATACATTTGTAATTATGTACAATTTTTCAAATACAATTTGCACTGTTGCATATTAGTAATTTTATACAATTTTTCAAATGCACTTTGTACTGTTGTACAATTGTACTTTTGTACAATTTTTCACACGCACATTTTTACAGTTGTACTTTTGTATTTTTGTTCATTTGTAATTTTTTACAATTTTGCACAAACACAGTTGTAATGTTGTACTATTGTACAATTTTTCAAATACACATTTTTACAGTTGTACATTTTGTAAAATTGTAGTATGTTACAATTGACGTTTGTACAATATTAAGTTTTTACATATTACTATTGTACGTTAGTACTTTTTTCATGAGAATATTTGTAATTTTGTAATGTTTACAAACCAAAGGTAAAATATGACAATAGTCAAAATTTCTTCAATATTTGGCAATATTTCAACGATTTTTCATTATTTAAATCAATATTTTGAGATTTTTTCATATATATTTAATCAAAATTTTTCTATATTTTGACACTTTTTCGTCAATATTTTTGGCAGCCTTACTTATAGAAAGTATTTTATATAAAAAGGTGTTTTTATAATAATCAAAGGTATCAACCAACAAAACGAAATTTGATTTTTTAGTTTCGAAAAAATCATTTTATTTTTTTTTAGTTTATGTTACGAAAATAAATTTTTAAATTTTTCGTTTCGTAAGTACACTGAATTTATTACTATTGTACATTTTTACAGGTACAAATGTACATGTGAAATTTTTTTCTATTGTAATTCTATACAATTATACAAATACACTTTTGTACATTGTTACAGGTGAATAATTGTACATTTGAAATTTATTACAATTGTAATTTTTAACAATTGTAAATTGTACACTTTTATAAATAATCATCAGTACATTTACAAAGGTGTAAGATTGTACATTTGTAATTCTGTACGTTTGTATGTTTGTAGAATTTTACACAAAACTTTTGTAATATGTACAATTGTACAGTTGTATACTTGTAATTTTTTCAATAGTAAGTTTGTACACGTCTACAAACACACATCTTTAAAGAATTACAATTGTACATTTGTACTTTTTTACAATTCTAAAAAGTTACTTTACACAGTTGTAGATTTGTACTTTTTTACAATTATATAATGTTACGTGCACACATTTGTAGATTTGTACATTTTTACACTTTTAATATGTCACTTTTACACAGTTGTTTATTCTACTTTTTTTCAATTCTACAATGTTACGTTTACACAGTTGTAGTTTTGTACTTTTTGCGTGTACACAGTTTTAGAGTTGTACTTTGTTACAATTGTACACGTGTAAGCTTGAACATTTTTTTACAATTGTACTTTTGTAGTTTTGTACTTTTGTACAATGGTACAATTACTATTTTTCAGCTTTTAATGTTTTCAATTGTACTTTTTATTTTAATCTGAATGTATTTTTAAATTATTTTCTAAAAAACTCTAACAAAAAATTCATAAGAGAAGAGTTAATTTCTTTTTCTCTAATCATTTAAGAGCAATAATTTTTCTTTTCGTGGTAAGAGAAAATCATTTCGAGCATTTAAAGTTTAAAAAAAATTTCAATATTTCATTAAATTAGTATAGTTAATTAATGCGAAACCCTGCAGGAGCTTTACAAATTCGAACACTTGCCATGCAGCTTTTCCCCACGCGTTCAAAATATTTTTTAGAAGCATATGCTGACGCAACAAAAGAGAATTTTGGGTATTTATTGGTTGATATACACCCAAGCACTCCTGAATTTCTTAGGCTGAGAACACATATATATCAAAATGATAATGAAAATACAATTATTTATCTTCCAAAATGAAACAAAACTTTTCTACTAGTTTCTAATTGAAAAGAACGCAATCTTTCTTAATAATTTATTAACCCTCTCAAAATCAAAAAAAGCCGTTAATAAAATTATTTCTCAAGCTTCTGATGAACAACTGTTATGCCTTGTTGAAATTTGTTTGAATTTGTTAAAAGGGCGATTACCATTTCATAAAAATAGAATACAAAGTTTAAAAAAACAAGCATCGTTATTGCGTAAAATTAGTCGCTCTCGTAGTGCTTCTTCCACAAAAAAACTATTACTTAATGAGGAAATTCAAAAGGGGCGTGGTTTTCCACCTGTGGCTGGTCTTCTTGCTAGTATTGTTGTTCCCCTAATTGCGGAGCATTTTATTAAGTAATAATATAAATAGCAAAATTTTATAAAGTTAATTAAATTTAAAAAAATGCATCATGCATCTCGAATGCTTTTAATACCTGAAGATTTTTTTAAAAGTTTAATAGGTTCAGAGGGAACAGAAGAAAGAATTAATGCTAACTGTGATGGAACATCAATAGGTTTAATTCGTGAGCGTTTACAAAATACTAGAGATAATCATACATTAGATCCAAATACAAAAGCTATTAATTATGAGCAGGATTTTAAAAAATATAATAAACTTATTAGAGAAAAAGAAGAAAAACCTATTGATGTTAAACTTAAAAATTTTGGAGAAATTGCTGAAAAAATATTAAATAATAATAATAATGATGAAAAAAATTTAAAACCTCAACAAAATATTATTATTAAGAGAATTAAGAAAAAAGTTCCATTTCGAAAAGTTAATAGAAAACCAATAGAAAACATTGTACGGAAGCCTCTCGAGTCTTTAGCTGATAAAAATATTGAAGTCGAAGAACATGAATATTTTTCTGCAGATAGTGAACAAGACTTAAATGAACAAATCCTTAAATATGTTCGAGAAAATTCTGAATCATTAGGAATAACACCTGACTTAAGATTAAAGAGAAAAATAGGTGGTAAATCCCCACTTATTACAAGTAATGTTGAGGATATTATAAATCATATAATTAATAATAATGGTGTCCGAAAGAAACCATTACCTACAGGTTATGACCAATTTCTTCGTAGAATTGATCAACATCAATTTTTACAAAATTTACTTTTTCCTTCAACAAAATCGCCAAACCAATTTGGTAAAGGAATTTTTTCGTTTAAGCCTTCGTTATGGAAAAATTAAAAATAAAACAAATAAAAATTCTTGATCGATTATATAAAGATGTAAACTCCGCAACATGTTTTACTTCTATCGAACCACTTTTACGAGAGGCAAGCCGTTTAGACAAAATTATTACTCGTGAACATGTCAAGGAATATCTTTCAACTCAGAATACTTACACATTACATAGGCGGGCAGTTAGAAAATATAAACGAATGCATACGCTCGCAGCGGGGTTACATACTGAATGGCAAGCTGATTTAAGTATTTTTGATCGTTTAGCAAGTCAAAATAAAGGGTTTAAATATCTTCTTGTCTGTATAGACACACTTAGCCGTCAGATTTTTGTTGAACCAGTTATGAGTAAACATAGTGAAAAAATGATTGAAGCTTTTAAGAGATTATTTTTAAGAATAAAAATTGTTCCTTGGAAATTATTAACAGATCAGGGACTAAAGTTTACAGCAAAAGAAGTACAAAAATATTTCAAATCTATAGATATGGAACATTTTTCAATGGTTACATCCCCACAATGGCATGCAGGAATGGCAGAAAGAGCTAATCGAAGTATAAAAGAAAGACTCTAT
Organism: Meloidogyne chitwoodi; assembly: GCA_015183035.1. Classification (NCBI taxonomy): domain Eukaryota; kingdom Metazoa; phylum Nematoda; class Chromadorea; order Rhabditida; family Meloidogynidae; genus Meloidogyne; species Meloidogyne chitwoodi. The sequence goes on from JACZZP010000010.1 coordinate 1,587,000, forward strand.
CGTTATTTTACTGAAAAACGAACATTAAAATGGGTAGACGTTATTCAAGATATTTAGCGCAATAAATAACTCTTTTAGTTCAGGTATTGGAATGCGACCTGTCGATGTCAATTATAAAAACGCGGAAGGTTTAAGACAAAAATTAAAAGATCAAGCACTAGAGGAATTTGCTCCAAAACGTTGGAAAACCACAAATTTTTCAATTGGCGATAAAGTTAGAATAGAAAAATATAAACATGTTTTTCAAAAAGGATATTTGCCAAATTTTACAAATGAAATTTTTATTATCAAACAGGTACGACTTGTTCCCCACCAGCCTCCAACATATAGAATATGTGATCAAAATGGAGAAATAATTCGAGGCTGGTTTTATGCGAATGATTTTTGTTTAGTAAGAGATCGTAACAAGGATGAAGATATCCTATATGATATAGAAAAAGTTTTGAAAAAGAGAAAATTTGACGGTGAAGATCAATGTTTTGTAAAATGGAAGGGGTATAGTTCCCTATATAATAGTTGGATTCCAGCAAGCTCAGTTAGTTGGAAATAGTATAAATAATAAATTTTAATAAAATATTAAAATAATTTTAAATAAAATATGACTTCTTTCTATATAGTTCTTCCTTCTAACACTAATGTTGAGGGAAATAAAACAAATTCATTCAGAGTTCGATTACCGCAGAAATTACAATTTAATTCCGAATGGTCAGTAGGTTTGGCTGTGATGGTTTATCCTTATTCTTGGCCATCTCTTGGTACTACTACCGAACAATTTTTTACAGTAACATGGCAAACTGATGAGAGTGTCCGCTTGAATGTACCTTCTTCTAGTTTCTTAAACCCTCAGCAGTTGAAAGAAAGTTTAAATAGATCCCTTAATGAAGGCTGTGAGGAGTTATCTAATAAAATGAAAACAATTCAATTAGAATATACTGGTAACTTAAAAGAACTTAAATTACAAACTAAACAAGAGTATAAACGTCTTAATGAATTGAAAAAGAAAGAATCCTATGAAAATACAACAAAGGCTGCACATGATGCTAAAGAACTCTCCTATGATTATATTCCCTTAAAAAATGAATCTGAAATCTATACAGATTTATTATCTAAGATGAATGAAAATGCAAACAAAGTAATAAAATTTTTATTAACTAGTGGAAATGATTTTGATTCTTGGGTAAATATCTATCGCAAACCAGGCTCTGTATGTAACTTTGAGTTCCACGAAAAGAAAAATCGCTTCTCAATATTTTTGGATACAAAATATATAAAGAGTGTAAGCATGACAGAACAACTTGCGTATATTTTAGGTTTTGATAAATGTGATATATTTGAAACATCTATTTCTAAATTTATGCCTGATATGAAGGGTGGTGTATCGTCATTTCATGTTTATGCTCCAGGATTAATTGAACAAATGATTATAGGGGATGTAACTGCACCTGTATTACGAATTGTAAATATTAGAGGGAAGCAGGATGAGATTATAGAAGAACAATTTATCTTTATACAATATCACAAATTGTTAATTAAAGAAATTAATGAAATTTTTATTGAAATAAGAACTTCCAGTGGGACATTAATGCCTTTCCAGTATGGATCATGTACATTAACCTTACATTTTAAAAAGTCAACATATTTTTAAAATATTATGAATACCCTTCAAATAAATAAAATTTTGTATAGAAATCGTATTACAAAAGATTATTACATTGGTTGTTTTGCCTCAGATTCTATTCCGGTTTCAATTAATTTTACTCCTTTTTGTATGGTTGTAAATATTGATCCAAGTAGTGCAGATGGTAGTCACTGGATTGGAATATTTTGTGAAAATCCTTCAACTATAGAATATTATGATTCCTTAGGCATATGGCCCCCAATTAGCCCTTATATTCGAAATTATCTGAATAACTTTGAAAGTGTTCGTTTCAATTCTATTCAGGTGCAGAACTCGTTAAGACATACATGTGGAAAACATGTAATATGCTTCCTGTTTCTAAGATGTAAGGGTTATTCCATGGATAAAATAATTCAATTTTTAAAAAGAGTAAAGGCTGATAATTTTGTTTCTGAATTTATAAAATTGCATATATTTAATATAAATAGTTGAGAAAAAAAATTAAAAAATTTTTTTATTTAAAAAATGCACATTGATTTTGATCCCTCACACATTGATTGGTCAACATTGACCGAACAATCAACAGATAATAATTCTTATTTGCAATGGGGAGGTTATAATGTATTTCGGGGTATCCCTTATCAAAGAGGTAATGGTTTAGGCTCCGTGCTTAGGAGTTTCATGCGATATCTTATTCCTTATGGTAAACAAATTGGTAGTGCAATTGGTAAACAAGGATTAGAATCTGGCAATCGTATTTTAAGTAATGTTTTAGAAGGGAAAGATCTTAAAGAATCACTTGTAGATGAGGGAAAGTCTGGATTGAAGAATTTACTTCAGAAAGCATCAGAGAATCTTGATAAACAAAAAGGAAAGGGTTTCGATTTTAAACGTTACAAAAATATAAAAAAGAATCACGCTATAGGTCAGATGAACACCAAAGAGCCAGATATTCATTTAAATACTATAAATAAACGACCTTATTCTAAAATTGGCCCTCCTAATTTCATTCCAAAGCCTTTACAAAAATCCCCCAAAAAATCAATAAAAAAACGAATTCGCATAGACACCCTAGGTACTTATTAAAATGAGTTACACCAAAAAAATTAATGAAAATAGCCCTTTAGCTTTAAACAGTGCATTGAGTATATTCACTGTTCCACCCACAAATGTCTCAGTTGTTCGTTCCTTTTTTCGCGAAATTCTTCCCCTAAGTACAATTACTCAAGATTCCCCTTATCTATTTCGTTTATTTAGCGATAATCTATGGACTGATTTATCTCGTACATATCTTTATCTTGAGCTCTCCATTGAAAAATTTGGAGCAGATAATAAATGGAGTGCCATTGGTGCTGGAGATACTAATATTGGTTCAATTCAAGGTATTGGACAAACATTTGTTCAACAATTAAAAGTGACTGTGGGTAATACCGAGGTTTATGACAGCGGTACTCTTTATCCATTTAAGAGTTACATAACAAATGAACTTTCATTCCCAGATAATGTTAAATATAATTTTCTCGCTTCAATTGGGTATTATAAAAGTGATAAACATGATGATAGCACAGATCTTGGTTTTCAAAAACGCTGTTCTTTATTTACTACAGGTAAGCATTCCCAATTCCTGTCACGTTTAGATTTTGATATAGGAAACCAAGAATTGTATTTATTAAATAATTTAGACGTTAATTTTAATATTTATCGTTACTTTTTTGTAATTTCTAGAGCATAGAAAAGGCATAAGTTGTTTTGGTTTTTAATTTTTATTAAACTAGCATCATTTATTCGAATATTTAAATTTGTAGATTCTCGTGGTGCTCGACCTCTAATTGAAGAATTCGTTGGAAGCGAAGAGACACCAAGTGTCTGAAGAGTTATTGTAAATGGCTGTCCAAGAAGCGACCCTTTTTCTATTTTTGATTGCGATTAAAATGTTTTCAATAGTATCTTCTTGAATTTTTCTAACAGGTATATATATATCGCTGTCTAATAATTGTGAAGAAATTAGAGCTCCTAAATAATCCGGCTCAATTGATTTATTTCTCGATTCTTTGATGATTTTATGCATACAATCTTGGATAATTTTTCTTAGTAATTCCTCAGGATTTTCAGGTATTTTTCAATAATAAATTTTCCAGTTGTTTTCATCATTTTAAATTTTCTGCTGTAGTCAGATTCATAATCTATTTGTCTATAATATTTTTTTAAATTACCAGTGCCAGAACCTTCTTGAACAAATAGATTGGGTAGTATATTTTCTATACTGAAGCGTGGTCGCTTGTTATCTGAAGGACCATTATTAAAAGACATTTTTAATAATTTTAATTAAATGGAGATTTTTTATTTTAAATGGAAGAATGATGAAGAATTACAAAAAACCTCGGCTTTTATACTCCTGCTTTCGAGCAATTTATTGTCTATGTATATGTTCAAGGTCAACCGTTCTAGAATACGTTAAATTATAGCACACCCAGAATATCACCAAGAAAATGTCCAAAAGATCACCAATTACTAATATGACAACATTACATAATCCAAAAAGGGGCGTGGCCAAGCTTATTTTCTTATCCCTCCCAAGATCAAAAAATCATTTTTTTATTTTTAATGATCTCGACCTTTTTTATTTTCCTTTTTATCTTTAATAATTAAATTTGACCATTTGAACATTTGGCATTTTGACTTTTTGACGTTTTGTAAGTTTGACATGTTGAACATGATAATATAAAGAATGTTGGCATAATCCGAAAAGAGCTTATTTTCTTATCCCTCCCAAGATCAAAAAATCATTTTTTTATTTTTAACGATTTTCGGCCTTTTTTATCTCCTCCCTTTCCTCCACTATCTTTAATAATAATTTATTTTAATTTTTATTTAATTTTTAATTTATTTATTTAAATGTATACTGTATTATTCCTGGATCATTCGCACGCGAAAAATAATTTTAAAAATAGCTGGAATCCGCAAAAAATAACTGGAACCCAAAAGATCAATTATGTTGGGGGAGGGTTAGATCCAGAGAATTAATCAAATTATCAATCAATCATTACCTTTCAATTAATCAATCATTTATGAAAGGTACATATGTACCTATCAATCAAATCATTCAAAAGGTCTTGATTTCCTCTTAAAATCGTTCATTAGAGTAGTATATACACTACTTTTACCTCAATTATTTTGTAAAAATCAATTTTTACAAAATAAAAAAAACAATTTTCCCCCGCAAAAAAATAACAAAAGAAAAAAAGTTTTTAAATAAATATTAAATTTTCCTTAAAAGTATTAAACAAATACTATTTTTTTCCGAAAAATTAATGAAAGAAAATTGTCGTTAAACAAACATAAAAATATATTAAAAAATACTTTTCATTTAATTACAAATTCATAATCAAGATAATAAAAAAATTATTTTTTTAAAAAAATTAATACTCTAAAAATTAATTACAAAACTTAAAAAAAAAAAGATTAAAAATTATTTACAATTTTGTTTAATTTTTTATTAATTATATTATTGTTTAGGATTTTATATTTTTTATTTTTTAGGATTTTATTATTTTTTTATTATTTAGGATTTTATATTTTTTAGGATTTTATTATTTTTTATTTTTATAGGATTTTATTATTTTTTATTTTTAAAATAAACATTATATAAAAAAGATTTTTAAAAATTAAAATCAATAATCTTACTAAAAAAATGCAACAACTTTATCTTTTACATTTGTAAAAAACTCAATGATATCTGAAACAGGGGATTCCTTCAAGAAGCGCCATCTAGAATACATTATGTAATCAGTTTCATTATTTGTTATTTCTATTGGCTTTCGTGAATTATATGTTGATATGTCTACAGGCTTTCCGGGGTACTCTACATTAGATAGATTGCAACTTTTAAGCTTTTCGTTCCATTTGTCCAAATCAAACATTAAATGTCCTATATTATATGTTGTTTTATTTTGAAATGTAGTGTTCAAAGGTAAATTCTCATTATTCCAAAATAAAATATCTTTTATGAAAGTTCTTCTTATGGGTGGTGCTGGAGTCCGCCGAAATAAGGTTTCCTTAGCGTCAGTTAATTTCCAGACTGGTGTTTCTACATAATCAGGGTAGCATACATTGAATGCACAAAGGTTTTTACCTTTTTCAAGTGGAAGAAGGCAGGTACAGGGTTCTACCCAGACAGGATTCCTACCGTTAGTGTAATATGCAACTAATGATGGCACAGCCAGTATCAAAAATAAAAAAGCGAATAACATGTTTATGATATTTAGAATTACAAATAGCTAATTAAAATAAATCGTTTATATAGTTTTTTTATATCTCATTCTCATTTTGTTCATCAATTTCTAAAACGTCGATACATTCAAGTGGGTAAAAATATTGATGTCTTCTGCCTCCAGCTACACATATGAGTGGCAATTGTGGGTAGATGAGATCGATTCGATGTCGAACATAAAAATATTGTCTTATTGTAATACGCAAATATCCATGAAGAGCAAATATTCTATCAGCCCCCATTTTCGTTATCTTGCTAGGATACAGTTCAAGTTGAATTTTTTTCAAGTGATTTGTAACAAGAGCCTTCTTTAGATTTTCAGAAAATTCACGTTGCCCAATTCCTGATATTGCAACATCATCATTTGTCATGCTCGTAAGTGTTTGCAAGTATTGTATATTTTCATTATGTCTTTTGCGTAATTCACGATGTAACGATTCAGGTGCACACCCTCCATTGAAACGACAAAGTAAATTAATGAGAGGAGTCAAGCGAACTGAAGATTGAGCGCTTATTTTCTTTGTTTCTGCCATGTTGGTACGCATTGTTCAAAAAAATCTTGAAAATTGCTACAACTTATATACCAAGAGTACCTTTAGGGAAACGAATGCGTGGAAAATTATCATCACCAGTTTTTTTCAAATTGACATGAGCTTTGAAAATTAAAGCGAGCGCAACTATTAAACACAAATCTAAAACATATGCAATAATTAGAATAAAGTCATTATTTGAATTTGAAGTTAGGTTAGGAAGGGGACCTATAGAAATAGCATGTTCCGCATCAACAATAAAACAAGAATTTACATTTGGAGGAATAGGACCGTGCAAAGGAAACAAAACTTTAGTATCATTATAATTGCTATCATTTTGTGAGAATATTTCATCAAACATGATGAAAAAAATAATATAAATTATGTATAACATTGCTATTCAAAATAAATATCCGTCAGCTTATATACTTAAAGATAATCGTTGAACGAATTGTCGTAATATAGCATCTCTTCCTCCTGAAGGGAGTGAGTGCAATTTTTGAAGTGTTGAAGAAAAATTAGTTCCAGATCTCAATACTAAGAAACATATGCAGTAATGTCCACAAGTATCTGATAGAGGAGATTGTAAAGAAAATCTATTTTGTTTAACTATAGAAAAACGACTAAGCATTGATTGCCGCATGTCACAATTGGGTTCCTCTGCAAAAGAATCAAAGTATTCAACTGTATTTGATTTATCAGAATAACAAGCAATCCAATGTTCTCCAACTGTACCTTTACGCATAGTATTTACAACAAAACAAAAGGTTTATTCCATGTAACATCGGGAATATTATTTGAAGAAAACACCCCTATAAATTTGTTTTTTAAAGGTTTATACCTTTGTAAAATAGTTTCAATTTGGATTGAATTCATCTTAGACAGATCCATCAGTACTCAACACACGGTCTGCATTTATGGACAGTATTGAATCGAACTCACCCATTATTATCATTTCATATCCTTCATCTTTTACAGGTAAGTTAAAAAGACAGCGAATAGTTGTTGTTCCCTGTCTTATAAGTTCCAGGCCATTAGTATCTTCTAGTGTTGAAGTCATTGGTATAACAAAAAAGCATGAAGATTTAGAAAACTCTTTCATACCAATACTAATAGTTCTCTGATCTGAATTAGGCCATACGTCTAAGTCCATACCCACATACATGTCAACATAAGCTCGAACAAAACTATCATTTGCAAAATCAAGATCATAAGGCACAGCAGGAAAATTAAATCCTCCAAATTCGGCCGAGATAGATCGTAAATTAGCGTGTTCAAATGTGAAAGGTGAAAACTCAGTATTTCCTGTATAAGCAGATGAACTTACAAAACAAATAATCAAACGGCGTGGACAAGTACTAGTAAATGCAGGATGTGTAATTTCCTGTCTTCCTTTTCCAAGAAAAACACTTCTAATTTCAATTTTTCTGTAGGCATATTTTGCTGGGTTTTGTTCCAAATGTCTAGCGATTGCATTATTTAAAGACATACTTAAATCAACTTGCTTTACAAAAATTCTCATGTCATGAAGACGCAGACGATAAGTATTTGTATTACTCACAAAATCACCCCCTGCTTGTTGTTGAAACTTGGGCGTATGAATAAGAAATTCGTCTGAATTTTTGTAAATTGTCCAAATAACATCACTATTTGGAATTAAAAGTTGATTTTGTCGTGCCATATCATAATCTAAATGTGAAAATAATCTACATAACTGTCCACTTGCAAGGCGTGATACACGGGCTTTAAAACCTGAACCATTAAGATCATTTTTATCTACTGTGTCTTTATAATAAAGTGCAGCTTCATACAGTCCTTTACTGACTTCTCTATTCGAACCAAGTTCATGCAAAAGCATACATCTATATGCATAATGAATTCCTGAGTCATAGCACTGAACACCATTAATAGATAACGTAAGACGACGAATCCATGTCAGACCTAAATACTGAGCAACACCTGTATACTTATCTCCTATCAAAGCAGGTGTAGTACCGTCAGTAATAGACTCCCATTCTCCTTGAGCATTTTTTCTTTCAAGAGATAAAACTAGATTGAAATAAGTTTTGCTCAAATCAAGGTAAAGAGAATCACCAAAGTAACGAAAAATAAACGGACCTGCAGATTGATTTAGAGCATTAAGAGGGAGTATCTCCTTGTATGCAGAACGCTGTACGCCTACATTTGTTGAAGGAATAGAAAAGAAGGATAAACGATTATCAACACCTTCAGAACTATCTTTATCAATTTTCTTTATAGTCGACATTTTTATTTGCAAAAAAATAAAATAAATAAAACATATATGAACTTATATACTCAGAGACCCTCGATACTTAATTGATCTCTATATCGTCGATTGCTTTTATTAAAATTTTGGATATTTTGTATACGTTTTTTCTTACCCTTTCCACACTGCTGAAGTTTTTTTCCTACCTTCTGAAGACCTTCAGTTCCGTGTTGTTTCAGAGCTTCCGTAACTGAACGTCCTTGTGAAACATCCTCAAGTATATTTTTACCAGCACTGACAGCCTCTTGGCCCGCACTAGTTGCTAAATTTTTTACAATTGGCATAAGGAAACGACCAACAGTACCGAGTACACCAAATCCTCTTTGGTATCTTGTCCCTTGAAAATAATGGTTTCCTTCCATCATGTCTGATCGTGCTCCTCCATCTTGAGCCGACAAAAATGGCTCCCAGTTAATTTTATCTAAATCTATAAGAACGTGTGTCATATTTCTAAAATAGTGAGCGCTGAAAATGTAATGTTAGGATACAGGTACCCCAATGGAATTTTACTAGTTTTCCTGTTTACGTATTTCAATAGTAATATCAGGATGGCGTTTACCAAGTAAACGATGATGATGTTCAGTCATATATACTTCTGAAACACTTTCTCCAGGTCTTCCACTAACATTTACAACACGTAATAATGGTGCGGTAACATTTCCAATTATACTATTTTCTACAAGTCTAGGTGCATAAACTAAAAATTGATTTACACCTCCAGAAATGTCTGGCATATACTTTGCAACATGACCGTTATGGAGTTTTTCTGAATCAAAGCCAAATGTATAAGCTAGTTGACGGCTTAGTTGAATGTATTGTACATTTCCTTCTAAGCTAACCCAGAAACGATGATGCAACTTATCATAATGAAAAGAGACCCATTCATAACGAGGATCAGCTAATTGTAAATTAGAAAAGTCCAAAAGCATTTTTTTATATTCAGAAGGATATGCATATTTAGCATAATGCATTTTTTTTGAAGGTTGTTCGGCAATGAGGGCTTCTGCTCTTGGTTCATTAGATGGTTGTTTAGTTTGATATTCTTTTGATTCTGAACTGCCTCCAAATATTTTACTCCAAAACGATGGTTCTTCTTTCGCTACAAGCGCTTCTGCTTTAGGTAATTCAAGGGCTGGCTTTTCTTCGTCTTCCATTATTGTTTGAAAGTTTTGTTCAATAAAGGGTGGTTGTGGTGTCCATGGTTCGTTATCATCTTCTTCAATAATAGGTGGAGGAAATGATTGTGATTTTTCAAGTATTTCACTAGGTGCAACTTTAGGTTCAATAATTATTTCATCTGGAGCCCATGGCTCAAAATCATCTTCTTCATCTATTATTGGAAGGCTAAATTCATGTTGAGATTTTTTGCTATTATCATTTTGATTATTAAAAGCCTCATCAACTTTATTAATAATTTCTAGTGCAAGACTTTTTTGCCCTGTAAATAGTTCTTCAACCTGCTTGGCAGCTTCCTTAACTTTATTTAAAGCTGCCTTTGCATGATTCCATTCATCAATATTTTTTGTTGGGGATATAAGCTCACATTCAAAGTCAAATACAACCTAAAAATTTTATTGATTTAAAAAACTTGAAATTAACCATAAGATAGTTCTTTTGAATTTGTTTAGGTATAATTGGTTGAACATAGCATTTTTCTTCACGTCTATGCTTTGATCTACAGAGTAAACAAAAATGAACAAAGCAAATATGTCCCTCAGAATTTTCTTCAGCATTATTTTTTAATCTGTATATTTGACCACATTCTTTGCATCTGTATTTAACATGTTTTAGCTTAAAATTTTAAATAACCTTTTGAATATTCTGCATATTCCTTTTTCAATGTGACGCTTATAACATATAGGATTTCTGAATAAAATTGAACACTTTTTACAATATAATTCAAATTCTTCAATATCGATACAAGGAAAATCAGCGCCAATTCCACAACATCTTTGACACTTTGCAATGCATGATTGACGATGCTCATTTATTTTTTGGAATGGTGCTTCACATTCAAGACAATAATAAATGCATTTGCCAAAAAGTGAATTAATTTTTTTAATTCCAAAGTAATGGCCATTTCTCAAATATAAACAAATATCTTGTTTTGCTCGATCAGGTCCTTTCCATAATGGACGCATTTGACCACTTTCTCCAAATACTGATAATCTGTATTGACCAGGAAACCGCTCATTAAGAAATTTCTGAACCAAAGGAACATGTTCTTCAATACTATACTGGGGTAAATTCGTTGAATATCTGATTCCGTATCTTTGCATTTGTGTTAGCATATCACTGATCAACCTTGAGCGATATATTTTTGCACGTGATCCTTTCCCTCTCACAATCCTATGAAATTGATTATTTGCTTTTGTTGTTTTGTTCATATTAATATAAAGTATAGTCAATTGTACAGCTAACAGGAGACAATGATATTTGGCTGGTTCGCCAAGATTTTCGTTATGAACCTTAATTTTAAATATATAGTTAAAAAATAAAAATACCTCTATAAGATTATTTGAATCAATTCCATGCAAAATTTCGCGACGTTTGCGGCCACTACCGCTTTTCTCATTTTGTATTAAACCGAGAGCTTCATCGTGCGAAGGGCCCATTACAATCTATAAAATTTTTTTAATTTTATTTAAAATAAACCTCAATATGTATTGGTTGACTGTAAAGTGATGGTCTTTCCATCCTTTTTCCGCTTTGGTCGACAGAATCAAATTGTTCCATAACAACTTGAGGAGTGTTTTGAACCAAACTTCTGTATGGTATTTGTATCGGCTTCTCGAGAACTGAACTTCTAATTATTATTGAACATTTTTCCGATTTGAGACCAGCCGCCCTGTCAGCTCTTGCTAAAAAATAATCAATTAGATCCTCTAAAAGTTGGTCGCTTCCATCTGGAGCATCTTCTATGTTGTTAACAGTGAAAACATTTCTAAATTTTTCAAATTAGATTAAATGCAAAAGTATACCTAAATACGCCAATTTTAAATCTTGAGCTGTTGATACTCTCTGAGGCTACTTCCCTATAAAAATGGTTAATCGGATATTTTCCAATTTTTCTCGAATAACTCATCTAAAAAATAATAAAATTTTAGGATTTTTATTAGGTATTACAGTTATATAAACTTGAAAATTTTTTTATAGATAAAAATTAAGATTACTTTTAACATTTTTTTAAAAATTATTTTAAATTTATTTATCAGTTGATTTTGATTCTTTTTTTACTTCAGGCACAACCTGTTCCTCTATTAATTCTTCAGGTTCCTCTTTTTCCATATAATCATTAGCTTGAATAGTAAGTTGAGAATCCAGACGCTCTCGCATGAATATTATCGGTGAATCTATTATTGATAGAAATATATTTGTATTTTCTCTAACCTTCTCTCTCTTCAGGAATTATTATATTTTTTTCCTGGTTAGAAATATTAATTGCCATTTCCAAATCTATTTGATCCCAAAATTTGCTTAACGGATTATGTAGCTCAAGAAATAATTCATCCTTTACAACCTCGGTTATTGCCTAAAAATATTTTAAAGTTTTTAACAAAAAACATACAAGACGCGTTAATGCATTTCTCTCTTTTAGAAGATATTCGTGTATACAGCTTTTTCTTATTAATGGAGATCTTTTTTCATGAAATAAGATAAAAGATTTATATAAATTATTTCTGAGCCTTTTATTATCGTATTGTACACTCAAGCATATTTATTTCTCGAGAATATTGAATAACACTTTGTTTGAGTTGTTCGATTGCTATAATTGCTACATGTGGTTCCATTTCGAGATTACTTAAAAATTTCTAAAAAATAAAAAGTTTAAAATTAAAAAATATATTAATTGTTGTAAAAAACATTTTTTTTTGAAAAAAAATATTTAGATTTAATTTTATTCGCAACATTTTTAAATATTATTATATTTATTTATTTCTTGTTGTAAAAAGCATTGTTCGTATATGTTTTATTCTGGTACTCAATATTAGCCGTTTTACAGACGGCGCAAACCTAAAGGAGATTAATTATTAAATTTATTTTATTTATCCAACCATGAAGTTCAACTCAAATTTATCTCCGCATTTCTGAATAAAAAGGTCACTGGCAGTCTTTTTAGTTAGCTCGCAACATTGTGAACACTGAAATCAATTATATTAAGACATTATTTTCTATGATTTCTCTATTCTATATTATTTTTAAATCATTATCTTTGTATTATGTAAATTATTAAAAATTTTTATGATTCTCTAACCTTTTTTTGCTTCTTATTTAAAATTATTATCATTCAGTTTATTTAATTATTTAATACCTGATGAAGAATCCAGCAAAATTTGATTAAGTTTAGCATTCGTTTGTCATTACCATTAGCAATGCTTGAACCACGGCGATAATGAAGTATTCCAGCATCTTAAACAAAAATTTAATTTATTAAAGTTATAATTAATACTATTTTCGAAACTTGAAGACTGTTCTTCTGACACAACTTCGTTTGAAGAAAGGCCTAAAAAATATATTTTATTCATTAAGCTTTATCTCTCACCAAAATGGCCTGAGTAATACATTCCCAAAAGAATATTTTTATCAAGATCCCCTGCACAAACAATAATAGATAAAATTGAAAGGCCAGAATGTCCAGATTTGAAAAGGAAATCATCTCTTTTCTTTTGTTGTTCGCGGCAGGTCGCGCATTGAAAGATAAATATCCCTGGTCGAGGATTCTTGAGCACCTGAGCGCGATTAAGCAATGCCTCAGGCAATATGAACCTTGCATGCATTTTTTCTTTAATTAATTAAATTAATTTAAGATAATTTTAATTACTTTCATGTCGCATTTTTTTATAATCTTCTTCCCCCAAATCAATAACCTCGTCTGAATCAGGATCGTCTGATACATCCTTGTGACAATATTATATTTTTAGATAATGACCTTTTTAATGTTGACTAAATTAAGTTTTTTAAATATGTCCCTTTTGTCCAATTCCCGCTTTATTTTATTTATAAGGAAAAAATCTCTTCCCATATTAGTTAGTTGTAGTATTAAGTCCCTGTTTTTAAGCAGCATATTATTGTTGGCTTGTAATTTAATTGATTGGAATAAAAAAGAGGATTGAGACTTAATATAATTTAATAATTATTTGAGACTTTATTTTAATTATTGGAAAGAAGAAATAATTCAAAAATTAAATAAATTATTCTCTCACGTGGCGCTCCTGTTCTTCTGGTCAAGTACGCAGAACAACAAGTACGTATCAACTTTTGTTTGACGTAAAACTTTGGAAAAATAAGACCCTAGGCGGGCAAAAATAAAATCCTAGGCGGATTTAATAAAAAATTGATAATCAAAATAAGACCCTAGGCGGGCAAAAATAAATCCTAGGCGGATTTATAAAAATAATCATATTGGAAAAATAAAAACTCTAGGCGAGTAGAAAGAAAGTTTTAATTTTTTTTGATTTTTTGCTCTAGGCGAGCTTTATGATTATAAGATCTCCGGTGGTGACTAGACAAAGGACTAAGGAAATTGAAAACAGACAAAACTTAGGAGGACAAAATAATAATCAAAATATTACAGAGATGAATACGAATGCAAATGACATTTTGTTGGATGAGGGAGAAATGAACGTCACCTTAAACATGACAGAGCAAGAACAAAACCAACTTTTAGCAGGTAGAAATAATAACGGGGAAAATGAATTTTTGCAATATATTCAAACTCCGAATGGTCAAGCTTATCAGCAACAAACGCGAACGCAGTCTCCCCCACAGATAGCTCAAGTGTTGAATGCGCAAAACATTGGTCAAGGTCAGACAACAGACTTCGCAGGTTTTATGCACAGTTTCGATAGAATGACATTATCCTGGGCATTAGACAAAATAAATGACTTAAAAGGCCAAGAAAGTGTGGATCAAATTAGGACATTTTTTAAAAAGTTTGATTCAATAACGGAAGGAATATCCGATGTTGTGCGCCTGAAATCCTTAGAGGCAAAAATCAGTGGTCGTGCAGAGAGAGCTTTTAATACTGCACTAGGAAATTCCCCGTTTATTTACGCATCAGTTCGTCGTGAAATGCTGAGAATTTTGGAAACCACAGATACTAAAGAAATTTGTGCGTTCGATGAATTAATGTCTGGCATTAAAAGACGCGAAAATGAAAATATTGATTCACTAGCCAATAGGATCGCCTCCTTAGTCAAACGTGCATACCCAGGAATGACAAATAACATGTTAGACGAATACTCTATTAAGCATCTTATAAGAAGTATTGGGGATTCAAATTTGGCTCTTAATCTTGAAATAGCAAGGCAAGAAGGAATGAGCCTTGACAGTTTCGTTTCGCTAGCAGCCAGAGCAGAGTCAACTCAAAAAGCTACTCGCCATAATAATTTTCAGAAAAATTATTACAATGAGCCTAAAAATGTGCCTCAACAATTTCAAATGAATAAAAGTAATTTTGTGACTCAAAATGAAAGAAATTGTTTCTCTTGTGGGAAACCGGGTCATTTTGCTCGCGATTGTTACTCGAAGCGCACATACCAAAGCAGAGCTAATGAATATGTAACAGGAGCTACTGGGGCTAATAAAATAAACTTATACAATAAAAATACTTATAATGGAGAAAACAAAGGCACAAACTTTTGGCGAGGCAACAATCAACAACCAAGAGCATTCCCTCCTTCAAATAATCAGCTTAAAAATGGTTGCATCACAATTCAAGACGAAATTCCGCACAATTTAGTAAATAGTTGTGGGATAAATATTTCTGAAATTAATGATGAGCTAAAGAAAATTCCAGAAAAAGAAATAGAAAAAGTTGAAATAATAAAAAATTCAGTCGGCCCAGTTATGTCAATTAATGTGCAGGTAAAAGGACTACCAGCAACAGGAATGCTCGATGGAGGTGCACAAATTTCATTAGTAAGCTCAAGTTTTCTGCTAAAAATGCTTAAAGAAAATGAAATTGAATTAAAAAGCATTGGGTTTTCACGAACTAAAGCAAAAATTTCTGACGTAAACGGCAAAAAACTAGAGTGTCATGGTATAGTTGAATTAGAAATCAAGCGAGAAAATTTGAAAGAAATAAAAAGCTGTTTTCATATCACAGATGCTCCTTTTGGTTATGACTTGCTATTTGGCACAAATTCGCTTGGAGACTTAGGATTTAAGTTGTTGGACGTTCCAAATAATGCATTAATTGATTTTAGACATAAAGAGGGAGATCAAAACTCGAACGCAATTAGAGTTATTTACAAAACGCGAATTCAAGCTTTAAGCGTTAAAAATATAGAAGTTTCAATTGGGAAAGAGTGGGAAGGAAAAGAAATAGTATTGCACTCAGAAGATAAAGAAAATGAGTGTGGAGTTAGAATTGAACCGTCTATAGGAAAAGGCGAAAAAGGTAAGAATTTTGCGTGTGTATTTAATAATTCTTGTGTGCCGATCGAGCTAGATGAAAATAAAATTATTGGAACAGTTGAGTCTGCAAATAATTGCCAAAATGCACTTGAATTTAGTTTATCTGCAAATATAAAAGAAACATGGAAATATATTGGAAAGGATAATAAATCAAGGCGTAATGAAATAAAAGAAATTTTAAAACAAAATACAGGACCTTTAGGTGGAAAAGAAGAGGATGATCTGGAAAAGGTAATAGGTGATTTTAATCAAATTTTTGCACTGGATGATAACGAGCTGACTCAAACAAATCTATTAGAACATAGAATTGAAACAGAAAACGCACATCCTATTAGAGCACGTTGTAGGCCAATTCCATATGCTTATCGCGAAAAAGTTGCTTTGATGATACAAGACTATTTAGAGAGAGGAATAATACAAGGATCAAATTCGCCATGGGCCAGCCCTATTGTCATCGTTCCAAAAAAAGATGGATCGCTAAGAATGTGCATTGATTTTAGAGGATTAAATTCAGTTACAACAAAAGACTCTTATCCCCTTCCAAATATTGACAACATCCTACTGACACTAGGAGGAAAGAAAATTTTTAGTTGCCTTGATTTTCTATCAGGATATTGGCAAATAAAAATGGAACCACAAAGCATTGAGAAAACAGCATTTGTAACCGAATTTGGCCTGCACGAATTTGTAGTACTTCCTTTTGGTTTATGTAATGCTGTGGCCACCTTCCAAAGGTTTATGACTAAATTATTTGAGGATGTAGTAAACAAATTCGTCTTTATTTATATAGATGACATCCTAGTAGCGTCTGAAAGTTGGGAAGAGCATCTAGAGCATTTAAAAATTATTTTCCAAAGAATAAATGATGCAGGGCTAAAATTAAAAATTACGAAATGTAAATTCGCGTGTACTGAAATTCCATTTCTTGGGCATATTTTGACAAGAGAAGGCATCAAAAAGGACGTTGACAAAACAAAAGCCGTTTCAAATTGTGCAATTCCCAAAACAAAGAAACAGCTGCACTCACTCCTGGGATTTTTGTCATATTATAGGAAATTTATTCATGGATTTAGCACACTAGCCGCACCTTTATTTAAAATGTTGGGAAAGGATATAAATTTTAAAATAGGTGAAACTGAAAAAACAGCAATTGAACTTTTAAGGGAAAAATTATTAGAAAACGCCATTTTATATTTCCCGGATTTTAAAGAAGCCACAAATAATCCTAAAAGAAGATTTATTATGTTGACCGATGCGAGTAAGACTGGACTAGCTGCAGTATTATGTCAAGCAGATAAAGAAAGTAATGTCCGCCCTATTTTCTTCGCATCACGGCAATGCAACAAACATGAATCTAGATATTGTGCCACTGAATTAGAAGCACTTGCAATTCGTTTTGGGTGTAAAAAGTTTTTCCAATTCATCGCACACATTCCTACAAGGGTATTAACAGACCACAGGGCACTTGTTTCTATGTTTAAAAGCAAAAAGGAAACAGGGAACACAAGAGTTGACAAATGGTTATTAGAATTAAATTCTAGATTCACCCTTCAGGTTGAGTACAATCCGGGTAAACAAAACATAGTTGCAGACTTTCTCTCGAGAGCACCAACATGGAAAAATTCAAAAATACCAGAAATGGATGTCCCAGAGGAAGAAGAAATTGCTTTTATTGGTCAATTAGCACAACTCGATTTTGTTGAAAAAGAAATCGACAAAAGAGAGGAATGGGTGGAAATGACTAAAGAAAGTGAATTCAAATTTCTTTATGAATTTTTAGAAAAGCGAATTTGGCCAGCTGACAGCAAAGAAAAATCAAAAGTAATCAATAAATGTTCAGATTTTACTGTCATTGAAGGGCTCCTCTATAAATACGAAAATGATGGAAGAATGAGACTTTTCGCACCACAAGCATTTCGGGATAAATTATTAAACGAGTCCCACTCAGGAAAATGCGCTGGACATTTAAGCGGCAGGAAAATTTACAAACAACTCGAACAAAAATACTTTTGGCCTAACATGCAGTCAGAATGTCTCAATACGGCATTAAAATGTAGAATTTGCGCACATGCTAGAAACCCAAAATCAAACGAACCTCCAATGAAAATTGTAAAAACTAGTGAACCTTTTGAACTAATATGCGTTGACATTTTGGATGTAGGACCAAGTAATGCTAGTGCTAGATATATATTTGTCGCAGTAGATCACTTCTCTAAATATGTAATCGCGGTGCCTATTCCAAATAAGTCAGCTGAATCCATTTCAAAAGCACTAGTAGAAAATATAATACTTATATATGGAGCACCTAAAAGAGTCCATTCAGATAGGGGAAAAGAATTCCTAAATTCAATTTTAAGAGAAATAACAGATACATTAAAAATAAAACAGACATTTACGGCAGGGTACGACCCCAATGCAAATGGACTAGTGGAAAGAATCAATCAAATAATCCTAGGAATGTTAAAAAGATCCACGGCGTCAAATTGGACCTGGCATGAAAGACTTCCTTACCTTATTTTTGCATATAATACAACACCAAGCGAAACTACAGGATTTTCGCCTTATAATCTGATTCTAGGAAAGCCACCAAATTTACCTTTTGAAGAAATGACACTTGAAGTAAATCCGCTCTACACTATAGACGATGAAACTTACATCCAGCTTTTTAGGGAAAATTTGCTCCAATTAATCGAAAAGGCAAAACAAAATTCTGAAAAAGCACAAAGTAAAAGCAAAAATTGGTATGACACTCAACCAAAAGTTACTGCGAATAAATTTAAGACAGGCGATAGAGTCATGGTTATATTTCCAGGGAAAAATAGCAGAAATCCCCACAAAAAGCTGATGTGGAACCATTTTGGCCCTTATAAAATAATTTCGCTTGACGAATCATCAGCGACTCTACTCCCAGTCGATAAGAGCGCAGAAAAAATAAGAGTGCCACTGGAACGCTTAATTAGAGTGCCACCAGGCGTTCCGGATGTTTCAACTTTACCGCAAGGAAAAAATCCCTTTAAAAATATTTTAATGGCTATAACACTTGAAAAGCTTGAAAAAATTAACAAAAACAGAAAAATAAAAGAAAAAGGGAAAAATAAAGAAAATGAAGTCCAAGAAAATATATTTTTAATTAATTTTAAATTTATAGATGAAAACATGGATTTCGACGAGCCAGAACTTTCTTGGACAAAAGTTTGGAAAAGCAACGAGAATACATTGAAAGTTGGTGACCTTGACCCAGCACTAAATAAAAATTCTGGGATCGGAGCTCGATGCGTTGATACTGCCTTAAAAATTTTATTAACAAATTTTCTTCTGAAAAGTAGTGAAATTAAAGCAACAACAGCAGCAAGGGATATATTAAATAAAATATTAGATTCAATTCCGGGGACGGAATTAATTAAATATGTGGAGGAGAGAGGCGACACCGTAAAAAGTGGGCTATTTCCAAAAGAGGACCAAATTGAAGACGCAATTTCAACTTGGATTGAATACAGCAAAGAAGCAAAACAATCCTTAATTTTGACTAAATTCGGAAAAATTGAAATTGAAGTACCTGAAGCTTTAGAAAGAATGGTAGAGTCTGAAAAAAGAGGTTGGAAGAAAGTATTCGAAATTGGAGATAAAAAGATTGAAAAAATAAGAGCTACAGCTATCCACAAAGCCAAACACCTAGTTCATCACCAGCGTGTATTTTTGGGTGATAGCAGCGCTAATCAATTGTCAAAAATATTCCAACCGTCTTATTTTCTGGGAAAAGAAGAAGGTTTATTAAATGAAGTGATTCGCAAATTTAGCGAGACTGTTTTAGCTTCGGAGGTTGAATATGTAATTGTAATGGTGGGAAGAGACGCTCTACTAGGCGGAGAAACGGTCGAACAATTTATGGAAGAGACTAGGCGCCTTAAGCAACTCTTAGATCGCTTTACTCACATCCACATTATTTGGCTTCCTCCACCTTATATTAGACAACGGAATAGCGAGTACGAAGAATTAATTCCCAAATTAGCTTCATTCTTAAAAGAAGAAGAATCTGAAAATTATGAATATATTACAACCACAAATAATGGGAGAAGTTTTCTGGAACTGACTCGTTTTGGAAATTCTTTTAATGCAGCAATGGTGGAAGCTGATGGAAAATTAAAACAACAAGGAATTGAAGTAATGAAAGCTTGGTTAGTGACTCAAGTGCCTTCTTTTCCGGGAGACCAAGAACTAGGCGTTCGCACGGTCCGCTCAAAAGTTGTAGTTGTTGAAAGAAGAGGAAGGGACTACTTTCGAGGGCGAGGTCTAGGCGACCAGACCCATCGACGTCATGACAATAGAAACTACCGGGGGCGAGGTCTAGGCGACCGAGCTCACCGCTCGTCTGTTTTCGAAAGAATTCGTCGTTCGCCTTATCGTCATAATAACAGCAGCAGTAGAAGCCGTAGTCGTTTTGAAGAGAATCGCCGTGATCGTACTTGACCTACCACCACCTTTGAAACAGCCGGATTGCATAAAAGACGATGGGACTCGTCTTCTCAGAGGGTGAAGATGTGACAATATTATATTTTTAGATAATGACCTTTTTAATGTTGACTAAATTAAGTTTTTTAAATATGTCCCTTTTGTCCAATTCCCGCTTTATTTTATTTATAAGGAAAAAATCTCTTCCCATATTAGTTAGTTGTAGTATTAAGTCCCTGTTTTTAAGCAGCATATTATTGTTGGCTTGTAATTTAATTGATTGGAATAAAAAAGAGGATTGAGACTTAATATAATTTAATAATTATTTGAGACTTTATTTTAATTATTGGAAAGAAGAAATAATTCAAAAATTAAATAAATTATTCTCTCACGTCCTCCATTTCATAATTCGATACATCATGAATCAAAGCATCATCTTCTTTTTTATCCTCTTCAGAATTTTCGTTTGCTTTCTCAACAATAGACTAAAAATAAATATTTAAATAATTAAACTTTTATACCTTAATGACGACATCTAATGAATTTTTTTGATTAGAGCCTGATAACTTTTTTGGCGCTTGTTTAGTTTTTTTGGGAGTTGGCATTTTACATCCGGCCGAAGATAAACTATTATTACTCTTAGTCACAGATTTACGTCGACGAGCCTCCGTTGCTTCTTTTTTTTTCCTTTGTTCAACTATGAAAGCTTTTAGCTCTTCTATCTCAGAAGAGGTAATCGATACTATATAATTAAATGTTTAATAATTAATAATTACCCACCTTCAATTTTCTGCAACTCTTCATGATCTTCTGATTCATTATCTTAAAATTTTATAACTTGAAAATATATTTAATTACCATATTTTTGCGTTTCATCCTCTACAGAAATTGGTTTCTTTCCAATACCTTTAAATTTAAGATAATTAGTAATTTTATCAATTTTAGCCTACCATTTTTATATGTTGATTTTGGTTCCATTATGTTAATATGTTTAAATAATATAATTAAATAAAAAAATATTTGGAACGTTAGGATTGAAGGAAAATTAGAAAAATTAATTGAATGATTTTATTTTTGGATTAGGCTCCTTTTATACTCCAAGAATTTCCCAAATATAGTTTTTTTATTATGTATTTTAATCTATTTTTGTACATATAATTATACAAAACTTGTTTTTTGGAAAACGATTTTCTTTTGTTTGCTCAATTATAATTTTTTTATTATGTATTTTAATCTATTTTTGTACATATAATTATACAAAACTTGTTTTTTGGAAAACGATTTTCTTTTGTTTGCTCAATTATAATTTTTTTATTATGTATTTTAATCTATTTTTGTACATATAATTACCAAATTGTTTTTTTTATCGATTTCCCTTTTGTTTGCACAATTATAATTTTTTATTATGTATTTTATTCTATTTTTGTACATATAATTGCACAAAAATTTTTTTTAAGGTTGTCTATATATAGCCAAGTTTAATTTTTTGAGTATATTTTTAGAAAAATTTTTGATGTAAATATCATTATTTTAAAAATAAAAACATATTTTTAATTATTGTTAATATTTGGCATTATTGGCCAATTATTTTTTTAAACAATTAATTTTATTTTTTTTATAAAACTAGATTTAAATGACCGATTTCGCAATATATATATAAGAAAAATTTAATTTATTTTATCATTTTTATATTCTAAAATTTATTTGCAGGCAAGTTCGTGTTAATGGCATTTATTACTATGCTTTATATTTTTTATAATCAATATTATAATTATTATATTGTTTTTTAATGATTATTATTAAATTAATTAATAATAAATTTGATTTGAATTAAATATTTTTTATTATTTTCTAAATCGATTTATTATTTTATTATTTGATATTTTAAGTAATTTTTAATTGTTTTAATTTTAATTGAATTATAATATAAAATTTAATTTAAATATTTAATCGATTTCATTTTTATAATTAAAAATATGCCTTCACACTATTTTTTTAAATTTTCTAAAAATTTTATAAATATTTATTTGTTTTACAAGGTTTTAATAAATTTATAAAAATTTATTTATTATTGTAGAATTAATTATTTTATATTTTTTCAAATAAAATTCCATTAATAGAGGAACTAATTGAGATATAAGAAATTTTTCAATATATTTTATAAATCTGTTATAAATATAATTTTTTTATTTTTGATCAAAAATATTAATGTTTAAATAATTATTTATTTTTCTAATTTTTCAAATAAAATTTTATTAATAAAGAATTGGGAATAATTGTGTAAAAGAAATTTTTCAATAAATTTTATAAATCTGTTATAAATATAACTTTTTCATTCTTGATAAAAAATATTAATGTATAAAATAATTATATATTTTTATTTTTTCAAATAAAATTTTATTAATAAAGAATTGCGAATAATTGAGATATAAGAAATTTTTCAATAAATTTTATAAATCTGAAATTAATATAACTTTTCACTTTAGTTCAAAAATATTTTATTTCCTTTTTTTAATTTTTAATACTTATAATTAATAAAAAATGGTTACTAACACTATTTATTCAATTTAATTTAATAATTAAATGTTGAAAAAATTTTTTCTAAAATAATTTTTACTTAAAATATTTAAAATAATTCTCATAATTTTTTATCACATTTTTATTTCTTTTATGCTTAATAATTATTTGCTGGATCATAATGAGCAGACTCATCTTCTTCATCGTCACTTGATTCAGGTATTATCTTACTAAAAAATAATTGTTAACATTATATTTTTTTAAATAAATTTACCGTTTTCGATTTCCAGCATTCTCAACCTCTAATATTCGGTCCAATGCTTTGTCAAGTTCTTTTTTTTAATATTGATTTTTTCTTGCTAAATTTAAATATATATTATTTACTTTCAATAATTTTTTATTTACCTCCTCTTTTATTATTTTAATTATATTTTGATTTTCTCTTAATTCTGTTTCATTTTCAATAAATTTTTCTTTACAATTTAATAGTTCTTGATCCTAAAAATTTTTACATATATTTATTAAAAAAATTTATTGAATTAATTTTTATACAATTTCCATCGCTGAGAATTTAATAAATTTGGTATCATTCGAAAGAGCTTAAAGAGCTGAATCGAATGAGCTTTAAAATTCAAAAATTTATGGGTCTGTTTTTGAGAAAAAAATTTTTGAAAATAGAAGGAGTAAAAATTTACCCTAATGTTTATAAAAATTTTTTAAAATTTTACCTTTTCTTCTAATTTTTTATTTAGAAGTTCATAATTTGTACGCTCCCATTTGAGGTTATTCTCGTTGACGAAATTCTTCCATTTTTCATTCATGAATTGCTTCACTTTTTCTTCATATTTTTTTTTATTTAATTAATTCTTCAGAAAGTTGATGTATTTGCTCTTCTTTTTCATTAATTAGTCTTACAATTTGTTGTGTAGTAATAATATTTGAAACAGACATTATTATTAATAATAAATTATTTTTTATATTTTTTTAGCTAGAATTAAAAAATTAATCAAACATTCACAAGATACAGGATCCTGAACATATAAATATAATGGGGGTGAATAAATTTTTTAAATTGAAAAAATTTTTTGTGCTTTTAAATTATACTGAATTGGTACCATTCGAAAGAGCTCGAAAAGCTGAATCGAATGAGCTATGAAATTCAAAAATCTAATGACTAGATTTCGAGAACCAGGTCCATGAACATTGAAATATATTGGTAGTAAATATATTTTTAAAATTGAAGTATTTGAAAGAGCTCGAAAAGCTGAATCTTATATACTACACAATTCTTTTGTTATTTTATTGAGATAAAATTTTTATTTTTTTATTTATTTATTTCTTGTTTTTACAGACTTTTTTAATTTTGTACCAATTTTTAATGTATATATTATTTACCTTTGCACTGTTTTTGTTTACGTTTTTTTTATTATTTTTTTATTTTTATTATAAACATTTATTATTATTTTACGCAACATTGCCTTTTTAGTGTATTGTTTCATGTTTTTTAATTATTTTTTTCTTTTAATTATAACCATTATTTATTTTATTCAACCTTTATTTTATTTTTATTTCTTTATTGTTTAACATTTTTTTCTTCCATTAATTTTTAACTACGTGTTTTTTATTTGTTTTATTTTATAGACCTTTTTTATTTGTTTGTTTAATTATAGACCTTTTTTATTTTTGCGATTTTTTATTATTTACACTTTGTTCACATGTTTTTTCCTCTTAATTAATTTTTTTGTGTTTCTTTTATTATTTTTAATTATTTATTTATTTTTAAATAATATTTATATTTTTTTAATAATTTTTAAATTAAAAAAATAATTTTTTATTATTTTTTAATTAATTTATTGTTTCAAAATAATTTTTAATATTTTTTTAATAATTTTTATTAATTTTTTATTCATTTTATTTTAAATAATTTTTACTATTTTTAAATTACTTTTTAATAATTTTTAATATTTTTTAAATTAATTTTTATTTAAAAAATAATTTTTAATATTTACACTTTATTATTAATTAATTTTAATTATTATATCCTTTTCTTTCCAAGTGCCAAAAGACTATTACAGTATAGTGGAAAAATAAACGTGTACTTCTCCTAACGCCAAAAATTCAAGAGAGGAAAAGACAAGAGCGAATTCTCTTTGTGGACAGGTAGGACATCAACTGTTTATTTACTTTATTTTTATTTAAAAAATAATTTATATATTTATTTAATTAATTTTTATTTAAAAAATAATTTTAAATATTTTTTAAATTAATTTTTATTTAAAAAATAAATTTTAATATTTTTTTAATTAAATTTATTTAAAAAATAATTTTAAATATTTTTTAATTTAATTTTTATTTAAAAAATATATTTTAATATTTTTTTAATTAAATTTATTTAAAAAATAATTTTAAATATTTTTTCAATTAATTTTTTAATAATTTTAAATATTTTTTTATTTAATTTTACAATTTTTTCATAAATTTTTATTTCCCAATAATTTACTAAAATTTTTACGTTTTTTTTAGTACATTTTTCTTTCATTTTTTTTAAGGTAAAAAACCTGTTTTTAATTATTGTAAAAATGTTTTTTAAAAAATAATTGAGGTAAAAGTAGTGTATATACTACTCATTAGGTATTGGCTTCCATTTGATTTTGCCGCTTTTCTCTTCCAAAATGTTCGAGCCCTTTTCAAGGTCAGACGTTTTGATGATTTTTCACACGAAATCTCCAATAGGTCTTGGTTTCCCTTTGATTTTGCCGTTTTTCCCTTCCAATATGTCCGAAACCTTTTCAAGGTCAGGCGACATTTTGGTGAGGTTTACTACTTCGAACACATTGAATTGATCTGTCGAAGATTATTTGTCTTCGTGACACTTCGATTTCGAGCACATTGAATTGATCTGTCGAAGATTATTTGTCTTCGTGACACTTCGATTTCGAGCACATTGAATTGATCATCAAAGATTATTTGTCTTCGCGACACTTCGATTTCGAGCACATTGAATTGATCTGTCGAAGATTATTTGTCTTCGTGACACTTCGATTTCGAGCACATTGAATTGATCTGTCGAAGATTATTTGTCTTCGCGACACTTCGATTTCGAGCACATTGAATTGATCTGTCGAAGATTATTTGTCTTCGTGACACTTCGATTTCGAGCACATTGAATTGATCTGTCAAAGATTATTTGTCTTCGTGACACTTCGATTTCGAGCACATTGAATTGATCGTCAAAGATTATTTGTCTTCGCGACAATTCGATTTCGAGCACATTGAATTGATCTGTCGAAGATTATTTGTCTTCGTGACACTTCGATTTCGAGCACATTGAATTGATCTGTCGAAGATTATTTGTCTTCGTGACACTTCGATTTCGAGCACATTGAATTGATCGTCAAAGATTATTTGTCTTCGCGACACTTCGATTTCGAGCACATTGAATTGATCTGTCGAAGATTATTTGTCTTCGTGACACTTCGATTTCGAGCACATTGAATTGATCTGTCGAAGATTATTTGTCTTCGCGACACTTCGATTTCGAGCACATTGAATTGATCTGTCGAAGATTATTTGTCTTCGTGACACTTCGATTTCGAGCACATTGAATTGATCTGTCGAAGATTATTTGTCTTCGTGACACTTCGATTTCGAGCACATTGAATTGATCTGTCGAAGATTATTTGTCTTCGTGACACTTCGATTTCGAGCACATTGAATTGATCTGTCGAAGATTATTTGTCTTCGTGACACTTCGATTTCGAGCACATTGAATTGATCTGTCGAAGATTATTTGTCTTCGTGACACTTCGATTTCGAGCACATTGAATTGATCTGTCAAAGATTATTTGTCTTCGCGACACTTCGATTTCGAGCACATTGAATTGATCTGTCGAAGATTATTTGTCTTCGCGACACTTCGATTTCGAGCACATTGAATTGATCTGTCGAAGATTATTTGTCTTCGTGACACTTCGATTTCGAGCACATTGAATTGATCTGTCAAAGATTATTTGTCTTCGTGACACTTCGATTTCGAGCACATTGAATTGATCTGTCGAAGATTATTTGTCTTCGTGACACTTCGATTTCGAGCACATTGAATTGATCATCAAAGATTATTTGTCTTCGCGACACTTCGATTTCGAGCACATTGAATTGATCTGTCGAAGATTATTTGTCTTCGTGACACTTCGATTTCGAGCACATTGAATTGATCTGTCGAAGATTATTTGTCTTCGCGACACTTCGATTTCGAGCACATTGAATTGATCTGTCGAAGATTATTTGTCTTCGTGACACTTCGATTTCGAGCACATTGAATTGATCTGTCAAAGATTATTTGTCTTCGTGACACTTCGATTTCGAGCACATTGAATTGATCGTCAAAGATTATTTGTCTTCGCGACAATTCGATTTCGAGCACATTGAATTGATCTGTCGAAGATTATTTGTCTTCGTGACACTTCGATTTCGAGCACATTGAATTGATCTGTCGAAGATTATTTGTCTTCGTGACACTTCGATTTCGAGCACATTGAATTGATCGTCAAAGATTATTTGTCTTCGCGACACTTCGATTTCGAGCACATTGAATTGATCTGTCGAAGATTATTTGTCTTCGTGACACTTCGATTTCGAGCACATTGAATTGATCTGTCGAAGATTATTTGTCTTCGCGACACTTCGATTTCGAGCACATTGAATTGATCTGTCGAAGATTATTTGTCTTCGTGACACTTCGATTTCGAGCACATTGAATTGATCTGTCGAAGATTATTTGTCTTCGTGACACTTCGATTTCGAGCACATTGAATTGATCTGTCGAAGATTATTTGTCTTCGTGACACTTCGATTTCGAGCACATTGAATTGATCTGTCGAAGATTATTTGTCTTCGTGACACTTCGATTTCGAGCACATTGAATTGATCTGTCGAAGATTATTTGTCTTCGTGACACTTCGATTTCGAGCACATTGAATTGATCTGTCAAAGATTATTTGTCTTCGCGACACTTCGATTTCGAGCACATTGAATTGATCTGTCGAAGATTATTTGTCTTCGCGACACTTCGATTTCGAGCACATTGAATTGATCTGTCGAAGATTATTTGTCTTCGTGACACTTCGATTTCGAGCACATTGAATTGATCTGTCAAAGATTATTTGTCTTCGTGACACTTCGATTTCGAGCACATTGAATTGATCTGTCGAAGATTATTTGTCTTCGTGACACTTCGATTTCGAGCACATTGAATTGATCGTCAAAGATTATTTGTCTTCGTGACACTTCGATTTCGAGCACATTGAATTGATCTGTCGAAGATTATTTGTCTTCGTGACACTTCGATTTCGAGCACATTGAATTGATCTGTCGAAGATTATTTGTCTTCGTGACACTTCGATTTCGAGCACATTGAATTGATCTGTCAAAGATTATTTGTCTTCGCGACACTTCGATTTCGAGCACATTGAATTGATCTGTCGAAGATTATTTGTCTTCGTGACACTTCGATTTCGAGCACATTGAATTGATCGTCAAAGATTATTTGTCTTCGCGACACTTCGATTTCGAGCACATTGAATTGATCTGTCGAAGATTATTTGTCTTCGTGACACTTCGATTTCGAGCACATTGAATTGATCTGTCAAAGATTATTTGTCTTCGCGACACTTCGATTTCGAGCACATTGAATTGATCTGTCGAAGATTATTTGTCTTCGTGACACTTCGATTTCGAGCACATTGAATTGATCTGTCGAAGATTATTTGTCTTCGTGACACTTCGATTTCGAGCACATTGAATTGATCGTCAAAGATTATTTGTCTTCGCGACACTTCGATTTCGAGCACATTGAATTGATCTGTCGAAGATTATTTGTCTTCGCGACACTTCGATTTCGAGCACATTGAATTGATCTGTCGAAGATTATTTGTCTTCGTGACACTTCGATTTCGAGCACATTTCTTCGTGACACTTCGATTTCGAGCACATTGAATTGTGTAAGAATATATAAAAATTGATATTCTAAAATTATTATTGGAACAAGTACGAACTGACAATAAGCCGATTCAGTCTAAAAGGTAAAAATAATTTAAAATTTTTTTTGTTTGTCATGTTTAACACTATCTCACTTTACAATATAAGTAGTTAAAGGTAGGGTTTAGTCGTCGTCGTCAGTCCCTGTCGTCAGCCTACTTCCATCACTGTCGTCACTCCAAAAGGTATAGAGGGATTTTTAGACAAAATATGTTTAGACATTATGAAATTTTTGACATATTGAAATATTTAACATTTTAAATTGTTAGATATTTTGAATTATATATTTTTTATGTGTATAAAAGTAAGGGAAATTTTAAAATCTATTAACTTTATTATTAAAAATAAAATTAAAAATATTTAAAATTATTTTTAATAAAAATTATGAATAATGATACTATTCACCTCCAACAAAGATTCAAAAGGTTGAGATGAATCTACAGAAAAAAATAAAATAAAAAAAACTGAAAATTTGTGGAAATTAGTCAAGGGAAAGTTTCTAATAACTTTCTATTTGTGTGATTCTTGTAAAGATAGACTCTTTAATAATAAAAATAAAATTGAAAAGTTCGATGACTATGTTGATGTGAAAATCTCTCTTTGCTTTGATTGTGTAAAGAAAAATTGTTTTGCTACAGATATTTTAGCACCTCCAAAGAAAAAACAAAATTAAGTTTTTTTTATAATAATTGTATTTATAATTTTAATACTTTTGTAATTGTAAATAATTAAATTTTAATAAAACATTTATTATCTATGGAAAAATTAGGGGTATATAAACAACTGAAAAATCATTATTTGTCATTTTAAAATGAAATACCCAAAAATTATACCTGAAGTAGAAATTGTTATAAACTTGAATGGTATCACCATTTCAAGTCCCAGACTTTCCACTCCGCGTTTCATACCATTTGATATAACAGGCAAATGTTTAGAATGTAAAAGTACTGAAGCCGAACTTGATTTTGTATTAACTAAAGAGGGAGTTATTGTTTATTGTACACGTTTTAATGGAAGCCGCTTCGTCCCTTTCGACTCATTTTATAACTTACCAGGGCACTGTTTCTTTAAAATAAAAAATAAAGGAAAAGTATTCAATATACCCTATACCTCCATACTTCCTTCACAGCCTATAACTATTCCAAAATGTGAACTTCCTAAAACATTAAAACCCGAGAACCAACTTCCACAAACTGAGACGCAGACTTTACAACCTCTTCCAATAAAACAACCCTTACAAACCATTGATCAAAATTTACAAAATAATATTTTAGTTTCACCTCCTGCATCTTCAACAAACTCAAGATTTACAAAATAATATTTTAGTTTCACCTCCTATATCTTCAACAAACTCAAATGACCTAGAACTCCAGGACTTTTATCAAAGTCTAATTGCATCTACAGCTGGAATACCTGAAAATAAGAAAGAAGAAACAGAACATATTTAAATGATAACATTTT
Organism: Meloidogyne chitwoodi; assembly: GCA_015183035.1. Classification (NCBI taxonomy): domain Eukaryota; kingdom Metazoa; phylum Nematoda; class Chromadorea; order Rhabditida; family Meloidogynidae; genus Meloidogyne; species Meloidogyne chitwoodi. The sequence continues at coordinate 1,617,587 of JACZZP010000010.1, forward strand.
TTATTATTAGATAACACATTCTATATTATGGATTCATTATCATTTTCAGATAAAGACTTTAAATTTAAACTTCCGTTTGGTATGATTATAGCAGGTCCTAGTTCAAGCGGAAAAACTACTTTTTTGTTAAAGTTTATAGCTGATTCAGATGAATTAATTTACCCGAAACCAAAATCAATACTTTATTGTTTTGGTGAAATGAATATGCTTGTACCTATTTTACAAAAGTCGGGAGTAAATGTTTTATCAGGTATCCCAACTGAAGATCAAATAAAAAATTCACCTAAGCCGTTACTTTTAATTCTTGACGATTTACTACTTTCTATAGATGAAAAGTACTTATCTGAATTATTCACCAAAAAGGCCCATCATAAAAATTTTGCTATAATATTTATAACACAAAATTTATTTGAAAGAAAAATAAAAGTTGCAAGACAAAATTCTCAATATCTAGTGTTAATGCGATCTCCAAACTCTATGCTTTCAGTAAGGAATGTAGGTGTGCAATTGTTTCCACGACAGCTAGATTATTTTCTCGATGCGTATAAACAAGCAACGAGTCAACCCGAGTCCCGGAATTTTGGGCTCTGGAAAGTTGGGCTCTAAGATTTTTCGGAAAGTTGGGCTCCAACTTTTCGGAATTTTGGGCTCAATTGGAAAGTTGGGCTCTAACTGAAAAAAAGTTAAAAAGCGGAATTTTGGGCTCTAGAATTTTGGGCTCCGGAGGAATTTTGGGCTCTAAGTGAAAAAAACTGTAAATAAAGTATGTAAGCAAAGAGAGATGAGTGAGATGAAAGATTTCAAATAAGAATAGACCATTCATTCCCTTCACACCAAAAGGCTTGGCATTACAATTTGTGTTAGTTCGTGCTAGCCCATTCCCAACACATACACTTCCTTTAACACTATATTTTTAATTATGCTAAAAATCGAATATTTTTTTAATATTAACGATTGAAAATGTCTTTTGGAAGTAGAACAAGTCGAGAGGATGGGGAAATAAATTCATTTGAAGATGATCAACAAGAACAACGACAAGACCAACAAGAAAAACAATCAGATGATTGTGGAACATTGTTAAAATTTTTTTCGGCAAAAAGTACGAAAGGAAAAGATATATTAAAACGAAATGGATTTGAATATGCCTTCGATAAAATTGCTAAAATTGTAGAAGGTGAGTATTATAAGTGTATTAAGCACAATCCGCATTGCCACGGGCGGATTATAGTAAAACCTAAATGGAATGAAGAAGGTGGAAAAAGATTTAAATTGGAACAATGTTAATTGATCAACATAATCATGGTGCAATTGATCCATCGGTAATTTTTAATGTTTTTAAAGTATTTTCATTTTTTTAAAGGTGAGAGATGCCAAAATACTCTTAAAATCATGACAGTGTCAGAGAACCCGCAAAAAACTCGAAGAGCTGTTGATATTGCAAGACAGCAAATACCCGTTGGTGTTCGAGCAGAAGGTGCATCTTCTAGCAGTTCAATGGCAAGAACTTATCGAAATTATGTCAAAAAAGTATGTAAATTTTTTTCAATTTTTACAATTATCAGTCAAGAGAAAAAGCTGGCGATTATCTACTTGATGCGGCAACCATTTCTATTCCTGATAGTCTAAAAGAAAAGGTGGTATTTTTTGATTTGGTAGGGAACGATACAATGCTAGTTTTCTGTTCAAATTTTGGCAAACAAATATTGGTTGATTATGGGAAGAATATATGTATTGATGGCACTTTTAAAGTCTATTAACCATTTTTTAATTTATATGGTTTATTTTTAAGTGTCGTCCTCTTGCATTCGCTCAGTTATATACAATAAATGTAATGATAGATAGAACAGCTGTTCCTGCAGTTTACGCTCTTTTAGGAGATAAAAAACAATTATCGTATAAAAAATTATTTACGACAATACAAAAAGAAGTGCCGAATTGGAATCCAAATTTATTTTTTTGCGACTATGAAATAGCTGCGATGCAGGCAACGCAGGAGGTTTTTCCTACTTCGCAAATTGCAGGTTGTTTATTCCATTATGCCCAATGCCTGTTCCGAAAATTACAAACGTTACCTCAATTGTTTGCTGATTTTCGTACAAATGACGCAAATAAATGTTTATTCAAATGTTTTATTTCACTGGCGTTTGTTCCAACAGAGCATGTTTATGAATATTTTACTATACTTGTCGTAAATTTTCCTCATAATGTTGAAGTGGAAGGTTAGACAATAAATTAAATTAAAGTTTATAATCTATTTTACAGCTTTTATAACCTACTTTGTAAAAACATGGTTAGGCTGTAGGCGCATTTTTAAATCACCTCCACTACCTATCAATCATCCAGAATTTGGTCCTTATGGGGAAGTCGATGTTCACATTCGTAAATGGATTTGTCGTGATCATCTTGAAAATACTGGTGCTGTTTTCCGACCTGAATTTTGGAATGTGTCCTATCGGTATTTAAAATATGTAAATAAAAAAATTTTATATTAGTGTTGCTGATGATTTAGCTCGTACTTCGAATGGAATTGAGTCATGGCACAATGTTTTTAATTCTAATTTCAGGTAAAATCGTAGTTTTTATTCCTTTTTACCTAAATTCAGTAATGGTCATCCAAGACTATCCTATTTCGTAAGAATAATGGAAGATGAAGAACAACACTGGATTCAGAGCTAAGAAGATTATCTTGCCACACCATTAAATGGGATTTTAGGAAAAGGTGTAAAATGTAGAACGGAATATGTGGAACAAGATCGAAACATTAATGAAATTTATCATTCGCGAGAAAAAAGAAATCCATTAGACTATTTAAAGACAATTAGTTATCGTATGCCTAACCCAGTTTAATTTAAATTGAAATTTGTTTTTCCAATAAAGCTGTTAATTTAAATATACTTCTTTGCTTTAATTTATTTTTCACTTAGAGCCCAAAATTCCTCCGGAGCCCAAAATTCTAGAGCCCAAAATTCCGCTTTTTAACTTTTTTTCAGTTAGAGCCCAACTTTCCAATTGAGCCCAAAATTCCGAAAAGTTGGAGCCCAACTTTCCGAAAAATCTTAGAGCCCAACTTTCCAGAGCCCAAAATTCCGGACACTCTCCTCCAAACACTCATATACCTCCAACAACCACTCATCTACCTCCAACAACCATCTCTCAACCCCCTACATCCACTCCTGAACCTCCCAAAACAACTTCTCAACCTCTTAAACAAACTCATGAACTCTATAAAATTCACCCTGAACTACATAAAACTACTACTGATCAAACTCAGTCAATAATTCTACCGTCATTACCTTCTCCACAAGTTCTAAAAAACAAAACTGAACCAAGTCCTGAAAGAGAACTAAAGGCTGCATCACCCTCATCTTCAGCGGAAGGAGTACCATCTCCCCAACATGAAGAATTCATTCCCGAAGAAGAATCATTACCAAAACTCCCAATACCCGAAGCTGTCTTTGAAGATCCTCTTTGGACAGAAGAGGACGAAATGATTCTAAAAGGGTACTTGGTAAAACTCCAAATAATTTTCAAAGAATAGCTTATTTACCTAATATGCCAATGCTAAGGCTAAAATATGGGAACCTAAAAAGGATAAGATAGACGGTTCTGTATACCTATTCGAGAGATTTCAAATAATACACTTGATTCAATTTTAAATCAATTTATGAAAGTCTCACAAAGCAAGAAACAGGAAAATACAACTTTAATAGGCGATTACTGTTACAGTTGCCACAGTTAAAAAAGAAGGTCTTTCTAAAAATATTTCTGGTAGTGGGAGAAAGTCTCCTGGCCAGTTGAGCTCTCACCTTTCGTTCCATACATTCGTTAATGATATTTATTATTGTGTCGCGTAATATTTAATTGTGAATAAATAGTTAATGTGTTTAAAGTGTTATTATACTTGAAGTTAGGGCCCGGCTTCGAGGTAATACATTTATTACATTTACCAAAAAAAGGAAAGGGTACTATTAAAGACCAGCGGGCTCTTTTTGCGGATTTTTTTTGCGGACAAGTTTTATTCACATATATATTTCTCATTATTTACAATTTGTGAAATCAAATTAAAAAAACAATCTTCTCCACCAAATTTTCGTCTCCAAATAAATTCATGCAAATAACTTTCGAATGTTGTTTCAGCTGTTCCAAATTCTGTTTTATGACGACGTTTCAACTTTTGCCACAATGACTCAATATTTTGAGTATGAATATTTTTGTCTTCTTTTCTTAAAAAACAATGCTGTGATTGACAGTCTTATGCTTGTATTTTAAGAGTTTGAATCATTTTTATTGAATTATTAGAAGGAATAGAATATTTTGGGACTGGACTAAGACTGAATACTGATACAATGACTTAGTAAAAGGCTACGCCTTTTATACTATCATGTCACCCCAACAGTTGCAAAAAACTTGTCCGCAAAAAGAGCCCGTTGGTCTTTAATAGTACCAAGGAAAGTCTAAAAGTAAATAATTAATAAATATTTTGATAGTTTGATTTTTATTATAGAAGAAAAATTTGTAGGTAAATTTAATTAAAAAAATAATTTTAAGTAGATAATTTAATATTTAAAAAATAATAATTGAAAAGTTTGGCTCTAAATAATTTAATTTTTAAAAATTATATTAAAAAAAATAATAATTAAATATATTTATAATTATTCTAAAATTATTATTTTTTTATATTTCATTTTCTAATATTTTTCTTAATGGTAGTTGTGGTATTTTTGTTCTAGGTCTTCCTGCTGGAGCAATTAATAAATTAAAAGGTCTATGTGCTGCAGAAATAATTGATTTATTATTTATAGATATTTTACGTTTTAATTGTTTAATTTTTGAATTTTCAGTAGAAAATGTTAAATTAAGTGAACGACAACAAATAAGTAAAGAACATAATGATAGAAATCCTTTTTTAAAAAATAAAATTATTTTATTTATTTAAAAAAAATATTTTTACCTCCAATTAAAGCAAAACATAATAATATAGAATTAATTGTAGGACCAATACAACGTCTTATATTTAAAATACTTTCATTTTTTAACCAATTTAACCAAATTAACGGTAAAAATTGTTTTGTAGGAGGACAATTAATTTCTAAAGGAATTGGTTGAATAACAAGTTTTTGACCACTTTCAATACCCAAAAAAGCAAATAAAAATGAAGTTAATGTACATCCAGGCAATAAAATAATTAAAGAAATTCTTTCTGGCCATCGACTAAATTTTAATTAATTTTTAAAAAAATATTTTATTTTTATTTATTTAAAAATATTAAAAATACCTAGCTGATATAAAACTTAAAACTGCAGATAAAATAGCAAATAATGAAGCTGAAACACCAAAATTAGATTGACTTAAATGATTTGTAAAAGCATCAAATATTAAAAGAAATAAACCCAAAATAAGTTGGGTAATACCTAACCAACCAAGTGGACCACTTCCTGTACTTGATGGTAAACGAAATGATCTCCTTTGAACAAAAAAATTTAAAATATTTTTTAAAATTTTTAAAATTTATAAATATTAACCTTTTCTTTAATCCCTTTTCACCATTACCACCATTTTTTAAATCTTCAATATTTTCTAAATCTTCATTTAATAAAGCTTCAGTAATTGCAATTTCAGCCTTTTCCCTTGCTTCTCTTTCCTCTTCTTCAAGTTCTTGAATTGTTTTCTTTCTAACAGGAATTGAGTTATCATTAAAAAATTGTTCAGAAATAGAAGAGGGTATTTCCCCTTTTTGAGGTAAATTTAAATATCTGCTGCCCATTTAATTAAATTTTGTTAATTAAAATACAAAATTATATTTTAATAAAATACATTAACAGATTCATGCCTTATAATTAAAATAAATAAAAAATACTTTTTATTGAAAAAAATTGATCGAAGAATAGATTTGGTAGACAGCCGCATAAAAGTATATTTAACGCTTAAAAAACCTCAAAGTCGTGAAAAAAAATGTTTAAAAATTGGATTAACATTTGCTGTTTTTATTTAAAAAAATTTTTTATTTTAATGTTCTTATTTTATAACTTTTAATTTGTTTTTTTTTGTTAAATAAGACTTCTTTGTAAGTGATACTATTAATAGTATAAAAATATTTTAGTCCTGGAACCGGAACATGCCATTCTATTTAAAAAATTCTCATTAATGCCAGGCCCTTATCCATACGTTGACACCAGCACTATAAATTTTAGGAGATTGATAGTTTATTCTTATTTAATAAACTTTCCTTCAATTTCTTATTCATTTATTTTTTTCCATTTAATAATAAATTTAAAAAATTAGCCTTTTCACTATTGTATCTAATTTTCCACTTACATAGATACATTAAAACCACTTAATCATCATTCACTGTACAATCGTCGTACCACCAAAAGTAAAATAATAACAAGACTCTAATGTCCAATTCCTATTCATTAACAATGTGCCATTATTTGGCGAAAGATCGCAAAATTAGGAAATTCTTTAAATAAATTTTAAAATATGGAAAGATTAATAAATGATTCTGGATATAAGACAAAACCAGGGACAAGTTCTACTCGTTTTTTGGTTCGACCTGCTGCTGTTTTTTTCAATGAAAAATTAAGAATTTTCAGTGAACTTGATTTACCTTCACATGAGGGTGATGTTTTAGTTAATTTTTGTGCAAGCGACATTTTTTCCGGTTTGTTTTTATAATTATATTTTGATTTTCTAATTTATTATTTTAGGTGATGAAACATTTTTAAGTATACATGAACATTCTGGCGATAAACTTAGAGATATTTGTATTAAATATAAATCGCTTGGTATTGGAAGTTGTCGACTTTCTGATTCTTTTGGGCTTAGCAATTTTAAAAGTATTAAATTTATGTAATAATATTATAATTTATTTTTGAAGAAATTGCCCATTGTATTTTACCTAGGCCAGTACAGAGTGATGATTTTGTTGATATAGATGAACTTGTAGAATTTGATTTAATGCTTTGCTACAGAAATGTTATGGATTTATCTTTAGAGGATGGAAATAGCTCTATTGTTTTTACTCATCCATTGCTTTATATGGATAAAACAAGTGTTGTTTCTTTGGCTGTAGCTGTTTTAAGTTATTGGATGGAATTTTCAGCTTATTCAGATAAGGCATTAATTAAAAATAAAAAAATTTAAAAATTATTGAAATTATTTTTAGCTTAATTTCATTAGCATTGTTTGTTCATCTATAGAAATTGCACAATATTATATCAATAGTCTTAAGGAATTGTCTTCACGTGGTTGGGAAGAATTTGCCATTGCGCATTCAAATGTTATTTATTCTTATTTACTTGAGACATTTAGTTGTGAAGGAAGCAATTTTAATGTTTGTTTTATTTTGAGGTTTTTTTAGTTTTAGCTTCTTTTTTAAATTTTTAAAATTTATTAACGTTTATGGAATTTCATCAAACACTATCGGAGACCCTTGTTATTTATCACAAGACTTGTTTCATTCTTTTTTATTTTAAACCCTTTTTAGGGAAATGGTCAAACGTTAAGGCTTCGATTTCAAGAGCCAGTTGAATGTAGTGAACCTCTTCCAGATTTGCGTTTACTGGAAGTCGTATTTGAGAGAGAATATGAGCCATTAATTTTATTAAATCCTGAATCTAATCAAATACAATACCAAAAACGAAAGGGAATTAAAAGGTTTTTTATATAATAATATTTTAAAAAATTTTATAAAATTTTACTAGAATGTTTTATGATGGTAATGATGCTTTATTTAATTACCCTTCAGAAGAAATAAATTTAAATCAATTTTGTATTGAAACATATGGTTTTGATGAATCTTATATACGTCAAAATCCGGATGAAGTTTATGATAAACTGTTAGTTTTATAAAAAAAATTTTTAAGTTTTTTAATTTTTTCAGTTTTTGTTCTCCCGAAGGTGTTCATCTTCAACTTTCTCGAAATTTAAGTAATTCTATTTTATCTATCGAAGAAAAGTGTGGAGGTCTTATTCGGCAATATAGAATGACAACACAAAATCGTGAAGGAGAAACTTTTTACTTTAGATGTTCACGTTGCGAGTCTTTGTTGAGATATACTAATGTAGGGTATATTTTAATTTAAATAATTAAATTAAATGTCTTTTATGGACAACCAAATTGATTAATAAATTTTATAAAATTCTAAATTTAGGAGGAATTTCGTCCAAAAATTATTGTTCGTGAGGGATTAATAAATGGAGATTGTTATCCAGCCCATCACCCTCAATGTTATCCAGCAACCAAAGAATGGGTGATTTTGCAACAATTACATCGTCAAGGAAGATTATATTTGCTTGAAATGTCTTCAGACCAACAGTTTGAAAATTTTGGAGAAACTAATGAAGATGAATTTATTGACGAGTATTTACCTGTTTCTACTCAAAATGAAAATGCAGGACAGAGAGAGGTTTTTTCTTTTTGCACATGTTCATTATTGAGATTGTGATTAACTTTTCTCATCTCATATCAATTTTAAACTATAACATAAGTAATGACTATTACCCTATTTTTAGCTAAAAAATTTATTAAATTCAATTAAAACAAAATATTTATTTTAACAATATTTTCAGTCTACATCGAACACGAATATTAAAAAAGAAGTTAATACTGATGTCGATAAAATTGGTTTGTTAAAAATTATAAAATTTTCTAAAAATTATTTAGAATTTGTTGCATCCAAATCAAATAAAAATAAACAAAAAAAGATTGATGAAAATAATAAAATTAAGGAAGATATTATTAATTATAAAAAAAGCCGAAAATTCAGAATAATTCGTAAAAGAGGTGGTCGAACAGATATGGCCTTTGATTGGCGTGAAACTGATTTTGGTGATGGACGTAAAACAACAAAATATTAACAAGAACATTTATTTTTTCAATTTTTAAAAATGTTTTTCAGCTTTCAGTGATTATTTAAATTTTAATATGTAAATTGGGATATTAAATAAAAAAATGAAACTTTAAAATGAACTTGAATTCTGGTACATTTGCTGTTAATTAATTTATTTTTGTTGTGTTTTTAACGGTCCTATAATTTTCATTCCTTTCCTATTTTTTAAAATTTTTTTCAAACTTTTCCTGTCAAGTGTTTGTGCAAAATTTATTTCTTTACGGTGTGTTTTAAGAACAAAAGAAAGAAGGATCAATACGTGCACTTTTTCGTGGACTCAATTAGATTTTTCTAGATTAGTTTTAACTTCAGTTTATGGGTTTTTAACTAGAGAATTGTTTCCAAAATCAAAGTTGTTTCGTTTTTTATTTCTTAAACTCAATCCATTGAACACTATAAAGTTATTTCTTATTGTTTGATTTTATTCAATCAGTTTTTAAATTATTGACTTGGGTTTTCTTTTAAGCAACATAGCGCTACTATTTTATCAAATAGTATTTTTAATATAAACTTTTAATAGTAAAAATTACCCAACGGGACTCAATTGTCATATTATTGATTTTTAAATTATTTTTCATAACATTAACTTTTTCAATTATGACCGGATTGAATTTATGCGTTTTGTAATTTTAACAGTTATTTAAACAAATTTTTAAATGTTGAATTTCAAGTTTTGATTTTTTATCCTAATTTTTTAAATAACTTTATTGTATTTTTTAGAAATTTCAGTTTTAAAAACTTTGTTTTATTCTGTTGCTGTGTTATTTTGTTACTGTTAGCTTTATTACTTTGATTTTCAAAAATGTATGTTTTTTACTTACTAATTTTAATTATATACTATATTATTTTTAAGGGCAATTCTTTCTTTATTAAAAAAGTTATGTCCAGTTATTGTTATTGGTGGACTTAGTTATTACTACGTGGAACGTAATAAACAAATTAAGTTGATTAAGAATCCCTTGTCTTCTGATTCTATTCTGCTTAAAGAAGATGAAGATGATAGTTCTACTTTGTACCAACAAGATGTTAGTGATTTTTACATTGGGAAAAATCTACCAAAAGTGAAAGATAATGAAAAGATACGTGAAAAGGAAAAAGCAGCAATGAAGAAAATTGCAGATGATGATAAGAAAAATAAGGCAACAAATAAAAAAGATGCAGATGATGAAAAGAAAGCGGAAGCAGCACTTCAAAAAAAAATTAGGGATGAATATAACGCAAAATTTGTAGAGGAGAAAAAGAAAGAAGAACCTCACTATGAAGTCATCAGCTCCAAATGGGTAACTTTTTAATTATATTTTATCAATATAAATGTTTTGTTTTTCAGAACAAAGATGAGAGGCAAGGCAAGAAGCAGTAAATAATTCGTTTCGTCAACAAATTTATGATGAGAATTGACGTACACAAAAAACAATATCTTTAAGTATTGATATTTAATAAATAATTATTATTTTTAATTGCTTCGCCATAATTTCAATTTAAATTGCCTCTATTTTAGTTGTTTTATACATGTAAGTATATCATGTATTAACATTTTTTCATCTTAATATATATTGTCCTTAGATTGTTTCTACTGACCTGATAGTTGGTTTTGCCTCTTCTTTAGCTATTTCCTTTCAATACTATTGATCACTTTTTTTCCTTATTCTTCTCAGCTTGAGATCCAAATGATCATTTCTTTGTTGAATATTATAAGTAGGAATTACTCTTATTTTATTGTTGTTTGTAGTAGCTGTAGAAAACCGCAGTTTCGTCAGGAATTGGTTCGTAAAGACGCCTTTAACTTCCATTATAGCTTTTGCATATTCTGCGTAATACTAAAAATAAAGATTAGAAATTTAAAAACAATATATTATTTTAGCAAATTAAATAATAATAATAAATTAAATAATTAAAATAAAAATGCGTCTTTTTTAGATTTAGTCTATTAGACGCAATATAACAATATATTATTTTAGCAAATTAAATAATAATAATAAAATAAATATTTTAAATAAAAATGCGTCTTTTTTAGATTTAGTCTATTAGACGCAATATAACAATATATTATTTTAGCAAATTAAATAATAATAATAAAATTAATATTTCAATTTTTAGATTTAGTCTATTAGACATTAGGAAGTTATAACTCAATATATTTAATTTAAAATATCTTGATTTTTGAGATGTTGAGAAGAGATAATTATTATGCTTTATAAAACTTTCACATAAAAATTTGATTCTTACTAAAAATTATATTCTTTTTTTACTTAACAATTTGCCATTCTTTTAATAATAATTCTTTTCTCATCATATTCCTTCAAAAAATTTCTTTATACTTCATTTGGGAGGCATCAAAATTTTTTAAAATCATTCCTACTTTTAACTAGAATTTTTAAATTAATTTTAAATTTTGCATAAAGAAGATCCAAAAACTTCAAAAAATAGTGGATACATTATGTTATTTTTTAAATTTGATTTTTTGATTATATTTTTCCCCTCTTTTTTCAAAATAATATGACAACCCCTAAGCAGTCAGCCCTTTACTATTCAAATAACATCAAAGCTAGTAGTCATGTGAAGGAAAAAAGAATATTAAAAAAAGAGAAAAGTGGAGGCGGGAATTTTGTTTGTTGGTAATAAAGAAAGAAAAAAATATCTGGCTGAGTTGTTTGTTGCGACAAGTGGAGTGGATGGTTGGTTGGTTGGTATGTCAGTCGTTGGCCTAAAAAATGTCTGTCAGAGTATCCTCTTTCCTAATCCAGTTTTTTTATTTTTTCTAATATTTCTTCCTCCAATTGCACTGTTTCTAATACTAAAAAAAGAAATAAAAGAGAGTAAAGATTTCTTTTTTATTTATTTCTTTTTTCTCTAAATATATTCTTCAAGACTTTAATTTTTTATTAAAAAAAGAGTCAGCCGGTTCTTATTTGCAAATAATAGTAGTAGTTAAATTAAAAAAGCTTTTTACCATCTTTGCTCTTTTTTTTTGTTTTTTTGCAATATTTTTAGTTATAAAGATATATTTGAACTATTACTTTTTTTAATATTTTTAATTAATTGATATTTAAAAAATTATTATAAATATTTTACAAAATTAAATCATAGAAATAAATTAAAATTTAATTATAATTTGAAAATATTTTTGAAATTTTTATTAGTTTTTAAATAGAAAAAAGGCCTAACTAAAACCATAAATATTTTAAAAAATTATATTTAATATTAATTTTTATATTTCTTTTTTTTATAATTTCTGAAATCGTCATTTTTATTTTTCTTCAAACATTTTTCATAAAATTAATTTGCTTATAATCTTTTCTCTTATTCTCCATTTTAAATGACAAATGTGAATTTTTTTATTTATTTTTCAATTAAATAATTTTAAATCAATAAATAAACTTAAAATTTATTTTTTAATAATTTAAATATTTTAAATTATAATTTATATAATAAAATAAAAAAGTTAAAAAAACTTTTTCTACTATCCAGCTGAATGAAGAAAAGGATCTTTAGACTTTATTATTTTACTATAAAAAGGGTAAAAGAAATTTGTCCATGTTAGTAAGAAAAAATAAATATGAAAGAAATTGTGTTGATTTTGAATGAGAGAATCGAATGACTTTTGAACACCCTTACAGAGCAAAAAAATAAAATAAAATAAAATAAAATTGCAAAAAAGTGGAGAGAGTAATAAATAAATAAATAAATACTTTTTCTTCTCCCGGGTTGTTTTAAATATATTCTCGTCTCTAAAGAGAGAAAAAAAAACTAAAAAATGTCCATATTTCATTTTATATTTCTTCATTTTATCATTTTTCTTTTTTAAATTAATAATTAAATGGCCACACATATGTATAATTAATTAAATAAATATTTAAATTAAATTTTAAAAGAATTATTTATTTATTTTTCTGGTCAATTATTCTCTCCTTTTAATATTAAAAATAAAAAAATAAATTGGATGAACACTTTATTTATTTTTAATTATTATTTTTCTTTTTAAAGAAGCATTTCCCTTAACTTTTCCTTTTTTATTTTTTGTAAATATAATATTACTTTTAAATATATTTATTTATTTATTTTTGTGTAAAAATGTCTCTCTCTATTACATAAATAAAAAATATATTTTGTAAAAAATAGCAGAGATGTAAGAATTGGCATTTTGATATAAAAATTAAAAAAATAATAAAATTAAATAATGCATTTATATAATACTTACTTATTTAACTATTTACTATATAAATATATTCTTTTTTTATTTTTAATTTAAAAATAGTCTAATTCTCTTTTATTTTTAGTAAAAATATCCTCGTCGGTTGGTCCGAGTCTGTCATATCCTTTTTTTCTTTTTCTTCCTCAGACAGCCATTCGACGTATCAAAACACATTCTCCTCTCAAAATACAGACAATAAAACACACAAAATAGAAAAAAGCACAAAAAAATAAATAAAAAGTATTAGTGCTGCAGCCGTCCCTAGCACGCCGAAATACCCTTTGGAGAGAAAAATAATATTTTTTTATCTTTTTTATATAGCCACCCAACGAATGTGTTCGGGTGCAGACTTACTCGCAGCAAATAAATTTAGAGAAAAGGAGAAAAAATTTTTGGTTTTTGGTCGATTGCAACAGCAAAAAGGTGTGTTCGTTTATTTTTTTTCCTGCCTGATTTTCCCAATATATTTTATATATTTTGTTTCACTTTTTACCCTCTCAAATCGACAAAATTTAAAATAAAAATTTTAAAAAATTAAAAAAATCATTTTCTGTTTGAATATTTTTCTTTATTTTAACTATTTTGAAAAATAAAATTGTTATATTATTAAATAAATATAATTTTAAAATAATATTTTTTTATTTAAAATCAATTTTTAATCAAACTTTTAAAAAAAAATATTTTTAAATATTTAAAATTAAAAAAAAATAAACAAAATTAATTATTGTTTTTTTACTTTAATTTTATTCTTTAATTAGAATATTTAATTTTATTATTATTTAAATAAAATATTTAATTATTTTAATTTAAATATATAATTCTTTGAATTTCTTAAAGAATTATGACGTTTTTATTTATTTTTTTAATTTTAAAATACACCCACTCATCTTTTTTTAATATTTTTATATTTTAGTTACTTAAATACATGTCATTTTTTTAAATTTTTGGCAATCCTGCAGAATTGCGGTCCCGAAATTTTTTTTATTTTTTTTTCATGAAAACTTGTTTTTAGGGGTTATCGAGGGCGCTGATTACGAATCTGATATCAGATTTTGTCTAACACTTGATTTTATCTATGATTTTTCATCAAGTACTTGATTTTTGGTCACTACATAATGGATGTCGGTCAAATTATATATCATTCGATTCCTCTCGAAGATCGGAGTCTAATGGTACCACTCCCATGATGCAGAAATGCCGATGAACCAAGATACAGGCCTTTGAAAATCGAAAAAACGATAGTTGGAGAAATCTGATTTTTGGGATTTTACATTAAAATATACATTTGATATCTCATTCGAGAGCTTTTATCGACCTGAGTTGAATGGGACCAAAATCATCACGATTGGTCGATTTTACACAAAGATATGACCAATCAAAAAAAATAAGAAAACGTGAAAAATCAAGTACTTGATGAAAAATCATAGATAAAATCAAGTGTTAGACAAAATCTGATATCAGATTCGTAATCAGCGCCCTCGATAACCCCTAAAAACAAGTTTTCATGAAAAAAAAATAAAAAAAATTTCGGGACCGCAATTCTGCAGGATTGCCATTTTTATTACTAAAAATAAAATAAATTTTTCTTATTTTAGAATTGAAAAAAATTTTTTTTAAGTAATTTATCTCAAATTGAGGACAATAAATAAATAAATAATTAATATTTATATTTTTTAATTTATAAAAAAAAGATTTTTAAAGTAAAAACTAATTTTTAATTAAATATATTTTTATTTTTTTTTAATATCTCTGCTCTTCCGTCGTTACATTTTTCTCTCTCTTCTTTTTAATATTTTCACTGATAAATATTTTTTTCTTCGTTATTCTTTTTTTTTTCTTCAAAAATTCTCCAAATTCCCCAATTTATTTATTTTTTCTTCATTCCTAAAACTTTTTCTTTCTTTATTTTAAAAAAAATATTCCTCTTGTAATTCTTTCTATTTTATTTATTTTATTAATTCTTTTCTCTGCAAAAATTGGACTTTATTTAATTTATTTATTTATTCTAATTTTATTTTATTTAATCTTCCATTTTTGCTCATTTTTCTCTTTTTCTATTTTATTTTTTTAATCTCCAGTCCTTTTCTCTAAAATTATTCTTTTACAATCAGAAATCGTTGTTAATTAATTAATTAATATTTAATTAATTAATTAAAAAAGTTTATTTTAATATTTAAAAAATATTATTTGTTCATTTTCTTCTTTAAAAAATATTTTAATTTTAAAATTATTTTTTAGGTCTAGATAATTTTAAAATTAAATTATTTATTTATTTTTATTTTTAAATACCTATATTAAATAATTATTATTTAAAAAATAAAATTTAAAGACAAAACTTTATATTTGTTGCAATAAATAAATAAATTTATTTATTTATTTATTTGATTTCTTTTTTAAAAAAGCTCAAAAAATAGCTACATAATAATATTTTTATAAATTATTTATTTTCTTTTTCTTCTCTTCAGCTGTCATTATATAATAACTTTTAGAAAAAGAGAGAAATAAATGAATTGTTATTATTTTTGTTGTGTTAGTAGTGGTTTGTCGTGTTGTTTGTTTTGTCCTTTGGTCTTGTCTCTCTCTCTCTCTTTTTCTCTTCTCTTTCTCTTCTTTTAAAAATATATAGACTGTCTCTCTACATTTTGTTGGTTGGCACGACAAAAAACGGCTGCCCGCCTTATTCACTTTGTTTTTTTTGGGACAGACGGCGCCCAATTTTATATAAATAAATAAATAAATGTTGAGGAAGGAAACATTCGTCCAACCATTTCATTTTATTTTTTTACTTCATTTTCTCTTTCTCCTAAATTCACAAAACTCCTCATCTGCTTGTTTTTTTTCTTCTTATTTTCATTTTTTGCTCCTCCTTCATTGAATGCTCTTTTTTAAAATTACTCCTCTCTCATTTTTTGCCACTTCCCGCATTCTCGTATATTTCTTCTTAAAAAGTTCTTCATTATTTTTCTTCTTTATTATTTTTTAAAATAAAATTTTAATTAAAATATTTTCTTTTAAAAATAAATTTATATAATAATTATTAATATATTTAAGTAAAAAAAATATTAAATTTTTCAAAAGAAAATATTTTTAATTAATAAATTATAGAAAAGAGTAAATATTTTTAATACGACTTTTGATTTTAAGTAAATTTTTAAGCAATAAAATTTGAAATTAAATTAATTAAAATTTAATTTTTTTATTTTATTTTTATAAAATAAAAATTATTTTTTTGTGCCGTCCCAATAAGTAAAATTTCTAACATTTAATACAAAATAATTAAAATAATAAATAAATATATTTATTTATTTATTAAAAATAAATAAAAGTTTTCTACGTCAATTATATATTCTTTTTATTTATTTTTATATATTTAAAAATAAATAAATATTATTTATTTATTTATTATTATAAATTGTTTTTTTTAATCTTTTTTGATTATTTATTTGTTAATAATTACAGGTGAATAATATATTATTTAATTAAATAATAATTAAAATATGACGAAAATTATATAATTTTAAATTAATTATTATATTTTACATATAAATAATTTGGAATAAATTAAATAATAAAATAATATATATATATATTTTTAAAAATATATATTTATTTTTATTATTTTAATATTAGGTAATAATTAATTAATTATAAAGATTATTAAGAGAAGAGTGGACATTAAAAGAGGTAAAGAAGATAAAAGTCTTTTTTTATAAAAATATATTAATTTAAATTAATTAATTATTTAACTCTTTTATTTTTTAATAAAAATTAAATTTTTTATTTTTTAATTAATTTAATATATTAAAAAAGACTCCTTTTTTTTAATCTTTGCCCCAAAATTGGAAAATGTTGATTCATCATTCTTTTTCTTTTTTTTTTTGCTGATTAAAGCATTTATTGTTTCTGAATTGTGAGGAGAAAAATGTAAAAAAAATATTTTAGACAAATATATTAAATAAAATATAAAGTGATGGTGTGTTTAAAAATAAATAAATATTTGAGACAACCAATCACAGCTTTTTTGATACAAAACTAGCAAACCGATTGGTAAATATAATAAATGAAACATTCTTTTCTCTCTTCTCTTCTGGAAGAGGAGAGGAATAAAAAGGGTTTAACACACGGGAATAATTTTTTAGTAAAAAGATGATTGAGAACAAAAATCATTTATATTATATTTGTTATGTTTATTATATTGTAATTATGTATATAAACATTTTTTAAATTTTGAAACATTTAATAAATAATTAAAAAATAAATAATTATTTAAAATTAATAGAAATATTATTATTAAATTAATATATATATTTAATTTAATATAACCCTATTTTCTTTAAAAAAAGATTTATTTATTTTTTTAGAATATAATATACATCTTCCTCTTTTCTATTTTTTAAAATAAAAATAATATTTAATTTATTAAAAATTTAAATTTTTAATTAAAATTGAATAAATAATATATTTAATTAAATTAATTAATTAATATAATTTTATTTAATTTAAAATATATTTTATTTATTTATTTAAATGTGTGGGTGTATTTCTGATTAATCATCTCCTTCTCTTCTATTACATATTTATCATCAGCCCATTCATTCCATTTATTTTACCTCCTCAAATATTTAATTTTTTTGTTCATTTTAATTTTGTAAAAATTCTTTTAAAATTTCTAATATTATTTTTATTTTATTTATTTAAAAATATGTCCTTAATTTTAAAGTTTTTTTAATTAAAAAAATAATAAAAATATATTTACTATAAATAAACATTAAAAAATATTTTATTTATTTTTGCAGTTATTTTTTTCTTATTTATTAAAAAATTATTTTCACATTAAAATAAATATATTTTTAATTAAATATATTTATTTATTTTTTAATTTTAAAAAATAAATTAATAATAATTTTAATTAAAAAACTTTTGTATATTTATTAATTAATAAAATGAATTTACAAGGATTTTTATATTTATTTAATTTCTAGTAAGAATTTTAAATTAATTTATTTTATTTTTTTTAATTTTCCCAAAGTTGAAAAAAAAATTAATCTTTCTTTTATATGGGAAAGAATAAAAAATAAAAAGCTTTTTTCTTTTTAATTTTTAATACTTTAAAGGTTTTTTTATTAATTAAAAAAAGAAGAAAAATATTTTTAGACATTTTTTACAATAATAAATTTCTTTAATAAGAGAAATAAATAAATAAATTATTTATTATAATATTTTTTTAAAATTATTTAAAAATAAATAATAAAATGTTTGTTTGTATTTATTATTTTTAATTTATTTTTAATTAAATAAATAAATTTTATTTATTTATTTATTTTATTATATTTTTTTTATCAGAGTTTTAAATATTTTTTTAAATTTTTTATTTAAAAAATATCTTATTTATTTCTCAATAAGGAACTTATTTTTATTTTTATTTTAATATAAATATTTAATTTTAAAATTATTTAAAAATTAATTTTATTTATTTAAAGAAGACATTTTATCCCAAAAATATTTAATTTTATTTAACATTTTATTTTATTTTATTTTTTGCTTAAAAGTCATTTAGTTGCTCAGTCATGGTTTTAGTACTCCAGCGTTTTCTTTCAAATAGCAGCTGAGGTATAGAATCATGACTGAGGCACTATAATTGACTAAAATTAAATTAAATTAAATTTATTTAAATTATTTTATTTTAATTATATTTACTTTTAAATATTTTAATTTATCTTCATTTATTTTAAACAACAAAAATAAATAAATTATTTAAACTTCACTTTGGTAAGTTTTATAATTATTTAATTAATTTAAAATAAATAAATAAATAAATAATATATAAATATAAAATAAAAAAACAATTTTTATTTACTAAAAAATAAAATAATAATTATTTACGGATTAAAAGGCCACCAAAGTCATCCCATAAAATATTTTTTCCTTAAAAAACTTCCATTAAAAAATCCAAAATAAATTATTTTTGATTGAAAAAAAACAAATCTCAAGGCCATTTTGTTTTATGAGGGAAAAAACTCCGAAAAAAATTAAATAATTATTTATTTAATTTTTTTTTTAAATTAATTTTTTAATTTTTATAACCTTAATTTTTAAGATTATTTCTACTTTCTCTAATAAATATACAAAAATATATCCACTTAATGTTTTTTATTTTCTTGAGGAGTAAGTAAATAATGTTTTTTAGATATTTTCTGTGTACTTTTTTTTAAATTTTTCTTTTTACTTTAATAATTAGATTAAATTATTTTTAGATTTTATATAAATAAATATTTTAGTTGTTTTTTAAATAATTGGATTTACCTTAATTTAATTAAAATAAATATTAATTAAAAATATTATTTATTTATTTACCCTTAATTACTAAAATATTTTTAAATTTAATAATTACTCTTTTAATTTAATATATTTTTAAATTCTAAAAAATATAAAAATGATCTTTCCAACTGTTCTTTTTTTTCATGATATTTAAAAAAAATAAAATTTAAAATTTTATTAAATAATTATATAAATTTAACTAAAATATTTACTTAAAAAAAGAGAGAAAATTAAACAACTGTTTTTTTTAAAATATTTTAATATAAAATGAACAAAATTATTTTAAATTAAATTTAAAATAAAAGAATTATTTTTTTTTAATTTTTAAAAAGAAGATCAGATTGAGAAAATATTTTTTTCTTTTTTTAAAAATTAGGAAAATTCAGAGTAATTTTTTTAATTATTTTTACTAAAAAATTGATTTACCCACACAAATAATTAAATAAATATAAAATTACCTTTATATATAAATAAATATATCGCCTTTAGATTTTTCTTGAAAATCCTGAATTTTTTATAAAAAAGGGCAAGAAAAAAGAGAAGAAATGTTAAACATTAAAATTACTTTTTTTTTTAAATAATTATTTTATTATTAATTTATTATTATTTTAATTGTCAGATAAATAATAATTATTTATTTTAATTTTATCTTTTGTTTTTAATTAATTAATTAAAATATTTTCGCATTTTGCAGAACACATTTTAAATAATAATAATATTTTGCAAAATAAATTAATAACAAAAGTGAAAATAAAATATTTATTTATTTATTTATAATTAATTAATTAATTATTAAATTATTAAATTAAACAAAAATAGCAATTGACTTTTTTATCATCTAAAAATATTTTTCTCTTTTTTTTTCTCCAGATTATATTGTTCTCCCCAAAACATAATAATCACATTTTTGTCGGTCGATTATATTATTTATTTTATTTAAATAAAAATACTTTTTATTTTTTTAATAAATAAATAATTATTTAAAATAATTAAAAATAAAATAAATAATTAAAAATAAAAACATAATATTCGTATAAATAAATAAAATATTGTCTAGTGATAATATTTATATTTTAAATTATATAATTAATTTAAAATCTTTTAAAAATAAAATTATTTTAAAATATTAATTTAATATATTTAAATATTATTTTATTTTTTATAATTTACCCTTCTCAAAATATTATTTATTTTTTCTATTTTTGTTTTATTAAAATACTTAAACATCTGGACAAGTTCCACTTAAATAAATAAATATATTCTTTCTTTTTTTCATTCTCTCCGATCAAATAATATATTTTTCACCACTATTTTATTATTATATAGATCATTGTTGACCATTACATATACTTCTAAATATATTTATTTATTTATTTTATTTAAAAAGCGGGTCGAAAGAAATATATTTTATTTTATTTTAACCTCTTTTCGATCAATGTTTTTAATTTTATGTTGTAAAAGTTGAGAAAAAGAAGAAAATAAAGAATTTTGGGTTCTTTTCATTTAAAAAAAGTCCGCAAATATTTTTAAAATTAATATAATTATTTTAAAGGAAAATAAAATTAAATAAATTATTGGGAAGAAATAATTATATATTTTTATTTATTTATTTATTTACTGATAAAAATTGCGGACATTTTTTAGAGTTTAAATAATTTAAAATAAATATATTCTCGCAAAATAAAATATTTTTATTTTTATTTATTTTCATCTCTTCCCAAAATAAATAAATTCCTTCACAATTTAAATTCTCAAAATTATTTTAAAAGAAAAATGCAAATTTTTGCGCGCGCTTATTTTATCCATTCCTTCGAATTTTATATTTATTTTTAAAACAAATAATTGACTAAAAAAAAATATTTATTTTTTTTTTAATTTTTTTGTACAATTTTATTCATTAAAAAATAATTTAATATCTTCTTTTTTAAATAAAAGTAACAAAAAATCTTTTATTTTTAAATTTATAAAATGAGAATTTATTTTAAAAAAAGAGAAGAGATAAATGACGTAAAATAATTTTTTTTTTAATTTTAAAAAATAATTATAAATTCTTAAGTAATTTCTTCTAATTATTTTTATTTTTTTTAATAAAATTATTTTTAATTAATTTTTGGGAGTTTATTATATTTAAATTTAATTAATTAATTTAATTATTTTTAAATAATTAATTTTCTTTTATTTTAAAAGTAAAAAATAATAATATTTATTTATTTATGTACTTCTTTTTATTCTCTTATATTTTATTTTTTTAATGATTTAATCAAACACATTTCTCTCGTAATTCTTTTCTTTTTTTAACACTTTTATACTTATTTATTTATAAAAAAATTAATTTTAATAAAATAATACCCACAAATATTTCCATAAATATTTTTTATTTATTTTATTAAATTATTTTTATTTTTTGTTGATTCATTCATTTTCTCTATAAATATTTATAATTACTATTTTATAATTAATGATTCATTTATATATTAATTATTTTATTTTTTTAATTAAAAAATAATAATTATTTAATTAAATTATATAATTTTATTTTAAAGAGAAAAACAAATAAATAAATATTAAATAAATGGCATTTGTTGGCCATCCAATTTTAGCGGTAATTTATTTATTTTTAATTAAAAATAATTAATTAATTTATTTTAAAGGATATTAGAAAAGGTATAAAATTAAAACCAACAAAAACAATTGACAAATCAAAACCTTTTTTTAAATCTGATGATGAACCTATGCCTTCATTTAATGTTAGAGGATGTCCTTCTTCTAATAATATTTTACCTTTAAATGTTGAAAATGAAAATAATAATAATTTAAACATTTCTTCTTCTTCTCCTTTACCTCCACCACCACCACCACCACCTTCTAATAATAATATTTCTAAAAATAATAATAATTTTTGTATGTTTTTTTTAAATTTATTAATTATTAAATTAGTTTTTTAGTAAAAAATGGAAATAATACTCCAAATAATAATAATAATATTTCTCCAAAATCTGGTGAAGATAATCGAAAAAAAATGTTAGCAGAAATTCGTCTTGGTGTTTCTTTAAGGTTTTTTTAATAAATAAATAAATAAATTTAAATAAATATTATTTAAAAAAGACATGTAAATACTATTGATAAAGGAGCACCAGCAATTGAATTAGATGATAATGAACGTCAACATTTATTAAAGTCAACAATTCTAAATAATAATAATGATGATTCTCTTGATAGTCAAGGGTATTATTTTTATTAATTTAAAATAAATAAATAAATAAATTAAAGTAAAAGTCCAAGCCCTTCATTAACAATAACATCAAATAATTCAACTTCTTCACAATATTTATCTCCAAATAATAATAATAATAATGAACAACAAAGTCGTTCACCTTCTCCTCTTATTATTAATAATCAACAACAATCTATTAAAAAACAATGGAAATGGGCAGAGGTTAAAACAGAAGCAGAAAAAAGAGAAGAAATTATAGCACATGGAAGACAATCTAGTGATTATCAATTTGATGATAAAAAAGTTATTTTTTTAATTTTAAATAATATTTAATTAATTAATTAATTTAATAATTAATTTAATAATTAATTAAAGCAAATAGAAGAAAGACAAAAAGAAGTTGCTGCTTTAACAGGTACAGGAGGTGCTCAATCTAAAATTGCTGCATTTCGTCAATTACAAGAATCTAATCCTTCTTCTTCTATTAATAATACATTACCTAGAATATCTTCTAAAAATATTGGAGAAACAACAAAATGGTCAAATAAACAAAAAAATGAACAAAATAATGGAAATATATTAAATAATTGGTATTTATTTCTATTTATTTTTAATAAGATTAGAATATTCTCTCTTATCTTTTAAAATTTAATTTATTTTTTATTAATTAATTTATAAAATCAAGAATTATTAGAAAAAGAGTAAAGTTCTTTTTTTAAATATTAATTAATTAATTAAGTAATAATAATAATAAAATAACAACAAATAATAATTCCTCTACTATTAATAATAAAAATCAAAAAATAACACCACAAAATTTAAAAAAACAAATAATTAAACAAAAAACAAATAATAAATTAAATAATGAAGAAGAAGAAAATATTTGTTTAAATAAAAAAACTTCAAATTTAGCTGAAAAATGGGAAAAACAACAACAACAAAATAATAATAATAATAATAATAAAATAATTAATAAACCTTCATTTATTAAATGTCAAACATTACAAAGATCTAACAGGTAAAAAATAAAAAAGAGATGTAGACTATACAGAGGAAGTGAAATTAAATGAATAAATGGAAATAATTAATTAATATATTTTAAGTAAAAAAGAATATAAATTTTGTATATTTTTTTTTAATATTTTTTGAAGTGAAAAGAAATGGATGTTTTTTTTATTTAAAAAATAATAATAATATAATTAAATAATAATTTAAAAGAAAAACATCTATTTTTTAATAAAATAATTAGAAATTATTAGAAAATTAATTAATTAATTAGAATTAGTTAAATAATAAAAAGAGAAGTTAGCTTCTAACTTCCTCTGTGTGTTTGCTGTGCTTTAATTTTTTTAATTTTAAAAACAATTAAAAATAATCATTATTTGTATATTTTTAAATAAATAAAATTATTATTAGATTTTTAATTTTTTAAATAAAATATTTAAATTTAATAGAATATAAATAAATATATTATTTTAATTAAAAAATAATAATTTAATTTTAAAATTAAAATTAAAACAATTTTAGTCAATTGGGAAAAGATTTAAGCTTAAAAAAAATTGCATAACATTCCCTATATAGATATTATTTTCTTTTATTAAAAATAAGGTAAATATTTAAAAATTATTTAAATTTTATTAAGTATATCTTCTTCCTCTTATACTTTTAAAAATGGACAACAAAAGAATTATGCATTTATTACAAAAACACCAAAAATAAAAACATCTAAATTACCAGAATATCCAACAATTATTCCATTCTCTACAACATTAATTAAAACATATAATAAAGAATATATTAATAATAATAATGGAGAATATAATTTAAATTTTAAAAAAATAAGGTTTAATTAATTAATTAATTTAATTTTTAAATTAATTTTTAAAGAGATCGTTTTATTCCAAAAGAAGAAATTAATTCTATTCAATTATTAAATAATAATAATAATTTAAATAAATCAACAACAACAATTACTTTAAATAATAAAGAAGAAGAACCTTCTTCTTCTTCTTCTAATTATTTTAATAATAATAAACAAAAAGAAGAACAACAAAAACAAATTAATTTTAATAAAGAAGAAGAAGAAGAAGAAATTAATAATTTTTGGGAAAATACAGAAATTCAACAAAAACAATTAAAATTTAATAAATTTTTTGGTCAAAAGGTTTTTAAATTTTTTAATATTTTAAAAATAAATATATAAATACAGATATTAAAGGATTTTCTAAATTATTTTTATTTTTTCTTAAATATTCCAATAATATTATTTAATATATTATCACATTTTTACTTATTTAATTAAGTATAACTTAATTAATTAATTTTTATTAAATTTATCTCAAATATAATTTTTAGAAAATAAAAAAACATTATATTTAATTTATAAAATATTTTATAATTAATAATAATTATTTTAAAATTAATTAATTAATTTAAAGTATCTAAAAGAAGAAGAAAAACAACCACTACCAGCACCTTTGCCTTCATGTTCTCCACCTCCCTTATTATTAAATAATGAATTATCTTCTTCTTCTTTTTCACCTGATTGGAATATTTTAAAAAATAAATTTAAGTTTGCTATAGATTTAGATTCTAATAATAATCAACAAAAACAACAAAAAACAATTGTTAGAATTGTTAGAAGATTTTAAATTAATTAATTTAAATTAATTAATTAATTTATTTATTTTAAAAATTAAAAGCTCAAAAAATAATTATATTATAAATTAATTTTCTGCCAATTTTTTATTCGGTGCTTTTTTTAATTTTTTTAATTTTTCTCCCATTTTTTTTAAATAAATATAATTTGTACTTTTGCAATATTTTTTTTTTAAATTAAAATTTTATTTTAAAAGAGATTATTATATTTTTAAAAAAATCTTTTATAGTAAATAAATTAATTATATTTATATTTTTAAATTAAAAAATATAAAAATTGTTTTAATTAATTATAAGGAAGGAAGGAGTGAATTTAATTTTACGTTTAATTATTTAATTAGGTACTATTTACTTTTAAATTATTAGAGAGAATAAATAAAATAAAAAGGGCATTTAGGTATTTACTTTTTTTTTAAATTTATTTTTTATTTAAAAAATGACAATTTAATTAAATTAATTAAAGGCTTTTAAATAATTAAATATAAAGAGGTTACCTTAATATTTTTAAAATTAAATTTATTTAAAATATAATAAAAATATTATTTTTTTAACTTTTCAATCAAAAATACATAAAAAAACAAAACTTTTTAATTTTTTAAATTTCTTCAATTTTTAATTAATTTTCTTTTATCTTTATTTTCCATCTTCCCAAGTAGAAACAATAAAAGGTTCCAAAGAAAAATCATCAGAAAATTGGTTAGCAATTAATGGGGGAAGTAAAGGTTGTGAACGACGATTTCTTTTATTTATTAAATTATTATTATTATTTAAATAAAAAGGAATAAAACGATAAGGTAAACGAAGATCAACGCCTCTTCCTCCCAATGAATTCTAAATTTAAATTAAAATATTAAAAAGAATTAATTAATTTATTTTAAAATTAATTTATTGGTTATATTAATATCTCTAAATGAGCTTAAACTGAATTAAACCAAGGTGACCAAAATTTAAACAATTTCTTTTCAAAAAAGCTTTAAACCAAAATATTTATTATTTTTAATAAAATATTTCCCTCAAAAATTTATTTTAAAATTCCAAATAATTTTATTAAAAATTAATTTAATTATTTACCCTTTTTAAATTAAAAGATGGCCGTCTTGACAAAATTGTTGGTGTTTGAAGAATAATAAATAAAGAAATTAATAAAAATAAAAAAATATTAAAGAATATTTGCATTTTCTAAATTTAAAAATAAATATTTATATTTTTACTTTAAAAAGTGAGTATTTACGGAAATGAAAAAAATAAAATTATTCTTAGAATTTTTTTAACAATGAGGAAATTATTAAAACATTAAATTAAAAAGTAAAAAAGATTGAAAAAAATATTAATGAAAATAAAATAAATTTTAAAAAATTATATTTTAATAAATTGGGTCAAATAAAAATTAATTTCTTAAATATGTGCTTTAATAAATAAAATAATAATTTAATTTTAAATAAATATGTAGTAATTTAATTTATTTTAGTAAAATTAATTTTTTTATTTTTTTTAATAAAAATACAAATATTTTTTGTATTTTTTTTGTTAAAAATTTATTAAAAAGACAATTTCCAAAATTAATTAATATTTTCTTAAAAAAGAATTTTTTAATTAAAACACATTTATAAATAAATATATTTAAAAAGACACAATTCTAAAAATTAAAAAAAAAGAATATAAAAAACCTTTATTCTTTTTTATTAATTTTAATAAATAAATTATTATATTAATACTTGACTTTATTTTAATAAAATAAATTAAATTAAAAATTAAATTTTTATTAAAAAAGAAAAAGTACAAAATATTAAATTTTAATTAATTTAGGTATTATAAAATATTATTTAAAAGCAAAAAAGAATTTTTGTATTAATTAAGTTTAAATTTAATTTAAATTTAATAAATAAATTTTAAATAAATTAATAAAAATATTATTACGTAAATATTACCTTAAATTTTTCTTAATAAAATTTTTAAAAATAATTTTTACTTTTAACTTTTTAAATAAATAAGTATCAATTTTCTTTTCTTTTTAAAAAATTAGTAAATGTACTTAATGATGTTTTTTTTTAATTTAAAATAAATAAATAATTAATTTAATATATTTGTTATTTATATTTTATTAATATACTTAATTAATTAATTAAATAAAAACAAACAAATATTTTTTTAAATTAAATTTCAATTTCAATTTCTAATTTTTAAATTAAAATATGAAAATAAATTTTAAAATTTTATTGAGAAATAAATTTATCAAAATTTATTTTTTGTTTAAAAATAATGTTTTATTTATTTACGTCAATTTTTTGCAAATAAAATTAAATTTAAACAAGATACTCATTTCTGTTAAAAAAGAGACAAACGGAAATTGGTAATAAATATTTATTTATCCTTAATTTACACCCACAAAATATATATATTTTAAAAAAATATTATTTTGGTCTAAAAGGATGATGTAAATAAATAAATATATTATTATTTTGTTACTTAAAATAAGAACTTTTTTAACTTGTTTTTTTAATAAAAAAATAAAAATAACAGAAAATATTACTTGAACTTTTATTAAATTTTAAATAAAAAAATAAATAACTTTTTTAAATTAAATATATAATTATTTTAATAATTTTTTTCCTTTTAAGAAGTAAAAAAAAAATTAAAAATATTTATATACATATTTAATTATAAAATAATAATTTTATATTTTTAATTTAACTTCCATAATTAAAAATTAGTTATAAAAACGCTAAGTATTTTTAAAATAAATTAATTTAATTAATTATTTTGTAAAATATTTAATTTAATTTTATTAATAAAAAATTTGTAATTAATAATTAGTTTTGAATTTTATTTTACTTTTAAAAAAAATTAAAATTTATAATTTAATATTAAAAAATAATTTTTAGTATTTAATATTTAATTATTTAATTAAAATAAATTGTTTATAATTTTATCTAAAAATTATATAATTAAATTATTTATTGAAGTAAAAAGAGAAAGAATAATTTAATTTTATCCATTTTTTATTTTCTAATTCTCTTAAGTTCTTGTTAGATATTTACTCATTACAAAGGTACTTGTGTGTAAAAAACACAAATAATTACAAATGAAAATTAATAAATTAATTAAAAAATTATTTTTTTGAATAATTTTTTTCTCAAAAAATTAAAAATATTATAAATAAATAAATATATTCAAGTGCCAATTAATTTTAAATAATACATTCCAAGTGTCTCTTCTCTCTTAATTTATTATAATTTTGTCCGTCACACCTTGAAAAACAAAAATAAGAAATAAAAATAAAAGAAGAAGATTAAGCCGGTTTTATTATGAGAAAATTGAGGATAATTTTATTTATTTTTATATTTTTTTATTAAATATTTTAAGAGGACATAAAATAATTTTTAGTCCTAATAAAATATTTAAATATATTTTATTTAAAAATAAAATTAATAATTAAATATTCTTCCCATATAAATATATAATATAATAATTATAATATATCTTCAATTAAATGAAATTACTAAATAAATTAATATCTGCTCGTTATGCTGGTATTTTAGCAATAATAAGTTCTTTAAGCTCTATAGCTACTTTATGTCTTTATATGCCTTTACTTATTACTAAAATAATTAAAATTAATGACCAATTACGCATTGATTCTGAAGAATTTCGTTCCTTAGTTGATGAAGGATGGAATAAACTTTTAAATGTTAAAGCTTCTATACCTTCTTCTCATTTACTTTTCCGAGAACGTCGACAAGCTTATGAACAAGGAGAATTACCAAAAGCATATCCTTTACATAATACTTATGCAAAACAAGATGCTTATGTTCAAGGGCCAACTTGTGGTAAATTAATTTTAACAAATGTTAAAATATTATTTTCTAGTTTGTAATGCATTAAATATATGCCCATCTGGTCCTCCTGGTCCCCCTGGAAAACCAGGAGAGGATGGATTTCCTGGAGCTCGTGGTCAATCTGGAGCTCCTGGACTGCCAGGAGTTGCTCCTCCAGTAACTATTGATACTGTTAGTTTCTTTAATAATTTACATTTTTAATATTTAAGAGTGCTGGATGCCGTGTATGTCCTCATGGTCCAACTGGTCCCCCTGGTAATTTCTTTAAATAGTGGATAAATATTTATTTTTTTTAAGGATTGCCTGGAGAATCTGGAGCTCCAGGAACTGATGGATTGCCTGGACCACCTGGTCGAAAAGGAGAAGATGGAAGAGGTGGTTATCCTGGTAATCCAGGAATTCCAGGTAATTAATATAAAATGATAGTTTTTTAAATTTAATTATTTACTAAGGTGAGGCTGGTAAACCTGGAAAACTTGGCGAAATTGGACCGCCAGGTCGTGATGGAATTCGAGGACAAAAAGGACCTTCAGGGTCAAAGGGTGAACTTGGACCGGCAGGTCCTAAAGGACCGGATGGATATCCAGGGACAGATGGACAGCGTGGAAATGATGGTTAATTACATGAAAATGGAAAAATAATTTAAATATATATATTTTAGGTCCACCCGGCGAAATTGGTTCTCCAGGATCTATAGGTGCTCCAGGGGCTGATGGACAACCTGGACAACAGGGAGCAACAGGAGAGCCTGGAGAAGATGCCCAAGTAATTTTTAAATAATTATTCTCTTTTATTTATCATTTAAGTATTGTCCATGCCCTCCTCGAACCCATGGACCATCAGCTCCTCGCCCATCCTCGGGAGTGAATAAAGCCTATGAAGTGAGCCAGCCAAAACTTTCACCTCCCCAATACGAAGCACCTTTACAGCCAAAACAATCATCTTCTCCCTCATATGAGAAATCCCCTCCATCAGTATCAACCTATGAAAAATCTCCTCCACCAGCACCACTTTATGATGGGCAAAAACCTTCTGGAAATAATGAAAATATTGCAATAGGAATGCAAACACAGCCTTTCAAAGCTGGTCCACCAAATGTAGAATTTGGGGCAGGTAAAATTAATAATATTTATTAAAAATAATTAAATTAAATTATTTAAAAAGATTTAAACATTCATCGACCAGCAACACCTCCAGGTAGAGCTCCACCTTCTGAAGAGGGAAAAATGCCTTCAAACCCTTACAGACGTTTGGTTACTTGAATGAAAATTAATTTAAAAATAAAAATTGATTTTTAAATAAATATAAAATTATTTTCTTTTTTTTTCAAAAATATTTTCTCTATTATTTTTTTGTCGATTATTTTTTTATTTTATACTTTGTTTATTCAGCTTTTTTACTTTTCGATTAATCCTAACTGCCAACGTTGCTGGAATGATATTGAACGAGAAAAAAAATCAGAAAGAAAATGAGAACACGCAGTTAGGTAAAAAAGATAAAATAAAATAAAAAGATATTGAGAAGGTAGAAAATGCTAAAAACTAAAAAAATATAAAAACAAACAAAAAAAATTTTCCTGAAAAACGCCCCCTTAAATCACACTGACTCTTTTATAAAAGAAAAAGAGAGAAAATACAAAAAAAGTGAAAGTGCGCGACATTTTATGTATTATAAATATATTTTTATTTATTTTAACTTAAAAAGTGTTCGAAATAAATAATTTAATAATTATTTTGTTTTTTAAACTAAACAAATTAAATATTTAATTATTATTAATTTTTATAAAATTAGCAGTATTTTTATAATATTTTTTATTATTTTAAAATCGAGATTTTACTCAAACCTTTATCCCAACAGTTTAGATGTTCATCAAAAACACTACATAAGTTTATAAATGTTAGAAAAAATTAACCTTTGAAAATTATTATTTTTGTAAATTAAAAAAAAATTAAAAAATTTAAATTTATTAATATTAACCTTACAATTGTTTTTTTAGAGAAAATTAGACTTTTTTAATTAAAAATAAAAAAATCATAAATTTATATTTAAAGGATTTATTCACATATTTAATAATAATTTATTTAAAAAATTTTAAATAAACATCCTTTTTTAATAAAATTAAAATTTTACTTATAATTTAAAGTTTATTTAAAAATATATAATTAATTTTAAATTCCAATTAATTTATTTTATTGGAAAAATATTTAAATAAAAATTGTATCATATGAAGGAGCCATGTTTTCGTTGCAAACGACCAACTTATTTCAATGATAAAATCGGACCATTAAAAGATGGAACACTTTTTCATAAAGGTAATAATTATTAAAAATTAGATATTTTTGTTTATTTTTTTCAAAACTTTTCATTTTTTAGGATGTTTTAAATGTTGGATTTGTGGAAGGTTTTAATTTATATTTTAATTTTTTTAAATAAAATTTAAATTTTACTAGCCGTCTTTCCTTAAATACATATTACAACAACAGAAATGATACTCAGGATTTAGAGGTTATTTTTAAATTTAAAATAATTGTGTTTATAATATAAGTGGATAATTATTTTTTGAAGATTTTTTTCTTTTATTATAATTCTTTAAAAAATCCCGTTATTTTTAATTAAAATTCTTTAAATTTAAGGTATATTGTGCTGGCCATGTACCAACACCCGGTTAATTAAATTTAAAAATATTTATTTTTGTTAAAAAATTAAAAAGAAAAACATTCACTTTTCAAAGGACCTCATCTTCCAATTCCACATCGGTCAAATCTTTTATGGTCTCCAAAAACAAAAGGCGAATATCCACACAATTTAATGCGTACATAAAAATTTAATTAAGAGAAAATAAAAATAATTGTTTAAAATTTTACATATTTTTGTGATTTAAAGATAAAATGAATAAAGTGAGGTTATTAAACTAATCTTTATGGTCTTGTTGGATATGAGTGGTTGTCTTTTATAGAAACCTTCCCCAGGCATACTTGTTTTATATAGTGAGGTACTTTGTATTAGGGAGTTTTTTCCTCAGGAATACTTGTTTTATATAGTGAGGTAATTTTTATTAGGGAGTTTTCCCTCCAGGGAAATTTTGTTTCATCTAGTGAGGGAATTTGTTTTGAGGAGTTTTCCGAACAGGAAAATTTGTTTTCATCTAGTGAGGGAATTTGTATTATAGAGTTTTCCCTCCAGGGAAATTTTGTTTCATCTAGTGAGGGAATTTGTTTTGAGGAGTTTTCTGAACAGGAAAATTTGTTTTCATCTAGTGAGGGAATTTGTATTGGAGAGTTTTTCCCGCCAGGAAAATTAGTTTCATCTAGTGAGGGAATTTGTATTCGGGAGTTTTTCCCGCCTGGAAAATTAGTTTCATCTAGTGAGGGATTTTGTATTCGGGAGTTTTTCCCGCCAGGAAAATTAGATTCATCTAGTGAGGGAATTTGTATTGGGGAGTTTTTCCCGCCAGGAAAATTAGTTTCATCTAGTGAGGGAATTTGTATTCGGGAGTTTTTCCCGCCAGGAAAATTAGTTTCATCTAGTGAGGGAATTTGTATTCGGGAGTTTTTCCCGCCTGGAAAATTAGTTTCATCTAGTGAGGGAATTTGTATTCGGGAGTTTTTCCCGCCAGGAAAATTAGTTTCATCTAGTGAGGGAATTTGTATTCGGGAGTTTTTCCCGCCAGGAAAATTAGTTTCATCTAGTGAGGGAATTTGTATTCGGGAGTTTTTCCCGCCTGGAAAATTAGTTTCATCTAGTGAGGGAATTTGTATTGGGGAGTTTTTCCAGCCAGGAAAATTAGTTTCATCTAGTGAGGGAATTTGTTTTGAGGAGTTTTCCGAGCAGGAAAATTTGTTTTCATCTAGTGAGGGAATTTGTATTATGGAGTTTTCCCTCCAGGGAATTTTGTTTCATCTAGTGAGGGAATTTGTTTTGAGGAGTTTTCCGAGCAGGAAAATTTGTTTTCATCTAGTGAGGGAATTTGTATTATGGAGTTTTCCCTCCAGGGAATTTTGTTTCATCTAGTGAGGGAATTTGTTTTGAGGAGTTTTCCGAACAGGAAAATTTGTTTTCATCTAGTGAGGGAATTTGTATTATAGAGTTTTCCCTCCAGGGAAATTTTGTTTCATCTAGTGAGGGAATTTGTTTTGAGGAGTTTTCCGAACAGGAAAATTTGTTTTCATCTAGTGAGGGAATTTGTATTATGGAGTTTTCCCTCCAGGGAATTTTGTTTCATCTAGTGAGGGAATTTGTTTTGAGGAGTTTTCCGAGCAGGAAAATTTGTTTTCATCTAGTGAGGGAATTTGTATTATAGTTTTCCTCCAGGGAAATTTTGTTTCATCTAGTGAGGGAATTTGTTTTGAGGAGTTTTCCGAACAGGAAAATTTGTTTTCATCTAGTGAGGGAATTTGTATTATGGAGTTTTCCCTCCAGGGAATTTTGTTTCATCTAGTGAGGGAATTTGTTTTGAGGAGTTTTCCGAACAGGAAAATTTGTTTTCATCTAGTGAGGGAATTTGTATTATGGAGTTTTCCCTCCAGGGAATTTTGTTTCATCTAGTGAGGGAATTTGTTTTGAGGAGTTTTCCGAGCAGGAAAATTTGTTTTCATCTAGTGAGGGAATTTGTATTATAGTTTTCCTCCAGGGAAATTTTGTTTCATCTAGTGAGGGAATTTGTTTTGAGGAGTTTTCCGAACAGGAAAATTTGTTTTCATCTAGTGAGGGAATTTGTATTATAGAGTTTTACCTCCAGGGAAATTTTGTTTCATCTAGTGAGGGAATTTGTTTTGAGGAGTTTTCCGAACAGGAAAATTTGTTTTCATCTAGTGAGGGAATTTGTATTATGGAGTTTTACCTCCAGGGAATTTTGTTTCATCTAGTGAGGGAATTTGTTTTGAGGAGTTTTCCGAACAGGAAAATTTGTTTTCATCTAGTGAGGGAATTTGTATTATAGAGTTTTCCCTCCAGGGAAATTTTGTTTCATCTAGTGAGGGAATTTGTTTTGAGGAGTTTTCCGAACAGGAAAATTTGTTTTCATCTAGTGAGGGAATTTGTATTATGGAGTTTTCCCTCCAGGGAATTTTGTTTCATCTAGTGAGGGAATTTGTTTTGAGGAGTTTTCCGAGCAGGAAAATTTGTTTTCATCTAGTGAGGGAATTTGTATTATAGTTTTCCTCCAGGGAAATTTTGTTTCATCTAGTGAGGGAATTTGTTTTGAGGAGTTTTCCGAACAGGAAAATTTGTTTTCATCTAGTGAGGGAATTTGTATTATGGAGTTTTCCCTCCAGGGAATTTTGTTTCATCTAGTGAGGGAATTTGTTTTGAGGAGTTTTCCGAACAGGAAAATTTGTTTTCATCTAGTGAGGGAATTTGTATTATGGAGTTTTCCCTCCAGGGAATTTTGTTTCATCTAGTGAGGGAATTTGTTTTGAGGAGTTTTCCGAACAGGAAAATTTGTTTTCATCTAGTGAGGGAATTTGTATTATAGAGTTTTACCTCCAGGGAAATTTTGTTTCATCTAGTGAGGGAATTTGTTTTGAGGAGTTTTCCGAACAGGAAAATTTGTTTTCATCTAGTGAGGGAATTTGTATTATGGAGTTTTACCTCCAGGGAATTTTGTTTCATCTAGTGAGGGAATTTGTTTTGAGGAGTTTTCCGAACAGGAAAATTTGTTTTATCTAGTGAGGGAATTTGTATTATAGAGTTTTCCCTCCAGGGAAATTTTGTTTCATCTAGTGAGGGAATTTGTTTTGAGGAGTTTTCCGAACAGGAAAATTTGTTTTCATCTAGTGAGGGAATTTGTATTATGGAGTTTTCCCTCCAGGGAATTTTGTTTCATCTAGTGAGGGAATTTGTTTTGAGGAGTTTTCCGAACAGGAAAATTTGTTTTCATCTAGTGAGGGAATTTGTATTATAGAGTTTTCCCTCCAGGGAAATTTTGTTTCATCTAGTGAGGGAATTTGTTTTGTGGGGTTTTCCGAATATAATAAACGAAAAAAAAATAAAGCTCAAAGTTTCTCCTTAACTTTAATATATTAGAATATATAAAAAATCACATTTTTCTTGACAGTTTCGAGATCCTTAAATATTCCAATTACACGACCACGAGCTACAGCGTAGAATTTGTCATCAGTATCTTTCTCTTTAGCATCAACTAAATTTCATTAAATTTTAAAAACATTTTAATTATAAAATTACACAAAGTCGATGTAGGACGTGATTTTTCAACAAAGGCCTCAGCTTCTTGACGAGTTTTAAATTTTTTGTAGACTCCTTGAGGAAAGCCCTTCATTGCAGCCTTAGCTTCCTATATAGAAAAAATAAATTATTTATAAAGTAGATCCTTAAATTTTAAATCATTTATACCTTATACGTTGGAAACACTCCGCGATTATATCCATAGGCAACACCATAAAAAAATGAAGGCTGATTCTCGGTCATTTTTTTTTTAAAATAAAGTAGACAAATTTAAATAACTAAAATAAAAAAATAAATTTAATCTTGAAAAATTAATAATATGAGATCTAAAAAATAAATTGAATTTAGATAAAAAGAATTTTATAAACTAAAAACTATGCAACCACCTAATTGATGAATGATACAACCAAATTGATGATTTTCGAAAAATTAAACTAATAAAATAAAAAATTCAAATATAAAACAAAATAAAATTGTTAACATTCAAGAACTAAATGCAATAAAAATTTATACATAATTAATAAACAAATCAAAAATTCTTAAAAAATGAAGTCAAAAAATAATTGTTGTAGTGGATTTACACTACTATAAAAGAACTATTGTTCTTACTATAAAAGGTTCACTTTGGTCTCCACCTGGTTCATTATTTAATATTGTCCCATTGCTATTTCCCAAATATTCCTATTACTATTTCCCAATTTCATCTTCATTGTTATTTCCTTCAGATAAACATATTTATAATTGTTTGTATATTCTTCGATATACAACAATAATATTACAATTCTTTTTCTAATAAATTTTCTACGTACGAGAAGCTTGGGATGAAATAAATTCATCAGCAGTAGCAATAGCCTTTTCCCTTTCTTCTTTTTGTTGTTCCAAATTATCAGAAATAGCAGCTGGTGCTTTACCAAGTTCTCCAGCAGTAACTTCCCAAAGAACTTTATCAACCTCTTCCTGTGCTAATTCTTCCATATTTTCAGGTTCAAATGATTCCATTGTTTCCTCAATAATTTCTTCAATTAGACCCATTTTTGTCATTTCTTTGGCCATTTCCCGCATTATTTGCATTACTTCGGGCACATAAAATTTAAAAAATAAGTTACAGATGTTTTAAAAAATCCTAATATTATTATAAATTTATTATAGTAAGTTGAAAAATGTTCAAACCTTAACCAATTGTTGCATAACTCGCATTACTTCAGTTGATTGCTTCAAAGTACCAGCCATACTTATTGTTGCCATTTGATGATCCATATTCATAATAATTGAATTGATTTGAGCAGATGTTGCATGAAGTTTGGCGATAGACTTAAAAATAAATATTAGAATTATATTTCAAAAAAATCCTGTAAAAAATCCTGTAAAAAAACCTTTTTAGAATGAACAATTGATTTGGCCAAAATAACACAAACATCTCTATCCCCCTTTTTAGCTGCTGCTTTAATTTCTCTTTTAACCTAAATTTTAATTTAAAAAATTAGAAACAAATTTTGACAATAATTTTACTTTTTCTTCCTCTTATAATTGAATTAATTTGACGATTTAGATGAGAAATTTCAAGTCGAAGCTTCCTTTGCAAAACGCGAACCTACAATAATAATTCAAAATGTTAATAGTTTTAAAGAAATAAATACTTGCTCGTTAGGGTCAACCTTAACTCTTCCAAACAAACCCATTTATATAATGAAATCAATTTTATCTGAAAAAATACGCATTTTAATAATTAAAAATTTAAAATGCTGTATTTTAGTGAGGGAGTTTTTTCCTCAGGAATACTTGTTTTATATAGTGAGGTAATTTTTATTAGGGAGTTTTTTCCTCAGGAATACTTGTTTTATATAGTGAGGTAATTTTTATTAGGGAGTTTTTTCCTCAGGAATACTTGTTTTATATAGTGAGGTAATTTTTATTAGGGAGTTTTTTCCTCAGGAATACTTGTTTTATATAGTGAGGTAATTTTTATTAGGGAGTTTTTTCCTCAGGAATACTTGTTTTATATAGTGAGGTAATTTTTATTAGGGAGTTTTTTCCTCAGGAATACTTGTTTTATATAGTGAGGTAATTTTTATTAGGGAGTTTTTTCCTCAGGAATACTTGTTTTATATAGTGAGGTAATTTTTATTAGGGAGTTTTTTCCTCAGGAATACTTGTTTTATATAGTGAGGTAATTTTTATTAGGGAGTTTTTTCCTCAGGAATACTTGTTTTATATAGTGAGGTTATTTTTATTAGGGAGTTTTTTCCTCAGGAATACTTGTTTTATATAGTGAGGTAATTTTTATTAGGGAGTTTTTTCCTCAGGAATACTTGTTTTATATAGTGAGGTAATTTTTATTAGGGAGTTTTTTCCTCAGGAATACTTGTTTTATATAGTGAGGTAATTTTTATTAGGGAGTTTTTTCCTCAGGAATACTTGTTTTATATAGTGAGGTAATTTTTATTAGGGAGTTTTTTCCTCAGGAATACTTGTTTTATATAGTGAGGTAATTTTTATTAGGGAGTTTTTTCCTCAGGAATACTTGTTTTATATAGTGAGGTAATTTTTATTAGGGAGTTTTTTCCTCAGGAATACTTGTTTTATATAGTGAGGTAATTTTTATTAGGGAGTTTTTTCCTCAGGAATACTTGTTTTATATAGTGAGGTTATTTTTATTAGGGAGTTTTTTCCTCAGGAATACTTGTTTTATAGTGAGGTAATTTTTATTAGGGAGTTTTTTCCTCAGGAATACTTGTTTTATATAGTGAGGTAATTTTTATTAGGGAGTTTTTTCCTCAGGAATACTTGTTTTATATAGTGAGGTAATTTTTATTAGGGAGTTTTTTCCTCAGGAATACTTGTTTTATATAGTGAGGTAATTTTTATTAGGGAGTTTTTTCCTCAGGAATACTTGTTTTATATAGTGAGGTAATTTTTATTAGGGAGTTTTTTCCTCAGGAATACTTGTTTTATATAGTGAGGTAATTTTTATTAGGGAGTTTTTTCCTCAGGAATACTTGTTTTATATAGTGAGGTAATTTTTATTAGGGAGTTTTTTCCTCAGGAATACTTGTTTTATATAGTGAGGTAATTTTTATTAGGGAGTTTTTTCCTCAGGAATACTTGTTTTATATAGTGAGGTAATTTTTATTAGGGAGTTTTTTCCTCAGGAATACTTGTTTTATATAGTGAGGTTATTTTTATTAGGGAGTTTTTTCCTCAGGAATACTTGTTTTATATAGTGAGGTAATTTTTATTAGGGAGTTTTTTCCTCAGGAATACTTGTTTTATATAGTGAGGTAATTTTTATTAGGGAGTTTTTTCCTCAGGAATACTTGTTTTATATAGTGAGGTAATTTTTATTAGGGAGTTTTTTCCTCAGGAATACTTGTTTTATATAGTGAGGTAATTTTTATTAGGGAGTTTTTTCCTCAGGAATACTTGTTTTATATAGTGAGGTAATTTTTATTAGGGAGTTTTTTCCTCAGGAATACTTGTTTTATATAGTGAGGTAATTTTTATTAGGGAGTTTTTTCCTCAGGAATACTTGTTTTATATAGTGAGGTAATTTTTATTAGGGAGTTTTTTCCTCAGGAATACTTGTTTTATATAGTGAGGTTATTTTTATTAGGGAGTTTTTTCCTCAGGAATACTTGTTTTATAGTGAGGTAATTTTTATTAGGGAGTTTTTTCCTCAGGAATACTTGTTTTATATAGTGAGGTAATTTTTATTAGGGAGTTTTTTCCTCAGGAATACTTGTTTTATATAGTGAGGTAATTTTTATTAGGGAGTTTTTTCCTCAGGAATACTTGTTTTATATAGTGAGGTAATTTTTATTAGGGAGTTTTTTCCTCAGGAATACTTGTTTTATATAGTGAGGTAATTTTTATTAGGGAGTTTTTTCCTCAGGAATACTTGTTTTATATAGTGAGGTAATTTTTATTAGGGAGTTTTTTCCTCAGGAATACTTGTTTTATATAGTGAGGTAATTTTTATTAGGGAGTTTTTTCCTCAGGAATACTTGTTTTATATAGTGAGGTAATTTTTATTAGGGAGTTTTTTCCTCAGGAATACTTGTTTTATATAGTGAGGTAATTTTTATTAGGGAGTTTTTTCCTCAGGAATACTTGTTTTATATAGTGAGGTTATTTTTATTAGGGAGTTTTTTCCTCAGGAATACTTGTTTTATATAGTGAGGTAATTTTTATTAGGGAGTTTTTTCCTCAGGAATACTTGTTTTATATAGTGAGGTAATTTTTATTAGGGAGTTTTTTCCTCAGGAATACTTGTTTTATATAGTGAGGTAATTTTTATTAGGGAGTTTTTTCCTCAGGAATACTTGTTTTATATAGTGAGGTAATTTTTATTAGGGAGTTTTTTCCTCAGGAATACTTGTTTTATATAGTGAGGTAATTTTTATTAGGGAGTTTTTTCCTCAGGAATACTTGTTTTATATAGTGAGGTTATTTTTATTAGGGAGTTTTTTCCTCAGGAATACTTGTTTTATATAGTGAGGTAATTTTTATTAGGGAGTTTTTTCCTCAGGAATACTTGTTTTATATAGTGAGGTAATTTTTATTAGGGAGTTTTTTCCTCAGGAATACTTATTTTTCTTCCTCTCTTAAAATTGCATAAATTTGACGATTTAGATGAGAAATTTCAAGTCGAAGCTTCCTTTGCAAAGCGCGAACCTACAATAATAATTAAAAATGCTAATAGTTTTAAAGAAATAAATAATTGCTCTTATGGTCAACCTTAACTCTTCCAAACACCCATTTATATAATGAACTCAATTTTATCTGAAAAATACGCATTTTAATAATTAAAAATTTAAAATGTTGTAGTTTACTGAGCCCTCATCTTTTCTACGCATCTCTGTAAGTTTTCAAACTTTTCTGAGAGCAGTTCAACTGAGTCCCGGCTCAACTGAGTAACCGTTTTAAAGTTTAACTCAAGTTTTTTCCTATATACGAATTATAAAAAATACAAATGATAGCTCATTTGAAAGAACTCTTCGAGCTGAGTCTAATGAGATAAAAATAACGAATTTGGTTGATTGTGAACAAAGCGTACTCAGTTGTGCCAGGACTCAGTTGAGCCAGACCCAGTTGTGCGGACTCAGTTGAGTTGCACTTTCTGGATATTTTGGCATTATGTTTTTTGTAACGTAGGTATTTTAAAAATTCGGGAGCGACTCATTTGAGCGATAGGATTTGAGCGACAGATTTTGAGCGACAGCCATTTGAGCGATGAAGATTGTTAAAATTCGTCTTCCAAATGAAACCTTTACAACGGTCGCTCAAATGGCATCGCTCAAACGGCGTCGCTCAAATGATACTCCCCTAAACATTCACTGTCATTTTTTCCACTTTGAAATTTTTATATAAAATGCTAAAAGTAAAAACATTACTATTTAAACATCAAAATTTCTATTTTTTGAAAAAGTTTGTTTAATAAACTCATAAATATTTATTTAACCTTCGTAACTTTGTGACTTTCATATTTTTAGACTTCAATTTTATTTCTTATTTTTTATTTAGGAGTTATTTTGATATTTCATCTATAATTTTTAACACGCGAACCAGCCGCTCCGCGACTGGAATAAAGAAACCGCTTCGCGCTTGTAACACTGATTCTAGAAAATTTTGGTAAAATACTATAAGAAAATAACCCCTCTAAACCCCCTCTTAAAAAATAAAACTATTAAAAAATAACAACAAACTTTAAAAATAAGCAACTCCTTAACCCCTGTAAAAAGGCAACTCCTCATACCAAAGCTTAAAAAACAATTACTCATTTAAATCTCAGTTAATAAAAACTCCCGCCACACTTCGGGCCTTTGCCTTCGTAACCCATTACAGATGGATGCCACACTTCTTGCCTTCGGCCCTCGGTTCTTCATTAAAGATGGATTCCTCTCCTCGGGTCTTCGGCCCTCGGTACAATTATTTCAGATGAATGCCACACCTCGGGCCCTCGCCTCTGTTCTACCATCACAGATGGATGCCAACAGTCCTAATCTTGAGCTCAAATCAAGCTCATCTCGAGCTCAAATCATGCTCATCATGAGCTCAAAATAAAGCTCCTTTTGAGTCAAATCATGCTCATATGAGCTCAAATTGAGCTCCTTTTCAACTCAAATCATGCTCATCTTCAGCTCAAATCGAGCTCCTTTTGAGCTCAAATCATGCTAATCTTGAGCTCAAATCATGCTCATCTTGAGCTTAAATTGAGCTCCTTTTGAGCTCAAATCATGCTAATCTTGAGCTCAAATCATGCTAATCTTGAGCTCAAATCATGCTCATCTTGAGCTTAAATTGAGCTCCTTTTGAGCTCAAATCATGCTAATCTTGAGCTCAAATCATGCTAATCTTGAGCTCAAATCGAGCTCAAATCATGCTCATCTTGAGCTAAAATCGAGCTCCTTTTGAGCTAAACTCATGACCATCATGAGCTCAAATCATGCTCATCTTGAGCTCAAATCGAGCTCATCTCGAGCTCAAATCATGCTCATCTTGAGCTCAAATCATGCTCATCTTGAGCTCAAATCATGCTCATCTTGAGCTCAAATCAAGCTCATATAGAACATAAATAGAGCTCATATAAGCTTAAATTGAGTCAAATCATGCTCATTGTCGCTACGCGTCGTATGGAAAAAAGAATAAAATTGATTTTGGAGTAGTGATCTTTTGGGTCGGGTAGCCACGCCTCCTCTGTTTTTTATATCCCTTTTTTAGAGTGGCTTTACCAATTCACTTTTTTATCCATTCATTCACTTTTTAAACGAATACATTTTTTGTTTTTGTTTTAACCTATATGATTTTTTGCCTACTTAATTTTTCCAATAAAAACAACTTTGATTGCTGTCCCATATTCTTAATTACTGATTAAATTATTAGTAACGAGTAAATTAAATAAATATTTTTTAATTGCTTCTATTCTATTAAATTACTTCGTTGCCTCGGATCCTCTTCAGCGCGATCATACCGTCGCCGCGCTTAATTCTTTCAGCGACAAACTTTATGGTGCCACGACCCGGGAGCCCAGGATCCCACAATATTAATTAAATTTTTTTTGTTTGAGGAGCAACCAGTGGTTGGAAATTTCCATTTTGCTCGTACTCGTACTTCGTACCAATCAGCAATCAATCTTCTCTACCAACCGGAACAACCGGCAACTCTACCTTCTCTACAGACCGGAACAACCGGCAATCAACCTTCTCTACAGACCGGAACAACCGGCATCTCAATCTTCTCTACCGTCGTCTCTACACGACTTCTTTAATCGTCCATCATGTCTTCAGGCCCAATACGCAAGATGATTGGCCCAACCATAAAACTTCTCAAAATTGGCATAAATGAGGCACGAGGTATAATAGAAGCTCAACAGGACGTCTTAAGCGAACGACAAATTCTTCGTCTTAGAACAATCAAAAAGCAACTGTCTAGCAATGTTCTGCGTATTGAGAATCTAAACAAGGAATGGTTAAGTTTTATGAGGCAAATCGACCAAGAGAACCTTTTGGAGGAGGAAAGAACTTAAGTAGTGTATAGTAAGGTTTTAAAACAAAAACATTTTAAAACCCTACTAAACTAGAAAATAAATATTTAAAAGTGGAACATTAAATTAATCAAAAAATTATAAAATAATTTTTTAAAATAAAAAACTTAAAAGGTTGAAAAATTTTTAAACTTTATTTTATTTTTTAAAAATTTTTAAACTTTTTTTTATTTTTTAAAAATTTTTTAAAATATTTTTTTAATAAAAAAATATTAAATAAATTTTAATAAAAATTTGTTTAAAACTACGATAAAATAATTTTATAAAAAAGATTGGAGGTAAATATTTATTTTTTTGAAATTTTTTAAATAATAATTTAACAATATATAATATATTTTTTTATTATAATTTAACAATTGGTAATATATGTTTTTATTAAATTGTCCAAGTAAATTAAATATGTTCTTCATCTTTCTGTATGACATCAATACATTCCAAAGGGTAGAAGTATTGATGATTTTTGCCGCCGAATACACATAAAAGAGGTAGATGCGGGAGATAGAGATCAACACGGTGACGTACGTGAAATATTGCCAAAAATATTAATTTCAGTTTTTTATCTATAAAATTTAATTTTACCTTATATTAACCCGAAGGTATCCTCTGAGGGCAAATACCCTATCAGCGCCATAATGTGTAATTTTGCAAGGATATAATTCCATTTGAAATTTATTGAAGTAATTTGTAACAAGTCCTTTTTTTCATAGGTGTACACCCGTCCATTAAAATTCTTTGTCCAATACCTGCTGCGACAACATCTACCTCAGTCATTCAAGATAGATTTTGAATATATTGAAGATTTTCCAACTTTTTTTTGCGCATCTCACAATGTAGCGTTTCAGGCGTACATCCTCCATTGAATTGACATAATAGACTGATAAGTGAGGTTTTTCTAATACAAGATGAAGACGGTTTAGATTCAGGTTCTTTGCATTCCCTCCATTTAGTAAAAGCTGTTGACGAAGTTAAGCACGAGGTCCTCATTCTGATAATTAGGATTGGAATTTTATTGTCTTATATACCCCTAGCTCAAACTCGTTCTGAGCGGAGGGAATACGACAAAAATGTATTAATTTAATTTAAAAGAATTTAGATACATAAATTTTCTCTTGTTTGTTTTTAGCTTCTCAAAAACTATTTTACCGATCTTGATAAGCTTGTAAATGATCTTGCCAAAAAAATTTGGTACATTTGCTCAAGGGCATTAGAGGCCGTCCAAGGAAATGATAATGCGCTTCAGCAGTTAGTTTCTGCGTTAAGAATTATTGAAAGGGAAGAGAGGTTTTTAACTTTTTAAATTATTTTTCGAGAAAATAAAAGATTTGCTTTAAAAATAATAATATAAAGTTTTTACATAAAATTCCTAAAAAGGATCGACACCTATTATTTGGACCAAAGACCTGTTTCCAATGATTTTATGCCACCAGGGGCCTTTCTCAATTA
Organism: Meloidogyne chitwoodi; assembly: GCA_015183035.1. Taxonomy (NCBI): domain Eukaryota; kingdom Metazoa; phylum Nematoda; class Chromadorea; order Rhabditida; family Meloidogynidae; genus Meloidogyne; species Meloidogyne chitwoodi. Next base: position 1,661,862 of record JACZZP010000010.1, read on the forward strand.
GCCACCAATTCTGCGGAAGTGGTTCTGTGCACAGACCACAGAACCACAGAATTTCTTTCTCAATTATCCACAGATTCTGTGTACGCAGATTCTGTGGAAACACCCGCAGAATCTGTGGAAACTTCCGCAGATTCTGCAAAAACATAAAAAACATGCAAAAACCACAGAATTCTTTCTCAATTCACTTTTCCATCCACAGAAAAATATCCACAGATTCTGAGCACTTTCCGCAGATTCTGAGCATTTCTTTCTCAATTATTTTACATTATGTGGAAAATACAATGATTCAGTGTAAAGATTCCACCATGCTATTTAAATCTGCGAGGCCCTTTGGAAAAACTTTAAAAATTTTTATCTCGGCCTAAAAATTTTATTTTTTCAAAATTTAAAAAGATTATTATAATTCAAACATTTCTCTATCCATCAATATAAAATTCATCATTTTATTTTGTTAAATTCTTTTTTAAAATTTATTTTAAAAAAGTTATACTTTTCAGTATTAATGTTTTTTAATTTTGGTAAAAATCCAATTATAGAAGATGAACAACAGATGTTATTACAAGAAAAAATATACAGGCCAAGGAAATATTTTGAATTAGACAATTTTCGCGAAAGATTTCGTCTTGATAAAACCTTATTTGAACAACTTCTTTGTGAAATTGGCAATAGTCTTAAACCTGTTGTAGCTACCAACCATGCATTATCCGCTCAAGATAAACTCTTAGCCGCTCTTAGATTTTATGCCACAGGAAGCATTTATGGAGTGCTTGGTGATGCACATGGACCTTCAAGAGCATCAATTGGTAGAGCAATACAACAAGTAACAAGGGTCATAAATTTATATTTGTTTCAACGAATAGTAGCTTATCCGGAAAACTTTGGTAATTATTTAATTTTACTTTTAAAAAATTTTATAAAGATAATACTGCTACAGGCTTTTTTGAAAAGGGTGGTATTCCGTCAATTTTTGGATGTATTGATGGAACATTGATAAAAATTTTGGCACCACACAACTTTGAGGATCAATTTGTTGATCGTAAAAACGATCATTCACTAAATATTATGATTGTTTGTGGACCAAATTTAAAATTTTATGATGCTTCTGTTCGATGGCCGGGAAGTGTTCATGATTCCCGTGTTTTTCGCAACTCTCATCTTTTTCAAAATCTTAGTAATGGTTGGAGGCCTTTTCCTGGTGCAGTTCTTTTGGGCGATTCGGGTATAATTTAATAAAAATTACATATAATACTTTAAATATTGCAGGATATCCCCTGCGCGATTATCTTCTCACTCCAATAACAAACCCAAAATAATTCTGAACAAAAATACAACAATTCTCACAAGAAGACTCGACGTCTCATAGAATGTGCAATTGGCGTGTTAAAAGAATCCTTTAGGTAACTTATGTCATTTAATTAAAAATTAAACTTTATTAATTCAGATGTTTGAAGAGATTACAGGTAAAAGAACCAATGTTTGCTGCTGAAATTATAAAGGCCTGTTTGACCCTGCATAATTATCGTACAACAGCAACAACAGAAATTACTGAAAATGAAGAGGAGGAGGAAAACAATGAAAACTACAGTGAAGAAAACAATGAAGAAAATGATTTGGAAGGAAATAATGAAAGACAGAAAGGACTCACAAAATTGCGACAAATAACAAGTTTATTTGAATAAAATTTTTTATAACAATTTAATAAATAAAATTTTTAATAATTTGAATCAAGATCTAAATAATTTTTATCAAAAATATTGGACGGCTTGTTTCGATTTTCCAGTTCTTGTATTTGTAATTCTAATTTCCTCTTCTTTAATTTTGCTACTTGAATCAAAATATCCAAATATTCTTCTTTTTTTTTATTGTATGAATAATCTACATCAACTGTTTTAATTAAAATATTTTTTAATGTTAGAAAATTGAAAAAACCTTCTACACTTGCTCTTTTTCTTTTGACAGATTTTGGAGTATTCAATTTTGATTGTTCATCTAAAAGTTCAAAGTCTTCAAAATTTGTTTTTTGATTGTAAAATTGAAATTCTTCTGCTGCTCCTACACCAGAATCAGGTATTTTTAGGCCTTCACAAGGTGATTTTGCGCCTAAAATTTCTTTAACAATTAAATCTATTTCGTTGAGTCTCGATTCGCCACCACTTCCCGTAGCAGTGTTTCTATCAAGTTTATTCTGAAAATATTATTTAATTAATTAATTATTAAAATATAAATAACCTTGAATTCCTTGACTATAGACGGCCATTTTGTACCAGATAACCACTTAGAGTCCCGTGTTCTTGTCCAATCGTGGTTTTTCGATTTACAAATATTAAATATTTTGTCCCAAACTTGTCTTTTTTCATCAAGACTAATTTTAGAAGAAAATTTACCATTAATAATTGAAAAATCCTCTTTAATTAACAATAAAAGCTCCTTTTTTTCAGCATTTTTTTTGTCCATATTTTACTAAAAACAAACAAATATTAATAAAAGTACAAAAGTTTTGGGGCGAATTTAAGGATTTTTTAAATTCTAGGGATTTTCCACAGAAAAAAATACACAGAACCACAGAAAATGAATTGAGAAAGAGATTCTGTGGCTCTGTGGCAAAAAACCACAGATCTGCGAATTTTACGCAGAATTTTATGACCGCAGAATCTGCGGGTGTTTTCCACAGATTCTGGGGTGTTTCCACAGAATCTGCGGGCGCCGCAGAATCTGCATACGCAGAATTTAATTGAGAAAGAATCTCCGCAGAATCTGCGGTCTGTGCACAGAATGCAGAATCTGTGGGTAATTGAGAAAGGCCCCAGGGGAGGGAATTTGTATTATAGAGTTTTCCCTCCAGGAAAATTTGTTTTCATCTAGTGAGGGAATTTGTATTATAGAGTTTTCCCTCCAGGGAAATTTTGTTTCATCTAGTGAGGGAATTTGTTTTGAGGAGTTTTCCGAACAGGAAAATTTGTTTTCATCTAGTGAGGGAATTTGTATTATAGAGTTTTCCCTCCAGGGAAATTTTGTTTCATCTAGTGAGGGAATTTGTTTTGAGGAGTTTTCCGAACAGGAAAATTTGTTTTCATCTAGTGAGGGAATTTGTATTATAGAGTTTTCCCTCCAGGGAAATTTTGTTTCATCTAGTGAGGGAATTTGTTTTGAGGAGTTTTCCCTCCAGGGAATTTTGTTTCATCTAGTGAGGGAATTTGTTTTGAGGAGTTTTCCGAACAGGAAAATTTGTTTTATCTAGTGAGGGAATTTGTATTATAGAGTTTTCCCTCCAGGGAAATTTTGTTTCATCTAGTGAGGGAATTTGTTTTGAGTTTTCCGAACAGGAAAATTTGTTTTCATCTAGTGAGGGAATTTGTATTATGGAGTTTTCCCTCCAGGGAATTTTGTTTCATCTAGTGAGGGAATTTGTTTTGAGGAGTTTTCCGAACAGGAAAATTTGTTTTCATCTAGTGAGGGAATTTGTATTATAGAGTTTTCCCTCCAGGGAAATTTTGTTTCATCTAGTGAGGGAATTTGTTTTGTGGGGTTTTCCGAATATAATAAACGAAAAAAAAATAAAGCTCAAAGTTTCTCCTTAACTTTAATATATTAGAATATATAAAAAATCACATTTTTCTTGACAGTTTCGAGATCCTTAAATATTCCAATTACACGACCACGAGCTACAGCGTAGAATTTGTCATCAGTATCTTTCTCTTTAGCATCAACTAAATTTCATTAAATTTTAAAAACATTTTAATTATAAAATTACACAAAGTCGATGTAGGACGTGATTTTTCAACAAAGGCCTCAGCTTCTTGACGAGTTTTAAATTTTTTGTAGACTCCTTGAGGAAAGCCCTTCATTGCAGCCTTAGCTTCCTATATAGAAAAAATAAATTATTTATAAAGTAGATCCTTAAATTTTAAATCATTTATACCTTATACGTTGGAAACACTCCGCGATTATATCCATAGGCAACACCATAAAAAAATGAAGGCTGATTCTCGGTCATTTTTTTTTTAAAATAAAGTAGACAAATTTAAATAACTAAAATAAAAAAATAAATTTAATCTTGAAAAATTAATAATATGAGATCTAAAAAATAAATTGAATTTAGATAAAAAGAATTTTATAAACTAAAAACTATGCAACCACCTAATTGATGAATGATACAACCAAATTGATGATTTTCGAAAAATTAAACTAATAAAATAAAAAATTCAAATATAAAACAAAATAAAATTGTTAACATTCAAGAACTAAATGCAATAAAAATTTATACATAATTAATAAACAAATCAAAAATTCTTAAAAAATGAAGTCAAAAAATAATATTACAATTCTTTTTCTAATAAATTTTCTACGTATGAGAAGCTTGGGATGAAATAAATTCATCAGCAGTAGCAATAGCCTTTTCCCTTTCTTCTTTTTGTTGTTCCAAATTATCAGAAATAGCAGCTGGTGCTTTACCAAGTTCTCCAGCAGTAACTTCCCAAAGAACTTTATCAACCTCTTCCTGTGCTAATTCTTCCATATTTTCAGGTTCAAATGATTCCATTGTTTCCTCAATAATTTCTTCAATTAGACCCATTTTTGTCATTTCTTTGGCCATTTCCCGCATTATTTGCATTACTTCGGGCACATAAAATTTAAAAAATAAGTTACAGATGTTTTAAAAAATCCTAATATTATTATAAATTTATTATAGTAAGTTGAAAAATGTTCAAACCTTAACCAATTGTTGCATAACTCGCATTACTTCAGTTGATTGCTTCAAAGTACCAGCCATACTTATTGTTGCCATTTGATGATCCATATTCATAATAATTGAATTGATTTGAGCAGATGTTGCATGAAGTTTGGCGATAGACTTAAAAATAAATATTAGAATTATATTTCAAAAAAATCCTGTAAAAAATCCTGTAAAAAAACCTTTTTAGAATGAACAATTGATTTGGCCAAAATAACACAAACATCTCTATCCCCCTTTTTAGCTGCTGCTTTAATTTCTCTTTTAACCTAAATTTTAATTTAAAAAATTAGAAACAAATTTTGACAATAATTTTACTTTTTCTTCCTCTTATAATTGAATTAATTTGACGATTTAGATGAGAAATTTCAAGTCGAAGCTTCCTTTGCAAAACGCGAACCTACAATAATAATTCAAAATGTTAATAGTTTTAAAGAAATAAATACTTGCTCGTTAGGGTCAACCTTAACTCTTCCAAACAAACCCATTTATATAATGAAATCAATTTTATCTGAAAAAATACGCATTTTAATAATTAAAAATTTAAAATGCTGTATTTTAGTGAGCCCTTATCATTTCTACGCATCTCTGTTTTCAGACTTTTCTGGCATTTTGGCATTATGTTTTTTGTAACGTAGGTATTTTAAACATTCACTGTCATTTTTTCCACTTTGAAATTTTTATATAAAATGTTAAAAGTAAAAACATTATTATTTAAAAACATCAAAATTTTTATTTTTTGAAAAAGTTTATTTAATAAAACCATAAATATTTATTTAACCTTCGGAACTTTTTAACTTTCATATTTTTAGACTGCATATTTTATTTCTTATTTTTTATTTAGGAGTTAGGTATTTTGATATTTCATCGATATTTTTCTTAACACGCAAATTAATGCTTTGGTCTCCGATTTTGAATGATTCTCTGTGTCGGCTACCGTACTATCATGGACTTGTGAGTTCTTTTTTTAACGTTTTCAGCTTGAAAAAATAATTTTCATTCAGTTGCCAATAGAGGATGCAGTCGCAATGCTAAAGAAGGAAGGGGACTTCATCGTTCGTACGAGTGTAGAATTTTCTGGTGATGCTCGATCATTTGTTCTGTCAACGGTCTTTGAAGGAGTGGCGCGGCACTATATCTTCAAGATGCAAAATGGCCTCATCGCATTAGACTTCAAAAGGGAAAGAGGTTTCGGTACAATTCAAGAGTTCGTGGATGCACATTTGAGAACAAGCACGCCTATATGCACGGTAAGAGAAAAACTTCCTTTTTGATCGAATGTTCTTTTTAGGACATAAATGTCCTGCTCAAGCGCCCAATTGGAAGGCAGGAATGGGAGCTCTCCCACTCCGCAATCAAGAAGGGAGAGGAGCTAGGGAGTGGAGCATTTGGAGTCGTCAGAACTGGCTCGCTCAAGTTAGCCGACGGGACAACCAAAAGAGTGGCAATAAAAGAGTCTGTGCAGTCAATATGTTCAAATAAACAAATCAAGGAGTTTATGAACGAGGCCCGAGTCATGCGGCGATTCAAGCATCCAAATGTCATCTTTTGCTATGGTAATTCCTTAATCATTGTAATCCAATAATATTTTATTATTTTATTCACAGGTGTAGCTTTTGGACAGGAACCGTTGATGATAGTCATGGACTTGGCAACAGAGGGCGCTCTGAAGGATCATCTAAAGCTACAGAGAAGGGGAATGGAGGCCAAATTATATATGTGCCTTGGAGCTGCTTCTGGATTGAACTATGTGCATGAGCGGAATGTAGTCCACTGTGATATCGCTGCTAGAAACTGTTTATTCAGTGGGAATGAGGTTGGTTATAACTAAAATTTAATTAATATTAACTAATTTTAAAGGTCAAAATAGCCGACTTTGGTCTTGCCAGGGAGCTCGAGAACAATGAAAAGGAAATCAGAGTGAGACAGGGCCAGAAAGTTCCAATCAAATATTTGCCGCCCGATGCATTGATAGAGAGGGCCTTTACCAAGAAGTCGGATGTTTGGGCTTTTGGGGTGCTTTGCTGGAAGATTTTCGCAGATGGTATGGAGCCATATAATGAATTATTGGATCTAAATCTAGTTGCTAAAAAGGTTAATTTTTATCTTAAAACTCAAAATAAATTTTTTTAATTAAGATTATTGAAGGTCAACGTCTTAATTTTCGTGAAAATACTCCTGAGAAATTTTGCAAGTTTGTCAATGACTGTGTTTGGAATAAAAATGCGAAGATCCGGTGTGAAATGCGGCAGGCAAAAACATGGCTCGAGAAAAATGTTCCTGAGCTTTGCGGAAGGCAACGAGGAAGTTCTAAAAGCCCTGAAAGAAAGGACAACAACAAGAATAGTCGAGAGAAAAGCAAGCAACGAAAGAAGTCAGGGAAATGAAAAGTATTGTCAAATCACTTTTATTAAAATAATTATTTAAATCATTTAAAAAATTGTATTATGTTAGAATAATTTGAAATTTTATTTGGGCATAAATTTTCCGCTAAAAAAGGATTTTCCATTGAAGAGGAATTTTCTGAAAAAATTGGATGAATAGTCCGTAGGAGATTTGTCTGATAATCGCAGCACAACTTCAAAGCGCTAATGGAGAAATTAAAAGTAACAAAATCCCAATAGGACTCAAAGCTAAAAGCTTTATTGATCGAAAGTATCTTGAACATTACCCCTGTCGTAACTTATCAAGAATTTTTCAACGCTTCCCGCGTCGTACTCTCAAAAATATAGCTCCCATCAAATTTTTAGCTCATCAACTGTTTTCATTTTTCAAAGGAAAATTTGCAATTTTATTTAAAAATAATTTACATGGCAGATTAAATTATACAAACTATACTTCTTTAGAGTCATATCAATTTCTTAGTCCAATTTTATTAAATTTAATCTAATGGGTAAAAAGCAACATCAAAGTGATAAATTGTGGGTCTTTGTTTTTTTGTTACATTTTATGATTAAGGTATCTGACTACAAAGGAATGGAAAGAAGCCTATGGAGGCCATAAAGATGGTAAAATTAACTAATTCATTTTACTTTTTCATTTTAAGATACTGCTACGAGAATTCAAAAAGCCCAATTTAAACGTCTTCCTTTTACACATTGTGCGCTTTCTTTTTTGCCATTTGAAGATCCTGTTTGTACACCAGATGGTGTTATTTATGATCTGAGGTTTAATGTTTTATTTTAATAAAAATTTGGCAATATTAAATTTTGTGTTTTCGTATTAATTATAACACAAATTTTATTTTTCTGAAATTTTTAAATTTTTATCTTTTTAAATTTATTTTAATCTTTATTTTTTAGTCATATTACTCCATACATAAAAAAGTATGGTTTATGCCCAGTGAATGGAAAAAAATTGTCTAACAAGGATTTGACAGTGCTTATTTTTGCCAAGGACAAAGATGGTGAATTTATTTTTTAGATAATTTAACCTTTTAACTTTTTTATTTTTATAATCAAGGGAGCTTTCGTTGTCCAGTCACATATAAAATGTTCACTCAAACAAGCATTATTGCTGCAATTCGGACTACAGGGAATGTCTACTCAATGGAGGCAGTTGATGAGCTAAATTTGAAGAGAAATCATTTGAAGGATTTACTAACGGATAAACCTTTTCAACGAAAGGTTTTTTATTATTATTATTTAACTTGTGAATATTTTTAATATTTTAAAATTTCGATTCATCTTCTCAGGATATTATAATTCTCCAAGACCCTCAAAATTTGGACAAATTTAACATTGAGCACTATTATCATGTTCAATTTGACACAAAGACAAAAGAGTCACTTTTAGAAGAGAAATTAGCAATGCAACAGCCAAAATATTTTTTAAATTCTTTAAATAATGAGGCTAAAGAAGCTCTTTTACAGCTGGAAAAACAATACATTCATAAAGTCTTTATTTTTTAATATTTTAAATTTTTTAATTAGACTGGAGAAAAATCAACAGAAAAAATAGCTGATTCGATAAATGCAGCACATTTTTCTCAAGGAAAAGTAGCTGCAGGGCTGACATCAACAACAATGGAGCCTGTGACGAGTAATAAAGCAGCTATTATAGATGAGGATGATGTTAAGTTAGTTTTTTTTAACTAAAATCCAAAAATTTTAATATTTATTGGAAGATAAAAATTTAAAATTTTTATTAAATTTTTGTTTTTAATAGATATTCTCGTGTGTCTCGTAATGGATATGTTAGGATTGTCACTAACTTTGGCCCTTTAAATATGGAACTATTTTGTAAACATGCGCCACGTGCTTGTGAAAATTTTATTGTTCATTGCAAAAATGGATATTACAGCAATTCAATTTTTCACAGAGTTGTTTCTGGTTTTGTGGTAACAGCTTAAATATATTTAAATTCAAAAATAGAATAAATACATAATTAGAGATATTTAAATTATAAATTACATTATTTTACATTTCAGCTTCAAGGCGGTGACCCTACTGGCACGGGAACTGGTGGTGAATCTATTTGGGATCATCCATTCAAAGATGAGTTTCAGGGAACTTACAAACATGATCAAAAGGGGATTCTCAGCATGGCTAATCGAGGAAGTGACACTAACCGTTCTCAATTGTAATTTATGTAATTAAAAAAATTAACTGAAATTTTTAAAAATTAAAATTTGATCAATAATTAGTTACTATTTTTGTAAAACTCAAATGATTAACTGATTCTTTCGTCAATATGTATATCATCTAAAAAATTTTTTAGTTTTATAACATTTGCTGCCTGTCCAAATTTGGATGGAAAACACACAGTTTTTGGTCGTCTTGTCGGAGGAACAACAACATTATGTGCTATAGAAAATGTAGAAACTGATAAAGAAGATCGTCCATTAGTAGATGTACGATTTATGGCTGCAGAAGTTTTTGTCGATCCATTTGAAGCGGCAGCTGAAGCATTGCGAAAAGAAAGAAAGGCTTTGTCTATTAAAGGTTGAAGAGGATTAATTAAATTTATTTTGCATTAATTTTTTAATTTAAAGCAACTGCTTCAGGACAAGAATCAAGCCTTAAAAAGCAACATCAAACAGAAGTTCAAAAACCGATATCATACTCGTCCGGTGTAGGCAAATATATTAGACCCGATATTAGAATTGCAGTTAGGAGAGCAGCGGTAATTTTAATCACTTAAATATTTTAATATTATTTTTGTCTAAACAGCAAGCTGACAATGAGACAGCAACAGATATAAAGAAAAAAGTTCTTCAAGTTTAATTGTAATTTAAATTGACATAAAGAATGACAACAAAAAATGAGAGTGATATATAAGAAAATTTAATATTTTTTCCTTTCTTACTTTTTTTAATGCCATCATCTCATAAATATTTTTTGATTTTCTATTACTGATAAGTCTTTATTTTTACTTGTTTTATAAAAACGTGTGATGCTTAAATACTTTTATTTTATCGTAAAATAACAAATATTAAATTTTATAGATTTATGGATATTAATAAACAAATTTCTCATAAAAATGAAATCGATGAGGCGACATACAACCAAATTGCTTCAATGTTTCAAAGGCCATCTCAAGTTGAAAAAATTGACGAATTGCTTAAGAAAGCGGAAAGGAAAAAGGTTTTTTGTTTCTAATATTTAGTGTAACTCTTTTCTGCCTGTTAATCCTTTGGTTTATTTTAGGCAGCTGTTGAGGCAATGTTAAGAACTGGTGTTCAATCACAGCTTGAGGGTATTCGTTCAGCAATTTCACATATGCAAGTAACCGCTGAAGAAGTTTTACAAATTGGAAAAAGGTAACATCTTTATTTACGAAACGGTTTAAACTTTTGTTTTCAGTATGCAGGAAATTGGTGAAAAGCTGCAATCTATACCAGAAACGCGTAATCGTTTGAGTATGCTTTCAAAGGCAAACAGTCAACATAGCCAATATGCAATTGCTGTCGAAAATTTTAAGCACATTTTCAGTTTGGTATATACCGTGGAGAAAACACATGAGTAACGTTTGTTTCATTTATTTTAATTTGTTACTATAAATAAATAATTTTAAAAAATTGTTATTATAAATTTTAACTAGATACATTATCGAAAATAAACTTCTCCACGCTCATAAGAACATTATGGAATTGGAGAATGCAAGAGATGATCTAATGTTTGAAGTGCATAAACTAAACTCTGAGCGGAGGGAATACGACAAAAATGTATTAATTTAATTTAAAAGAATTTAGATACATAAATTTTCTCTTGTTTGTTTTTAGCTTCTCAAAAACTATTTTACCGATCTTGATAAGCTTGTAAATGATCTTGCCAAACAAATTTGGTACATTTGCTCAAGGGCATTAGAGGCCGTCCAAGGAAATGATAATGCGCTTCAGCAGTTAGTTTCTGCGTTAAGAATTATTGAAAGGGAAGAGAGGTTTTTAACTTTTTAAATTATTTTTCGAGAAAATAAAAGATTTGCTTTAAAAATAATAATATAAAGTTTTTACATAAAATTCCTAAAAAGGATCGACACCTATTATTTGGACCAAAGACCTGTTTCCAATGATTTTATGCCACCAGGGCGTCCTCGGCAATGGAGACGACAACTTTTTGATGTACTAGCCAAGAATGTGCGGGACCGTTTAGAAGGCAATCAATTAGAAGATAAAGCAATAAATCGTCAATGGTTGGCAAGGTTATAAATTTTAATTAATTTTTAATTAAAATCATTTCCTATGCTAGATATTTAGAAGCTTGTCGACGTAATGTTGTTTCTGACCTAAAACTAGTAAAAACTTGTCTAGCTGCTTGTTTTCCACCTGAATATAATATTTATGATCGTTATATTAAATATTATCACGACAGTATTTCTTTTCAAGTAATTGAAAATAATTTTTGAATTAAATGGGATTAAATTTTATTATTTATTTAGATCAAAAACCTTGCATCCAGTCCTTTAGAAAAGAATGAACTTGTTCAGCTTTTGAGTTGGATTCAAGCATATCCGTAAGTGTTAAATTAAACTCAATTTTTTTTTATTTTAGAGGAAAACAAATGTTAGGAGATCCTCACTTGGGTATCCAAGCTCAAGCTCTGATACAAGAACAGCCGCTTCTACCACGATCTACAAAAAATCATTTATGTGATCGGTAATTGTTAAATATAAAATAAACAAAATTATCTCTGTCTCTCTTTCATTTTCAGATTTATTGAAATTACACGAAGAGATATGCACGATTGGCTTAATAAAACATTAATTCAAGAAAAAGATGTTCAGTTTTTTTAATTAATTTAGAAAATATTTTTATAAATTTATTAGGATTGGTACAAACATGTTTTACCCGAAACTGACAATGATAAGCATTACTACACTCAATTGCCAAGTATTTTGTTTGGAATGGTGGAAGATACGGTTAATAATAAAATGGATATTTAACTTCTCTTTTTAGGTTTCTCTTTCCAAAGAAATTTCTCTAGATATTATTCCTCGTGTTATTGATATTGCTGTTGATGAATTTGCAATTTTTTCTGGAAAATATAAAGATGCAGCAATTGCTTATAAGGGAAAACATTTTGAAGATCGTTCTCTTTTTCAACATTATACTGCTACAATTGTATATTATAATTTTATATTATTGATGTTTTATATATAATTATTTCAAAATCTACAGATTGCAATTTCCAATAATTTGGATATTTGTCTCAACTCTACAGATAAACTTGAAAAAAATATTCGATTAACAATGGAATCCAATGGAAGTGGTACATCTCCGACTGAACAATCTTTGCAAGATCAAAATGGTTCTTCTACAGCCCGTTCTGCTGCCGGAGGTTTTTCTGTTGTTAATCGACAAGAATTAATTGACAAAATGGAACAATTAAAAAAGAAATTTGATGTTGGCATACAATTTACGTGAGTTTGAGAAAATAAAGGAATTTATCTTTTTTAATTATGTATTTCTTTAATATTAGAATATCTGCTCTATTGGAGGAAGTACTCGAAGATATTATTAAACATATGGAGCAATTAATGACACGCAGTTGGCTGATGGGATCTAATGATTTGGAGACAATTTGTATTACAATTGCTGATTATTTTAACGATTATAAACATTTACGTGGTCATATTAGAAGTATGTTAATGAGAGAAATACTTTTTAAACTTATTGCTGAGTTTATGATTGGAATTGATGTTCGGTTAGTTTTTTATTTTTTAATGAGATATAAATTAGAGCCTTTGATTTTTATAAAATTATTTAGTCGTCTAACTTTCAACAAATATGAAGAACGACATTTGGCTGTTGAACGTCTCAAAACTGATGCTAAGCATATTCAACAACTTTTTTCTAAATTTTTTGACGATCCAGAATTTCAGGTATTGCAGAAAGAATATTTTGTTTTAAATTTTATTTATTTAGATGCCTGCTATTGTTAATATTCTTCTGGCTATTGGAGAAGTTTTGGATTTGCGAGATAAAACTCTTCTGGGCCTTGAAGCCTCAACACTTGTTAGAAAATATCCAGACATTCCTGTTGAGTATCTAACTTCATTAATACAAATCCGAGAAGATATTGGACGAGCAGAAGCTAAGTAAAAATAATTTTATATCAATTAATTTGAGATTATTGAAATTAATTTTTAGAAATATTGCTGAAGAAGCGGTAAATAATGCCCGTTATCACCCAAAAGGGGATCAGGATGCTCAAAAACTCTTTCAAATGTCAAAGCCTGGTTTAGCTTCTAAAACTGGTCGAGCATTACCAGCTCTTGAATCTACAATGCATAATATGTTTGCAACAATTATGACAACTACAAAAGGTGGATTGCAAAGTAATAGCAAGTAAATTAATTTTGATTATTGTTTTGATAATATTTTTAACTATAAAAATATTACATTGTTTAATTTGTGCTTTATGACACACTACAAATTATGTGACACACTATTTGTATTTTTTCTTTTTTAATGATTTAATTTATATATAAAATTTCATCATACCCCCAATCAGTCAGTCCATTTAATATTGCCTATTTGTTGATAAAATTGTATAATATTATTATTGTAATTAAAGAAAGAAGAAAGTTTAAATTTTGGGGGAATTCCTTTATCATTTAATATTTTCGTTCTCTCCATTTAAATTTATATTTTAAATTAACAAGAAATGGAACTTTTATTTTCTTCCTTTTTTCTGTTTAATTATACATATAATTATAAAACTTTGAACTTTTTACCTTTATATATTTTCTTTAGCTGATTTATTTACGATCATAATTTTGTTGATATTTTGGACATTATATTAAATATAAAAGAGTATTTCCCTTTCTACAAAAAATAATTTTCGACAGCAATTGAAAATATTGAAAGGGGCCAAAAATGAATTACTAAAATTAAAAAAATATATTTTTATAAAATTAATAATTCAGCTGACTACTTAAAGTTTTATCACATGTTTATTTCTAAAATAATTTTTAAATATATATAATTAATTTATAGTTTATATAAATACAAATATCAACTTATACATTGTTTGTGTTTTTTTATAGAGAACAAAAATTATAATAAATTTTATATTCTTTTTTTTTTTAATTAAATTTTATTAAATGATTTTTAATCTTTTAATCATTACTTTTGTATAAAATTATATTAATTGATAAATAATTTTTAATAATTTATTTAAGAATAATTTTTTAATTTATTTCTTATTTATGGAACAGAGGAATTCTAACTTGAATTACTTCAATGAAAATCAACAAGAAGAAGAACCATCTAGGTACCTAATATTTTTAAATAAATATTAAAAATTATAATTAATAGAACTGTTTAATACCACTTTTTAGTGAAATAAAAATAAAATATTAATATTTTTTAGTTCTATAAATTTGGAAGTTGATCTCTCTCAAAGATATGTTGAAAATATTCCTCTTACTCCATTTATTGGAGAGAGTGCTCCTTATAGAGAATATGAAAGAATTGTTGCTTTAAATTTGTCAGCTAACCGTTTTATTCATTTTCCGTCGTTTATATGTCAATTTAAAAATTTGAGCAGGTTTTTTTTAATTATATTAAATTTTTTTTAATATACAACTTTCTTCCCTATACTAGATAAGTAATTATTAAGACATAATTTAATATTTTACAGTTTTTAAATATATTTTAATTTTTTTAAGGTTAGATATTTCTAATAATCAATTGGCCTTCCTTCCAAAAGAATTTTCTTCCTTACAACGGTTAACTCAACTTAGTCTTCGTAATAATTTACTTGAATGTTTACCTTTTGAATTTCAACAATTAGAATTATTAGAAGAATTAAATCTTTCTGGAAATTTATTAGAACAATTTCCTTTTGAATTATTACAATTAAAACAACTAAAAATGCTTTATTTAGGTGCTAATTCTATTACAAATATTCCAGCTGCAATTGCAAAATTAAAAAAGTTTTTAATTTTATTTTTTTAATAATTATTTTTTTTAAGTCTCAAAGTTTTATATATTGGTGGAAATCGTTTAATTTCAATTCCTGATTCAATTGGTGCTCTTTTAGAATTAACTTGTTTAGGTTTGGCTGATAATCGTTTGGAAAGTATTCCTGCAAGTATAGCAAATTTATATAAATTAAGAACTTTATTTTTACATAATAATCGAATAAAGGTATATTAATTAAATTTTTAAAAAAATTTTAAATATTTATTTTTAAGGTTTTACCTCCAGGCATTGCTCGTCTTAAAAATTTAGAACAATTAAGTCTTCGAAATAATCCTTTAGTTACTGATTTTGTTAATGAAATTTTATTAGAACCACCAACATTAAAAGAATTAGCAGCCAGAATTGTTAAAATTCGTTGTTCAATAAATACATATAAAAACTTGATTCCTTCTGAATTGGTTAATTATTTAAATACTGGTAATAAATATTTTTATAATTATTAAATATTATTAAGTGGGGATATTTCTTGTTATTTTAGGTAGTCCTAAAAATATATTTTTTTATTCAGAAATTTCTTTACCTTATTTAATAGATAGGTAAAGGAGAAATAAACAAAAATATTTTTTTGTAATCCAAAAAAGAATATTTCATTTTTAATTAATTAATTTTATAGCCAATCAATGTGTAAATCCAAAATGTAAAGGTGTTTATTTTGAATCTTGCTCTGAACTTGTTAAATTTGTTGATTTTTGTGGAAAATATCGAGTACCTTTACTTCATTATCTTTGGTTTATTTTTTTAATTTTATAATAATTATTTTTTAAATTAAATAAATTAGTTCCTCCAAATGTTCAACAATTGAACCAGCATATGCTTATACTTCTTCTTCCTCTTCTTCTGAATCTGATGATGATCAACGACCAATGTCATCTTCATATGTTAAAGAAAAGATGAAAAAAGTATTGTTAGGATAATATTAAAATTATTTTTTAGATGATTTTGGTTAAGGTTTGTATTTTTAAGATATTTTTATTAAGTATTTTTATATTTTTTATGGAAGTAAGATGAATTTTTGAAGGTATTCTTTGTATTTCTAAAATATTGATCATCCTCGGAAATTTCCCTTAAACTTTTCGGATTTGATAGTTTAAAACTTAATCCAATTTATATAATTTATTTTCAAATATATTAAAATTTTTTTTAAATATTTTGAGGTGAATACAGCATAATTGATGTCTATATTCAAGGAGACTTGAATGAACATCATGCAAAACCCGTAAAATAAAACTTTCAAAAGAATTTCCTTTACTCTTTCCACTGAAGAATGATTTCAATCGAATGAAAGATTGCAGCTCCAAGGCACATATATAATTTGGCCTCCATTCCCCTTCTCTGTAGCTTTAGATGATCCTTTAGAGAACCCTCTTTTGCCAAATCCATGACTATCATAAGCGGTTCTTGTCCAACAGTTACGACTGTGAATAAAATAATAAAATATTATTGGATTAAGCAATTACCAAGGTCTTACCATGGAAAATGATGACATTTGGAAGCTTGCAATCCAATAATATTTTATTATTTTATTCACAGTCGTAACTGTTGGACAAGAACCGCTTATGATAGTCATGGATTTGGCAAAAGAGGGTTCTCTAAAGGATCATCTAAAGCTACAGAGAAGGGGAATGGAGGCCAAATTATATATGTGCCTTGGAGCTGCAATCTTTCATTCGATTGAAATCATTCTTCAGTGGAAAGAGTAAAGGAAATTCTTTTGAAAGTTTTATTTTACGGGTTTTGCATGATGTTCATTCAAGTCTCCTTGAATATAGACATCAATTATGCTGTATTCACCTCAAAATATTTAAAAAAAATTTTAATATATTTGAAAATAAATTATATAAATTGGATTAAGCTATAAAATATCAAGTCCGAAAAGTTTAAGGGAAATTTCCGAGGATGATCAATATTTTAGAAATACAAATAATACCTTCAAAATTATCTTACTTCCATAAAAAAATTCATTTCACTTACATTTTTAATTTTTTTCCTCTGTCATTTTTTTAATAAAAACGTTAAAAATGTCAGTATCCTATATTTTTTACACATAAATCGAGTAGGAGATGATTCAAATACGCATAAACAATAAATATATACCTTAAAATTTCTTTAAAAAATTCTCTTAGACAAATAATATCTCATCTGAAGAGTTTATTAAGCTTATTGTTAGTATATTAAAATAAACAAGTTTAAATAATATTGTTAAAGTTATAATTATTTTAAATGTTACCAACATTAAAAATTTTAATTTTTTATTGTCTAAATTTTGATATAAATTTAAATCTAAAGCTTATTTTGTAAGTAATTGTTAACACTAAAACCAATCGAAAAATATTGGAATAAATTTAAATATAATATATAAAAATATTAACGAATACTATGTATGAACTTTTGTAAGTATAAATTAATTAAAAAATGTTAATTATTTGTTAAAATAAAATTAAATTTTTCAACTATAAAAGCAAATGTTTTTACTCATTTAAAACTTAAAAATATTATCTTCGTCAAACAACAATCTTAATAAAACATTTTTCACAACCTAAACGTCGATGAGCTTCTCAATTACTTCAATATCTCTAATAATAATAAATGTTTTGGCTCTACAATTTGGCAATATCAAAGCTAAATCAGGAACAGTCGGACTTGGAGATTACAATCTGAAAGATGATGGCAAAGTTGAGTTTCTTCATCAGCCTAAAATTGTTGATAATGATGACAATTTGGAGACATATAAATCTTCTTATGGTGAAAAGGCTTGCAATATTTACTTTAATGGAGAAGGAAATATGTAAATGTTTTTTTATTAAATTTAAAATTTTTATAAAATATTTTCAGTGTTCTTCGTTATAGCCATAATGAATTTAAAGAAGGAAAGAGTTGCACAGTTGATTTACTTACTAATCAAAAGGATACTATCAATTTTGATGTTGGAATGTTCAAAATTGAAGATAATGATAAATTTGACAATTGTTTATATAAAATCAACACTTCTTCTTCTTTTGTCTATAACAAGTAAGAAAAGAAGATTTTTGAAAAATCATTTTAAAAAATAATAATTTTACTTTTTCAGTCTGCCGTTCATGTATCGTTTAACTCAAGAAGAATTTAATGGGTTAGATTTGGATTCACATGAAAATATTACAAAATGTAATGATGAGGATTGTACAGATATAAGATGTAAACAAAATGAAATTGTTTGGAATTTGGGTGAAGATAAAACTTTTTTTGTTTCTATCAATTATGGGTTGGATAAAGGTAATAAATAAATTAATTTTTTTTTAAATTAAAATTTTAGTTGTAAACTACACTAAAAAATATAATGAATTGGAAGATGAATTTAATTTGCCTATAACTATCAAAAATTTGGATAAAAATATTACAACAAAATGTCAACAACCTGAAAAAAATAATTGGGAAATTGAAAGTAATAATCCTGATATTGAAAAGAAATATTTATTGGTTTTTCATTTGTTACCTCAAAGCACTGGAAGATTAAATAATAATATAGACAAAGAAGAATGTAAAGAATTTGTTTTTATTTTTGTAAGTTTTTTTAATAATTTTATTTTTTCTGTACAACTCCAATGTGTCCTTTCCTCTCTTTCCTCGATATGGTCAAGTGGGTCATATGAAATTGAAAATAAACAAAAACATAATTGTTTAGTATTTTAAATATATTGTCTGACGTCCATTTTAAAGGCATTAAAAAAATACTTTATTAAATATTAATTTTTTTAGAATAAAGCAAACTATACATTGATTGAGAAAGAAGAACCACCTTCAACACTTCCATCACTACAAACCGATGAAATAATTACAAAACCACCGATCATCACTTCTACTAAAATACTAAAAACTACAAAAATGACAACAAAAGCTCCTCCAATAAAAAAAGAAGAAAAAAGTGGTGGTTTAATATTGATAATTATAATAATTAGTATAATTGTTGTTATTATTGTTGTTGGGGGTGGTGTTGGATATTTCTTTGTTTATAAAAAAATGTATGGAAAGAAGGATGGAGAAGGTGATAAAGAAAAGGGAGGAAAAGATAAAAAAGAAGGAGGTGAAGATGAGAAAAAAGCTGATGATGCTGCTAATCCTGAAATGGCTGGATTAAAAACAGAAATTAAAAAGGATGAAAAAAAGGATAAAAAAGGCAAAAAAGGTAAAAAAGAAAAGAAGGGTAAAGAAAAGGAAGGTGAAGAAGAAAAGAAGAAGAGTGGAGAAGAAAAAGAAGATAAAGAAAAGAGCGAAGAAAATACAAAAGAAAAAACAGAAGAAAAGACTGAAGAGAAAACAGAAGAACTTCTAAAAGAGAAAAAGAAAGATGGAAAACCTGAAGAAAAAAATTCTGTAAAATCTGAGTTATCAGGAAAGTCTTCAAAGATAGAATCATCTCTTGTAGGAAAAGAATCTCCAATATCACCTTCTTTGGCTGACTCTCCAATTATTGAAAAGAAAGAAACTACTGATATCTATGCAGAAACTTAGAGGAGAAAAAGAAGAAAGTAAATAAATAAATAAAATTATGAGAAGATAAATAATAAATAAATATATTTATTTTTAATTATTTCCTAATATATATTTTGTTATTACTTGTCTAAAAATAAATAAATACTCTAATTAAAAAGCCCTAATGAGATGTTTTTAAGGATATCCTCCTTTGATTATTTTAGTATTAGAGTATTTATAATATTATTTGTTAGGTATTATTATTGTAATTAATTAATTGTGATATAATGTTGGTAATATTGTTGTAATTATATATCTGTTAATTACCTCTGTTATTGTTATATATAAAGGATATGTAAATGTATGTTTTTAAAAAATAATTTTGATTTGAATAATCAAAAGTAAATTCAAACTTTTTATGACCCCCAAAAATTGTAAAAAGTTTCAAAGTTTAATAATAAAAAAGTATTAATTGTCAAATATTTATTTGTTGTCATTTAAAATGAATGTATAGGCAATTTCGTTAAATATATAATAATAATAATAAAACATTTAAAGTGATATGGTCAAAAAAGTAATCAATGGATTGTAAAATTATTTAAAAATAAATATTTTATTTTTCAATTTTTACCAATTTATTGATACCAATAAATTTAAAGAAAATGAAATTTTATTAAAAAATAAAATATTTAAAATTGGCACTCAATGGTAAATAAAGCAGAAAAATTTAATAAGGAAAATTTTCTTAAATTCTTTTCGATATTTTCTAAAAAAAGTCAAAAAAGTTACAAACGTTCATCAATTCCTTTTTTAATTTTAAATTAATCCAAAAATTCCAAAAAGAGAGTCATTCATTTAAGACGTCCACAACCATTACAACGCTTACGACATGCGCAGAAAAAGAATGGTATAACAATCAATCCAAATGGTAAAGTACAAATTGAAAGAATTATGAGACAGATCAAACAACAAGCATCAACTTCGCTAACAAAAGAACCCTTTTTTAATTAAAAAAATATATTTTAAAAAATTTTTTAAAGAAATACCAAACAAGCTGGACACGGATCTCCACCACGTATAACCCCAGCATTTGAAGTAACAACAGTAACATTAGTGCTAGTCTGTGGTGGTGGCGGTGGAGGTGGTGCTTGTTGATTGACTAAAAAAATAATTTTAAAAAATTTATTAAAAAAAAATACTTGTATAAATAACTTGAGGACCCTGAGATGGCGGATAAACATATTGCGGCGGTGGCTGAATTGGCATAGATGGTTGAACCGAAACTGGCATTGTAGTGGTTGGTGCATAGACAGGATAAGGTGGAACTTGTGGATAATTAAATGTGTCCTTCGAAAATAGTTTAAAAAAATTTTAAAATTTTTTGGTTAAAATTTTAAATGTAAATATTAAAAATATAATAATTTAAAATCTTTTAATAAATATATTTAAAAAAAAACAATTTAAATAATACTTATTTTAACATAAAATATTAAAAACTGTCAAAACCTGGTAAGGCGGTGGATCAGGATTAGATCCCTGTCCATTGGCACCCGTTTGTAAAGGCAATTGATTTTCACGATTAACCTAAAAATAATAAATAAGTAAAAATAAATAAAATATACTTGTGGATATGGTGGTGCTTCTTTACATGGAGGAGCTGAAGGAATAGGATTTTGATTCATTTTTATTTAAAATAAATATCCAAATAAATAAAATTGATCTAAATTTAAAAGAATATAAAAATAAAAGAAAATAAAAAACAAATAAATTTTAAAAATAATAATTTAATTTTTAAAGAATATTTTTTAATTTCTTTTATTAAAAACAACAAACAAAAAAACAATTGTTTTAACAACAAATTTTGAGCAACAATTTAGTTGTTGAAATTCTTAAAGTAAAAGAAGATAACAAAAATAAAAAATAAATTTAAAAAGTGATGGAAAAGAAAAAATTAAAATAATTTAATTTTAAATTATTCAAAAAGGTTCTTGTGTGGAAGATAAAATCAACCAAATTTTAATTTTTTAGACACACATTTAAATGGTAAAAATGAATAATTTGTAAAATAATGATTTTAAATGTTAAAATAAAAAATATATTTGTAAATTTATTTTTCCTATATAAAAATTTCTTTTTTCTCATAAATATATGTAAGCTAGTAATGTCCCCATTTTTGTTTAGAATGATCAATCAAATACTTTTTTTATAAAAAATAGGGAAGAGAATTAAATAAATAATATATAAACCCTCTGTGTGAATAACTAAAAAAGAATATATATATGCTAAAAAGAATGATATGATTCATATAATTTCCTTAACGTTATAAACAAAAAAAGGGAAAAATAAATATTATAATTAAAAACAGTTCGATTATATTTTTAATTCAGAAATTTTAAAATTCCTAAAAAAAATCTTTTTATTTCAAAAATATATAAATTTTATAAACCTATAAAAAGGTTAATTCTATCCAAATCTTCCCAAACTATGAATAAAAGAATAAATTAAAAAAAATATTTTAATTTTTGATCTTTGCAATTCCATCACTATTAAAAGAAAGAGTAAAATGACTAAAAATAAAATAACAAAACTACTACTATTTATTGTTTATTTTCATTTTCCTGGGAAACTCTGTGTGCTTTCATCGGCAACATTAATGGTTGATCTTCCAAAACAGAGACAGAATGTAAATGTTCACCAAAACGATAAAGAACTTTTAACATTTTTGGTTCACCTGGACAAGGGTCAAAAAAGCCAGGCATTTGGTCCTTAAAAATAATTAAAAATAAATTATAGAAAATAAATTTTGTGTGAATGTTTTGTAAAAAATTAAGAGATTTCAGTCCTTCGTACCTCCCTATAATTGCTTTTATTAAAATATATATTTAACCTTTCCCGTATAAATACGTAATTGAGAGTCATGTACAAATGCCTGTAATGGAATAGTAACATCAACAATTTTATCTCCAATTAAAGGATAAAGCTCTGAACAAGTCCTATCATTTTGCATTTGTCCATAAAGTCCCTGAACAATTACAAGGCCATTTCGCAATTTCTCTTCTTTTTCTACTCTTTCCGCACTAGAACGCATTAATTCAATAGCCTTTTGTGCTTGTTCTTTTTTTACTTCAATTAACTTTAAAAATGTAAATAAATAAAGTTTAATAAAATTAAAAGAAGAAATACCATTTCATCACCATTTAATTGATTACCAGTTAACAAATCCCAAAGGCTAGATATTTGCTTTTGAAATAATAACCTTGAAATATTTAAAAATACACAAGGTAATACTAGTCCATATAAACATGAAGTAATAATATCTTCTTGTTGTTCACAAAGCATTAAACGAAATTCATAATTATTTAAACCAGTACGAATACTAAAACAAAAAATATTATTAATTAAATTATTAATAAAAATAACATCTTTTAATATTTTTTAAAAAATTTAAAAAAAAAAACAAACCGAAAACTCGCCTGTAGCATAAAGGAAGGAAAAGAAAAAAGTAAATGAAAACCAATTTTAGAATGTTTAGTGAGACGTTTTTCAATTAATAAAGAAGGCGTAAATTCACTAAGAGCGAGAACACAATTTGCTTTATAATGTAATTCATTTTGTGGATATCTTAAATGATAAGTAAGTTGAAGTGAAGGTTGGATTGGAGAAATCTTTAAAATTAAAAAGAATATATATATTTAATTAAAATAATTTTTACTGTAAAATTGCAAGAAAATTGTGGATGATCCAATTTATTTTGTACGTATGAAAGTATAAGGGATGGCTGCCTATTAATACCGAGATTAAGTGCTATTATTCCTTGATTTCCACCGCCGAGAGGAAATCCAATAACTAAAGAATATGTTTTAGTTTAGAAAAAATTTAAAATAAAAACATGGAATTAAAATAAATTCAAAATTGCCACGAATAGAATTATATTGAATAGTTGGTTGTAAAACAAAAGAAGATCCTGAAAGCCAAGAAATCAATTTATTATCGGTTTGAGGCATAGTTAAAGCAATTTTTGTAGATGTATTGATAAAAGTTGGGCCAAGAGCTAAAGAACTCTAAATTAAAAAACAAATATTTTAGTAAAAGCTTAACAAATAAACAAAAAATTAACTTATAAAAGTCAGCCAATTTTATTAATTTTTACTTGTAATTGAGTGTATGAAGATGCTGCCCAATTATAAGAAGTCTTCAAATGACCAGTACCTAATCCTTTTTCATTAAATCTAACTTGACCAGAAAGTCCAAGACGATTTGTGGAACCAATTGCACAACTTGCATCTTGATCCAATTTCATTCCGAGTAAAGTGAAGCTTTTTATTAGTAAATTTATTAGTAATTTTAAGAGAAATTAATCAATTAAATTTTGTTAAACTTTCTAGGCAAATTTATAAAAATGAGTTTGTTTAACAAATTTAAGTAAAAAATTATTTAAATAATTTTAAAACCTTTCATTTTCTTCATAATCATTCTTGCGTCTAAACATTCCCGATATTGATGAATAAACAACAAAACTTGTGCTAGGCTTTACTCTTTGAAGCATAATTTCATTATCTTTAAGCCGACAAAGAAAATCATATTCACGTCTAATATTTTCTGGATTTGTTGAGCGGTTAACTAGCTTCCATCCCTAAAATTAAATATCGGCGTTTTAAAATAATTTTTTTTGTAAAACTTCCAAATCTATTCCTTTAATACCAAGTGTATCATAAATTGAACGTAGCTTTGGATCAGTCAAAACTATTTGTAAATTTAAATTAATTTAAAAAAAATAAAAAACCTTCTTGTGCTCTTTTCATAGTAACAAAAATTTTAGTAGCTTCTTGCCTGTTTATCTCATCCATATGCCTGTCAGGATGAAAAAGAAGACAACGTTGTTTAAATGCTTTGTTAATGTCATCAATTGTAGCCTGAAAAAAAATTATTTAAAAATATTATGCTTAAAATATTAAAATTCTTTTTTTAAAATAAATTTAACAAAAAATTTAAATTATTTACAAAAAACAAACATCTTTTGGAACATTTAAAATTGAATAAAAATCTACACCATTTTCATCAAATTTGTTTGAATCATTTACTTCATCGTTCCAATCTTGAAATGGCGATGTTTCTTCTTCAAATATTGACATTTAAAAAGTAGTAATTTTTATGTAATTTTATCTAAAAATATTTAAAATTTAAGAAAATAATAATTTAAAAAATAATTATAAAAAAATAACAAAAAATAAAAAATTTTACTGCAAATCAGAATAAATATTTTCTTGGATTTAAAAAACTGGGACCTATTCCAATAAACGACATTTTGACAACTGTCAGTCGACATTTGTAAGTAGAGTGAAATAGTATAATGTGGAGGGAGAAAGAAGCGGGAGTAAGAATAGCCTACAGTTAGAGAAGTCAACTGATATTTGTCTAACATATGCGTCACTTTTTTGCGACACATCTCACACCCAGCATCGCAAAAAAGTGACGCATATGTTAGACAAATATCAGTTGACTTCTCTAACTGTAGGCTATTCTTACTCCCGCTTCTTTCTCCCTCCACATTATACTATTTCACTCTACTTACAAATGTCGACTGACAGTTGTCAAAATGTCGTTTATTGGAATAGGTCCCTGGACATTTGGACACGATAAAGTTTGAGTGTCTGAAATGTTTTTATTTAGGACAAAACCGTTCGTACCCAAATGTCTTTAACACAAAATATTTTTGGATGGCATTATGTTTGATAAATTTCAATTATTCAAATTTAATCTTAATAAATATTGATTTTTTAAATTCTTAAGGATAGGAAAAATTTTTTTATAATAAATATGTACATGTTTCCTTTATTTTTTATCTAACATTAAATAAATATTTAAAATTTTTAGTTAAAAGAACATAAAGATTTTCAATTAAAAAATTGTACAAAATGTTAAAACGTCCTGGATGCTCAAGGATTGAACTTGAAGCTGATGAATCTATGCAAACAACGGTTTAATTTTGAAATTAAAAAATAATAAACTTAAAATTAAATTTAGCCGCCTAAAAACCCGAGAAGAGAAGATGAGCGAAATGGACAACAGCAAACACCGCAAACACCTTCCCCTTCCCGTTTAGTATATCAAATGAATGTGTTGGACGCAGCTTTGGCTCATTATTTTAGTCCAAAAAGGAAATCGCCAAGTCGACGATCAACTGGAAGAGCTGCACAAAGGTTTTATAATTTGTTTTTTTCTTAACTTTTTTTAAGAAAATTAAAATTCGAAATAAGCGATTCTGAACACGAAGAAAACGATATTTTAATGGATGAACAAGAAATGGAAACTTCAATTCGAAAAAATGAAATACAAAAAATTGGACGAAAAGAACCCCATGATTGTGATATTACTTCAGTTAGGAAGTGCTTCAATGTAATTTTTAATTGACATACTTCTTTAAAAAATTTAAGTTTTTGTTCTTTTATTTTAGGAATTGGATGCTTATTTACCAAAAAATAAAAGTTTGGAAGAAAAGGAATTGATTCTCTTTCAGGAATGGTTAAATTTACTTTGTAGTGGGGAATTTAATATTTTGGTAAATATTTTTTTGTTAAATTAAAAATATATTTTTAAGATTCACGGGTTAGGATCTAAAAGAAAATTATTTGAAAATTTTCGTGAATTTTTGTCTACTTATCATTGTTTTGTTGTTGATGGTTTATATCCAGGAATGTCAGTCTCTATAATTTTTGAGCAGATTGAAATTAATTTGGGATTAAAATTACGTGTGAAATACAAGTCAAAAATAAATGATTGGGCAAAAGGTTTTTTATTTTTAAATTTTAATTAAATTTTTAAAATTTTAGATTTAAGTGACAGAATAAAAGACGGGCTTGTTTTTATTTTAATTAATCATATTGATTCGCCACAACTTCGATCACATCCACAACAGGAAGCTTTGTCTATTCTTGCAAGGTCAAAAAATATTCGATTAATTGCTAGTGTTGATCATGTAAATGCTGCTCTTATATGGGATCAGGTTTTTAATTTTAGTTTTTTAATTATTTTTCTCTAAAGTCTCTTCGTGATGCTTTTAATTGGTTATACTTTCCTATTTCAACATTGCATTGTTACGAACATGAAGTTTTTTCTTCAAATGGAACTCTTTTGGATCATCGAACAAAAGGAACTTCTGGGAGAGCACATACAATTGAATCTTTAGATGTTTTTTGGCAAGCAACGACTGCAAATATGAGAAAAATTCTTGAACAATTAGCAATTCATGCACCAATGCCTTCAGAACGTTGTAGATGGGATCCTTTAAATATCCCAAAATTTTGCCAAATTTTAAAGTTTAAACATTTAATATTTTTTATTTAAAAATTATTTTAAATTTATTAGAGAAGAATTTGCTACAACTTCAGAAACAGTTCTCCGTCAACAATTAATTGAATTTAGAGATCATTCAATTATTCAATTTAATAAAGATGAGCATATTTTATTAACAGTGGAAAGAAATTTGCTTGTAAGATTTTTGGAACAAAGAATGAAAACAACTGATTGATACTTGATTTTTGTATATTTTTTAATAAATTACTTTTAAAGATAAATTTATAAATTGATCGTTTGTTAAGTCTTTTTAATTTGTTTTTAATATAAATCATTTCTTATTTTTAATTTTACCATTTTGGAAATTTAACGTTTTGTTTGAATGTCATTTTCCTTTACGCTGAATTCCCATCGATTTTCCCCGGGGAGGGAAAATGGAGTGTGGGAAATACAATTGCACAAACATTATCGATGAGTTGCTCACTCTCTTTGTCATTTTTTCTTTCAAGAGAAAAATTCTCTTTACTTTTCTTCACTTTTAAAACGAAAATAATTTTAATTAAAAAATAATGTTATTTACAAAGATTATGAAATTTCGAATTTTGGAACTTGTTAATGAAAATTATGAAGATATACATCCGTCAACACGTTCCGCGGAAGCAAATAAACGTGTTAATGCAGCATGGGAACGTATAACCAATTCTATGAATGATGAATTTCCAAGCAATATTGTCTCAACTAAACAAATTAAAGAATGCTTTAAATATCTCAAAAAAGTTTCAAGAGAACAACTTTCGAGGATTTATAATTATCGCAATGAACAAAATATGAAGAAAGAAATGTATGTTTTTAATTTTGTGGAGAAAGGTTAATCTGTGTTAACCCAAAATATCAACGCTTAAAATTTTGATCATTCATATTTAGGTGAAATACCATAATTTTCTGAATTACATTTCAAGTTAATCCTATATACTTATTTTATAATTTTAGTGATGAAAATAGTTCTGAAAGCAAATCTCCTATTCCTGACAACTCAATTAGTGGAATGCTCGAACATTTTCTTTGTGGAATACCTGGAGTAATTTCGAACATTAATGATGATACTTCAGAAATGTTTCAAACTAGCCAAAGCGATTCTTCTACTTCAGGAAATTGGTTAAATTTTAAATAATTTAAAAAAAATTTTTTTTTATTAAATTTGCGAACCAATTTTATTAAAATTATAATTTGGTTTAATAATTACTTTATTAGCTCATACACGAATGTCGAAGTAAATGGAGAGTCGGATCATTTGATTTCTTCCAAAAAACGAGTAAATAAATAATTATTTAAACCTTTTTTATTTTTTAGCCACATGATGATCTAATGACTCCACATATTATTTCCAAAAAACCAAAAATTAATTGTGATAATAATGACGAAACAAATATTTTAAAACTTCAAAAATCTTTATTGGAAGCAAAATTAGAATTGACAAAGAAAAAGACAGAAACACTTGATAGAATAAATAATTTTTACGAAGTTGGAGGATTATTTTTTAAAGCGGGAATTAAATTTTTTGAAAATAAAAATGAATAAATTTTGTATTTTTTTAATAAAAACATAGCTATATATATTTTATAATTATATTTTTTGTTTATTTTTAAATTAAAGAAATATTTCCTTCCATAGTTATGGCTGACGAATCAAGTCAACAATTAATTAAACCAAATACAGCTAAAGTAGAAATAAACCCAGAAGCTGTTGTAGTAGCAAAGGCTATTTTGCGTGGTGGAAACATTGTAATTGGGCCTGGGACAATAATTCATCCACAGGTTTTATTATTTTTAATAAAAATTAAAAATCATTTTTTTGAATTATTCCAAAATCTAATTCAAAATTTTAAGGCACTTATAGATGCAGGTGAAGGCAAAATTATTTTTGGTTCATGTAATATTGTTGAAGAAACTGCAATAATTCAAAATTTGTAATATTCAAAATATTTTAAATTTTTAATATTTTTTTAGAGGACCACCAGGCTACGAAATGAAAATTGGGGATGAAAATTTGTTTGAAATTGGCTCAAGTTTATTTTATTTTTTAGGTTAATTCTTAAATTTTTAGTTTGTTATGCCCGAGAAATTGGCAATAATAATGTTTTTGGTATTCAAAGTAGAATTGGACCGGATGTTAAAGTATTTTTATTTTATTTTCAGAAGTTAATATTTTAAAAGATAACAAATGGTTGTCTAATAGGCCCTCGTTGTGAGTTAATGACAGATGAAGAATTAACAGAAAATATTTCTCTCTTTTTTGAATTTGGACAGCGAAAAAGTGTTGAACCGTCGACAAATGTTAGCTTTTAAATTAATTTTTAATTCAAAAATGATTATTTAATTTACAGAGTTTGAAAACGCAAGCAGAATTTTTAAAGAAATTATTACCAAAATATTTGGAAATATTGAAAAATAAAGAGACGACCTAAAAGGTTATGTTATATATATGTGTATGTTTTTAATTTATTATTATAAAATTTATATAAAACAAATTCAACAAATTTACTTTTTAAAAATTTAATCGTCAATTTCCATGTTCTCACTTTTCGATCGATTCCTTTTGAGTGCCTTAACCTTTCTTGTTTGTATTCCATCTAATTGTTGTCTTCCTGTATGTACTTTTGCTACTTTGTTACCAAATTCATCGAATTTTGTGTTTTTGTCTTTTGGCTTCTTTAAAAAATAAAAAAAATTTATTTTGATAAATTGTTTAAAAAATATTTAAATAAAACATTTAGTTTTTGAAAAAATATTAAATAAACCTTCGATTCTGGCTTTGGCTTTTTAAGAGCGATAGCAAAAAGTTCATCACTAGCTAACTTTGTTCTGTCCAAACGAAAATCAATTTGTGGTCCTAACTCTACCAACTCCACTTTAGGATTTTCGGAGTTCGGCGATCGTTTCAAGAGAGTTCTTAAATTAAAAAAACTTGTTTTTTAATTTTTCTTACTCTTAATATTTAAAAACAAACTTATAAACTCGAAAAATAATTTTTTGTTCATCCAAGGCAGTCAGAGATATAACCAATTCAAGTCCTTGAAGTCTGACAGTTTCAACATTAGGACCACGGAACCAATCTACCATTAAATTAGAAAAACGTTGAAGTGAAGGGTCTGATTCAAATAAAGGCCCTTGTAAGAGAATACAAGGTTTAGTGCCTACTGCGATTCCTCCAGACTGAAATTTGAAAATAATTTCTAAAATTGTATATTCATTGATTATTAAAATTAATAATTCAAATAAACCTTAAATTCATCAGAAGAAACAAATTTTTCAATTTGTAACTCTACCATATCTAGCATTTGGTGGTCAAAAAAGCGACCGAATGTTAATGTGTTTGGACGTTTTTTCTAAAAAAAATTCTTGTAAATTTTAAAACAAAAATAATTATTGTTTATATCCCCTAAATAAAATCCTTTGGTTGAAAAAACGAACCGAACTTGACCCAAAAACAAAGAGAGAGCTGTCAAATTTTCTAGAGAAATTACATAAGAGAGTATCATCATCAAATGGATGGACTTCTCTTTTCCTTCAATAAAAATATATTTAAGACATCTATAAAAAATGTATTTAAATACCTCATTAATTTAGTAGCAAGTGGTTTCTTTAATAAATACAATTCATGGAGAGCTTTTCCAACAACTTCTGACATTTTGCTTCCTCTCATAATTATTGCAGTTTTATCATTTTCGACTAGCTTTGGTGCTCTATCTTCGAGAAAAATTTTTCCACGGTGAGTCTTTGATTTGTCAACTTTCATTTTCTAACAAAATATTAAATTAATAAAATAAAAATTAGCAAAATTAATAAGAAAAATTAGAATTTGAATAGTTAAACAAATTATTTCAATTATACAAAAGTGATAAACATAAAAAATCTTATATAAAATTAAGTGAAATAAAATAATTAAACATTTCAAAAATTTTTTACAATTCCTCAAAATTTTTTCTTTTAGAATTATAGGCTGAAGAGGCAGGGCCATGGATTGTTCGACCTTCAAGTTGAATTTCTTTACATTCGGACTGTTTAACAAGGAAATCCCGTGCATCCCAAGCTTGTTGGCCTTCTATAAGAAATTATTTTAATTATAGTAATTTATTTAAATTTATAGTGTTTTGGACAAAAATAAAAAAATTTTAACATTAAATATATAAACCATTAAAAAGAAATAGAATTCTGTCATCGTCTACAACGTAATTCTAAAAGAATAAAAAGTTTCAAAAATAAAAAAAAAGAAACCTGTGCATCAATATGATTATTGAAAAAAGATTGTTGCCATTTTGCCGATATTTTCTCAGTAAATTCTCTTATATAAATCGTATTATCACTTGGATTTACAACAGAAACAAACATCATCACAGATTGACCCTTCTTTGTCATTTTAAGTAGATCATCTGGGGAATTAGCCTTTATTTAATTATCTAAATATTCTTAATTAAAAAGAACATACATTACGTAATAAATTTAAATCAATTGGAGGAACTGTTTTTGGTTTCTTTTCTTCTTCAATTTCTTCTTCTGGATCATTTTCACCCCACTGTTCATAAAGTTTATCCAATTCTGCCTCTGTATAATCCAGAATATCTTTTTTAGAATAAGATTTTTGTAAAAATATTAAAGTAATTAGATGAATTATTAAAATTGAAATAAATCTTCTGTTAAAAGCAGTCAACATTATTACTTACTAAATATTCTAGGAAAATTTTAATTAATGGAAATATATAAAATAACAACAGGACTTTTTTGTAATATTGACAAATGTTTAGTTGACGTAATGTCCAATGGCAAAAGTTAAATCAGATTTCAATCTGGTTACTTTTTCAAATTTTAATTTAAAATTTTTTGTAGGTTATCAAGTGGTAACATTGATAATTTGATTTTTACAACACTTTTGATTCAGAATAAAAATTATCCTATTGGTTTTTCATGGATACATCAGAGGATGTTTCGCGCATTTATGTTTTAACCCAAGAAGTCAAACGATTGAAGGATCTTACTGCGACTTTAGAAATAGAA
Organism: Meloidogyne chitwoodi; assembly: GCA_015183035.1. Classification (NCBI taxonomy): domain Eukaryota; kingdom Metazoa; phylum Nematoda; class Chromadorea; order Rhabditida; family Meloidogynidae; genus Meloidogyne; species Meloidogyne chitwoodi. The sequence goes on from JACZZP010000010.1 coordinate 1,693,815, forward strand.
AAAGAACAACTTGATGAGCTATATGATGCACAAAACGTTAAGATTGGTGAACTCAAAGCGCAAAATGATAGGTTTTCTTTAATATTATTTTTCCTTTTTGATTTTTTTTTGTTAGTCTACAATCCCGAATTTCACGACTTTTGCCTCTGTCTGAACGCGTTGATCTTCTTGAGGATAAAGTGATGCTGCTAGAATCTGAAAATGTTCAGTGTTCAAAAAAATTAATTGCAGAGAGGAATAGGAGTGCTATTCACGAAGCAACTATTTGTGAAATTATGTTCCAAAGAAATGAGGCTCTTCAAAAGGTTGATTTATTAACTGATCAGTTGAATCATCTACAGAATGAATATGAAAATGCCTTGAGAAGAGGAAATGATGAATTGCAAATGCATGAGCATTCAAGAAAGGTTTTTTATTTTTAAAATTATAAAAATTAAAAATTACTCTTATTCTAAAAAAAAATAATTGAAAAATTATGATAGAATAATAATAAATAATATTCTTAAATAAATTAGTTAAAAAATTTTAAATGTTGATTTTCAGAAACTTCTTGCTTCTGAGCAAAAATGGAACAATGAATTTATAGCTTTAAAATCTGAGCTCAGTCAGGCCTATGCAACAATTGAACAGGAACGCAAAAATAAATTGGGAAAAACAGAATTGAAGGTTTTTTTGTGTTGATATGTATTAAAATATTATTTTAATTTTAGGAGTATGAGCGCGATGAACACACTTTTTTTATTAATCAATGTTTGGAAAAAGCTGAAGATGAAAAAAGAAAATTACAGGATGATTTAATAGAAAAGGATGAGGAAATCTTTCGTTTGAATGATGTGTGTGGAATGCGTGAAAAGCATATTGCTCAATTGACCCCTTATATGAACGAATGTTTGAAATTGAAGCGGGAACTTGGAGAATATAAACATGTGAGGTTTTTTTAAACAACTTTAACTTTATTAATTATTTTTATAATTCTATAAATAAATTAACTTAAAAATATTTTATCAGGCGTTTAATAATCAGACAAGACTTTTCCGAAAAAATTCTCAAGAGTTGGTTTTCAATTCTGAAGAGCCAATTAATCAAGTTGAAAATCTTGATCCTGAACCAGTTTTTCTTTTTGTTAAGTCAATAAATAATGTACTTCCTGAAAGGGGAATATTTGTTGACCTTTGATGTGCAAATTTTTTATTAATTTAATTTTTCACCTTTTAAAATAAACTTAATCTCATGTCAATATTATAAAGCATATCAATAAATTTTCATATTTAATAGTTTTAAATTTGTTATTTTAAGCTTTTTTACCTTTATTTTGTTTAAAAAAATTTCTAAACTATTTTAAAAATACATATTAGTATAAAATGCATAACTCTGTCAATCAAAACAATGATTTTGTTGTTGATGATTGTTTTGCCGATGATGATTTGATTACTTCGGAAACGGAAATAAAAGGTAAACATTTTGCTTCTTGTTGGGACATACATTACAAAAATTAGTAGTTCTGTAGAGTAAATTTAATTTTTATCTTTTCAGTTGCCACAAATGAGTTCAAACAAGTTTTTGCCCAACAAAAATCATTTTTGGAGCGAGACAATTTTGAATATGAATTGGGACCTAGCGGCGCTAATGAAGATCCTTTTGGGGAAAATTTTGCTGACATGGCAAGCTTTGAGATAATTGATGTATTTGGTGAAGGTGATTTTTCGGCAAGGTATATTTTCTTTGGTGTTATATCTCTGGGCTTGATATTATTTTTTTAATTAATTTTAGGCCTGTAATTGTCTTTTATGCTTATAGACTACCTTCAAACAAAACATTTGATCATTTAAAGTTTTTTAGGTATTTTATGATTAATAATTTTAATCTTTTATTGGATTTATTATTTATTGTTTATTCTAATTTATTAGATTTGTCCAATTTACTCTTGATAAAATTGTCGATCAGGATTATACAATTCTTTATTTTCATTATGGGTTACGTTCTAATAATAAGCCACCATTTAAATGGTTATTCAACGTTTATCAACTTTTGGATCGAAGGTTTTAATTTTTTAATTAAAAAACCCTTTTTAAGATACAAGAAAAATCTCAAAGCTCTTTATTTGGTACATCCAACAAAATTTATTCGCTTTGTTTGGCGTATATTTCAGCCAATAATTTCATTTAAATTTGAAAAGAAATTACATTATGTTAATTCTTTAAATGAATTGAGTTTTTTTGTATCAACAACAAATTTGAATCTTCCACAGCCAATTATAGAGTATATTCTTTTCTTTATTTTTGATTAAATAAACATTTTTTTATATAAAATTAAATTTTCTTTTTATTTATTATTTTAGCTTTGATCTTTCCGTTTCTTCATCATCTCCAAAATCTACTGTTAATCAGAGTTTTGACAACAGCGTCGAAAAGTTGCCGCCTAGACCAACTCAACAATTCAATGTTTCGCTTAAATTGTAATCATTTTTTATATTTTTAAATTAATTTTTAATAAATAGTAAAAATTATATTTTTCTAAATTTTTCTCTTATTTTTCAGTATTATGGATCACAATCCAAATTGCGACATTCCTCCAATTGTTTCAGAGTTAATTGATTTTTTGCGAGAACATGGACTTCAAACGAAAGGGATCTTTCGACGTTCAGCAAATGTTTCTACTGTTAAATCTTTGCAACAAAGAATAAATATGGGTAAAACATTAATTTGGAAAAATTAAATAATTTTAAAATTAAATAATTTTAAAATTAATTTAGGAGAAAAAATAGACTTTCTTCGAGATCCAGAGTTTAATAGTGATTTAGAAAGTAGTATTGTGTTGGCATCTGTTCTCTTGAAAACCTTTCTTCGTTCTCTTGGAGAGCCGTTAATTACAAATAAACTTTATCCTGAGTTGACTCTTCTTGCTGGTTAGTTTAAAATTCTTACAAATTTAATTCTAATAAATAAAATTAAAGCAGCTACAGATAAACCATCATATATTACTTCCACACGTGATTTACTTCGAAATTTACCACCTGAAAATCTTTTACTACTTAAACGCATAATAGAATTTTTACAACAAATTGAAGCACATTCTGATGAAAATTTGATGAATGCTAATAATTTAAGTGTTGTTTTTGGACCAAATTTGACATGGCCAACAGATCAACAGGTTTTTATTTTTCAAAAATGAATAATTTTAATATTTATTTTTTAAAGGTCCCAATGTCTCAATTAAATAATTTAAATAAGTTTTGTTACACTTTAATTAAACATTTTGATTTGATATTTTCAGACATTTAAATATATAAAGATTAATATCAATGTATTTATTATACATAATTCATTATCAATTGCATAAATATTTTTTTTTGCAATTTTTTGTTAAAAAATGGAAGCACCAATCCATTTTTTATATTTTTTATAAATTAAAAATTGATGTTTGTCTTTTTTAAATTTGAGAAAATTTTAGGTTTTATTTCTATAATTTTTCCAGGCCTGCTGTTTTACGAATTTGTTTATTTTCATACTCTGATATGCAACGAAAAGATCGAGATTCATATGGTCAGGGAGAAAATGATCATTATGTTCAGAGTAGTTCCGGAGCAAATCGTGGGCGTAATGAACCTCGACATGGTCAATCAGGAAGTAAATCACGAGGACGGAGTGAAGGACCTGCACGAGGAGAACCTCAAGTATTAAAATCTTTAGTTTACTTCTCTAGTAAATATTGTAATAACATCTTATATTTTAGCCTTCGTTCATATCTTTATAGTGCCTAATCATTGCGTGGTTGATAAAAAATATTTTAATTTAGGATCGTCCTTCTAGAAGCTTTTCGTCTACATTTCTTCAAACTACGACAAAATTAGGAACTAGAATTCCAGTTTTAATTCCCATACAAAAAAAGGATACATCTCAAAGCGAGGTTTTTAAATATTTTTTATTTAAATTCGGGATGAATATAGAACATTGCCCGAATAAAGTCTGTTGTTATGTAACTATCTTTTCAATATTTTGAATTTCGTTTTCCATTACTATCTTTATATTATACCCGTAATCCAATATAACCAAATTTACCTCATTTTTAACTTTTAAGAATATTTTATTTAAATTATTTTATATTACAATTTAGTCACCTGATATGGTTCAATTGGAAGCAGAACAAAATATTCTGACAATTAAGGTTCTTTTTGATTAAAAAAAATAAATTTATTCAATCAAAAGAAAAATGGAAAATTCAAAAATGTTTAAAATCACTCTTTTTTCGTGTTTGTTACGTAATTTAGATTTATTATTTTTGATTAAATTTAATGACATTTCTTTTAAATAAGTTAAATTTCTTTTATAATCTTAATTAGGATACAAACATTGAAGTTGGTGACAATTTGGAAGATCACGATGAAGAATATGATAGTTCTGGTTTTCAAAAAGTACCTGAGGTTTCAATTATTATTAATTATTAAGATAGTTACATTAATTTTTTAGAAATTGAGCAGGAAAGATATTAAGATGAAAGAAATAAAAGTATAAACCTTAACTTTGTAATTCTTTAAATTGTTTTTATTTTGAGGAACTTATTGATGAGAAAATGAAAGAAGTTGGTGAGAAAAATTGGAATGTAGTAGGCGCTTTTGGCAACAATTTGAAGAAATTTTTTGAAGAACAAGACTTAACAGATTTGGATAATCAAATGAAGCGCGACAAGGTTACTTTTGATTTTATTTTAAACAAATTTCGTTCAAAAATAGGAAAATCAATATTCTCCATATGATTTGATAACTAAGGCAAAAATATTTAAGAAAAATGGTGATTATTTGAATTCGTCTGAAATGGTATATACTTTTTAAAATATAAGATTTAACCTTATTTTAGATATGGGCTTGTTTTTCATGTGCAACATGTTTGTATTATCATGGCTTAGGAATAGACATTGAGTCACATACTGGTACGAATATACTTGCGTGTATTTTAAGTGAATGTCATAGAGACTCAGGGACAACAGAACATCTTGAGCACGCTATAATATGCGCTAATAAGTATTTTTTGCTATTTAATAAAATTTTATATAACTTTTTAGAGCTCATAAAGCTTTCTATCGAAAGGGGAGTAGTGGAAAGTTTTATCAACGAAATTAAAAGTATAGACGTAGATGTTGTTAACATGGAGATAAATAAGAAGAAAGTTAATGATGTATTATCAGATGAAAGATATGGTCGGATTCAATTATATGATAAAAAACACAATGCTTACGTATTTGGATCTTTATTAAATTTCACAAAGATCGCAGACAGACCCGAGAAAGCATTTTATTCAAAATAATCAAATGTGTAGAAAAATGACAATACTTCCTAAGAATTTTAAATTATGTATTAAATATTATATACAAGTATTTTTATATTTGATGTTTTTACAATTTGCTTTTGAGTTAAAATAAAAAATTCTAGAATTATTTGCTTTCATTTCTTTTTAATACTATGTATACATTGTTTACAATTAAACAAATGATTTTTTGATTATATGCTCTATTGATTTGTATTAGTCTTTGTTCTGATGCAGGGGATCAATACATTTTTCTGTCAATAAAATATTGAAGCACCATTTCACACTTTATTTTTTTAGAAATTAAAAAAACGTTATGGGTTTGACAAAGGATTTCTTAAAATTTCAACATTTTGGTTATTTTAATTTGCTTGCTTCAGCTAATGGAATGGTTCAATTTGTTGATAATGTCACCTGTGCTGTTGTTGCTTCTGAAAATATTTCTTTTTATAATATGAGGACATTAGCATTGGTTTATTTTATTTTTTAGTAATAAATATAAAATTTTAAGACCAAACAAATTAGATGTGAAGGAAAAATAGTTAATTCTTTTGCATTAACTAAAGATAAATCAAAAATAGCAATTGGATATAATGATGGAACTATTCATTTACATAGACTGGACGATGAAAGTAAATTCTGTTTTTAGATAAATTTGATATTTTTTAAGGTTCTCCAATTGTATTTAATGGTCATAAAACTGGAGTAAATTGTTTGGCTTTTAGCAATGATGGTTTTATTTTAGCCAGTGGAGGAAAGGTTTTTTAATTTTTTAAACAATAATTCTGAATTAGTATAATTATTTTAATTTTTGTTAAAAAAAATTAAATTATAATGTTAAATGCTTTTCTAAAGATTATAATCACTATAACAAATTTTAGGACTCAGTTATTGCTCTCTGGGATGTATTAAATGAATCAGGCATTTGCAGTCTATATGGCCATAAAGGTTCAATAACTCATTTACGTTTTGTTCAGAATGGACTTTATCTTGTTTCAAGGTTGAAATTATTCCGTTAATAAATATATATATATATGTATGTATATATTTATAGCTCTAAAGACACTCAACTTCGCTTTTGGAGTCTTTTAAATAAATGTTGTTTTTATTTACTTGCTGAAAGTCAGACAGAAATATATTCTTTTGCATTACTCAATAATGAAAATTTATTGGTTGTTGCAAATTCTGAAATTGAATTACTTGTATTTGAACTTACATGGAATAAAGAAATATTAGAAGAAGATGATTCTGATGAAGAGGATGATTTGAATAAAAAAAGAATACGTTCAGAAGATGTTGATATTGATGAACAATTTTTGAAGGAGGATTTTCAAGCAAATGTGAATCTAAAGCAAACTTATTTTTGTATTGTTAATTTTTGATTTTAGAAAATTTTACGATGCAAAAAACGTGGATCTTTATTGCGGCAAGCTAAAGGTCGTGCTCTTCAATTATCTGTTTCAAGTGATGAAGCTATTTTTTGTTGTGTAGGAGCTGATTCTTTAGTTGATATTTATAGGTTTTTTTCTTATTATTATTTTTTAATATAAAAAATGTTTAAGAACTTTTACAAAAAAGGAAAGCAGTAAACGTTTTCGAAAAAAGTTGAGAAAACTTCGTCAGCGAATGGAACTCAATGAGAATGAGTTAGTTTTAAAATCAAATTTATCTTTAATTTTTAAGAGAAAATACACCTGAATCATCATCTCAATTGTTAAAATTAGAAGATCAAGTAAACAAAGATATTACTACAATTATTGCTAGAATTGGTGATTATAGAGCTGATTCAAAAGTTAAATGGATTGATATTTGTGATTCATTTACTCTTCTTCCTAATGGAAAAACTAGAGAATATAGGGTATTTATTATAAGGGAATATTTTTAATTTAATATGTTTATATATTTTTTAGTTTTATTGTCTTCTAAAATCTAATAATGTTTTGGGTGTTTCTGTCCGAGTTGATTGGAAAAGCAGTGCCACCGAATCTTTTCTTTTAACAAATATAGGACAGGTTATTATTATTTTTTGCGATTTTATTTTCATAAAAGTATTATATGATTTTATTTGTCAAATATGATTTTTTTTAATTTTAGCGTGTCCATAGAACTGATGTCAGAGCTCTTACACTTTCATCTAAATCAGATATTATTGTAACTGGATCAAGTGAATCTGCAATTGTTTGGGATTTACAAGAATTGGTGTCATTAAATAAACTTGTTGCTGTTGGTCTTGTTCAAATTTCTGCTGCTTTACTTTTTGCTTCTGATACACAATTAATTTTGGCAACAAGGGTAGTAGTTGAAAATTTGTTAAATTAATTTAATTATTTTAATTTTTAAGACTGGATCTTTGTTTTTATTTAATTTAAAAACCTGTGAATTGATCGAAAGGAGTGATTCTGTTCATGATTCTATTACGGGACTTTGTTCTTTCCCCAATAATGTATATTTATTTTAATTATTTTATAAAAATTATATTTTTATTTTAGGATGGATTCATTTCTTTTGGTCAAGATAAGAAGGCCAGATTTTGGAATTTTGAAAGAGTAAAAGATTCTGAAGATCGGTAAGAGAATCTTGTATTTTAATTTAAAGAAAATATATTTATAATTTTATTGGAAATGATAGGAAATTAAATTATTTAAATTTCAGTGATTACCTATCAATTCGATCAAAACGTATACTTGAACTTCAAGATGAGCCTTTATGTTCAGCAATTTCCCCAAATGGAAAATTTGTTGCATTTGGTTTATTAGATAATACTTCAAGAGTTTTCTTTATGGATAGTCTAAAATATTTTGTATCATTATATGGACATTCATTACCAATTTATTGTATTGATATTTCTCCTGTGAGTGAAAAAAAGATTTTGTAATTTTTAAATAAAATATTTATTTAAAGGATAATAAATTAGTAATTACTGGTTCTGGTGATAAATCTGTAAGAATATGGGGACTTGATTTTGGTGATTGTCATCGATCATTATTTGCTCATGATGGAAAGTATTTTTTTGTTTTTTTAATATTCTTTTGGACTAATTTGAAAATTTTTTAGTGTAACTTGTGTTCAATTTTGTACTAATTTGGCTGATGAAGAAAAGCTCTTTTGGTCTGCTGGAAGTGATGGGAAATTAAAAGTTTTTATTTAAAAAATATTAATTTATTTATTTTTAAAATTTATATATTTTTAGCAATGGGATGCTATATCCTTTAATCATATTCAAACATTAAATGCTCATACTGATCAAATTGATGTAATTGCACAAAATTTTGACAGCAAAATATTGGTTTTTTAAATTTAATTTATTATTAAAATTTAATTTATTTTTGAGATTTCTGCTTCACGTGATAAATCTATACGAGTTTGGGAAATAACAGATGAAATTATTATATTACAAGAAGAACAAGAAAGGAAACGAGAAGAAGATTATGAGAAACGTTTGACAGAAGAAGAAGATATTGTTTGTTTGTTTTTTAAATTTATTTATTTTCTAATTGAAAAATTATATATTATAATTAAATTATTAATAATTACTAGTTATTTATCTTTTTAGGTGCCAGGAGAAATTAAAAATTCTGAAAGTGGTTTAGCTTCATTAAAGAGTATTGAAACCATAAAATCTGTAAATTTTATTTTTTAAAATAATAACTTTAAATAATTTTTATAGACTGAAAGTATAATGGAAGCAATTGAAATTATCCGTCAAGAACATATTGAACACGAAAATGATAATGAGGTTTTCAAATAATTAAAAATATTTTTCTTGAATTAAATACTTTTTTTTAAACAAATAAAAAATAAATATTTTAGCACATTCCTCATATTTTATTGAGATCATATTCAAATTGTGCTTATCATTTATTTATTGCTGATACTTTGGAGAAAATTCAAAGAAGGTTTAATTAAATTTAAATTATTTTAATTAATTGTTTTTTTTTAAATTTAAGTTCATTAGAAAAATGTTTACTGTCTTTATCTTTTTCATATGTACCTGAACTTCTTACAGAATTATGCAAATGTATTAAAGAATTTTATAAAACAGAATTGATGGAAAGAATTATTTTTTATTTAATAAGGTTAATAATAAAAATATATTTTTTAAATAATTATTTTAAAATTTAATTTATTTGTTTCAGAACTAATTTAGAATATTTATTTATTTTTTTAGAATTCATCACAATCAAATAATACATTCAATTGAATTACTTCCTATTATTGATAAATTAAGAACAGTAATTCCAACTATTATTGACTTTTCTGCTGTAAATTTGAATTTAATTTTTAATTAATTTATTTTTAATTTTTAGAGTCAAATTGGCTTTAATATTGCAGCATTAAAATTTCTTCAAATGAGTTTGGAAGATAAACAAAACGAAAAATTATTTCAAAAATCCCTTAATTCTGCAGAAAGTGTTGGTAAAAGAAGAAGAAAAAAGCAAAAAAATATTAATAAATAAATATTTTTTTGTTAATTTTTTTATAAATTGTTAATTTTGAATAAAAAAAATAAAATATTAAGTTATTTTCTAAATTAATAATTATTTTAACTAAATTAAATTCTTTTTTTCTTTAAATAAATTAATTAAAATTTTTTAAAATATTTTATTTAAAAATTCTAAATTCTCTCAATATCTCTTCCTCATAATTTTTTAAATAAAAATAATGTTTTTCAAAAATTTTATATTTCTTTTTCTTATTGAAACCACATAAAACGATCAGGAATGTAATAAATTGGTGCTTCAATAAAATCAGAATCAGCACTAGATGATGAATAAAGTGAAGAAAAAGAGGAACGTTTTCCAAATCTTAAAAATTAAAAATAAATTAAAAATATAATAATTATAATTTAAAACCTCATTCTACTTCCTTTTGCTCTAAATTCAGTTAATAAATCATCTAAATCACCCCCAGCTGCATCTCTCCGTACCAATGGAAGTCCATTTGGATGTGGTTTTGAATTAATTTTGTTAATTAATGAAATTATAAAAAATAAGAAAAATGCCAAATATAGCTTCATTTTGAATAAGAAATAATATTTTTCTTAAAAAAAAATTAATTTTTATAAAATATTATTTTTAAAATAATAATAATAATAAAGGAATATATATTAACTAATAAATTATATATATACATTAGTATTTGTCGCAAAATTTTTTAAATAATTAAATTTTGTTAAAGATTTTTAAAGTTGGGGAAAAAAATATTTTTTGCCTTTTTTTTAATCATATTAATTTATTTTATTAAATTTTTTTCTTAATAAAAGAAAATTTTTATAAAATATATTAATTGATAAATAATTTATTTTGGAATATTTATTAAAATAAAAAACATTAACAAATTAAATAATATTTTTTTTAAACTTGGTGTGGGAAAAAAGTACTAAATTTTAGTAAAATTTGTACTTTCTTTTTTTTCTTAAAAATAAAATTATTCTTGAACTGGATTAAAAATTTTTAAAAATATAATTTCTAAAAAATTAAAAAAATATTGAAGAAAAAAATTTTCAAGTAAAAATCAGAGGTTAATAAAATAAATTCTCATAAATTCTCAGGGGATTAAGTTAAAATATTGTTTTATTTTTGGTTATTGAAAAGAATATTTTATAAAATTCAAACAGACCAAAAAAAATTTTTTAAAAAAAGGTCTACATATAAATGTATCTTTTTTTCAAAAAAAATTTATAAACAAACAAAAAAAGTTGTTTATTATATGTTAGAATATTCTTGTCTTTTTTATGTTGAAGACTTAATCCAGGAAATTCAATTTTTTTTCTTACGCACAAAAAGTATTTTTTTATTTTTATTTTTGGATATTTTGAATTATAAATGAATAAATTTTTGAAAAAAATTTTTAAAGAGATGACGAAATAAATTTAAATAAATTTATTTTTAGAAAATTGTTTTTTCCTTTTTTTGTTTCTCTTATTTTTTAAGTAATTTTACTTTTTTAGAAAGTCATGAAATAATAAAAAAATATTCAAATAATTTAAAGATATTTAAATCATCATTTGTTAAGGAACAATTTATAAAAAATATTAAAATTAATTTTTAAATAAAAAAAATATTTTATTAAAAAAATCTTAAAGAGTTTGAAAATAAAATAAAAAGCTTTTTAAATATTTCTTTAAATAAATAAAATTTATATAAATTAAAAGGAAAAATTAATTTTTAGATTAATAAAAGTGTGAACAAAAATGGCGTTTTAAAAACTCAGTAAAAGACTTTAAAAGTTTTTTTAATATCTTTTTTATCTTTCTTTAATTGGCTACATTTTTAAGAAAATATTTCTTTTTTTTTGCAATTCTAATTAAGAAAATGACGAGGAAATTGTTTAAATTTTTGAATTTATATTAAAATTTTTTTTAAATTCTAAATTTTGAGTTTAAATAAAAATTTTTGAATTTATATTAAAATTTTTTTTAAATTCTAAATTTTGAGTTTAAATAAAAATTTTTGAATTTATATTAAAATTTTTTTTAAATTCTAAATTTTGAGTTTAAATAAAAATTTTTGAATTTATATTAAAATTTTTTTTAAATTCTAAATTTTGAGTTTAAATAGAAAAGTTACAACTAAACTTGAAGAACTTTTTTCTTTATATCAGTTGCTGTCTCATTGTCAGTTTGCTGTTTTAGACAAAAATAATATTAAAATATTTCATTAATTAAAATTACCGCTGCTCTCCTAACTGCAATTCTAATATCGGGTCTAATATATTTGCCTACACCGGATGAGTATGATTTCGGTTTTTGAACTTCTGTTTGATGTTGCTTTTTAATACATGATTCTTGTTCTGAAGCATTTGCTTGAAATTAAAAAATTAATATAGAATAAAGTTAATTAATCCTCTTTAACCTTTAATAGACAAAGCTTTTCTTTCTATTCGCAATACTTCAGCTGCGGCTTCAAATGGATCTACAAAAACTTCTGCAGCCATAAATCGTACATCTTCTAACGGACGATCTTCTTTATCAGTTTCTACATTTTCTATAGCACATAATGTTGTTGCTCCTCCGACAAGACGACCAAAAACTGTGTGTTTTCCATCCAAATTTGGACAGGCAGCAAATGTTATAAAACTAAAAAATTTTTAGAATATAAATGATATGCATAGTAATTTGAGTTTTACAAAAATAGTAACTAATTATTGATCAAATTTTAATAAGTTTTAAAAATTTCTGTTAGTCAAATAAATTACAATTGAGAACGGTTAGTATCACTTCCTCGATTAGCCATGCTGAGAATCCCCTTTTGATCATGTTTGTAAGTTCCCTGGAACTCATCTTTAAATGGATGATCCCAAATAGATTCACCACCAGTTCCTGTGCCAGTAGGGTCACCGCCTTGAAGCTGAAATGTAAAATATTGTAAGTTATAATTTAAATATCTCTAATTATGTATTTATTTTTGAATTTAAATATATTTAAGCTGAAAAATATAAAAAATACCACAAAACCAGAAACAACTCTGTGAAAAATGAATTGTTGTAATATCCATTTTTGCAATGAACAATAAAAGTTTCACAAGCACGTGGTGCATGTTTACAAAAAAGTTCCATATTTAAAGGACCAAAGTTAGTGACAATTCGAACATATCCATTACGAGTTACACGAGAATATCTATTAAAAATAAATAAAAATTTGACATTTTTATCTACCAATAAATATTAAAATTTGTGGATTTTAGTTAAAAAAACTAACTTAACATCATCCTCATCTATAATAGCTGCTTTATTACTCGTTACAGGCTCCATTGTTGTTGATGTCAGCCCTGCAGCTACTTTTCCTTGAGAAAAATGTGCTGCATTTATCGAATCAGCTATTTTTTCTGTTGCTTTTTCTTCAGTCTAATTTAAAAATTTAAAATATTAAAAAATAAAGACTTTATGAATGTATTGTTTTTCCAGCTGTAAAAGAGCTTCTTTCGCCTCATTATTTAAAGAATTTAAAAAATATTTTGGCTGTTGCATTGCCAATTTCTCTTCTAAAAGTGACTCTTTTGTTTTTGTGTCAAATTGAACATGATAATAGTGTTCAATGTTAAATTTGTCCAAATTTTGGGGGTCTTGGAGAATTATAATATCCTGAGAAAATGAATCGAAATTTTAAAAAATTAAAAATATTCACATGTTAAATAATAATAATAAACCTTTCGTTGAAAAGGTTTATCCGTTAGTAAATCCTTCAAATGATTTCTCTTCAAATTTAGCTCATCAACTGCCTCCATTGAGTAGACATTCCCTGTAGTTCGAATTGCAGCAATAATGCTTGTTTGAGTGAACATTTTATATGTGACTGGACAACGAAAGCTCCCTTGATTATAAAAATAAAAAATTTAGGAAATTTTGAATTTATAAAAATAAACTATTATTGAAGTTAAAATGTTAAATTTTCTAAAAAATATAAAATTCACCATCCTTGTCCTTGGCAAAAGTAAGCACCGTCAAATCCTTGTTAGACAATTTTTTTCCAGTCACTGGGCATAAACTATAATTTTTTATGTATGGAGTAATATGACTAAAAAATTAAAGATGAAAATAAATTTAAAAAATTAAAATGATAAAAATTTATTTAAAAAGTTCGGCAACAATGAAATTTGTGTTATAATTAATATGGAAAAACAAAATTTAATATTGCCAAATTTTTATTAAACTAAAACATTAAACCTCAGATCATAAATAACACCATCTGGTGTACAAACAGGATCTTCAAATGGCAAAAAAGAAAGCGCACAATGTGTAAAAGGAAGACGTTTAAATTGGGCTCTTTGAATTCTCGTAGCAGTATCTTAAAATGAAAAAGTAAAATGAATCAGTTAAATTTTACCATCTTTATGGCCTCCATAGGCTTCTTTCCATTCCTTTGTAGTCAGATACCTTAATCATAAAATGTAAACATAAAAAACAAAGACCCACAATTTATCACTTTGATGTTGCTTTTTACCCATTAGATTAAATTTAATAAAATTGGACTAAGAAATTGATATGACACTCTAAAGAAGTATAGTTTGTATAATTTAATCTGCCATGTAAATTATTTTTAAATAAAATTGCAAATTTTCCTTTGAAAAATGAAAGCAGTTGATGAGCTAAAAATTTGATGGGAGCTACATTTTTGAGAGTACGACGCGGGAAGCGTTGAAAAATTCTTGATAAGTTACGACAGGGGGAATGTTCAAGATACTTTCGATCAATAAAGCTTTTAGCTTTAAGAGTCCTATTGGGATTTTGTTACTTTTAATATTTTCTCCATTAGCGCTTTGAAGTTGTGCTGCGATTATCGGACAAATCTCCTACGGACTATTCATCCAATTTTTTCGGAAAATTCCTCTTCAATGGGAAATCCTTTTTTTTAGCGGAAAATGTCTGTCCGAATAAAATCTCAAATACAGATTATTCAAACATAATACAATTTTTTAAATGATTTAAATAATTATTTTAATAATGTGATGACAATACTTCTCATTTTCCTGACTTCTTTCGTTGCTTGATTTTCTCTCGGCAATTCTTGTTGTCGTCATCTCTTTCAGGGCTTTTAGAACTTCCTCGTTGCCTTCCACAAAGATCAGGAACATTTTTCTGAAGCCATGTTTTTACCTTCACCATTTCACATCTGATTTTTGGATTTTTATTCCAAACACAATTATTGACAAAGTCGCATAACAACTCAGGAGTATCTTCACGAAAATTGAGACGTTGACCTTCAATAATCTTAATTTAAAAATTTATTTCGAGTTTTAAGATAAAAATTAACCTTTTTAGCAGCTAGATTTAGATCCAATAATTCATTGTATGGCTCCATACCATCTTCGAAAATCTCCCAGCAGAGTACACCAAAAGCCCAAACATCCGACTTCTTGGTAAAGGCCCTCTCTATCAATGCATCTGGCGGCATATATTTGATTGGAACATTCTGTCCCTGTCTAACTCTAACTTCCATTACATTCTTCTTAAGTTCCCTGGCAAGGCCGAAATCGGCTATTTTGACCTTTAAAAAAGTTAATAATTAAAGTTTAGTTATAACCAACCTCATTCCGACTGAATAAACAGTTTCTAGCAGCGATATCGCAGTGGACTACATTCCGCTCATGCACATAATTCAATCCAGCAGCAGCTCCAAGACACATATAGAGTTTGCTCTCTATACCCTTCTTTGTTGCCTAAGATGATCCTTTAGAGAACCCTGTGTCGCCAAATCCATGACTATCATCAGCGGTTCTTGTCCAACAGCTACGCCTGTGAATAAAATGATAAAATATTATTTAATTAAACAATAATTAAGGACTCACCATAGCAAAAGATGACATTTGGATGCCTGCATCGCCGCATGACTCGCGCTTCGTTCATGAACTCCTTGATTTTGTCATTTAAACATCTTGAATCCACAGCTTCTTTTATTGCAACATTTTTTATTTTCCCGTCGGCGCAGGTGAGCATGCCGGTTCTTACGACTCCAAATGCTCCACTCCCCAGCTCCTCTCCCTTCTTGATGGCGGAGTGGGAGAGCTCCCATTCATGCCTTCCAATTGGGCGCTTGAGCAGAACGTTTCTGACCTAAAAAGAAACCTTTCGATTAAAAAGGGTCTTTCTCCCACCGTGCATATAGGCGTGCTTGTTCTCAAATGTGCATCTACGAACTTCTGAATTGTACCGAAGCCTTTTTCCTTTTTGAAGTCTATTGCGATGAGTCCATTATGCATCCTGAAGATATAGTGCCGCGCCACTCCTTCAAAGACGGTAGACAGAACAAATGATCGAGCATCCCCAGAAAATTCCATACTCATACGAATGATGAAGTCCCCTTCCTTCTTCAGCATTGCGACGGCATCCTCTTTTGGCAACTGAATGAAAATTGGAAAATTTATTTTTAGAAGTTGAAAACCTTAAAAAAAGAAAAACTAACAAGTCCATGATAGTACGGTAGCCGACACAGAGCATCGTTCAACATCGGAGACCAAAGCATAATTCGCGTGTTAATAAAATTAGATGAAATATCAAAATAACTCCTAAATAAAAAATAAGAAATAAAATATGCAGTCTAAAAATATGAAAGTTAAAAAGTTCGGAAGGTTAAATAAATATTTATGAATTTATTAAATAAACTTTCAAAAAATAGAAATTTTGATGTTTTTAAATAGTAATGTTTTTACTTTTAACATTTTATATAAAAATTTCAAAGTGGAAAAAATGAGTGAATGTTTAAAATACCTACGTTACAAAAAACATAATGCCAAAATTCCATAAAAGTCTGAAAACAGAGATGCGTAGAAATGATGAGGGCTCACTAAAATACAACATTTTAAATTTTTAATTATTAAAATGCGTATTTTTTCAGATAAAATTGATTTCATTATATAAATGGGTTTGTTTGGAAGAGTTAAGGTTGACCCTAAAGAGCAAGTATTTATTTCTTTAAAACTATTAGCATTTTGAATTATTATTGTAGGTTCGCGTTTTGCAAAGGAAGCTTCGACTTGAAATTTCTCATCTAAATCGTCAAATTAATTCAATTATAAGAGAGGAAGAAAAAGTAAAATTATTGTCAAAATTTGTTTCTATTTTTTAAATTAAAATTTAGGTTAAAAGAGAAATTAAAGCAGCAGCTAAAAAGGGGGATAGAGATGTTTGTGTTATTTTGGCCAAATCAATTGTTCATTCTAAAAAGGTTTTTTTACAGGATTTTTTTGAAATATAATTCTAATATTTATTTTTAAGTCTATCGCCAAACTTCATGCAACATCTGCTCAAATCAATTCAATTATTATGAATATGGATCATCAAATGGCAACAATAAGGATGGCTGGTACTTTGAAGCAATCAACTGAAGTAATGCGAGTTATGCAACAATTGGTTAAGGTTTGAACATTTTTCAACTTACTATAATAAATTTATAAAATATTAGGATTTTTTAAAACATCTTTAACTTATTTTTTAAATTTTATGTGCCCGAAGTAATGCAAATAATGCGAGAAATGGCCAAAGAAATGACAAAAATGGGTCTAATTGAAGAAATTATTGAGGAAACAATGGAATCATTTGAACCAGAAAATATGGAAGAATTAGCACAGGAAGAGGTTGATAAAGTTCTTTGGGAAGTTACTGCTGGAGAACTTGGTAAAGCACCAGCTGCTATTTCTGATAATTTGGAACAACAAAAAGAAGAAAGGGAAATGGCTATTGCTACTGCTGATGAATTTATTTCATCCCAAGCTTCTCATACGTAGAAAATTTAATAAGAAAAAGAATTGTAATATTATTTTTTGACTTCATTTTTTAAGGTTTTTGATTTGTTTATTAATTATGTATAAATTTTTATTCCATTTAGTTCTTGAATGTTAACAATTTTATTTTGTTTTATATTTGAATTTTTTATTTTATTAGTTTAATTTTTCGAAAATCATCAATGTGGTTGTATCATTCATTAATTAGGTGGTTGTATAGTTTTTAGTTTATAAAATTCTTTTTCTCTGAATTCAATTTTATTTTTTAGATTTCATATTATTAATTTTTCAAGATTAAATTTATTTTTTTATTTTAGTTATTTAAATTTGTCTACTTTATTTTCAAAAAAAAATGACCGAGAATCAGCCTTCATTTTTTTATGGTGTTGCCTATGGATATAATCGCGGAGTGTTTCCAACGTATAAGGTTAAATGATTTAAAATTTAAGGATCTACTTTATAAATAATTTATTTTTTCTATATAGGAAGCTAAGGCTGCAATGAAGGGCTTTCCTCAAGGAGTCTACAAAAAATTTAAAACTCGTCAAGAAGCTGAGGCCTTTGTTGAAAAATCACGTCCTACATCGACTTTGTGTAATTTTATAATTAAAATGTTTTTAAAATTTAATGAAATTTAGTTGATGCTAAAGAGACAGATACTGATGACAAATTCTACGCTGTAGCTCGTGGTCGTGTAATTGGAATATTTAAGGATCTCGAAACTGTCAAGAAAAATGTGATTTTTTATATATTCTAATATATTAAAGTTAAGGAGAAACTTTGAGCTTTATTTTTTTTCGTTTATTATATTTTTATTTTGTTTACAGACTCAAGGATTTCCAAAGTCTATGCACAGAAAATTTACTAATTTTGCTGAAGCAAAGCGTTTTTTTGATAAATTTGCAGAGGGAAAATGTTATTTATATTTTTTAAAATTAAATGTTAAATTAATTTTTTAGTTGATGAAACAAAATCTCCTCGTAGAAAGAGAACGCATGAAGAAACAAGTGAAGATGGAAATACTGATGGGACAACTACCGCCAAAGCTGTTGGTATGTTAATTTAATTTATTCTGTTTATTTTAAATTATCTTTTTAATATTTTTTTTTAGCACGTAAACGCACATCAGGTAAAGTTGGAGATACTGATGAATCAGAGGGTGGAGAATTGGATACTACTCAAATATTAAATGAAACAACTGAGGACGAGGAAGGTGAGGCTGCTGATCATGAAGAAGAAAAGGAAACGAATGAAAGTAATAAAAAAGTGGAAGACAATAAAGAAGGAGAAGATGAGAAGAAGGAAATTGATATGGAAGAAGAAAAGTCTGAAGTTATTATGGATAAGGGAAAGGTTTTTTATGAAAATTAAATTTAAGAAATTAATTAAAAAATTAAGGAACAAAAGGAAGAAGATATTAGCATTGATGAGCATCAACAGAAACTTGGTGCAATTGAAGAGTAATGAGAGGTTTATTTAATTTGAGAATATTAATTGTCAGTTTATTGATTAATTTTATCTCCACTTTTATGAAGGATATGTAGACAGAGAAGATATTTTGGTGATTAATAATTTAAAATAATTATTTTTTAATTTGTTTTTTGCTCTGTCTACTTATCTTTTAATTTATGTTTTACACCAGTTAGTATATTATTTTTTTTTTTGGTGCAAATAATTACCAACAATATATGGAATATAATGAGAAAATAGTCATTTAAATTTTTATACTTAAAATATTTTTAGCTATTTTTAATCATGAATTATAATTAAAAAGATTTATTTTTAATTTAAATGACCTTCTCAATTTTCTTTCATTTTACTCATTTTATTGTCCCAATTTCCCACTCTCTCTATTCAATTTTATCATTTGCCAAATATAAGTAAAATAACTGATTCTACAGCCACATTTTATCAGTTTTATTGAGTAGTCCTTTTATTTAATAAAAAATGTTTTAAATATTTTTTTGTTATATGTACTCTAAGTATTTTTGGAAAAATACTTTTGATTTTTTTATATTATTTTCTAATAATATTTTTGTATTTTTTCAAAATATGCTTTTAACTTGGAAGGATTTTGCTAATTTTTTGAGTATAATAGATGATACTAATATTTATAAAATATGTCAAATTCCAGAAAAGCTGAAGGAAGATGTAATTTCAGAGTCAAAAAATTTTTCTAAAAAGGTTAGTTAAAAGAATTTTTGTGAAGGCTAACAATAAGCTTGAATTTTTATTAATTTTTTTTTGATAATCTTGGATTTAATATTTTTGTAGTTTTAATTTAAGCGTTCAATTATTGAGCAAATAATAAAATTTATTGATTTGACTACATTATTGGGAGATGATACAAAATCTAGAATTGATAATCTAGTTAATTCAGCAATTAATCCAATTAAAGACGTAAAATATTTAAAAATATTTTTTTGTTTAATTTTTATTTTCAATTATTACAGAATTCGCAAATAAAATGTGCTTCAGTTTGTGTATATCCAGCAAGAATTTTGGATGCATGCAATGCTATTAAATCAAATGGGAGTTCAATGAATGTTGCAAGTGGTTAGTAAATATTATTTTTGAATTTTTATTTTTTTTTAATTTTAAAGTTGCTTGTGGCTTTCCGTCTGGTCAATATCACATTGAAAGTCGTTTGCTAGAAGTTAAATTAGCTATTCGTGATGGAGCAACAGAAATTGATGCTGTAATAAATCGATCTGCTGTTCTTGAATGTAATTGGGAATTATTATTTGAAGAAATTGAAAAAATAAGAAATGTTACAAAAGGAGCAAAATTAAAAATAATTTTGTCAGTTGGAGAGCTTGGTACTGATAAGGCAATTTATTTGACTAGTATGTTGGCAATGTATGCTGGTATGATTTTTCAAAAAAATATATTTTATATAAAATTTTTCTAGGTGCTGATTTTATTAAAACTAGCACAGGAAAAGAGACAGTAAATGCAACATTAGAATCTGCGTATATAATGTGTTTGGCAATTGATCATTTTTATAAAAAGACAAATAAACTTATTGGATTTAAGGTTTAAAAAAATGTATTTAAAAATAATAACATTTTTATTTAAAAAAAGGCTGCTGGTGGAATTCGTTCTGTTGAACAAGCACTTCAATATATGATTTTGGTTGAAAAAATTCTTGGAAAAGATTATTTGGATCCAAAATTTTTTCGTATTGGAGCAAGCATTGGATTATTAGAAAATATTAGAAAAAGATTATATGAGGAAATTTAGTAATTTTTTTTAATTTTTGAAGGTTTTAATTTTATATTTATTTTTATTATTTATTTTTAAATACATTTTATGTTTTTATTAAAATAATATTTTTTTAGTTTTTTTTAATTTAATGTGTAAGAATTTGAGTTAAATTATTTTAATATATTTATTTTTGTTTTTATATATTATTTTATATTTTAATATATTTTTTCAAATAATTTTTATATAATGGCTGAAAAAAGACAACAAATTGTTAGTGCAGGATTTGAACTTGTTCAAGTATTTTTTAATTATTATTTTTTAATTGAAATAAAAAGTTTAATATTTTAGTCATTACATGACAATCCAGATGTTTTACCTACATACAATAAGGAATTGGTTGATAAATGTGCCAAACAAATTGGTGATCTTTATAATGAAAATATTCGTTCTTTAATGAAGTAATTTTATTAGAATAATAATAATTATTAATTTAAATTAGTTTAAAGTCAAAGGCAGATGACGATTCAAACAAGGAAAATGAGAATCAAGTTTTTCAATTAGTTCGTATTAGACAAGTGGCCATTGATCAAATTAAACGATGTGGTTAGTTTTTTGAAATAAATAGTAATATTTTTTAGAAGTAACTGGTCTTATATTATTACTAGTTCTTTATTTTTTTTTAATTATTTTAAAAGTTTAATTATTTCCAAAAAGGCTGTGCTTATATAAATGAACGAATGAAAAGAATTAAAAATATGAGATGGAAATATGGAGGCCAAATACCTGAAAAAATTAAAATAAACATGTCAGAACATGAACAAAAATGGCTTAAAAATTATAATGAAATTACTTTTGAATTTCAAAATGAATTTGGAAACGAAGACGAAGAAAATGAAGAAATTAATGGAGGAAATGGTATTATTATTTATTTATTTTATTTAAATTTTCAGCTGTTAATTTGTTTAATTATGTTGATCCTCCTGATAAATTAATGGTTTAAATTTTATTTAAATAAAAATATTTATTATTTAGGTTAAAGTTAGAGCTCTTAAAGATAGCGGTCAATTTGAGACAATTGATGGTATTACTGTTGTTTTATCAAAAGGAGCAGTTCATTTATTACCTAGACAAGATTGTGAAAATTTAGTGAGGAAAGGTATTCTTGAATATATTAATCAAATAAATGATTAATTTAATTTTTTTGTAAAAATATTTAATTTATTTTTAATATTCTCATAAATATGAATTTTATTTGTTTTAAGATATCACAGAATATTCTGGCTATTTATTAAGAAATAAAGTTTTAAATATATACTTTTATATCTAGAAAATTAAAAAAAGTTTTTTTTTGTTACATGACTCTTATTTTATTTTTTTATGAGAACATGAATGACAAATGCTTCTTTTTTCTAAAAGAAAAAAAATCGTTTGAGGTTATATTCTCTTTCTATTTATGTGTGTTCACTAAACATTCTTAATATAACGTCAATTTCATCAATAAAAATAAAATTACACAGACATACTCTCCAATCATTCACCAGCAATAAAGTTAAGGAATTATTACTTCAATAAAAGAAAGGGTTGTGGTATATTTTAGCGCCAAATCTTTTACTCTGCAATTTCTAAAAATATAAAATTTTAAGCACTTCGACTGATAAAAAGATTTTTCTTTTACAAATGCTAAACTTTGTTAAAAATGATAGATTTTTTAATTTTTTTAGTTAAAGTACATATGACTTCATATTATAATTTTGTTTCTCTTATTATCATAAAATTATTTATTTTTTTTCCACACTATAGATATGAATATAATGCAAAAATATTCCACGTTTTGTTTTCTATTTTGACTATTATAAACTTACTGACAAAATAGTATTATTTTTATATAAAGTGACAAAATTTATTTAATTAACTCCCCGACGTATAATTTTAATGAGCGAAACTTTAAAACTAAACTTGTGTTTTTTGCAGGGTGAGGGATGATTCTGAAGTGGCTGACAGTTGTTTTTAGGCATAAATAATATTTATTCTTAACCAATCTGACAGTTACTTCGTTAATTGAAAGCTCTCGATAAGCATATCATCTTTACCAATTAGTGAAAATAGTACATTCTTTGAACTCTTTTGATTATCATAAAATTATTTGAAAAGGTTTAAAATAAAAAGAGATACTATGATTCGTAAGACTTTGAATCGTCCTATACCATTTTAAATTAACTCATAAAATGCCAAATAATTAACGCCAAAGAAATAGCGTAGGAAGCTTAACGTCTTTTTTTCTCTAACATTTTGTTTAAAATTAAAAAATTTTCTGGTTATTCTTTATAAAAATATTGTTTAAATTTTTTGATTAAATTGCATAAATTTTAGATCTATCTATTATACACAGCTCTTAGAGCTCGTGGAGAAATATCAAAAAGCTCATAGTCAACGAGCAAGCAAGGCCAGGGCCATTAACAACTGAAAACGATACAAAAAGTAAAATATTTTTTATAATTATGATTGGCTAGTTTCTAATCTTTTGAATTTAAACAATAATTAGCAAATTAATTTTCGTTTTTAAAGGCCCAAAATATCAAAATGGCCGATAATAAAGAAAACGGCGATAACAACATCACAGCTGAGGTTAAAAAAGAAAAAGAAGTCGTTGATATGGCTAAATCTCCGGCAGCAAATGGTCACAAGCAAAAAGAGCCTAAAAAAATTTTGGCCGAACATGTTACTGGAATTGTTAAATGGTTTAATGTTATGAATGGATATGGCTTTATTTGCCGTGATGATACGAATGAGGTTTTTTCTTAATTACTTTTTTAAGTAATTTAACCTTCTTTTTGTGATGACAATGCTTGATATTTTAAACTTTAGGATATTTTTGTTCATAACTCGGCTATATCAAAAAACAATCCAGAGAAGGCTCAACGTTCACTTGGCGATGGAGAAAAGGTTTTTAACGTAAAGACTTTTTTAAGTTTAATAAGTTTAGGTGCTTTTTGATGTAGTTGATGGAACTAAAGGTCCAGAAGCTAATAATGTAACTGGACCAGATGGAGAAAGTGTTGTTGGGTCAAAATATGCTGCTGGTATTGTTTTTTGATTTTAGCATCTTTTCCAATAGGTTTTTAAATTTAGATTCAACTCAAAATCGCCGATTCTATCCGCGTCGCAATTTTTATCGTTATCGAAATCGTCCTCGTGGAAATCGTCCCTCTACTGGTGGTGATCTTGCAAATGTTGGAACTACAGAAGGAAAAGAAGCAGCACCTGGCGAAGGCGAAAATGCTGTGAATGGTGGTGAAGGAGATGGCGCTCCTCGAAAGGAACAACAAGTTTTTTAATTATTAGAAATTATTTAATAATTTATATAGAAGGGACAAGGAAGAGGAGGAGGTGGTCGTCGTCGTTTCCGTAGAGGTGGAATTCAAGGTGAACAACAAAACGAACAAGGCGGAGGTGGTGGAGGCCGTAATCGTCGTCGAGCATCTGGAGGTGGTGATGCCGGAAAAAAGCAAATTGCTCAGGAGGGAGAAGGTCAAGGAACTTTTAACAAAGGTAACTCTGCTCGACCAACTAATGGAGGCGGATTCGGAGGTGGTTGGCGACGACGCCCTGGAGGATTAGGAAGAGGTTTTCTAAATAAATATTAAGGGATTATCCCATCGATAAAGGAACAAGAATGGGGTTTTCTCATTTTTTTACAAAAATTGAATCATTTTTATTTCAAATCTAAAAATTCCAAAGGCGCTCCTCCAGCACCAGAAGAACAACAGGGAAGCGGTGGTGGCAAGACTGAGCC
Organism: Meloidogyne chitwoodi; assembly: GCA_015183035.1. NCBI lineage: Eukaryota > Metazoa > Nematoda > Chromadorea > Rhabditida > Meloidogynidae > Meloidogyne > Meloidogyne chitwoodi. The sequence goes on from JACZZP010000010.1 coordinate 1,718,333, forward strand.
TGTAGAGGGTTAAGAAACGAATAAAGCTTGGTAATTGAATAGATTTTTTGAGAAGATCAATGAATTAAAAACAAAAGCGACAAATAATAATTAAAAACACCAACCACCATCACACCCAATCAGCCAATTTTATTATCGGCAAAAAATATTTGTAACCGTGGTTTAATTAAGGTGAAAGATTGAAAAATTAATTTTGAAAACAAAAATTTATTCCTGTAGAAAATTAGTTGTAAATTTCAATAGTTAAAAATTATAGTAAAATTTCAATCTTTCACTGATATAACTCTTTTTTCAACAATTAAATACCAACCACAATATATACCGTCGAAAATATTTTGATTATATAACATTTAAGGATGGCTTTATTTTTTTATTCTTTTCCTTCCAATAAATACTCTCATCCTTTTCTCCATCACTTCGTCGCTATTTTTTGTTTTTGTTTAATGGAGAATAAAATAACGAAAAAGAAATTTATTTTTAAAAGTTTTTTTCATAAAACTGAAGAAACATTCTAGTTTTAAAATAAAAATAACTTTCCAAATTTATCAAAAAACATTTTACGTCATTATAATATTATTTTACAAAAAATTTCCTTTTTTAAACAGGTTTATAATCCAGCTTTGTTTCTAATTTCTTTGCTTCTCCAACTTTTCGAACAGCTTTCATAAAATCTTCTTGTACAACATATTCTCTCTCTTTTCTTATTGCATTCATTCCTGCCTCTGTGCAAACATTTCGTAAATCGGCGCCAGAAAATCCTTCAGAAAGTTTAGCAATTGCTTCATAATCAATTGGTTCTTGTTTAGTAATTGGTTGAGCATGAATTTTTAAAACCTTTAAATAATAATAAAAGAAAAAATAAGAATAAACAAACAGAAAGTCTGTTTTGCCCATTTGGCAGAGGAATCTCAATTTTACGATCTAACCGTCCTGGACGTAAAAGAGCTGGGTCCAACTAAATAAAAACATTTAATAGATAGAAAAATCTTTTTTTAAAACACTTAAACCAAAGCTTTTTACTAAATAAAAAAGCAAATTATTCTTGAAAATATTCTAAAAAAATAAAAATTTATTTTACAGTATCTGGTCGATTTGTTGCCATAATTATTTTAACTTTTCCTAAAGAATCAAATCCATCCATTTGATTAAGTAATTCCATTAAAGTACGTTGAATTTCACGATCTGCAGAAGTTCCTTCAGAGAAACGTCTACCCCCTAAAAATTAAAATTCTCTAAAAAATTAAAAAAAAAACCAATAGCATCAATTTCATCCATAAAAATAATGCAAGGTTGATGATCTCGAGCATAATTAAACATTTCTCGAATCATACGCGCAGATTCTCCAATATATTTATCAACAATTGCTGAGGAAACAACCTTAAGGAAATTACAGTCAAGTTGAGTAGCTACAGCTCTAAAAATAAATTTAAATTATATTTTGGAAGGAAATTAATTAAAATTAAATGACTTTCTCAAAAAAATTATTCTTATTTTAAATTCTCAAACCTGGCCAAAAGCGTTTTTCCTGTACCCGGAGGTCCATAAAGAAGGCAACCCTTTGGAGGAGTAATTCCAACACGTTTAAATAATTCAGGATTAATTATTGGCAATTCTACAACCTTTAAAAAATATTATAAAAATAATTATATAAAACTAAAAAAATGAATTTAAAATTCAAAAAGATTATTTTTAAATAAATAAAATTACAACAAAAATACAACCTCTCTCAATTCACGAATTTGTTCATTTAAACCTCCAATATCACCATAAGAAACATTTCCAGGATCCTCGTGGCTCATTTTGTAAACAAGTGGATCAACTTCACGGGGTAATTGTCTCATTATTGTCATTGTAGTCATATCTAGGGCTACACGTGTACCCTTAAAAATTAGAAATGAGAAAAAATAATTAGAAAAAAACCTGTTTAAGTTTATCCTTAGCAACAGAACGTCTACATCCAACGACATAACGAGGACCATTTGTTGCTTTAACAATAAATTTATCTTCAGTTAATTGTTTTAAAACTTCTCCAACAATTTGGCCAACAGATTGAAGTGCACGAATATCATTTTCAGATTTATCAAAAAGTTTTTGTGATTCGCGTTCCTTTTATTAAAAAGAAGTAAATTTAAATTTTAATTAAAATTTGTTTACTTTTACACGTAGATCTTTAAGTCTATTCTCAATTTCACGACATTCAGTCAATTTTCGTTTATATGTAGCTAAAGCTCGTGATTTGTCGTCAGATGGAGCAGTCATTATTTTGTAATTGTTTTTAAATAAATTACTATAAAATCTTTAAAAAAATTTAAAAAGTTAATTTTAATAAATTTAATTATATTGTTAAAGGTTAGACACAAATAAATAATTATTTTCTCTACTTCAACTAAATTAATAATAATCAAAAGTCGATGAAAATCGTTTCAAAAAATATTTAAAAAAATAAACGAATTTACACTACAGTATATTTTTAAAAGAATTTAAATAATGTTTTTAAAAAATTAAACTAATAATTTGTAATTAAAAATAATTTAATGATTAAATATTTTTATTTAATTTTTTTTAAATTTATTAAGATATTTTCCCTTATAAATATATTTATATATTTCTTTATTCTCGTTAAAAATTAAGGCATGTGGTGGTGGTCATCTCAATTAAAGGATCAACACTCTTGTTGTTCACAAATCTCTTCACCACTTCTTTTAATAGTTATATTTCTTCCCCACAAAAATATATTTATTTATTTTAATAAATTCTTTTTTTAATTCTTCCCTTTAATTCTCTTCTCTCTCACTACTAAAAATAATAATAATTATATTATCTTATTAATAATATCCATTCAAAATCAGATTTATCGTTACACTTTTTTCTTTTACCATCCAAATGCCCAATATATTTATTTTCTTTCGATAAATAATTATATATTAATTTTTTAATTAAATAAATAGATCATTCAATATATATTTTTTAATTTTTTTTAAGCATAGTGATCATATTAACGGATAAATCTTTTTAAATTTTATTATTTTAAATAATTTAAATATTTTATAAAAATTAATTTTTTATTTAAATAATTAAAAATTATTAATAAAAGTATCCTAAAATTAAAAAAATATTTTCTTGTACGTCATCTCTAAATATCCTTTTTTTCTTTTAAATCGCTCTCATCTTTAATATTATAATTATATTTCCTGTTTTTATTTTTTTCCTTTTTATTTATTAAAATATTTTATTATTTATATTAATAATTCCTTTAATAATATAATCCTTCCCCAAATAAATTAATTTTTATTTTTATATTTAGATCTCTCTTCTTCTTCTTCTTTTTCCTTTAAATGTTTATTTATTTTCGGCATTTTATTCTTTTATTATTATTATTATTTATTAATTATTTATTTGCAAAAGAAGAAAATGTTAGGGTAAAGCGTCAAGGAGGGGCAACTGTACTTACTAAAGCTTGGAATGAAGCACTTCCTGGGGTTTTCTTTTAATTTAATTTTTTATAAAAGACAGATTCCTAATATCATTTTCTAATGATTTATTTATTTAATAAAAAAATTTTAATTTAAGGTACCACCATTTTGGGACAAATATAGCTCTGGCCCTTATGGTAAGCTAAAAAATATTAATTAATTAATTAATTAAAAAACATTTTAATTTTTTAAAAAGGTATTGTACTTCGTGGTTGGCAATTTAGTAGATGTGCAAGTGAACAAGTATTATATTAAAAAAAAATAAAAAATAATTTATTAATTTTTAAGTGGACTAATTATGTAGTTAATGTTTCTAATATTGTTATTTGGCCTGATTATCCAAGATTTCCTGGTCCAATATTTTTTAATGTAACAATGGATGTTAATGAAGATTTACCTATTGAAAAAATTGAAATGGATTTAGAAGTAAAAATTATATTTAAAAAAAATAAAATAATTAACTTAAAAAATTAGCAATTAATTTAAATAAAGGCTATATATTTTTAAAATAATCTTTAAATTATTTTTTTAAAAAAAGGTAAGGCATGCAGTTAATGGTAAATTAAATAATAGAGGTTGGCAAGTAATTCCATGTCAAGGATGGAATCTTTTGGTAAATTAATTTTAAAAATAAAATTTTAATTTAAATAAAAAGGATGGTTGTGATGGTGTGGGTTCTTGTCGTTATTGTGATATGTTAGATAAATGTAAAGAAACTGTTAAAAGTGCTCATAAATATGTTAATGGTTAATTTTTAATTTATAAAATAAAAATAATTTTTTTTCCAATTTTATATCGAAAAGCGGAAGACTTTCTCCGTCAAAATAAATTATGTCCTCCACCTAAAGGACATTGGACAATGACTTTTAGCAAAATATTTACTATTGAAGATTTACCTAAAAGTTTTTTTGGTCCTTTACAATCGGTAATTAAATAAATATTTTAAAATTTAATATCAAAATTATTTTTATAAAAAATATTATTTATTTTTTTAAAATTTTTAGAATGAATATTGGTTAACTTTTAATTTTAATGATGGAAAAGATAGAAAATTAGGTTGTGCTCGTTTATGGGTAGATGCATGTAAATATCATTTACAAGATAAACAACAAAAATGTTTAAAAGACCCAAATGCTTTTAAAGATTTTTTAAAAGGTTTTTTTTAATTAAAATATTAAAAGATATTTTTTTAAATTTTTTTTTATAGAATTTAGTAGTCAAGCAGAACAAATTCGACAGAGAACATCTACAAATAATAATTAAACAGAAAAAGAAAATAAAAATATATTTTTTTGTTTACGCGGGTTGGAATGGAAATTAATTTATATTAAAAAAGAGATTGATGAAAATAAATTGATACATATTTATTTTTAAATTTTAATTAAAATTTATTTTTATTAACGAAATTGTTTTAGCCTACTTTTTTAAAGTGATTCTCTTATAATAACTTTTAAAAAGATATAAAGGAAGAATCTAATCTATTCCAGCTGTAAAAAAATAACTTAATGTTCAATATTAAGAAAAATTCTTTTTTGGCTAATTGTAAATATCAGGATTGAATGAGTTGGATTATACAATTCAGGACTAAAATTTGCAAAAAAAAAAGTAACAAAATAAAGACGAACTTTAAGTGGCACTAAAATTTGCATTTTGAATCATTAAAAACCAAATAAAATTAAACTAAAATAATTGAATGATTTAACATATTACTAAAAAATTCAAAAAATTAATCCTAAAAAAGAAAATGTTTAACAGTCTCAACAAGAGTTCATTACATCCTGCACTTGTCTCATAAACAAATTCTATGTAGTGCTCAATTATGATTATATAAAAAATATTAAATAAAATATAAAAAATCTCAAGTAAAAAATTATGTTCAAAATTTAAAAAGAACAAAAAGGTAGTAAATTTATAATTTTAAATGATTAACATTTTTATTGAAAAAACATATCTTAAGGGCGCAATTCAAATCGAAGTCTTCTCGTAAGGTATACTAGAAAAAGATTTAATTAATACCTAAAAGTATAATAAACCTCAACGAGCATACGCCCTCTTCCAAGATTATCAGTAACATCAACCTAAATTTTGCAAGATATATGTTATAAATCATTATAACTAAAAATATTACCTCTAAAGAAACGGTGCGATCGTTAAAAACAGGTGAAATTGTTCGCGCATGGTGGGCTATCTGTTGTTGATTGAAAGCTACTGCAGAATCACGAAGGAACTCTTACATACGTTCCTCTGGATGTAATGCATCACCCTCACGCCAGATTTTGATTGCCATTTTCTTTCCCAACATTTGCAACTTAAGAATTTAAAAGAATATAACTATTTCCACAAATTCTAACGTGAAAACATTATTTAAACCTCAGAAAACGACGCCCCTGGGTTTCCACACGTGAGAAAAATTGTCCAACTGTCAAAGAATTGAGACGCAGGTCAACCTCACCGACACTTGATTGGCCGGAATCACTGTCTCCCATACATTAATAAAGTTTTAAACTTATTAGATAAAAATCGAGAAAAAATAAATATAAAAAGTAAAAAAATTAAACCTTCATTTGACTGTTTAAAAAATTGTATAGGACTTTTTGTCACATTTTAACTTTTAGATATTTTGTTCTTTTTTGGATTAAATTTTTTCAAAATATATAATATCCATTTAGGAACTTCATTTGTTCTTCTTTTTTAAAAGAATATTAAAATTAAATAACTTTATTCAAAATTAAATAACTTTAAGCTTCAAGTTTATACATAATGGCTATTGATTATTCTCGTTGGAAGGATATTGAAATCTCAGATGATGAGGACGATACCCATCCAAATATTGACACTGTATTTTTCTTATATTTTAATTTAATAGTTATTTTTGATTTTTATAGCCTTCACTTTTCCGTTGGCGTCATAAAGCTCGACTTGAGCGAATGGCTGAAATGAAAGAAGAAAAGGAGAAGGTTGAAGGGGAAAAGAAACAAGTGCTTAGTCGTGTTCAGGTAATTTTTGTTTTTTTTTTGTTTTCCTTCCTTTTTAGGAAATTGAAGAAAAACTTTTAAATACAAATTTGGACGAAAAAGAGCGTATTAAATTGGAATTGGAGCGTGACCAAATTCATAAGCAAGAAGAAGAGTTCTTGCGCAAAGAAAAGGAATTAGCTGATAAGGAACGACTTGCACCTTGGAATGTTGATACGATTGGAAAAGAAGCTTGGAGTAAAACTATTGTTAATAAGGTTTTTAATTTTCCTTTTTACCCCTTTTTATTGAATCTTTATGCATTTTTAAATTATAAAAGAAAATATATTAAGCCAAATGAAAAGTCTCAAAAAGAAAAGGACAGTGCCTCAGCAGGTATTTCTGGCAAACTTAGCGAAGAAGAAGAACATCAACGTCTTCTTGACTATTTTTCTGCCAATGAGACTTTGCTAGGAGAGATGAGTCTTTTGGAAGGTTTTGATGCTATGGAGGTTTTTATTATTATTATTTTAACTTATTAAATTATAAGAATATGTTGCTTGATAATCCTCATTTGGCCTCTGAATATGCCACGAATTGGTTAACTATTGAAGCGCTTAATCATGCAATTGATGGAGAGGTGTGTATTTTAATTTATTTTTAATAAATTTTAAATTGAATTTTATGAATGTAAATTTTTATTTTTTTAATCAAACAATTTTTTTATTTAATAATAAATTTTTATTAATTATTAAAATTAAAGGACGATAAAATGGGTCTTGTAGCTGAGAACTGTATCACAATTCAATATCTTCTTGAACTTTCTAAATCATTGCATGCTGTTTCAACAAATACAAATTTGATTAAAAACTTCTTCAAAAAGTTTTTTTTAATATTTTTATTTTTAAATGATTGCTTAAAGAATTCGTTCTGCTGAGGCAATGTATTTGCAAATGTATCACGAGGAAGTTCGAGCTTTCAAGGACCGTCTCCGTAAACGTGCAAAGGATAAGCGTGATGCCTATCTTTCAGAAGCTCAATCATCTGATAAGGCTAAACGAGTTGAGGCTTCTCCTGGTGGATTAGACCCTCTTGATGTTTTGGAAAGTCTTCCTGAGGTTTGTTAAACTATTTCAGTTTTTATTTATTTTAATATAGAAAATTGTTTATAAAGTTTTTAAATATATTCTTTTCAAAATTTATTACAAATAAAAATATTTTATAGGTTATGCGTGAAGCATTTGAATCTCAAAGTATGGAGAAAATGTTCCAAGTTGCTGAGAGTATGGACAGAGAAGTCTTTAATTATCATTTGCAGCGTTGTATTGATTCTGGTCTTTGGATCCCAAATGCTAAGGAACATGAAGAGAAGATGGCTAAAGAGAAACAAAAAGCGGAGAAAGCTGCTAATAAGGATAACAACAAGACATAAGTTCTCAAATATATCATAGAATTAAAAAAATAAAAGCTATAAAAATAAATAATTTTTTAAAGAAAATAAATTCTTGTCCCTTTCCTTTCTTGTTTTATTATTATTATATTTTTCTTTAACAAGACCTTGAGAAAGGGATTATTATATAATTATATTTATATACTTATTTTTTAAAAGGAATTTCATTAATTATTCGATGATTTCCTTGATATTATATTCATAATAAATATTTGTTTTTTAAATTAAATAAATACATAATTATTAATTTAAAAATGTTTATATATTTTAATATTATATTCAATATAATATCAAATTAATTTAAAATATTTTTCAGCTTTATTAATTTTTAAACTGCAGATGAGCATAAATGATAGATGATGGAAATGAAACTGATGAAGGTTTTGTTCATTATTTTTTAGCTTAAATAATTTTGTTAAGAAGGTCGTATTAATTTTTTTTATTTTGATTTTTCAAAGTAATTTTTAGAAAAGAGCATCATCCCCTGCAAAGATGTTGTCAAAAGGATGGCTATAGTTGATGGATGTAATGTTTTACATTTATGTGCCGGTATGGGTTTAGATTCTTATGCAGAACAGGAAATGCTTGAAGAGAGGTTTTTTTTTAATTAAAATTTTTAGTTTGATTAATTCTTAATTTCCATTTTTAAGAAAGCCAGACGCTATTGGCCTTTTACTTGTTGTAAAAAAGTTGATGGAAGAAGACTTTGATGTTCGTGTATTTCTTTCTATGTCTTATATGTCACAACATAAAGTGTCTAATCTATTCATTTTAACGGTTTAAAAAAAAAAAATAAATAAAATATATTATTTAGGAATTTAAATCGCTCGGAATTCTCACAGTCGTTCCACCATATGTTCATGATGATAAAGCTATTTTAGAATATGCAACTCAAGTTGGAGGTTTTATTGTTTCTAATGATAAATTCCGTGAATTTAAATATTACCCAAAAATGTCAAAATGTACAAAATGTGTAGAAAGAACAATTCGATTTAAATTTAAACAACAAAAGAATAAATTAAATTTTAATGAAAAAAATAATGAGTTATTTTTATTTAAATATTATTATTTAAATAAATAATTTTAAGGAAAAGAAATTATGAACATTTTTCAAAAAGTTTATGTTGTTCTCTACCTACAAATAAGATTATTAAAAACGATTTGGATAGATTTCAATTAGGAATGGAATTACAAATGGAATTAGATTCAGGTAAGCTTTATTTTAAATAAATATTTGGATAGGGGTTAAGGAGAAAGTAAAAATAAATACAAATTAATTAATTATTTAGAAATTGATCTAAATAAAATTAAATAATTAATTTTTTTAGATCTTTGTACATCAAATATTTCATCTGATATTGACTTTTTATTTGTTCATTCATATCGTATTCAACGTTCAAAATCTCTTAAAATTCAAACACTTTGTTTAATTCAAATTATGCTTGATTTTATACAACTTGAATTTTCTTTTATTCGTGGACTTAAACCTCAACCTGTGGATTATTTTAAAGGACATAAACCTCCATCTAAATTCTCTAATTTTCTAAAGCATTTTAATAAACATAAAAATCTACGTCATCAACAGCAAGATAATATTTTTATAATTTAATTGAGTTATTATACCCTATAATTTATTTATTTATTCTCTAAATTAGTGAATCTATAAGTCTTTTAAAAATAATAATTTATTTAAGAACATTTAAAAAATACATTTATTTATTTATTTGACTTTTTCTGTCTCTGACATTAATTTTTTTAATTTAATTTTTGACTTTATTTTCCTTTCCTGTGCAATTAATCTAATCTTTAAAAATCAACAATATATGCTTTAAATGTTTTTTTTACTTCTTGTATATTCTCTGTGATTTAATTATTTTTGTTTTTTTAAAAAAGTAATGATATTTTATTTTTTTTTAAATTTAAGCTTTATTTTCTTTTAAATTGTATTTTAAATTATGGCATTAAAATTCATTTCCTTTTGCATTTAAAATATTTAAAAGGCATAACACTAGAATAAAAAAAAATAATTTTTTTTAACACATTTTAAAATAATTGGAATTTTACCTCTTCTTTGTTATGCCTAAATATACATATAATTTTTATAAAATTACTTGTACATTAATTTATTCATGTAAATACAATTATAAAAATATTTATTTTTAAAAAACAAATGCATAATTAATATGTAAAAGATATTAAAAACCAATTAATTAATTAAAATAATTAATTACATAAATTCATTTGTGCCTCAGAATTTTTAAAAACATAGGAACAAATATATTTAATTATTATATATCACAAAATGCATATTAAATAGAGATTGAAAATTTAATTAAAAAAAAGAAGTTGTGTCTTTACCTAAAAGAAAATTAAAAAACCTTAAAAAATCTTCAATCTCTATTATTTACATAATGGGAACAAATTAATTATTTAAAAATAATTAATTTAACATTTTTATTAAATAATTATATTTAAAATAAATTTATTTAAAAAATAATAATAAAATATTAAATTTTTCTTAAATTATGCTTCACAAGTCTTTTTTAAAATAGTACACAAGTAAACAAAAATACTTTTCTTTTTTTAAATTAATTAAAAACGTTTGACTACTATTGTTTTTTCATCTCTAGAATATAAAGGTTTTGCCATTGGTTGTTGTTGTTGTTTTTCATTTTGTGATGATGATGATGGTCTACGTTTATCTGCATTAATTGACATTGGTATTCTTGAAGGTATTCTTTCAGAAGGAAAACGTTCATTTTTTGTTTTTATTGTTTTTGGAGTTGAAAAACTTTCAGAATTTTTATTTGATGAAAATAATTTTTCACTTCCGGGATAATCAGGAGGAGGAAAATAAGGTTTTTGTTGTTGTTTTAATGAATTATTAGTATTAGCAACAAATTTATTAATTTTTGCTAAAGAAGATTGTTTTTGTTCATTAAAATGTTTTGAAATAATACTTTGTTGACTTTCATCACTATTATTATTTTTATTATTATTATTATCTTCTTCTTCTTCTTCAGGATTAAGCATTAAATAAGTCACATTATTTGGTGTTCGATGAACTCTATGACATCCACTACTACTATCAGTTGAAATATCTCGCCTGTGCTGAATATTAATATTAGATTAAAATGAAAAAATAATTAATTTTAATAATATGCACTAGTTATATTAGAAGAGATTATTTCTTTTAATTAATTACACTCAAATAAAAAAGAATATATAGGGCATATCAATATTAAATATAATAAAACACCTCAACATTATTATTATGAATAGGAGAATTTTGTAATATTTGTTGTTGTTGTGTAAAAGTATTAATATTCTTTAATAAATTTGTTTTTTGTTGATTATTTAAATTATTATTATTTTTTGAATTATTAATTATTCCATTATTAGTAACAACACCACTATTATCAGAAGAGGAAGAAGACATAACATTATCATAATGACTTTGTTGTTTTTTATGGGCAATTAATTCATCTGTTAATAAACGTTGTTGTTGTTGCTTTAAAAATATTTTTTTAAAAATTAAAATTAAATTTTTAAAAAATACTTGTTGTAATAATTGATGTTCTCTTCTTTGTCTTGGACTCATTCTAATAAAACCATCTTCATCCGGAACAGGTGGGGGTTTATGTCTTCTATCTTTTGTAGAACCTACTCTTCTAAGAAATGGTTCAATTGGAGGAGAAACAAAAGAAGATGATGATAATGTTAAATTATTATTATTATTATTTGTTGATGATGTTCCTTCAATTGTTGTAGAATCTTGTATTGGAATACGTGTTGCTGCAGCAGCTGATTTATAATGTCTTTGATGTTGTTGTTGTCTTCGATTGGGTGCAGGTGAACGACCAGCGAGAGCTAAAAATTTAAATAAAAAAAGGAAAAATGAGAATCAAATTAAAAAAACATTTTTAAAAAACAAAACAAATAATTTTTAAATAATTTATGTTTTTAGCTAATTTAAGGGTTTTAAAACTGACAATTAAAAAAAGAAAAGAAAAATTAAAAAAAAACAATTTTAAGAATATAAAATATTTAAAAAGATATTTGAGCAGATAGAAATAATTAAAAATATTTATTAATTATGTTAAAATATTTAATAAAATATTTTTTAAATAAAAATAAAGAGTTCGAAACAGGGTTTTTCTGAGAACGAAAATAAAATGAGAGATTGTGTTAAAAATCAGAGAGTTTTTCTGATTAATCAGATAAATATCCCAGCAAAAATATTGAGAAAAAGTATACCAAATCTTTTATTATAAAAAATTCGAACTCTTTAAATTAACCGGTTTAATAAATTTAATTAAAATAATAATATAAATTAATTATTTTACTTAAAACAAGTACTCACTAAAAAAACAATAAAAAAGAAACTATCAAAAATATATATTTAAAAATTTTAACTGAGAAAAAATACAAATTAGTTGCCTATTTTAAAAATAAAGGAATTAAAATTTAAATAAGAAAATCAGTCTTTCTCTTCACTTTCATTATCAGTATCAATAAATTTAAGAACACTTGGAAGTGAATTAATTAGAAGCATAGATGTTGCTGCAAAAAAGCACATAACAAAACAATTTTTTAAAAATACAAAAAAAAATGAAAAAAAAAATACAAAACAATATAAAGAAACAAAAAAAAACAAATAAATATATTTAAAAAAAGTAAAAAAAAAACTCACAATTAGCACGAGAACATCTACTATAAACCTTAAAAATAAATAAAATTAATTAAATATTTTTATTAAAAAAACCTCAGCAATATCAGAGCGAATATCAAGCATTGAACGAGTCAGAATTGGTCCCAATTGTTTAGTAGGAATTTCTTGTGGATCTCGAGGATTTGGCGGTGGTGGTAATGCCATTCTATCATTCTTTATTTTTTTTTATAAAAAAAGAAAATAATATTTAAAAAAGAAAACCTGTAATTTTTTCAAACATTCCTCTAAAGATTCCATCACTTTATCATCAGAAAATCCAAAATCTTCAGCAAGAGATCTCTGAATAAATTCCATAAATTGTTCAATAGTCAACTTCAAAATTGTTTCTAAAAAATTAAACAATTTATTTGATTAAAATTTATAAACTTCTATGCATTTTCATAATATTATAGGCCATGGCAATTAAAATACAATCTCCATAATAAAGAAAAACATCCCATAAACGAAGAGTTAATGAATAAGGAACACGATCAAGAAAACAACCAAACCACCATTTTGTTAAATAAATTGGTGGAATTCCTGTTTGATCCTTTAATAAATAGACAAAATTATATAGATATTTTTTATTTTAAATTAAAAATTAATAAATTTAAAAAAATATACCAAATGTTTTTTAACTCTTGGCAAATATTTGAGCAAAACTTTATCATAATGATTTTGAAAACGTTGAAGTTTTGGAAAACCAGGAACAAAAAAACCTTAAAAATTTTATTTAAAATTTTATTAAAAAAAATTTTAAATTTTCTTTAACCATGCATTGTATATCTTCTTGTAACTAAAAGTGCATGCATACACCAAAAAGCATCTTCTTCATCCATATACATTAGAAAAACTGCTGCTATTTGACTCATTCCTTAAAATTTAATTTAAAAAAGTATTTTTTTAAACATTACCTTGACAATAACCAACTTCAGTATTTAACATTGAATATGCAGTGAGTAAATTAAATAAAGATTGTTGTCTTAATTATATTAAAATATTAAAAAAAAAAGAAGAGAAACATACTTAACATCATAACGTCTTCTAAATGCCAAATTATCTCTATATGTTCTATTAATATCCAAATCAATTTGTTTAATGTCTTTTGAAACAAGTCTTGCACGAATTAATAAGTCATTGTAAAGATTAGTTCGTGCTTTAGCTTTGAGTTCATTTGCACCCAAAAGACGCATCCAAACCTTACAAAAATAAATAAATATTTTAAAAAAATATACAAGAAGTCTAAATTTGTCAGGTACTCCCTTCCATATACGTTCAGGTAATTTAGATGGACGAAGATGTTCCCATTCTTTAAACATATTTAACCATTTTTCTTCTCTCCTAAGCTCTTTTTTTACTCGTTTTTTCTCAGCCTCGTCTGCAGCAAATTTGGAATCTTTGCTTAAAAAATTTAAAAATTAAATACTCAAAAATTAAACAAAAAAACTAACTGTACAAATCCATATCTGTCTGTTATTTGATAAAGTTCAAAATTTGGGTTCTCCCAAGGATCAACATCTTTTTGGTCAGGACCCTAAATTTAAAATTATTTCAAATTTTTAATTAATTTATAAAATTTATTTATTTATTACTCTCTCATATTTATCCACAATTTGTTCTCGTTCTTGTAATTCAAGAAATTCAGGATCATTGTCAAGAGAATCATCGCTAGTAGATGGAATAAGTGCATGTGGTCCTGGCAGTTCAGCATCATCTGAAAAATAAAATAAATTAAAGGCCAAAATAAAAAAAATCTGCAAAAAGTTACTTAAAAATTGTACCAAATTAAATTAAAAATGATTTAAAATATTATAAAAAATAGGGTTATACACCCCCATTTTAAATTAAAAAAAAGAGAGGATAAAATTTAAAAAAAGGTAAAGAAAAAGAAAAACAAAATTCAGTTCATGAAAATCATCAAAAGATAAAATTGTTGAAAAGTTGTTTTTTTTTTAATTTAGAAAATGGGAGGCATATAGATAACCAAGAAAATACTAAAAAAAAGGATATTTGTATAAAACAATTTTAAAAAATTAAATATAATTTAAAAATTATTTATATCCTTTTTAATTCACTGATAAAATAAAAATCATATTAATATTAAAATTAAATTTAAAAATACAATTATTATTTTCTGTTTGAGAAGATACAACAGGTATAAATTCATCAAAAGGTGTTTTCTTATTAAAACGATTAGAAATAGCTGAAATACAACGTCTTATTGAATTTGAACGATTAAGATGATTATTTTCATTTAATATTATTCCACCATTTATTATTCTTTCAGTTAAAGGAGGTGAAGAAATATTATTATTATTTAATTGTTGTTGTTGTTTATTATTATTAATTTCAGGCATATTATTATTATTATTTAATGGTTCACTAAGTGTTCCTTGAACTTGACTCTTTCGATTGATAAAAGAATTCTAAGAGAGATATATTTTTGATAATAAAATAAATATTTTTAAAAATATAGAGATAATATAGAGATCAAAATTAGAGATCGGAATTTTGAAAAACCCGGGACTAGAATGGAACGACCGGGAGGGAACCCGGACCGGGAAAATCGGGATTCCCGCTTTTTTCCAGTTCCTAAAATAACCGGGTCCCGACCGGGACTACCGGGTATTCCCGATCCCGTTTTCATCCTGGTGACTCAAAAAAAGCCGGGAAAAAGGACCGGGAAACGGGATCGGGACCCGTTCCCGTTCCAATCTTTAATCAAAATATTTTAAAAATAAATACAAAATGCCAAAACAATTATTATTTTTTTTAAATTTCAAAAATCTCCAATTTTAAAAAACAATTAATTATTTTATCATTAAATCATTTAGAAAGGAATTATATTTATTTTTTATTTAAATAATCTCCTAAAAAATACCGTTGTTGTTTTATGCCCCAAACGATTATAATTTCTTTCATAAGATTTTGCACTTGAATTTCTTGAAGAAGGAACAGAATTATTATTTAAATTTTTTTCTTCTCTAGCAGATTTTTTTCGTGAATTAGAAGAAATAAAATCAGTTGTTTTATTTAATTTATTATTATTATTTTTTAAAGAAGTACCACTACAAACACTTTCTAAACTTCTTCCAAATTCACTATCTCGTTTTAAAATTAATCTACCTCCATTATAATATGGATTAGCTGGGAATTGAGTTAATAATAATTCTCTTCTAGTTATTGAAGCAGAAGTAAAAGAAATATTTCCTGTTGCTATACGACGTGAAATACTACTTTTTCTTTGATTTATTATTTCTTTATTTTGTGTTGAATTATTTGTTGGAGATGATGAAGAAGATATTTGAGATGATGGACAAGAATCATTTTTAGCAATAAATATACGGCGATGAGCTAATTGAGAAGATATTGAAGGTGAAGATTCCCAATAGGGACGACAAACACGATTTGATTTATTGGGCATTTATTTACTTTATTTATTTATTTTTGTAAAATTTAAAAATATAAAAAAGTTGTGTCTCTTAAAGCATTTTTCTTTTTTAAAAAATTAATTAATTAAAAAAAAATTAAAATAAAAAAAAAGAAAATTAAAATGTCCCTAAATAATGTGATTAAAAAATTATTTATATTTTCTTAAAAAATTAAAAAAAATAATAATTTATTAATTTACAAAAAATATGTGCTTATTAAATATTATAATTAATTAAATTTAAATAAAATAATAAAACAACTCAAAAATGTTAAATATAATATGAAATCCGAGAAGTGTAAAAAATAATAAATGAAAGAGTAAAGCAAACGCGTGAGATAAATAAAAAAACGGACGATAAAAACTCTGATAAAAAAAGCTTGGAAGCTGTGAAAAAGGGAACTATATTAAACAATATATTTTATTTTATTTTATGAAGGCATGGAAACGCTATAATAATAAAAAAATCAAAAATTCATAAAGGTAAAATTTATGCCAATTCTTTTTTTATTTATTTTATAGTGAATTGTTGGAGGTTCTATTGCATGAGAATTTTATTAAATATTTAAAATTTTAATAAATTAAAATATGTATAATATTGTTTTTAGGTTTAAATTAAATATATCTATTTATTTAATAATTTATTTATTAAAATGTAACTTAAAAAAAAGAAAAAAAAATTTTTTAATAATTAAAATAAAATTGCTATAATAAAAATACTCTGTTAAACATTTTTTAAATATAAATTTATGGTTTCCTTTTTTAATTTTATTTAAAACAAATTTTTCAAATAAAAAATTCTTAATATTTTAAGAAACTATAATTTATTAAAATTATAAAAAATTGTCCAATTTTAAAGAAGAATTAAAAAAAAATAATTTTTTAATTTTAAATTTTATTAAAAAATTAAATAATAATCAATCCTTTAAAAAAAAGAAAAAATAATAATTTATTAGAACCAGCGGAAATTATAATTAGCAAAAAAGAATAAAAAAAAGAAAGAAAAATAGGCACATGGGAAAATGAGGCGCGACAAAAAAAATTATAAAGAAAAATTGAATGTTTTTTTGCTTTTTTATTAAAAAAAAGAAAAGAAAAGAATTTTTATGCAAAATGAATGCCAATTAAAAATATTAGGTGCGAAGGACAAATTAAGAAGTTTGCAATTATTTATTTATTAAAATAAACTTTAAAAACACAGCAGGAAATAATTTTAAATAAAAAAATAAATAAAAATAAAGTTTTTTTAAATAAATGTTGCTAATAATAATAAATATTATTATTTTTTAAATGTTCAAAACACACAAATATATTTATTATAATTATTTAAATAAAATAATTAGTCTCTTCTCAATTTTCATGAGAAATGTCAATTAATTAAAAGTTGTAAAATAATTTTAATTTTCAAAAAATAAAATAATACAGGCTTTTCTAATAAATTTATTTAACACCAATGTTTGGGGTGTTTTTATAAAAATTGTTAATTAAAAATAATTAAGAGTTTTGTTTAAAAATTTTTTTTAAATCCATTTTAACCATGAAAAATAAATAAATTAATTTTTGTGTAGAAACAAAAGGTAAATAAATAAAAATGTTTTTTTACATATTTTTTGGGAAATGAAAGGAAGTAATAATAATAATAATAATAAATATTATTGATGCCAAAACAAAGAGGTGTGAAAATAAAATAAAAAATAACTACTAAAAAAAGAAGAAAAAAGCATTAACTAACTACCAAACAAAAATATTATTATATATTTTTTAGTTTTTTTTGGCGCCACTCGTTTTGGTATTTCTTCTTCTTTTTTTTTTACGGTCAGTTAATTATTATTTATTTTTTTAAACTATTATTTTTAGAGATATGTTTTCGTTAAAAGAAGAAAATTAAATTATTTATTTAAAATTAAATTATTTATTTAAAATTAAATTATTTATTTAAAATTAAATTATTTATTTAAAATTAAATTATTTTAAAAAGAAAAGTTTAATTACGCGTAAAGAAATAGATAAAAGATTTTAATTGAAAAGAAAAATAATAATTAATTATTAAAAATACATATATCCCCCAAATATATGTTTAAAGACCTACAAATTTCCCAAAACATTAATTTATAAAAAAACACAAAGTTAATTATTTTAAAATATATTTTTTTTTAAATTATTCCCAAAGGAAAAGACAATTTTTTTCGAACGCATAAATGCCTTGAGAAATTAAATAAATTATTAGACGTAAATATAAATAATTAATTAGTAAATATATTTAAATAATATAAAATAGCTTTTTATTTAATCAATTAAATTTATTTTTTTAATAATAAATTATTTAAAATATTTATTCACTTTTTAAGTCGCGCGGCTTAAAAAAACACTTAAATAATATTATTTAAATAATTATTATTTTTTAAATCCCTCTATTTATTCCCTTGTAAATATAAAATAAATACTTAAAAATAAAAAAATAAAAATATTAATTTAAAAAAATATTAAAGGCTTCTCTAAATTAAAAAAATATTTTTTTTAATTAAAAAGTGAAAATATATTTATATTTAATATTTTTTAAAATAAAAACATTAAAAATCAGAAAAAAAAAGTAAAAGTTATGAATTAATAAAACATTAAAAAAAAAAGTTACAAAAAAGAGGAAATAAAATTATTTTTATTTTGAACAGAAATAATAAAAAATAAATGAAGCAAAAATAATTTAAAAAATTAATGAAACAGAATTTTATTAAATAAAAAATAATTAATTATTATTTAAAAAAATAAAATAAATAAAAATTATGTTGATTTTCCTGTCTAGTCTATATATTTTGTTTCCTGTATTTTTTATATTTTAATTGTTAGATAAAAATTAATAATTAAAAGTTAAAAAATAAATAAATATTTTATAAAAACAAAAAATGGCAAAAAAATAAACCAAAAAATTATAAAAAATAAACAAAAAACAATCTAAAACATTTTTAATAATTACAAACTTTTATTATTTTCAGAATTATCTATTAAATAGTATTGTTGTTGTTTATCTAAAGAAGATTGTTGTTGTTGAATTATTATTTTACCAATAGTTTGAGTAAAAAAATTAGAATCATTTTTGGTTAATTCACTCAATTTTCTCTGCATTGACTTTTTTGCTTTTTGTGAAAGAAGAGTTAAAGAATATTTACGTTGTTCAATTATTGGAGAATTTCTTTATTTATTTAAATTTAAATATTAAAATATTAATTAAAACCTATTATTATTTGTTGATTTAAGACCAACAACACTTTTTGAACGCCAATCAAGATTTCCTTCTTTTCCATAACAAATACCTACTTTTCTGACTGAAGGAATTCTTTTTTTTCCGTTTTTACTTTTGCTGGTTTCTTCTTCGTTCTCAATTTTTTTTCGTCTCCGGATAGAAGAAAAACGAGGTAATTTTTGAATTATTTGATTATCTTGTTCTTCTTCTTTTTGTTTAATATAATTATTAGAAAGAACAAATTGACGAATTGAAGCAAAACTTTTTTGATGAATTAATAAAGGACGTTGATTTTGAGATTTTAATGATGATAAAGGTGTTTTTATATTTTTATTAGGATAAATTATTTTATTGTCGTAATTGTTTTTGTTGAGAGACATATTTTTAGATATTTTGAAATTTTAAATATAAAATTGACATTTAAAAAGAATTTATTTAATTAATTAATTAATTGAACAAAAAAAACAAATAAATTTGTAAATTTTAATAAATAATTCCTTAAATTAATACAAAACTAAAATACTTCTTAACATTAAAATATTTAATAAATAATTATAATAAATATAACTTCTCTCTTGTATATATTCCCCATAAAAGAAAATAAAAAAAAATTCACTAAAATCTACAAAAACCCAAGCTTCTTTACATTTTTACTTTTTTTTGTAAATAAAAAATAGCAGAATATATTATATAAATTTATTCAATAAAAAAAAGTTAAATGGCTCTCCAAGGGAAAAAAAGAAATAATCTTTAAGGATTATTTTTGTTGGAATTTTATTAAATAAGAGATAAAATATACAAGAGAAAAGTACAAAATAATTAAATTAGTTATTTTATTAAATATCAAAAAAGTTGAAAAAAAAAATTGTTTTTTTAAATGTTTAAAAAATAAAAGATTTGATTTTCCTCCTTCACATTTTTATTTTTCTATTGTTCTTTTCTTAAAAATTTTTTTTCTAATTTTCCCAAAAAACGGATGCAAAAAATTCGTGACTGGAAGAAAATAGTTATTTAGAAGGGCAATATAACAAAAGAATTTAACACTAAAAAACTCATTAGAGAGAATCTAACTTTTAGAATAACAAAAATATAAACAAAAATAAAAGTTAAAAAATAGAAAAAAATCAATAAAGACAATTTTAAATAAAAATTATAATATATAATTTAAAAAATTAATCTAAATAATTTAAAAATAAGTTTAAAATTAATAATGAAAATTTTAAAATTTCTGAATTTGGATTTATTTGGAAAATAAGAAAAATCGATTTTTAGGACACCCCAGAAATCTTAAAGTTATGAAAGATTGACAAAAATTTTCAGAAGTTATTTTCTGATATTGAGAGAAGTTAATATAAACTTTTTATTGAAGATGGGAGACTTTAATTAAAAATTTTTTAGAAAAATCTTTAGTCATTAAACAGATACACGAAAATTATTTTACAAAGTAGGCTGCAATCTATATGGGAAATAAATTTTGTTTTCCTAAAATGATAACTAAGGAAAATATTAACAGCCTTATAATAAGATAGAATAAATAAATAAATAATAACTAACTAACCATTTGTTAAAACATCGTCCACATCATAATCTTCATTTGTTCCATCTTGAAAAGGTACTGCTTGCCTTTCCTCCTCATCTTCTTCCAAAATAGCTCCACAATTTGAACAGGAGAAACCAAAATCGGAATTATTTCCACCAGAATATTTTGAAGAAAATTCAAAGTTACAATAAGGACATGAACGTTGCATTTGTTAAGTCGAAATTATAGCAATAAAAACCTATAATTTTAAAAACATTAAAAAAAATATTAGAGAAAAAGATTACAATCAAAAAAAAAATTAATCATTTATGGGGAGAAAATAATAAATTCCAAAGTAACGATCAACATTAAATCCAAAAATTATAATGATGACCTCTCATCATTTTACTATAGTCTCTAATTTATGCTTCTCTGCAAATGATTTTATTTTTAATTCTTTGGCGTTTTGTTGTTAATATTTATTTATAAATACTCCAATTGAGTCTAAAAGTCATATTTTTTGTTTCACCAATTTATCTCACATTAGAATAATATTCTTGATGATTTAGATGTTATTTAAAAGAATTATTTATATTTCTCAATCATCTCTAAAGTTTAATAAATTCCAAAATGTATCATCTGTTGCTGTTTCCGATAATGAAGGTTTTATTTAAATTTATCGAAAGATTTTAATTAGTTTTTGTCAGAATCTGGTCAAAAACAGTCAAAACAAATCAGAACACTTAATCGTGAAAATTCTTTTCCTACTCATTTTGCTCCAAGTCGAGGAATTGGACGTCCAATTTATTCATTAATTCCAGGCCCAAAAGGAGAACTTCTTTCTGATTATGTTCTTTTTGAGGAAACAATGAAGAGACAAAGAGTTTCTTGGCTTAGTTATGATAAAATGACTAGTGAAGAGAGAACTATTTATCTTGCACATTATAAAGCAATTGAAAAAAGAAAATTATGGTTAATTTTTATAAATATTTTTAATTAAGTTTTCATTATTTTTTTATTTTTAGGTATAAGTGCCCTTTTACTGGATTTATTATAGATACAGTTTCCAAACTTTTATATGATGGAAGATGCTGTGGGAATGGATGTAGACATTGCCCTTATCAATTAGAAGGATGTGATGAAAAAATTAAAAAATCATTGATTTGGAATGGTGCTTATTATGTATAAAAATTGTTTATTTTGAATATTTTTCTTGTTTTATTTAAATTGATTATTTAAATATATACCTAACTAATATTTTATTTTTATGCTATTTCTAATTATTTTAAAAACGTTAATATAGTATAAGTAATTCAAAATAATTTTTCAAACGATAGAAAAATAATTTTTGAACAATTTTTCATTTTATTAAAATTCTAAAAAATTCTTTAAACTATCCCTCCACTTTTCTAGATTTTTACAAAGATTGAAATATGTTTTGATCTTTTAACAATTTTTCGATGTCAGAAAAGATCTATTGCTTTTATTTCGGGTCAGATTTATCACCTAAACTTTTTTGTCATCATTTTCCTGCTTATAACATTTAAATGGGATGAATAGCAGTTTCATTTATTTTCCCCTACTTTTACTATTTATAGTATGTGTTATGTCTTCTTCCTTTATAATTTTTTTATCTCTTTTAATGTTGCCTAGAGAACAGATTTTATTTGTTTATTAAAATATATTTTTATTAAATCAAATATTTTATTCTAAATAAATTTTTTAAGTTATAAAGTGTTAGAAAAATTTCGATATTATGTCTTTACCACATCCTACGAGTATAAATCTTTTAATATCACAAACTGAACTCTGTTCTACGCCTGCATTTGTATGTTTTTTTTTAATTTGCTTTTTTAATATTCCATTTTTTTAAGTTACCGATCACACCAAATTCAACATTTGAACAAATTGTTTCGCCATGTTTTGCAAAAGTTTTGGTGCCATCTTTACCTTTAATTATGGCTTTAACTTCTTTTATTGCTTTATGTGTTGAACATTTATTCTTCAGTAATGGTTCTCGTTTGGCAATAGGAAAACTTGTTGTTTTAAAGCTGGTTTGTTTTTTAAATTACACATCTATTAACTTTTGATTATTAATAAATTTAATTATTTTGTAGTTTATTTCCTTCATCTCAGCTTTAATTTCTTTGACTGACGTCATTCTTTTCTTTGCTTTACCTGCTTATATAGGACCATCGTCTATTCAACCTGAGGTTCATTTAAATATTAAACAAATTATCTTTTAAACATTTTATTTTCTAGCAACAAAATTCAGCTTTTATTGGCTTTGCTTTGTCTTTTTGTTTACTAATAGTTTATGGCCAATGTATTTTTACTGGAGTTGTTAGCAGTGGCTTTTTACATTTGGCATGGGTTTTTCGATTTGTTTCTCTGATTCCTGATAGTGTTCTTTCTTTTGTTAATTCTCAAAGTTTATTCAATGAGGTTCCTGCAAATTATTGTTTAATTAGTCAACTTTTATTGGCTGCAACAATGACTTTGTTGCTTTGCTGGGCAGATTCAACTACTTCAACTGATTCTCATTATCAACGTTTGGATGGCCAGGAAGGTCGAAAAGAAAAGAAAAAAAAACCCTGAAAGTTCTTCTTCTGCACTCAATTGCCTTTTCTTTTGGTACACGGGGCAAATGGTTTGGCGCGGTCTCCGTGGTTCAATCGATTTTGACGATCTTTGGACATTAGATAAACGGTTTGTTTAAGAAAATTTCGAAAATCCTTTATTTTTTATTTATTTTGACATTTTTCTTTTAGTTTCCAGGCAGAATATTTACGTAACCGCTTCCATAGAGTTCAGAGAGTCTGTCAGGGTAAAAAACTTACTCCAGCTTTATTCCTCTTCCGTCTTTTTCTCTGTGTTTGGGAATGGAATTGTTTATGTGTTATCGCTGCTGTTTTTGTTGTTCTTGGAAATTATGCTAATGCTATTTTTCTCAGGTTTTCTATTTTATCTCAAAATATTTTTATTATTATGATTTAGATTAATTGTTCTTTCTGTAACTGCAGGCAATCCAATATGGCTTTCATTGACTTTTATGGTGTTCTTGTTCTTCACTGACTTTGGTGATAAATTAATGATTGTTAGAAGGGATTTTTCATCATTTCGATCTTATTTAAACCTTCGATCTGTGCTTACAACTATGATATTCGATAAGGTTTAGATCTAATTTTTAATTAATTTTTAATTAATATTATTTTAATATTTTAGATGATTCGTCTTTCTCCATCAGGATATATTAAATATTCTGTAGGTGAAATTCAAAATTATTTAAATAACGATGTCTTTCATATTCGTTATATATTCTTCGATGTCTGTGATTTTATAAACTGTCCATTAACGGTTATTTTTTATATTTTCTTTTTAAAATTTAGAAAATTATTTTAGGTTGTAATTGCACTTTTTGGTCTCTACATGGAACTTGGCGTTAATGCCTTCTATGGAGCTATCATTCTTGTTGTTGTTTTTCCAGTCAATTACGCACTTACTAAAATCAGTAGTCGTTTAGAAGTTTATTATTTTTTATTTTTCTAATTAAAAACCTTTTTTTAAGGATAAATTATTAAAAATAAAAGATGAACGTCTTAAACTAATGAACGATGTTTTAAGTGGAATGCGTGTGCTAAAATTGTATGCTTGGGAGGAATCTATGCAAAAATTGATTTACAAACTTCGGAAACGAGAATTACATGTGTTACGTCAGATTTTTTTGATGGAAGCTGGAATTAATATTTCATTTCAACTTTCACCTCTTGTGGTATTTTTATATAATTTTGTCAAATTTTTATTTAATTTTATTTTAGGCAACTTTGATAAGTTTCTACGGTTATACTGTTATCCAGGGAATTCCAATGAAACCAGGTATTATTAAAAATTCTGAATTGTGCTTAATACATAAAAATTAAGATGTTGCATTCGTTTCACTTTTATTTTTTGGAATGTTGCGTATTGCAATTTATTCGTTTCCGCGACTTTTGTCTGATTCAATAAAAGCCTGGGTTAGCTCTAAACGTTTGGTAGAATTTTTTAATGCAGAAGAGAAGCAGCAAAGCCATATTTTGAGAGAAAATCAAGATCCAACGCTTCCAGTCGGTTAGTCTTTTAGTTTTAAACAAGTTTTTTTTAATTATTTTAATCCCATTTTACCAAATCTTAAATTAACCTCAAATATATTTGTTTTAGTTTCTTTTAATGAATGCTCGTTCAGCTGGAATAATGTAAATGCCCCAGATCCAACTTTGCAGCTAAAAAACATTTCTTTGGAAGTTCTACCTGGAGAGTTGATTGGAATTGTTGGACGTGTTGGATCCGGAAAATCTTCTCTTCTTTCTGCCATAATCGGTGAAATGGAACGCATGGAAAATAAAGGAAAAGCAATTGTTAGGGCTAAATCAATTGGTTATGTACCACAACAGCCTTGGATTCAAAACAAGACTCTTCGTAGCAATGTTATTTTTGATTCTCAATTTAATGAGAATCGTTATGTAAAAGTCATTAACGCTTGTGCAATGGGTGAAGATTTAAAATTGTTATCGGCTGGTGACTTTACCGAGATTGGAGAGAAGGTTTGTCTTTTTGTTTAAATATAAAATAATTTTTAGCTTTTAATTAAAAATAACAAACTATAATATTTTAGGGAATAAATTTATCTGGAGGGCAAAAGGCTCGTGTTGCCCTAGCCCGTGCTGTATACATGGATGCCGAACTTTATGTTTTGGATGATACACTTTCAGCAGTTGATGCTCATGTTGGTGCGGCTATTTTTGCAAAAGTAATAGGAGAAAAAGGTTAAAAAACTTTACTGTATTTTTATTTGAAATTATTATTTATTTAGGACTTCTTGCAAATAAGACTCGTTTGTGGGCTCTAAACTCTTTGGCTTTTTTAGAGCATTGCACTAGAATTGTCGTCATGGATAGTAATTAAACAAATTTGTTTTTATTAATAAAATTAATTTGCTTATAGAAGGTGAAATTTATGCAATTGGTACATTGAAGCAGTTAACTCAACAGAAAGAAGGCCCTTTCGCTGATTTAATTCGTGAATTCGTGGAAAAAAAATTAGAAAGCAAAAGAAGCAAAAAATCGAGTACATTGGAAGGTTATTGTTTTACAGATTATTAAAAAATGATATTTTTCAGTAACCCTTGAAGATGAAGATTCTGAATTTAGTGAAGTGTTTCGTCAATTATCTTCTTCTCCTCTAGGTGATTCGTTACTCGAGCGTCGCCGAATTCTTGAAGAACAATTAGCAAGATCTGAAGGTATTCAACAACCGGAGGCCTCTAAAGTGAAAGAGACTGTAACAGAAGCCTCGGAATCACAGGTATATTTAATTTTATAATTTTTTATGTTAACATTTTTTAACTACTATAAGTCATGTTATTTAACTTGTATAACTAGTTTAAGACTGAATTTCTTAACCAACCTTTGTTTTCTGTTTTTTATATTTCTATACATATTATAGGCAATTCATCAGTCTTCTCATCAAATTATGCATCAGCATCGGACTGACGGCGATGTCACTGATATTAGCGAAGGCTCCGCATATGCTGGAGGTCGACCAGAATGGACAGAAGTTGTTGGACGTTTGACAAATGAGGAAGAATTAGCAACTGGAATTGTATAAACTTACTAAATTTTGCAATATTATTTTCTAAAAAGGTTTCACGTCGTATTTACTTGGTCTATTTTCGCTCATTTGGTTTTTTACTGGCATGCATATATTTCTTTTTTACATTTTTTGGTGTCAGCACTTTTGAAGTTTGATAATATTTAAAAAATTATGTTAATTATTTTTAGGCTTTATCTAGTGTTTGGTTGGCTAAATGGTCATCGGCCGCTATTAACAGTACTGCTGAATCTCGCTTCCATTTATTTATTTATGGAGGCTTCAATTTAATTTCAAGTAATTTTTATTTATTTTGTTTAATTAAATTTTTATTTAGTTATTAGCACTACTGTTTGTAGCATTATTGTGGCAGGTAATTAATCTTAATTGTATCTACTAATTTTTATATTCCTTTCATGATCAAATAAATCTATTTTTTTAGTTGGAGCTTATAATGCAAGCACTTATTTCCACGAAAAACTTTTGTGTTCGCTATTTCACAGTCCAATGTCGTTTTTTGATCAAACTCCAATGGGTAGAATAATGAATAGATTAAGCAATGACATTGCCAGAATTGATGAAAATATTCCTTGGGCTACTTCTTATGCACTTGGTGTATTTGCTGAAGCTCTAAATTCTTTAATTGCTATTTGCTTTGTAATTCCTGTTCTTGTCCTTGTTGTTGTTCCTTTATTAGTAATTTTCTTGGGAATTATTGTAAGTTGTATATTTTTTATTTTGGATTTTATTTTATTTTTTTAGCATTTTTACAATGTTGCCTCAGTTCATTTTCGTCGTCTTACAAGCAAAGCCGTTTCTTCCAATTGTTCATTTTTCCAGGATGCTCATTTAGGCGCCGATTCCATTCGTGTTTTCAATGTTGTTGAACGTTTCCGTGATAAAAGCGTTTATCTTTGCGATTTTATGAACGAAAGTCTTATCACTGAAATTTACACTAACAGGTTTATATAATAAAATTATTCTGAAATTTAATTTTGATTTATAGATGGCTTCAATCTCGACTTGATTTTATTAGTGATGTTGCTGTTTTTATTTGTGTTTTTGTAGCTATTATAATGGCAGATTATAAATGGATATCTCTCGGTATATTGGCTATGGTTATTAATAATGGATACATTGTTTGTTTTTTATTATAATTTAAAATATATTTTATTTTAAGTTTACTGGATATTTGGGACAAGTTGCCCGTGTTTGGCGTGAGTCTGAAGTTCAAATGGTTTGTATTGAACGAGTTACTGAATATATAAATAATGAGAAAGAGCCTGAATGGAATATTAAAAATGAATCTCGTAATTGGCCTCCATCTAGTGCTGGTCATCTCCAATTTAAAGATGTTTGTCTACGCTACAGAGATGAATTAGATTTAGTTTTAAATAATGTAAACTTTGATGTTCGGGCAGGAGAGAAAGTAGGAATTGTTGGACGTACTGGAGCTGGTTAATTTTTTAAAATAAATTTTAGAATGATTAGTTGTCTTTTAGGAAAATCTTCACTAACTTTGGCATTGTTTCGTATTGTTGACCCCTGTTCTGGCAAAATATTAATTAATGGAATTGATATCTACACTTTGGGTTTACATGACCTTCGAGAAGTTTTAACTATCATTCCTCAGGTAGATTTAAAGATATTTTATTTTATGGGTTTAGAAAAATTTATAAAATATTTTTAGGATCCTGTTCTCTTCTGTGGAACTTTTCGTTTAAATTTGGATCCGTTTGATGAGTACACAGATGCGCGTCTTTGGGAAGCTTTGGAAAAAGCACATCTTGCGGATACGATTCGTGAACTTGAAGGAGGCTTAGATTATAAAGTTGCTGAAAGTGGAGCAAATTTGAGGTTTATAATGTTAATTACAATAAAATTAAAAAAATATTTTTAGTGTTGGTCAGCGTCAATTGGTTTGTATGGCAAGAGCTGTTCTTCGACAAAAGACTTGTATTTTGGTCCTTGATGAGGCAACAGCTGCAATAGATCCAGAGACAGATTCGCAAATTCAGAAGTCAATTCGGAGTCATTTCAAGTTTGTTCTTTTTTAATTTTTTAGTGTTTTGGTCCAATGGGTTTTTGTTATCAAGAATTATCCGAGTACAGAAACGAAACAACTTAAAAACATTTTTAACAGAGATTGTACTGTGTTAACTATTGCTCATCGTTTAAATACAATTCTTGACTATGATCGTGTACTTGTGATGGATGCGGGTAAAGTAGCTGAATTTGATTCTCCTAATACTCTTTTGAAAAATTCTGATTCATTATTCTTTAAATTGGCCAAACAGGCGGGTATTAATCACAATGAGAGAGAAGAAATATAATAAAAAGATTTTTAGATCAATTTTGTTTTTTTGTTTAACGTTATAAAAAATATTAATAAATTTCTGGGATCTTGTCCATATTATTGCGTCTTAAAGGAAAAAAATTGTTAATAAAAATTTTGATTGACCATCATTTTGTACATTGGACTCATAAAATGGACCAGATTCAATTTTATTTTATAGGTTTTTCTTACAATTAGGGGAGGAAAACTTACACAATTAAAATTTTATTGTTTAATGTTTTAAATAAATGTTTAGTTATAACTAGAAAATTCTAATCTCATAAAATTTGAATATTTTTTTTTGTATTTTTAGAATTGAGAGTATTAAAGTACAATACTAAAAGGAAATAACAAAAAATTAAAGACTGAACGTAACAAACAATTTTAATTAAAAAATATACCAAAAACTTTTAGATCATACACTCAGTCAGGTAAAAATTATTAAAACAAGTTATTTACTATTCAACAATATTTTGGTTATTTTTCTTATCAGAATTCTTCTTCAATTTTTTTAAGAATCTCATAATTTATTTTGCTTGACAAGTTCTTTTCCTGAAATTGGAAAATAATTTCAAAAAATTAAAAGAAAAACCTTTATCACTTGAAGCATTGCTTCATTTGGATCATTTGCTTCTTTTTTAAGTGCAGAATTGATATTTGGCTTACGTTTTTTTCTTTGTGGTAGAGTGTTGCTTTTTTCTTTTTTAATGTTCTGTGCCTCTTCTTTGATCTTTCGTCTATTAAAAAATTAATTTGATAATCTCAAAATAAAAGTATCTTCGAAACGTATTAAATATGGACAAAATATTGCCAAATATAGGCAAAAAATAAATAAAAATCAAACTTTTCAGCCATTAATTGTAAATGTTCAGAGTTCCTGGCCATCCAATACTTTGATTTAATTGAAGCTTCTGTGTCCGTTAGAATATAAGAATCAATTTCTTCATCATCAATTCCTTGGTAACATTTAGTTTTTATTTTAAAAAATTAAAAGTAACCTGTAAGATCCAAATTTCCATCCTCTTCGTCTTTATTTGAATCAAACTTGGTTGCTTCACATTTTCTTTCAACTTGTTTGTCACTTGAAGGCCTAAGACCAAGTGATTCTAATGTTGGACCATATTCAGAATAAGAACTTAAAAATGATATTTAAATAAAATTATAATAAAATAAAAGGTAGAATAATAAAAAAAGAAAAAGTTATTAAAAGTTGTCTAAATTTAAATAGAATATATTTAACTAATGTAAGCCAAAACTTAGGAAATTACAGAAATTTAAAAACCTTGTTGACGGTGATCGATCTTCTGCCAATTCAAAAACTGTGTCCAGCATCTCTTCACGTAAAATACAATTTGCTTTTGACAGTTCTGGCACTCCTTGGTCAGCAATATTCCCAACAATCATTTTTGCATAGGGTGAATTTTTAAGTCGCCTTTGGAGTTCAATTTCGAATTCACGGCGTAAAGGTTCAAACTAAAAATAAGATAAAAATAAGGCTAATTAAAAAATTTTCTTTTTTGCGAGAAGGAATACACTGCTCGTTATGTAAAAATAATTAAAAATATACTTCATTTGCAGCAGACTCTGCAGCTTTTTCCTCATCTCGTTTTCGCCTTTCATCTTCAATCATTCGCTTTTTTGATTCTTGAAATGCTGGAGGATCTTCGCTTTCTTCCAAGTCAACATTATTGAATTCATCAATTGTTAATAATCCAGATGGAGTATTGGCAAACTCGTCAAGACGGCGTTTTACTACACCATGGCTTACATGAACAATATTAACTATATCGGCTACAGATCTAAAAAAATTTTTAAAATTAAAAAATGAGAAAATATCAAATAAAATTAATTTGCCTATTTAAATTAAAGGCGCGCGATGCTAGCAACAAAGCTGCTCCACAAATTCCTGTTGGTCGTCGACCAGTGGACATCCAGTCGCGTTTCATTCGCTGAATTATGCGCGTAGCTAACAAAGCAATCTGTTGAAAATGTTTTATACTCATCAACAATAGTCTCGAAAACAAAATATAAAAACCTCTTTTTGCTTATCACCAAAATCAAGCATTGCAGTGAATCTGAGAACATAAATACAAGGATCAGTTGGAGGAAGTTTTATAAAAAGAGATCGAGATAGAAAGCCTAGTGTTCGGCCGAGATCAAAGATATTGATCTAAAATAAATAGTGGTAAAATAGTTTTAAAATTCAAAAACAAACCTGAGTAGCATCACTAAAATCCAAAAGTAAATGAGATGTGTTTTCACTTCTACAAGCCATATAAAGACAGGAAACAACAACATGAGAGCGCAGTCTACCCCTAGTTAATTTTTTGGTAACACACATTTTGAAAAAGCCATATGCCAGTTCAACACAGTGTTGGTTAATTCTGAGATGATTGGCAACCTATGTAAAATAATCTGGTAAGAATATAAGAAACAATGAATCTTCTTGAAAAAAAAAGTTTATACCTCTTGTAGTCGCTTTCGTCCTCTTTGGAAAGTTGTCTCCCGAGATTCTGTACGAGGGAGGCCATTGTACCCAGCAACACCTGTTGGCTGGGCACGGTCCCTGCTAACGAATTGGCCTACATTAATTATTCAAAGATTAAAAATAAAGAAAATAAAAAGGTATCTACAAAATCTAATATTAAAAAGGAATAGATTTGCGAATATTTATTACCAATATCACATATGAGTCAAGTGGATATTTGAATAAATTTTTGCTACGAGAAGGGTTCGAACCACTAACATAACATTCGTATGTGCAGTCATAATCCACTAAACCACATACAACTTATAGGTGGGATCGAATTTTTCAATTATCAAGTTAGAAATCGACAGTAATTAAAAAAAATTAAAAACTTACCAATAACTTCTTGTCCACCCCCACGCTCTTGGAACTGAACATCAGATACAATATTAGATTCTTCCAAAACAGCTCCACAACCGGTACAAATTGCATCACCTCTTCCAGAGTCTTCTTCGATTTCTGATGAATTACAAAAAGGACATGTTCTTGTCATTTTTATTAAATAATTCCCTAAGTATTTTATCAATCAAATTTACGAAGATTAATCATCAACATTAAAAAAAGCAATCGAAACAGTCAAAATCAAGAAGCAAGCAAAGGATCTAGTTGACCTTTTATAAAAACATAATGCCAATTTATAAATTAATGATCCAATTATTCGCAGATTTTTTAAATAATTCTTTTATCCATGAAAAGTTAATCTTTAAAGTTTTTAGATTTATTAATATGCTTACTTCCCAATTTCGTTCTTCATTGAAATTAGAGAAAAAAATTTCTCAAATTGTTCTACCTTTATTTAATTTTCGAGAAAAAAATTTTTCAATAGCTTCTTCTTCTAAAAAATCTACTATTGAACATGAAAAAGTTCTTGAACGTTTTATAATAGATCGAATTCGGTCTACTGGTCCAATAAGTTTATCAGAATATATGAAATTATGTGTATCTTCACAATATGGGTATTACGCACAGAAAGTTTGTTTTTTATTTTAAATATTTTATTTGGGTTTTTATGATCTTTTTTTTAATTTTAAAATCAAGTTAGGATTTTTTTAAATTAAAAAATTTAATGTTTTTAATTAATATTTTTTAATTTTACTGATTAAGATTTTTTAGGCAAAAATATTTGGTGATGGAGAAGGTTTTATTTTTTTACTTTTTGAAAATTAAAATTTTTAAATCTTTTTGTTTATAATATTTAATTTAATATTTTGAAAATTTTTTTCTTTACTTTTAGGTGATTTTATTACATCACCCGAGCTGACACAAGTTTTTGGTGAATTGGTTTGTTTTATTATTTTTTTAATTTCTGATTCTTTTTTCTCTCTTTTTGACTATGTAATATTTAAAAATGTGCAGATTTTTTAACATTTTTTTAATTATTTTATTAATAGATTGGAGCATGGCTATTAAATGAATTACATATGACTGGATGGGAGGGACCTTGGAATTTAGTAGAATTAGGTCCGGGAACAGGTGCATTAATGGTTGATGTTTTAAATGTTTTAAATAAATTGAAGTCTGATAATAAATGTTCTGTTCATTTAATTGAAAAATCTTCTCAATTAATTAAAAAACAAAAAGTAATGTTTGAACAACATTTATTAAATAAAACAATTGATTTATGTTGGCATGATTCTGTTGAAGATATACCTGAAGGGGTAATTTTTTAAACATCATTTTAACATTTTAAAATTAATTTTTTATTAAAATAACTTTTTTTTTAATTTTTTAGTTTACAATTTTTATTTCTAATGAATTTTTTGATGCATTACCTATTCATCAATTTGTACGAGATGAAGAAAACCCAAAAATTTGGCATGAAGTTTATGTTCAATTATCAAATGGAAAATGTGAAATTGATGAAGAAGATGGCCAAATACTTTCAAAAAAACATTTTTGTTTTGGTCTTTCTCAAGGTTTTTTTTACTTAAAAAAATAATTAATTTATATAAATAATTGAGATGAGAATAAAAACCTTTCTTTTTATTAGATGAAAACATTCATACTCGTGCATATATTCCAAAACATATTAGAAATGATTTGTCACAAAATAAATGGGAATGTAGTCCAATGGCAACAAATATTCTAAACGAAATTGTCAAAAAGTTAGTTTTTTCATTTAATTTTATTAAGTATTTAGATTTACTACAAATGGTGGTTTTGCATTAATCATTGATTATGGGTATTTTTTAAGTTTAAATATTTTTATTTATTTTTTATTAGACACGATGGAGACAGAAAAACTCATTCACTTCGTGCATATTCAAATCATTCAATTGTTGACCCATTAGATTGTCCTGGCAGAATTGACTTGACAGCAGATGTTGATTTTGGGGAATTAAAAAGATCAATTGATGGAAAATGTTTAACATTTGGACCAATTGAACAAAGGTTTTTTATTTAAATAATTATTTTTTGGATGATATATACCTTTAAAATGTTTTTTGTTTAATTTTTGATATAAAAATATGTAAAAACAATTTTTAACTAAAATTACTTTAAAGGCAATTCCTTACACAACTTGGACTTATAAATCGATTAGAGTATTTATTACGTAAATCAACAACAACTGAACAGCGTGAAGCACTTCTTAATTCTTGTAATATTCTTGTCTCTGATGCTGAA
Source organism: Meloidogyne chitwoodi (assembly GCA_015183035.1). Taxonomy (NCBI): domain Eukaryota; kingdom Metazoa; phylum Nematoda; class Chromadorea; order Rhabditida; family Meloidogynidae; genus Meloidogyne; species Meloidogyne chitwoodi. The sequence continues at coordinate 1,752,220 of JACZZP010000010.1, forward strand.
ATGGGTGCACGTTTTAAAGTATTTTTATATTTTAAAATTAATTAATTAAAATAATTTAATTTTTAGGTATTTTCATTATTTCCAAATACACTCTCCGAAATTATCAAAAAAAGAGGTGGGATACCAGCAGGATTTGCATCTCCTTTGCCCCATCTTGAAGATGAAAGTTTAACGAATGATTAAAAATTATTTTTATATTTATTTATTTTAATTATTTTTTAAATAAAAAAATATTAATTAAATATTTAATATAAATTAAAAATTAATAATTTATTTAATAAAAAAAATTAATTTTTGCTACTTTTGATCACCAAAAAGAAAATAAAATTTCCCTTATAATAATAAATATTTTTAATTAATAAAGAGGGAAATATAATTATTTATTTATTTTTGTACTTTTTGTATAATTTAATTTATTTTTTAAATTAAAAGGGAAGATTAATTTTGTCTCTTTTTTTACTCTCTTTAATATTTTTTTATTAAATTAATCGGATTTTTATTTGTCCACATAATAATATTTTTTTAGTTGAGAGGTAGGTCATTGCCTTCTTAAATAATAAATAAACAAATTTTAAAAATTTGTATTTGTCAAAAGATTGAAAAAAAATAAAATATTTTATTATTCTTGCGCAGATCAATTTTATATATAGGCCATTTAATAAATTAATATTTAATTAATTAATTTATTTATTTAAATTAAAATAATGTCTTCAAAATTAGCTTTTTTAATTTATTTTATAACAACAATAAATATTTATTTTACTTTTTCATTTAATAAATTATTAAATTTAAATATTGTTCCTATACGGTTATTTAAATAAATTAATTTATTTAATTTCTTCTCAGTTATGATATTCAAATTCAATTACCAACAACCTCTGATAAAGATGAATTAATTCCAACATTTATTGGAACAGCTAAATTAGAATTTCAATTAATAAATAATTTAATATCTTCTTCTTCTTCTAAATATTTATTTAATAATAATAATGAATTAATTAAATTAACATTTCTTTCACAAAAATTAGATCAATTTGAAAATATTACTTTAATATTATCTGGAGAAGAAGAAAATAATAATAATAATATTTATTTTAATGTTAGAATATTAATATAAATATATTTTTTTAATTTAATTTAATTTTTATGTTGATGTTGAATTACGTCCACCATGGGAAGTTGACTTTATTATTCGTGAGGAACAAAAAGAAGGAAGAAAATTATTGGCTGGTCGTTATATTTTAAATATTGGAAGATTTGAAGTAAAATAATTTAATTTAAAATTTTTTTTTAATTTTTTTAAATTTCTTATGATTCTGTGGATACTTAACTACCAAGCAATTTAATTATTGGACTATAACTTTTTTATTTTTATTTCCAAACCAAATTAATTATATCATTTGAAAGTCCTGGATGTGCTTTTCTCAATTTAATTTATTTAATCCAATCATTTAAAAAAATTAAAGTCCTGGCACTGAATTGTCCTTCCACCCTTAAATTATTTAATTATTATTTTTTTAATTTAATTTTTTATTTTAAGGGAATAATAACTTACAATAAAGGTTTATTCTATAGAGATGCTGGAGGCCTTCCTTTACTTGCTAGTAATTTTTTCTTAGAATTTGCTCCATCTTTATTTCCACAATTGGGTGGACCTTTGCAGAAAACTACTACTAAAGTATTTTTAATTAAATTTAATTAAATAATAAATATTTAGATATCTTTAATACATCCTCATGGTACAACAGCTTTATCTTGTATGCATCCTCTTGGACCAACAGAATCTTTAAATGAACATTGGTAAATTAATATTTTTAAATTAAATAAAATTAATTTTTTAAAGGCGTCTTACACGTTTTGTTCAAGCTCCAAATATTGCTGCTTATTTATTATCAATTGCTATATTGCCTAATTCTATTTATGAAAAAGTAAAATAAATAAAAATAAATAAATAAATATAATTTATTTATAAAATAAGACATTAATTCAAACTCAACCTCCTTTATTTATTTGGACAAATAAATTGTTACATACAAATATTTTAAAAAAAGAATTGGCACAGTAAATTAATTAAAATTAATTAAAATAATTAATTTTATTTTTAAAAAAGAATATCTGGTCATGTTTTTGAATCAATTTCTTCTTTATTAGGAAATGAACGTTTACCTTTAAATTCATTAAATTTATTAATTATTGATGATTTTAATAGTAATTAATTGATTAATTTTTAAATAATAATTTAAAAAAAAAGATACAGATTTTACACATTCTTTTGGTTTAATTTTAATTTCTTTAAATCAATGGGAAGCTTCTGATCAAGCTAATAAAATTGCTTTACTGGCAAGACAATTTGCACGTCAATGGTTAGGGGGAATGACTACTGTAATATTTATTTATTTTTTTAAAATTATTTTTCTTTTTTTAGAACTTTTAAGTGCCCTTTTTTATAATTTTCTCTAAAATATTTAACTAATAAATATTTTAAAATTTATTATTTTTTAAGGTAGCTAATATTGGAATATTTTGTTTACAAGAAGATATAATTGAATGGTTAACACATAAAGTATAAATTAATAAATAAATAAATAATTAATTAATTTAAAGGCTGTTCAAAAAGTATTATCTTTATTATTGTCTAATTCTAATAATTCAATTGATAAAGCTTGGCAAAGATTTAAATTAGCACATTATTTAAAAATTAATTTAGCTGGTTAAATATTTATTTTATTAAAATAAAATTTATTTTAATTTTTAAAGAAATATTTCTTACTCCTGGTGAATCTGTTGGCCTAGCAGATTGGGCAGGAATTGAAGAGGTTATTATTTAAAAATTATATAATTATTTATTTACAGATAAAAAGTCATTGTTTACTTAAAGGTGTTCAATATTTAAATTCAATAGAATATTTAATTGGTCCAAAAGGTGAATTAATTATGCTTGGTATTATTCAACAACTTTTATTACAACAACGTTATAGACATTTTAGATTAGAACATTTAGATGAATTATTTAGACCTTTATTAATTGATAATATTGATATTGGACAGGTTAAATTATTTATTATTATTATTACAGTATTTTTATAAAGTTTATTAAAAATTAGCAAAAGTCATATAAGTTAATAAATAATGAAAGCAGGTGTTTGTTTGTGGCTAAGTCGGTTGTGTCTCTGATAATAACTAAAAGACCATTGTGCTCGAATCCTTTGGGATGAGTTAAATTTTTATAATTACCAGAGAGATTAGGCAATTTTATAAATGTCAAAAATAATTGATAAAAATTTTTTTCAATTATTTCCATAAATATTTGATAAAATCTTTTCAATATATTTTATTTCTTTTTTTAAAGGTTTTTACTTTTTGGTTCAAAAACGGAGGAATTCCCAATTTATTAATAGAAAAGTCATTAAATAAAAATAATAAAAATTATTATTTACGTCTTATTCAATTAAATAATGGAAGACAATCACAACAAATATTAAATGGAATACAAAATTGGAATAAAATGCCTTTATGGCCTTTACCTATTAATATACAAAATATTACTTTACCTTTTAAATTTATGTTATCACAAGGTTATCTTTTATTTATTTAATTAATTAAATTGAAAAGGTTCTTCATAAAAGTGCCTCTAAACAAACATTTTAGATCCTAATAAAGTCTTAGATTTTTTATTGGGTTAAAACTGGGAGACTAATCTTATTTTCAAAAAATTAAATTAAACTCTAAATTACAGATTAATAAATATATATTACCTAATTATATTTATTTATTTATTTATATTCTCAATAATATATTTTTTTTTTTATAAAAATATTTTTTTTTAGTTCTCGAGTTGGCCCCAATTGATAGAAAATTGTTACCATTAACTAATTTAGGATTTGGTAAATTAATTAAAATTAATTAAATTTTAATTAATTTAAAAGATTATTTATATCGTGTTAATTATGATTTAAATATTTGGGAACAAATAATTAATGAATTTAATAATGATATTTTTAATACTCTTAATTTATTAAATGGTCGTTCAAGAGCTCAATTATTAGGAGATTTTTGTTATTTTAATGTTTTTAATGGTTTTTAATTTAATTTAATTTTTAATTTAATTTAATTAATTTAATTTTTAATTATTTTTAGATAATGATTCAGAAAATAATTTATCAAAAAAAGATTTATTATTAATTGAACGATTACAACGTAAATTTTTACAAATTTTAAGAGAAAATTATGAATATTTTGAATTGTGCGAATTTTATGCTTTTTGGTGTATGGCAGGACGTGGAAGACGTATTCCTATGGATAAAGAATCTAGAAATTTATATAAACAGATTTTGGAACAAAATGTTTGGCCAGCATTGTTAAATGGAGCTAATTATGAATGTGGAGGTTTTTTTTAATTTTATTTTATTTTTTTAATTTTTTAATTTAAAAAAGGCCCAGGAGCTGGATTTGATTCTGGTAATTTACTCTGTCGTGCAGCATTTGGCCAAAATTGTTTTTTTTAAATTTTAAATAATAAAATTTAATTAATTTATATTATTTTCTCTTAAATAATCTCTAAACAATTTTAATAAATAAAAATATTATATTAATTAATTAATTAAAATATAATATATATTTTATTTAATAAACTTGTTTTTTTATTTATTTAATTTTCGTCAATTTTTATTAAATCTTCTTTTAATTAATTAATTAAAATAAATAAATATATTATCTTTTTTAAATATTTTCTCTTTTTATTTTTCTCCCCAATAAATTTTTTATTTATTTTTATCCTTTTCTCTTCTCTTTTCTTCCTACAAGTTTTTCTTGTTTTTGTTGTTTCATGCTGATTTTATTTATTTTTTCAAGTTTATTTATTATTTTAAATATTTATATCCTCTTTCTTTTTTTAAATAATAATATTTTTATTTTTTTTAATATAATATTTATTTTTAAATATTATATTCTTTTTTTTTTAATTTATTTTGCCTTAAAATATTATTTAAAAAATAAATATATTTTTTATAATTTAAATATATCTCCTCTAAATTCCCCTTTTTTAAAAATAAATATAAATATATCCTGATTCTTTACTAAATAAAAATATTTATTTATTTATTTTTCTCTATCTCTCCTCTTTAAAATAATATATTTAATTTCCTGCTTCACGAGAAAATAAAAAAATATATTTTTTTTATTTTAAATAAAATATTAGAGAAAAAGAAAATCGCTAAATAAATTTACTTATTAGATATATTTATTTCCCTTTAAAAAATCAAAACTGCTTTATTATTGTCCACTCAAATATTAAAAAAAAATAAATAAAAATCAATGAACAAAATATTTAATATTTAAATGATTGATATGCCCTAAAGCTATTTAATTAATTAATTATAAAGGCGTGAAAATTATTATTTTTTTTAATTTTTTATATTTAATTAATTATAATATTATTTTTTTAAATTAAAAAAATAAATTAAATAAATATTTTATTTATAAGTTAATTAATTATTTTAATATTTAAAATATTTTTTTAATTTAATTCACACTATTTTTTAAATATTTATTTACATTAAAAAAAAAAATATTTTTTTTTTTAATTTGGCGGTCATTTATTTTTATTTTTAATATTTTTATTAATTCTTAAAATTCCAAACAAAAATATTTTATTTAATTTTTTATAAAAAATAAAATATTATTTAAATAATAATCCTTTGCTTAATCTCCTTATATTTATTTTTAGATTTTTTAAATAGAAAAATGTTCCTAAAAAAGAGATCTTTTTAATTTTTTAATATTTAAATATTATTTAAAAATATTAATTTTATTATTATTTTTAATATATTATTTTACCCTTTACTATTCTCTAACTAAAAATCTTTTTTTTTTCTTTATTTTTTTTCTTTCACTGTTGGAAACTTTTTTTTATTTATTTGATTTTGCTTTTACCTCTTATTTTATTGTTAGCTGAAAAAATTTTTTTTTTTTTTAATTTCTTTGTTAGGTTATTATTATTTATTTTATTTTATTTATTTATTACATAATTAAATAAATAAATTAGTTATAATTTGAGAAAGATCAATTTTTGGGTAAAAAGGTTATTTGAGTCTGAGAGAAAAATTATTTTTATTTATTATTTTTTAGATATTAATTTTTGTTTTTTATATATTTTTAAAAAATAAAAAAAAATTAGAATTTAATTATACTTTACATAATATTCTATAAAAATTAAAATTAATTAAAAAAAAAATAAAATAAAATTATAATTTAATTTTATTAAATTCTCTAATAATCCTTTATATATTTTGAGTTGTGAATATATTTATTGCGGAGACAAAACATTGTTATATTATAAATAAATAAAAATGAAAAGTTGATATGACGGCGGTTCTGCTTTTCTCTGTTTTTCCCCCCTAGACTAAATTATTTATTTTTATTTTATTTTCATCCAAAATTGGGTAAATTTTAATTATTTAAAAAAAATAAAATATTAATATAATTAAAATATTTTTATTTTTTATTTTAATTATTTAAATATTTCTTTTTTTATTTAAAATAATTTAAAAATATTTAGAAAAACATTTCCTTCCCAAATACTTTTAAATTAGCTAATTTTATATTTTTACATTAATTTATTATTTCTTTTTTTTTTCAAATCATTTACGCAATCATTAAAGGATTTTTTGACTTTTTTCTAGTTTTTTTTAGTTTATTTCCTTTTATTATTTACCTTTTTTTAAAGGTTTTTTACTAAAATTCTGGCTTCTAAAAATTAAAAAAATATATAAAAATATCTAAAAACATTAAAATTAATTAAATAAATATATTTAATTAATTATTTATTTAAATTTATTTTAAAAATTTATTTAATGTTCGACCGTTCCCTGGCAGGTTTTTGACTTAAAAAATAACGAAAGGGTCCCCCCTATGACAATTAATTATTTCCCTCAATACCCGGAAATATTTCTCTTCCCCTTTTAAAGTCTTCTCTGCCATAAGGGGATAAATTCTAAAAATAAGAAGAGATTTTGAGTAATTAAATAATATATATATTAATTTATTTTTATTTAAAAAGCAAAGTTTTTATTTATTAAAAAATAAATATTTATTAATGCAAAAACTTTTACTATTTATTTATATATTTAAATAATTCCACGTATTTTTTTTTTCTAAAAAATTGAGAAAAATTAAAAATCATAAATTGAGTGTTATTTTTATTTATTTTTATTTTTTAAATTTATTTAAAATTATTTTTTTTAAAATTAATTTAAATATTAATTAAAATCTCTTCAGATAATAAATAAATAAATAATATATTTATTTTATTTAATTTTTATTTAATTTCTTATTTTCTACATTTTTATTACGTGAAGAGTTAACAATTAAAATTAATAAAAAAAAATATATTTTTTTTAAGTATAAAATAATATTATATATTATTTTTTAAGAATATATAAATAATAATTGAACTAAAATTATTACCAAAATAATAATAATATCGCTAATATTATAAGAGAAGTATTGGCGCCTCTAAATTTATTGGAGATATTTTGTTTAGTCATTCTTTTGACGAAAAATTCCATCCGCAATTTTTTTTTCTGAAAAAAAAGAATAAAAATATTTTATTCTTTTATTAATAATTTAGTTGTGTTATTTAATAAATATTTTTTTAAATTAAAATATTTATATAAAATTAGTAACTTTTTAAATGCTAAATTGAGTACTTTTTTAACCTTAAATAATATTTGGGGTTTTATATAAAATTAAAATATTATTTATTTATTTAAAAAAAATATAAAGAATTTGTTCTTAACAGATTTGTATTTTTCACTTCAATTTTGAACCTTTTTTTTTATTTTCATATAATAAAAAGGTCTAATTTTTTAAAATTAAATTAATTAAATAAAACATTTAATTAATTAATTAATTAAATAAAACATTTAATTAATTAATTAATTAAATAATTATCATTTTTGATATTTTTTTTTTTTTGATATATCAATTTATTTTTATTTATTTGAAAAAAATACTATCCGGGTCATTAGGAAAAAGTTAAAAAAAAGAGATGTGCGTAGTTATAATTCTACTAAAATATTTATATGAATGAATGGCGGCTTTTGTATGAATATATAAAATTATAGGGAAAGGATAAAATAGATTTTTCGGAGAAGAATTTTTTTTTGTAAATTTATTTATTTTTGGGAAATATTTAAAAAATTAAAAATATATTTTATTTAAAATAAAATTAAAAAATATAAATATATTTAAAAATTTTTTAATTTTTTTAATTTTTTTCCTCCCGCCGTTAATAAACTCTCTTTAAAAATATATTTTATGTAATACTTCATTTATTTACAATATTTATTTTTATTAATTTTTAAAAATTAAACATTTTTTATCATAATTTATTTTCTTTTAAATTTAAAATTTAAAAATTTTTTAGAATATTTAGATAACATAATTGAGGATAATTTCTTCAAAATTTATGATTCTAATAAGCCTTTGGCTATTTTATTTTTAATAAAAAAGAAATAAATATCTCATCTCTCTCTTTTAGCTAATAATATTTTTTAAATTTTTAGTAAATAATTTAATAAATAAATTATTATTTTATAATAAAAATATTTTTTAAATAAATAAAATGAGTCCTTCAACAGTAAAAGTTCATTCATCAACAAATGAACAACAAGAACAAAAACAACCTTCATTTATGACAACAATGTCAATAACTACAACAACAGGTAGGAACAGTGAATGTCGCAGAAGGAGACGAAAGAAAGGAGAAAAAAATAGCAGATTAAAAAATGTAAGTATAAATAATTAATTTTAAATAAATGTTCTGAATTTTACTTAAAAAATAAGGGAAGAAATTAGTAAATAATTAAAGTAAATCATATGTTTATTATTTTATAACATTATAGAAAATAAAAGGATCGAATTATTTATTTAAAAAAAATCTACAAATTCTAAGCTTTCGATCGATACAAAATTTGTTTGAATTGGTTAAAAAACAAAAAAGTTATGAATTTAAAAAGAATTTGTCTTATTAAATTGTAGCAAATATTTTTTAATTGCCAGCCAAAAATAAATAAACGTGGCATTCTGTTTAATATATTAAATATAGAGAAAGATATAATGTAAAGATATAATATAAAGAAAAAAAGATATAAAATATTAAAGAAAAATGTTGCAAAATTAGAGAGAAATGTTGACTTTTGGTTCTTTTAACCTTCACCATTAAATATTTATTTTTAAATTTTTTTATATCAATTATATTTAATTTTTCAATAATGCTTTAAATTCTCTTAAAATATACTCTAAATAATTAATATATCTATTTTTTAATATAATGCTAGTCAAAAAAGAAGATCTCCGTTATTTAAATCAGCTTTATAAAAATGAATTTAATCAAAACTTTTTGGATAAAAATAAAAAGAAAAGTAAAAATTCTTCTTTCTTTTTTCCCTTTATTTTTGTTAAAATTTGGCGTAATTTATGTGTACAACGTTTTAAAGTTTGAATTAAAATTTTTTTAATATTTTAATTTTTTTTTAAAGTTTTTGGATAATCTTCTCGTCGGAAAGAGCGATCCAGCAGATTTCTCAAAAGCATGGAGAAAAAAATTTTCAAAACATCCGTCTTGGTGTGATGCAGATATGTGTCTTCAACAGATTAATTCAGTTAGTTTTTTTAATTGTTTATTTTTATTTATTTTTACTCATATTAATTAATAAAAATAAGTTAAAAATTATTTTTTTTAATTTTAGGACAATGCATTTGGTAATAGAATGGCTTTATACTCCCGTGCACTTTTCCAAAAAGCTCTTTTCTATATGGGCGAATTTGTTCAAAAATGGCCAAAATCAATTATAGTATTTGGAATTATAATTTTATTATTTTGTTGTTATTGGCTAAAAGATGTTAAAATTGAAACTGATTTGGTTAAATTATGGGTTGAAGGTTAGAAAAATTAAAATTATTTTATAATTAAAAAAATTAATTTCTAGAGGGAGGCCGGTTAGATGAAGAAATGGGTTTTTTGCCAAAATCAAAAGAACAATATTATTTAAATAAACAATTAAAACAACAAAAAGAACAACAAAAACAATTATTATTAAAAAATACAACAGAAGAAGAACATAGAAAAAATAAAAAACGTGAAGCTATTTCTGAAATTCCAACAGATGTATCAAATTTTGGTGGAGGTTTTCAGGTTTTTTTACTTTATATTTATTATAGTATCGAAATTGTTAAAATACCTAAAATCCTTCTTTATTTTTTTTTAATTTTTTACTGTCAGTGATGTGTTAATTAATTGCTTATTTATTTATTTAAAAAGAATTAATTTAAAAATATAATTTTAAGGTAGTTATTCAAACACCAGAATATTCAAATATGAATATGCTTACACGTGAATCACTTATTAGACATGTTAATATTTTGGAACAAATTGCTAATTATAGTATTGAAATGTTTGGAGAGTTAGTTTATTTTAATTTTATTTTTAATTAATTTAAAATTAATTTAAGGACTTGGTATTTATCTGATATTTGTTTTAAACCACCACCACCCTCTGCTTCAAAAGATGTTTTGTCTCAATTAATTGAAGAAATTATGGCCCAAATAATACCTTGTATTTGGATAACACCTATAGATTGCTTTTGGGAAGGATCTAAGCCTTTAGGGCCTTTTCCTCCACTTGATCTGTTTGTTTGTTTTTTTAATTTAATAAAATAAAATTATTATTTTTTTAGCGGTCCAGTTGCTCAATTTATTCCATCAGTTAAAAATGGTCTTCTCTCATGGAAATCCTTAAATCCAGAAATATTGTTAAATGGTGCTCGTTCACTTATTGATGTTAATATGGTTGCTGATTTATTTGAAAGGGTATTATATTTTTTAATATTTTAATTAAATATGTAACTACAAGTTTCGAACCTTGCCTATTTAATCTAACATATAAGTAAGTAGCTTTAATCTTATATGTTTTGGTTTAGAGATATTTTTATAAAAATATTAGAATAACTATATTTTTTAGTTAAGAGATGTTACTTTTATTAGTTTTTTAAATATTTTACTATATAATATTATATTTCTTTAGAATTTTCTTTTTTTTTAATTTTGATTTATTATATTTTTTAAAAAAAAAGTAAAAAGCAAATTAGTATTCAACTTTCAATGAAACTCATTTTTATTTTTTCTAATTTTATTGCTATTTTAAGTTCATTTTTTTATATAATTTGGCGCTTATAATAAAATTTGTTCCAATTAATTTTAAAAAAATTCAGCAGTTTTTTTAAATTAATTTTATTATTAAAAAACTGTTTTACACCTAAAAAATAGAGATTGATTGATAGATGACATTTTTAATTAATTTTTTAAAAATATTATAAAAAATAATTTAACTTTAAAAAAATGTTTTTAAGGGCTTTTTTAATTAAAAATATTTATTTATTTTTAAATAAATTTAAATTAAAGGTAGGTATTGGTGCTGCTTATCAAGACCGTCCCTGTATTGACCCTCTTGATCCTGACTGTCCTAACTCTGCTCCAAATTATTTTGATCGTTGCCAAGCTTATGCCAAATTCAAAAAATGGAATGAAGCTTTACCTGAACAAAATAAAATTAAATTGGAAATAATTTCAAAAAAAGTTATTGAAGATTCAAAACCTTTAAGAAAAAGAGAAGTATCAACATCACTTCTTTCTGCAATTAATAATGTTTTATCTCCTTTAAATATTTCAAATAATAATAATGCAACAATAGGAGGAGGAGGAGATGATTTGGCTGATTATTATGATAATAATGATGATGATAAAAATGAAACTACTGAATCACCTGGTTTATTTTTTTAATTAAAAAAATTATAATTAATTAATTATTTGTGGATATTAATTTAGCTAAATTATGATATAAAATTATTTTATTTTTTTTTAAGGAAAAAAATTACAAAGGCAAATGTTAGAAGAATGTAATAAATATGGAACAAGTTTTATGAAATGGATTAATGAAAATCGAACAAGATTAATGGATTTTTTGTCAGAATCTGATGATAAATTAATATTTCCACAATATCCTAATTATGGTGAACAATTAACCGGTGGATGTAAAGGCTTTGGAAAAAATGGTTTTTTATTTTTTAATTCTTATTTTTCCCTCAAAATTAAAAAAAAATTAAAATTTTTTTAAGTAATGCATTGGGCAGAAGATTTAATTGTTGGGGGAATAAAACGTGACGCTAACGGATTTATTCGCCATGCAGAAGCTTTTCAAACAGTTTTTTTAGTTGCTTCAGCTGGGGATGTACAAAATAGAATTTCTGTAAATTTTTTAATTAAAATTAAATTTATTATTATTTAATATTTTAGCATGCCAAATCACCAAATTATAAAAGTAGAATAGATAAAAATCATTTCACAACAACTCATGCTTCTGTTATAATTCAGGCCTGGCAAAGAAGTTTTACTAAACGTTTATATGAACATAAATTAAATAAACCGGTTGTTATTTTTAATAATTAATTAAATTATTTATTATTATTATTTAGAATGAAGGTATTCGTATTATTCATCCATTAGCTTCTACATCTATTCAAGAAATGTTTGATTTTTTTTTAATAAAATTAGGAAAATAAATTATTTTTTTTTAGGATTTACTTAAATTTTAGAATTTTTAAAGTTTAATTTTTTTTAATTTTTCAAGGTTGGAACAATTTAGCGAATTTCAATTTAGCACAATTTTTATAGGATATATTTTAATGATTATTTATGCTGGTTGGTCTCAATTACAATGGGATGGTTGGTGGTTTTCTTCACGTTCAAGTTGTTTATTAGCAGTAATTGGTGTATTAATGGTTAATATTTATTTTTTTAATTATTTTAATTTTATAATTATTTTATTTTTTAGATAACTTTTGCTTCAGTAGCAGGCCTAGGAGTGGCTACAGCTTTGGGAATTAATTTTAATGCTGCAACAACTCAGGTTTTTTTTTAAATTTTTAAATTAATATTTAAAATTAAATTAAAAAAAGATTGTTCCTTTTCTTACATTGGGCCTTGGAATAGATGATATGTTCCTTTTACTTCATAATTATAATGATGTATTAGAAGCTGTTAAAGAAAAAGAAGTGGCTGTATTACTTAAAGAGACTGGTTAAAATTAAATTAAATAATAATTTTTTTAAATTTAAATTTTAGGAATGTCTATTCTCATTACATGTATTTTTTAATTAATTATTTTAATTAATTAAAATAATATTTTTTAAAGCTATTAATAATATTCTCGCTTTTATTACGGGTTGTATTTTGCCAATACCTGCACTTCGTTCATTTTGTGGACAGGTTTTTTTTTAATTTAGATAATTTTATTAAATTTAAATTTTTATTTATAGACTGCAATTTTATTAACATCAAATGTTATTTGTATTATAATGCTTTATCCAGCATTTATTGCTTTAGATTTAAAGAGAAGAAAAGCTGGATATCGAGATATGCTTTGTGGTGTTGATTATTGTTGTCGTTTTATTTCTGCAGCTATTTCAGCTAAACCTGTTATTGAACAACATCCTAGTGGAAAAAGAAAAGTAAAAATTAAATTAAAAAATTAAATTAAAAAATAAATAAATTAAATTTAAAATTTAAAGTTAGAAGAAAGTAGTAGCCGTAATCAATTAGTCAAAACTAATTCTGATGATTCTCCTTCATTAAATAATAAATCAGAAATTGATTTACAACAAATGTCAGAATCTGTTTTTGGTCCAAGTCCTGCACTCAAAACAAAATTAAATTGTGAACAACAAAAAAATGATGACAAAAATATTAGTATAAAAAAGTTTTTAAATAAATGGTTAACTTTAACTGGATTTTTGCATCAAGTTTATATTCCAACTTTAAGAAAACCTATTGCTAAGGTTATTTTAGAATTATTTTTTTTTTTAATATATTTTTTAATAATTAAATTATAATTTTATTTTTTGTGTTTTAATTAATTTAATATTTAGGCAACTATTCTATTTTGTTGTTCTTCAATGTTTTTATTTGGTTGTATTGGCCTTTATCAATCAAAAATTGGTTTAGAATTAGCAGATGTTCTCCCTGAAGATACAGCACCTTCAGCATTTTTAAAAGCTCGTGAAAAATATTTTAGTTTTTATCCAATGTTTATTGTTCCAATGGGACCAGGTGTTGACTTTTCTAGACAACAAAGGAAATTAGAGCAATTAAGAGCTGATATTGGTTAATTAAATTATATTATCTTTTTATTATTTTTTAATTAATATTTAATAATAATAAATTTAAATTAATATATTTATTTTATTAAAAATTATTTTAGCTCAATCTGAATTTGTTATTAAAGTAGATGGAAAGCCTGAAAAATATTGGATGATGTAAGGAATATTAAAAAAACTTTTTTAATTTTTTAAATTAAATTTATTCTTTTTTCAAATAATTAGTTTTATGCGTAATTGGCTTCATGGACTTCAGTCCCATCTTGACAATGCTCGTCAAAAAGGAATTCAACCAACTGATAATCTTACTCAAATAGCAGCAACATCTTTGGCTATAAATTATACTCTTGTTGATAATTTTTATTTAGCTAGAAGATTACTTTGCTCTAGAGGAGAAGAATATGATTGTTCTAATAAAGTTTTTTTAATTTATTTATTTAAAATAATATTTAATTAATTATTTTTTAAAGTTACAAACTAGACTTATTGATTCTGAGGATATTATTGACTCTGGTGGTTTTTATAATTATTTGACTGCTTGGTTTAATTTGGATAATATGATGTTTGTTTATTTTATTTATTTAAAAAATAATAATATTTTTAAGGTATTATGTTTCTCAAGCAGGATTTTTCCCATCTCCTCCAGGCTGGAAGTTTTCTCCAACAGTAAACATTTTTTTATTAAAAAAAAAAAGAAATTAAATTAAATTAAAATTAAAAATAGGAAGAAGGTGTTATTCCTCCTGCTGAACCTTTAATTTATTCTCAAATACCATTTTATATGAATGGATTAACAGAGACACCTGCAATTGTTCAAATGGTTAATTAAATAATTATTTAAATTAATTAATTTATAAATAATTTTAAAATATTAAAGATTAGAGAAATCCGTGCAGTTTGTGATCGTTATACTTCTGATGGATTTCCTGTATATCCAACTGGTATTCCTTTTACATTTTGGGAACAATATTTGCAATTGACTTTTTATTTGTTTATTTCAATTTTGGTAAATTATATTTATTTAATTAATTAATTAATTTTTAGATAATTGCAACAGCTGTTCTTTTGGTCATTTCCATTATAATTGTAAGAAGAAAATTTAAAAATTTATAAAATTTTTTCTTTAAATTAAAGTTTAATCCTTGGGCAGCAGCAATGGTAGCAATAATAGTTGTAACAATGACTGTAGAATTAGCTGGATTTATGGGATTATTTGGAGTAAAAATGAATCCAATATCAGCAGTAACATTAATAACAGCAGTTGGTATAGGTGTTGAATTTACTGCACATGTTGTTCTGGCATTTCTTACTTCTTTAGGTAGTAGAGATGAAAGAATGGTTTCTTGTTTGGTATAAAATATTTAAAAATATATTTAAAGATTAATTAATTAAAGGATCATATGTTTATTCCAGTAATACATGGTGGTCTTTCAACACTTTTAGGAATTATTATGCTTGCTTTTTCTGAATTTGATTTTGTTGTCAAATATTTTTTTGTTGTTATGTCAGCCTTAGTTATTATTGGATTAATTAATGGGTAAAATTAATTAATTTTTAAATAATTTAAAAATAATTAATTTTTAGTCTAGCTCTATTGCCAGTACTTTTATCACTTATTGGCCCTCCTTGTGAAGTAATATTTATTTATTATTATTATTTTTTTAATATTTTTTTTAAAAAAAAAGATAACATCTCTTAATGGTGATGGAACTCAATTAGCTTGTCCTTCTTCCAAAAGATATAATAATAGTAGTGGAAATAGTAGTAGTAATAGTGGTAGAAGTAGTATTATTAATACTCCTTTTGTTGTTGCTCTTCCTTCTGATTTAAAAAAAATAAAAGTAAAATATTATTTTTATTTTATTTTTGTATTTTTAAAGGTCCAAAAAACAATAAAAAAACAATCAAATAATAATAATAAAAATAGTTGTTCTTCTTCCTCTAATTCATCAGAAGAAGAACGTCAAGGAACTAGTTCTTCATCCTCTTCTCCAACTAATAGAAGTTGTTTTGAAGATAATAATAATAATAAAAAACAAAAAGAAGAAGCAGAAAAACAACAACATAATTATCATGAATCTCTTTCTACACTTTATGAAACATCTACAACAAATAATACAAGTGGAGGAGAAGAAAATAATAATGAAAATAAAAAATAATTAATTAAAATAATATAGTAATAAATAAATTTTTTAATTTAATTAAAAAATTATTATTTTTTTTAATTTTAAAAAATTTTCTATTAAAAAAAATTCTTTCATTATTCTATAATTAATCTCCCCTTTTTTTAATTTCTTTTTCAACTTTTTGTAAATAAATATACATATATAGGTATTTTTTTTAAATTTTATAAACTTTTTTATCATTTTTTCTTGCCTTTTTTAATTAATTAATAATATTTTTGTAAATATTTATATAAAATGTAATTATTTATTTACTTCATTTGCTCATTAAATAAATATTATTTTAAATTTTTTTAATTAATTATAAATTAATAATAGGTTATTATTTAATAATTAACACATCTCTAATAACCAGTAAATAAGAATCAAACCAAAATCTTAAATTATTTTTATAACTTCCCCCTTTTGTCCCACAACTTTCCTATTTTATTCTTTTATTTCCACTAATATGTGCGTGTCCAGACATTTCGTCGACAGAAATTGCACGACATTTTGTCCCAACAGCAACAAATCATGGGCTCGGGTAAACGAAATGTAGTTTTTTTGCTGTAGAGGCGAAATGTCGTGCAACCAATATTTGATTTACCTATATTTTTCTGAAATTTTTTAAACAAATATTTATTAGTAAATGTAGGTTCGTATTTTATTTTAATAAAAATTTAAAACTTTGAAATTTTTATACGAAAAAACTCTTAAAAAATTTAAAATAAATAAATACTTTTAAATAAAAATAATAAAATAATTTTTTTATAGAATTTCATTATTCAAGAGAGGCATGTTTAGATTAAATATTTATCGATATGTTTTTTTAAATAATTTTTTTCTAAATAATTTCTTTACTTCAATAACACCTTGCGCATATAAAAAGTTGACTTTTTATTTTTTAAATTCTTCTCAATTCTTTCGATGTTCGTCTAAATATTTTATCAGCATAAGGTCCTTCTATGATATATACAATATACTTTCCTTCTTCAAAACCTAAAATTACTCCCGTTATCCATACATTGTAATTAAAAAGTTCAACGAATTCAAAATTTTCAAAATAATTATTTTCAAATTTTCGTATTTGATTTGCATATCGTGGAAATACTGCGTTACGAAGTTTACCATCGTCTACTTGAACGATAAACTTTCCATTTTCTTTTCTTATAATTCTTGCTACAAGCCATTCTTCTTCATTTGTTATTTTATTAATATTCTTTACTTCAACTAATTCACCAATTTTTAAATATTCTTTTGTTAATTTGTGAATATTCTTTACTTCAACTATATCATTAATTTTTAAATTTTGTTCTTTTTTAGAATTAATAATTTTCTTTTGTTCTCTCAGTATATGTGCTCTAAATAAATCATTGTCTGTTATTGCCCATATATTGTTGTTTGAATAAAGAGGAAAATATTTATTTCTTAGATTTTTCGATTTAATATAATTACTTAAAAGTTGTTTTGTTGATTCATTCAGGGATTGATAATCTTTAATTAATTATTAAATTTTTAATCTTCCTCCAATTATTTATTAAAA
Source organism: Meloidogyne chitwoodi (assembly GCA_015183035.1). Lineage (NCBI taxonomy): Eukaryota > Metazoa > Nematoda > Chromadorea > Rhabditida > Meloidogynidae > Meloidogyne > Meloidogyne chitwoodi. The sequence goes on from JACZZP010000010.1 coordinate 1,770,135, forward strand.
TAAAAATAAATATATATTACCTTGAGATGTTGAAGTACCTCCTTTTTCTATTACACATTCTGAGTTGATAAAAAACTCAGAAATAAAAAATAAAATAAATAATAATGAAATAAACATTTTTTTAAAAATATTTTAAAACAGACTCCTATAAAATTAAAATATTTTAAAATTAAAATAATTGTTATTTAATTTAAAAATATTATGTATAATAAGAAATTAATAGTAAAAGAGTAAAAATAAATAAAGATACCTAGTGTTGGCAAATAATTATGAAAGAAAAATTGAGGCAGATCTCTTTTCCATTTTTCTGTCTAATTGCCCTTTTATTAAATTATTAAAAAATATTTTTAATTTTATAAAATTGTTCAAAATATTAGACAGAATTTTAAATAGTATTTACTGGAGCAAATAAATCTTCGATTAATGAAACACTTCAACAGATGATCTTAGAAAAATTTAAAATTTTAATCACATTTCTGTGATTTAAAAAAATAATTTTTTAAAGGAAATTCAATATTTTAGATAAGTTTATATCCATTCCATGAATATAAATTTTTGAATTTAAAAAATAAAAATTTAAAGTTATTTAAAAAATTAATTAATTAATTATTAAAAAATAATATAAAAATAATAATTGTAAAATAAGCTTTACAATTTATGAGAAATACTAAAACTTAACTGTCTCTAAAAATATATATTTAAATAAAAAATTGAAAGATTTGAAATTTTTATATAAAAAGAACTTTTACAAATTAAAAAAAAATAAATTATATTTAAAAAATCGATAAATAGTACTACTTTTAAATAAAATATTTTTTGTTGTATCATTCTTTAAGGAGTATTTTTAGAGCTTAAATATCGATAGGGTTTTTTTTAGAAAATATTTTTTTTATTTAAAATTTTTATAAGGTTTTTTTCTTAAAATAGGTAATCTCTTTTTACTTCAATAAATCTTGTGGATATAATATGAAGGAACATTAATAGTATTCTCTGTTTCTCCTTCCTTGAGCAAAGTATAATATCCTTTATTTTCCATTCCAACAATTTCTGCTTTATCCCAAACTGCTTCTTTTGCATTTTTATCAAATGGTTCTACTAAAACTGAATCACCATTATTCAACTTTTCCATTCTAAATTTTCGCATATTAAATGAACTTTGATTCATTTTTGTTCCTTCAAGTTCACAATGTTCTACTACTTCTACATTATATTTATTTTCATTTATTTTATCTAATTTAAAACAAATTAAAATATATGTAAATAAATATTTCTTTTTTAGTAGTTTCTTCAATCCCTTCATTTAAATTAGTCAAAGAAATAATAAAAAAATATTTAAATGTTTTATATCGGGTAATGTGAGAATAGTCTTGTCGAGTTTTGAGTAATCTGGCTGTTGGATATATTATAATATTTTCTCTTATATTTTCTAGTTATTCTATTAGAGCATATTAGGTATATTAAAAAAACTTACTTTATGGAACATTTATCGTTCAAAGATTGATAAACTAAATATAATTTAATTATAATTTTTAGTAAATTTATTTTTCATCTTATTTATTAAAAATTATAAAAAACAAATAAAAATATATAACCATATATTACCTCCTCTAGATGTTGAAGCATATCCATCTCTTCTTTTTGGTGCACATTCTGAGTTGTTAAAAAACTCAGAAATAAAAAATAAAATAAATAATAATGAAATAAACATTTTTTTAAAAATATTTTAAACAGACTCAATTGTCCAATAAAATGAAAATTAAAATATATTAATAAAAAAATTAAAAATGGTTATATCAGTGTTGCCAGATGAAAAAATGAAAAATCCTCAAATTCATCGGAAAAAATCCTCATTTTGGGCAAAAATCCGCAAATTTATCGGAAAAAAATCCTCATTTTTGGGCAAAAATCCGCAAATAATAAAAAAGTTTATTATAATTGAAATTTTTTATTAATGTTCATATTTTTCGCTATTAACAATGGATTTTAACAATTTATTATTGGAAGTAATCATCTTGTAAAATTCTGTGCAAGAAAAATCGTAATTAACTAGTGACCGGCGCAAAAGTGTCTGTCCGGATTATTTGTTTCTTATCAAAGTGTGCAGTGTAGCACAGTCTCTCGCTTTGTTTCTAACAATAATCCGGAAAAATCCGGAAAATTTGCAGTGAGAGCATTTACACAGAAAACTGCTTATTTTACCGCACTTCGCGTCTGCCGTAGTAAATGCTCTCACTGCAAATTTTCCGGATTTTTCCGGATTATTGTTAGAAACAAAGCGAGAGACTGTGCTACACTGCACACTTTGATAAGAAACAAATAATCCGGACAGACACTTTTGCGCCGGTCACTATAATTAACCTTCACTTTGGTTAGTGATTTGACGCACAGGCAAAAAATTGATCCACCCCAGAAGATCGTTAACCAATTGGTCCAATTGCTAATTCGGGAAAAATATTACAACTAGTTGGTACTGCACAAACTAAATTCTATTGGGGACGTTTTATTATTTTCCGTTTATGTGATTGGACCAATTGGTTGACGATCTTTTGGGTTGACCCCGAAAAATTTTGGAGTCTAATGTACTCTAGTTAACAAAAATTTACCTTTTCAGCGCCGCAGGCGAAAAATTTTGACAATTAAAGACCCTAGTTGATAAAAATTTAAACAAAAATAGCAATTTTTAATTAAATTTCTTAAAAAACATCAAAAATATCCAAAAACCTCAAAAATCCTCAAAAATTTCAAGAAAACCACAAAATCCGCAAATCCTCATTTTCTAAAAAAATCCTCATCGACATCCTTAAAAACCACAAAATGAGGATAAATCCGCAGATCTGGCAACTCTGGGTTATATGTATTTGATAAAAAAAATTATTTTAAATAAAGGTAAATTAATGTTGGCAAATAATTGGGAAAATAAAAATTGATTTAAAAAAAAATTAACTTAAGAGACACGTTTTTTTATTTCTGATTGTACTTTTGTTTTAATTCTTTAAAAAATATTTTTTTACGTTTTTCGACATTTTCCTTTTTTTCAAAAAATTTTATATGAATTAAATAGCCCTTTAAAAAAGCTATCGAATGAATATAAATTTGAATCTAAAAAATTAAACTATGAAAGGTTATTCAAAAAATTAATTTTATTTATCTTATAAATAATTTAAACAATTATTTAGTAAATCTAAAAATAATTATATCAACGCTAAGGTTGGCAATTTCTATGAATTACCGAATATCATGAAAAGAGAACCGAACCGAAAAGTTAGGATATCTTGCCTTTTTTTGTTCCCGATATCCGAAACCGATAAACTTAATCAGGGCTGGGAAAAATTAGCAAAATAAAAAGATGAAACACCTTACAAGCACTGGTTAACATTTTCTAAGGAGAGTATAGTAAATATTTAAAGGGTTTTTTACTTAAAATAATCTATTTTGTCTACTTTTTTGTTTTTTACTTCATTCTTTAATAATTTTGCGAATATAATATGAAGGCAGATTTTCAATATTCTTTCCTTCTTCAGTAAATACTGTATATAATTCATTTTTTATTTTTACCACTGTTGCTTTATCCCAAAGAATTTTCTTTTCAATTTTATTAAATATTTCTACTTCAACTGTCTCACCTAATTTAAACTTTTCTATTTTATGTTTGTGCAAAGCAAATGGGCTTCGAGTTAATATTATTCCTTTAAGTGCACAATTATCTACTATTTCTACATTATATTCATTTTTATTTAATTTTTCTATAATTTTTGCTTTAATCCAATCAAATTTTTTTGTTATTTTATTCAGATTTTTTATTACTACAATTTCATTGATATTAAACATTATTTTACGCAATCCATCTCCATTTCGTTTAAATATTTGTCCAAAAAATGGTCCATTTACAATCATTAAAATATACTCTCCATTTTCAAAATCAAAAATTATTCCTTCTATCCATTCATTATCATTTAAAATTTCAACAATTTCATACATTTCTACATATTTGCGTATTTCATTTAAATTTCGTTTAAATAATTTTCCAGATAATGGACCACCTTTTACTTCAACAATAATCTCTTTTTCTTTTCCTACAATTATTGCTACAAGTATTTCTACTTCTTTTGTTCTTTTAAAAATATTCTTGATTACAACTAGTTCACCTTGTTCAAAATTTTCTTCTCCAAAACTAAAAAATAATTTTAATCCGTTCAGTGTGTATTTGCTCTAATAGAATCAGCGGTGACTTTACTTTTCAAACCTTTCTAAATTTGTGTATATTAAGGTGATGGGTTGAATACAAGTGTCATGTCTGAGGTAATCCGAAACACCCTGTTACTTTTAAAATATTTTCTTATATTCTAATATTTTCTCAAAAGAGTTCTTCTATTAAAGCATTTACTTTATAATTAAAATATCATACTCTGAGGACCATTTATTGTCTGAATAAATAGGTGAATATTCTCTCCTTCTTTTATTTCTTAATTCAATAGAACTACTTGGATATTCTGTTGATTCATTCAAAAAGGATTGATAATCTAAATTATTTAATTTTTAAATTTATCTCCCCTCTATTTATTTAAATAAAACAAATATATTTTGTTTCTTTAAATGTTGAAGGACCTCTTTTTGATGAAGAAGCATATCCACCTCTTCTTTTTGGTGCACATTCTGAGTTGTTAAAAAACTCAGAAATAAAAAATAAAATAAATAATAATGAAATAAACATTTTTTTAAAATAGTTTAAAACAGACTCCTATAAAATTAAAATAATTGTTATTTAATTTAAAAATATTATGTATATTATTAAGAAATTAATAGTAAAAAAATAAAAATAAATAAATATAAGTAGTGTTGGCAAATAATTATGAAAGAAAAATTGAGGCAGATCTCTTTTCCATTTTTCTGTCTGATTGCCCTTTTATTAAATTATTAAAAAATATTTTTAAGATTTTTATGAAAATTTTATAATTTATTAAATATAATTTTAGAAAGAATAGACTGGAGAAAATCTTTTATGCACTAAACTACAACAAATGGTCTCAGAAAATTATAAATTTTAATCACATTCTTGTGATTAAAAAAATAATTTTTTAATGGAAATAAAATATTTTAGATAAGTTTATATCCATTCCTCTTTCAAAAAGCTATCGAATGAATATAAATTTTTGAATTTAAAAAAGAATAGTACTCAATTATGTGTTACCAAACACTGGGTTGTAGTCGCAGGGGTTTGATGCCTCTCTCAGTGGCTAAACTTTTCTCTTTTTTTTCTAATTTTAGATAATATTTTAATCAAAAATTGAAAATCTTGAAATTTTTATACGAATATAATTTTTAAAAATAAATTGTTTATATTTAAAATTGATAAAAATACTTTTAAAAATAAAATAAATATTTTTTTGGTTATATGTCATTCTTTAAAAAGAGTAGGTATGTTTTAAAGGTTAAATATCGATAAGAAGGTTTTTCAGAAAATAATTGTTTTTTTACTTAACAATGTTTTATAGGTTTTTTTCTTCTTAAAATAATCTCTTTTTTTTACTTCGTTTTACTTAACTTTAAATCTTGCGAATAAAATAAAAAGGTTGAGTTGTAGGCCCTTTTTTAGTTAACAAAGTATATTCATCATTTTCTTCTATTTTTATCACTTTTGCTCTTTTCCAAAATGCTCCTTTTTTCTCAATATTAAATATTTTTACTTCAACTCTATCACCTAAGTTAAACTTTTCTATTTTAAATTTGTGTATATTAAATGAAGTTCGATTCATTATTTTTCCTTTAATATCACAATGATCTACTATTCGTAATTTATAATTATCTTCATTTATTTTTTCTAAAATTTTTGCTTTAAAAAATTCATTTTCTCCTGTAAACTTGTTTCGATTTGATATTGTTACAATTTCACCAATATTTAACTTTAATTTTCGCAATCCATTTATATTAATTTGTGTAAATACAAATCTATTAAATGGCCCTTTTTCAATATTTACATTATACTCTCCATCTTCAAAATTTAAAATTATTCCTTCCATCCATTGATTATAAATAAAAATTTCAACTAATTCATTATTTAAAAAATATGGATTTTTAACTTTGTATATTTCATTTAAATATCTTCTAAATATTTTTCCAGTAAAAGGACCATATTTTACTTGAACGATAAATTTACCATCCTCTTCATTTTTACCAAGAAGTTTTGCTAGAATCCATTCTTTATTTAATGCTCTATCAGAATTTTTTATTTCAACTAATTTACTGAAAAATTATTCAGAAATAAAAATTTTTTGGTAAAGGACGATTCATAGTCGGCCGATTCAGAGTATCTCGTATAACTTTTTTTATTTTAAGCCTTTTCAAATAATTTTTATGTCATTCGAAAGAGTTCGAAAAGTGGAGTCTTTTCACTAATTTGACCGATTAGATCAGTTGATTTAAAAAAAGTTATGCCCGGAAAACGCGAAAATCACGATTTTCCACTTTTATCGCGCTATAACCTTTTATTGAGTGATCAGATTGGATCGGTCCAATTAGTTAAATTAATTCGCTTATCAGATGCTTTCTATTAATAAAAGAACTATTCAGATTAATTAAGAAATAAAAAAGTTATGGCCAAAAACAACCGGCTATTCTGAATCGTCCCCTACCCAAATTTTTTTGTATTCTCAATGTATTTGCTCTAACAAAATCGGGGTGCCTCTATTTTCAAACCCTTCCAAAAGTGTATATATCAGAGTTGTGCCGGACTTAGCGCAAGTGTCGGATCGGGTAATTTTCGATTTAATTTTTAGCGCCGCAGGCGGAGATTTCTAATTTTAATTTTGCTTCAAAAATTTAAATAAACGAACCAAAAAATAAGTTATCAGGAATTAGTGTACTCCAACAAATCGAATCAAATCATATTTAATTAAATTAGAATATTTTATTAAATATTCAACTATAACTGAAATTAGACTTAAAGGTATCAAGGTAATGTGAGAATAGTCAGGTTGAGTTGATTAAAATTTCTCGAATTTAGGGTAATCCAAGCACACAACTTTTGTGTAGAATATTAGAATATTATATCTCTCAATTATATTCTAATCTTTTCTCTAACTCGATATTTTTGTTAAAAGAGGTTATATTTCAAAAGGAGAGGTTGCTTATAATATTAGAATATTTACTTCTGCTCTGTTTGGTCGTTTGAATAATGAAATGGTTCACTTCCTCCAACATTTAATTCCATATTACGTAAATGTTCTGTAGTTGCTTCAATCAAGAGGGAATCCTCATCTTTAATTTAATTATATTATTTTTAAATTTATTTTTCCTTTAAACCAAATCTATATTTTACCTTGATATGTTGAAGGACCTCTTTTTGATGAAGAAGCACCTTCACCTCTTCTTTTTGGTCCACATTCTGAGTTGTTAAAAAACTCAGAAATAAAAAATAAAATAAATAATAATGAAATAAACATTTTTTTATATTTTCAAACAGACTCAATTAAAATTAAAATACCGTATTTTCTCTATACATCGACCCTCTCTTAAATACCGATCCTCTAGAGGGAGGTTGAAAAATATAACGATCTCGATATTATAGAGAAAATACGGTATTCTTCTAATAATTGACTAACGATAGTTTTAGTTAATTTAAAAAATATATATTTAGAGAAAATTATTGGTAAAAAATTTAAAAAAATTAAATAAAGGTAGGTAATGTTGGTAAATAATTGGGAAAATAAAAATATTTTAATAAATTGACGCAAGTGATACGTTTTCTACAGAGATCTGCAAGAAAATGCTTTTCGAATGGTTGTCTCTCCTATGCATAAACACATTGCTAACATACTCTCTTGCTTAGTTAGTGTCTAACCTTTTATTTCGAATTATTCTATTTTAATACACGTCAGTGCAGACGAAGTGTGGTAAATAAGATCTAGTGTATATCATTCGGATTTCTTCGAATTTTGTGTAGACACAAAGAAAGAGTGTTTATAAATAGGAGAGACAACTATTTGACATCTTGCCAATTTTTATTAAATTATTAAAAAATATTTTTTAATTTTGTAAAATTGTTTAAAAAAGTTATAATATACATTAAATAGCCATTTCAAAAAGCTATCGAATGAATTTAAATTTAAAAATTTATTTAAAAAATATTATTTTTATTTACTTGTAAATAATTAGGGCAACCAATGAAATATATTAATATGTATTAATAAAATTTAAAAAAATAAAATTTAACCAATTAGGTATTATTTAATTAATATATATAGTTATTCATGGAATGAATTTGATAAACAAAATTAAAAAAGTTTGGCTGGATGTTTTAGCAATTTTTTAATTTTTAAATAAAATTATTAAAAACTACCTAAAAGACCTATAATATAAATATATATATACATTTGAGGATATATAGTACATATATAGGTATTTAATAATATATATATTTTAACAAAAAAAACATAAATAAAATTAAATATTATCAAAAGCACTTAAAAAATAAATTTAAAAAAGAAATAAAACCTACACAAATTTAAAAATAAAAATTATTAAATTATATAAATAAAAGAATATAAGGGAATGAAAAATAATGACCCGAATGTGATTATTATTTTTTTTATTAGTTTCGAAAATTTTAAAAAATATTATTAAAATTTTAATTTAAAAAAATATATTTATTTTCGAAACTTTAGGAGTTAAAAAAATTAAAAAAAATTTAAACAAAAAATTATAATCCACTTTCAGCAATTCCTTCATCAATATCTTCATCTTTAAAAAAAGCATCATTATTATGAAAATCATTGTGACGATTTTGTTGTTGTTCAATTCTTGGTGATTTTTGTTGTTGAAAATTAATATTTAAATTATTATTTTCATTATTATTTTTATTAAATAAAAATTGTTGACTACTAATTGGTGTTGAATATGAACATGCAAAAGGTAAATGTCCATTATTATTATTATTATTTTTATTTACACAATTAAAATGTGAAAATGTTGAAGGAAAAGATCTTTTTCCTGGTGAAAATTGTTGTTGTTGTTGTGAAGATAATAATAATAAAGATGATGAATTTATATTATTATTTGTTGTAGTAGTAGTTGGAGTTGGTGGAATAATTGTTGTTGTAACATTACTTGAAGAAGAAGAAATACAAAGAAAAGGATAAAAATTTTCTAAAACATATTGAAGGCATTGATGAATAAATATATATTGTTGCTTAAATAATAAATTAAATAAAAAGAAAAAAGTATATTTAAAATACCTCATTTTGTACCATATGACAACGTTCAAGACGCATTTCATATACTGAACCAAAAACATCAATAGGCTTTCCACAATCTAAAGAAAAAAAGTATTTATATAAATTATTAAAAAACACATTTGTTCTGATTTATAAAAAGTCAGAATTTTAAAATGTGTTTTGACAAGAGGAATCAGAATTTAATAAATTTAAACAAATACAAGACAAAATCAGAATTTACAAAATCAGAATTTACAAAAACACAATATTTAAACAATGTGTTTTTATTAATAAAAAAACAAACAATTGTAAAATTCTGATAAAAATCAAACCAATATGCTGTATAAGTCTATCCAATGCAATAAATGTCCCAGAACGCCCAACCCCAGCAGAACAATGAACAATTGTTGGTTTATTGGAAGGAGAAGGAGGTAATTTATTGCGAAATAAGCGAGAAAAGTGTACAATGCCAACTGGATGTTCTTAAATTTAAAAAAAAATAAATTAATTTAATATTTTAAAAAAATTTAAAATAACCTGGAACACCAAAATCTGGCCATGCCTAAACATAAGGGAAAATTTAAAAAATACATTTAAATACATATTTTTCCAATTTTTAACATTTAAAGAATATTTTTTTGGTTAAAAATTATTAAATTTTGTTTTTACCTGATAATGTAAATGTAAAACAGTTCTAGGTTGTTGTACTGGTTCTGAAAGGTTAGTTAAACGCAATTCGCGTATAGTAAATTCTTCATAATCAATAGATTCAGTTAATAAAGTAACTTCAATATCAGCGTAAAGAACACTACGTTGACGATTATCAGGCCAATATCTAAAAAAAATTAATTAAAAAAAATTAAAAAATTATTAAAAATAATATTTTTAATGTTTACAAAAAAAAATTTAATTTACCATAGTAAATCCGATTAAAAATAAAAAGATTAAAAAGTATTTTATATTTTCCAATATTATTAAAAGAATAAAAAAATCAAGAAAAAATTTTGTGTCAAATTAACTACTTATTTTTTTAATATTTAATTAGAAAAATTGAAAACCACTTAAAATCTTGAAAAAAAAAGATTTTTAGAAAAGGACAATTGGAAGTAAAAGATATTATTTAAAAAAAAAAACATACTGATGACATTTATCACGTCCTTTCTCAACACATTTTGTTAATGCTACAATTGCAGGTACTTGTTGTTCCCATACTAATCGCCAAAAATGATCACGAGCTAAAAATAAAAATTAAAAAAAAATAAAAGTATATTCTAAAATTAAATTAATATATAATTATTTACTTGAAGGTAAAGGTCCTTGTGCAGCAATAAATTCACGTCGAGAATTAAAACCAGGAATATATGAAGCATTAACATAATCAGAACTGAAAATATAAAAATTAAATTAATTTTAAAAAATACCCATCCTCATCATCTGTAGGTTTCAACTTTACACGTGAATGATCATAAGGAAGAATATTAGTAAAACGATTTTTTGATCTATTTGGAGTTAAATCAGAAGCAATACAACTTTGACCTAACCCAACGCTACGTAATTGTTCATATTCTTCAGAAAAACGAAAATCAGAATCAGCAGACATTAAGCGAACATGTTCTGATAAAATTAAAATAATTATAAATTAAATTGAAACAAATTCTGATTATTGTATTTTATTTATTTGTTCTGATTAAAAGAATATGAAATTAAATAAATTTAAGAGAAATTCTGATTTTAGTTATCGTAAGTATTTTATTATATTCTGATGTAAAACACAGACATTTTAAAAAATTCTGATTTTTTAAAAAATTCTGATTTAAAAATTTCTGATTTTGTATTTTATAATTAAATATAAAATAATGTAAAAATACAAAATATTGACGCAAAAAAAAACAGAATATTTTAAAAATACAATATATTCTAAATAAAAACACAACAAACCAATAAAATCAACAATTTGCACAGGACGACTTCTTTCTAAAGGAATATTTCCATTCTTTAATATTGTCCATAAAAGTGAAGAATGCCTTAGACCAGGAGGAGGACCACTTGGTAACCGTGCCAATCGTTGATCAACTCCTGTTCGTTCACGTAAACTTTTAGATCTGTTAAAAAGAAAAATTAAAATTTAAAAAAAAAATAATTTTATAAAATTATTAAAATTTAATTTAAATTAGTGAAAATAATTTTTTAATTTTTATCAAACCTTCGATGATGTGGCGCACCAAAAAGTAATTGATTTTGATTTATAGTCCCTCCACAAAGAACAAATCCACTTCCATTAGTCAAATGTTGTTGTTGTGATGGAGAAGAAGAAGAAGGAAGAGGAGGAGAAGAAGATGATGAAGAAGTTGGAGAAGAACAGTGTGATAAATTTGAAAATTTTGCAAAATTGGTATTATTTAAATGAGGAGAAGAAGCTATTGTTGTTGTTATTATTTCATCTTTTCCAAGGGAAGATAATGATTGGGTTGTATTTGTTGCAACTGTTGAAGGTGGGGGAGGATGTTCTAATCCTAATTTAGCTAAACAATCTGCCTAAAAATAATAATAAAAAAATTATTTTTAATAAAAATTAAATGAAAAACCGCTCGTTCAGCCATGATCATCTACAAAAATAAATTAATTAAAATAAAAATTATTTTTTTAATATTAGAAAAAATTATTTATTTGCCTTAAGAACGTGCCACTGTCTGCCACTTTTGCCTGTACTCCCGTTTTGTTGATTAGTAAAATTATTTTGATTGTTGTTATTTTGTTTTTGATTTTTTTGTGAATTATTATTGCTATAAAAAACAAAAATAAATAAATTTAATTTAATTTTAAATTTATTAAATAAAATTAAATAATTGGATTTTAGGCTTAAAATATTAAAAAATAAATAAAAAGAAAAGCAAATTTTATTAATTTTCATTTAATAATTAAAAAGAAAAAAAGAAGAAGCTCAATATATGTACGTATAAGGCATTTGCGTAGTTAAGAATCTTTGAATATTATTTCAATATTATTTTTAAGGTATCTTTTTAAAAACAAATTAGAACAAATAAATAATAAAATAATTATTGATTTTAAAAATAAAATAATTATTTATTTAATTAAATTTATAATAAAATGTCAAATTAAAATAAAAGAATATCTAAATTTATTTATTTATTTAAATATTTATTTGTTTATTCATGACGAGATTAAATATAAATATTTTATATATATGTGTATATTTTATATAAATATTCTAAAAATAAAAATAAATTAAAAATGAAAAGAAAATAAATAAATAGAAAATTAATAAGTGAAAAAGGTTGGGTCATGTGTGTTTTTTTAATATTTTTATAAAATTTTTATTTTAAAAATATTTTTATCCTCAAACGTACAGAGGAATCAATTTTAGTTCCGAACCCGTGTAATTTAGTGAAACCAAAAAGTAAAAAATATAAAATCTTTTTAAATTTAAAATGTATATCGCTACTAAGAAAATAATTAAAAAAACGTTTTTCTTTGAATAAATTTAAATAATAATTTTACTTATCTAAATAATATAATCTAAAATAGCTAATGGTAATAATTTAAATAGGAGGCAGCACTATTTTTAAGCCTTACGTAAAAAAAAATATATTTTATAATCTGCTTAAATATAAATCTTTTAAAAAGCAAATTAATGGTTTTAAATAAAATTAAGAGGGTACAAAGTTTTTTTTTAATGTGGAGGAAGGATGAAAGGTTAGGGAAAAGGAATTAAGTATATCCTTAAAGGGCATCATCTTAGAATAAATAAATGCCCATAAATATATTTAGTAGCAAATAATTTACAAATATAAGTTTTAATTATAAAACTGAAATATCGTTATCCTCGTTTTAATAAATTAAAATTCAATTAAATAATTAAATAATTATCCAAATTTTTAAATTATTTGTCAAATTTAATTAAAGAGAGATTGTTTTGAACAAGCCAATTTGTATTCAAATTTAATTTAAAATCTATCTTCTAAATTTATTTTAATAAACACTTTGTAAATATCTCACTCGTTCTCTCATAAACAAATAAAAATTTATTTAAATACTTTTTTTAATAAATCTAGTATTTCCGGAAAAATAATCTAAAAATAGTAATAAAAAAAAGAGAAAATTCTTTTAAGTAAAATATATTAATAATAACAATTTGCATAAAAATATTAAATATATTTATTTAAGAGAAAAATAATTATTTTTTTAAAAATTAAATAAGTGTCAGAATACAAGAAGACTAAAAGATGAAGAATATTAAAAAGTAAAGGATTATATTTATAAATAGAAAATTAAATTTAAAAAAGAGGATTTAAATATAATTATTAATTTATAAAATTAATAATTAAAAAAATTGATAAAATACATATATTCAAGAATTTTTAAAAAGTAATTTTTGTTTTAACAAAATAATGCCTTAGAATTTAAAAATGTTTTGAAAATCAGAAATAAAAATACAAAATTTACAACATATTGAATATAAATAAAAATTTCTAAAATATTTGAAAAATCAGAATTTTTGACTTATAAAAATCAGAATTTTTTATTTTAAAAATCAGAAATTTGATTTGTAAAAGTCAGAACTTTTGATTTGAAAAATCAGAATTTTTTATTTGAAAAATCAGAATTTTTGATTTGTAAAAATCAAAAATTTTTCTCAAATAGTAAAATATCTACAATAAAAAAGTCTTTTATAATTGTATAAAAATTCTGATAAAAATAACAAAAAGAAAAATATAAAAATATCCTAAAAAATAAAGCTCAAAATTAAACAAAAAAAATTAATTCACCTGTTTCTTTCTAAATGTTGTTGTTTAATTTGTTGTTTAGTATTATTATTTTGTTTATTATTTCTTTGTTTTGTAATTAACAAAAATAAACAAAATCCAACACCAGCTAATATAAAGAAAAATAATATAATAAATATTGGTTGTCCAAAGAATGATTCTGTGACAGAAATTTCTGAATACTTTTATTATTAAATTTAATTAAGCTAAAATAAATATAAAAATATATAATTTTATTTTTAATATTTAAAGCAAAATTTAAAAAATATTTTTAAAATTAATAATTTATAATTAAGAGATAATATTTTATGGTGTTTGATGGAAAATTTGAGATAAATACAGTAAAAATAATAAATATATTTTATAAATTTAAATACATAAGAAAATGAGTAAATGGCATAATATACTTACTAACCAAGCAAAAAGCGTAGGAGGTAAAATGAAGAAGAATAAGAAAAATAAGCCGAAATTTCTCAAACTAAGAATATTCCCTTATATATTTTCTTGTTATTTAAATGCTAAAATATAAAGTTTTTTGTATTTTTTTTCCTTTTCCTGAGCTTTTTTATTTTATTTATTTTTTCCTTTTAGAGGTAGAGGAAAAAATAAATTTTCTTTTCTATAATAGAAGTGAGAATGTGTGCTTTTCAATAGTTCCATGTATATATTTCTTTCTTTTACTCTTTTCTATTTACAAATAAATAAAAAGATGAAAGAGAGATTGGTTGGCAGAAAAAACCATGAAAACGTTTGGGGAAAAAATATATTTTTTATATTTATTTACAAATAAGGAGAGAATAATAGAGAATGGGTAAAAATATTAAAAAAAAAAAAGATAGAGAAAAGAGATAAAAGGAAAAAAGAATGGCGTGTCAGTAAAAGAAAAACTATATAAACAAACAAGCACGCAAACATTTTACAATCTAGTTAGAGAATTTTCAACCGGAAGTAGGCGTGTCTTACATAAATTGTAAGAAGAGAAAAAGATAAAAGAAAATAAGTGAAAATAAAGAAAAAGAGAAAATTAAGAAGGTTAATTAAAAAAGAGAAAATCGAGAGTTAAAAATTAAAAAGAAACACAAACAAAGCGAAAGACAAACATTTACTATATAATTTTAATTTTGAATTTATGATAAAATATTTATATATATTAAATACAAAATAAAATTAAAATAAGAAGAATATATGTAAATTAATGTTTTTTTCTTATTTTTCTTTTTTCGATAAAACGAAAAAAAGGGTGGAAATAAATAACTTATTTAAAATAATTAAAAAAAAATATTAGAAAATTGAATAATATAATTTAAAAAATTCTTAGATATTAAAAAAAATTAATAACTTCAATTAATGCCAGAAACGTAACAAAATATCTGTTCTTTGAAAATTAACTTAAAAGACTATTAAATCCTCAACAATTTAACAAATAATCTATAATGAATTTTAAAAAGATTTGTCATTAATCAACAAAGATAAACAAGAATAAATTAGATTTTTAAAATTATATAAATAAATAATTGATTAAATATGTTGTAAAACAAATTAAAAAATTATTTTCAAATATTTTTTTTAATTACTAATTAAACAAAAATATTTAAAATAAAAAAAATAAAAATGTAAAGAGCAATTGAGTTAGTAAATTGATTGAGAAAAAATATAAAAAAGAGAAGAGGGGGGTTTTGTGGGAGTATATATTTTTGGACGGAAATAATATTAAAAAAATGACGAGTATATCGCAGAATTAAAAAAATATATATAAAAGATTATTTGTGGGAATTTAACACAGCAGGGAATAAAAAAAAGAAAGAAAGAAATTGTGGTATAAATAAAATAAAAAAACAATATTTGCAAGTCCCATGAATAGTAGACTTTCCGGAAATGTTTTACCGGAAAAGACTTTTTATTTTGCATTTGTTTCTACTACTATTTTATTTAAAAAGAAATAGTTAAAGAAAATAAAGATAAAGTAGAAAGATAATAAAATTAAAAAAAGGGAAAATTGTTAAAAAAATAACAAAAAATATTTAATTAATAGAAAACAACACATTAAAGAATTAAATAATATAAGAAAATATTCTAAATAATTTGGAAAAATAATTAAAAAAAATAAAAGTACTGGTATTTTTATTAAAATAAAATATATGTAAATTTAGTCAGATTTTATAATTTTTTATTTCTATAATTTATTTTTAAAGATTTTTTAAAGTTTTTATTTGTATTTTCTCTTAATTTTTTATTCTAATATTTTTTTTAAGGAATAAATAAATAATTTATTGTGAGATACGCCCTCACAGTTATTATTTTATATTAAGAAAAACTTTAAAAAATTGAATACAATTAAATAATGTATAAAAAAATAAAAAGACTCAACAAACTAAATAAATATTTTATTAAAAAAAATAAAAAATAATTTTTTTAAATAAAAGAAATGACTATTTTAATTGGCACTTTTAGATATACTTTTTAATTATTTATTTACTTACTATAAATGTCCAAATTAATTTATATAAAAATAACATCATTTTAAATTAAAATAAAAAGATTAATGTTTGAGGAAATTATTTAAAATATTTAAAAAAATATATAAATTAAATAATAATTTATTTATTTAAAAAGAAAAAAACAAAAACGGGACAAAACATTAAAGATTAGTAAAAAAATATTCTTTAAAAATAAATATTTTTTATATAAAATAAGGAATCCTTCGGAAAATTTAAAAAATAAAGTGTAATTAAATATAAAATAATTGAAAAAAGAAAATATTATTTAAAAATATTTAATAAAATAATAAATTAAATTGGAAAGGATAAATAAATAAATTAAATAATTAAATAAATAAGTAAAATTAAATTAATATATATAAATTTTTAGTAATAGTAAACAAAAAAAAATATTAAATAAAATGTTAAAATTAATTTAATTATTTTTAAAAAAATATTTAAATTTATTTAAAAAAAAAATTATAAAAAAAAATTTTTTCCTTTACCTAAACGTACAGGGTCAGTATATAGAGAATCTGACCATAAATGCGGAGAAGTGAATAAACGCAGTTTTAATTGATAAAATGAACCAGGCTAAATATTTAAATAATTTTTAATTAATTTATTAAACACTCAAAATTAATTTAAAAAAAAATAAAAAAATACTTTTAAAGGTCCATTACAAATTTGTTCATTAATTTTCTCATCACAATCAAGATCTGATCCAATTGATAAAATAAAAATTGAAGAAGAAGAAGGTGAATTATTATTATTAGAAGAAGAAAATAATTTATAATATTTTTTATTTTCTGGTAATAATTCTAATGCAATAAATGGTGGCCAAATAATATCTTTACTAGTTGAATGTTTACTTTGAATTATTCCCCAAGTTGGTAACTAATTAATTAATTAATTTTTATATATTTAGAATAATTATTTAATAAAAAACAAATTTAATAAAAATTTAAAATTTATTAAATAATTTCTAAGGAAAAAATGTTTAAATAAAAAATAGTAAAAAAATAGCTAAAAATAATTGCAAAGAAGAATTAAAAGTAAAAAAAGGGTAAGAATATTTAATAATATATATTTTTTACAATTAATGTATATATTCCATTTGTTTATTATATTTAAGGCTTTTTAGTGGATTAAAATAATTACATATATTTTTATTTTTTTTTAATTATTTTTATTTTTTTTAAATAAAATACGATTATAAACATAAACTAAAGAAAGAGGATGGATGTAGATGTTATTATAAATAGATTTTTTTAATCAGTAAAATTTTTGAAAAATTCAGAAATACCCAAAAAGGATATAATATATATCCTTATAATAAATGACTTGTTATTTTATATCCAAATAATTTTTAGAATTTAATTTAAATTTAATATTTTACTTACAGTTTTATTAGTATTTTCATTATCAGATATTAACCAATTATTTTGACGATTAAATTGTTGATTTTTTGTATTATTATCTTCCTTTTCTTCTTTTTTATTATTAATAAAATCTTTATTATCTATTTCAGCTACTATAATAGCTAATTTAATTATTGGACCATTTTTATCATTAATTTGGCTCAAATCAATTCTTATTGATAATTCTGTAGATTTAATTGTATCTTCGATAATTTGGATTGAATTATGGTCAGGAATTGGTGGAGCTGTTTTTATTTATTAAAATTAATTAATTAAAATTAAATAAATAAATTAACCAGAAATTGGTTGTTGAATATTAAATTGTCCACTTCCTCGTCCTTGTCCAGCTTCATTTACAGCCCAAACTTGAAATAAATATTTACGTCCACCAAATAATCCATCAATAATTTTTTCTATAAATTCTTTTTGGTTATTATTTTCTTCAGATTTTTTATTATTATTTTTTGTTTGTTCTTGTTGAATTACAACTTTTTCTGTCCATGGCCGAATATTGTAAAATTCATTAAGTAAATCGTTGTTTTTTTCTAATTGAGGTTCAATCTATTTATATTTAAGTAATAATAAAAAATAAAATATATATTAATTTATAAAATTTATTTTATTCACCTCAACAATATAGTGACTAATTAGTCCATTCGGTTCAACTGGAATATGCCATTTTAATTGAGCAGAATATCTATAAAAAATATTTTTTATAATTTTAAAAAAATTAAATTTAAATTTTTTTCCAATTTTTATTTTAATAAAAAGCAACATACGAATTTAATGGACGAATAGTAAAATTTAACTGAAAAAAATTTAAATTAAAAAAAATTAAATTAAAAAAAATTAAATTAAAAAAACAAACAATAGGTCCAGGTTGAGAAGGTTCTGTATAAAATTCTACACTAGTTATTTTATGTGTTTTTGGTTTACATTGAGAAGATTGTTGATTTTGAATTCCACAAATTACCTTAAAATATTAAAATTTTATATTTATTTATATAAAATATAAATTTATTTTATTTTATAAAATATATACAAAGAAAAGTTTATTTTATCCTAACAATTCTGATGATAATTAAATATTTTTAAGTTTTTAAGTTTGTAAATTAATTTTTAAGTTTATAAGTTAATTAAGCATATTTTTAAGTTCGTAAATTAATTTTTAAGTTTATAAGTTAATTAAGCATATTTTTAAGTTTGTAAAGTTTATTTTAATATTTTAAATATAAGTATATAGAAAATAAACACTAACATTTCCATTCACTAAATATTTTCTCCAAGGTTTAAGATTATCTAAAAATATTGAAGGTAATTGAAAAGTTGAAGTAGTTGTTCCCAACAATTTTTGTTCATTATTAGAAGATAATAATAATGTACGTTCAATAATAAGTTGTGAACTTAAAAAATCAGAAACTTGTATTTGTAGTTGACATTGTGATGAAATTTGAAAATTATTTAAATTTTTATTTTCTGTTAAAGATGAAGAAATATAAAATGATTGAATTGTTGCAGAACGAGAAGTTAAATGGCCAATAGCTAAATCTAATTGAGGAGCACTTTTTCGAATAAATTGTTCAAAACGATGTTCAGAAACTTTGAAAAGAAATTTGAATTAAATTATTTTAATTTTTTAATTTTTTTTAAAATTAAAGTAAAGAAAAATATTTATAATTGAAATTTTTAATATTTAAAAAATTAATAATAAAATTAAAAAAATCTCTTACCAATTCCAGATGAGGTAACGGTGTATAAAAGAATCTAAAAAATATTAAATAATATTTAATAATTAAAAAAAATTTCCCCACTTTATAACATTCACCCTCACGTAATCCATCAACAATTAATGGACTTGGTTCTGTTGGTCCAGTTTCCCGTTGTATAGTTGGACCAGCACTGTCTAATGGTTGAATAGAAAAGTGTAAATGAGAGTCTCTTCCACTTAAATATTTTTTTTATTTTTTAAATAAAATAAAAAACAAACACAATACGAGCCCAAAGGTCAGCAATCTTTAAACGAGCAACTTCACTTTGTGGCCATTCAAGAATAATAGAATTAAAGCTACCGCTAGTATTATCTGGTGCTTCCTGGGTTAAAAAGATAAATTTATTTTTTAAAATTAAAAAAAGTTGTGAATTTTTAAATTTTTATAAATTTACAATTTATTTTATTAAAAAATAAATATTTTTATTTAAAAAAATACTTTTAGATTTAATCCAAAAGCATAAAAATCAAAGCCTGGTTCAACTGCTCTATTTCTTAACATTCTAGTACTAAAAGCAGAAGAACCACTTAAAGCAGTTGCAGCAAATTCATATCTTCTACCAGGTAATAAATCAAAATAAACCTTAAAAATAAATTTAAAAAAAAAAATTATTAAAAAATTATATTTTTATTAAAAATACAATTCTTTTTACCTCACAAATCTGTCCACTTTTTGCTGGAACTATTGCCTGTTCACTTTTCCCATTTTGATCTTCTGATTGAAGAGAAATTTGACATTTTCTGTTAAATATTAATTTTTATTTAAAAAAATATTAAATTAAAAAAAAAAAAGAAACTCAGTATGTGATTCTTCTTCCTTAGCAAGATAAACCCTGACAAGAAAACGTGCACTGAATTTTTACAAAATTATTATTAAAATAAATTAAAAAAATTAATTAATAAATATTTTTAATAAATAATTTTTAATAAATTTAGAAAAATATATTAATTGATAAAAGTAAGTTAGGGTAAATTTGAGATCTCTATTTAATTTTAAATTAATATAAAAAAATTGTTTTTACTAATTTAAAAAATAATTTTTTAAATTTACCTTTCAAAGTCAGGCTCTACAATTAAATCTTTTGGAGCTAAAGGTTTAATAGTATGTGAAGTAGTTGTTGGTTCAGAAATTTTTTTTGATTTTTCTGTTATTACAGCAAAAATAAATGCTCTACCAGGCACAATTTGTTGACAAAGAGGTAATTGTTGTTTAGGATATAATACTTCTAACTGAAAATAATTAATTTAAATATTTCTTAATATATATTTGTATTAAAAGTTAGTAAATATAGTAATTAGACATTATATGTAATATTTTTTAAGTTTATTGGAGAATATAGAATATTCTTAAGTTTGTATATAGCTTATTCTTAAGTTTTTAAATTTTTAAGTTTATTATTTACTTTCAACATATTTTTAAGTTTGTAAGTTTATTTCATGTTTATTAGATATTTAAGTTTATTTTTAAGTTTATTAGATATTTAAGTTTATTTTTAAGTTTATTAGATATTTAAGTTTATTTTTAAGTTTATTAGATATTTAAGTTTAGTTCAAGTCTATTAAATATTTAAGTTTATTCTTAAGTATATTCACTCAAATTTTACTTATATTTAAAGTTTTATTATTTAAATATAAATATAATTATTGCCTTTAACATTGCTTGAGCTCCATGTAAAAGTCCTGTTAATTTTTCTATTAAAATAAAAATAACTGAAGAACTTACCATAAGCTATTTTAAATCTATCAGCACCAGAATCAATAGGTAATTGCCATTGAAGCAAAACACACGAAGAATTAATTTCAACGACTGAAAGAGCTTCTGGGCGTGAAGGACCTTAAAAAATAAAATTAAAAAAAAATAAAATAATTTATTTATTTTATTTACGTGTTGTAATAATTCCTCTCCAAGGCACACTTGGCAAATCTTCTCTTAAAGAAGTTACAGAAATTTCATAATCCCTTCCAGGTGATAAATTTCCAATATAAAGTTCAACTTCACGTTGTTCTCGTAAATCTTGAATGTCAAGTATTGGAAAACGTTTGAGAGGGTCCAATTGATGATAAATAATTCTAAATGTATCCTAAAATAAATAAATATTTTATATTATTTAAAAAATAAAAAAAAGACTTGTAAAGCTCTTTCTGGTTTGTGTGCTTTTAATGTAATATTATGTTGAGTTATAATAATAGATGAAGAATTGCCTGGAATGCCAAAATTCAAAGGAACAGGATCCATCAAAATCTTTATTTTTTTATTAAAATTAAATCTCAAAAATAATTATTAAAATAAAAAAAAATTAATTTTATATTAATAATTAAATATATTTTTAAATTACTTGATCTTCTCTAATTAATAAACTTTCAGCTTCTTTTCTTCCAAGAATTGCTATTTTATATTTATGTCCAGCATTGAGTCCATGAACATTTATTACCGAAGAATCAGTAACAGATGCAAGAAATGTTCTATTAACATCCAAACTTCGAGGATCACTGTAAAAATATATATTTATATTTAATTTAATTATTTTCTAAAAAATAACTCACTCAACTAGTGAAATATCTGATACTCTTGCAATAAATTGATGAAATTTAATTGTTAAATCACTTTGTTGTTTTGTTGTTTGTGGAGGTATTGGAGGAAGAAATACATTAAGAAGTCTTGAAGGATCCTTATAAAAAATTAATTATTTAAAATTATAATAAAAATTAATTAATTAATTGACTCTAAAGGCAAAATTAATTCTTTCCCCTTATAAAAACAATAAAATAATTTAAATATTTTATAATAACCTCTTGATCTTTTTCAATTCTCAATGAATTAGCAATTCTTTCAATTATTTGATCATCAAAAGAATTTAAATTATCATTAAAAGTGTTTACTTCTCTTTCTTCTCTTCCCTCTTCTTCTGTTAAAAATGCTGGGGGAATAACTGCCATAGGTGTTTTTTCTTCCCATAATTTATTATTTCGTTGAGGTTTTAGTCGGTGATTATGTAATTGTTGAGCTTTTGATATTTTAAAATGAGCAATTGTTATTATTACTAAAAATATAATTATAAATTAATTTATACTAGAGAGAGTTATATTTTTTTAATGTTTTATTAACTTAGGTAATATTTAAGTAAAAAAACTTACAAAATATGAGCAAATAAAAATTCCATCTCCTAATCAAAAGCATAAAAAAAGGTAATTGTTTTATTCTAAGATGGCCTAACATTTTAAATAAATAAATAATAATTTTTGTTGTTTAATTAAAATAAATAATATTTTAAAATTAACATTTTTCTAAATATAAATAAAATAAAAATTAATTAAAATTAAATTAACACATTATTGTATTAAAAAATATATAATATTTAAGAAAATTGTTAATTAAAATTATCTGTTCATTGGTCGCTAAAAAAATAAATAATAAGAGACAAAAAATTAACTAAACAAATGGACAAATGAAGAGGTATAAAAATATTCTTTTTTTCATTGTTCGATAAGGGGATTACAAAAGAAGCGGATGTGCTAAGGAGAGAGAGGATATTTAGATAAACTAATTATTTGTTTAGCGAAAAAAATGAAAAAAAATGATTTTAAAAAAATGTAGCAATGTTTAGGATAATAAAATGAAGAGTAAATTAAAAAAAAATATTTAAGAAAAAATAAAGAATATTTTGTAAAAATAAATTACTAATTATTTTTGAAGCAAAAATGTTTCAAAAAAATAAATAAAAGAATTAACATATAATAAAATTGGAAAAATATTATCTAATAAAAATAAATAACTGTTCTTAAGTTTATTTTCGCAAACTTGAAATATTGTTAATAATATTTAAGTGTGAGCGATTATGTTACAAAAAATGGACAACAATATATACAAGTACTTAAAAGAAAATAAAAGAAATTTATATATATACAAAGAGAAATAAATTGACCATTTTTTAATTTTTATTAGATTAAATATTTAATTTAAAGAAAAAATAAAAATTAATTTAATTAAAAAATATAAATATTGGACAAATAATTTTATTTAACTTTTAAAATTAAAAAAAAAACTTGCAAAAATTAAATGTCCTTAAATTAAATTAAAAAAATTTATTTAAAATATTCAGCTGATTAAATAAAAAAGCAAAAAATATAAAATTTCTGCCCAATCAATTAAATTTAAATTAAATAAATATTTTAAAAAATTGTTTTAATTCTAACAATTTTTAGACAAATAAAATTAAAAAAATAGTCAAAAATAAGAAAAGACCATTGATCCTTTTTTCCTTTATTTCTAGAAAAAGTAGTTTATTTATTTTATACCAGCCGTATTGTAATTGAATAAAAGAGAAAATAAGCAATCTAGTATAAAATTGTTAGTCACATTGACAATTGGTATTATAAAAAATAAAAAAAAAATATTTTTTTGAGAAAGTGAAAGAAGAGGAAAATTAAATCTTTTATTTATTTATTTTTTTAAAATTGTTTGAAATAAAATGTTAAATATTAGTAAATAATTAAGCAAATTAAATAAAAGATTAAAAAATGTTAAAAAACAATTTTATAAAAAATGACAGCTGGCTAATAAATAAATAAATATAAATTAGGTAATAAAAATATATTTATTTATATTGTAGCGTCATCATCCAATGTTGTTGTCGTGGGTGAATAGGAATTTTAAAAAAGTGAAAAGATGTATTAAATGACTATTGAAGAAAAATTAAGATGTGATTGCTGTTTAATTAATTTATTTTTATTAAAAAAATTTTAATATATTAATTAATTAATTTAATTAAAAAATTAGAAAATAAATAAAATAAATTAATTAATTAAAAAAGCAACTAAATAAAAAAATATTATTAAAATATAAAGGCTATAAAGCATTGTTAGTATATAAATGAATATATATCATCAAATGCAATAAAATATTAAAATGTTAAATATATGACAAACAATAATAAAATATATGTAATTAATATGAATAAATTAAATACAATAAATAATGTTAAAATTTAAGTTTGTACAAAGAAAAATTACAATGATAATTTAGCAAAATCAGAATTATTAAAAATCAGAATTAAATTTATAAATATAAGTACAATAAAAATACAATCAGAATCTCTAAAATCAGAATTTTTATTTTATCCAAAAATCAGAATTATATTTTTGAGTAAATAAAAATTCTGATTTTTGAATAACAAATTCTAATGTCAGAATTTGAATTAAAAAATGATATTTTGTATTTTAATAAAATAAAAAGAATTTATCCTTTTTAGAATCTTTTTCTACACATTAACTTTAAAAACAATAATAGTCCGACTGTCATCTTGCTGCGCCATTTGAATCGATTCCAATTTACTATTTTTCTTCTTTCAAAATCCCCCCTTTTATTTGACCCCTTTTTTCCTCTCCTCCTCCACAAATGATTTACCATTGCTTAAATAACAAAAAAAAATTACGCGGCATTTGCACTGTTGGAAGTTTGGATGGAGGACAAGGAGAGATATATAGGAGGATGATATAGAGAAAGAAATAATAAAAATTTTGACGAACTTTTTTTATTTCGTCTACATATAGTTAAAAAATAAAAAAAAGAACGACCAAAGTGCAATAAAAAAATGCGCGAAAGGATTTGAAGGTTATATTTTATATAATTTTGATTGAATTAAGGTATTAAATTGACTTAAAGTTTCAAAAAGAATCTAACATTTAGTGATTTTAAGTTCTGGTTAGTCAGAAAAATAATAATGTTCTGATAATTATATATTTATTATATAAGTTTTCTGATTTGTGTTTTTCTATATCAGAATGTTACTTATCTGATATTGTGTTTTCTTTGTATTTTCGGTTAAAAGAATGTTAATTTTCATTTGGAAAATTCTGATTTGTATTTTTAAATATATTTAAAATTTAATCTCTTTGTGTTTTTGGATAGTTCAAATTAATTAATTAAACGTAATAAATAAATATGTTAGTACCTGATTTGTTAAAATTTAATTAAATAAATAGAATAGAATTAATTGATAAATAAAAAATAAAAAAATGATCTAATGTCTCCTGACACTTTTTTGACCTTTTTCTTTATACAAAACAAAAATCGCTTTTAAAAAAATATAAAAATTAGGTCACGATTAAATTAAGCATTATAATAAAAGAATTGAAAGAATTTTTAATTAAATATAAAAAAATATTAAAAAATCAAAATAAGCATTTTGATGAATAGAATTATTTGGAAGAAAGGTCAAAAAATATAAATATCCAGCAAAGCATTCCATATTTTTTGGAATAAGTAAAAAGATCAAGATAATAAATAAGAAAAAAATAAAAAAATGAACAAGATCAGGATTTTATATATTTTTTTAATTTTTAGAAAATCTTCAAAAAATAATGCCCTTATTATTATTTTATGTTAATTGTTTATTAATGTGAGAAATGTCGCAAAGAAAATAAAAAATAAATTTTTAGTCAAGAGGGTAAATGAAAAGATGTCCTTGAACACTATTTTATACAGAAAATATCGAAAAATTAGATGGAAAAAATGTTTTATTGTTTTCGACCAAAATTAGAACAAGTGAGATTTTTTTTAATAAATTAAAATAAAAAAGTATAAAATATCTAAAATAAAAAAACATTCAATTCGAATTAAAGTACAACAAAATTATTGGCGCTGGACTGACCAGGCGCTGAAGTATACCTCTCTTCTTTTAATTTATTTATTTTTGTTTGTTTTGCAAATAAAAAATTTTGTTGTATTCTTTAAGTTTTTAGGATAAAACAAAAGAAGAAAAATGTTGCTATTTTCATCCATTCGCTGTTTTTCTACTTCCCGTGTTTCGCGCGTATCTGGACTTAAAGTAAATAAAAACAAATATTTGTTTTCTTTTAGTATTTTTCTTTTATTTTTTAATTTAATTAAATAATTTTAAAAACAAGGAAGTTTTCCTTTTGGAAGCTTGTCGAACACCTATTGGATCTTTTCGTTCACAACTTGCTTCTATACCAGCTCCTGCCTTAGCTTCTGTTTGCATTAAGGAACTTATAAAAAGAACAAATATTCCAGCGAAGGAAGTTCAAGAGGTTGTTTATTAAAGAATTTAATTTTTTAAAATTACCTAAATTTAATTTTTATTAAAATTTTTGATGATGACAGTGATGATTATAAGCAAAAATTAAATAATGCTTGTTTGCATATGACTATCCAAAAATTAAAGAACGGATATCTGAGTCATCTTCTATTCATTTTTTATTTTTATATACATTTTTAAATTTTTTAAGGTTTTTCTTGGTCAAGTTTGCCAGGCAAATGTTGGACAAGCCCCGGCGAGACAGGCCGCTCTTGGAGCAGGTTTTAAATTTATTTTTAAAATAATTTTTTTAATTGAACAAAAAGGATTGGATATTGGTGTTGCTGTTACAACAGTAAATAAGGTGTGCAGTTCTGGTTTAAAATCAATAATGCTTGCTGCACAA
The DNA here is from genome assembly GCA_015183035.1 of Meloidogyne chitwoodi. Classification (NCBI taxonomy): domain Eukaryota; kingdom Metazoa; phylum Nematoda; class Chromadorea; order Rhabditida; family Meloidogynidae; genus Meloidogyne; species Meloidogyne chitwoodi. The sequence goes on from JACZZP010000010.1 coordinate 1,797,237, forward strand.
CAAATACAAACTGGGCACCAAGAAATTGTGATTGGAGGAGGTTTTTTATTCTAATTAGAAAAATTTTAAAAATAAATTTTTATTGTATTTAGGAATGGAATCAATGAGTCAAGTACCTTATTATTTGGAACGTGGAGAACTTCCATATGGAGGAGCAAAATTAATTGTATTTTAATTAATTAACTTTCAAAAATTGAAGAAAATTATAATCTTTTTCCAATTTTTATAGGATGGAGTGGTTAAAGATGGTTTAACCGATGCATATGATCAACATATCCATATGGGTGTTTGTGCAGAAAAAACAGCAAAGGATTTTGGAATTGGACGTGAAGAACAGGATGAATATGCAATTCAAAGTTATAAACGTTCTGCTAGTGCTTGGGAAGTAAATTATAATTTAATTTTTAAATTATTTGTTTTTATAGAATGGTACAATAAGTAAAGAAATTGTTCCTGTTGAAGTAAAACTTCGTAAAAGCACCCAAATTGTCAATAAAGATGAGGAATACACAAAAGTTGATTTTGATAAATTAAAACAATTACGTACAGTTTTTCAAAAAGGTCAGAGAAATTTTAATTGTTTTCTTTAAAAAATTTTTTTTAAAGAAAATGGGACTGTTACTGCTGGAAATGCTTCAACATTAAATGATGGTGCTTGTGCTGCATTAATTGCAAATTCTGAAATTGTCAAAAAATATTCTATTCAACCATTGGCTAAAATTATTGCTTTTGGAGATGCTGCTACCCATCCTATAGATTTTCCAGTTGCCCCTGTTTTTGTTATTCCTAAGGTAATTTAAATGATTTAATATTTATTTATTTTTTCAGTTATTATCTGCAGCTTCATTAAAAATTGTGGACATTTCTCTTTTTGAACTTAATGAGGTTTTTTTTCTAATTTTTTATAAATACATTAAATATTATTTTTAATTTAGGCTTTTTCTGTTGTTCCTTTAGCTGCTATTAAAAAATTGGGATTAGATCCCTCGAAAGTGAATGCTCATGGAGGGGCTGTTTCTTTAGGCCATCCTATTGGGTAAAAAATATTTTTTATTAAAAAAAAATAATTTAATTTAAAAGAATGTCTGGTGCTCGCATTCTGACCCATTTAGTACATGCATTAAAATCTGGACAATTTGGATTGGCAGCTATATGTAATGGTGGAGGAGGTGCAAGTGGAATGATAATTCAGAAATTATAATTAAAATATAAAAAATAATTCATAGATTTTTTAATTTTGTGAATATTTTCTTTTCCATAATTTTTGTAGTATTTCTATTTTTCTTGCCTTTATTAACAAAATCCTGCGATTATTATTTTAATATTAAAAAATATATATATTTTTACAATAAATTTTATTAAAAAATGGTATTTAGGTTATGTATCTTTAAATATTAAATTTAAAAAAAATATATTTTAAGGTTAAAATGAATTAGAAAATAATGTTTCTTAATTTATGTAGAATTTCACAACAAAATTAACATATTTATATTCTAGATTTAAGTTTGCTTGGATCAAGTATTTGTCTAAGCTTCATTGCTTTCTTAAAATCTCCATTAATTTTTAATTTTCTTTGTAAAAATGCCTATAAAAAATATTTTAAAAAAATTAAAAAAAATCTTCACTAACTTGATCAGGTTTTAATTTTCCTTTAGCTAAATTAATTAAAACTTCATCATCCAATGAAAGTGTAACTTCTGGTTTACTCTCAGTTTTTTCAGAAAGTCCAATAAATGGTGGTGAACATTTTAAATCAACAATCCATTCTCGTTTTTTAGAAGAATTAGAATTTGTTATTATAAATTTAAAACAAGAACCAATTTGTTTAATTAAATCTTCTTCCTAAATTAAAAATTAAAAATAAATTTAATTTTAATTAATTATAATTTTGTTAATAATTTTAAAGAAAAGATTAATTATTTATCTCTCAATGTTTAAAAATAAATATAAGAATGATATACGGGACCTATACATTTAGTCAAATAAAATTGCACGACATTTCGCCTCTACGGCAAAAAATCTACGCTTCGTTTACCCGACCCAGTTTTTTGCTGGTGGCACGAAATGTCGTGCAATTTTGCTCGACGAAATGTCGGGACACGTAATATACTCTAGTATATTCTCATTTTTTTACCTTAACTGCTCTTTCTTTAATTTCATCAAAAATAACATCACTTTTAAATTTATCAATAATATTTTCATTATTATTGTCATCATTAATTTTAGCTAATTCAGGAAATCCAAGTTTATAAATAGCAACTACCCCTGCACCTCCAATCCCTACAAAATTTAATATAAAAATTAGAGAAATATTTATTAAAGTTATATAGTGAAGTGCGAACCATTTTCGGGTGAGGGTTTGCGATCGGGGCGAAGTACAATCCTTGACCCTACAAATATTTTCAGGATTTTAATTTAAAAAAATAAAAGCAACGTCAAAGCAAAATAAAAATAAAAAAATGAAAAGCAACACTCTCCAAACGATTCACACTTTAAAAAAAACTAAAAAAAATAACAAAAATAAACCAATATTATGTTGAAGAGCGTAAATTGCATTATTTACTTGACGAGCTCCACATCTTTTTCTTAATTGATTACATAATTCTACTGCTTGAGCAATACCTAAATAAATAACTTGAGATTTTAAAAATATATTTTCCAAGCTTTATTTTTAAAAAAGATTAAAGGCTAAAATAAATAAATTAATTACAATGGCTAAGTAAAACTGATTTTAAAATTAAATTTTTATTTATTAAAATAATTAAATTTTATTTAAATTAACCTGTTGCTCCAATAGGATGTCCTTTACTAATTAAACCACCACTTGGATTAATTACCCATTTTCCTCCATAAGTATTATCTCCTTTATCAACTATTTCACCTGCCTTACCTTTAAATAAAAAAATATATTTTTATTTTTTAAAATTAACCAATAGGGCAAAGACCCAAAGCTTCATAAGTAATTAATTCATTTGGAGCAAAACAATCATGTAATTCAATTACCTTTTTTTAAAAAATATTAAAATAATTAAAATAAAAATACTTGAATTTGTGAAGGATCAACACCAGTTTTAGAATAAAGACGTTCAGATATACGTTTAATAAGATCAAATCCAACCATTTTAATATTACTTTGTTCGGAAAAGACACTTGGCTCATCTTTTTTAATTTAATTAAAAATAAATAAATTAAATTAATTAATTATAATTTTAACCAGTTCCTAATTCAATTCCAACAATTTCAACAGCTTGGGGTTTTAAATGAGGATTTTGTTCAATAAATTTTTCACTACAAATAATAACAGCAGCAGCACCATCACTTGTAGGTGAACATTCAAATAAACCCATATAATCATATATCTTTTAATTTAATTTTTTTAATTAAAAAAATAATAAATTAAATTATTATTAAAAATAAATAAAAATAATTAAATAAAATTTATTTATTTACCTTTCTTGCATTAACAACTTCATCTAAAGAAAATTGATGTTGAAATTGTGATTTTGTATTATGTACAGAATGTAAATGATTTTTCCAAGCAATTTTAGCAAAATGTTCTCTTGTTGTTCCTTTATTTAAAATTATTTTTTAAATATATTATTATTTTACCATATTTTTCCATATGTTCACGTCCAGCATTTCCAAACATTTGTGAAGTAATTGGAGCAGCTTGTAATCCATAAGTATCAGCCATTAATTGAATATGTTTTTCAACAGGTAAAGCACGGTCATCTAAATGTTCTGGAGAATTTTCTAAACTTCCAGGTTGCATCTTTTTTAAAAATTAAATAAATAAATTAATTAATATACCTTTTCAAATCCAACAGCAAGCATTAAATCAACATTGCCACTTTCAATAATTTGTTTACAAAGGAAAATACCACTAGAACCACTTGCACAAGCATTATTTAACTTTAAAAAAATTATTAAGAAAAAAATATTTAAAAAAAGAACATTAAAAATAGGAATGCCGGTAAGGCCAATTTCATATAATGCTCTCTGACCACAACAAGAACCTCCATACATATAAGAAGCAGTTGCTAAAAATATATTTATTTATTTAATAAAAGTTTTTTTATGAATCTAATAAAATAATTAAAAGGTCTAATATTTCAAATTTTATTTAAATAAAAAAAATTAATATTACTTAATTAAAGAAAAACAAGACTAATAAACCTATTTTCATTTAATAATATTTAAAAATAATAATTTAATTATAAAAAAAATAAATTTAATATAACCTTGTTGAATTTGCTCATATTTTACTCCAGCATCATTTAATGCTTCAATAACTAAAATAATTATTAAAAATTAAAATTATTTTTTAATAATTAATTTTATGTAAAAATATAACTCTTACCTGCTTCTTTAACCAATTCTGGATAATCTTTGCCAGATGTTAGTGGTTTTGTAAACTTTAAAAAATAATAATTATTATATATGTATTTAATAAAATAACCTTTGTCATTCCAACACCAACAATATAAACTTTTGGTCTTTTCGGAAGAACATAAACATTCTAAACAAGAAAATAAATTTTAATAGAAAATAAAATTATTTTTTATTTTTAAGAGAAAAATTAAGACAAAATAAATTTAATAATTTTTGTATAATAAAAAATTAAGGAATTATTTTCTTTTTTTATTATTTAAACTTGCCTGATTCTGAACTGTTTGAGAATCTATTGTCATCTTTTTTAGTTATAATTTAAAAAAATAATTTTAAAGTAAAAAATTTAATTGAGATTTTTTTAAATTTTTTATTTAAATTTTTGAATGATAAAATTATATGTATAAATTAAGAATAAATTTTATAAAAATTTTATCAAATATAATATTAAAAATATGTATAATAAATTAATTTAATAAACACATGATAACAATTGAGTCCACCCACTAATTAATCAACAATTTCTATTGATCAATTTACCCAATAGATCAACTTTTCAAAAATAATAAATGGCACATTTGGATGTTAGAATTAATGATTGAATCAACAAAGACTTGGTAATACCAAGGTTGCGGCCCCCTATTTTTCACTTTTTTATTTTTTCCATTTTACCTTCATTTTTCCCTCTGCTCTACAATTTCCTGTACCGCCATGTTCCATATCTATGGTCTTTTTTCCTTTGATAGATATTCTACCTCCACATTTATGACAGGTTCGTTTTCCATGAAGAAGTCCAAGCTCTTTGAGCCATGCATCGAAATCGTTGTCGTTCAAACGTAGTTTTTCGTGTAGTGAAAGAGAGTTGAAATTTTTGTTCCATATTGATAAAATATTGATAAATGATAATTTGACTTCTTCCACATTTTTATACATATTATATACCAAAAATTAATCCTTCTTACTTGCCCGAAGTAAAAAGAGAGTGAAAAATGAAGGTAGAAAGGAAAAAAATAAAAAAGTGAAAAATAGGGGGCCGCAACCTTGGTATTACCAAAGACTTTTATAACTTTAACACTTAATCTCTAAAAGTTATGAATAAAGCAATTGGCTAGAAAGAGTGAAAAATTAAAAAGTTATTAATAGATTTGATCTAAAAGGTAAGTTTATCTATAGGAGTTGATCTATAGGGATGACCCGATCAATCTAATAAAGGAAATAAATTTATTCTAAAAAAATATTTTCTCTCAAAATGATGAAAAATATAAATTGAATGAGAAGAAATTAATGCAAATAAAATCAATATTAATATGTATGATAATAAAAATTTGACAAGTATAAAAAGTAAAAGTTAATTTTTAATGTTTTAATTCCTATATTTTTATTTTCTCAAAAATTTAAACAAAAAACACTTTACACATTTATTTTATTCAAATATAATACACAAATAATATACATATAACGATTTTCAATCACAATATTTATGTATACAAATATATATTAGATAAGGAAATTATAGCAAACAAATATCTATATAACCAAACAATAATACACAATATTTAGTATTTATTATAATATGGGAGAGAAAATACTATATACATTTACAACAAAGGTAACATAACCTAAGGATTTGGAGCGGGAGGAGGAGGAATAGAATCAGGAAGGCCTGAAGACACATTCTCATACAATCCACTCATCGTTCCAAGATTCAGAGGAGGAAGAGATTGCAGTGTTTCTGCAGTAGGTCCTCCCTCAACAGCAGCAGCGGGTTTCTCAGTTGGAGCAGCAGCAACGTTTTCAATTGGAGTAGAAGTTGGAGTGATCTAAATTTTAAAAAATTAAAAAATGAGTAGAAAAAATAAAGTTTTACCTCCGTCTTTGCAGGTTGACCTTTCTCTTCTTCCTTTTTAGGCAAAGCTGCTTCAGGTTTGGCGTCTTCTGGTTTGGCAGGTGTTTCCTTTTCTTCTTTCTTTTCTTCCTTCTTTTCTTCCGGCTTTTTGTTAGCCTCATCGATAGGAGCAGCAGCCTTCACTTCTTCCTTCTTTGGAGGCTCACCGCCCTTTTCACCTCCTTCAGGCTTTTTACCTTCAGTCTTCTCAGTTGACTTGGCTCCACTTTTTCGTTTGCTATGCCCCTCCTTCGTTCTACTTTTGGTCCTTTTGCTCGAAGAAACTTTATCTGAAGCCTTTGTTCCACTCGTAGTTCTCTTGCTACTAGAAGCCTTCGTTTCAGCTGTAGTCCTCTTGCTACTAGAAGCTTTCGTTCCACTCGTAGTCCTCTTGCTCGAAGAAACTTTAGTCCCACTTTTGGTACGAACGCTTCGTTCGCTTCCTTCTAAAGATAAATAAATATTAAGGTTACAATACTTTTAAATTCCTTACTTTTCTTTTCCTTCTTGTCCTTCTTATCTCCCTTGTCATCAACAGCAGTCTTAGTGCCATCATCGGCCTTCGACTTTACAGCAGCATCACTTGACTTTGACTTCGTAGAAACTTCTTCCTTCGAGCCCTTTTTTCCTTTCTCCCGCTGACTTTTCTGCGTGCTGCTTGTCTTCTTTCCCTTCTCTCCTCCATCCTCAGTTGCACCTGAATGTTATCAAAATTATTTTAGCTTAATTTCGTTAGAATAATAATTTTGTTTTACCTTTTTTCTTATCGCCAGATTCCTTTTTCTTCTTATCTCCCTTTTTTGGTGTTTCAGTAACGGTTGCTGTTCCTCCTTCTGTTTTCTTCTTTTCTTTAGAATGGTGCTTGCCGCGTTTACTTCCACCCTTCTTGGTCTCGCTAGGAGTAGTCGACTCAGAAGACTTTCCAGCTCCAGGCTTGGTCTTTTCGCCGCCTTCAGTCTTCTTTTTATCAGTTCCGCGCTTGCTCTTAGACTTATCCTTATGACGAGAGCTGGGCGTCTTTTTAACACTAGCATCTTTAACTACAAAAATACTTATTAAAAAATAAAATAAAGCCGTAATCTAACCTTTTTTTGTTTCTCCTTTAGCATGTTTCTTTTTGGCTTCCTCTCCTTTAGCTGGAGTTTCAGTTGGAACAGGGCTTTTGCTATCCTTACGGCCTCCACGCTTTGATGTTGACTTCTTTTTCGACGGTTTCTTCTCTTTCGTCTTTTCAGGCTTTGCTGGAGAAGGCTTTGCCGCTGGAGGAGGAGGCTCGGCAACTGTAGGTGTTTTCTCAGCATTCGTTGAAACATCAGGAGAGGTTGCAGAAGAGACCGAAGTAGGTGGAATAACTGAAAGAGGCTCAGGCGTTGGCGGAGGGAGTGGACGCTCATCCTCGACCACAATGCGCAATTCCTCTTCCTCATCTAGCATGTCCATTGTGTCGACTGATTTGGCGGCAGATGATCGTCTGCTTCGGCGAGAGCGCTTGCTTTTTGGCTTCGTCTCTACAGGCTCAACATTCTGGAAAAAATCAAAGAAATAATTTAAAAAAGTTATGTCACAAAAATATCACCTTTTCAGCTTGGCCTTGACTGAACATAAAGAATCCCGCAGCTAGCATCGCCAGAAGAAGCAAGAAGAAGAACATCCTTGGAACTTTGTTGTTTTTTTGAAGTTTTGTTGTTGAAGTGAAGATTTGATATTGTGTTGGATTTTTTTGCTTATATAGTAAGGAGCTTTTATAGTTGGACTTGCTGAGTGTTACTATAAAAAGAAGCCTTTTTGTCTCTCAAATAAGTTATTCAAAACTCACTTCACTGCACAACTAACAACGCACCTTCATTGCTCTGGTCTCCGATGTCGAACGATGTTCTGTGGCGGCTACCATACTATCATGGACTTGTGAGTTTTTTTTTAATATTTTCATTTTTTAAAATAAATTTTCCAATTTTCATTCAGTTGCCAAGAGAGGATGCCGTCGCAATGCTGAAGAAGGAAGGGGACTTCATCATTCGTACGAGCGAAGAGTTTGCTGGTGATGCTCGATCATTTGTTCTGTCAACGGTCTTTGAAGGAGTGGCGCGGCATTATATCTTCAGGACGCAAAATGGACTCATCGCAATAGACTTCAAAGGGGAAAGAGGCTTCGGTACAATCCAAGAATTCGTGGATGCACATTTGAGAACAAGCACGCCTATATGCACGGTTGGAGAAAGACTTCCTTTTTGATCGTATGGTTTCTTTTTAGGACAGAAACGTTCTGCTCAAGCGCCCAATTGGAAGGCATGAATGGGAGCTCTCCCACTCCGCCATCAAAAAGGGAGAGGAGCTGGGGAGTGGAGCATTTGGAGTCGTCAGAACCGGCATGTTCACAGGCGCCGACGGGACAACCAAAAAAGTGGCGATCAAGGAGGCTACGCTGTCAAAGTGCACGAAGGACCAAATCAAGGAGTTTATGAACGAGGCCCGAGTCATGCGGCGATTCAAGCATCCAAATGTCATCTTTTGCTATGGTAAGTCCTTAATTATTGTTTAATTAAATAATATTTTATCCTTTTATTCACAGGCGTAGCTGTTGGACAAGAACCGCTGATGATAGTCATGGATTTGGCGACAGAGGGCGCTCTGAAGGATCATCTACAGCGACAAAGAAGGAGCGTTCGGAGCAAACTTTATATGTGCCTCGGAGCTGCCTCTGGATTGAACCACGTGCATGAGCGGAATGTAGTCCACTGTGATATTGCTGCTAGAAACTGTTTATTCAGTGAGAATAGGGTGGGTTATAACCTAAAATTAAAATTTAATTATTTTTAACTATTTTTAAAGGTCAAAATAGCCGACTTTGGCCTTGCCAGGGAGCTCGAGAACAATGAGAAGGCAATCAAGCTGGGAAAGGACCAAAGGCTGCCCATCAAGTGGCTAGCCCCAGAAACAATGATCGAGCGTGCCTGTACCAAGAAGTCGGACGTCTGGGCTTTTGGGGTGCTTTGCTGGGAAATTTTCGCCAATGGTGCTTCGCCATATGCAGGAGTAGGGAGCAACAATCTTGTTGCTAAAAAGGTGTGAGATTTTGCCTTAAAACCTTAAATAATATTCTTTTTTAGATTATCAAAGGCGAACGACTGTTGTTTAGCGAGGATACTCCTGAGGAATTTGCCGAGCTGATCGTCAACTGTGTATGGAATGGCAACCCAGAAATTCGGTGCGGGATCCAACAGGCCATGACTTGGATGGACAGAAACGTAAAACGACTGGAGGGACAAGAGACGTCATCGGTGCACACAACGGCAGCGACAACAACAACAATTGAAAACAGCGAAAGAGGGGATAAAAGCAGCCGAAGATCTAAAAGCTCTGAAAGAAAGGACAGCAACAAGAACAGCCGACGTTCGGAGAAAGGCAAGAAGTCTGGAAGAGGATGAAAGATTCCCTGTGATAAAGTGATTCATAAATATGTATGTAAATTGTATTAATTGTAAGTTGTTGTAATTCACCTATTTTTTCTGTAAATTATTTTTGTATAGTAAATTTGTAAAGTGAGATAAAGTGTTAATATAATTTTTTGAAAGTTTTTTCCTTAGGTAGAAATTTAGTTTTTTTAATCTTTCCTTTAGTTAATTTAAATGGGTAAAAAGAGTTTAAAAAAGTAAGTTTAGCCTTTCTAATTTTATTTTCAAATAAACCTTTGCTTTTTTTTGTTTCTCTCATTTTTTTATTCCTTTACAGATTTTTAATTTGTATTGGGTTTTACGCCTTTCCATTACCACTGAAGCTTTAGGTTGCTCTAACCATATTCACTTGATTTATTCCAATGGGAAAGGGTTGAGGTGCAACCTGTGGATCTATGTAATAGTGTCGGCGTGGAAAGATCCTGTTTATGATTTAATGAGATCCGAATGCCAAATATACTTTTTAAAATCTCAAATCGAGATCGTGCGATTTGTTGATCTCTTGTGTAAAAAAACGACAATGAAATAATTCATATTTTTTAATTTAATAAGGTTAGAAAAATTTAGTTAATCTTTATACCTTTATTAACGAAATATTATGAGATTATCCTTTTATTATAAAAAAAAATAATATTTTTACAATAAAAGTATTAAAAATGGCACTTATGTATTTTTAAATATTAATGAGATTATTGTACAATATATAAAATAAAAAATTAAATTAATTAACCAATTTAATTAATTATTAAATTAAAAATGAATTGGTTAATTATTTTTTTACAAAATTATTTCTAAATGAGTTTTCTGTAATAAAATTAAAGGAATAAATATATTTAATTTACCCAAAATTGGGGTTTTTAAGTCTCTTTTCAAAATTAAAATATTTAAATAAAGCGAGGAAAAAACAGTTAGATATAGTAAAATATTCAGCAAAAAATAATTACCAAAATAAAATCATAAAAATCCTCGCCTTTTTTAAATAAAATAATAAAAATTAATTAAAGTGATATAGCTGAAACATTATTATAATTAGTAGCACAACAATAAGGATCTTCTCCATCTATATTTGTAATAATTGCTGTATTATAAAAATGTTTTTTATTATTGTTATTTTCTACTCCAGTGTCAGTATTGACTTCAGGGGGAGCAGATAATAATCTCTGAATTGGAGAAGGCCAATTTGGATTGTTCTAAATAATTTTTTAAATATTAATTTAATTTAATTAAACCCACTTTTTGTTTAACTCCTCTTTTAATTAATTTTTTAAATGCTTCTCTATATGGACGTAATAAAATAAGAGTAATTAAAGCATTGCTTAATGGATGTAAAGAAATAATTCCTTCTCCAACAATAAACCAAATTAAAGGAATATCTACATCATACATTAAACAAAGACCTAAAATATATATTTGTTTTTTTTAATTTATAAATAAATTTAAAATTAAAAAAAACCTACAAGCAATATAATAAGGAGTTGCAAGTGCCAAAGGCAAAAAAGCTTGTAAAATATAAGTATAAATTATTCCTTTGTGTTGTTGAAGTTGACGAGGATTTAAGGAACGTCCACATTGTTTTCTAGAAGTTTTTGATTGTCTTTGAATTATTGAGAGAAGAACAAGAATATTACAAATAAATGAAAAGGCAAAGAAACTGGGTGCTAATACAAGAAAGAAGAACTAAAAATATATAAAATAATATGTATTTTTAAATTAATTTTAAAAATCTAACCATATTTGTGTATAAACTCATTCTAATATATTTAAACATATAATCATATAAAATAACATCTTGTAAAAATAAATCATAAAAAGCAACAGCCAAAGGTATAGCAAAACAAATTGCTACAATTCTTTTTAACCAATTAATTTTTAATTCAACATTTTGACAAATAAATAAATATTGATCTACTGCTAATAATGGAAATAGAAAATAGCAAACATAAGAAGTATTATATAAAACTGTTCTGACAAAGCTGCAGATAAATAAAGAGAGACGTGTCTGTAAAATTTTTAATTAAATAAAAACAGAAATTCTGAAAATTTGTGTTTTTGTTAAAATCAGAATTTATATAACGAAATGAAAAGATAATTAATTTCAGAATATATTGTATTTTATAAATATTCCAGAATATTTTATTTTCGTTAAAAAAAATCAGAATATTGTTTAAAAAAGGTAAAATTGAAAATACATAATTCTGTTTTTTTAATTTCAGAATTTTGTGTGTTTTTTCAGAAATTATATTTAAAACTTTTTAAATAAAATAAATAATACTAAGTACTTACCTCAGTAACAACAGCATATAAATATACAAAATTAAGTGTTAAAAAACCAACTAGACCAAAAAGATTTGCTAAAGTCATTCCTATAAATTTATTTTTTTTTAAATTTAATTATTTATAAATTAAAGATTTATTTTATTTAAAAATATTTTTATTTATAAATACTAAAAAAATAACCTAAAGTTGGGAATTTAACTCTAGAAGTAATTAAATCAGTACGTAAACCCATATAAAGAAGGCATATATTTGGAGGTAAAGCAATTAAATAAAATATTGTATAAATTAATGAATTTGGTAAATAACCAGGAAGAGCATAAATTCCATTTTTTAAAGAATCTTCTGAATTTGGATCATAAAGTAATTTTCGGTCAGTAACTTCTTTAAAAAAACTGCTCATTTTTTAGTCTAAAAATTAAAAAAAATTATATAAAAAATAATAAAATATTTTTTGTTAAAAATTAAAATTTTTTTATTTTCTAAAATCTTCAATTTAAAGATTTTTAAATGAAAGGCAAAAGATTTCTGACATCAGTTGGATTTATTAAAATTAAAATAATATTAATAATTAATTTAAATTACCACTTGGAAAGAAAAAAATAATTAAATAAAATAATTATAATAATTTTTTTAATTAAAGAAGTTTTTTTTTTAATCCCTAAATTGATGTTTGAAATATATTTTTTTAGTAATAATATTATTTAATATAAACAAAAATATTTTTTTCATTATTTATTCGATTATATTTTTCTTAACAAATATTTTTTAAAAAATGTTTAAAGAAAAAAAAGAAAATTTGAACATTTTCTTTTTTTTTTTAAATTAATAATTAATTAAATTTACCTTTTTTTCTTTTTAAACTTTTATTTTATTTCAATATATTTTATTGACTTTTTAAAAAACAAAAAAAAGCACCAATAAAAAAAAAATAAATTTATTGAAATTTTCTGTACTTTGTTGTTGGCATTTAAAAAAAAGTAGTAGTAGTTAAAATATTAAATTAAAATAAAGGAAGAAAAATTAAAAAAAGAAAAAGAATATTTTTTTCTATGAGAATTTATTTCACTGAAAAAAGGAGAAGCTTTAGTTTTTAAAGAAAAAAGGATTTTCTTTAAAAAAAAAAATTATTTCCTAAAAAAAGGTAAAAATAAATGTGACATACTTTTAGAGACATTTTCTAAGAAAATAAAAAATAGGAAGAAGAAGAGTTTTTAAAATTGTTAAAAAATAAAAAAGAAAAAAAGAAAAAAGAGAACAATAGTAAACTACGTAACAAAACTCTAAAAATTAAAAAAAGAGAAAATAAAAATTATTTTAATTTTTATTGCGTGTTTCTGACATTTTCTAATTTTTTAAGTAATTTTTTGGACAGTTTAAAAAATTATTTTTTTAAAAAATTTATTTTAATAAAATAGAAAAATATTAGTATAAATTAAAAAAATTAATATTTATTTGAAAAATCACAGTTAAATATTTTTTTTTAATTTTTTAAAAATAAAAAATAAATTGAAAAATAGGATTTTAAAAAATTAAAAAAACTTTTTTTAATTTTCAAGTTCAATATTTTAAAAAATTAATTAAAATTAAAGGAAATTAAAATTTTAATTATTTATTAAAAATAAATAAATAAATTTATTGTTTTATTTAATTGATTAATTAATTAATTAAATAAAAAGAGAAGGGAATAATTAAATAAATAGAAACACACCTACACAATAAAATAAAAAAAAGAAATAATTAATCAAATGATTTTTGATATTTATAATAAAAAAAGAAAAAAAGAAGAAGAAGAAAAGAAGACTTTTAAAAGATAAAAAAATGTTGGGAAAATTGAAAAAAATTTTTTAAAATAATTTTTAGAATTTTTGCAAAAAATACACTTAAAAATTATTTTATTTTATTTTTTAAAAACTCTTGAAATATAAAACACTTTTTAATATTTTAAATTTATAAAATAAAGAAAAAAGAGAAATCTCTTAAAAAAAAATTCTCAAATAAAATTAGAAACATTAATTAAATAATTAAAAATAAATAAAAGAAATTCTTTTAATTATTCACATTTTTAATTAAAAAAAACCTCTCAAAATGTTAGGATTTAAAAAAAAAAATAATTTTTTTTCTCAAAAAATAAAATTAGAAAAATAATTAAAATATAAATAATTTAAATAAATAGTAAATATTAATTAATAATACATTATTAATACAATTAAAATTTATTTTTTAAATAAAAATATTTAAAAACTAAATAATTATTATTTATTTTTTATTATTAAATATTTTTTAAATTTTGTTTTTTAAATAAAAGTTATTAAAAACATATTTTTTTAAAAAACTAAATATTTTTTATTTATTTTGAAAAAAAAGAACACACAGAGAATATAGGTATTTATTTTTTAAAATAAATATATATATATTTTATAAAAAATTATTTTTATTTTAAAAAAGTACATTGAAAATTAATGAAATAATAATTATTATTTTTTAATTTTTATTAAAATAAGAATTAAATATTTATTTTAATAAATTAAAATATTTAAAATTAAGGAAATAAATTCAAAAATAAATTCAACAATAAAATAAACCCTTAGGTTATTCTTCATTATTTAATTTTAAATTAATTTAAAAATGAAAAAGAATATTTAAAATATTATTATTAAATAAAAAGAGAAAGAGGTTATTTTAGGAGAAATATTAATAAAAAGAATAATTAAAATATAAAAAAGATTTATTTATTTATTTTTCTATGCCTTAAAAGCTTCCGTTAAAATAAAAATAATGATTTATTTAATTTATTATATTTTTTCTCTTTTTTTTAAAAATAATTTAAATTTATTTATTTACTCTTCTTTTCTTCTTTTTATTTTTTAATGTGTCTCTAGAGGAATTTCTTTTTTTTTCAATTTTGTGGTATTTTTAAGGCAAAATTAGTAAATAAATAAATGAATGAATGCTTAAGTATTTTTTTAAAATTTATTTTTATTTGGTAAAATATTAAAAATGCTAAACAAATAAAAAATAAAAAAAATTTTTAATAATGGATATTTGAGAATATTTGTTTTTCATTTAAAACAGATTTTATCCATTAAAGAAAATAAATAATAATAATTATTATTTTTTGTTTTATTAAATTATATATAAAATTGTTTAAAAATTAAGATTTTATAAAATAAATAATAAAATTTTAATTTTAAAGAAAGATAACTTCTTTAAGAGTAGGAGACGATTCAGAGTAGCCGCTTGTTTTTGGCCATAACTTTTTTATTTCTTAATTAATCTGAATAGTTCTTTTATTAATCGAAAGCATCTGATAAGCGAATTAATTTAACTAATTGGACCGATCCAATCGGATCACTCTATAAAAGGTTATAGCGCAATAAAAGTGAAAATCGTGATTTTCGCGTTTTCCGGGCATAACTTTTTTTAAAATCAACTGATCTGATCGGTCAAATTAGTGAAAAGATTCCACTTTTTGAGCTCTTTCGAATGACATAAAAATTATTTGAAAAGGTTTAAAATGAAAAAAGTTATACGAGATACTCTGAATCGGCCGACTATGAATCGTTCTTTACCGCTTCTTTATATAAATATTTTAAAAGGATAAATAAAAATAAAAATAATTTAAAAATTAGGAGAAAATATTTTAAAGTTTATTTTATTTCTATTTTTAATTCTCCAAATTTTTATTTGTTTAATTAATTTATTTAAAGTAAAAACAAAAGAAGAGGTAAAAATAAAGAAAATTCTAAATTAATATTTTTTATTTTTTAAAATTTCTAATTTCCTTTAAAGATTTTATTAAAAAATATTTATTAAATATTTTTTAATTTATTTGAGTAAAATTAAATAATTAATGTCTGAATTACTTAAAATAATAAATATTTTTAAATAATTATTATTTTTAAATAATTATTTATTTAATTTAGTTAATATAAATAAATGTTTTTTTAAAAGATTTATTATTTTAAAAAAATAGAAACACATTTTTTGTTTAAAAAAAAGAATAAAAAATACCAAAAATAGCAAAAAATCTTAAAAATCTTTTTTTAAAAAAAAAGAAAAGTATTTTCTGTCTGTTTATTTAAATAAATTATATATAAACATTTTGCCAAACAAAATTCTAAAAAAGTAATTTTCTTCTTTTTAGTGAATTAATAAATAAATAATTGTTTATTTATTTTCCTTAAGGCATAAAGTAGCATTTTAAAATAATTATTAAAATAATAAATATTCTTAAAATAAATAAAAAAAAGAAAATTGTTTTTGTCATTTATATTTATTTGACATTTTTTAAAACTTTTTATATAATATTTAAATGACAGATTTAAATAAATAAATAAATAATATATTTATTAAAATAAATATAATTAAATAAAATAATTATTTTGTTTTCAATGCTGGCACCGAAACAGCTCTTTTAATTAATTAATTTAAATTAATTAATTATTTTTAATTTTTTTAAATGTTTTTTTAAAAGTCTTAGAGTTGTCCTTTTAATTATTATTTAAATATATATTTTACTTTCCAATTAACTGACTTATATATTTTTTAAATTTTAATTTTTGGTCTCTTAAAGATTTTTTAACAAAACATGTAAATTAAAAAAAAAAGAAGATTATTTAATTAGGTTATATTATATATTTAATTTAATATTTCTTTTTTTTTTATTAAAAAATAAAACTTGCAAAACAAAATAATTATTTTATATTTTAATAATATTTTGTTTCAAATTACAAAAAAATAAAAATAGATTTTTATTTTTTTAATAAAAAATAAATTAAAGAAATAAAGTTATTTATTTAATAAAAATAAATTAAATTGATTTAAATAAAAATAATTTTTTTAAATAAAATAAAATTAGTAAAGCAGAACAGATACATTGATTTTTTAAATTATTATAAATAAAATAAATAAATAAATAAAATATATTAATTTATTTTAAGTCTAAAAAATAAATAAATAAAGAGACTTATTAAAAATAAAAATAATTATATTTATTTATTTTTATTTATTTATTTATTGGCTTAATTAATAAAATAAAATTATATAGTAAATAAATAAAAATTTAATTTATATAAATAATTTTTAATAAAATTTTAACAATTTTTTATTTAAAAAATAAATAAAAATATATATTGTAATTTAATTTATTTTTTTTCAAATTTATATATTTACTTAATATTTATTATTTTTTATTTTAATTTAATAAAAAAATAATAAAAAAACATGTTTATTAAAATTATTTTATTTTTTTTTATTAAAAAGGAAAAAATAAAAAATTAATTTTTAATTTAAAAAATATATATTTTACTTTTCAGGAAATAAAATTTAAATTTTTGAATTTTATTTATGAAAAAATTTTTTTAGTTATAATAAATTAAAAAATAGGCAATAAATAAATATTATTTTT
Source organism: Meloidogyne chitwoodi (assembly GCA_015183035.1). Classification (NCBI taxonomy): domain Eukaryota; kingdom Metazoa; phylum Nematoda; class Chromadorea; order Rhabditida; family Meloidogynidae; genus Meloidogyne; species Meloidogyne chitwoodi. The sequence continues at coordinate 1,814,647 of JACZZP010000010.1, forward strand.
AAACATAATTTAGAGGAAAAAAAGGAAAAAATTTTAATAAAATAAATTTAAATATTAAATGATTAAATTTAATATTTTTTATTTGGAATAAAAATTAAAAAAAATTTTTAGAATTATTTAATAGCTTTTTTAAATTAAAAAAAAGAAAAATTGAAATTGATATATTTATTTTATTTTATTAAATTTAATAAAAAAAACTTGTTCTTCCTCTCAATTTTTAATAAATATTATAACATAAAAAATGTTAAAAAATAAAATAAAATTTATCAAATTACAAACATATACATATTTTTTAAATTAAATATTTATTTATTTTTATATTTTTAGAATTTTTGGTCAAAGAATAAAAATATTAAATTTAAAAAATAGAATTAATTTTTAAAAAATATTTAAAAATTAATATATTGACAAAATGGTCAAAAACAAAAATGTTAAATAATATTAATTTATTTATTAAAGCAGTAATACATATTTACAAAAATAAATATTTAGTTAAACAACCAATCCTGACATTTTAGTTATTGACCATTTTGTCCATTTAATTTATATAAAAAATATTTAAATTTTAGGTAAAATTAAATTAAACTTTTACTTTTTAAATTTATTTTTTCTTTTAATTCTTTTAAAAAAAAATATTTAAAAATTAGCAAAATACAAAAATAAATAAATTAATTAAAAAAGGGCAATTATTTAACCTTTTTTTCTTAAAAGTACAAAATTTAAAGAAGAAAGGAAAATCCGGATGTAAGTTATCCAACTCTTTTTTTTTTTAATTTACCTCATCAGATGAATCCACATGTTAATTTATTTAAAATAAACAAAAGTACAAAAATTAAAATAAAAAATTATTTTTCTTTTTTCAGTTATATATTCTTTAACAAAGAACATCCAACGCTTATATATTGCAAAAATTAATAAAATCAATTTTTTATATAATCTAAATCTCTTAAAAGTACAAAAATGGGAGGTGATAATTTAAAGAAAGGGGATATATTTAATAAAGAGTAATTTAATTAATTTATTCATTTATTTAAATTTATTTTATTAAAAAAGACTTTAATTTATTTTAAAAAATGAATTATTTAATTTTATTTTTATTATTAAATTATCTTCAATTTATTTTTGTTAATGGAATGGGTAAATAAATAAATAATTGTTTTTTTAAATTTCTTTTAATATTTTTTTATTTATCAAAATTACCAATATCTCCTAATCTTTTTAAAAATTTTATTAAATTAAATATTAAATTAAATATTAAATTAAATATTAAATTAAATATTAAATTAAATATTAAATTAAATATTAAATTAAATATTAAATTAAATATTAAATTAAATATTAAATTAAATATTAAATTAAATATTAAATTAAATATTAAATTAAATATTAAATTAAATATTAAATTAAATATTAAATTAAATATTAAATTAAATATTAAATTAAATATTAAATTAAATATTAAATTAAATATTAAATTAAATATTAAATTAAATATTAAATTAAATTAAATAAATACCAATCAGATTGGTTGGCGTCAAACTGACCTTATATAATAATTATTTAAATTTTAATTTATTCCCTTTTTTAATGTTTTTACCATTTCTATCTCTCAATTAATTAACTTTTTTAGATCGTTTTACTGGTTCTGCTGCTCTTCCACCTCCACCAGGTTCTGGAGACTTTTCTCCTCCTCCTTCTAGTCAAGATTATTTTCCAACTGAACCAATTGATGAAATTAAATTTTCTCTTGTAGAATTGTCTTTTTTAATTCGAATTTTAAAACAAATTGAATATGAATATTTAATTAATAATTCTTATAACTTTTCGTTTTATCAGAATGCAGTAATGAGTGGAAATAAAATTTTGGATGATTTAGGAGAAAATAATTTGCAAAATAATGATTTAATTAAATCTACATTTAGTAAAATTAATAATGTAAGTTTTATTTACAAATTTAATATTATAAATTATTTAAAATTATTTTAAATAAATATTTATATATAATCCTAATATTAAATAAAAATTATTTTTATTTGTGAATTATATAAGTAAAGGGAAATGTTTATTATCTTCTCTCAAAGAGTTCTTTTAAATAAACTGTTACATTTATATATCCAGTGATTAACTATTCCTCTATAACTTTGTTTATTATATTTTCTTTAAATTATCTATATGAGAGGAATTTAAATATTTATAATCTAATTCTCGGCTTTCTCATACCAATCGTATCTTGACATTTCGGTAAAGTTTGTCCTATTATGGCTTATTTAAAGAATTTCGAGTACTGCAATGTTACGTTCTGATATGTCCAGAGTAATGGAATATAACTAAAATTAATTATTAAATAAATTGTATATTATTCTTCTATGGAAAAGGCCACTTTAAGAGATTATACGTTTATATTAAATTACATTGTCATTATTAAATATAATAATTTGAATATTCTGAATCTAAAAGACTAGATATCCGTTACCCTTACTTTAAATTAATTTAAAAATATTTTCCTTTATTATTATTTTTAGATTTGTGAATTTTACAATGCATTGTTTGATGATGGTTTATCTTTTAATGTAGGTGATAATAAAATAGAATTTGTTAAAAAAAGAATAGAAAGTTATAAACAAACGATGGAAAAAAGTAATTATAAATTACTTTTGAATATTTTTGATTTAAAAATAAAGGAAAATAAACCATTGGATTATTATTTAAGAAAATTAATGTAATTAATTAATTAATTAATTAATAAATATATTTAATTAAAAAAATATTTTATAAGGACATTTTAATTTTATTTAATTTAATTTTAGGCAAAACGATAAAGAGAAATTTGATTTTCTTTATGAACAATTTTGTTTAGAAACAACCTATGTAGAAAGAAATTTATTTATATTTTGGAATATTTTAGCTTTTACTAGGAAATTAATTAGAGAATTTATTATTTTCCATAATTTTAATGAAAATAAATATTATGATGAAATAATTGAACAAAGATGTGAAAATGAGAATATTCTTCAGAATAATACAGATAATCCAATGTTTGTTTAATTAAATTTAATATATTTATAATTTATTTAGATTAATGGTTTCATTAATTAAATATAATGAAGCACACGATTTATTTGAAATTAAAGCTAATCAAATAAAAAGATATAAATTACAAGAATATATGCATCATTTTCATCAAATTAATATTGAATTTGAACATGAAGATGTTCGATTTGGTAAAAATTATTTTTTTTTTATTTTTTAAAAATTAAAACATTACTATACTTAAATATTTTTGAAATTTTTTATTTTATAGAATATAAAATAATTTAAAAATTATATTAAAATTAGGTTAGACAATAACTTTGATCAAAAGAAATCTTTGAATTATCTAATTCTCTCTTTATATTTTCTGAGATTTGTTTGACTGTTTATTAATCAGAGAATGTTTCGGCATTTTTTTAGATTTTTATTTATTTTAATATATTTTATTGGCAGAAATATATCACTCTGACTTTCCCCGCTGAAGATCTCCCTAAAACTTAGTCCTAAAAAATCAATCCAATTTTTAGTAGTGCCAATGTTTAAATATTTTTAGTTTTGAAATACCACTTTTACTCTGATAGATTTACACTAAATTTAAAAATTAAAAATTAAAAAAAATTATTTTTAGTAAGAAGTAATCTTCTTCCAACTCTGCAATATGCTGAAATTAATTCAGAGGGAATATTATATAAAGCAAAATTTCAACCTAATTATGAATATGAATATTATGGAAATGAAGACAATGAAGATATTGGAGATTATTTTAATGTTTTATTTACACAAATAAAAAGTTAATATTTTTTAAAAATAAAAAATAATTTAGTAAACTTTGGGGAAAAATAAATAAATAAATATATTTTAATTAATTAAATTAAAAAAATATTTAAGATTATGATTATTTGAACGAAGATGAATTAACTCAACTTGTGAATGCTTTAAAATTAAATCAAAATCATTTATATACTCTCTATTATGATTTAAATGAAATAATTCGAATAAAATTAGAAAATATTATTATAAATAAAGAATTGCTGGATAGAGCCATATTTCCAGAATATTTGGCAGATTATTTTACTAATTTATTGGGAGGTAGACCTCCTCATAATTATCCTAAAATTATTGAAAAGGTAAAATAAAAAATTTAATAATTATGTCATTTAGTTATGCTATTTTTATTAGAAAATATAATAATATAGGTATTTTTATATTTAGATAATTAATTATTATGGACTGGCAGAACGATTGCCAGGATATCAGCAACAACATCAACAAAATCAACCAGAATCATCAAGTGGCCGTCGAGGTCGTGGAAGAAGAGGACGACGAGGAGGACGTGGATGAGGTAATAGAGGAGAACATTAAAAAAGAAAAAGAAGAATTAAATAATATTTTATAGCTATTATTTAAAGAGGAAAGGATTGTTAAGATTTGAGTTTATGAGGCTATAAATTTATTTTATTTATTTAAATATTTTCTTATTATTTTTTAATTTTCTTTATTTTATTTAAAAAACACTTGCTGGGATTTAAAAATTGATTTGTAGTTTTAGATTCTTTAAAAAGTAACATTGTTGACCGTTACTTTAAAAAAACAAAAATATTTAAATTATTTGATAAATATTTTATCTTTCTTTTTTTTTATTTTTTTTGATTAATATAGTATTAGTAGTCATTTAATTAATTAAAAATAAATAAAAATATTTTTAGGGAAAATTAAAAAAAATTAAAAGTAGAAAATATTAAGTATTTTAATTAATTTTCACTGAAATAAATAATAAAAAAATTGGACAAAAAATAAAATAAAATAAAAAAAAATGGAATGAATGTAAATATTTTAAAAGAACAAAAAGTTGAATAATCAACACAAGTTTAAAATTGTTTTTTTCTCTTCTAAAAAGGCATAAACATAATTTAATTAAAAAGAGATCCCTTAACGTTTTTTGAAAATTGTTTCTTCTTTGGTCTTTTTTTCAGAAATATTTTGTGTTGTGAGAATATCTAAATATTTAAAATTTAATTTTTCAGTTAAAAAAACTTTTTTTTTTTTCTGGCGAAACTGATTTAAATAAATAAATGAAATTCTCTTATAAAATTAGAGAAACATTTATTTAATTAATTAACTAAATATATATAAATTTAAATAAAAAAGTTTTAGTAAGTTAGTATAAAATATTTAAAAAATAAATTTAATAAAATTTTGAATATTTTTTAATTTTTGAAGCAAAAAATAAAATTCAAAATTTTGCGGCATTATTGAAAAAGAGAATTTTGGTGCTTTAAGTGCGTAGTCTATAAAATTGTGTTTTGATAATTTTATATTTTCGGAAAAATAAAAAAATATTTTTTATATATAAAAGTAAATCCTACACATTTTTTCATGTGAATTTATTAAAGTAAAATTAAAATATAAAAATAGTAAAACACAAAAAAAGAATAAATTTTTTGCATTTAAGTAAATCCAACGCTTTTATATTGCAAAAATTAGAGAGGCTGAGATTGAGAGTCTCGCCCATTTTCCAATCTCGGTTTTACCCGGTCTCGGTTCTGAGACAGAGTCTCGACTTCGGTCTCGCCGAGACAAAATATACACTTCTAAAAGTTGACTTTTTTTATTATTTTTGAAGCAAAATTTTTAAATAAATTTAATTTATTTGAGTTAACATGCCAAACTAAATATAATTCTAAAATGGAAGAAAGTTCTATTCCCTTATACTTTATAGATATTATTAATTATTTAAGTTGTTGGCTATTTTTCTTTTGTTTTCAAATATTTTAAATAAAAATAAAATTAAAATTTCCGCCTATGGTGCTTAAAATAGTTTAATCTTTGAAAAGTTTACAAAAACCCAATTCTACACATCCAATCAACCAAAAAACAACTTTGATATGAATATACCTACAATAAAAGACAAAAATTAATTAATTTTTTAATTAATTTTATTCATAGTATAAGCTTTTTAACTGGACGGTAAACCTTAATTTTTAATAAATTCCTACGATATAGGGTCTCTAAAAAATCTGTTAACCGGAGGGTATTAACCGGTCTTGATCTACTTTAAATATAAAGAAAAAGATTTAAATATAAATATTTAATAAATTTGATATATAATAATATTTAATAAATTAATAAATATTAATTTAGTTTTTAATATTTTTAGAAAGTCTCGGTTAGTCTCGAATCTCGGCTTAAATTTTTGGTCTCGGTCAATCTCGGTCTCGATTTTTCCCAAAAATAAAAAATCTATTTTCTGTTCAATTTTCTAAATTTCATAAAAGTGCAAAAAATATGAGAGTGGTAATTTTTATTTAATTTAAAGAAAGGGGGAATATTTAATAAAGAGTAATTTAATTAATTTATTCATTTATTTAGATTTATTTTATTAAAAAAGACTTTAATTTATTTTAAAAAATGAATTATTTAATTTTATTTTTATTATTAAATTATCTTCAATTTATTTTTGTTAATGGAATGGGTAAATAAATAAATAATTTTTTAATTAAATTGAGAAATTTAAGAATATTAATTTAAAAGATTTAGTTAATGTTTTAATATTTTAAATTTAAAATATTGATAAAGCAAAAAGGAGTAAATTAGATAAACATAAAAATGTTGTAAAATATTTAAAAACATCTAATTGACGGACATATCATTTTTTTAGAATAAATCAAATTTTAATTTCATAAACATTAATTTGAGTAACATATTGGTTGGCATTAAAATGGTCCGATCCAGAATTTTTTTTAAAATTCCTTGTTTAATCTTTTTCTTTCTATTAAAGAACTTTCTTTTTTCAGATCTTGGCTTTGAATCTGTTGGTGCTGCTGCTCCTCCACCTCCACCTGGTCCTGATGACTTTCCTTCTTCTTCTAGTCCAAATTCTCCTCAAATAATACCAATAAATCCAAAAGAATTTTCTCTTATAGAATTGTCTTTTTTAATTCGAATTTTGAAACAAATTGAATATGAATATTTAATTGATAATGCTTTTGAGTTTACATTTGATAAGATTACAGAAATGAGTGGAAAAATGATTTTGGATAATTTAGGAATAAGTGATCTGGAAAAAACTGAATTTTTTTTGTTAACACTTAGGAAAATTATGGAGGTAGATTTAATATTAATTGATTATATTTTTTTTAAATACATATTTTTGAATTTTTAAATAAAATTTGAATATAAAATATAACCAATAAGTGAGATGATATAGAGAACCCTTTTGGCTCTGCCACCCCCATTCAGTCATGGAAATTGAGTACAAATTATTAAATATATTTATTTTAATTTTTTTAGATTTCTCTTTTTTACCATGCAATGTTTGATTATTTATTAGTTACAAATGGTAATGATATTGAATTTGTTAATGAAAGAATTGAAAGTTTTCAACATACAATGGGAAAATCTAATTATCAAATACTTTTGGAAAAACATGATCTAAATTTATTTGAAAATGAGTCAATTAAGCAACATTTAGTAGATTTAAAGTAATAAATTAATTTAAAAACATTATTTAAAAAAATATAGTTAATTAATGTATACTATATATATACAGTTATAAGCAGTGCTTGGAAGGTCATACTCATACTCAGTGCTTGAAATTTTCGATTTTGTTCATACTCATACTTCATACCGACTAATTTTTTCCTTCATACATCATACTCATTTCTGCCATTTTTAAGCCTCATACATCATACCATAATTCATACCGATGTATGAGGTATGAGTATGATTTTGGTATGACCTTCCAAGCACTGCTCATACTCATACTTCGGTATGAAGTATGAATATGAGGGTTAAAAAAGTGCATGTATGAGTATGATCTATGAGGGAAAAAATTAGTCGGTATAAAGTATGTGTATGAACAAAATCGAAAATTCCAAGCACTGGTTATAAGGACATCTTTATTGAATTTTGTTTTTCTTTAATTTAATTTTAGGCGATACGATCGAGATAAATTTAATGAACTTTATGAAGATTGTAAAAAAACAACAATGGAAGAAAGAAATTTATTTATATTTTGGAATATTCTAGCTTTTACTAGAAAATTAATTAGAGAATTTATTGAATTTCATAATAATGATGAAAATAAGTATTATGATTATATAATTGGACAGCGTTGTTTACATGATAGTAAACCAATGTTTGTTAAATTAAATTATTTTTAAATATATTTAATTAATAGATTAATGGTTTCAATATTTCAATATATGGAAGCTCATGATTTATTTGAAATTAAAGCTAATCAAATAAAAAGATATAAATTACAAGAATATATGCATCATTTTCAGCAAATTAATATTCAATTTGAACACAGAGGTGTTGAATTTGGTAATTATTTTATTTATTTTTTCGATATTAGTATTGTTATTTATCATTTTCAATAATATAACATTTATTTTTTGGCTTTAACTAGGGGTTAAATGACAGTATGCCTGTTAAGCCCAAATAAATTCTATTTAAATTAATAAATTATTTAAAAAATACAAGGGGTGACATTTGTGTACCGACGATTAAATTTTCCGGAGATTCTAGTTCTGTATAAAAAAAATAGTTAACGTGTTGGATCAGAGCTATTACTTTAAAAATATTAAAATTATTTTTTAGTAAGAAGTTATCTTCTTCCAACTCTGGAATACGCTGAAAATAATTCAGAGGGAATATTATATAAATCAAAATTTAAACCTAATTTTGATTATGAATATTATGAAGATGGAGACAATGAAGATATTGGAAAATATATTAATGTTTTATTTACACAAAAATTTGGTAATTTTTAAATTAATTTAAAAGTGAATATAAAATAGATTTTCCGTCTTTTATAATATAGTTAAACGTCGACGAATCCCAGAAAATAGCAAAAGATTAGATATTATTGATCCTATATAAATCTTTACGAAGCAGGGTTGTTATCCACTTAACCATCTCGCACCTGATTGAAAGCTTTTCTTTTTCTTTATTAATTAAGTTGGAAGAAAACCTATTCATCCTTAAATTATTTTACTTTAAATAACTATTTTTTAATTTTTGAAAAAATTTGTTTTATATTTATTTTTTAAATTAAAATCTTTTAAGATATGAATTATGATCTGACCCCAATTATATTGGATAAAATTGTGAAGCTTATAAATGAAAATCAACAATTATATATTTTTTATTACAACTTTTATAAATTAATGAAAATAAAATTAGAAAATATATTAAATCCACTTTTGCTTAATATTGTTTCTAATTTTCCTCCAACATATTTACCAGAAGATGTTGTTGATTTGGTAAAAATCAAAGAATTGTATGTTCCTCCTCAAAATTATCCTCAAGTTCTTTATCAGGTAAATTATATTTAAAAACGTTTAAAAATTATAAAAAGAGAGAAAGTAAGTAAAAGTATTGTTTCTATAAAATATTTTATTATTTGTAAGTAAAAAGTGCTACAAAATTCTACAGTAAAATTAAAATTTAAAAATCGTAAAACGAGTGTTTTTGGCAACATTCTCAAGGATTGATAAGAATTAGTTACCAGAAAACAAAGAAAACGGAAGAAATGTTCAAAATATCCGATTATAATAAGTTAGAAAAATGGAAATAAATTCAATTTTGAATTTATTAAAACGAAGTAAAGCCTATTCAAATCCTTCCTAGTATCTAAACTTTTACTTTCCTCTTAATATTATAATTTTGTAATAAATGATAAAAATGGTAAATTAACTTTAGAATTTATGTTATTTTAGTAGAGAAAAAAAATTATTTTTTAAATTTAGTTAGCTGATTACTACGGATTGACATCTCGATTAACACAAAATCAACCAGAATCATTAAGAGGTGGTCAAAGACGTAGAAGAGGACAACGACGAAGAAGGGGAGGTCGATGAGGTAGAGGAGAAGACTGAGAAAGCAAATAGTCTCATTTTGAAATTTTATGGAAGCAAAAGTATTATCGAAGGGTATATAAAGGGATGGGCAAAATTGGAAAATAAAATACGAAATCCGAAATCAAATGTAAAAAAAATAAAAACCGAAATAAGAAATAAAAATGGAATAAAAATCAGAAAAATCCGAAAGTTCCTAAATACGAAACTTGCCCATCCCTGGTATAAAGTACCTTAAAAATTATTTGAGTTTTGAATTATTTGATCTTTATTATATTTTACAATCTTTTTTAGCATTAAAATTTTTATTTATTTTATTTAAATATTTTCTTATTATTTTTTAATTTTCTTTATTTTATTTAAAAAACACTTTTTGGGGATTTAAAAATTGATTTGTAGTTTTAGATTCTTTAAAAAAGTAACATTGTTGACCGTTACTTTAAAAACAAATATATTTAAATTATTTGATAAATATTTTATCTTTCTTTAAATTAAATATATATATATTTAATTATTCATTTAATAAATTTAAAAATAAATAAAAATATTTTTAGGGAAAATTAAAAGTGGAAAATATTAATTATTTTAATTAACTTTCACTGAAATTAATAATAAAAAAATTGGACAAAAAATAAAATTAAAAAAAAGTGTAATAAATCTAATATTTTAAAAGAACAAAAATTATTTCTTTTTTTTTTTTAATTTTTTAAATTAATATATATATATTTAAAGTAAACAAAAGAGTTTTTAGTTAAAATTTAATTTTCAATTTAAGCAAAGCTGAACTGAATTAATGAGATAACTAAAATTCTCTTTGATTAAAAATAAAATAAATTGTTAAAAAGAAACATTTATTTATTTAAATATTTTAATTAATTAGTTAATTAAAAATTTAAATGAACTTTTTTTAGTGAATTAGTAGGCTAAAATTATAAAATATTAAAATTACATTATATTTTAAAGATTTTAAATTTTAAAGTAATAAAAATTAAAAATTTTGCGGCACAGAAAAGGAAAAATTTTAGCACTTTAAGTGTGTAGTCTACTAAAATTTGTGTTTTAATCATTTTATTAATTTTACATTTTCGGCAAAAATAAAAAATAAAGGGACATCCTACGCATTTTTATTATTTTTTTTCACGTGAATTTATTAAAGAAATATATAAAAATATTAAAACACTAAAATTTAAAAAAAAAATTGTTGTAATACTATGAATTTTATAGCAAAAAATTAAAAAAAGAATTATAATATAGGGTACATATTTATTAATTACATAAAAGTACAAGAAATATTAAAATTAAGGGAGGGGTAATTTTTATATAATTTAAAAAAAGGGGGAATATTTAATAAAGAGTAATTTAATTAATTTATTTATTTATTTAAATTTATTTTATTAAAAAAAAGACTTTAATTTATTTTAAAAAATGAATAATTTAATTTTATTTTTATTATTAAATTATCTTCAATTTATTTTTATTAATGGAATGGGTAAATAGTTTTTTAAATTTCTTTTAATATTTTTCTGTTTATCAAAATTACATATATCTCCTAATCTTTTTAAAAATTTTATTAAATTAAATATTAAATTAAATATTAAATTAAATATTAAATTAAATATTAAATTAAATATTAAATTAAATATTAAATTAAATATTAAATTAAATATTAAATTAAATATTAAATTAAATATTAAATTAAATATTAAATTAAATATTAAATTAAATATTAAATTAAATATTAAATTAAATATTAAATTAAATATTAAATTAAATATTAAATTAAATATTAAATTAAATATTAAATTAAATATTAAATTAAATTAAATAAATACCAATCAGATTGGTTGGCGTCAAACTGACCTTACATAATAATTATTTAAATTTTAATTTATTCCCTTTTTTAATGTTTTTACCATTTCTCTCTTTCAATTAAAAAACTTTTTTAGATCGTTTTACTGATTCTGCCGCTCTTCCACCTCCACCAGGTCCCGGAGACTTTACTCCTCCTTCAACTCCTTCTTCTATTCCAAATTCTTCTCCAACAAAACCAATTGATGAAATTAAATTTTCTCTTGTTGAATTGTCTTTTTTAATTCGAATTTTAAAACAAATTGATTATAATTATTTAATTAATGCTTCTTTTGATTTTGCATTTCATCAAAATATACTAATGGCTGCAGACATGATTTTGGATAAGTTAGGTGAAAGTGATCTTAAAAGAGATCCTTTAATTTTATCTACACTTGGGAAAATTATGGAGGTAAATTTAATATTACATTTGGATTATTTAAAGATTTTTTAAAATATTTTGAATTCAGAAATAGTGAAGAAAAGATAAAGACTAGATTATTTATTTATTTACAAGTTTATTCCTTCCGAAGAATTCCTCCCTTTTTTAGGACAATTCCTTTTCAATGGATAATTCCTCTCAGAGAAGATAAAAAGAATTTTTAAACATAAATTAATAATTTTGTATAATTTTAATAAGTTTATTCTAAAATAAGACAATAAATTATTTCAATAATTATTTGGGAGAAAAGATTTTTCTGTTAAAAGAGTAATTTTCTAGAGATAATAATTTTGCTCGGAGAGGAATTGTTCAAAAATCTTACGGTAGGAATAGTCAGGAGAAGTAAATTAATCTGTTGTTTTTTGGTTCTGACACCCTCAATATATTTAATTAATTGAAAGCAAATTAAATATATTTATTTTAATTTTTTTAGATTTCTCTTTTTTACCATTCAATGTTTGATTATTTATTTGTTATAAATGGAGATGATATTGAATCAGTTAATGAAAGAATTGAAAGTTATAAACATACAATGACAGAATCTAATTATACACAACTTTTGGAAAATTTTGATCTAAATTTAATTGAAAATGAATCAATTAAGCAACGTTTAATAGATTTAAAGTAATAAATTAATTTAAAAATTATTATTTTTTAATAATAATTCAAAAATAATTTAGACGATACAAGCAAGAGTTATTTAATTTACTTTATAATTTTTCAAAAGAGACAACAATTGTAGAAAGAAATTTATTTATATTATGGCATTTTCTAGCTTTTACTAGGAAATTAATTAGAGAATTTATTATTTACCATAATAATGACAATTATTATGATTATATAATTGAACAAAGATGTGAAAATGATAATATTCAGAATAATACAAATAATCCAATGTTTGTTTAATTAAATTTAATATATTTAATATATTTATTTAACATACTAGATTAATGGTTTCAATATTTCAATATATGGAAGTTCATGATTTATTTGAAATTAAAGCTAATCAAATAAGACAAAATATATTAATTAAAATTGAGCATATATTTCAAAATACTAATATTGAATTTGAACACGAAAATGTTGATTATGGTAATTATTTTATTTATATATTTATTTTTTAAATACCTATTAGTATTGTTATATTTATCATTTTAACTATTAGCATATACAATTACAGTTTTTTTCATTTATTTTTTGGCTTTAACTAGGGGTTAAATGACAGTATGTCTGTTAAGACCAAATAAATTCTATTTAAATTAATAAATTATTTAAAAAAATATGGGGGTGACATTTGTGTACCGACAATGCTTAAGTAAATTTCTCGGAGATTCTAATTTTTTATAAAAAAATAGTTTACGTGTTTGATCAGAGTTACTTTAAAGAAATTTAAAATATTTTTAGTAAGAAGTAATCTCCTTCCAACTCTACAAAATGCTGAAATTAATTCAGAGGGAATATTATATAAATCAAAATTTCAACCTATTAAAGTATATGAATATTATGAAGATGGAGACAATGAAGATATTGGAGATTATTTTAATGTTTTATTTACACTACAATTAGGTTAATTTTTAAATTAATTTAAAATTGAATTATAATAATATATTTTTTATCTAAAACGGTTATACCCATCCAAGAAAATAGTAAAAGATTAGATAGGACTGATCTTAAGAGCTTTCAGAAACAGAGTGGTTATCCACTTAACCATCGCACATAATAGTAAACTTTTTCTTTTTCATTTATTAGTTAAGTTGGAAGAAAACCTATCCATCAAATTATTTTAAATATTTTTTAAAAAATTTGTTTTATATTTATTTTTAAAAGTAATATTTTTTAAGATATTGATCATAATATGTCCTCAAATATATTGAATACAATTATAAAGCGTATAAATGAAAATAAACAATTATATGTTTTTTATTACAAATTTTATAAATTAATGCAAAGAAAATTAGAAAATATATTAAAGCCAATTTTGCTCAATATTGTTTCTAATTTTCCTCCAATATATTTACCAGAAGATGTTGTTGATTTGGTAAAAATCAAAGAATTGTATGTTCCTCCTCAAAATTATCCTCAAGTCCTTTATCAGGTAAATTATATTTAAAAACGTTTGAAAATTATAAAAAGGGAGAAATTAAGTAAAATATTGTTTCGATAAAATATTTTATTATTTGTAAGTAAAAATTGCTACAAAATTCGACAGCAAAATTAAAATTTAAATAGCGTAAAACGAGTGTTTTTGGCAACATTCTAAAGGATTGATAAGAATTAGTTACCATAATATCATAAAACAAAGAAAAAGGAAGAAATGTTCAAAATATCCGATTATAATAAGTTAGATTAATCGAAATAAATTCAACTTTGAATTTAATAAAACGAAGTGAAGTCTATTCTAATCCTTCCTTGTAGCTAAACTTTTACTTTCCTCTTAATATTATAATTTTGTAATAAATGATAAAAATGGTAAATTAACTTTAGAATTTATTTTTTTTAGTAGAGAAAAAAAATAATGGTTTTTTTAAATTTAGTTAGCTGAGTACTACGGATTGACATCTCGATTGACACAAAATCAACCAGAATCATCAAGCGGTGGTCGAGGTCGTGGAAGAGGACAAGGACGAAGAGGGGGAAGTAGAGGATAAGACTAAGAAAGCAAATAGTCTCATCTTGAAATTTTTATGGAAGTAAAAGTATTATTGAAGGATATATACCAGTGATGGGCAAAATTGGAAAATAAAATACGAAATCAGAAATAAAATGTAAAAAAAATAAAAATCGAAATATGAAATAAAAATGGACTAAAAATCAGAAAAATGCGAAATTTCCGAAATACGAAAGTTGCCCATCCCTGGTATATAGATAGTACCATAAAAATTATTTGAGTTTTGAATTATGTGATCTTTATTAGATTTTACTTTCTTTTTTTAACATTAAAATTTTTCTTTATTTATTTTAAATATTTTTTTTATTATTATTTTAATTTTCTTTATTTTATTTAAAACACTTTTTGGGGATTTAAAAATTGATTTGTAGTTTTAGAATATTTAAAAAGTGACATTGTTGACCGTTACTTTAAAAAAACATTTATACGTTATTTGATAAATATTTTAATTTTTTTTAATTTTTTTTTGTTATTTTGGTTAAGTAAAAAATTTAGAATTTTAAGCATTATAAATTAATATGAAATTATAAACTTATAAAATATACCAAAATTAAATTATCCTAATTTTATTTAATTTATAAAAAAAAAATTAAGTAATACTTTTTATTTTAAAATTAATAATAAAAAATTTATTAGACAAAATAACTTTAAAAGTTAAAACAACAAAACAACGACAATGTTTCCGAACTGATTGTGAGTTTTGAATGCTGCAAACATTAAAAGTTATTAAATATCTATAAGCTAAGAAACAAAATATACATATTAAACTTTTATTTTTTTTATAAATTTAAAATGTTTCAAAACGAAAGAAAAATTAAATTAATTCAACAATAATTATTAATTTAGAGATTGCTTGAAATTATAGGAATTAAGCCTACGTCAATGTTAGGACATAAAAAGGATTGTTTTCGCCGGCATAACACTGGTTTATATTTAGGTATTAACTTTTTAAAAACTTAAATTCTATATTCGTTTTTTCATCAAAAATAAAAAAAAATTTTCAAAGAAAAATAAAATATTTATCAAATAATGTATAAATGTTTTTTAAAGTAACGGTCAACAATGTCACTTTTTAAATATTCTAAAACTACAAATCAATTTTTAAATCCCCCAAAAAGTGTTTTTTAAATAAAATAAAGAAAAGTAAAAATAATAAAAAAATATTTAAAATAAATAAAATAATTTTATATCCTCATAAACTCAAATCTTAACATTCCTTTTCTTTAAATAATAGCTATAAAATCTTTAATTCTTCTTTGTCTTCTTAATGTTCTCCTCAATGACCTCTTCCACTACCTCCTCTTCGTCCCCCTCTTCCACGTCCTCGACGGCCACCTCTTGATGATTCTGGTTGATTTTGTAATTGTTGTTGAAGTTGTTGTAATTGATGTAATTGTTGTAATTGATGTTGTTGTTGTTGTAATTGATCTTGTTGTAGCAATTGTTGTAATTGTAGTTGATGTTGATATATTGCCAATCGCTGTGCCAATCCAAAATAATTAATTATCTAAATTTAAAAATATATGTATTTTATATTTTCTAATAAAAAGGGTATAAATAAATGACATAATTACTAAATTCTTAAAATTTTTATTTTACCTCTTCAATAATTTCAGGATAATTATGTGGAGGAACATGCACATTGTTGACATTTATCAAATTAACATCATTTTCTTGTAAATATTTTGGATGATTTGAAATAAATAAATAAAGCAATTCTTTACTTATAAAGTTTTCTAATTTTATTTTAATTTGTTGGTCATTTAAAGCGTGATAAATAACATATAATTGTGGTTTATAATGAAACAAAATTGGTACAAGATGTTCTGATTGACTTTGAGTTAAACTATAATCATTCGTCTCTTAAATTTAAAAAAAAAATATTTATTTATTTTATTTACTAATGAATTTTTGTTTTTTATTATTTTTGTAAAATATATATTATTAAATGTAAATAAAGAAATAAAACTTAAATCAATTTCATTAAATTGATACTAATATTTTAAAAAATTTAAAAAAAAATTAACCAAGTTGTACAAATAAAATGTTAAAATAATGTTCAATATCGCATTCTTCAATTAATGGATTAGGTTGAAATTTTGCCTTAAATAATATTCCTTCTGGATTATTTTCAGCATATTCAAGAGTTGGAAAAAGATGACTTCTTTCTAAAAATAATTTTAATATTTTTAAAGTAATATTTCTAATTTAAATTAGTGTGAATTAAAATAAATATTTTTGGAAATTATCAAAAATAAAAATAATATTGAAATATAGGAAATATTAAAAAAGGAAAGCTTTTTTAATATTTATAGAAATAAAAAAATCCAAGAAAATAGTAAAGGATTGGATAGGGTTAATTATGATAGTTCTCCTAATATCAAGCTTTTATAAGTATATAAACAAATAAATTATAAGGCATAAAATAAGGATTTTTAAAAGAAAAATAATTACCATATTCGACATTTCTGTGATCAAATACAATATTTGTATTATGAAATATATGCTCAAATTTTAAATTATAATGTTTTAAATGATTAGCATTAATTCCAAATATATCATGAAGTTCCATATATTGAAATATTGAAACTATTCGTCTATAAATAAATATATTTAAATTAATTTAAATTTAACAAACAGTGGAATATAAGTATTATTTTTAATACTATCATTTATACATCGTTCTTTAATTATTTCATCATAAAGTTTGTTTTCATAATGAAATTTAATAAATTCTCTAATTAATTTTCTAGTTAAAGCTAGAAAATTCCAAAATATAAATAAATTTTTTTCTACATTTGTTGTCTCTTTACAAAATTGATAAAGTAAATTGAATTTATTTGGTTTGCCTTGCCTAATTTTTTTTTTAAATAAAAAATAACTATTAAAAAGTTAAATTAATTTATTACTTTAAGTTTATTAAATCTAGCTCAATTGAGCTATCATCATTTAAATTTAATTTAAATTTTTCTAAAAGTTTTTGATAATTAGATGCTTCCATTGTGTATTTATAACTTCTAATTCTATCTGCAACAAATTCAAAATCATGACCATTTACATTAACAAGTAAATAATCAAACATTGAATGGTAGAATTGACAAATCTAAAAAAATATTTAATTATTAATTTGCATTCCATTTCGATGACTCTAAAGTGACCCACTTTTGATTAGAGGTCGGCCTATTCAAATCTTTTCAAATATTTAATATTAATGATTTGACTTTTTGGGAAATCAAATAATTTTAAAATTCAAATTATTTGATTTGAATTTGATTTTATAACATTTTTCCGACCTCTATGGAGATGTCATAACCAAAAACTCGAGTCCTTATATTTTCTTCACTATTACAGAATCCAAAAATATTAAAAAAAAAAATCTTAAATAATCCAAATATAATTAAAAGTAAATTTACCTCTGTAATTTTCTCAAGTGTAGATTTAATTAAAGGATCATATTTCAGATTTTCTTGTCCACTTGCCTTCAAAATAATGTCTACACAAGTTAGTACATTATTATCAAATGTATGGCCAACAGAATTATTTTTATTTAATAAATAATTATAATCAGTTTGTTTCAAAATTCTAATTAAAAAAGATAATTCTACAAGATTAAATTTAATTTCATCAATTGGTTCAGTTGGAAAATAATCTTGACTAGAAGAAGAAGGTTTGGAGCCTCCAGGACCTAATGGAGGTGGAACTTCAGTGTCTTCTGAAAAAGAAATTTATTTAATAGAGAATGGAAACATTAAAAAAAGAATATATTTAAAAATTTTGGATCCGGCCAGTTTAACGCCAACTAATTGCGTTAACTTTTAAATAGAATTAATATTAAAAATTAAAATTTTCATTATTTAAATTTATTTAATATTTTTATATTTAACTTAATAAAATTTTAAAAAATATTCTTGGGTAGATAGTTTGATAAATAAAAAAATATTAAAAGAAATTAAAAAAAAACTATTTACCCATTCCATTAATAAAAATAAATTGAAGATAATTTAATAATAAAAATAAAATTAAATAATTCATTTTTTAAAAATAAATTAAAGTCTTTTTTAATAAAATAAATTTAAATAAATGAATAAATTAAATTAAATTACTCTTTATTAAATATATCCCCTCTTCTTTAAAAATTACCACTCCCCAATTTTAATATTTCTTGCATTTTTAAAAGACTTAGATGATATAGAAAATTGATTTTTTTGATTTTGGCAATATAAATGCATTGGATGTTCTTTGTTAAATGATATATATCTGCAAAAATATTTTTTTTAATTTTTGATTATTTAAAATTTAATATGAAGGTATTCACGTTAAAAAAATTAATTAAAATGCGTAGGATGTCTTCCGCCAAAATTTTCCTTCCTTAATTTTTTAAATTTTGCATTGAAAGCTAATATGCCATTTTTTAATTTTAATTTAACTTATCTATTTTTGTGTTTTTCTTATTTTTAAATATTAATTTATTTTATTTTTAATTAAATAACTTTATTCCATTCGCTCTCAAATGGGACTCATACATACTACAAATAGGTACCCAAATGGCGTCGCTCAAATGGAATACAAATTATTTTATATATTTAGCCACGTTTTTATTTTAAAAATTATATAAACTTTTTTGATTTAATGTTTTTTATTTAAATGGATTTTACACGTTTTCATGTTTTTCAAAACATATTAAAAATTTTATTAAGAATAATACAAAAAATGGAGTAATTCAATTTAAAATTTATTTTAGTTTTTATTCAATTTTTTAAATTTAAAACAAAATGGTAATATTAAATAAAACCAACAGATTAAAATGGTTATCTTTATTTATTTTAATTGCACAAACAACTGCTTTAGTTTTAACTTTGCGTTATTCACGTACTCAAAAAGATGATGGAGGAGGACCAAAATATTTATCTTCTACAGCCGTTTTAATGGCAGAAATTGTAAAATTTATAACCTGTATTTTTGTATTATTTTATCAAAATGATTGGAGTATTAATAGATTATTGAGAGTTTTGGATTCTGATGTTTTTAATAGAATTAATGAAACATTTAAAGTTGGTGTTCCTGCTTTATTATATGTTAGTTTATTTTAAATATATTTTTTTAATTAAAATTCTGGTTATTTTTAAAATTTCGGTTTTTAAATTTCTGATTTTTTAAATGTTCTGGTTATTTTTTAAATATTTGAATTATTAAAAATATTCTGATTTAATTATTTAAATTAATTTTCAGGTTATACAGAATAATTTATTGTTTTTATCTCTTTCTAAATTGGATGCAGCAACATATCAAGTCTATTTTTTATTTAAATTTTTATTTTCTAAGTTTTTTAGGTCACTTATCAACTCAAAATTCTCACAACAGCCTTCTTTTCTGTAACAATGCTCAGTAAAAAATTAAATATACTAAAATGGATTGCTTTACTTTTGCTTACTGGAGGTGTTGCTCTTGTTCAGGTTTTTTATTTATTTTTAATTTTATTTTTAATGATAGATAATTAAAAATTATCATTTTGTATTGTTAAAATTATTTAAAAAATTATTTTTTAGCTTCCAAAAAATTCTCAAACATATAATATTGCTAACGACCACAATTCTGGCGACAGACTAATTGGACTTTTTGCAATTTTGGCTGCATGTTTTTCTAGTGGTTTTGCTGGTGTTTATTTAGAGAGAATTTTGAAGACAACGCAGGTTTTAATTTAAATTATATTTTTTTTTAATTTAAATAAATTGGAGATGACTTTTTTAAAAAAATAATCGTATTTTTTTGTTAGTTTTTCTGCCCTTTTGCAAGAGTCCGCAAATTTTATCCGAAACTTTTTATAGATTGTCTTTTTGTAAAAACCATCCGTGGTTTAATATATTTATGTAATTCTCTATTTATACCTAAACTACTCTTTCCTCCCATTTTTATGCCTCCAAAATAATAATTTATAAAAAGTTACGTATAAAATTTACGGACTTAATGGCCATGAAATTTTTTTATATATTTTTCCACAATTTTTCTACATTTTTAGGTGCAACTTTGGACTCAAAATTTACTTTTGTGTTTGTTTAATATTTTTAAATAATATTTTAATTCTTACTTTTTAGCTTTCTTCAGTATATTTGGAGCATTTGCTATGACTTGGCTGTATGATTGGGAGCAAGTAAAGCAATGGGGATTTTTTCATGGATATAATACAACAATTTGGATTGTTGTAGCTTTACAAGTTTTTTTTAATAAATTTTATTTTTTTACATTTTTTTTCAAAATTAAGGCTTATGGAGGTCTAGTAATTGCTCTAGTTGTTAAATATGCAGATAATATTCTCAAAGGATTTGCTGTTTCATTATCAATTTTGTTAAGCAGTTTTATTTCTTGGAGTTTTCTTGATGATTTTGAACCTTCAATAACTTTTGTTTTTGGTGCTTCAATAGTTATTCTTTCAACTTTTCTTTATGGGTTAGAGTTTTTTTTATTTTTTTAATAGAAATTTATAATACTCGATTTTTCCGTGGGGTGACATTTGCGGACGGAACATTTGTGTACCCGACATATTAGGACGACATAAGCGGACAGGAAATTTCTGGACTGTAATAACAAAATATTACCATTATCTGATACATAATGATCATGGGCCTTCAAAAAGATCAAATTTTTCAATTCAGAGATTTTTTAAATAAATTTTTTGGTAATTTTTTAAATTTTGTAGAAATTTTTTTACGGGTCCGCAACTCTCGTTCTCAAATGTATGGTCCGCAAATGTCATCCGCATTTATCGGGTCCGAAATTGTCTGGTAGCAGATTTTCTATTCTTTTAAAAAATTTTTTCTTGCTTGGAAAAAATTCTTCAAAAATAATAAATAAAAATATTTTATATATTTCTTTAGTTACGAACCTTATCGTCAACAGCTAAAATTAATAACACCTTCAGCTTCAGAAGTAAAACTACAGACCAGGATTTAAAAAAAAATTATTTGACAAAATGTAACTTAAAATAATTATTTTGTGATAGTATGAAATTTTAAGAAATTGTTAATATATTATAAATTTTGTTTGTATTGTAAAACATGGAAAAAATATTTTATTTGCCATAGACATGGGTAAGTTGAAATTTTTTTTTAATATATAAGCCTGAAAACAAAAAAAATATTTTTAACAAAATTAGCAAAGTTATCTATATATCATATTTTTAATTATTTTTAATTTGTTACTCAACAGAAATAAAGCTTTAAAAAATTTTAAATTAAATATTTAAGATTTTAAAAAAATATATAGTCTATTTCTTTTAATAAACAACCCTATATAATATATTTAATTAAAATATATTTATTTATTTTTTAATCCCTTTACTCAATATATATTTCTGTTGTATATAAAATTAATTGGCAGTATCTGTATAAAGAGTTAAATTATCCATTTTATTTAATATAAATATTTTTTTCTTTTTTATTATTTAAATAAAATATTAATTTACACACTTAATATATTTATTTGTAATTACTCATTTTTATTTAATACTTTTTTTGATTTAATTTAAAATATTTTAATTTTTCCTTGTTTATTTTTTTATTATTATGGGAAGCCTTATCTAAAAGGTTTTTACTGAAATAAAATTTTTCTCATTTGATTTTTTTGTCTTATTAGAGAGACGGCCATCTAATTGCTCTTAATTTTATTTAAAAAAGTAAATCTGAATTAATAAAAAATTTTTTAATTTTAATTAAATAAATAGTCTATTAATTTAAGTTCAGATTATTTCTTTTATTTTTTAATTATGAAGAAGAGAACAAAACAATAATTAATTATCTATTAAAGTCTAATTTTCCCCTTATTTGAATTTTAAGCTTATTCTTCATTTTCTTTTTAATTTTTATTTTTCAATATTTTAACACGCGCAGCTTCTTTTTTAATATTATAAAAAATATATAATATAAATTGGATAGATTGAGGGATTTATTTTGCCAACAGACTAATGAGTGTTTTCTCTCTCTAGTGCTTCCCTCTACTAAATGCTTCTTCCTCTCCAATGGCTTTAAAACAAAAATTTTTTAAATCCAAGCAAAATAAAAAATTATAAAATAAGAGGAACGTTTTAAAGAGGATAAAAGAGTAATTTTTTAAATAATAAAAAATATATTTATATTAATTTTTAGTTTTTTCAATGGCTTCATTAAAATTAAAAAAGCAGATAGAAAATAGTGGTGGTGGTGGTGGGCATTTAATATTAAAAAAAGAAGAAAGTGAAAATAATAATAAAATAAACTCTTTAATATTAGTAAAAGAAGGTGGTGGAAATAAAAAAGAAAAAGATAATAACTCTAAATCTGTTACTCACAATTCTTCTTCTTTATTATCTTCACAAATAATACCTTCTTATTTAACATCATCCGTTGCTTCTTTTAATAATAAAAATTTTTCCGTTTCCGACAAATTATTTGACTCAACAAATAATTGTTCAATTCCTTATTGCGATAATCCTTCTGTTTTTAATAATTCTTCCTCTTCCGATGCAGCATTTAATACTTTTCCTTCTTTAAATTTATCTTCTTCACATCTTTCATCATTTTCAACAAAATTAATTAATTCTACACTTCCGGAAGAGTTAATTATTTCTTCCATACCTTCAAACTCTTCATCCAAAACATTTGCCAAAACTTCAATTACCTCAGACTCTTCTCCTCAAAATAATTCTTCTTCTGAAAATTCTACTTTAGTCTGTTCTTCCCCCTCTTCCACTGTAACTTTTGTACCACGCCGCCGTTCTCGACAACACGTTTCTGGCATTGGAGGAGGTTGTGTTCGAATTTTAGGAGTTCATTCAGAACCAGGTTCATTTGCTTTGGATGAATCTCCAATAGAAGAGGAAGAAGAACTTTTAATATTTGGAAAAGACAATAATAATATAGAAGAAAATAATGAACAACATTTAGAACAACAAAAAACATTAAATAAACGTCGAGAAGATTATTTAAAAGGAAGAAGACAGCTTAGTGCAATGTCAAGTCTTTATAGACAGGTTATAAAAATAAAACTTTTTTATTTCCAAAAAATGAAGTCAAGCGTATAAACTCTGTGGTGTAGTGGTTTAAGGCCCTGACTTTCACTTAAAAATTAATTTTTAAAATTAAATTTTAGGCAACAGTTAGTGCCGCAGCTGCTTCAATATTTAATTCTACAGCAACAACAGTAGCTAATGCTTTAGAATTTGCTTCAAATGTAGAGCAACAACATCCAAATGTTCCCCCTCCTCCTCCATCACAAAATTCACGTTCACAATCACCAAATAATAATTCTTCTGGTTCATTATCTGATAATAATAATAATAATAGTTGCTCACCTGTTGGAAATAAGGCAATAAAAAAATTGAATAAAGGGGTAAATAAATTATTATATTTTATATATAAATTAAATATTTATAAAAAAAAATTTAATTTAATTACATATATTTAAAAAAATTTATTTAGATTAAAAAAATAAAAGCAATAAAAATTATTTTTTTAATTAAATTCTTTTCCATTAGCCATTAGTTAATTATTTTTATTTTCAGCAAATATTTTATTTTAATATAATAAATTAATATTTTTAGCTAATCTTTTTTTATTTTATTTACATCTTAAATTCTCTGCTGTATATAATTAAAAATAATTACCACCCACAACTTCTTTTTAATTTATTTTTTACCTATTAATTAGTAAATATTGATAAAAGGTAGCAAAAATAAAAAGGAGGAGAAGGTAAAAAATATTTACAAAAAAATATTTTATAAATAAATTTTCCACAAATAATTTGACAATATTTGTAAATATTAGATAATAAGATTGTTTTCTTTTTCCATTACTAGATAAATAATTTTTGCTTTTTTAATAAAAAATTTAAATTAAAACGATAAAAGACATATACCCCTTATATCTTAAAAAAATAAAAATCTTAATTTTTTTTATATTTTTTGACTTTTATATTTTTTATTATTTATGTGTTTATTTCATTAAATATAAAATGTTCTAATTTTTATTTCAAAAATTTAATAAATAAATACAGCTTAAATAGTATTCTATAATTACTAATTAAATGTCAAAATATTAATAAAATATTTTTTATTTTTTGACATTTCATCATTTAAAAAAATATTTTACAAGGAGATCGTTTTTAAACCTTAATCTCCTCTTTTATTCTCCCCCGCCCTCCTTCCATTACTTTTAAGTAATAAAAGCTTTTTAATAAATAAAAACCAAACAAACATCTTTTAAAAAGGGTATTAAAACATTCCATTCATTTTTAAAAACATTAAAATTAATTAAAATATTTATTTTAATTAAATAAATGAAGGTGTTTAAAACATATATAAATACTCTCTAAATATATTTTTTAAATCAAATTCTTTAGTAAATTAAACTAAAATTAATTTTTATTTTATTTAAATAATTTTTGCTGGATTTTAAAATTTTATTTTTATTTATAATATTTTTTCTCTCTTTCATTTCTTCATTTTATTTCCTTTTTTCTTCTTTATTTTTTTAAATTTTGTTTATATGTATTTTTAAATTATAATTTTCATTAAATAGCAATTTTAAATAAAAAATATAACACTTTAATATTTAATTAAAATGCTTATTACTGAAAATACTGATTATAATACTATTGTACATCCCCAAATAAATAAAATAAATAATACTAATATATTTGATATTTATAAAAAGGTAACTAATTTAAAAAATACAAATTAATTTTTATTTAATTTTCTCCTTTAGGCCCCTAATTTAAAACAATATACAACAACTTCTTCAGAAGAGGGTTCATTAGTTGATTGTTCTTCTCCTTCAATTTCACGTACAAATAGTGCCCAATCTATTCCTATTCCTTCACAAAAAACTGGAATAGACGATGAAGAATTATCTCCATATGAAAAAACAATAAAAATGTTGTCAAATGATTCCCAATGTCAAAAAGAATTAGCATTGGATAAAAGAGTTGGATTTTATCGTTTAGGAAAAGAACTTGGTTCTGGAAATTTTTCTAAAGTTAAATTAGGTGTTCATGTACTTACTAAAGGTATTATTTTAATTTTTATAATAGAAAATATTTTCCTGAAACCTGAAAATTAATAAACTTTCCAGAAATTTCAGAATTAAATATTCCAGAAATAAACTTTCCGGAAAATATCAGAATTAAATATTCTGAAAATAAACTTTCCGGAAATTTCAGAATTAAATATTCCGGAAATTTCAGAATTAAATATTCCGGAAATAAATATTCCGGAAATTTCAGAATTAGATATTCCGGAAATAAACTTTCCGGAAATTCAGAATTAAATATTCTGAAAACATACAATAAATAACATTTCCGGAAAACATTAATTAATATAACAGGAAAACAATCATACTTATTTTTATATAGTAGAAAAATAATTATTTAAATAATAAACTTTCAGAAAAGGTAGCTGTAAAAACTATGGAACGTGGAAAGATGGATCAAAAGGCTCAACGAGTTTTAAGTCGGGAAATTGATAATATGGAATTATTACATCATCCAAATATTATCAGACTTTTTGAGGCAATTATTTTTAATAATTTATTTTTTTAATTAAAATAATAAATTCTTTTTATTCAAAAATATTCTATAATTTATTAAAAAAAATATTTTCTATAAATTTAAGGTTGTTTCCACATTGTCTAAAGTCCATTTAGTTATGGAATATGCAGGTGGAGGGGAATTATATACTTATGTTCATGATAACGGAAAATTGAGTGAAGAGGTTGCAAAGCCTATCTTTGCCCAAATAGTAATTTATTTTTTATAAAATTATAAATTAAAAATACTATTTTTATTGGACAATTCCTTATAATCAAAAACTTTAGGTATCAGCAGTTGCTCATCTTCATTCAAAACAAATTTGTCATAGAGATATTAAAGCAGAAAATGTATTTCTTTCACACCCTGGTAAAAATTAATTTAAAATAAAATTATTTTTAAATTTTCTTTTAAAGGATGGATAAAACTTGGTGATTTTGGTTTTAGTTGTAAATATCAAGAAGATTGTTTTTTAAATACTTTTTGTGGTTCACCCCCATATGCTGCACCAGAATTATTTAGAGATCAAGTAAAATATTTATTTTTAATTAATTATTTTTTAAAATTTATTTTTAGAAATATATTGGTCCAATGGTTGACATTTGGGCAATGGTAAAAGTTTTTATAAAATAAATTTAAATTAAAAAAATATTTATTAAGGGTATTCTTCTCTATTTTATGCTTGTTGGTGTCACCCCTTTTCGAGGCGAAAATGTAACAGATTTAAAAAGAAATATTTTAGAAGGTGTTTATTATATGCCTGATTATGGTATTTTATTTAAATTATTTAATTAATTTTATTTTTTTAATTATAGTTTCTACTTTTGCACAACATTCTATTACTAGAATGCTTGAATTGGATGCAAAAAGAAGGGCAAATATTTTGGAACTTAAGGTTAAATGATTAGAAAAAAATAAATAAAATTAATAAATTCTAAAAATTTAATTAGTAAATAATTTAAACTTTATTTTAGCGCACATATTGGCTAAGTGAATGTAAATTTCCTGATTCTTATGTAAATTTATCTTTAAATCCAAATGAACATTCTTTGTCACATTGTAAATTAGAAAGACTTGTTTGGTCACAATTACAAATTTATGGAATAAATGAAGAAATGCTTAAGAGTGTTGCTAAAAATAAAGGAGCAAGAAATCCAATTATTGGTTTATTTATTTTTTTTAATTTTATAAATAAATAGTAACATTTTTATTAAGTAAAAAGGCCAACCCAATCCTAGAAAAAATAAAAATATTATATTGGATTAATTCTAAGAGTTCTTCGGTTATTATCAACTTAACCATCCTACTATCGATTTTTGAAAACAATTAATTTTTATATTAATTAATTGTTTTCACTAAATTTTATTTTTTTTAATTAGGCTGAATATTCTGATAAATTTAAAAAATTAAAAATAAATTTATTTTTAAGGTACTTATCGAATTACTCTTTACCAATGTCAAGCAATTGATAGAGACAAAGAAAGAGCTAAGGTAAAAAAATATTATTTATTTATTTAAATATATTTATTTAGTTAAATGAACATTTATTACAACTTGCTGAAAAAAACAATTTATTGGCAGGTAGAATTGATGAAAGAAGTAAAGCTTGTACATTAATGTGAAAATAGCCAAATTAATTTTAAAAAATAAAAATAAAGTGCCCAAATATGTAAATATTATTTTTTTTGCGTTGAAATTTTTTTTTAAATATATTAATTTTTAACAAATAAATAAATACCTAAACATTTTTATTAAAAAGAGAGACTCATTTAATATTTCCCTTCAGTTTGAAGAGTTTTATTAATTCAAGTTTTATTTACTACAGTATATTCTATCTAAAATGCTATTTAGCTATGATTCATAATTATATGACCACCTAATTTTTTGGAGTTTTTTCAGCAAAAATGAGCCCGATTAAGACAAAATTTTTTCCAGAAAATACTTGAGCTTATTAGAGTGTATAACCATCAAAAAATTTAAAAAAATAAAAAAATGTTCAAAGTTATATAAAATTTTCAAAAAAATGGGTGCTTCATAATTATATGACCACTTTTTAATTTTTCTCTAAATCAGCTCTAAATAAATTCAAAAATCTATTAAAATTTTATTCACTTTTTCTAATGATATTAAAGTGAAATTCAAAAAGAACGGATCTTTAAATCACCTCAATCATCGAAATCTATATATCCCAATTTCAACTGAAAATGGGGGTATTTTGCTTTAAAAAATATTTTCGACCCCTTAAGGGTTGTATTAATTTTTTATTTTATACTCATTTGAAAGCCCTTCGAATTTTCTACAATAAACCTATAGTACTTTTTAGAATAAAATTTTTTCCTCATAGAAATAACGCATGAAATTCAGAAAGTAATAATATCCCTCATTTTACCCTATAAAATGAGTTTTTTGTTGCTTTCTGCATTAAGTTCATTTTTGTCCAATGCTAATTTTTTTATTAAATGTAAAATTGCGGGTCTTGTAGAAAATTCGAAGGGCTTTCAAATGAGTATAAAATAAAAAATTAATACAACCCTTAAGGGGTCGAAAATATTTTTTAAAGCAAAATACCCCCATTTTCAGTTGAAATTGGGATATATAGATTTCGATGATTGAGGTGATTTAAAGATCCGTTCTTTTTGAATTTCACTTTAATATCATTAGAAAAAGTGAATAAAATTTTAATAGATTTTTGAATTTATTTAGAGCTGATTTAGAGAAAAATTAAAAAGTGGTCATATAATTATGAAGCACCCATTTTTTTGAAAATTTTATATAACTTTGAACATTTTTTTATTTTTTTAAATTTTTTGATGGTTATACACTCTAATAAGCTCAAGTATTTTCTGGAAAAAATTTTGTCTTAATCGGGCTCATTTTTGCTGAAAAAACTCCAAAAAATTAGGTGGTCATATAATTATGAATCATAGCTAGGTAAATATATTTTAAATAATTTAATAAAATTAAAATAATTTTTTAAATAATTTAATAAAAGAGCAGTCAGATATAAAAATTGATCAGAGATCTGAATCAATTTTGTTTGAGTCAATTTTTCTTTCGAAATTATGTATTTGCCAACACTACCTTTATTTAAATTTTTTTAAATTTATTTTCTTAAAAGAATTCATTAGTTATTTCTTAATAAATCACAAACATTCTTAGGTGAAGAATATTTTAATTTTATTGAACAATTAAGTCTGTTTTAAAAATATTTAAAAAAATGTTTATTTCATTATTATTTATTTTATTTTTTATTTCTGAGTTTTTTAACAACTCAGAATGTTCACCAAAAATAGATTATTCAAAATTTAAAGGTAAAATATATTTGTTTTTTTTTAATTTTAATAAAAATTGGGGAGAAAGAAGATAAATTTAAAAATTAAATTATAGATTATCAAGCCTTTTTGGATGAATCAACTAATCAACATCGAAGTAATTCTATTGAATTAAGAAATAAAAGAAAGAGAGAATATTCACCCATTTATCCAGACAATAAACGGTCCTCAGAGTTGATATTTTAATTACTTAGGGTGTCGCATAAGTTTTGATACCCGATATGATTTCACCATGAAATTCTTGTTTGAATTTCTTAAACTATATATCATTTAAAAGCTTAAACTCTATCACGTTTGACATGTTTCAGCGTTTTTTCCAAAAATCAAAATTGACCGAGATATCCGCGGATAAAGTGGATTAGGTCGGATATAAGAAATTGAAATCCTATAAAGGAAATTTTTTGGAATAAATTTTTTTAGATATTCTGATTTTCCTTATTTTTCTGATTCAGAATCAAAAAATTTCATTCAAAAATTATTTTTCTGAAAGTAGATATGATTTTTTGAAAAACGCACTTTTTTGCAATTTTTGTAGCAAAGAAGATTTTTCTCACACAAAAAATCCTTTAAGATTGAAAAAGTGCAAAAAAGTGCGTTTTTCAAAAAATCATATCTACTTTCAGAAAAATAATTTTTGAATGAAATTTTTTGATTCTGAATCAGAAAAATAAGGAAAATCAGAATATCTAAAAAAATTTATTCCAAAAAATTTCCTTTATAGGATTTCAATTTCTTATATCCGACCTAATCCACTTTATCCGCGGATATCTCGGTCAATTTTGATTTTTGGAAAAAACGCTGAAACATGTCAAACGTGATAGAGTTTAAGCTTTTAAATGATATATAGTTTAAGAAATTCAAACAAGAATTTCATGGTGAAATCATATCGGGTATCAAAACTTATGCGACACCCTAAGTATAACGTAAATGCTCTAATATAAGAAGTCTTTTGAGAAAATATTAGAATATAAGAGAATATTCTAATATACGTACCAGGGTTGTTTCGAATTACCTCAGACTTGACACTTGTATTAAACCAGGCACAACCCTAATTTACACACTTTTAGAACGGTTTGAAAAATAAAGTCACCGCTGATTCTATTAGAGCAAATACGCTGAACGGACCAAAAATTTTTTTTAGTTTTGAAGAAAAAAAGTTCGAAAAAGGTGAACTAGTTGAAATTAAGAATATTTCTAGAAGAACAAGAAAAGTTATAATGCTTGTAGCAATAATTGTAAGAAAAGAAGATAATGAAAAGTTTATCGTTGAAGTAAAAGATGGTCACCTCTCTGGAAATCAATTTAAAAGAAATTTAAATGAAATACGCAAATATGTAGAAATTGATGAAACAGTTGAAATTTTAAATGGTAATGAATGGATAGAAGGAATAATTTTAGATTTTAAAAATGGAGAGTATCATGTAGGTATTGAAACGGGACCATTTGAAGCGCATATATTTAAACGAAATGCATATGGATTGCGTAAAATGTTTAAAATCAATGAAATTGTAGAAATAAAAAAGTATAACAACATTACAGACGAAACAGAATGTTTTAAAGCAGAAATTATAGAAAAATTAAATGAAAAAAAATATTCTGTGATAATAGTAAGTACTGGTGAACTTAAAGGAAGAAGATTTACTCGGTTTTCCTTTGATATGCGCAAGTTTAAAATAGAAAAGTATGATATTAATGAAATTGTAGAAATATTAAATCAGAACAAGAAGACAAAAAAATATGAGTGGATTAAAGCAAAAATTATAGGAAAAAAAGATGAATATAAATATGAAGTAGAAATAATAGATAATTATGGACTTGAAGAAAAAATAGTAACTCGAAGTTCATATGATATGCGCAAGTTTAAAAAAAAGTTTTATATAAATGAGGTAGTTGAAGTAAAAATATTTAATAGTGCAAAAGAAGCATTTTGGTATAAGGCAACAGTGGTAAAAATAAAAAATGAATTATATACTTTGGTTACTGAAAGAGGAAAGCAAGTTAGAGATTTGCCTTCATATTATATTCGCAAGGTTATTGAAGAATGAAGTAAAAAACAATTTTGTAGAAAAATAGATTAATTTAAGTAAAAAAACCCTTTAGAAATTTAATCTAAACATATTCTCCTTAGAAAATGTCAAATATAAACACAAAAAATAATTATTTTAGTATTATTTATTTTAATTTAAAGTATTTTTTTCGTATAAAAATTTTAAACTTTCAATTATATATTTTTAGAAAATATTATTTTCTTTAGAAGAAAACATTTTCCTCTTTATTCAGACAACAATATATGGGCACACAGATTCTGTTAGAGAAAATACGCTGAAAATAGTCAAATTAATTTAAAAAAATAAAAATAAAAGTGCTCAAATATGTAAATATTTGTTTTTATTTTTCTTTATAATTAAAAATTGAAAAAATAATTTTATTAATATTTTAATTTTTACCAATAAATAGCTATTTTTATTAAAAAGAGAGACTTATTTAATCTTTCCTTTTGGAGTTTAATTAGTCGACGTTTTATTAACTCCAGTCCATTCTATTTAAAATTCTATAAATATTTATCTATTATATTTTAAACAATTTGTTTAAAAGAATTTATTTTTAAATAATTTAATAAAATTAAATCAGACATAAAAATGAAAAAGTACATCAATTTCTTTTAAGTCAATTTTTATTTCGAAATTATGTATTTGCCAACACTACTTTTTTTATTTTACATTTCTTAAAAGAATTTATATAAATTTTAATTTTATTGAACAATTAAGTCTATAAAATTTAAAAATATTTTTAAAAAATGTTTATTTTATTATTTATTTTATTTTTTATTTCTGAGTTTTGTAACAACTCAGAATGTGCATTAAAAAGAGATGATGCTTCAACATCTAAAGGTAATATACATGTGTGTATTTGTTTTTTCTACTTCAATAAATAAAAGGGAGATGGGGGGATAAATTTAAAAATTATAATTATAAATTATATTTAGATTATCAAACCTTGAATGAATCAACAAAACATCAAGGAAAAAGTAAATATTTTCCGCTTTATCCAGACGAAGTATGGTCCAGAAACAGAATATTTACAAAAGATCAAGCATGGCCAAAGTAAATACTTTAATAAAATTACCCTCTTTAATATAAATATCCATTTGAAAGTTGTTACCCTCCAATAGAGCCAAGTTTATGTGAAGACCAACCGGCCATGGACTAAAAAGGAAGAAGTAATAAAACGTCACCAATAGATTCAAGTTTGAGTGAATCCAACAGTTAAACGAGATTTGACCGAAATGGCAATTGGACCAATTGGTTCGTCAATGAAATGGTTTCGATGAATTGGGATGGATCCAAACTGGGAAAGATTTATTTATATTTTAATTTGTTTTGATTTACATAAGTGCAATTATTGTTTAATTGTTAGTAAAATAGTCCTATTTTGATTTATTTGAGTACATTAATTTCTGTTTGACTTATTTCTAGTTCTGTGAAACTTGAATTTTTAAAGCAGAATTAAAATTCAAAAATTTTCGTCTGTCTCTAAAATAAACCGAGATTATGAAAATTTACCCGACACTTGTGCTCAAACAAGCACAACCCTGATATACATATTTCTGGAAGAGGTTGAAAAATAAAAGCACATCCGATTCTGTTAGATAAAAATATACTGAGTATACCTAAAAAATATTTTTTAGTTATTTCAAAAAAGGTGAAATAGTTGAAGTATTTAATTATTATAAAAAGGAAAAAAGAATGATATGCTTATAGGAATAATTATAAAAAAATTAAATGAAGATGAATTTGATATAAGAATTTAAATAATTGTTAACTTAAAGGAAAAATATTAAAACGATTTTCATTTAATTTGCGCAAGTTTAAAATAGAAAAGTATGATATTAATGAAATTGTAGAAATATCAAATCAGAATAACAAAACAAAAAAATTTGAGTGGATTAAAGCAAAAATTATAGGAAAAAAAGATGAATATAAATATGAAGTAGAAATAATAGATAATTATGGACTTAAAGAAAAAATAGTGACTCGAAGTTCATATGATATGCGCAAGTTTAAAAAAAGTTTTATATAAATGAGGTAGTTGAAGTAAAAATATTTAATAGTGCAAAAGAAGCATTTTGGTATAAGGCAACAGTGATAAAAAAAGAAATTGCAGAAGAATATATTTTGCAAATTGGAGAAAGTCTTATTATTAGAGAGCATTCAGATTTTATTCGCAAAGTTATTGGCGAATAAATTAAAAAAGATTATAAGATTATTTTAAGTAAAAAACCCTTTTGTCTATACTATTTAACCTTTTCTAAACATACTCCTATTAAAGAATGATACATAACCACCAAAAAATTATTATTTTATTTAAAAATATTTTTATCCATTTTAAATATAAACAATTTATTTATTTTAAATTTTTAATCGTTTTTTTGATAAAAATTTCTAGACTTTCAATTTTTGATTTTATATTGAATTATAAATATTTGTTATAATTCATTGGTCGAAGCTTTGTTTTTCCAGTTTATGTATATAATATGTTATAAACAATTTTACAAAATTTAAAAATATTTTTAAAAATAAAAGTGCAATTGAACATAAAAATGTAATAGACACTTGCGTTAATTTTTAAGTCAATTTTTCTTTCGAAATTATTTGCCAACACTACTTTTATTTAAATTTTTTTACATTTATTTTCTTAAAAGAATTCATTAGATATTTCTTAACTTAAATCACAAACATTCTTAGGTGAAGAATATTTTAATTTTATTGAACAATTGATTTAAAAATGTTTATTTCATTATTATTTATTTTATTTTTTATTTCTGAGTTTTTTAACAACTCAGAATGTTCACCAAAAAGAGATGGTGCTTCAACATCTAAAGGTAATATATACATATTTGCTCTAATTTAAAAAAAGGGAACGTTAAATAAATTTAAAAATTAAATTAAAGATTATCAATCTCTCTTGAAAGAATCAACAAATCAACGTCCAAGTAGTTCTATGGATTCACAAATTTTTAGAAGAAAATATTTTCCTCTTTATTCAGACAATATATGGACAATAACGGACACAGATTCTGATAGAGCAAATATGCTAAGAAGACAAAAAGAATATAAAGAAAATTTCAATATTAATGAATTAGTTGAAATAAATAATTATCATACAATAACAAATGAAGAAGAATGGATTGTAGCAAGAATTGTTGGAAAAGAAAATGAAAATTTTACTGTTCAAATAGAAGATGGTCCACTTTCTGGGAGAGAATTTCCAAAAAATTTAAATGAAATACGTAAAATTAAAAATCAATATTTTTTAACTAATGAATTAGCTGAAATTTTTATTTATAATGAATGGATAGAAGGAGTAATTTTAGATTATGAAAATGGAAAGTATTTGGTAGGTATAGAAACAGGACAATTTACTGGACAATTATTTAAAATAACTTCAAATGGATTGCGAAAAATAGAATACAATATTAATGAAATTGTCAAAATATTAAATCTGGACAATCTTACAGGCGAACTTAAATGGATTAAAGCAAAGATTGTAAGGAAAACAAATAAAAATAAATATATTGTATTAGTAGTAGAACATTGTAGAGTTATAGGAAAAGAATTTACTCGAAGTCCAGATAGAATACGCAAGTTTAAAATCGAAAAGTTTTATATAAATGAATTAGTTGAGTTTGAAAAATTTAATAAAGAGGCAGATAAAATATTTTGGTATAAAGCAATAATTATAAAAATATTAAATGAAGAAGAATATATTTTGAATATTGGAAGAAATCGTACAATAAAAGAACCTTCATATTATATTCGAAAGGTGCAAAATTATTGAAGTAAAAAAAATATATTTTCTTAAAATACATATAATAACAAAAAATAATTACTACTATTTTATTTTTAAGTATTTATCAATTTTAAATATAAACTCTTTTTAATTTTAAAGATTTTTTTAGTAAAAAATTTTCTAGCTTTCAATTTTTGATTAAAATATACATTTTAGAGAATATTATTTTTTAAATTAAGTCATCAAATGTTATCTTATATTAAATTATAGTTGTCTTAAATTTCTCTTTTTTAGTCATCAAATTATATTTTTATATCACAAATTTTATAGTTTACATTTATTAAAAAATTTTAAAAAAGGATTGAAATAACCAATTTAAGGGTATTATATTAAACAAAGGTAAAGAGCGCTAAATGTTGAGTGATCTTAGTTGCATTAATAATTTTTTCTCTTTACCGGAAATTTTATTTTTATTTCTTTTTAAATTTTTCCTTTACTAAAATGTCGGTCCGTAAATACCCGGTTTTTTTAATCTTTTCTAGAATTATTAAAAAAAATTGTATCATAAAATTAAATACATAATGAAAAATATCTTAAAAATTTTAAAATTCTTCTTTTATCTTCTAGAAGTTCCTCCAAAACCTAAAAATTATATTTAAAATTAATTTTTATAATTAACCAGAAGATGTGTGTGAAGTTCCACTAGATGAAGGTGATGAAGAATATCCACCACTATAACCTGATGAGGATGAACCACCAAAATAGCTTGGGCGTCCACGATACCTTTTTTATAAATTAATAAATTAAAAAATATAGTTATTTAGGCCTATAGTCCAGCAAAAAAATTAAAAAAATCATTTCCAAAGAAATTAAAATACCGAAATTAGCCAACTTATATAATGATTTAATTAAAATTTAATATAAAATATAAATTAACCTGCTTCCATAACTATCATATCCATATCCATTATAATATGAATTTCCACTGCTTCCAAATAAATAACCTCCAAGTGCTCCTAATCCCAATCCAGAAAAAAAGCCTGGCCCTCCACTACTACTACCATTACTACTACTAGATCTTTTATTATAATAATTATTTTGATTTGTTGTAGCATCATCATATGATGGTGGAGGTGGATTCCATCCAGGGGGAGGTGGTCTTCTGTCATCTGGCCTTAAAATAAAATTTTATTTTAAATTTAATAACTTAATTTACTTACCCCCACCAACTTCCACCGCTTCCTCCTCCACTACTTCTATTTGTAGAACTACCAGAAGAAGAAAACATCAAATAAACCAAATAAATAATGAATAAAATGACAAGAAATGAGACGATCTTTTCAAAGTTGAGCCTTAAAAATTTTAAAAATTAAAATAAATTTTTTTATATTTTATTAGAATACCAAGAAGATTTTGAAGGTAAAAGATACGTGCCTTGTTGAGCTCCATATTTACTATAGTCAAGTTCATAGCGTAACTAAAATTTAAAAATAAATTTAAAAAATAACTTAAAAATTAACCCCACAAGATCCAGCCACAACATAAGGATCATCACGATAATCAAAACCTTCACAACTAACTTCTATCCTTCCAAATTGATATTCTATTGGAAATTCTGCCTTACATTCCCACTGAACATCTCGACCATCAGATCCTTTATTATAACATTGAACTACTTTTGGTGAGTGCCTTAAAAAATTTTTTAATTTAAAAAAAGGAAAAAATGTTGTTGTGTTAATTTTAATTTAAAAATACAACCAATAAAATAAAATATAAATAATAAAAATTTAAAAAACAAACATTCCAGAAGCTGTACCACCAATACATTCCAATTGTGGGATAGGTTTAGAACCTTCAGTATAACTTCCTCTATAAAGTGTTAAAACAGATATACTGCTTAAAAGGACTCTTTGACGAGCTATTAAAATAATTTTAAAAATTAAAAAAATTTAAATTAAGAATAATACCTTCAACAAGTCCAAGGATAAATATAAAAATAATAATACATTTTAAGTCAATTTTGAAATTTGATAGGATCATAATTAATTTACTGAAAATAAATAGTTAAGCAAATATAAGTAAAAATTATAAATAAATCATTAAAAAAATTTTATACACGTATAGATTACGTAAACAATATTTTTTTACATTATGAAAATTTGGGATAAAATGTCATTTTCTATGAAAAGATAAATAATAGTATATAAAAAGAGGAGATTTAGAGGTAACAAGTTTGTGAAAAGAGAATGGAAAAATGAAAAGAGAGGAGAAGATTCGTCTTGTTTTTATTTTTTTTGCATCGGCATTTATTCTGGATAATTTTCAGTAATCATTTGTAATTATCTTTTTTAGAATATATGTAAATAAAAAGATGTGATTATTTACTTAATTAAAAATGCGGTATTTACACCGCACCCCTTCTTTCCTAATAACAACTATATTTTCAATATTTTTTATAATTTATTTAATTTATGCTGTTTGGACAACTTCAAGGATTAATATTGTTTTAAATGAAACTCCTCAGCGTTTTGCTTATTCACAAATCAATCCTATTGTTAACAATAGGAATGATTATAATTCTGGAAGGAAACCTTTACTTGTATCTTATGATCAAATACATAAAGATTTTGATAAATATAGGTTTTTTATTATTTTTTTCCTAATTTATTTTTTCTAATTTTATTAATAATTTTTAAATAATATTTTCGACCAATTACTGGGAATAAATCTTTCTTGCTGGGTTTCCTCGTGCTCACCTCTTTTTACCCTTTTTTTTCGATCCCCGTTCACCCTTGGTATTCGAAAAATAAATTTTAATATAGATTCTAAATTTTTATCTTTATGAATTTCACATTTTTCAGTTTCAAATTTTCTGGGGATAATGCTATTATCTTTCTACATATTCAAAAAACTGCTGGCACTTCATTTGAACGTTTTCTTGTTCGCAAATTGAATATTACTGCTCCTTGTATTTGTGAACATGGTCAACGACGCTGTGATTGTAGAGTTATTGATAATTTTGGAAGGAAAAAAATTTGGCTTTTTTCTCGTTATTCTACTGGCTGGGTGGATTGGGCGTGTGGATTACATGCTGATTTCACAAAATTAATTGTTGTTGGTTGTGTGGATTATTATTTCAAGATTAAAGAAGGTTTTTTTAATTTTTTGGTAAAATCATTTTTTACAAATGCTCCTTCATTTATAGAGTTGTTTTTTACGTCAAACTGCCAGTTTTTTTATTTTTCAAAAATTAAAAAATAAGATTATTCTGGTTTTTTCATAGCAAGTCATAATTGAAAATCGTTAGCAATTTGACCTTATCTACTTTTATAAGTTTTATTTAATTTTTATTTTTAAGGACAGTCTAAAAAACGTCTTTATTTAACAACATTTATTCGCGAACCGGTTGATCGATTTATTTCAGAATTTAGTCATGTTAGACGCGGCGCAACTTGGAAGAGTGTTAAACATTTTTGTCAAAATATTTCAAATTGTTTTGAATTTAATTCAACCAAAAATGTCGAATTGGATGAATTTCTGAACTGCCCTAATAATTTAGCATTTAATAGGTAAAAAATTATTTTATGAAATTATTTTTTTTAATGAATTTAATATTTTTTTAGACAAACCCGAATGCTCGCAGATTTAACTCTTATTGGTTGTAATAATTTGGTATTTTCTTATGATAATAATTCAACTTTTGGTCAATTAATGTTGGAAAGTGCAAAGAAAAATCTTTTGAATAATTTTGCATTTTTTGGCATAAAAGAGAGGATAAAAGAAAGTCAACTTCTTTTTGAAAATACTTTTACTTTAAAGTTAATTTTTTAAAAGAAATTTATTTTTACTTTTAAAAATATTTAGATTTTCTGATTCACTTGCTACGTGGAATATAAGCAAATCTTCTAATATAATTGTTAGTGTTGAACAAATTGCTCTTATTAATAAAAAGAATCAATTAGATGTTGAGCTTTACTCATTTGCAAATAATTTATTTAATCAACGGCTTAAAAACCTTCATTGAAATAAAAAAAAAGTATTTTTTCTTTAAATTGTATTTAAATTTTATTTATTTATCTCGCAGCTTTATTAATAAAAATTAGCAGCTAAATTTATTTTTTAGTGCCGCTTTTATGTTTATTATTTTTAATTCTTGCCATTTTCTTTTTTCCAGCTTTGTTTTCTATTTTATTTATTTCAAAAATTAGGTATATTAATTTGTTTTTTCTTACATTTTCTCACCTTATTTTTGTTGCAATTTTATTATTATTGCCAGTAATTATTTAAATGTTTAAATTTTAATAAATATTTTCTTTAATTGTTTTTTGCTTTGATAATATTTTAAAACACATTATTTTATAATTAAATAATTTTTAGGACTTAAAGAATTTTAATAATATAAATTTTAATTAATTAGAAATGATTGGAAGAAATACACGTAGCAATCCTCTTGGTATTTTGGACAAATCTCTGAGCACAAGGAGACATGAGGTTTTCTTTATTTTATATTATTAACCTTATATCTTTTTGTTAAAATTAAGACCTAAAGTTTGTAAATTTTATACTTTTTCGAGAACTTATTTAAGACTCCAATTGATTTTATTTTTTACTTTTTTAGATAAATATTTCTACCTTTGCACTTTTGTTCTCTGAAATGATAAAATATTCTCAAAATAAAGTCAATACATTGCAGGAATTACAGGAAAGGTTATTTTTATTTATTATTTTATTTTTGATTATAAACACTTAACTGCTTTACTTTTATAGATTAACCTTTTATGGAAAATTTGTAGGCTCTCGTCTGTTAGATCTCATTACATTAAGAGAGGTTTTTAAAAAAATAAACAAATATTTTTTTTCCATTTTAGAAGGGCTATAAAAAAGATGTAAAATTGTTAAGTATGCTAATGTTTTTAAAAGGACCTGTTTGGAAAAATTTATTTGGTTTAGAAGCTGACAAACTTGAACGAAGTAATGAAGACCCTTGTAAATGTTTGTAATTAATTTTTTAACCTAAAATTTACATGAGAATTTAATTTTAAAGATTTTCTCATTGAAAAAGAGCCAATGGTTAACACATTTATTTCACTTCCAAAAGACAAAGGATCTCTTAATTGTGCTTCTTTTATTGCTGGCATAATCGAATCATTCCTAGCAGAATGTAATTTCCCATGTCGTGTAACAGCTCATTGGCATATGGGAACAGCTTATATGATTGAATTTGATGAACAAGTTATTAATAGAGAAAATGTTATTAATGAAATGTCTAAATAAAAATTAAAAAAAAATTTTTTTTATTAAAAATATGAATGGTAGTAATTATTTGATGCCGTAATTATCTTCTTTTTGTTTTTTATTTAAAAAATATAAATTTATTTAAGTAATTTATTTTCTAAAAAACAACAATGGCTCAACATAAAATGAAAAAGAAGACAACGCTCCCTCTAGGAGCAAAACACAAATCTTTAAAAAAACAAACAAAGACAAAATCAGTGGGAGCACCCAAAAAGGTTTTCTTTTTTGTTAAGTTATTTTTTAAAAATTAAAAATAAATAAATTTTAGGGAGTTACAGCAATTTTACCACCTAAAAAACAAACTGCCGTGCATACTTCAAAAGTTACTTGTGAAGTTTCTCGTTTAATCAATCGAAAGAATGAAGAAATGATTCGGACAATTGCAGATAAACAACAAGGGAAGAAATCTAAAAAATAAATTTTTTTATTTTTGTTGGTTTTTATGAGGTTTTTGAGATAAATTTGAATTAAATTAATTTTAAATTAATTAAATGCTTTTGAGTATTTCGAAAATATTTTTGTTTATTATATAATTGTTTTAAATATTTTAGATAATATACTTTTAACTTTTTAGAAAACTTTTCTTTATTAATAAACGTGAATGCACGGATTTTTTGTCAGATTTAAGGTTTTAATATTTTTTTTATTTTTAAATTTTAATAATTTATTTAGATGTTATTTTATGTTTTCCGGTTTTTAAATCATAATAAGAGAGCATTTTCCTTTATTTCTTCAAAATTATGTTCAAAACATGCGACAACTTCAAAACAATTACAGCAAAATAAAATTAAAGAAATACCTCAAGAAAAAAATAAAATTATTCTAGTCTCACAAAATTTACATGAACATCTTTTTGGTAAAAATAGTGCTAGTTCTCAACAGATTGCTCAAATGGAAAGGAGAAAACCTGAAGAGGAATGTCTTATTGAAGAAAAATTAAAACTTCCACAACTGAGGTCAAAAAGTTTAATGGGACATTTTAAGGCTTTAGCAGATGAACAATTGAATTAGTAAGTAAAAAAATTTTTAACATGTTTTCTTTAGAAACAACAGATTTTTCTCAAATTAAATTTTAGTTATCAAATTTTAATGGAAAAAGCTATGCGAATTAAAAAATTGCCTCCTTTACCCAGTGAATGGTCATCTATTCCCGGTTGGACAGTTTACGAAACAAATGAAAGTGGTCAATATATTAGACGTCAAATTCCATTTCCAAAAGAAAAATTGTTATTTTTTGACGTTGAGGTTTGTATGACGGATGGAAAGTTTCCGACATTGGCTGTTGCTCTTTCTTTTAATAAATGGTTTTTTATTTTTTAATTAAAAAATTTTTTTTATTTTTAAAAAAAGGTATTCCTGGTGTAGTAATCG
This sequence comes from Meloidogyne chitwoodi, assembly GCA_015183035.1. Taxonomy (NCBI): domain Eukaryota; kingdom Metazoa; phylum Nematoda; class Chromadorea; order Rhabditida; family Meloidogynidae; genus Meloidogyne; species Meloidogyne chitwoodi. The sequence goes on from JACZZP010000010.1 coordinate 1,856,836, forward strand.
TTTAGCTAATGATAAAATAGAATTACCTGAATTTGTTAGTTTAAATCATTTAATTCCACTTGAAGATGAAAATACTTTGGGTGATTTTAAAAGTTTAATTATTGGACATAATATAGCTTTTGATAGACAATTTATTAGAGAACAATATTTAGAAAAGGAATCTGCAATGAAATGTTAGTTTGTGAATTTATATTTTAATTAAAAAAAAAATTAAATTTTATTTTAAGTTTGGTGTACAATGTCAATGCATATTGCCTGTTCTGGTATGGCTGACCATCAAAGGTTTTCTTTGAAATTTAATTTAAGAATAATTTTAAAAATTTTTTTATTTTTAGACGTCTTTATGAAAAATCTAAACTTAATACTTACGATTATTTGAATAATTTTTATTTGGAAGATGAGAATGGAATTCCTGTTTTTACAAAACAATTTCAAGTTTAATTTTTTATTTTAAATTTTTTTTTTAATTTTTTAGGCTATAATAGATAAATGGAAAACAAAAACATGTAAAAATTCTCTCGAGGCAGTTTATAATCATTATTGTTCTAGCCCAACACAAATTAAATTAGAAAAGGAATGGCAAGGATTTTTTAGAAAAAATAGTATTGAGGATATACGTGAAAATATGCAGGTTTTTTTGAATTTAAAAATTTGAAATTTTAATATTTTTTTTAAAAAAAGAAATTGTTTACTTATTGTGCAGAGGACGTACGTGCTACTTTTGAAGTTTATCAAAAGCTTTATCCTAAATTTTCTCAAAGGTTTTATTTTTAAATCATTTTTTTGTTGTAAAATATTTTCTTACGAATAAATTGGGTGTTTACCTAAAATTAATAAGTTCCTTATTTTTTTTTTAAATTAAATTTAAAAAAGATTTCCTCATCCATTAACACATTGTGGAATGATGGAAATGGCAAATGTTTATTTACCAATTAATGGAAATTGGCGTCGTTTTTATCATAAATGTGAACAATTAACTTCTTCAAGTATGGATAAAATAACTCGTAAAGTTGTACAAGTTGCTAGAAATATTATTAATGAAATGGATAAACCAATAAAGTTGTTAGAAGAAGAAAAGGAAAAGGAAAATGTTAAACAAATTATTGATGAAAAAGAAGAAGAAGAGGTAGTACAACCAACAATAATAAAAAGGTTTTTTTAGATATTATTTTTAGAGAATAGTTTTAAAAAATAATGAGTCAGTAAAAAAATTATTTTGTTCTAAACTGGCTACTTTTTTTAATTTCATTTGTTAATTATTTTTATTAGATATCAACTTGACCCTTGGCTATGGGTTTCAAACTGGTCTCGCCCAAAAAAACGTGATCAATGGCCAGTTTGGTATTGGGGACTTTTTCAAAAATTATTATATGCTAATTTACCTCTAGAAGAATTAAAAGCTGATTCAGTTAAATTAATGTGTAGAGAATTTCCTAGAGTTTTTGGACTTTGTTATGGCCCATATCCTTTGATGTTTGTTTCAGATTTTGGATGGGGATATATTGTCCCTAAAAGTATTATTTTTTAATTCTTTTAAATATTTTTTAAATTTTATTTTAGAAAATTGTTCTTTTTCTTCTCTCCCAGAAACTCAATTAATTAAAATTGCTGATGAAGCTGTTTATATGCCAATAAGGTTTTAAATTATTATTTAATTTTTTATTTATTTTTTAATATTTTTAGATCAATATATGAACAAATTATAAAAAATCAAAATTCTCTAAAATTAAATTGTGAACCTTTACAACCTCCTGTATTACATTTAGGCGATTGTTTTGGATTTTACAGGCTACCACATCCAGTATATATTTTTTTTAATTTTTATTTAAATTTAATTTAAAAGTCTGGTCAACCAAATTTAAATGTTGGAACACCTTTTTCCAAGAAAATTGAAATTAATTTTGAAAAATTTGAAGAAAATGTTATCTGTCCTACAAGACATGTTGATATTTTAAAAAGCTTTTTGTCATCAAGAAATGTTACTAGATTTTGGGGAAATTATCGGTTTGTTTTTTTTAATTTTTAATAACTATTTTATTTTTTAAAAATTAAAAGTGCTCGTTATAAAGAACAATTACCTGTTTGGTTTGATAAAAATTCTGAAAAAGGTTCAATTGTTCCTTCTGTTATTCCTGCTGGTACAATTACAAGAAGAGCAGTACATAAATTATGGCTTACTTCTGCAAATCAAAAAGTATTTTTTTAATAAAACTTTTTCTTTTTTTAATTTTTTTAGTATTTTTAGGAAGGCATAATTGGATCTGATCTCGTAATTTTTTTTAAAATTATTTTTTATTTTTAATTAAAAAATATATTTTTATTTTTAAATAAATGAAATTTAAAAATTTAATTTTTATTTAAAAAAAATAGAAATCAATGATTCAATGTTCCAAAGGTTATTCAATTGTTGGTGCAGATGTTGATTCTCAAGAACAATGGATAGCTGCTTTATTTGGAGATTCTTTACATTCTTCAAAAAGTGCTGGTTCTACAGCTTTTAGTTCAATGCTTTTATCTGGCAATAAAGCAGAAAAGACTGATTTACATTCTGTGATTGCTAAAAATGTTGGAATTAGTAGAGATCATGCTAAAGTAAGAGAAAAACATTTTTTAAATAAAAAAGATTATATAGCAGATTTAGACCTTTCTATAAATTTATTTGACATAAAATAAATTTTTATTTTTAATAAAAAAGGTATTAAATTATGCACGTCTTTATGGTGCTGGTAGCAAACATGCAGAACAATTTCTTAAAACACAAGGAATTTCAGAAAGTATTGCAAAAAAATTAACAAAAAAATTATTTTCGGCAACTAAAGGAAAGGCTATAAAGTGGGTATATTATTAAAAAATATTTTTTTTTAAATAAAATTAAGGAAGGTTGAGAATTTGTTTTTTTTGAGCTAAAGATATTCTAGAAAATACATATTTTTTAATTATTAAAATTTTGTTAAATGTTTTTGGCTTTAAGCCGAAATTTCAGGGCTTAAACTTCAAGTTTAAAAGATAAAAAATAATAATAATTTTTTTTTTTAATATTTAATTTTTTTTCTCAAAAGTTATCAACGTTTATCAAAATCAGGAGGAAAATATTTTGAAGAATATTTAAATTTACTTGAGAAAAATAAAAATAATAATATTTTTTTAAATCAAAAATATTATTTATTAATTGATGGCCATTATTTTCTTCCCTCAATTAATTTCAGTTCTTTTACCCTTAATTTCTCTGAATGGCTATTTAAAAATAAAAAGATTAATTTAAGTGATCAATTTGCTTCAAGATTTTCAATTAAACTTTATAAGGATGGATAGTTAGTTTTTTTTAAATTTTAAATTTATTTTTAAAATTAATTTTAGTGAATCTAATACATTTAATTATCTTTCACTAAAATCTCATTTACTTCGCCCTGAAACTCCTGTTCTCAAATGTCGTCTAAGTGAAGCACTTGAACCTTTCCCAATTAACACAAATAATGGACCAGAAGCTTATGCATTTAATACTTTATATAAAAGAACAATAATTAATTGGGTAATTTTTTAATTTATTTTTAATTTTTTATTTTATTTGTCTCAAAAAGTTTGTCCAATCAAGTGCTGTTGATTTCCTTCATATGTTATTAGTTTGTATGAGATGGTTATGTACTAGTTATGGTATTAGTGCACGTTTTATGATTTCTATACATGATGAAGTTTGTTTTTTTTAATAATTAATTTTAATAAGATTATTAGAGGAAAATTAGAAAAAGTCCAAATATTTAGAAAAATTTAAATATTTTAATTGAACACCCCATTTATTCGCAAAAGTATATTTTTATCATTCTATTAATTTTTAATCATTTTCTACTGTCTTAATAATTTTATTTATTTTTATATTTTGCGAATAAAATGGGTTGGGTGTTCTTAATTAATTTTTCTAATATTTTAACTACTTAATATTTTTAATTAAAAATAAATTTAAAAATAATTTATATTAAAAATTTAAAAAGGTTCGTTATATGGTTGAAGATAAAGACAAATATAGATGTGCATTAGCTCTTACATTAAGTAATATGTATGTTAGGTAAATTTAATTAATATTTTTAATTAATTAATTTTTTTAAATTTTTAGAGCAGCAATATCAGAATCTTTAGGAATACGTGAACTTCCAAAAGTTAAATTAAATTAACTTAAATTTAAAATATTTAAAATATATTTTTATTTTTAAAGTCTGTCGCTTTCTTCAGTCAAGTTGATATTGATAAAGTTCTTAGAAAAGAAGTTAATTTAGATTGTGAAACTCCAGATGGAGAAAAAGTTGAAAATGGTAAAAATTTTAATTTTTTTTTAATTAAAAAAATTTTTCTTCTTATCCATTTCTCTTAGAAAAATTAATTTTTTAATTTCTAAAATTAATTATAAAAAATAAATTTTTTAAAAAACAATTTCTTTTTAAGGTGAAGCATTAACAATAAAACAAATTATTGATAAAACCGGTGGTTCACTTGAAATATCTCAATTTTAATAAAAATTAATTTAAAAAGAAGGATATTTGATTCAATTTTTATAATTATGTATTTCTCACGGTGATTTTTTTTATTGTGCACTTTTACATTTTTGATTTTATCTTTTTTTATTTTTGAATGTTTACTAATTTTTTAAAATTATATTGTTGAATTTTCTGTTAAAGTTTTTTTAATAAATATTTAAAATAATATATAAAAATAAAAAATCTAAATAAAAAATTTTAAATTTTTAAAATTTATTTCGAAATTTACTAGAATAATTGATTTTTTAAAAATTTTCTTTTCCACTACAAACACCACTGTAAGATGGATTTTGTTAGAGAAAAAAATTTAAAAATTCCACGCTTTATTAATTTTAAAGGGTCTTTAATGTATTTATAAGTGCTGCTATTCGATTTGGCTGTGGGCGATTTCGACATTATTTAAATAAATTAATTGAATATTTAGATATATAAACAGACAGTTAGAAAAAGAGAAATAGTTGATTAACACAATCGACAGATATTTAAATATAAAAGTGTATTAATAAAAGTCTTAATGCCAAAAATAAATTGATGTAGACGTCTTTTTTTTAAAGAAATAGTATAGAAAATTGAGAGATATTTTAAAAATTTTATTTAATTAAAACTCCTCCCATTTTAATATTTATTTTGTATTTTTGAGTTATATATAAACCCCTCAAAATCCATCTCTTCATTCATTTAATTTAAAATTTTTATAAAATTAACTCTCTTAAATTATAAAATTAAATTCTCTCTCTTTTTAATAAATTTATAAAATAAAATAAAAATTAATTTTATTTAATAAATATAAAAGGCTAAATTTCCTCTCTTAGCCTAATTAAATAAATTTAAAATAAAAAAAGCCATTAACTCTTTGATTGAATAATGGCAACACACCTTAATTTTTAAATTATTTTGTTTGTTTTTTATTTTTATATATCCCCTATTTTATTCTTTAATTATGTTCAGTTTTTAAATATAAAAATTAAGTTGAAAAAAGAAAAATGAGAGCTTTTCTCTTTATTTTCCTTGTTATTTTAATTATAAATTATGTTCATTTAATTGAGATTAATCCAGATAGAGATGGCTCCCGGAAAATCGGTCAGTGGAAAATCGGTCAGTAGTCGGAAAATCGGCAGTGGAAAATCGGTCAGTGAAGAAACAGTACATAAAATCACTAACATACATGTAAAACACAAAAATACATTAAAATTTTTTGTGTTTTACTTGTGTTTTACATGTGTTTTATTTTTTTTTTGTGTTTTACATGTGTTTTTGTGTTTTATTTGTTTTATTTGTTTTTTTGTGTGTTTTTATGTTTTATTTGTTTTTTTTGTGTGTTTTTGTGTTTTATTTGTTTTTTGTGTGTTTTTGTGTTTTATTTGTTTTTTTTTTTGTGTTTTACATGTATTTTAGTGATTTTATGTACTGTTTCTTCACTGAGCGATTTTCCACTGACCGATTTTCCGACTACTGAGCGATTTTCCACTGACGCATTTTCCGATCACGAAAGAGCTAGAAAAGGTAAATTTTTATTTAAATTAAAATTATTTAAAAATATCAATTTGTAGGTAAAGCTAAAATTGATTATCCTATACCAATACAACAACAATATTCTTCTACTGAAGAAAAACCAATTATCAATTCCTTCATAAAAATTGAATTTTCGCTAATTGAATTATCCGTTTTAATTCGATTTTTGCGTTCAATTTCTGGTAAAGGTCAAGATTAAAGGTCCCTAAATTTTTTTTGACAAAGATGTAGTTTTTTGATTCTTTTAACTTATAATAGGTTTTCGCATACGCTGAGCTCGAATCTGATGTTAGTTTTCAAAAATATCGAATCCCGAACCCAGATTCGAATAAGTCGAATTGGGGGTAAATATTTTTATTTAAGTAAATGATAGCTCATTCGATTCGTCTTGTCGAGCTGAGTCGAATGATACTAACAATAATAAGTTTGGATGTTTTTGAAGTAAGTTATGATCGATCAAATTCATAATTTTAATTACTGCTCATCCAAATATTCAATCATAACTTGCTTAAAAAATTGCTAAATATCTTAATTTTGGTATCATTCAACTCAGCTCGATAAGACGAATCGAATGAGGTATCATTTGCTATATAAAAGTATTTACCCTGAAGTCGAATTGTTCGAATCTGGGTTCGGGATTCGATATTTTTGAAAACTAACATCAGATTCGAGCTCAGCGTATGCGAAAACCTATTATAAGTTAAAAGAATCAAAAAACTACATCTTTGTCAAAAAAAAATTTAGGGACCTTTAATCTTGACCTTTACCCAATTTCTTTAGAACCTATGCCTTATAATCTTAAAGAAATGCAAGTAATAGAATCTCTTACTAAAGATGTATTGAAAAATAATTTTAATGAAGAGTTATATAATGCATTTATTAATGATTTTGAGAGTGGAAAAGGAACAAAGTTTTCATTTAAGATTTATCAGGTAAAAATATATTAAAAAAAAATTTTAATTTTTTAAAAATATTTTCTTATCCACACCCTAATTATTAATTTTTTATAATGACAAAATTTAATTATTTTAAATTAAAAAAAAAAAGATTATCAATTATTATGCCATTATCATGGAAGCAAATGAAACTGCAAGTTGTAACACGTTTAGAATTGATGATCAGGATAGAAATTATTTTTATTTTTGGCATTTGTTTGGAGTTGCTAGAGAACTTCTCCGCCAATTTGTTGCTAATTTTCACATTAGTAACAAATATTACAATTATCTATTAAGGAATGAAAATAAATTGTTTGTTTTATTTATTTAATACATAAGTTAATAATTTTAGGTCGAAAAAATCGTAAAAATATATATCAATATTTTAGCTGCACCCCTATACATTGAATTGAGTCCCGGAATTTTGGTCTTTGGAAAGTTGGTCTCCAAGATTTTTTCGGAAAGTTGGTCTCCAAGTGAATAAATAACTATCCAATTTAGGGCCATGGCCGGTGGGTCTTCGCGCAAACTTGGATCTATTGATAGTGTTTTATTACCTATCCATTTTTATGTAGTTCTGGTCGACATTTACTCTGATATGTATGGTCTAAAGTAGAGTTATTCACGGGGCGGTAATACCGCGGTAAATTACCGAATTACCGTTACCGGAAAAACACATATGAATAACTCTAGTCTAAAGGTGTCGCGTTTATTCACTTGGAGACCAACTTTCCACTAAAGACCAAAATTCCAAAATTTTGAGACCAACTTTCCGAAAAAATCTTGGAGACCAACTTACCAAAGAACAAATTTTCGGACACCATTGAATTACCCTATTCATAGAAAATTAAAAAAAGCATAAAAACATTAAAATGTTAAACATGAAAAAACATATACTATTTATGATAATTATTTTTAATATTTCTATTTTTTGTCTATGGCCAATTGGTCTTGGCACAAACTAGGATCTATTGGGAGTGTTTTATATTTATTCGCTTTTTTAAATTTTCTATGTATGTGTCAGATCAACTTTTTCTTAATTTGAATTTCTCTCCTCTAATAACTATATTTAATTAAATTAATTAATTAAGGAAAAAGTTACCTATACGGTCCAGACTCCGATCCAGATAAATGATATGTCATTCGAAAGAGCTTGTCGAGCTGAGTCCAACGAGATCAAAATCAGCCCGCGGTCTCAATTACGGGTCGAGTTACAGACACCTTAATATCTAAAAACCATAGGGGAGAGTAAGCTCCTCGGTGTGATTACTGCGGCTGCACTTAAATTATTTTCACTGAATTAATTATTTTGTTTTAATTTGCGCCGTAGAATAACGCATGATCCAAAAGCCAACCAGGGATGGGCGCCCAAATGAAGAAATCATAAAACACTCCCAATAGGTCCAAGTTTGGCGTGTTTCAAGCAAATTTCGATCTTCCATAACTTTGTTCAAAATCGTGCAATCTAGACAATTTTGGTCTCATTCGATAGGTCTCGACGAGCTCTTTCGAATGAGCTATTATACACATTTTTGAAATTTTCACCCCCAAAATGACCTTACTCTCCCCTATGGTTTTTAGATATTAAGGTGTCTGTAACTCAACCCGTAATTGAGACCGCGGGCTGATTTTGATCTCGTTGGACTCAGCTCGACAAGCTCTTTCGAATGACATATCATTTATCAGGATTAGGGTTGCCAACCCGCCCGACCCGAGTACCGAAAGATCGAGCGGGTTCGAGGAAAGTGACCCGAACGAACCCGAAAAACCCGACCCGAAAAAAATTGAACCCGAACGAACCCGAAAAACCCGACCCGAAAAAATCCAACCCGAAAAGCAATGTATCGAAAAATTCTAACCCGCTTGAAAAAGACTCGAAAAATTGAATTTATTTTTTTAAAAGATTACTTGTTGAACAGACGTTTACTCTTTTTCTCTGACTATTTTTATTTTACAGTTATACACCTAAATATCTTGAGTCTCTTTCTATAATTTAAATTTATTATGATTTCTCTCTCAAATGCCGAAATAAAGAGTGAGTGGAAGAGATATAACATGTAAAGATAGAGTATTTCTTTGACTCTTTGCATAGGGTAAGAGAAGAAATTATAAAAGAAATATTTATCTGTAATTTAATTTGTCCTATTCTAATATGAGTGTGGTAGATTTGTTAGTGTGTTATTCTATAATCATAACTTTTATGTAAGCTTGATTCTTGTTATTTTTAAAATATCTGGAGGTCATTAATTATTGTTGTATTTGTTTTTTATCGTTTGAAAATTTTTAAATTTAGGAGAAAAATAAGTCACATATTTTTACATGCGGCGATAAAAAAGATGCATTTTTGGCAACTAAAGTGCAAAAATTAAAAAAAATTTCGCCTGCGGCACTTAAACCATTATTAAATTATCTTTAATAAATTTAAAATTAGCACCAGCAACTGATACAACTTTAACAGAACAGGATGAAAACTGCTTTTTGAACAAAATTATATTTTAAATAAAAGTATACCTTTAAAAATATAAAAAAATGGTACTTGTACCCCTATCTTCCCCCCACCCTTTTTCAATGCCTCGCCTTTTTTTTATGCGCCGAAAAAATATTCTGGACTGCCTTACTTGAAAGTGCCCCAAGAAAATTTTGATGTGTAAAGGCGTGGTAAATTTGAATTTTAAATGATAGCGTTACTTTTAATTTGTGCCATAATTTGTAAAAAATTAAAAACATTATTAAAATGAACTATGATCAATTAATTCGTAATATTAATGAAATTGGAAACGGTGATCATGAATTAGGAAGCATTAGATTTTTTCAACAACGTGGGATTTTGCATCAAGAGCGTAACTGTGAGAAATGTGGGACCGGAATGCGGATGTCATCTAAACGAGGATCTTACATTTGGATTTGTAAGAATAGACGTTGTAATCACAAAGAGGAATTCGAACGCAAACTTGGTTTAATAGTGGTGGTCAGGGAAGCAAATTATCCTTTTTTATTATATTAAAGTTTATTTTTTGGTGGGATATTTTGAATGGGATTAACAATTTTATGCCTCCTTTTTAATTTCTGTTGTTTTGTTTTCTTTTTTTTTATTAATTTATAAATGTATACATATTTACACATCAAAATTTTCTTGGGGCACTTTCAAGCAAGGAAGTCCAGAATATTTTTTCGGCGCATAAAAAAAGGCGCGGCATTGAAAAAGGGTGGGGGGAAGATAGGGGTACAAGTACCAAAAAAATTTTCTTAATGTGTATTTAAATTTATTAAAAAATGTACCGAAAAAGACCCGCTCGCCCGCCCGAAAAAAACTAAACCCGAACGAACCCGAAAAACCCGACCCGAAAAAAATTGAACCCGAACGAACCCGAAAAACCCGACCCGAAAAAATCCAACCCGAAAAAGTATGTACCGAACGCCAACCCGTACCGAAAACGGCAACCCTAATCAGGATCGGAGTCTGGACCGTATAGGTAACTTTTTCCTTAATTAAGTTTAGAAGAATTGTGAAATTTAAAAAATTTGGGTATTGGACAATTGGTTACCAAAATTTTTCATAGTATATAATTAAAAAAAATATTTTTAGAGAAGAAATATCAATTCAAAGCTATGCAGAGGCATATGATATTTTTGAAGTTAAAGCAAATTTATTAATGAAAGAATTGAAGAAAAATGAAAATTTAGCGAATGATGATTGTTCTTTCCTTTATCATTACTATGATGCCAAAATAAGTAAGTTTTTACTTTTATTTACAATACTCAACAAAATTTTATTAAATTTTAATTAAATTTTGTTTCAAGTTTTTTTTATTTTAATTTTTAATAAAAATATTTTAGTGCGTAAATTCATATTAATGTCACTACGTACTGTAGAAGATGTAGAAGAAAGGGAAATTGATTCAACCATATCTGAATTTAATAAATATGTTATTTATCCTGTTCAATTTGCTATAAATGAATTAATTGAAGTTTCTCCTACAATAAACATTTATTGGCCTATTATTTATAGAAATTCTTTAGGTAAACTAAAATAAAATATATTTTTTAATTTTAAACAAATTTATTGTTGTTGTTTAAAAAACATTAATATACTCTTAACTAACTTTTAATTGATAATTCATGGTAAAACTAAAAAAGTTTTTATTCCAAAGCCTCGATTTTATTCACTCTTTAATAATACTTTACATAAAAATACTTTTTTTTTTATAAAATTATATCATTTTAGTTAAAGATCCAATTATGACACATCAAATGTGCAATTATATCAATGAAAATATCATAGATCCTAACACAAATGAACTGACTGTTCCGTTCTATTTATTCTTTTATAATATGGATATTAATATCCAAAATATTTTACAACAAACAATTACAAACAAATATTTTATAAATAAACTTTTAAAAGAACCTAAAGAATATTTAGATGAAAATATTGTTAATTTAATTGATATAGGGAATAATATTTTTGTTCCTCCACAAGAACATTTAGATTTGGTAAAAGAGGTAAATCAAAAAATTATTTTACCCAAAAAAGCTTTATTTAAACAAGAAACATTTTTTAGCTAATAATTTTAAAATTAGAAGGTATTTCATAAAAATTAATATTCTCCAGGGATTTTTACAATTTAAGATAAATTAAAAAAATAATAAAAATAATTTAATTAAAATTAAAGATTTGTGATGAAAATTTAAATCAATTAAATAAAAAATTGCATGACGAAGAAAATCGACAAGGACGTAAAAGAGGACGAAATCAGCATCACGGTAGTAGTAGTTCTGGACATAATGGAAAGAAATGAAAAAAATAAAACTTTTTTTATTCTCTAATTTATTCAATTGAGATTTTTTGGTATTTTTTAAAAACCGATAAGATTTTAATTTTTTTACAAAAATTGTAGCAGAAAATACCTAAATATTATCTAACCTTTTATAACTCTATTTTAAGTATTTTCGGCTCCTGTACATTTCGTGCCACTCTATTGCACAACATTTCGTCTCAACGGAAAAAAATACATTTTGTTTACCCAAGCTTACGATTTTTTGCCGTTTGGACGAAATGTTATGAAATTTAGCAGGGCTGGGCAAGTTTCAGATTTCGGAATTTTCGGATTGTTCGGGTTTTTAGGTCAGTTTTATTTCGGATTTGGGTTTTTATTTTTTAAATTTTGTTTCGGATTTTATTTTTCAATGTTGCCCACCCACGATATAGACCCACGGACCTATCCGGATACAAAAATTAATATCCGTGCCCACCACTGATTATTACTCATTTTTTATTGGTTTTTAAAAAACTTTTTTCTGTTTTTTATCTTTATACAATATAAACATATATTTATAATCATTTTAGTTGTTAGAATATATTTACTATTTTTGGATAAAATTTATCTTTTTATTTTTGATAATAAAAGAGAATATTAAAAACTACATACTTAATTAGGTTAGTATAATATTAAATAGATAGCAACAAAGCTTTTTATCTTTAGTTTAGAAAATAAGAATGATAATGAAGGGGAGGATTTGGATCACTATGTCTTATTCTAATGAAGAGGAAAAGGGATTCAAAATACAAAATTATAAATTGTTTTTTTAATTTAATAAACATTAAAAAAATAAAATAAAATAATTTAAGGTCACTAATATTAAAAAAAAATATTAAAAATTATTATAAATTAAAAATATTTAAAAAGGCTTAGAAACTAAACTATTTATTAAATATATCCCAAACCATTAGGATTTTGAAAAAATAAATTAAAAATATTTATAAAAGAAAAGCTTAGAAAATAATGAGAGAGAGAGATAAGTAACTTACCCTGTGCTCTCTGCCTTTGTCTAACATTTAAATTGTTTTAAAACTTTTTTCTTAAATTTTAAATAATAAAATATGAATTAAAATTAAAAAATAAAATAATAAAATTAAATTTATTTGATAAGTAGTTGATACCAGGGATGCATATCGTATGTATTTTGTATTTTATCGTATCTCGTATCGCATTTTTCAAAGAATGGGAAACTAAGAATTTCGGGATTAAGAAGAAATTTTTTAAATTGAAAAAACATTTTCACCTCCATGCCGGTTAAAAATTAAATTTAAATAATTTTATCAAACTTTTAAAGAATCAAAATAAATGTAACTTTATTAAAAAATAATAAATAAATAAATAGGTATTTATTTTTGTTTTTTATTTAATGGAAAATGGCGGTAAACAATGCCTTTCCTTGTAATAAAATAGAAAATAATTATATTATATTCAAGAAAGTTAGGAATTTGTATTTTTAGTAAGGAGAAATACTCTAATAAATATATAATATCAAAAAAAGAAAAAAGAAGATTAAAAAATATTTCTAGAGGTAACAAACATTTTAAATAAATCTAAAAAGTAAAATTTGAAAAATTTGACAGAAACCCCGAAACAAATCACCAAAATTTAATTTCCCCTACGTCCTCTTCTTCGTTGTCCTCTTCTTTGTGGTAACTTAGGTATATTAAGAGGACAATAATCTTTAATCTAAAAAATAAAAATATTATTTTTTTCTAAAATATTTAAAAAATAGTTTACAGCATTAACAAGTCCAGCTCTGTCTTGAGGAAGAATTTCAACCCCATTATCCAATATAAAAGGATTTTCAACACTTTGATTTAAATAAACTTTTTGTAATTGACCATTATTTTCTTTTTTAATTTCTTCTATTAAATATTTATTTATTACAGTAGTTTCAAGTTTTAATTTTAATTCAGCATTTATATAATAAAAAAGAAAATAAAAATATTGAGTATTTAAATTATTTGTGAGTTCAAAACAATCATAAATTGTTAAATCATTTTCAACTAAAATAATAATAAATTTTTTTTATTATTATTAAAATTAATTTTAATGTCTAATATTCCTAATAAATTTGAAAAAATATTTTAAAATAATTTTTAAATTAATTAAAAATTAAATAATATTACCTTTTTTATGTTTATAAATTAATGGAAAATATTTCTTTCGATAATCTTCTCTATAAAATGTCACTTCATAAATTGATTCTTCATTTCCAGATTCAGCATGAGGAAGTGTTATAAGCATATTTTCACGTGTTACTTTTAATTTAAAAAATTAATTAATAAAATTTAAGGAAAAATATTCTTTAATATGCTCTCTCTCTATTTCCCAAAATTTAGAAATTATAGAGCAATCTTTGTTATAAAAGATACTTATTACTTATATATAATCCCTTTAAAATTGTGTTTATTAAATAAATTCAAAATATACATATATTAAAAGTTTGCCTAATCCCTGTCCTCTTTTGTCTATCTCATTACTTTGCTTTATTATTTAATTGTTAAATTATTATTTTTAACCAAGTATCAATCAGTGATGGAAATGCTACAGTTCCGGAACTGGAAAATGAAACTACCAAATTTATGGAATGGTTTGGAAGAACTTGTTGATGCCTGGAACTTTGCAACGGGTGGAACTAGTTCCTAAGGTAAACTAGCTCCGGAACTAACTATGAAAATTAAAAATACAATTAAGAAATGGAACTCTAAAAATTCAAAAACAATTTCTGAAAATGGAACCAACTCCAATTGAAATTTTAGAACTTTTCCTTCACTGTTCTCAACTGCGTAAAACTCTCCATTTACTCAACTATTTTAAACAAAACAAATAATTATAATAAAATTAGTTCTTACTAAAATCTTCATCATTATCACTTTCATCTTCCTCATAATTAACATTAGCGTTATATTCAATTTCAACATTGTGTAAATAGGTAAAATTCTTCATTATATTAAATAATTCGTTTGCTTTTAATTCAAATTCATCATATGCCTCAATATAACTTCGAATTGAAATTAATTCATTCCTATGTAAATTTTGTTATTTATTAATTTTATCTATCACCCTTCCTTAATATTCCTCACTCCTTTCAAACGACAAATTTTAGAGGCAATGTAAATTTTAAATTTATTAATCTTTTATTATTTCCTGAGAAAGAAAGATTAACACTTTGGGAGAGTTTGAGAGGAGTTAGAGGAGTAATGAAGGATATAAAGGTATCAGACAATTTATTTAACATAAAAAAAGCTTACTCTAAAGTCATTTTATTGTGAAATTCATTAAAATAATCTTCATCTTGGCAAGTCTCAATAAATAAAATAATTAACATTCTGGCAGAAACAAATAAATGCCAAAGTATAAAAATATTTCTTTCTAATATATTCAATACTCCAACATTATCGAACAATTCGTCAAAATTATCATCACTAAAATTTCGTTATAAAAAAACATTTAATTCTAAAGTAAATATTTATTAAAAAAACATACTCTAAACCCCCAACTATATCCATAACATCATTTAACGAAAACTCATAGTTTAATGGCATTATTTTAATTTTAACCAAATATTTAGTAAACTTATTAATTTTCATTGTCGATTTAAATTCTTCCAATCTTTGTCTAATAAAATTTAATTTACAATCTCTTGTTTCTGCTAAATTATCAATATGTTCGTCTCTGCAAGTACCAAGCATATTATCGTAATAAAAAATAATCTAATATTAAAGTTAAATTCTTTAAAATTTTATTTTTTAGAATTTGAAAATTTGTACTAGAGATCGGAATTTTGAAAAACCCGGGATCGGGAAACGAGAAATTTTAGAATGGAAAGACCGGGAGGGACCCGGACCGGGAAAACCGGGTATTCCCGATCCCGGTTTCATCCCGGTGACTCAGAAAAAGTCGGGAAAAAGGACCTGGAAATGGGTTCGGGACCCGATCCCATTCCGATCTCTAATTTGTACACTCCAATTAGTCGAAGTTTACTTAATGCCACAATTTGCGGTTGGCATTCACCATTTTTAATAAATTTTGAGCACCAAAAAATTATTTTAGACTCAAACATCACCTTATTTAACATAATCTTTATATATTTAGTTATTTATTTATTTTTTAAACCGTTAAAAATAATATTAAAATTAATTATTTTACCTTATCTACTTTATCAAATGTTTCTTTAATAATTGGATCATTTTTATAATAACCCATTTCTTCAATGACATTTTCTGCGTGATCACTGATTATTTTAAGAATTTCAAATTTAGTTCCTTTTGATTCATCTTTTATAATTTTATATTTATTTCTTAATTCATTAATTCCAATTCTACGCAATGCACGTATAAATAATGATAATTGAATTAATGTAAATTCATTTTTAGGTATTGCAGGAATATTATCAGGTGATTGAGGGGATGGTGGACCTTCACGAAACAAACGAGTATTACGTTGTTGATGAGACCTGGAAGTTGAGCCTATTTTCTTTCCTTTTTGTTTTTCTTAAATATTTTAAATTAATTTATTTTTTTATTTATTAATAAAAAGATTTCTTTAAAAAATGTCTAACAATAATTAAAAATTAACTAAAAAATTAATTAATTTTTTTATTAAAAATACCAACCATTAAATTGTTGCATAAGACCTTAAATTAATATTTTATAAATTTTTATTTTTTTTAAAGTATTTTTTAATTTAAATAAAATTTACCTTTATTTTTATTTCTAGGTTCTCTAGGTTCCATCCCAAAGATTAAATGAAAACAATTTATAAATAAAATGAAAATGACAAAAAAGAGAAAAACTTTCATTTTTTCTTTTTAAATTTAATTTCTAAAAAATAATTTATTTTAATTTTATTTATTATATAGAGAGTTAATTTTATAAAAAAAATATTTAATAATGAATGAGTAATTTTGATGGGATTTATTTACCCTAAAAATGAAAGTTAATGAATTAAAATGGGCGAGATAATTTAATTTTTTTTTATAAAATCTCTTAATTTTTTATACTATTTCTTTACAAAAAGACTAAAAAATTGTAGGGTACTTTTCCTTTATGCATACAAATGCATAAAGGAAAAGTACCCTTTAATATATTAAAATGAGAGAAGCAAAAAAAATAAAATTTATATAAGTAAAATCTCTTAATTTCCCATACTATTTCTTTACAAAAAAATAAAAAAATATTTTTAGTTGGCTATAAGAGAAATTTTGTAAATGAAAATGCCCTTTAGTAAAATAAAGCGTAGATTTTTCTAAAATTTTTTATATTTTTTTCTCTAACAAATTCAAAATATTTGCATTGGGGGAAATTTTTGAGTGGGCGCTTCTGTAGTGGTAAAGAAAATTTAAAAAATCAATTATGTTAATAAAAATTAAAATTTATTGGTACTATTAAAGACCAGAGGCTCTTTTTGCGGATTTTTTTTGCGGACAAGTTTTTTGCAACTGTTGGGGTGACATGATAGTATAAAAGGCGTAGCCTTTTACTAAGTCATTGTATCAGTATTCAGTCTTAGTCCAGTCCCAAAATATTCTATTCCTTCTAATAATTCAATAAAAATGATTCAAAATCTTAAAAATTTTACTTTATTAAAATTATACAACAAAATAAGCTTACCAGAAGAAGAGTTTCAACAATGGCTTTAAATAATGAGAAATATATATGTGAATAAAACTTGTCCGCAAAAAAAAATCCGCAAAAAGAGCCCGCTGGTCTTTAATAGTACCAATTTATTTAATTTTTCTAAAATTAAAAATATTATTAAAATTTTAAAAATTGTTTAGAAGAATAAATTAATTTAAATTAAATTTATTTAATAATTTAAAAAAGGTAAATATGTAGTTGGCTTCCTACCAGGGCTAGGTCGAAATTTCGATTTCGAATTTCGGGATTTCGAGGTTTTTCTTTCGAATTATTTCGATTTCGCGAAATTAAAAAATTTCGATTTCGAAGGAATTTCGATTTCGAACTTTTCATAATTTCGATTCACTACGAGTATTTTTTACACCCCTAAAGAATGAATTTTTTGAGAAAATGGCATCCAAGAGGCGGGTGTCTTACTTTCCTGTTTTGATTCGAGGAAGGGAAAAATATTAAAAGAAAAGATTCATTATAATTAAAAAGGCGATTTTTTCTAGTGCGAGTGTGGTTGAGTGGTTAGTGTGTTAGTTTATTTAATGATTTTTATGTGTGTTCGATTCATATGTTATTTGCAAAATATCGTGGGACATAATTATTGGATTTATTTTTCCTTAGTTTTGGAACATTTAAATTTAGAAGAAAAATATAAGTCCTATATTTTTGCTTCGACGCTAAAAAGGTGAATTTTTGGCAGCTAAAGTACAATTATTTAAAAAAAATTTCGCCTGCGGCGCTAAAAGGGAATTATTTTGCAACAGTGATTTAAAAAATTTCACCAATGGCACTAAAAAAGTTTAATTTTTACGCATAAGTTTAACATTTTTCAAAATTTTTCGCCTGCGGCGTTAAATTAATCCGAACTTTATGAAAATTAACCCGACCCAACACTTGAGGTCAACTCTTAACAACCCTGATGCCAGGTGGAAAAATTGCAATTATAATTAAGTTTTCTACTTTTTTTATCATTTTTTTTTGAGAATTTCGAATTATTTCGATTTCGAATTTCGGGATTTCGAGGTTTTTCTTTCGAATTATTTCGATTTCGCGAAATTAAAAAATTTCGAGTTCGAAGGAATTTCGATTTCGACTTTTTTCCAATTTCGACCCAGCCCTGCTTCCTACCTGTTGCCAAGGGAATTTGCGGAGCACAGACAATATTTGCATTTTTGGCGTTTAGAGAGATGCACGCTTATTTTTCCTTCTCAATTACAGTATTTCTTTATGGAACTTGGAAAAAAGAGAGAAAATAGAAATAAGTAATAAAGTGAAAACATATTTTATAAATGATCAAAGAACATAAATTTTGGACATCATTCTCAAATAAATTTCTAAAATATCAGGGGGATAACAACCTTTAATGGGATTATAATGGAGGGATAAAAACCAGTAAAAACTTAAATATCTCAGTAGTTCATCTATTGTAAAATGTCTCATCTGCCGAACCATTCTAAAACGTAATCTATGCCAAAAGGCTCTTAATATTCTTTTTTATTTAAAATAATAATAAAAAATAAATAAATTTTATCCAATAAAAAGTAAATATATTCTAACAACTAAAAATGAATAATTATATAATAAAAAATAAAATAAAATAGAAAAAGTTTTTTAACAACCAATAAAAAATGAGTTAAAATAAATAATAAAACAAGTCATTTTTAATAATAAAATTTAAAATATTTTAAAAAACAGTAAAATAATTGAGAAATCTTAATTATTTAAAAATTATATCCAATTAATTGGGGAAATAAACTAATTTTTTTTAGAAAAAAAAATTTAAAATTGTCTCATTTAAAAAAGGTTAAAGACTTGTTGTTTTTAATTTTACACTCATTTTTTGAAAAAAAAAAAATAATAATGTTATTCAAAGTAAAATAATAATATTTTAGTATAACGGTATTTACTGCTACGGTTAATTTTACAAAATATCAGTATTTTATCGGAAAATATCGTTACCGAAACATAATTATTTGAATAACATTATTAAATAAAAATAAAAATTTTTTAAAGTCTCATTTTTCTCATTTCTTGCCTTAATGTCTACCTGAAGGACTACCGTGATGATGACGTCCACTTCCACCACGTCGGCTTTTTTCTTCTCGCAATTTTTGTTTTATTTGTTTTAAATTTTCAGTATATATCTTTAAATTTAAATATTATTATTTTTAAAAAATTTGTTAAATTTAAATTTTAATAAAAAAATAAATTTTAATTTAAACTTTGTTATTTATTCTTTTTTTAATAAAATTATATTTAATTAATTATAAAAAATTAAAACTTTTCTGAGTATTTTATAGAACAAAAGTTAATAAAAATAAAAAGTTACCTTAATTGCCATATCAAAATAAACTTGTGAAGGAACAAAAATATTATTCCCCATATCAATTAATTCAACAATATCATCATCTAAATATTCTTTTGGTCCTTTTAAAAGTTTATTTGTAAAATAATTGTTTGTAACTGTATGTTGTAACATATTTTGAATTTTATTTTCCATTTTATAAAAGAATTCATAATACGGAACATTAAGTTTTTTTGTTTCAGGATCTATTATATTTTTATTTATATAATTGCATAGTTTAATTGTCATAGATTGATCATAAACTAAAATTATATAATTTTATTAAAAAAGTATTTTTTAATAAATTATAAGTATTCCCAAAGATTAGTGTTGAAAAGACTGAAAAACCAAGAGATCGAGACTTGATCAGTGATGGGAAAGTTCCTAGTTCCAGAACTGGAATAATAAAATTAAAAATGCAGTTCCGGAACTGGAACTAATTCCGTGGAAATTTTGAAACTTTCCCATTACTGTCTGTGTCTCTACATAAATCTCAATTTTTTGGTATATTTGTGAATTTAAAAAAGTAAAGACAAAATATATATATCAATTTTAGAAAAATGTGTTTCCACAATTATTTTTTAACAACTAATTGACTCAATAATTTATATTTTTTAAAATTAGTAATAAACTTTTTTTTTTAATTAAAAAAATATTTTAATGTACCTGTATCATTTCTATAAATAACAGGCCAAAAATTGTATATATTAGGAAAAACTTCAATAGACAAGTTTTGAGCAAATTTAACAGGATAAAAGACATATTTATTAGATTCTGGTATGTTTGGATTATTAATTGTTGCTTCTGCTGCACTTAATGACATTAATATAGAATCACGTTCTAAAATATTTTTATTAAAAAATATTTTTAAATAATTAAAATAAAAAACTTTAAACAAAATTTAATTAAAATTTAATAAAATTTTGTTGAGTATTTTAAATAAAAATAAAGATTTACTTAAATCAACATCCTTATAAACATAATCGAAACAATTAGTATCTTCCGCTAAATTTTTATTTCCCTTCAATTCTTTCATTAATAAATTTGCTTTAATTTCAAAAATATCATATGCCTCTGCATAACTTTGAATTGATATTTCTTCTCTAAAAATATTTATTTTAATTAAACATTTATTCGAAACTTAATTAAATACTTTAATTTAATGGTTATATTAGAGGAGAGAAATTTAAAAATATTAAAAATGAAGAAAAAGTTTATAAGGCACAGAGGTGTGCGGAAATAAAATGTTGACTACTTACGAAACGAAAATTAAAATAAAAAAAAAATTATTTTAGAAAGGAAAACGAAAAAAATAAAATTTAGTTTTGTTGGTTAATACCTTTGAATTATTCTAAAAAAGACACTTTTAATAAAAATACACTTGAATAGAACATAGTGACAAATAAACTGAAATATGTACATATTATCATTTGGCAAAATGTCCCTTCAATAAATTATGCATCGATGTTTTTGTTAAAAAATTTTTTGTTATTTTCGTAAAAAAAATAGTAAAAAACGAAACGAAAATGATTCTTGCGAAACGAAAACATCAAAAATCTACGAAAATTTCGTAAAAACGAAACGAAAATTTTCGCACACCTCTGATTGGGCATGTTCGAACCCTCAACTTCTCTTCATTAGTTTAAGCTTATGTTCAAAAAACATCAAATATGAGTAAGCAAAAAATGATAAAAAATAAATCTATATACTAAAATTAGAATATATCTGGTCAAAAATTATCCATGTTTCTAATTTTTAGAGTTTTTAGCATTTTAATAGCCTTAAATAGTAACCTATTTTACAATTTTTAGACCTAAAAAATCATAAACTTAGGTTATTATTAAATAAATAATAAAACAAACGATGGATTTCTATTAATTAACACATTATTATAATATTTGTCATCTTTATGAAAAGTAACAAATTGGCGGATAAGTTCTCTAGCAATTCCAAACAAATGCCAAAAATAAAAAAAATTTTTATTCTCTTCATCAATAATATAGTCTTCAATTTCTTGATATATAGTCAACATATTGGTATAATAATCGATAATCTTTTTTTAATTTAAATAATTAAATTTTGTCATTTTATAAAAAAGCTAATAGGTAAAATTAGGACACACCCCGATCTACCGCAAGGCCGGTTTACCGCAGGGCTATAACTTCATCTATAAATTTAGAATCTTGTGGCATTTGATACCATTCGATTTGTCTTGACGAGTTGCTAAGAATGGTACCAAATGTCGCAAGATTCTATATTTATAGATGAAGTTATAGCCAACCGGTAAACCGGCCTTGCAGTAAACTGGCCTGCTCCATAAAATTAGAGTGTAGATAAGAAAATTAAAAAATTAAATAATTTTTTTAAAATATATTTTTACCTGATAAATCTTAAATGAAAAGTTTGTTCCTTTTCCCTTCTCAAAATCATTAATAAATGCATTATATAACTCTTCATTAAAATTATTTTTCAATACATCTCTGGTATGAGATTGTATTACTTGCATTTCTCTAAGATTATAAGGCATAGGTTCTAAAGAAATTGAACGCAAAAATCGAATTAAAACTGATAATTCAATTAGTGAAAATTTAAATATTGGAATGCCATTCTCATCTGGTTCTTCTTCATCTTCAGGAGAAGAAGAACTATAATATTGTTGTATTGGTTTAGGGTCTTCATGTACCATTTTACCTAAAAATTAATATTTAAATAATTTTTATAAATTTTTAAAAATTTAATTTAACTAAAATTTACCTTTTCCTTTAGGATCCATCCCAAAGATTAAATGAAAACAATTTATATTAAATAAAATGACAAGAAAGAGAAAAACTTTCATTTTTCTTTTTTTTTTAATTATTCTAAAAATTAATTTTTATATTAAATAATTAAAAAATATTTTTATTGGAGATATAATTTAAAGTAAAAAAAAAAATAATTTAAAAAGGTAAGGTGTCATTAATTCAATCAAAGAGTTGAAGGCTATTTTATTTTAAATTTATTTAATTAGCTAAAGGAGGAAATTTAGCCTTTTATATTTTACATAAAATTAATTTTTATTTTATTTTATAAATTTATTAAAAAGAAAGAAAATTTAATTTAAGAGAGTTAATTTTATTTAAATTAAATTTAATGAATGAATTAATTAAATGCATTTTTAAGTGTTTATATTTACCCTCAAAAATACAAAATAAATATTAAAATGGGGAGGAGCACAGTAGAAAATTTATAAAATTCTCTTAATTTCCTATACTATTTCTTTATAAAGAGGTAGGCATTAATTTATTTTTGGCATCTTTGGCACGTGAAAGTAGTAAAAATTATACATTAGCTAAATTTTTAGAAGGGCTTTATTGCCCTTTAGTAAAATAAAGCGTAGATTTTTTTTTAATTTTTTCTCTAACAAAATCAATTAAATTGGGGAAATTTTTGAAAATGGTGCTTGTGTAGTGTTAAAGAAAATTAAAAAAATAAATAATTATGTTACATAATAAAACTCGCTAAAAAATAAATTTTGCAATTAAAAAATTAAAATAGAAATTTAATTTTTATTTACGAGTTTACAATAATTTTGTAGCAAATTTTCTGCTTTATCCAATGGTAACAAAAAAATTATTTATCTTTTAATTTATTATAATTATTGGCTCTCAAACTGGTCTAATATTTAAATAAAATAACCTTTTAAATTACCAATATTTAAAAAAAATATTATTAAATAAATAAAAATAGGGGAATTTATTGGATAATTAGGAAAGGCCAATATCTGTATTCAGACTTGGATTTTTTCTGAATTTTTCTTTTAGTCCAATCCAGTCCATTTCAATAAATTAAATTAAAATTAAGAATTCAGATAAAGAATTTAAAAAAATCTATTACTAATATTTATTTATTTTTATTTTAACCTTTACGTCTCTGAAAGGTTTTACTAGTGATGCGCCGTAATCACGGTTACGGTTACGGAACCGTAAAAAATTACGGTTATTTTTGATTACGGTTACGGTCACGGATTACGGCATCTAATTACGGCAAAACCGTAAAAAATTTACACCCTATAAAATGAAATTTTTGGAGAAGATAAAAAAATTTTTCATGTTGCTTTTTCTCATTTATTTATTATGAATAATACTGATCCACTAATTTACTGGCAAAAATGCATCAAATACCAATTACTTAAAAAGGTGGCTTCAAAATTCCTTCCTATTCCTCCTTCATCAGTTGAGTCGGAGCGTATTTTTTCAACTATGGGTGGAATTTATGAACCTAAAAGATCAAACCTTACTGGTGAACATGCAAAATATCAATTATTTTTGCATCATAATTACGAATGATGTTTTACTTTTAATTTTTTATGTTGATAAAACAAAATTTTGTTTCTGGGAATTAAAATTTAAAAAATTACGGTTCTTACGGTTTACGGTAACGATGTACAGTGGTAAATTACGGTTACGGCTTACGGTAAATTTCACTTACGACGCATCTCTAGGTTTTACTCATTATTTCTTTATAATAAAATATTTTTCTTATAAAAAACAAATTTTTATAGCCTAATTTAATTATTAGAGTAAAATAATTTTTTTAAAATTAAACTTATTAAATAAATTAAATTTAAATTTTTAAATTAAAAAATTTTAATAAATAAAATTAAGTTAACTTTTAAATTAATTTATTCTTATAAACAATTTTTAACATTTTAATAATATAATTTTTTTATTTTATTGAGAAATTAAATAAATTTTACATTTTTATTAAAATAATTTTTTTTTAATTTTCTTTAACACTACACAAGCACCATTTTCAAAAATTTCCCCAATTTAATTGATTTTGTTAGAGAAAAAATTAAAAAAAAATCTACGCTTTATTTTACTAAAGGGCAATAAAGCCCTTCTAAAAATTTAGCTAATGTATAATTTTTACTACTTTCACGTGCCAAAGATGCCAAAAATAAATTAATGCCTACCTCTTTATAAAGAAATAGTATAGGAAATTAAGAGAATTTTATAAATTTTCATTTTTAAAATTACTTTGCCTATTTTAATATATTAAAAGTTGAATTTTGATAGGAAATTTAAATAAAAATTTAAAAAACTTTTATTTAATTTTGTTTATTTAAATTATTTTATTATTTTGTAAATAATTTTCTGATTTCTAAAGCCTCGATTTTATTCACTCTTAATACATAAAAATACTTTTTTTGAAATAAAATTGAATCATTTTAGTTGAAAATACATTAATGACACATCAAATATGCAATTCTATTAGTGTCAATATTTTAGATCCTAACACATTTAAAAAAACTGTTCCATTCTATGTATTCTTTTATAATCTGGATAATGATATTCAAATTATTTTACAACAAACAATTACAAACAAATATTTTATAAATAAACTTGCTAAAGGACCTACAGAATATTTAGATGAAGATGTTGTTGATTTAATTGATATGGGGAATAATATTTTTGTTACTTCACATAAACATTCAGATTTGATACATGAGGTAAATCTTTTTTTTAATATTATTTAAATATATCAACTTTAAAAAAAATAATATTTTTTTAAATAATAATTTGTAAATAATTAGAGAATTCTTTATAAAAATTAATTGATATATTTTAGTATTTCTACTAAATTTATAAATTTAACAAAATTTAAATAAATAATATTTAAATTTCACAGATTTGTACTGAAAATATAAGACAATTAAAGGAAAACAAGAAAGACAAAAAAAGACGAAGTGCAGGAAGAATAGGAGGTCGTCATCACGGTAGTCCTTCTACTGGACATTAAGGCAAGAAATGAGAAAATTGAAAGTTTATCGAATTTTTTTAAATTTACTTTCTGATGTTATTCAAAGTGTTTTTTAGTATTGGTATTTTTCTAAATTCGAAATTTTGAAAAAATACCTATTTTTTCAAAATTGACCGTTATGTCCTTTATATAAAATTATTACCTTACCTTGAATAACACTATTACTATTTTCCTTTATTTTTTCAAAAAAAGAGTAATTAATAGAGCCCGGTCGGTTTTTTCGATATTCGGTTTTTAACCAAAAAAAACTGACCAATCGGGCTCTAGTAAATAAACAAGTCTATAATTTTTTAAAAAGCCACTAAAATTTTATTTGAAATTCTAAAAAAGCAGTTTTAAATAAAGCTTATTTACCTTATAAATTGAACATAAATTTTAAATTAAATTTTAAGATTTATTTAGAAATATTTAAATTAATAGAAAATTATTTTCTTATTAAATGACTTGTTTTTATTTACTCAATTTTTTTTTATTGGTTGTTAAAAAAACTTTTTTTCTATTTTTTATCTTTACTACTATATATAAACATATTTATTATAATCATTTTAGTTGTTAGCATTATTTACTATTTTTGGATAAAATTTATCTTTCTTCTTTTTTTTTGGTAAGAAAGGGCTATCGAATGGATTTAAATGATTTTAGAAAATATCTAAAAAATGTCAAAAAACATGTTTTTTTTTGACAAAAGAAAAAGGTGGTAGCTGCGGTTTTTAGACCATAACTTTTTTTGAATTAAGGTACTGTTGTATTGCAATAAATTTCAAAATTTTTTGCCTGCGGCGCTAAAAATCGTTTATTTGGAAGAATTTTCTCGATCTAGAAAAATAATATACTTGTCAACAATTTTAAATTTTTTAAAATAAAATAACTCCTTCTAAAACCTCCTTTTATTTTTCCACTCTTGAAAATGCGTTATAGTTGACTATTTTTTGGGAAAGATGGATTTGCCCACAGATAGATATAGCTAATTTGAGAAACTGATATGGATATAGACCCCCAGATTATCCTGATAAGAATACTGAAATTCTTATCCATGCCCAATGGCTGTTACAACATAATATACTCTTGATTTTGATGGAAAAATGGTAAATACTTAATAAAAAAAATTTCGCTCTTGCGTTCATTTTTGGCCTTGCGTTTTTGCAAAATGTTTCTTGCGCCCTTCCCTGTTCACCACGCTACAATACAAAGGCAGAGAGACAAAGTAAATTATATTTCTTTTGCATTGCACAGCTATTTTATAAATATTTATTTATTTCAAAAATAAATAAATATTTGCTATCAATTAATAATTTGTTAACATATTTGATTTTTTAAATTTTTTTCCTTCACTAAAAGCGTCAACTCAAAATATTCTAAACAATTGTTTGATACATTTATATGAAACTAAAACTTTTTAAAAAAAATGAAAAAGAGATTAATAAAACCAAAAATTCAAGTCTCGATTTCAAATTTTAATTTCCATAACCCTTTTTAACTTTTCTCAAAAAATATTACAAGAAATGAAAAGATTATATTTTTTTAATTTTACCCAGTCTATTAAAATACTTTTAAATCTTATTGTTAGAGGGAAAATTTAATTGTATAAAATTTGTTAAAAAATTATGAAAACTTTTAATTATTTTGCAGAAAATTTTTTTCTTTATTTAATTTTATCAAAAATACACTAAACTATAATTTTAATATTTATTTAACTCACAACCAACTCTTTTGTTAGCAGTATTTTTGAAATAAAAATTAAAAGGAGGGATATTTTTTTTTGATTTAATTAAATTTTATTTAGAAATATACCAACAAAATTGATTTTTTAATTTTTAGATTTGTTAGAGAAAAAAATTAAAAATAAATCCACATTAACAAAAGGGCATTTACATCCCTTCTCAAATATATCTATAAATAAATTAATAATGCCAACCATTTTTAACAGGAAATATAAAAAATAGTATAATAAATTAAGAGATTTAAATATTTTATTTAATTACTCCTCCCATTTATTTGTATTTTTTGAGGGTAAATTTAAATCCATCAAAATACATCTAATTAACTCATTCAAGTAAATAACCAGTTTATGTCCTACCTGTCCGCAAAGAGAATTCGCTCTTTTCTTTTCTTCTCTTGCATTTTTGGCGTTAGGAGAAGTGCACGCTTATTTTTCCTCTACACTGTAATATGCCTTTTGGCACTTGGAAAGAAAGGGATAAAATAAGTAAAATTAATTAATAATTAAGTGAAAATATATTTATTTTAAAAGTAACTAAAGATTAATAACCAAAGAACATAAATTTTGGACAACATTCTCAAATATATTTCAAGAAGATCAGGTGGGTAACAACCTTTTATTGGATTATTTAAGGGATAAAAATCAGTAAAAGGATAAATATTTAGGTAATTCAGCTTCTGTAATATGTCTCATCTGACGGACAATGCTGAATCTTAATCACTTAATTATTAATTAATTTTAATTATTTTATCCCTTTCTTTCCAATTGCCAAAAGGCATAATATTATAGCGGAGAAGGAAAAATAAGCGTGCACTTCTCCTTACGCCAAAAATGCAAGAGAAGAAAAGAAAAGAGCGAATTCTCTTTGCGGACAGGTAGGACATCAACTGGTTATTTACCCCTATATAATAAATATAAACTAATAAAATTTATTTATTTTTAATATTTTAATTAACATTCATTAATTTTTAGAAATTAAATTGAAAAAATAAAAAATGAAACTTTTTCTCTTTATTTTCCTTGTCATTTTAGCTATTAATTGTTTTCATTTAATCTTTGGAATGGATCCAGAAAGAAAAAGTAAATTTTATTTAAAACTTTTAAATAAATTTAAAATTTTAAAAAATTAATTTATAAAAATATTTTTAAATATTAATTTAAGATCCTGTGCAACAATTTAGAAGTTGGTATTTTTTAATAAAAATAATAAATATTTTGGATAATTTATACTAATCTGTTAAATCTAAAACAAAAAATTTATATTAAATATTAATTTAAAATATTTAAGAAACACAAAAAGAAGGAAAGAAACTAAGCTCAATGTCAAGGTCTCATAAAAAACATTCCACTCGTTTGTCTCGTGAGGGTACACCATCACCTCCTCAATCACCTGATGATATTCCTGAAATACCTCAAAATGAATTTTCACTAATTCAATTATCAATATTTATACGGGTATTACGTAAAATTGGAATTAATGAATTAAAAAATAATAAAACAAAAATGCTTAAAATAATCGTTACTTTTGCAAGAAATTTAATTGAAGAAATGAATTATGCTAGAAATGATACAATTATAAAAGAAACATTTAATAAAGTAGATAAGGTAAAATAATTAATTTAATAGATTTCAAAAATAAATAAATAAAACAATTGAGAGCTAAATGAGTGTAAAATGTTTAAATATCTCAAAATTATTTTTTATTAAATCTTAATTAAATACACACTTTTTTACTTTTAAATTTAATAAAAAGTGGGCATATCACAACTTATCTCACAAGGGAACATATCAACATGCCACTCACCGATTTTGGCAAAACTTATACCATTCTAAAGAGCTTTTTGAGTAGATATAGGATCTAAATTTTTACGTGCTGTGGTTAAGATATTGAAAAGTTATGAGCTTTTAAAGTTTAAAAAAAGAGGCTCTCCACACAAATGATCACCTCTATACTCTATTTTCCTTTTGTTTTCCATGCAGCGGCAGTCTGCCTTCTCTTCTTTTCCTCTTTTTTCTTGGAGTAACTGGCTGCCGCTGCAAGGAAAAGAAAAGAGAGAAGTGAGGTGATCTTAAGGGCTTAGTAAAGAGTAGAGAGAAAGGAACGCTAGAGGAAATGGAACATTTTTTTAAACTTTAAAAGCTCGTAACTTTTCAATATCTTAACCACAGCACGTAAAAATTTAGATCCTATATCTACTCAAAAAGCTCTTTCGAATGGTATAAGTTTTGCCAAAATCGGTGAGTGGCATGTTGTGTCAGCCAAGATTGTGCCATTAAAAATTAGACTGCGTGCCTGCGGCTATTTGGGGTGTACTAATTTTTAATTTAAAAAATTAAAATTTTTTAAAATATTTTTTATAGATTATTTTTTATTACGATAATATGCTTGATACATGCCGAGACGAACATATTGATAATTTAACAAATACAATAGAAAAAAATAATAATTTAGAAAATATAAGAGAATATAAATTGAATTTTATTAGACAAAGATTGAATGACTTTGAATTAACAATGAAAAATTATGATTTCAACAGATATTTGATTAAAAATAAAATAATGCCATATAAATATTCAATGGATAATGTTATGAATATGGTGGAGAGTTTAAAGTAAATTAATTATTTAAATAATTAATTTATTTTTTTATTTGAAACAAAAATTTTAGTGAAGAAAATCTTAAAAAATTGTTCGTTAATGTTGGAGTATTGAATATATTAGATAAAAATATTTTTATACTTTGGCATTTATTTGTTTCTGCCAGAATGTTAATTCGTTTATTTATTGAGTCTTGTCAAGATGAAGATTATTTTAATGAATTTCACAATAAAATGACTTTAGAGTAAGGATTTTTGTGTTTATCATTTAAAAAAATAAAAAACATTGGCTCCCAGAAAATTGGTCAGTACTCGGAAAATGCGAAGTATCAATACAAAAAATTACAAGAAAAAACAAAAATATATGAAAAACACAAAAACATGTGTATGGTAGAAAAACCAATAGAAAAATTTTTGTATTTCATGTATTTTTATTTTTTACTCAAAAATACATTTTTGTGTTTTTCCAAGAAAACCAAAAATTCAATACAAAAATACATAAAAACACAAGTACATAAGAAGTAAAATGCTTTTTGTGTTTTTCATGTATTTTTGTTTTTTCTTGTAATTTTTTGTATTGATACTTCGCATTTTCCGAGTACTGACCGATTTGCCGGTCACGAAAACATTAGGGGTTAAAAATATTAAATATAAAAAATATAAGTTAAAGTAAAAAAGCAATGCCTCAGTTCATTTGAGAGAAAGTTTATTTATTGTTAATTTATCCTCTTGTTTTTACTATTAAAGGCTATTATACTACATAACAAACAAAAGTTTTTTAAATCTTATAATTTTAGTTTAAAATTTTATAATTTATTTGATTATTATATTGCCAAAAAGGTCTTATTTTTTAAATAAAAGTTTAAATTCTAAAACTATTTTGCTACTCCAATAGAATTTTATTTGAATAATTTAATTTAACATTTTTTAATTTTAAGAAATAAAAATGAATTAATTTCAATTCGAAGTTATATTGAAGTTTATGATGAATTTGAATTAAAAGCAAATGAATTATTTAATATTATGAAGAATTTGACTTTTTTACAAAATAAAAACATTGATTTTAACCCTAATGTTAATTACAATGATAGTGATGATGATGAAGAAGATTTAAGTAAGAAATAATTAAACTTTATTTTATATTTGTATTGGGTAAAATAGTGTTCATTTTCCATTAATCTCTCCAAACATCTAAGTGTAAATGGAGAGTTTTACACATTAACAATAGACTAAAAATACAATTTATCAAAATATGTAGATAAATAATTAATAATAAAGAAAAAATGATTGGAATAACAAAAGGGGACAGGGATCTTTTACATAATACGTTTCAATTGTTTATAAAAAAAGATTATAAAGTAAGTCTTCGTAAAAGTGATGTGCTCCATAATTTGCCGTTTTTGTGAAATTGAGAATATTAGGAAATGAGATTAACCAATTTCTTTTTTTTTTAATTTTATTAAAAAATTAACTTAAATAACTTAAATAATTTTTAAAATTAAGTAACACGTGAATTAATGCTTCTAACTCTTTCTGATGCGGAATCTGGAAATGATGAATCAATTTATATATTGACATTTTACAGAGAAGATTTTCGTCATAAATACTTGCCATTGACTTATAAACATGAAAAAAGTAATATTATTTATTTTTTAAATTAATTATTATTTTTATTATTGTCACCCCTTTACGTTTTAGATGTAGGGACCTCTCTCGGATTATTCCTATCGGAGTATTTTCAGACAATTCCTCTTTTAGCGGAAAATTCCTCTTCGAGCAAAATTATTGGAAAATTCTTCTCTGGAAAATTTCTCTTTCAACAGAAAAATCCTTTTCACAAATAATTATTAAAATAATTTTGGATCATTTAAAAAATTGTATTATGTATGAATAATCTTATTAAAATGATCCAAAATTATTTTAAAATTTCCAATAATTTTCCGTTGAAGAGAATTATTCATAAAATTATGGAGGAATTCTGAGCGAATAATCCGTAGAGGAAAAATTGGGTAATCTACGTTACAGACAGGTTCTTACCTATATTTCTCTAAAATGTTTTATTAAAGATATTTAAAATAAAATATTAATTTATTTATTAAAAAATATATTTTTTTATTATTTAGTGGGAGAACCAACAATTTCTGAGTGTTCAACAATCATAAATTATTTAAATACTCCATATTTTTATTATCTTTTTAATTCTTTAAAAGATGAATTAAAATTAAAAATTGAAACTAATTTAATAAATAAATATTTAATAGAAGAAATTGAAAAAGAAAATAATGGTCAATTACAAAAAGTTTATTTAAATCAAAATGTTGAAAATCCTTTTATATTGGATAATGGAGTTGAAATTCTTCCTCAAGAAAGAACTAGACTTATTCTAGCTGTAATTCTTTAATAAAACTATTGGCTCTAGTTTAGCTAGTTTAGGACAAGCGTCCCATGATAGTATTTGCTTATTTTTCTCTGAGGATAAGAATATTTAAAATAAATTAAAAGGATATGCTTATGTTAGTTTACTAGGAGATTTCAGCGCCACAGGTCAAAATTTTTAGATTTACTTCAACCTAGTTTTTAAAAATTCTTACTTTTCAGCGCCGCAGGGAAATTTTTTTTAATTTTTAACCTCAGTTGCCAAAAATTATACTTTAGTGCCGTAGGCGAAAATTTTAGACTTAATTTTGCTTCAAAAATTTTTAAAATAAAGGAAAATAACTCGAAAAGCAACTAATGTACTCAAAATACCTTTCCCTTAATAAATGATTCGAACCCAAATCAATTTGATAAAATAGTCTAGCGCACTAACCACTAAACCATCGATGCGCGATTGGAAAAAAAAGTAAATTATGTATATATATAAACGTTCTCTTTTCTTTTCTTCTCGCTTGTAAAAATAAATTGGGGATTGAACAAGGGAAAAATATTAAATATGTCAGGCATTAAGAGTTACATATTATATTCAGCGGATATTACGGATACCCGCGGATAACGACCTCATATCCGTATCCGCGGATATCCGGATATTATCCGTATCCGTAGAAATGCCTGCAATATAATAAGTAAAAGCTACATAAATTTATTAAATCAATTCATATTTTGATATATTAGTTTTGGAACGCAAATACTATAATGGGACGCATGTCCTAAACTAGAGCCAAAATATTTTAAGAAAAGAATATATTTTTATTTTTAAGATTAATGAATATTGCCTACTTCATATTACTAAGTTACTACAAAAAAGAGGATAAAACGAGGAATTTAAATTTTTTGTTTATCGGTTTTTGGGATTCTATTTAATTTTTACATTTTAAATTTATTTTATCAGTTGTTGCATTTGATTTCCCCGAAACTTTTTTTATTATTTTTTCTAAATTTTCTTTTAATTATATTTATTAGAGTATTTCTCTTGTAACTACGCAACTCTAACCAATTACAGGAGTAATTATTTTAGTTGTTAGTTTACTATTTTTGGATAAAATTTATCTTTCTTCTCTTTTTGTGTGATGAAAGGAAATATAATAAATATGGTTGCAGATTTTAATTGCTAAAAACACAAAATAGTGACTAAAATAGTTGCTAAAAAGGTGTCGAAATAGTTACCAGAATGGATATCCACTACATATGCATAAAAAATAGCTAAAATTTTCTTTAAAAATAAATAGGTATTAATTAAAAAATATCATAAAATTTAATTTCGCCTTTCACAATTGCATATTAAGTAGTTTTCTAAATTTTCAGGTTCAAAATTCATTCCATTCTCAGTAAAAACATTCTTGTAAACCGAAAAACTTCTTTCAATATCTGTCGAGGTTATAGGATTCGAATTTGATTGCAGACATCATGTTAGGATCCATATCAATTTCCCTCTTTCTCCCAGTTAAAACTTAGCAATTTCGACGAATTTGAGAGAATGTCTAAACTTTACCACAATATAAGTCCTTATTATTTAATTTTTGTTAAATTGGTGATGTAATATACCTATTAGTAACTCAAAAATATTAATTCTTTTCTATATTTATAAATTCTTGGGACTCTAATGAACTGATTATTACCTTCAATGTTAGAAGCTTTTATTGATTATTTCGAGAACATTTTTTTAAATTTATTGCCTGATTAATCAAAATTGCCTAAAATCAATTTTAAAATTTATTGACAGAAAAATATGTGCGAGAGTAATGGATTCTCTCCCATCTCTTCATTTTTCTTGGCATTTAATTTACCTATATTCCCCTCTTATTAATTTACCTTCATAAAATTATTTAGCTAAAATTATATTAAAAAAGATGAAGGTTTTACTATTTATTTTATTATTTTTTATAATTAATTTGCTTCAATTTCAAGTGACGAACGGAATGTTTCAAAGAGATCGTTTAGTATTTTTAAAATTTAATTTTAATTAATCTTTAAATAAATAAATTAAATAAAATTAAGCCAACAAAGGAAAACAAATTGTTGAAAACTCAAATTTAGAAAATGTTTCAATT
The DNA here is from genome assembly GCA_015183035.1 of Meloidogyne chitwoodi. Lineage (NCBI taxonomy): Eukaryota > Metazoa > Nematoda > Chromadorea > Rhabditida > Meloidogynidae > Meloidogyne > Meloidogyne chitwoodi. The sequence continues at coordinate 1,891,212 of JACZZP010000010.1, forward strand.
CAAAATGTTAACCCAAAATTTCCACAATTAAATTTTACTTTAATTCAAATAACTATATTAATTGATATATTGGTTTATAGAAATTTAGAAAATGATATAATTAATAAAGATGATATGGAATTAAACCAAATTATTGAAGAAAATGGTAAACAATTTATTGAGCAATTTAAGAATAATAATAGATCTGATAATTCTCAATTAGTTAAGGAAACATTTGAAAAAATTAAACAAGTTTGTATAAAATTATTAATAATTATTTCATTAGATGTTTTCTTAGGTAAACAAAAATAAACAAAAAGATAATTAGAAAGACTCCCCTGTTGTCAATAAAAGGATTTTAATAAATATTTTATAAGGTTTGATATATCTGATTCTCACTAACCAAGAGGTGGTAGAGTTATCCTCTCATATTGATGTTGTTAAATTAATTATACCCTGGGCCATAAATTAAAAAAATAACTAAGAAATAAAGAACAAAGTTTAGCCATATCCGGTCATTTAAATCTCATAATTAAAAATAGTGTTGTATCAGTACAAACAGATATAACAATATTTATTTGAAGAAAATAATACAATTTAAGAAAAAGTTGAGAAATAGTAATAAGAATAATGGGAATTATACAATGGAGCAATATTTAATAATTTAACGAGATGAATACAGGAGTGAACCTTTTATAGTATTTAAATAGCCCTTTTATAGTAGTGTTAATTCACTACAACATTAAGTAGTAAAGAATTAATACTTTTTAAGTTACAATATTTAAATCCTAATTCTTTTTGTCGAGATCTCGATCACAAACTGAACTTTATTTTAAATTAATTTTTAACTTTTATTTTTTTTAATTTACAAGGTTATTGAATATTATAAAATAATGTTAGCTGCATTACCTCAAATTAATTTAATTAATTTAGAAGAAGAAAATAAATTTAAAATGATTAAAGAAAGATTAATAAATATGAGTGTAACAAAGAATGAAGAAAATTATACATCATTTTTAAAATGTTGGAGTATTAGATCTTTGGATTATAAAACAATGACAATTGAAGAAATGGTTGAGGCAGCTATGAAAATAATTAATAATGTTTTTTGGTAATTAAAAAAATATAATTTTTAATTAAGAGAAAGTTGGAAATATTTTTTAAGTATCAAATAAGTCAGAAATTTAGTTGTTTTTTTTTCTATCATGGGAGGCCATTTCACCAAGCCCAATATACTGTTGCCAATCCATTTTCTACAAATTAAACATTAATTCATTTTTTTCTTCAAAATTTAAAAAATAACAATTAATTTGTAATATTTAATTAGATTGACAATTTTCAAAGTTTTTGAACATTTTAAATCTAACCATTTTAAAATAAAAATTTTTAAAAATAAAGGGGGGTACTTAACTAAAAATAAATTTTATATAAAGGTTCAATATTAAATTAGCTTGATTTTGTTAATAAATGTTTAATACCAATCCCATAGTATAATAATTAATTTTCTTAGAACCAATAAATTATTTTAAAAATTAATAATATTTTTTTAAAGGAAATACGACCGTAAAAAATTTGATAATCTTTTCAATAAATGTATGGAAATAACAAAAAGTGAAAAAAATATTTTTATTATCTTTCATTTATTTGCATTTGCTCGAATGCTTATTAGAGAATCTATTATTTTATCTCATTCTCAAATAGTAATTGAAGTTGGAACTCTGGGAAAAATGAATCATTATGATTATTTATTATTTCTTAATTGGAAAATGAAAAAACAACATAATTTAGAAGGAAATCAGTTTGTTTTTTATTTTTTAAATTTTATTTTTAAATAAAAATTAGAAAGAAGATTTCCATTCTAACTATGTTAGAGCATATGACGAATTAGAAATTAAAGCAAATAATGTTATGGCAATATTAGAGTATTTAAATATTATAAATGGAAAAAATATTTTATTTAATTATAACAATAGTATTCATTGTAAGGAAAAATTTTTTTAAATCTGATATTATATATTTCATTTAAAAGAGTTTGAGAGTTTAGTGACAAGCTTCCTGTCTCAATTAGTAATAAGCAGGCCTCAGAAAATTGAAAAACCATAGGGGAGTGTAGAAACATGACTTTAAGTTTCTAATAAAAATAATTCAAAATATTCAAAATATTTACTCAGTTTAAAATTTAATATAAATTAAGGCAATGTTGTTAGAAATATAATATTAAATAAGAAAAATTAATTGTTGGGATATTTGGGATATTTCTTCTTTATTAGGATATATTTATTGGGATATGTTTATTAGCATAGGACATAGGATGCTTTTAGGAATGAACACATAGGACTGTTCATAATCTCCCCCAGGACTGTAGAATCATTTTCTTAGCAAAATATATATAGCTGGGGCCATAGGAATTAAAAACAAAAGAAAAAAGGGAAACAAAGTTTATAAAAGCAATATTTGTTAGTCTTTTGATTAAGATGAAGCGCACAGATTATATGTTTAAACTTTTTAGGGAAGGAAGGATGATTAATTTTATGTAAGAAAAATAAGTATTAAGGCAAAGTCAGGGGAGCAAAGTTTTACATTTAAATTCGCAATTGTGCGACAGGGGAATAAGCTCATTTTAAGTGATTACCGAGGCTGCTCCACACTTAACTACGCTGAACTATTAAATATTAAATTAAAAAAATTAATAAGTAACCATTTTATTTAATAAATTAAGTACGCAAAAATAAGCTAATTACTTTACAACAAGCAGAAAACGAAGAAAATTTAATTTATCCAGCAACATTTAAATATGATGAAAAAGAATTATTTACCAATTTATTAAATTTAAATTATCTAAATTTATTATATAAACATAATGGTAATTAAATAAATTTAAAATATTTATATTTTTCTGTTTTAGTAATATTTAATAATAATTTAACATTTGACGAATGTCAAATAATAATTGGAAAAATAAAAGAATGTAAATTAAATTCATTTTACGAATTATATGACAATTTGGTAGAATATTCTTTTATTCAAAACAAAATTGAACATCTTATAAATCCATTTTTAATTGAACAAATAATAAATTAAATAAAAAATCCAGAAAAACGAAAATACCTCAATGAAGCATTTAAAAATGATGACGAAGATAGTCAAGTGAAATCTTTACAAAAACACGAAGACCTCATTACTATCGTATGTTTTTATTTTTTATTTTAAAAAAATAAATAAAATGAAATCTTTTAATAATTTTATTTAGATATCGAATACATGTATTAATATAGGTATTGCATATTTAAATAATTGACAATATACGATTAAATGAAAAAATTATTAATTTTTTTAATTTATAGCAACTTTGAAAAAAATTGTATAATTATTTGAGTAGCTTCCTTTTAAACAAATTATTTAGTTTTTCTCTTTTTTGTCTCAATTGTTTGCATAAAAGCTACTCTAATAATTAATTTATTAGAAAGGATGACCGCAATCTGTAAAAAACAAAATTAAATACATTTTATTTATTTTTTAATCATTGTTTTTTAAAACTGATAAAAGTATACCTAAGTAATTTTTAAATATTATTTAAATAATTATTAAAGTTATATATTATACAATTTTTATTTATAAAAAATAATATTTCTAGAGTTAATAGAAAATAAATTATTAGATTTTTTAAATTCTGTCAGTTTATAATTAATCTAAAAATTAAATTAAAACAATTTATTTCGTGTCGGGGCAAAATACATTATTACCAAAATACATTATTACCAAAATACATTATTACCAAAATACATTATTACCAAAATACATTATTACCAAAATACATTATTACCAAAATACATTATTACCAAAATACATTATTTTATTTTGGCGCATTAATTTTTTGGCGTTGGTTTATAAAATAGTCGGAGGTTAGTCAACTTTTAACTGGAAAAAAAAATTAATATATAAAAATTAAACATTTAAAAAATTTCAAAATAACGAAAAGAGGTACTTACGTATTATCCCCATACATTGCGGACAAAGTTTTTGCGGACAAATATATTTATTTATATAAAACAATTACAAAAAAATCAATCAAAAGGCCAATATTTTCCCCAGGCAAGCATAATTTCTTCAAAGACATCTCCATCACCAATCATTTTCCTCCACATAAATTCTGCAAAATAACTCTCCAAATGATGACGTGCTGTACCTTTATGCTTCTTATTACGCCATTTGGCGCTGCCCCACATTCTTTCAACTTTTTGAGTAAACACCAAATTGTTGGTGACATCTGCTACATTGCCAACCAGGACGTTGAAAGTAGTAAAGTTTCATTTCATCCCCATTGCGACAAACTCTCGTTTTATGTAGAAGACCACGATCTTGTAAGAATTCGATGGCATCTTTTTCCGTTGTTGGCAAATCCCAAATTTTCATTATAAAATAAATAGATGCTAAATCAAATAGAAAATAATAAAGAGTGTACTTTATTCTTAGTTTCCATGTTTATTATACACCAAACAAAATTTAAACTGTTGATTGATTGCCAAAGGCAAATGGAAGGAAAGGAAAATAAATATATTTGTCCGCAAAAACTTTGTCCGCAATGTATGGGGATAATACGTAAGTACCCGAAAAGATTTCTGCAAAATTTTATAAATTTAACAAATTTGAATATTTTATAAAACAACGCCAAAAAATTAATGCGCCAAAATAAAATAATGTATTTTGGTAATAATGTATTTTGGTAATAATGTATTTTGGTAATAATGTATTTTGGTAATAATGTATTTTGGTAATAATGTATTTTGGTAATAATGTATTTTGGTAATAATGTATTTTGGTAATAATGTATTTTGGTAATAATGTATTTTGGTAATAATGTATTTTGTCTGTAATGTAATTTGGAATAAAGTATTTTGCCCCTACCCATTTATTTTAAGTGAAGAATTAATAATTTAAACAAAATGAATTATATCTTAATTTTCATAAAAATTAATTAAAAAAAGTTTGAAGATATTTTACAGAATTTTTTATTTAGTTTTGCATGTTTTTTAATTTTTGAATTTTCTATTTATTTAAGTTTTTTAATTAATATATTAAATTTTATTGCGAAATTTACTAGTTAAATTGATTTTTTATTTTCTTACTACTACAATCGCCCACTTAAAAATTTGCCCAATGTATTGAATTTTTTAGAGAAAAAATAAAAAAATGCACTCTTAATTATTAAAGGGCATTTAATACCCTTCAAAAATTTAGTTATAAGTGTACGCCAATAAAATGGTTACCGCCAAAAATAAATTAATAATGCCAGCAATTTTTATCTTTTTAAAAGAATATTATAAGAAATTAAGAGATTGCTTATTTATTTAATTACTCCTCCCATTTTAATATTTATTTTATTTTTTATGGGTAAATATAAACCCCTCAAAATTAATCTAATTAATTCATTATTTAAAATTTAAATTAAAAATAAATAAATTAACTCTCTAAATTATAAAATTAAATTCTCTCTCTTTTTAATAAATTTATAACATTTAAATTAATTAAAAAATTAATAAAAAATAATGAAAAATTTATTTTTTATTTTATTATTTGTGCTTTTTGAAGTAAATAAAATTCAATTAATTAATGGAATGATGGGAAGACCTCCAATACCTCCAAGAGATCGTTTGTTTTTTTTAATTAATTTTTAAGTAAAGAAATGAAAAAAAGAAACAAAAATAAATTTAATAAAATTTATTTATTTAATTTTTAGTCAAAAGAGGAAAACAAATAGTAGAAGAAGAAGAAATAAAATTTTCTCTTTATGAATTGACTTTTTTGATTGAAATATTGCATAATTTAGAAATTGAAAAAGATTTTTCTGTTCAAACAGACAAAGATTTATTTTTAATTATTGAAGAGCTTGGCATAAATTATTTTAAATATTTTAATGATAAAAATTTGAGTTTTTATGATTTTTATCCAACGTTAGAAAAGATTGAACAGGTATAAAAATAACTTAAACATTATTTAAATAAATAAAAATTGGACTTATTGTTAAAGTCTTAAGAAAATAAAATCTTTAAAAATTTAAAACAAAAAACTCAAACTGCTTTCAAAATAATAAGAAACTACTGTCAGGTAACGAACTCTAGTGACCCTTTAAATAAAAGTCGAACGCGTTAACCACTATACCACAGACTTTGATATATAAAGTTTATTAAAATCAAGTATTTTAAAATTAAAATTAAATATTTTAAAAATTGTCTAAAGAAAAACTTTAATTAATATTATTATTTAAAAGATCATTATTTATTATAATAATATAATAAATATAAATGAAAATAAAAGAAAAGAAGAATATCCTCCAAATTATTTATGGAATGAACAATGGAAATATGAACAAATAAAGAAAAGATTGGACGAATTAGGTTTTATTATGAATAAAGAAGAATATTTAGAAATGATAAACAAATGGGGAATGAATCCTGATAATGTTGATAAAATGACAAAAGAACAATTAATTGAAGAAGCTAAGAGAATAAGGTAATTAATTAATTAAAAGAGAGAAGAATATAAATAAATTAACCTAAATTGTTAATATACGGTAAAGGACGATTCAGAGTCGGCGATTCAAAGTAGCTTGTATAACTTTTTTCATTTTAAACCTTTTCAAATAATTTTTATGTCATTAGAAATAACTTGAAAAGTGAAGTATTTTCACTAATTAGACCGATCTGTTCAGTTGATTTTAAAAAAATTTATGCCCTAAAAACGCGAAAATCACGATTTTCCACATTTATTGCGCTTTAACTTTTTGTTGAGTGATCCGATTGGATCGGTCCAATTGGTTAAATTTATCCGCTTATATGAAGCTTTCGATTAATAAAAGAACTATTCAGATCCGTTATGAAATAAAAAAGTTATGGCCAAAAACAACCGGCTACTCTGAAACGTCCTCTACCCCTAGTTTAGACGTTCAATGTAGATTATTTTAGGAAAATTTTCGATTTTTTAAAATTTTTGTTTTTATATATTTATTACATCGGATACATTAAATTAGAGCACCTTATTTTTTTATTTAAGTCGTGTAAAAATAAATGGAACATTTAATTATATCAAAAATATTACACAAATTGAAAGAAATATTTTTAATTCTTGTCAATTATTTATTATTATAATTAAATTAATTAAACAATTTTTTGAATTTAATAATAATGATAAATATTTTAATAATCAATTGAAAATGACTTATAATAAAGGAATAACTCAAACATTGTAATATATTTTAATTTTTATTTTAATTTTAATAAAAAAGGAAGAATAGGAAATGTTAAACAATTGAATTAAATTATTTAAAAAAAGTTGACGTACTTGTATAATTTTATTTTTATTTACCTTAGAAATATTCAAAAACTGTAACATTAAAATTTTAATTTTGGCAAAATGTCAAATTGACAAAATGTCAATTTTGACAAAAAATTCCAAGAATATATTTTCCCAATTTTTTCAATTATTTTAACATTAAATATTTTCTTTTAAATTTTATTTTTTTTAAAAAAAAAAGAACGGAGGTTTCAATTGCGAGATATAATCAAGTTAATAATGAATTATTAAAAAAAGAAAATGATTGGATGAATTTAATTAATAAATTGACATTTTTACCATCTCAAAATGTTAATTTAATCTATCCGGCCAGTTTTTATGTTAATAAATATAATATTAGATTTGATCCAAAAAGTAATATGATTTATAAACAATTTGGTATTTTTTAATTAATTTCTTTTTTCTTTATTTGAATTTTTTGGATTTTAAAAATATTTAATTTTTAAATTGGCCAATAAATTTAAATGGATTATTAAAATTAATTAAATATATTTAATTTTAAAGCTATTGAATTGTCAATTGATGAATGTAATAATCTTCCACAATATGCTAATTTTAATAATTTTTATCAAAATTTGAATGATGATCTTAAAACGAAAATTGAAAATTATATTAAAAATTATTTTGAACATTTTCCAGAAATTCCTCTAAGTGAAGAGAATGGTCAAAATATGTTATCTTATGTAAGTTAAAAAAGATTTGATTAAATTGTTATTTTAAAGTCTTTTTCTAATGTAATGGTTAGAGAAAAGAAAAAGACTATTGAGAATGAAGAGAGATTTTCTCTTCTTTTCTTATTTTTTAATATTTATTTTTAACCATTTAATAATAAATATTATTTTATTTTTATATTTAAGATATTCGAAAAATGTTCAGAATTGTTTAAAAATGGAAAAGAAGGACAAAGCAGTGGATATTGAAAAACAATTTTAATTTTTTAGTTTAAAAGAATTGGGAAGTAGTTACGTAAAAATTTAAAAAAATCTGGGATTTAAAATATTTTTTTTATTTACTAAACATAAATTATATAATCATTTTAGATGTTAGAATATATTTTTTATTATTTTTGGATAAAATTTATCTTTTATTTTTTTATAATAATAGAGAATATACCTACATATAAAAATTAAATTAATTTTTTTAAATGACTTTTTTTATTTAATAATTCTAAAAAATAGAAAATAAATACATAAATAAATAAAAATATTTATTTATGAAAAAATAATTTATAAAAATTTTTTTATTTAATATTAAATAAAGTTTTTTAAAAAAAAATTTAAAAAATTTAATGATCAAAATCGGCTCATTTTAAGCTTGAAATCCTTTTCATACTTTCTTAAAAAAGAAGGGATAACAGAAAAATTGTCCTTCTAATTATTCCAATTAGTTTGGAGCAATTGTTATCCAAGATATTTAGAATATAGCAATATTCTAATTCCAAAGTAATATATTATTTTTCCAAATAATATATTTAATTCAAAGTAATATATTAGCCAATATATTAATTCCAAATAGTATTTATTCCATATAATAATATTTATTACAAATATAAATCAATGTGAATATGTGAAAGAGTGTTTTGTTTGTTGATTGACAAAGAATGAATGAAAGAAAGTCTCTTATAAGCTAGGACAAAATGCTTTTATAGGCGTCCCTAACGACGCCTTCTTATCCTTTTGATCACCGTTCGCAACTCTATCTTTTATTACACTTCTCAACCTTAATCTTATTTCTCCCCTCTCTTGCATCTTTAACATTTCTTATAAATTTTTAATATTTTAAAAATTTAATATTTGGTAATTTTCCATTTTGTACCAAATGTTTTTTTATTTTTTTTAATTAATTTAAAGTCATAAAACATCAAATTTTTACTAAAATAACAACAAATGCATCAACTTCTCTTATAGCTATTTGGCAACAAAACGGAAAAAGTACCAAATATTTTAATAAATAAAATTTAAAATTTATTAAAAAAATATTTAAACACTTCCGAGTATCTTTTAAAGATATTAAAACTTTAATAAAATTAATTAAAAAAATTAAATTTAAATAAATTTATCAGTCATTTAAAAGAAGATTAAAAATGTGACTAAATAAATAAATAGTATATATTTTTGTTTTGTTTTAATAAAGAAAAGGCGGTCAACAATGCCTTCTACTTCTAAAATAGTAAAGTAATTATAAGAGTGTCTTATCCAAACATTTTTGGGAATAAAATATTTTGGGAAGATTAGGGAAGATAATCTAATAAATAAATAAAATAAATAAAAAAGAATTTCTTCAAAAAACAGTTTCAGAGCTAATAAAGGTGATAGATTGTATTCCAATAAATTTAAAAAAAAATCTTAAAAACCGAAAAAAAACAAAATTTAATTTCCCTGATGTCCCCGTGCTCTTTGTCCTCTTCTTCCTTGCCTTCCTCTTCCTTGTCTTTCAGAAATACTTGCTACATCTAAAATAAAATATTTTTATTTAATAATAAAATATTTAATTTATTTTAAATATAATAAACTATTTTTTAAAGAAAATAAGGAGATTAACCTGTAAGAAACGCGTAAATTTTAAAATAAAAATAATTAAAAATACCAATTATATTTAATAAAATTAAATAAAATATTACTATTTTCAATTTTATAAATTAATGGCAAATATTGTTGACGAAAATCTTCTTTATAAAATGAAACTTTAAAAATTGATTCATCATTTCCAGCTTCCGCTTCAGAAAGTGTTAGAAGCATTTTTTCACGTATTACTTTTAATTAAAAAATTATTTAATTTTTTAATTAATTACTTGTATAGTAGAGTTGAGAATCATCATCAAATAGAATACTTAATTTAAAAAAATTTTTCTAAATAAAATTATTTCTTACTGTCATCATCCTCAACATCAATATTTTGGAATGGAATGTTATTCTCTTGTAAAATACTCAAATTCTTCATTATATGAAATAATTCATTTGCTTTTGATTTAAATTCAATATAAGCCGCCTTATAAGTTTGAATCGAGATTGATTCATTCCTATTTAATTTTGGTACTTTTACCCTTTTTCCCCAAACTTTTTTAATACTTTTCACTTCTATTAAAGCCTAATTTAATTTTTATAAAAAAGGAAATGTCGATTTTAAAGATTTTAAATTTATTAACATTAACAGAAAAAGAATTAAACCAAAAACTAAAAAAGGATTTGAGATTATTTTGAGAGAAAGATTCACACAGGCAGTTGAGAAGAGTGAAAAGTTAAGGGGATAAAAGTACTGTAATAATTATAAGTTAAAATAGGTAAAAACAAACAAAAATCTTACTCTAAATTCATTTTATTATTAAATTCATTAAAATATTCTTCATTTTGATATGAATTAATAAATGAACGAATTAACATTCTGGCAGAAACAATTAAATGCCAAAGTATAAAAATATTGCTTTCTAATATATTTAACTTTGCAACATGATTAAAAAAATAGATGAAAACATCTTCACTAAAAAATATTTTTTATTAAACTTTTAATAAAAAAATTTAGTGTTTAATTAATGTTATATTTTCCTAAATCTTTTACTATCATTTTGTCTATAATTAAACATGACAATAAAATTTAATTTTTTAGTTGTACTATTATTTCTAACACCCCTCCCGCAATGTGATTCTCAGAAATTAAGTGTCTGCTTATCACTAAAAGAAAGATTATGTCTATTTTATTAACTTATTTATATAAACTCATTTAAAGACAAAAAGACAATTTCCGAGACTCAAATAGTGGGAAAGGTGGAAAAATCAGAGATTTATTTCAGTGCCTAAAATTGAGTGTTGTCTTTATTTAATTTTACAACAAAATTTCCTTTTTAAATTATTTTTAACAAATAAAGTTTGCTCATAATAATGTAAAGCAATTATTTATTAAAAAAAACTAACTCTAAGCTCCTCATTTTATCCATAACATTATTTATTGAATATTCAACTGGCATTATTTCATTATTAACCAAAAATTCGAAAAAATTAGAAGAGTCTGTTGATTTATACTCTTTCAATCTTTTTTTAATGAAATTTAATTGATCGTCTTTTGTTTTTATATTCTCAATATGCTTAGATTGGCATTCAGTAATCATTTCTTTGTAATGTAAAATAATCTGTTAAAATTATTAAATTATTATTTTTATCATATTTAAAATTGCATAGGGTAGAAGATAATTCGATTAATAATAGGTGGGGAGCCAATATGTATCTAATTTTTTTTTAATGTTTAAACAAATAAATAAATGTATTAAAATAATTATCCTACCAGATTCACTTTAACATATATTTCAGCTATAATTGGATCATCGTTAGCAAAACCCAATTTTACAATTTCATGTTTTACATAATTATCAATAATATCAGATAATTCAATTTTACTATTATTTTTTAATTCATTAAATCGAATTCTACGTAATGCACGTATAAATATTGACAGTTGAATAAGTGAAAATTCTCTTGCTGGTATTTCAGTAATATTATCAGGTGATTGAGGAGATGATGTACCCTCAAGAGACAAATGATCATAATGCTGACCCGAAGTTGAGCCTTTATCCATTTTTTGTTTTCCTTAAATATTTTAAATTTTTATAATTTGAAGTTCTTTGTAACGGTTTAATTATATAATAAATTCAAAATAGGTATAAATTAGACAGCAAATATATTAATTAAAAAAAAATACCATTAAAATGTCCCTTTCCATCAATTGTTAGAAATTGATGGAATTGTATTTATTTATAAATTAAATTTTTATAAATTGGATTTTTGATTTAAATAAAATTTACCTTTATTTTTATTTTTAGGTTCCATCCCAAAGATGAAATGAAAACAATTTATAGCTAAAATAATAGTGAAAATAAAAAGAAAAACTTTCATTTTTCTTTTTTCAATTTAATTTTTCTAAAAATAATTAATTTTAATTTTTATTTTATAAATATTAAAGTGTTTGTGCCATCTATCCAAGAAGAGAGGGTAAATTTAGACTAATTTTATAAATAAATTTTTATATTATTATTTTATTAATTATTTACATAGAGAGAGAATTTAATTTAAGAGGAGTTAATTTTATTTAAAAAATTAAATTTAAATGAATGAATGATTTTGAAGGGATTTGGAAGAGTTTATATTTACCCTTTAAAATTCAATTAAATAAATATTAAAATGGGAGGAGTAATTTAAATAAAATTAAATAAATTAAAATATCTTAATTTATTATACTATTTTTTAATTTATTAAAAAAAAGAAGTGATTATTAATTTATTTTTGGCATTAAGACCCTTATTGAGGCATTTATAATTAAATTTGTTGAGGGCTTTAAATGCCCTTTAATAAATAAAGCGTGGATTTATTTTAATTTTTTTCTCTAAAAAATCCATTACATTGGAGAGATTTTTAAGTGGTCGTTTTTAGTGGTATCTATTGAGATATCAAAAAATTAAAAAATCAATTTTATTGGTAAATCTCTAAATAAATTTAAATAAATAAATATTAAATAAAATAAATAAAAAAATATTTTTATTTAATATTAAATAAAAATAGATTAAAACTTTAAAAAATTTAAAGGTCAAAATCGGGGCATTTCAAACTTTTAAATTCTTTTAATACTTTCCTATTAAATTTTTAATATTTCAAAAATTTAATATTTGGTAATTTTCCGTTTTGTTGCCAAATGTCCACAATTGTTCCAATTTTTTTAAATTATTTTCAAGGCATAAAATCAACAAATTTTTACTAAAATATCATCAAATGCATCCATCAACTTCTCTTATAGGTATCTGGCAACAAAACGGAAAAAGTACCAAATATTTTAATAAATAAAATTTAAAATAATTTATTAAAAAAATATTTAAACACTTCCGAAAAGAATTATGTCTGTTAAGTATATTAATTAAAACTTTAACAAAATTATTTAATTAAAAATTATAAATTAAATTTAAATAAATTTATCAGTCATTTAAAAGAAGATTAAAAATGTGACTAAATAAATAATACATAGTATTTTTGTTTTGTTTTGTTTTTTAATGAAAATTGGCGGTCAACAATGCCTTCTACTTCTAAAATAGTAAAGTAATTATAAGAGTGTCTTATCCAAATATTTTTGGGAATAAAATGGAGAGAGTCGAAGTTTGGTCATAAGGAAGTTACTCAAATAATTATACAATTTTTTAAAATAATTTTTTTTATGAATTTAGAATATACATAGGAAAAGTACTTCTTTGGTAATTATTCTCATTTTTGTAGAAATAAAAAAAAACTTTTAGAAAAGAATATAAATATTATAGCTCATTTGAAAGAGCTCGTCGAGCTGAGTCGAATGAAATAAAAATCAGCCCGATTGGAAAAATTTTAACAAAATTATAGTTAAAAAACCAGACTCAATTTGTCCACCTATATCTCCATTGAAAATTATTAATTTCGTTGTAATTTTAATGGATAGAATAAGAACGGACACACGACTTTTAACTACATGAGAAGTGTTAAAACATTCGAATAGATTGTGGTTAAACTGACATTTTTACCCCAAAATGAGCTTACTCCCCCCTATGGTTTTTCGGTTTTCGGTGACCTATATCTCGGTTCATATGCATTTCTGCGCCATAAAAGTGGTATCATTCGACTCAGCTAGTCTAATCAAATTGATTGATAAGACATTTGGTACGAAATTTTAATACCGGTATACTATACTATATTTTTATTTTTTAAATTAAAAAATAAGAATATAAACCAAAGAAGTACTACTTATGAAAAAAAATTTATCTCAATCGACTATTATTATATCTTCTTCATTTATTGCATTTTTACAATTCTTCGATATCTAAATTTTTTTAAATTATACTAAAATAAAACAATAACAAGGTGTTTGTATTCAAAGACTTAAATGGAGTGATTTAATAATAAATTAATTATTATACCTAATTATATAAATTTGGCATTTGATAGATGAAAATGGGTAATTTGAAAGTAAACACTAATTTTTTTAATAATTTGAAAAGTAAATTAAAGACGAGAACGGTGCCTATCCAGTTCCCGAATAAAAACTGAGAACGGGAAGTGGAAATTGAAAAATGTCCGGGAAATAGATTTGACCGTTCCTTTCTCTAAATTCAAATTATTTTACATTTTTCCACTGCCCAAATTACCATCCACTATTTTTTCTTTTTAACAAACAAATAATAAAAACATACATTAGTAATAAGCTCTTCACGTTTTTGTAAAGAGTTCTTTTGACCATCTTCAGCATCATTTATGTATTTCCGTTTTTGTGGATTTTTTATTTCATCCATTATTTGAATAATTAAAAATGGATTTATAAGTTGTTCAATTTTTTGTTGAATAAATACATTTCCTAAATTCTCATATAATTCATAAAATGAATTTGGCTCCCCTATTTTGTCAGCTATTATTTTACATTCGTCAAATGTTAAATTATCAATCATTGCTAAAAAAGTATTTTTTATTTTTTAAAATTAAAAAAATGTAATGGTACTTGTATGCTTATAGCGGACCCCTTCCTTTTCACTGCTGCGCTTTTTTCACTGCGCCGAAAAAATACTCTAGACTGCCTTTGATTGATATTGCCCCAAGAAAACTTTGATATGTAAATATGTATTTATAAATTTATAAAAAAAATAAAACAACAAATTAAAAAGGAGGTATAAATTTGTTAATCCCATTCAAAATAGCATCAAAAACAGAATTGTTGATATTCGCCGAACGACGAAACAAAAATTCATCAATATATCCACGAAGTGTCACACATTTCTCACAATTACTCTCTTGATGCAAAATCCCACGTCGTTGAAAGAATCTAATGCTTCCTAATTCATGCTCACCGTTTCCAAGTTCATTAATATGTCGTATTAATTGATCATAGTTCATTTTAATAATTTATCTTTTTACAAATTATGGCACAAATACAAAGTAACGCTAACATGCCTTTACACATCAAAGTTTTCTTGGGGCAATATCAATCAAAGGCAGTCTAGAGTATTTTTTCGGCGCAGTGAAAAAAGGCGCAGCAGTGAAAAGGAAGGGGTCCGCTATAAGCATACAAGTACCAATGTAATAATTACCAAAATGTTTAAATAACAAACTGGAATAATTGCACTCTGAAATATTGATAAATAATGTTTGTTCATCATTTATAAATGTTGCTGGATAAATTAAATCTTCTTTGTTTTCCAATTCTTGTAAAGTAACTAACATATTTTCACGTGCTGAATTTATTTATTAGTAGAATATATTAATTTATTTATTTTAAAATTTAATGGCCATGTGGGGGCTTGACTTTTACTTTATTCTATCCATTAAAATTAAAACTAATAAAAAATAGTTGTGTATCATGTGGAGCAGCCCTGGTAATCACTTAAAATGAGCTTACTCCCCCCTATGGTTTTTTGATTTTCAAAGGCCTGCATATCGACTCAGAATTTAGATAGTGAAGCTATCTTGATGTCATTTTACACAATTCGACGAACTCTTTCGAATGACATATATTGTCAAGATCGGAATTTAAAAAAAAATTTCTTACAGTGCTCTTTATTTTTATATTCAAATAAAATATCTTTTCCGTTTATAACATTTGACTTCTTCAATGTTTCCATAACATTGTTTGCTTTAATTTCTAATTCGTCATATGCTCTAATATAGCTTAGAATGGAAATCTTCATTCTAACTCTTATTTAAAAATTAAAATAAAATTTAAAAAATAAAAAACAAACTGATCTCCTTCTAAATTTTGTTGTATTTTCATTTTCCAATTAAAATATAATAAATAATCATAATGACAAAGTTTTCCCATAACATTTTCAACTTTAAATAAATGAGAATGAGCTTCAATAGATTGTCGAATAAGCATTCGAGCAAATGCAAATAAATGAAAGACAATAAACATATTTCTTTCACCTTTTGTTGGTTTCATACAATCAATTAAAAGATTATTAATTTTTTTATCGCTATACCCACTTTAAAAAAAAATTATTTTGTTTTTTTTTTTTAATTTTAAAATTAATTTATTGGTTCAAAAAATTACGATGTCATTGGTATTAGTTATTTATTGAAGAAAAACAAGCTAATTTACTTTCCCTATTTTTAAAAATTTTTATTTTTAAAATGGTCAGATATGTTCAAAAACTTATAAACTTGTCAATCTAATTAAATATTACAAATTAATTGTTATTTTTTCGATTTTGAAGAAAAAAATAAAGTAATGTTTCAGGAGGAAGAACTACTAAATTTCTGATTTACTAATGATTTTGTATTAAACAAAATTTTAAAATTTCTCTTTAGTAAAAAATATGTATATATTTTTTACGGTGCTTGTTCAATTTATGAGTCCAATGAACTTTTATGAGTCCAAACAAATTTGTTAAGAAATTAAGGCTCTATATCGAAGGAATGCCGGCATCCAATTTTTTCTATATTCTTAAAAAATGGGTAATTATTTTATTTTTCTCTCTATTTTTGATTTTTGTCTTGAAGCTAAAGACGCGAAAGGAATAATTTTTATGCAAAAAATAGTAAATTAAAGGCAATATTTCTTTTAATTTTTTAAAAATGCTGATGAAATAGATTCCCCTCTAGCTCGTGAATTTTGGCGAAAAAGTGCTTCCAGCATATATGAATCAGTTAAAGATGTGCTTGTTCCATATTGCGCCGTAGATTAACGCACGTACCAAAAGCCAACGAGAGATGGGCTCCCAAATGAAGAAGTCATAAAACACTCCCAATAGGTCCAAGTTTGGCGTGTTTCCAGCAAACTTCGATCATTCATAACTTTGTTCATAATCGTTAAATCTCGACAATTTTGGTCTCATTCGATAGGTCTCGAAGAGCTCTTTCGAATGAGCTATCATACTATTTCATCAGCATTTTTAAAAAATTAAAAGAAATATTGCCTTTAATTTACTATTTTTTTGCATAAAAATTATTCCTTTCGCGTCTATAGCCTCAAGACAAAAATCAAAAATAGAGAGAAAAATAAAATAATTACCCATTTTTTAAGAATATAGAAAAAATTGGATGCCGGCATTCCTTCGATATAGAGCCGAAATTAAAGTCTCATTTAGTAATTATGGGAATGGGTCCGGGTCCCGTTTCCAGTTTTTTAAGTAAACCCGGAATTCCCGGTTTCTGTTTCATTAGGTTTCATACTAGTTTTCTTAAAAAAATGGAAATTGGACCCGAAAATTGGGATCGGGACCCATTCCCGTAATCACTTAAATGAGACTTTAATTTCTTAACAAAACTTGCTTGGACTCTTAAACTTTAATTGGACTCATAAAAGTTCATTGGACTCATAAACTGAACAAGAGCCTTTTTTACTTACTAATTTTTATTCTTTATCATGTTAATAGCTTTCTCAACCGTTAGTTCATTGTTCTTCGGATCAAATTCAAATGATTTAATACTCCACTTTGCAAAAAACAAGCCATAACTTATTGGATCCATTGTTGATCGCATATTTATTAATCTTTCTCTAATCATTTCAAGTTTATCTCCTTGTACATTATCTATTTTAATTTCAGGTAATGCATTCAACATTGCATTATAATAATCAATTATCTGTTAAATTTAAAAAATAAAATTTAAAATAATGTTTCAATTAATGATCAGGATCTCGAACAAAAAGATTTAAATATTAATAACTCGAGAATTTTAATTCTTTACTAATAGCAGTGTTGCGCCGAGTTACCCGACATTTTAAATATTTTCTCCTATTTTCTTTCTGCTTTACTTAACCAACTGCTTCGCGACTGGAGTGTATAGAAACCGCTTCGCGAGATAAGAACCTTTTTATTGATTTTTTAAATAATTTTTTAATGTAGAGCCCAGCAGTGATAGCAAAGTTCTAATTCTGGAACTAGAACTACCAAATTTCTGGAGCTGGTTTGGAACTGGAACCATGGAACGTTTTATTTTAGGAACTGGAAAACTAGTTCAATACCCCCAATTGGTTGGTGGGTAAAGTTCAGTTACTCCTGACCAGAGATCGCACCAATATAATTCCCGAAAATCGGGGAATTTAAATTTTTGTCGGTGCCTCTAGACTATAAATTATTTTGTCTAATTATTTTAAATATATTCCTTTTTTGTTTTTAAGAGAACATTAAATAAATTATTAATTTTTTCACCTGTTTGATTTTTTCAAATGTGTCCTTAACTAATTGAGAATTATAAAAAAATTTATTTTTAAGTTGCTCAATATTTTTTTTACTAAAAAATTCAATAATTTTATTTAATTCCTTTTGTTGGTTATTAATTATATCATTTTTTAGATTTTTATGAACCAATATTTTAATTAATATAGTCAATTGAATTAAACTAAAATTTAATTGTGGAAATTTTGGGTTAACATTTTGAATTGAAACATTTTCTAAATTTGTGTTTTCAACAACAATTTGTTTTCCTTTGTTGGCTTAATTTTATTTAATTTATTTATTTAAAGATTAATTAAAATTAAATTTTAAAAATACTAAACGATCTCTTTGAAACATTCCGTTCGACACTTGAAATTGAAGCAAATTAATTATAAAAAATAATAAAATAAACAGTAAAACTTTCATATTTTTTAATATAATTTTAGCTAAATAATTTTATGAAGGTAAATTATAAAGGGAGGAAAAGGTAAATTTAAATGCCAGGAAGGGAGCTTATTGCCATTCATCCAATCGAAAGAGTTGAATATAATTATTTTAATTTAAATTTTATTTAATTAGACATTTGAGGGAAATTTAGCCTTTTATATTAAATAAAATTAATTTTTATTTTATTTCATAAATTTATTAAAAAGAGAGAGAATTTAATTTTATAATTAAAAGAGTTAATTTTATTAAAAAATTTAAATTAAATGAATGAAGAGATGGATTTTGAGGGGTTTATATTTACCTCAAAAAATACAAAATAAATATTAAAATGGGAGGAGTTTTAATTAAATAAAATTTATAAAATATCTCTCAATTTTCTATACTATTTCTTTAACGTCTTTATTAATTTATTTTTGGCATTAAGACTTTTATTAAGATACGTTAATACAGGGCTCTCATTCGTATTAAATGAAAGTACAATACTTTAAAATCGACTCTTGTACTTTCGAAATTGAAAATGTACTTTAATCAAAGTACGTACTTTTAAATCGATATTTTTAATAAAAAATTAAATTTTTGCGAAATTATTAAAAAATTAGATTGGCAAAATGTAAATATTTCTTTTTTCTCTACTATTTATTTAAAGTAGTTCTGCAATAATTTTTTGCCTGCAGCGCTAAAAATGGTTAATTTTTGGCAACTAGAGGGCAATTAATTTAAAAAATGTTCACCTGCGGCGCTGTAAATGACCTGAAATTTTTAAAAGTTACTCATACCGAAAATCAAACTCTTAACTGGATATAATAGTCTCTAAAAATCCTGTAAATCGTTAACTTGGGAAAAAAATATAAATTTGAGCAAAAATAAAAATTTTTTCAAATAAAATCCGGAGTGTACTTTAATTTGGAAAATGTTGTACTTTATCTACTTTTAAATAAACTTTTTTGTACTTTTATTTTGATTTTTGTCGATGGGAGCCCTGCGTTAATACATTAATTGTCCGTCTATTGTGGTAGTCAACTATTTCTCTTTTTCTAACTGTCTGCTATATTTGAATATTCAATTAATTTATTTAGATACTGTCAAAATCCCCCACTTTCAAAATTGAATAGCAGCACTTATACATTAAAGACCATTTAAAATTAATAAAGCGTGGATTTTTTGAATTTTTTCTCTAACAAAATCCATCTTACAGTGGTGCTTGTAGTGGAAAAGAAAATTAAAAAAAATCAATTTTTCTAGTAAATTTCGAAATTAATTTTAAAAATTAAAAAAATTTTATTTAAATTTTATATATTATTTAAAATTTAAAATTAAAGAAAAAACAACAGAAAATTCAAAAATATAATTTCTAAAAATTTGAAAAGAGCAAAAATAAAAATGATAAGAGCACAATAACACCGTGAAAAATATAAAAAAATTCTATAAAAGTGCCCTCAATACGATCCTCGACCTAAGGCCCCGACTATCCCCATCTTTGAAAGTTAAGCCACTCCCGACACGTTCTCCGCCTCAGATGGTTCTGGGAGGTAATCTAGGTAGTTAATGCTTCATTAAATAATTGTTTTTTTTAAATTAATTATAGAATGATAAAATTAAAAAAATATAATAATTTATTTTCTACTGTTAATTAGATCCAGAAATATTATTTTTTATAAATAAAAATTTTAAAATAAAAATGTTGAATATTTATTTCAATAAATAAACAGCAAAATATTGAAATTAAATATTTATTTATGTTCTATTGATAAAATTAAATTAAATATATCAGAAAATTATTTACAAAATAATTTAAATAAACAAAATTAAATAAAAGTTTTAATAATTTTTTAAATTTTATTTTTTAAATTTACTTTCAAAATTCAACTTTTAATATATTAAAATGGGCAAAGTAATTTTAAAAAATAAAATTTATAAAATTCTCTTAATTTCTTATACTATTTCTTTATAAAAGACTATATAAAAAATGGAGGTAGGCATTAATTTATTTTTGGCATCTTTGGCACGTGAAAATAGTAAAAATTTAGCGAAATTTTTGAAGGGCTTTAATGCCCTTTAGTAAAATAAAGAGTAGATTTTTTTTTAATTTTTTCCTCTAAAAAATCAATTACATTGGGAGAAATTTTTAAGTGGGCGCTTGTGTAGTGTTAAAGAAAATTAAAAATAAATTATGTTAATAAAAATGTAAATTTGACTTTTTTTGATTTTATCATTAGAACAACTAGCCTTGCGAAAATCGAAAAGTCATACCATTCGATTTGTCTCAACGAGCTGAGTCGAATGGTACCACTCTCATGTTTCAAAACTGACTATGAGCCGAGATACAGACCCCCGAAAATCGAAAAACCATAGAGGGGAGTACATTCATTTTAGTGATTACCGCGGCTGTTCTTAAAGTTTTTCACTGAATTAAATATTTTGTTGTAATTTTAGCCATAGATTAACGTATGTACCAAAAGTCAACCAGCCATGGGCACGAATTTTTGGTACGAGCTTCCAACCACTGTTTTCTAATTTTTAAAAATTATATTTTTAATTAAAAGAAAATATTAAAATTTAAATAAAATTTTTTTAATAAATTTTATTGCGAAATTTTCCAACTAAATTGATTTTTTAAATTTTCTTCACCGCTATAAGCGCCCACTCAAAAATCTTTCCCTGTATAAAATTTTATTAGAGAAAAAAAATTTAAAAAATCCATCCTTACCTTCACACAATGCCTTTACCATTTTCATTTTGAGGGTAAATAAAAGTCCTTCCCAATTCCATTTTCTCCTCATTCATTCATTAATTTTTTAAATAAAAAAACTCTCAAATATATAAAATAAAATAAATCGTGCCAGGAAAATAGGTCAGTAGAAAATAGGTCAGTGGACATTTGGTCAGTGAAGAAACAGTACATAAAATCACTAAAATAATGTAAAAACAAATAAAACACAAAAACACATGTAAAACACAAAAAACAAATAAAACAAATAAAACACAAAAACACATGTAAAACACAAAAAACAATAAAACACAAAAACACATGTAAACACAAAAAATTTAAATGTATTTTTGTGTTTTACATGTATTTTAGTAATTTTATGTACTGTTTCTTCACTGACCGATTTTCCACTGACCTATTTTCCTAGTACTGACCTATTTTCCACTGACCAAATTTCCAATGACCAATTTTCCACTGACCTATTTTCCGGGAGCCAAATAAATTCTCTCCTTATAAAATAAAAATTTATTTATAAAATATAAAAAAGACTTTATTTAATTAATAAATTAAAAAATAATAATTCATCTTTGCTGGCAACCCTGATACACACCAGTGATGGGCAAAATTTAGAAATAAAATACGAAATAAAAACCAAAGGTACTTTTCCTTTATGGTTACAAAGTCCGCAAGTTTTTATCTGCAAAAATTTAATATTTTTCTCAAAAAGGATTATTTTAAAAAAATATTTATGTCCATGAGCTAGTTTCCACAACTATTAAAAAGATTATTTATAAATTTTTTGGTATATAAAAGGTATTATTTTTGAATCTATAAAATTCTAATTTTACAAAATGAGTTACAATTATAAAAAATTGCTTTCTATAATACCTGATGAAACCCATGCAGCAAAATTTCTTCAAAATTGTGGAATTCTACATAAGGAACGAGTTTGTTGTGGTAATAGAATGGTTCCGTTTGAGATGAAAAAACGTGAAAAATTTATCCCTATGTGGCGTTGTAGTTCGTGCCGTGACATAAAAGGTGTTCGTCCTGATAATAGTTGTGGAAACTAGCTTATGGACATAAATATTTTTTTAGAATAATCCTTTTTGAGAAAAATATTAAATTTTTGCAGACAAAAACTTGCGGACTTTGTAACCATAAAGGAAAAGTACCAAACCAAAATCTGAAACTGCCCCCATCCCTGATACACACATTAATTTTTGTTTTTTTCTACTTTTCGGTATTCCCAACAAAATAAAAAAATTTTATTATTTAAAATTATATTTAAATTTTTATATTAATTTTAATATAAAATTAATAAAATATAAAAATTAATTTTTTAGAAATTAAAAAATTGAAAAAATGAAATTTTTTCTTGTCATTTTAGCTATAAATTGTTTTTATCTAATCTTTGGAATGAATTTAGATAGAGGTTAATTTTATTTAAATTTTAAAAAATTATTTTAGAAGAATATTCTTAAATATTTTAATTTTTAGGTAAAGGTATAATGGAATATTCCTCTACTACTCCACTACAACAACAACATTATAATCCTCTTAAAGAAGAAACTGATGAGAATGAATTGCCAAAAATTGAATTTTCGTTAATTGAATTATCCCTTTTAATTCGAATTTTGCGTAATCCTGTAGAATATTTTCCTGATAATTTTGTTCAGGAAGAAGTAATGCCTTATACTAGAAATATATTGAATCACTTTAAAAATGAAATATTTAAACAAATTGGTGACCAAAGATTACATCGTGCATTTAATACAGCTTTTGATAACAATCAACAAATAAATTTTTCAAACAAATTATATCAGGTTAATATATATTTAGAAAATAAAAATTTTATAAAAAGAGAGAGGGTGAGAGTTACAGCCAGTGCTTGGAATTTTCGATTTTGCTCATACTTCATACCGACTCATTTTTTCCCTCATACTCATACATCATACCGACCTTTTTTAGACCTCATACATCATACTTTTCATACATTGAAATATTTTATTCCAGTTTTTCATTTACATTTTTTATTTCTTCTGATTAACTAATTTTAAGTGTTTAGCAAAATTATGAAGAGATATTTATGGCAGAGTTTGCATCAACAAAAATCAAAATAAAGGTACAAAAAATCATATTAAAAGAACATGAAATAAAATAGGACCGATATAATAATGGTCTTATATATAAATTACAAGTCATTTAATGTTTAATTATTTCCTTGTTTTCGAAATCTCTCTTGTAGAGATTTATATTTTAAAAAATCCTTTATCTGAACTTTGAATTTGATTTAATTTATTGACCTGGACCAAACTTTTGACCCTACTCAGGGAAAATTCAAAATAGCAAAAAATGCCTGGACTCAAGCCGTTCTCTACTAACTTCCTCTGTATCTTTTAAAGTAATATATTCTTCAATTTTTCATCCATTTAATATCCTATATAACTTATTAGCCTTTTTATAATTGACAATGTTATATTCTTTTAATTTTTAAATTAAAAACAGATTATTCGTTATTATGACAATATAATTAATAAATATGAAAAAATCATTCAACCCGATAATGAAGAAGATGAAGATGATGATGATAATGAAAATATAATTGATCAACGTTATAAACATCTTTTTTATATTTGGCATTTGTTTGGCGTTGCTAGAAGACTTATCCGCCAATTTGTTACTTTTCACAATACTAACAAATATTACAATAATGTGTTAATACAAATAAATACATCGTTTGTTTTATTATTTTTTTATTTTTTGGAAATTATAAAATAACTCTTTGGAGAGGTTAAAATATATTTATTTATTCTAAAAGAGTTAACAGAAGAGAGGAAAAAGGTTTTCTAATTACGGCCATTTAATAATTAAAAGTTTTGGATTGATTTAAAAATAATTATGAAATTTGAGTATTGGAGGGTACCAACATAATATTTAAATATAATTTAATTTAAAAAAATATATTTTATTTTTAGAGAAGAAATATCAATTCAAAGTTATGCAGAGGCATATGATATTTTTGAAATTAAAGCAAATTTATTTATGCAACAATTCAATGAAAATCATCTTTTCAAGAATTCTATAACTTATCCATTCAGTTATGAAAATATTGAAGAATTTAATTTTGATTACAATGGACACACTTTTAGTATGTAATTTTTAAATAATAATTTTATTTAAATTCTTGAAAAAATATTAAAAAATTCTTAAAAATTAAAAAATTATTTTTAGTACGTGATTCTATATTAATGTCATTAAAAGAAGCAGAATCTAAACAATTTGTTATTTATCCTGTTAATTTTTCTATAAATATACCAATTGAAAGTTCTTCTAAAATAAACTTTTTTTGGCCTCTTATTTATAGAAATGAGATAGGTAAAGTAAAGTAAATTAAAATATTTTTTTAATTTTAAACCAATCAGAGGTTGCTTGCTATTTAAGAAAAACATCTTTTTAAGTTTATTAAATTTGTTTTATAAAATAATTTTATGACATTTTTTAAAGAATGGGAATTTTGTTTAACACCTTAAATTTAAAAATATGCCAAACATTTGATTAATGCAGAAATAATCGAAACATATACTTTTTATGATTAATATCAAAAAAAAAGATTGATAAAAACTAAAAAATGAAATCTCGTTTTCATTTTTTATCTCGGTTTTTTTAACACAAATCTTGTCGTTTTTTCAAAAAGGTTAAACGACACTTGCGGACCCTAACAGAATAAAAAAAATTTGTAAGCTCTAAAATTTCATCTTGCAAGCAATAAATTTGATGACTGGGAACATTTTTTAAATTAATAAAAAAAGTTTTAAATAAATCTTTAAAAAATAATTGGGTCCGCAAATGTCCGTTAACCTTTCCAACAGCATTTTTCTTTTTAAAAAATAATAAAATAAATCAGGGGTGCTCGCTTTTCCTCTTTTTATCCGTGATAAGTCTCTTCAGGGCGCCTGTGATAAAGGACACTCTCTCGTGTACAAAAGACGCAGGAAAATTGACCAGTGGATAGCTGAGGTCAGAGAAATGTCACATGACCTGCTCTTTTCCAGAACTGTGCACAGTTTTTTGCGTCTCTTACGTCTTTTTAATATGAGAGAGTGTCCTTTATCACAGGCGCCTTGAAGAGACTTATCACGGATAAAAAGAGGAAAAGCGAGCACCCCTAAAATAAATTAATTAAAATTATTTTAGTAGTTGAAATTAAAAATTCACAAGTAGAATATAAAATATGTGGTTATTTAACTAAATGTAATGAAAAAAATAAAAAAATTCATTTCTATTTATTCTTTTATAAAATAGAGGATGATTATATTAAAAATTTAATACAACATAAATTTACAAATGATTATTTTACTAATAAACTTTCAAATAAACCTAAAGAATATTTAAAAAAAAATATTGTTAAATTTAAAGAGTTGAATAATAATAATTGTATTCCCCCACAAGGACATTATGATTTGACATCTGAGGTAAAATTTAAAATAAATCAAATAATTTTTAAATATTCAAAAAAGTTTTGTAAAATGTGTTTTAATATCCAAATTAAAATTTCTTCAATTTCTGGGGTTTTGCTCCATCCTTCTGACTCATCCTGACTTTGTCTCCTAAGCAAAAATTCATCTCCCCAACTTGTCACGAATTTTCTACCCTCGAGAATCGCCGCTGATCCTTCTTCTATAGTTATCCCTGTCACATTCATGCACTGAGTTCCAAAAATGGCGTATTCTTTGGTCCAATCTCTTGGGGTTTGCCATTCATTTTCTCCCCTTCGTTCTAATAAATGATGGTCCCAAACATTCCAACATTCGTTTTTCGAAATTTTTGAGAGGAAAAAATTAGCCTGGTCAATGTCCTTGTGATAAATCCCAAAATAAGCTTCGGTACAAATTCTAACATTCCACCGGTGACAGCGGAAGACCGGAAACTTTTTTGGGAGTCTAATAGGTACAAAAATATTGATTCTTTTTAGCTCGGGTATTTCTTCCAATGGGATAGTACAGTTGTTATCTCCGGGAAAATCCATGATCATTCCGGTACCCTCAGGATCGTTTCGGTTGCAAATTTGAAATTGTGCGGAAACAGTCGAGAAAACTAGGCACATTATAGTAATTAAGCAAATGTAGGGGAAACTGATCTCATTCACTCTATCCCCTTCTTACGAAATTATTTCCTCTTCCTCTGTCTCCTCTTCTAAAATTAGTTACGGGTATCGCGTTCGGGTTTTGGCTCTGTCCCTGGTTCCATCTTTGTCCATTTTGATTTTGAAAATTTCGAAAATTTTCATTGCCTCTATATGATTGGTTCCAAGGGGTACGGTATTGCTGTGGTTTTCGCCAATTTCCTCTGTTTCCTCTCATTCCCCACTGATTTCCTCTATAGTTGGCATTTTGGCGAAAATTTGGGTACTGACCATTTTGTCCGTTTCTCCCTTCATTTTCTGTCCCTTGGGTTCTTTCTGCTCTAATTTCATTCACCTCTGCGAGTGTTGCCTTTACCTCCACTTCCTTTGTTCTTCTCCAAACATCCTCTTTTATTGAACTTGTCAGTTCTTCCACTCTCCTTGCCTGAGCCACAGCTTCTGCCAATGATTCCGGCTCTTCCATAAAAATCACTTTCTCTCTGTTTTCTGGTAACAATCCCGCTCTAAATCTGTCCCTACATTGTTCATCTCTAAATTTCTTTGTCATCTCCTCATGTTGTCCTTTTACGTTTGTTTTCAGTTCATTAGTGAGTGCTAAATTGGTGAAGTCCATTTCCAAACATGTATCCGGGTAGGCTCTTTCCACTAAATTCCTTAGTCCTTGCGCAAATTCTTCCACTGTTTCTCCCGTTTTCTGTCTTTTTTCCATCATTTTCAGTCTGGCAACTTCCTTCGTTGAAATTCTTTTCAATTTTCCTGCTAAGCTCTCAACAAGAACTTTCCAGGAACCCTTCTCCTCTTCAGTCATTCCCTCATATACGGCTAGAGCGGCTCCCCTGAGATAGATGGGCAGTATCTGACAACATCTAGCCGGCTGCCATCCATGGGCCGTTGCCACTCTGTTAAAATTCTTTAAATAATTTATAAAATCATCTGTTCCATCATAGCAATTTGGGTATGGTAATCCTGTTGCGTTCCTTTCCATGTTCATATCTTCCAATCCCTTGATTTTTGTCCTGATCAAGTCCAGTTCTATCCTTGATTCTTCCCTCTTCTGTAATCGTCTGTTGTGTCTCTCTTCTCTAGGTGTTCCTTCTTCCAAAGTATCGTCTTCCACGGCAGTTGATGATCCTTCCGAGTTCTGGTGAGTTCTACCTTTTTCCAGGTTCTCAATAAAAAAGTTAAATAAAGAAATTTTTTATTTAATTTAAACAAATTGCGCACTTTGCTTAAAAATTTGAAATATATTTGAGTCCTAAGATTTACCTATCCCTTAATATGATATTTTGCTAGCGGTGCCCCTTGGGGATTTTAAGTCGAACCGGCCGATAGGACCTAAAACGGATAGATAAAGACCCTAGGAAGAGATTTTAATTTGGGCCTTTTTTATTAAATATATTTATTTATTTATTTATTTTAGCATTGTCTTCCGTAGACTTCACTTCCAGAACTTGTTTACCAGGACATAACTGCACAAGCCATTGCTGGGGAGTAGGGGACTGGGAAGAGCCCACATTCTGTTCCCCCTATTCCCCCAGCTTTGGCTCACATCCTTCTGATTGGGGATTCATTTCATTCCTGATGACGACCATATTGACTGGAATTTTTCTCCTCGCCCTTGGCTATGGATATTGGAAGAATGCTCGCCATACGCCCCAGGATGGCCCACGGATTACTTACCCATTTGATGTTAGAATTTAAAGAGGATATTTTGGGCCCGGTCCGATTTGATATTCGCGATATTTTCTAAAATTGGACTGTTATTTGTTGCTAATAAAATTGTTGGTTTATCTGTGGAGAAAGAGGATGGGAGGATGGGAGTCAGGGGAAAAAAACAAAAAAAAAAATTAAACGCAATTGTAAACAGGTTAATTGATGAATGAGTGGCCTATAATTTGAAATGTAAATATTTATAATAAATTAAGTTGGAAGATGTTTCAAATTGGGCGGCGAGAAAAGAAGAGAAGAAATATCCAATTAGTAAGTTGTTGTAATAGTATGTTGTAATTTTTAGGCGTTTCTTCTTTTGGCCAATTTTTGTTTAAAAATGAGACGAAATTTGTCGAGAATGAAAGTTTCAATTAATTTTTGATTGATAGTTTTATTTTGGGTTGGAACGGAAAATTTAATGGGATGGAATGTGAGATAAAATTTTTGACTGATGGGGTTTTATTTTTGTTGGAGAGTAAAATATTTTAGGTGGAGCGGACGAGAAAACCTGTTTTTATGGCTTGCCGCCTGGGAGCACCATTTGATGCCCGGCCAAGCCGGTGGCGTTGGGCCCCGAGAGTTGTGAGACCAACTCTCGGGGCGCGCCTGTTTAAGCAAAAAAAAGAAGACTTTCTTTTTATAAAATTTATTCAAGAGTCAAATTTAAATATAATAAAAGTTGGGGAATTGGAACACCAACTCTAAGCTGGTGGGGAAAATTAGTCAAAACTGAAGCCCTTCGTCGGTATTCCATTTCCCTTTTATGGCCAGTGGAATGGGGCGTGAAATTTATTAAAATAATGATTAATATATGACAATAAAAGTATTATTTTTCTTTATTTTCCAGTAAAATAATCAATTTAAAAATTTTATTTTTAAAAAATTAAAAAAAATTAAAAATATCCTCTATTTTATATGTTTTTTTTTAATTTTAACTTATTTTTATTGGTTGTTAAAAAAACTTTTTTTTTTATAAATTTCTCTCATCTTTAAAATCATTTTTAGTTGTTAGAATATATTTATTTGGATAAAATTTTATTTTTCTTTTAAAATTTAATAAACACTAAAAAATAAAAAAACAAATTATAAAAAATAATTAATATTTTTTTTTTAATTTATATTAAGCATATAATATTAAATAAAATATTTTTTAATTTAAAAAATAAAAATTATGTTCAAGGATCTTGTTAAGATATATTACTACTTTAATAAAATTATGCAATTAAAAAAATTAAATTTAAATAATTTTATCAGTTAAACGATTAAAAGAATGTAGCTTTAAAATATAATAAATAGGGCTGTGCAAAACATGCACGAACAAATTGTTATCTGACCATAACTGACCACTGTCTCTCCGAAGGTTTACTTAATCTCTCGTTTGTAAGAGTGGAAGAAAAGTAGTGGTCAGCAGAGAAAATAATTAAAATTCCTGGTAATTCCAAGGTTTATGGGCCCCCATTTTTTTTGTTTAAGAACTACCGAATTATATGTAATTCGAAAGAGCTCGTCAAGCTGAGTCGAATGACACAAAAATTAGCCCGCGGTCTCAATTCTGGGGCGAGATACAGGTCCCCGAAAATTGAAAAACAATAGGGGGGAGTAAGCTCTTCAAAGTGATTACCGCGGCTGCACTTAAATTATTTTCACTGAATTAATTATTTTGTTGTAATTATAGCTGTAGAATAACGCATGTACCAAAAGCCAACGAGAGATGGGCTCCCAAATGAGGAAGTCATAAAACACTCCCAATAGGTCCAAGTTTGGCGTGTTTCCAGCAAACTTCGATCCTTCATAACTTGTTCAAAATCGTCCAATCACGACAATTTTGGTCTCATTCGATAGGTCTCGAACAGCTCTTTCGAATGAACTTTCATACTCATATTCGAATTTTAAACCAAAAATGAGCTTACTCCCCCCTATGGTTTTTCAAGTTTCAGGGACCTGTATCTCGCCCCAGAATTGAGACCGCGGGCTAATTTTTGTGTCATTCGACTCAGCTTGACGAGCTCTTTCGAATTACAATAATTCGGTAGTTCTTAAACAAAAAAAAAATGGGGGCCCATAAACCTTGGAATTACCAAATTCCTTTTGTACAATTCCTTTTCATTTTATAAATTTTTCTCTACTGACCACTTCTGTTCTACGTCTCTTACAAACGAGTGATAAAGTTAAATTTGGAGAGACAGTGGTAAGCTATGGTCAGATAACAATTTGTTCGTGCATGTTTTGCACAGCCCTAATAATAAATAAATAAATAAATAATACATAGTATTTTTTGTTTTGTTTTTTAAGAAAATTAGTGGTCAACAGTGCTTCTTTTCTCTTTAAATAAAATATTAAAATAATAATTATAAGGTTATCTTATATATTTTTGGGAAATAAAATGTTATGGGAAGGTTAGAGGAGATATTCTAATAAATAAATATATAAAAGAATAAATAAATAAAAAATAATTTTTTTTAATTTCTTGCTTGTTCACTTGTTTGTAAACTTTGTGATATTGTAATAATACGATAACAATAATTTTTAATCTAAAAAATAAAAATATTATTTTTTTTTTCTAAAATATTTAAAAATAGTTTACAGCATTAACAAGTCCAGCTCTTTCTTGAGGAAGAATTTCAACTTCATTATCCAATATAAAAGGATTTACAACACTTTGATTTAAATAAACTTTTTGTAATTGACCATTATTTTCTTTTTTAATTTCTTCTATTAAATAATTATTTATTACAGTAGTTTCAAGTTTTAATTTTAATTCAGCATTTATATAATAAAAAAGAAAATAAAAATATGTAACTTTTTTTAAATTATTTTTAAATAATAAACATTCATTAATTGTTGGGTTTTCCACTAAAATAATTTTAATAAAATATTTTTATTTTAATAAAATTAATTAATTTTAATATTATATTTTTATTTTAATAAAATTAATTAATTTTAATATTATATTTTATTTTTTAAAATATCTTTAATAAATTATTTTTAAAAAATAAGGAGAGAGGAACAAACAGAAATGTGCAAGGAATATGCGTCACTTTGAAATAAGTCAGTGAAGATATGTACTGTACATAAATTCACAAGATAAAGCAAAAATATATGAAAAACACTAAAAAAAACTAAAAAATTTATGTGTTTTTGGTGTTGTATTTTTGTTTTTTTTCATATATATTTACAAATGTATTTTTGAGTAAAAACACAAAAAATACAAAAAAAATGTATTTTTGTCCTTTTAATGTTTTTTGTTTTTCATATATTTTTGGTTTTTCTTGTGAATTTATGTAATGTTTCTTTACTGATCTATAAAGACCGGATTTTTAGGTGAGAAAAAAGTGTCAACTGACCATAGCTGACCACTGTCTCTCCGACGGTTAACTTAATCTCTCATTGGTAAGAGAATAAAAGTAGTGGTCAGCAGAGATAATATTTAAAATTCCTTTTGTAAAATTCCTTTTCATTTTATACAATTTTCTCTACTTACCACTACTTTTCTACGTCTCTTACAAACGAGTGATAAAGTTAACCGTCGGAGAGACAGTGGTCAGTTATGGTCAGTTGACACTTTTTTCTCACCTAAAATCCGGTCTTTACTGATCTATAATATTTTCCACTGACTTTAGAAAACCGACAAAAATGTAAAGGTTAAAATAAAAATAATTAAATACCTATGTACCAATTATATTAATTATATTTAAAAATTAAAATATATTTACTTTTTTTATGTTTATAAATTAATTGAAAATATTGCTGTCGAAAATCTCCTTTGTAATGTGTCAATTTATAAATTGAATTATCATTTCCAGATTCAGCATGAGAAAGTGTTATAATCATTTTTTCACGGGTTACTTTTAATTAAAAAAAATTATTTAATTTATTAAAATTAAATTTTTTTAATAAAATTTAAAGAAAGAATTTAGATAGACTGTTGTTTGTCCCCTTCAATTGATAATCTCTTCTATCTCCGTCGTGTTCTCGATAACATTTCTCTCCCAGTTCCATTTTAAAGCTATCCCCGTCCTACTGGGAGGCACACTATTATAAACAGAAAAACTAGAAGTCGTCCTAATCCCTGTCCCCCTTTGTCCATCCCATCAGCTTGCCTTTATTATTAATCATTTATTTATTTTGATAATTTGTTATTTTTAACAGATAACCATCTCTACTATTTTTATTTAATTGTTTTTTAATGGAAAAGTTAAAACTATATTTATAGGTATATATTTTACCCAATGCAAATAATAAAATAAATTTAATTATTTCTTACATAAACCATTATCAATGTAATCGTAAAATGAGTTAAATTCAACGTTATTCTCTTGTAAAAGATTTAACTCCTTCATAATATTAAATAATTCATTTGCTTTTAATTCAAATTCATCAAATGCCTTAATATAACTTCGAATTGAAATTAATTTATTTGTATTTCTTAAAATTAAAAAATATTAAATTATATTCAGATAAAATTCTATAAAAGAACAGAATTAATCGTTTTAGAATTTTTTATATTTTATTTATAATTATCAACTAAATTGTTTTGTTTTTTTAAAATTTATAAAAAATCAGAACATTTTTATACCGTATACTAATTCAATAAATAATAAAACTTAAATATTATAAAAGTGGACTTTTAAGAGAAAAACAAGTTTATTAAAGAGAAAATTAAACTTTTGCTCAAAATTAAATTCTCAACAATTTTTATTTAAATTTATATTTTATTTTCTCTACATATTAAATTTAAAAAAATAAAAAATCTTACTCTAAATTAATTTTATTATTTAATTCATTAAAATAATCTTCATCTTGACAAGACTCAATAAATGAATTAATTAACATTCTGGCAGCAACAAATAAATGCCAAAGTATAAAAATATTTCTTTCTAATATATTCAATTCTCTAACATTAATGAACAATTTATCAATATTATCATCACTAAAATTTCGTTATAAAAATATAAATATTTAATTCTTATATTAAATTAATTTATAATTATTTTAAAAAATAATTTACCCTAAACCCTTCACTAAATTAATAAAATTATCTATCGAATATTGTGTTGGCATTATTTCATTATTAATTAAATATTTAAAGAAATCATCATCAGATTTCTTTATCAATTTTAAGTCCGCAAATCTTTTTCCAATAAAAGTTAATTTTTCTTCTTTTATTTTTTCTAAATCTTCTTCTGCTTTTGCTATATTTTTATCTACTTTAGCAATATATTCAGAATGACATTTATCAAACATATTTTCGTAATAAAATTCTATCTAAATAATTTTAAAATTAAATTAGATTTTTAAATTTTAATTTTTTAGTATTTAAAAATTTGTACGAGTTGGGGTCACTTAAAGCTAATATTTTTCCGTAAAATACAAAAAAGTGATTAGTACCGTCCCAGCGTTTTTTTAAATTTTTAGCTGAAACACAAGTAAACATAAAAATACATTAAAAAATTTTTTGTATTTTTGTATTTTTTATTAAAAAATACATTTTTGTATTTTTCCAAAATATATAGGTAAAAACACGAATATTCAAAAATACAAAAATGTTTTGGTGTTTTTAGTGTATTTATGGTAACTGAAGTGACTTTTTCTGATTATGCGAGTATTCCAACTAGTCGCAGGCCAAGTAGTCGCAGCCAAACTTACTGGCTCTAATTTGGGTTTAGTTCTTCCTTTTTTTAAATTGAATTTTAAAATATAAATGGAGAATAGTTTAAAGAAGATTTACTCAATTAGAAAATCATTTTGAGGATCTTTATTTCTCAAAGTATTTAATCGTTTTATTTATCAAATATAATATTATTAAATTAATTAATTTACCTTATTTACTTTATCAAATATTTCTCCTACAATCGAATCATTTATAAAATAATTCAATTTTCCAATAACATTTTTTACATCGTTTTGGATAATAAAAGATAAGGTAGTATTATTATTATTTATTAATTCATTAATTCCAATTTTACGTAATGCACGTATAAATATTGATAATTGAATTAGTGAAAATTCTCTTGCTGGTATTTCAGAAATATTATCAGGTGATTGAGGAGGAGAGGAAGAAGAAGAAGATGAGGAAGAAGAAGAAGAAAAAGAAGAAGAAGAAAAAGATGGTGGTGGTAGTGATGTACCTTCCCGACACAAACGAGACTTACATGGTTGATGAGACCTCGACGTTGAGCCTATTTTCTTTCCTTTTAGTTTTTCTTAAATATTTTATAAATTAATTTTTTTTTATTTATTAATAAAAACGATTAATTAAAAAATGTCTAAAAGTAATTAACGATTAACTAAAAAATTAATTATTTTTTTATTAAAAATACCAACCTTTAAATTGTTGCATAAGATCTTAAATTAATATTTTATTAATTGTAAATTTTTTAAAGTATTTTTTAATTTAAATAAAATTTACCTTTATTTTTATTTTTAGGTTCCATCCCAAAGATTAAATGAAAACAATTTATAAATAAAATGACAAGAAAGAGAGAAACTTTCATTTTTATTTTTTTTTAATTATTCTAAAAATTAATTTTTATATTAAATAATTAAAAAATAAAATAGAACCGGTTCCTGTGGAAATTTTGGAACTTTTACATTACTGGTAAACATTACTCTAGATATTACCCTTTTGCATCACTGGTGGTGTACAGCGATGAAAAAGTTCTAGTTCCAGTTCCGGAACTATGCAGTTTCAGTTCCATAGTTCCGAAACTGGAACTATGGAACTACCAATTTCTGAAACTGATTTGGAAATGGAACTATGGAACTGGTTGATTATTGGAACTGGAACTTGTTCCAGAACTAGTTCCGAAACTAGAACTGGTCCGGAACTAGTTCCTCACCCACAATAGTTCCAGAACTAGAACTGGAACTATTAAAATTAGAAGAAGAATGGCTAATTATATATTTTTATACATTTATTTAATTAGGATTTGGAGGAAATTTAGTCTAATTTAATATTTAGAAATAAATTTTTATTTTATAAATTTGAAAGAGAGAATTTAAATTTAAAAATTGAGTTAATTTAAATTTAAAAAAAAAATTGAAAATTAACTAATGAATGAAGAAGAGATGGCTTTTGAGGGGTTTATATTAACCCTAAAAATGGGAAGAGTAATTAAACAAAATATTAAAATCTCTTCTTCTCCCATACTATTTTATTTATTTAAATTTGGCATTAAGACATTCATTGAGGAAGTTTAACATTTTTGTGTCTGTCGATTGTGTTAATCTACTATTTCTCTTTTTCTGACTGTCTGCTTCATAGATATTTGAATATTCAATAAATAAATTTATTTCGCTATTGTCGATATCCCCCACTGTCAAAATCGAATAGAAGCACTTATACATTAAAGACCATTTAAAATTAATAAATCTTAAGGTTTTTTAAATTTTTTTTCTCTAACAAAATCAAATATATTGAACATTGGGAGGATGTAGTAGAATAGAAAATTTGAAAAATCAATTTTTCTATTAAATTTTGAAATAAATTCTAAAATTTTAATAAATTTTTATTTAAATAAATTACCCCAAAATAATTAATAAAAAATTATTAAATTATTAAAATTAAAAAAATTTTAATAATTTTTTTTAATAAAATTTTACCCAAAAATGTGAAATTATTTATTATTTTAAAAGTCTGGGTAATTAAAAAAAAGAAAATATAATATATTTAATTTATTTTACTATTTTTATAAAAAAGTTTAAAAATAATTAATTTATTTTTGTCATTAAAAGAGAGATATTGGCAAGTAAAGGTAAGGGAAACCGGAAGTAAAGGTAAGGGAACACCGGAAATCTTGAGAAGGGAAAATGTCCTTTAAAATTAATAAAACGTGGACTTTTGTCTTTAAATTTTTTTCCTTTAACAAAATTAAATATATTTGGATAGAGTGGGCGATTTTATTAATAATTAAAAATTAATTTTGCTATTAAAAATAAAATTATCTTTTTTTTAAACAAAAAAAAGATAAAAAGGTAAAAAAGTAGAGTTGTAATTAATGGGATAATTGAAGATTGAATTGAGAATAAGGAGTAAAGTAAAATTTAATTTATTTTTAAATATAATTAAATTTAATTATTTTTTTTTGAACTTTATGTAAAAAGAAGACAATATTTGATCTTTTCAATTTTAATATTCACCTTTATTATCAAAAAAAAATTAATTTTATCCAAAAATAGTAATATAATGTGAACAACTTAAAATAATTTTATCTAGTAAAGATGAAAGAAATTAAAAAAAAAAGTTTTAACAACCAATAAAAATATAAGTTAGTAATATAAAATGAGGATATAAAAAAGAGGATATTTTAATACATTTTTAAATTTAAAAAATAAAATTTTTTAAATTGTCTTTTAATGAATTGTTTTTTAATTAAATAATTTACTGAAAAAGAAAGAAAAATAAAATAATAATATTATTTTATAGTTTAGATAGGTAATATTATTATTTTTATATAGCAATCAATTCTTTAAAAAATCTGTAATTTACTTTTAAAATTTAAATTCCCAAAAAAATGTCAGTTGAATAACATTAGAAAATAAAATAATAAAATTTAATTTTTCTCATTTCTTGCCCTGATGTCCAGCAGAACTACTACCGTATTTTCCTCCACTTTGGTTTTCCCAAGTTTTATTTAATTTTGTGAAACAATGCTTAGTTATCTTTAAATTTAATTATTATTTTATTTTTTAATAAATTATTTTTAAATAAATTAAATTTACCTCATTTATCAAGTCAAAATGTCCTTGTGGGGGAATATAAATATTATTATTCAACACTTTAAATTTAACATTATTTTCATTTAAATATTCTTTAGGTTCTTTTAAAATTTTATTTAAAAAATAATTATTTGTAAATTGATGTTGTAATATATTTTTAAAATTATTATTATTTATTTTATAAAAGAATTCATAGAACGGAACCTTTTCTTTATTTTTTTTAGTAATATAATTGCACATTTCATATGATATATTTTGACCTTCATCTTCAACTAAAATTATAATTTTATATTTTATTTATTTTATTAATTTTGAAAAAGATTAAGGATTTTGGAAAAAAGAGATTTGTGTTTAAAAAGATTGAAAACCCAAACTAAAAAATTAAAACAAGATTTAATTTTTAATTTTATCAATCTCTTTCTCGATTAATTTTAAAAAATATCTGTTTCGACTATTTCTGCATTAATCAAATGTATGGTGTTATATTTTTTAAATTTAAGGAAAGAATGTTTTTCTTAAATATTAGAAATTAATCTTTGTTGGTTTAAAATTAAAAATATTTTACTTTACCTATATCATTTCTATAAATAAGAGGCCAAAAAATGTTTATTTTAGAAGAACCTTCAATTGAAAAATTTAAAGAAAAATTAACAGGATAAATAACAAATTGTTTAGATTCTGCTTCTTTTAATGACATTATTATAGAATCACGTTCTAAAAATAATTTTTTAATTTATAAGAATTTTTTAATATTTTTTAAGAATTTAAATAAAATTATTATTTAAAAATTACTAAAAGTGTGTCCATTGTACTCAAAACTAAATTCTTCAATATTTTTTGCATTAGGATACTGTATAGATTCCTTGAAGAGATCATTTTCCGTCATTTCTTTCATTAGTGAATTTGCTTTAATTTCAAAAAAATAATATGCCTCAGCATAGCTTTGAATTGAAATTTCTTCTCTAAAAATAAAATAAATAATTTTTTTAAATAAAATTAAATTATTTAAGTATTATTAAAGTTGGAACTCTTAAATACTCAAATTTTTAAATTTCACTATTATTTTTAAATTTCTTCAAAACTTTTATTAAATGGCCGTAGGTTAGAACCTTTAACCCCTCATCTGTTCATTACTTCTTCTACTCAGATATATAATTATTAGATGTTCTCTAAGCTATAGGATATCAGTGAAGGGAAAGTTCCAAAATTTCCACGGAACTAGTTCCGGAAATGATTTTTTAATTTTCTTAGTACCAGTTCTGGAACTATTGTGGGGTGAGGAACTAGTTCTGGACCAGTTCTTGTTTCGGAACTTGTTCCAGTTCCAACAATTGTAGTTCTATGGTTCCAATTCAGGAACTAGAACTTTCACATCATTGTATGAGATACTCTTTTACTACTTTCTCTTTTAGAATAAATAAATATATTTTAACCTCTTCATATAGTTATTTTATAATTTCCACAAAATAAATAAAACAAACGATTTATTTGTATTAATTAACACATTATTGTAATATTTGTTAGTATTGTGAAAAGCAACAAATTGGTGGATAAGTCTTCTAGCAACTCCAAACAAATGCCAAACATAAAAAAGATGCTTATAACTTTGATCAATTATATTTTCATTATCTTCATCATCATCATCTTCTTCATCTTTTTCATCGGGTTTAATGATTTCTTCATATGTACCCATTAGTTCATCATAATAATAAATAATCTGTTTTTAATTAAAAAATTAAAAGAATATAACTGTCAATTATAAAAAGGCTAATAATTTATATAAAATATTCAATTATATATCGATGAAAAATTGAAGAATATATAGTTACTATAAAAGATCCATAGGAAATGAGTAGAGAACGGCTAAGCATTTTTTGGTATTTTAGATTTGCCTGAGTAGGATCAAAAGTCTGGTCCAGGTCAATAAATTAAATCAAGATTCAAACTCAAATAAAGGACTTTAAAAAAACAAATCTCTACAAATGGAGTTCGAAAAAAGAAAATAATTAAACATTAAATGACTTGTAATATAAGGCAATTATATTATATTAGTCCTATTTTATTATCTCTTTAGCTGTGACAGGACTGAGTCGAAATTTGAAAAAGTTTGAAATCGAGTTCCTTCGAAATCGAAATTATTCGAATAAAAACCTCTAAGTCTCGAAATCGAAAGTTCACTCACATCCCTGGCTGTGAGTTTTACCCTCTCTCTTTTCTATAATTTTTATTTTAACCTGATATAATTTGTTTGAAAAATTCATTTGTTGATTATTATCAAAAGCATTATTAAATGCACGATGTAATCTTTGGTCACCAATTTGTTTAAATATTTCATTTTTATAATAATTCAATAAATTAGTGGTATATTTTATTACTTCTTCCTGATTAAAATTATCAGGAAAATATTCTACAGGATTACGCAAAATTCGAATTAGAAGGGATAATTCAATTAAAGAAAATTCAATTTTTGGCAATTCATTCTCATCAGTTTCTTCTTTAAGAGGATTATAATGTTGTTGTTGTTGTGGAGTAGTAGAGGAATATTCCATTATACCTTTACCTAAAAATTAAAATATTTAAGAATATTCTTCTAAATTAATTTTTTAAAATTTAAATAAAATTAACCTCTATCTAAATTCATTCCAAAGATTAGATAAAAACAATTTATAGCTAAAATGACAAGAAAAAGAAAAAGTTTCATTTTTTCAATTTTTTAATTTCTAAAAAAATAATTTTATATTAAGACTAGAGTTAAATGAGGTCGGGGACCTCGCCGAGACAGAGCCAAGGGCCTCGCCCATTTTCCAACCTTTTTACCAGTCTCGGAATCGAGAGCCTCGACTTTTAAATCTCGGTGAGACAGAGGAAAGCTTCTGGTCTCGGTCTCGGTGTAAATTTTGCATCTCGGTCTCGATATCTGATTTGTCAGCCTCGATCAGAATCGGTCTCTGTTTTTCCCAAAACCTCGACCTTGTAACTCTAATTAAAACTGAGATAAAAATTAAATATAATAAAATACAATATTTAGTGTATTAGGGATATAAAATAAAAAACAAAATATCTAAAAATTAATGTAGATAAATTGTTATTTTCTTTTAACATTTAAATATTTTAATTAGACTAATTCGAGTCTGAGAGAATTTAATTTAATAATTTAAGAGGAGGTTAAAAATTTTAATTTAAAAAATTAAAATTTAATTTAATGAATGAATTAATTAGATTAATTTTGAGGTGATTTTATATTCCTTTAAAATGCAAGTAAATAAAAATGGAAGGAAAATTAAAATCTCTTAATTTATTATACTATTTTTTATATTTAAAAAAAGGAGGTGACGTTAATTTATTTTTGGCATTAGGACATTTAATTAGCCACATATATCTATATCCTTTTATTAATACTAAAATATGGGTTGATTTATTTAATTTTTTCTTTAATAAAATTTAATAAATTAGAGAAATTTTTGAGTAGGCGTTTTTATTGGTATCTAATGATATTTAATAAAATTAAAAATCAATTTTATTGATAAATTTCTCAATAAATTTTAATAAATAAATTTAAATATTTATATTTAAATTTTTTTAAATATTAAAAAAAAACTTTAAAAGAAATTCAAAATTTAAAAACATTTAAAAATTTATGGAAAATTATATAAATATATCTATTTGAAATTAATTTTTGTTAGAATTGAGATATTTCAAGTAAACCCCGATTTTATCAATAATTTGTTTAATTATTAATTCTTCACCTAAAAGAAATTTTTTTTTTAATTAATTATAAGCTGACAAAATTTTAAAAAATATAATTAATATTAGATCAGGAAATATTACTTTTTAAAATAAAAAATTAAAAAATTCCCTCAATTTAAATATTAAAAATAATTCTAAGGAACGAGACGGTTGACTTAACCATAATTTAAATTATACTAAATTATAAATATTTTTTATAAAATTAAATAAAAAAACAAATAAATTACTACAAAATAATAATAAAAATAATTAATTAATTAAAATTAAAATTTCATAATTTTTTTAACAAATTTTTTAACTTAAATTTTACTCAAAAATTTAAAATTATTTATTATTTTAAAAGTCTGGGTAATTAAAAAAAAGAAAATATAATATATTTAATTTATTTTACTATTTTTATAAAAAAGTTTAAAAATAATTAATTTATTTTTGTCATTAAAAGAGAGATATTGGCAAGTAAAGGTAAGGGAAACCGGAAGTAAAGGTAAGGGAACACCGGAAATCTTGAGAAGGGAAAATGTCCTTTAAAATTAATAAAACGTGGACTTTTGTCTTTAAATTTTTTTCCTTTAACAAAATTAAATATATTTGGATAGAGTGGGCGATTTTATTAATAATTAAAAATTAATTTTGCTATTAAAAATAAAATTATCTTTTTTTTAAACAAAAAAAAGATAAAAAGGTAAAAAAGTAGAGTTGTAATTAATGGGATAATTGAAGATCGAATTTGGAATAGGTCAAAATGCCGTTTCTAGCTACTTAAAGAAAGAAAATATTTAATTTATTAAAATACAAGTAATTAAAATACGCTATAAAATTATTTTTTTATTTATAAAAAAAGAAAAAAAATAGAAAACAAATAATAGGTAATATGTAGTATATATTAAAAGACACTAAATTAATTTGAGCAGAGATTTTTTGAAACTAAAATTGAAATTATTTCAAAAATCGCTTGTGCTGTTTAGAATGAAAAAACTTACTTAACCCTAAATAAAATTAATTAATTTTTTTTAATTAAATTATATTTTTTATTTATTTAAATAATTAATTTTAATATATTAATTTAAAAATATAGTAATTTTAGAATTAAAAATATCAGATTTTTTAAATTAATTCCCAATTTAAAAATAAATAATTTTTTGTTCAATCTCCACTCTTTGTCCTTCTTTTTCTTATTTAATCAATTCCAAGCATTTATCTAATATCTTAAATAATTAAAATAAAATTATATTTTATTTTTAACTGGCTAAAATAAATATTAAAAAATAAGAAAAGCAGAGAAAATCTCTCTTCATTCTCAATAGTCTTTTTCTTTTCTCTAACAATTACATTAGAAAAAGACTTTTAAAGAATAATAATTTAATCAAATCTTTTTTAACTTACATAAGAAAACATATTTTGACCATTCTCTTCACTTAGTGGAATTTCTGGAAAATTTTCAAAATAATTTTTAATATAATTTTCA
Organism: Meloidogyne chitwoodi; assembly: GCA_015183035.1. Taxonomy (NCBI): domain Eukaryota; kingdom Metazoa; phylum Nematoda; class Chromadorea; order Rhabditida; family Meloidogynidae; genus Meloidogyne; species Meloidogyne chitwoodi. The sequence continues at coordinate 1,933,627 of JACZZP010000010.1, forward strand.
ATTTTCTTTTTAAGATCATCATTCAAATTTTGATAAAAATTATTAAAATTAGCATATTGTGGAAGATTATTACATTCATCAATTGACAATTCAATAGCTTTAAAATTAAATATATTTAATTAATTTTAATAATTCTTTTAAATTTATTGGCTAATTTTAAAATTAAATATTTTTAAAATCCAAAAATTCTGATTTTTTGAAAATCCAAAAAATCCAAAAATAAAAGAAAAAAGAAATTAATTTAAAAAATACCAAATTGTACATAAATCATTTTATAATTTGAATTAACTTCTATATTATTTTTATCAACATAAAAATTGACCGGATACATTATTTGTTCAATTTCATTAAAATTTTGATGCGGTAAAGATGAAAAATTATTAATTAAATTTAACCAAATATTTGATTTATTTAATAATTTATTATAAACTTGAATATATTTCGAAATTGAAACCTCCGTTCTTTTTAAAAAAATAAAATTTAGGAAATTAATTTAATAAAATATTATTAATTAATCCAACACTTGCGGACCGACATTTGAATAAAAAATTGAGAAAACCGAAAAAAATCTCATCCTAAATTTGGCCTATAATTATTTTTATCAAATACTAGCATATTTTGAATTTTAGTATTTTTTTCTATTTTTTTAGGCAAATTTAGGTCTTCAAGTGTCGGTCCGTAATAACTAGAAGTCTTATTATTCCCTTTTTTCTATTAAAAATTAAAATAAAATTAAAATATTACAATGTTTGAGTTATTCCTTTATAATAAATCATTTTCAATTTATTATTAAAATATTTATTATTATTATGAAATTCCAAAAATTGTTTAATTAATTTAATTATAATAATAAATAAATGATAAGTATTAAAAATATTTCTTTCAATTTGTGTAATATATGAATTATTAATATAATTAAGTGTTCCATTAAGTTTTACAGCACTTAATTTAAAATAACAATTTTTTAATTAAAATATTCTTAGGCTTTAATTCAATTATTTCATAGCTAATAAATTTATAAAAACAAAAATTTCAAAATTTTTAAAAACGAAAATTTTCCTAAAATATCTAAATTGAAGGTCTATACTCAAATGTCGAAATTCTAAAAATTCGAATTTATAGAAGGTCGTAACACTAAATTTCGATGTTATAAAAATTTTTCCCTTTTCAATTTTTCTTTCTAATAAATTTAATTTTCATTTTTAATAGGCTATTAGTCTGTTCTGCTTAACAAATTAATTAAATTTGTAATAATTTAGGTAAATAATTCCTCTCCTTTAATTAATTAATTACCTTATTCTCTTAGCTTCTTCAATTAATTGTTCTTTTGTCATTTTATCAACATTATCAGGATTCATTCCCCATTTGTTTATCATTTCTAAATATTCTTCTTTATTCATAATAAAACCTAATTCGTCCAATCTTTTCTTTATTTGTTCATATTTCCATTGTTCTAACATTTTTAAATTTGAAGAAGAATATCCTATTTTATATCCTAATTTATATGCACTTTCATGTTTTTTTCGATATTCTTTTTCATATTCTTCTTCTCTTTTATTTTCATTTATATTTATTATATTATTATAATAAATAATGACCTTTTAAATAATATTATTAATTAAAGTTATTATACATAATTTTTTAAATAATTTATAATTTTGTTATAAATGTTTTTAATAAACTTTATGTATAAAAGTCTGTATAGTGGTTAACGCGTCCGACTTTTAGTTAAAAGTTCGTTACCTGGCATTAGTTTCTGATTATTTTGGTTTAGTAATTGGACTCATTAATTTAAATATTTAGAAATTTTATTTTCTTAAGACTCTAAGCGGTAATTTTTATTTATTTAAATTATGTTTAAATTATTTTTTACCAGTTCAATCTTTTTTAACATTTGAGTAAAATAATTAAAACTAAAATTATTATTATTTAGGTTTTTTAAATAATTTATGCCAATCTCTTTGATAATTAAAAGTAAATCTTTCTCTGGTTGAACAGAAAAATCTTTTTCAATTTCTAAATTATGCAATATTTCAATCAAAAAAGTCAACTCCTCAATTGAAAATTTTATTTCAAATAATTCAGTATTTGAATCTTTTTTCATTCTTTTTTCCATTTTAGGTTCTTCTTCTACTACTTTTTGTTTTCCTCTTTTGACTAAAAATTAAATAAATAAATTTTATTAAATTTTTTAAATTTATTTTTGTTTTTTTTTTCATTTCTTTACATAAAAATTAATTAAAAAAAAAAACAAACGATCTCTTGGAGGTATTGGAGGTCTTCCCATCATTCCATTAATTAATTGAATTTTATTTACTTCAAAAAACACAAATAATAAAATAAAAAATAAATTTTTCATTATTTTTTATTTAAAATGAATGAATTTAATAAAGAAATTAAATTATTTATAAATGAGTTATAATTTAATTTTAATTATGAAATATTTATTTTTGTCTATTAAAATGTAAATATATTTTTTATATTTTTCAATGTAAATAAAAGGGCATTTTAACTTTAAATAAACTTTTTAGTATTTCGAAACGCCCTTTTTCATCAGGGATTGCTACAATAAAATTAATTTATTTTTATAAAAAAATTAAGAAACTTTAAAAAAATATATTTATTTAATTAAATGCCTTATTTGTTAGGCAGCATTTCACTCATTTTTAAATAAAAAAAAAGATTTTTTTATTTACTATTTTTTTTTATATAATTTACATATACTAGGCTATTTCTTAACAAAAGTCATTTCATCTCTGCTATTCACTTATTTTTTTAATTTTATTTTTTTATAATTGAGAAAAGAGTGGTAGATTAATGTTTTGTTTTTAAATTTCCCAGAGATTTTTCCCAATTTTGATATCATTTTTTTTTAATTTCGAAATATCTCTTCTCTTTTCCCAGTTTTTTTAAATGTCAAATTACAAAAATATTACTAAATAACATTTAGCTATGTGAAAATAATAAAAATGAATTTTTTATAAGAAAAAAAATTTTTTTCTTATAAAATTTTAAATTAATTTTTGATTTTTTTATCAAAAAAAAATTTAAAATAAATTCAAATATGTAAACAATGAATAAAGTAAAAAAAATATATCGTTGTTGCACAATATTTAGACACAAATATATCAAAAATAAAATTACCTATTTTTAACAGAGAAAAAATGAGAAGAGATCAAATTAAAAAATAAATTTTTTAAATATTTTTCTTGTTTTTAAGCTTCTTTTCGTCTGTTTGGTCATTAATAAAAACATCATTATTATTATAAGCTTCTTCGTCTGAGTAATCAAATCTTCTTCTATTTAAAATTGTATAAACCCTAAAAATTAAAATTTCATTTTAAAAATTAAAAAAAAAGGTCTCAAGACACATTTTAACAAATTAAACTTTCTTTTAATGAATTTTTTCTTGAATTTTTATAATTAAATTTTTAGTCATTTTTTAAAGCCCCATTTTTGAAAAGTTTTAATTAAAATGTTTATTTAAAAATTAAAAAAAAACCGTCTAATAAGCTCTAATCTAACAGGTTGAGTAAATTTATATATTATGCAATAAATTGAAGAACCGGCAAAAATAATATTGTAACTAATGACTAAAGATAAATTTGAGATCCAATTAATACGGCCATAATCACCCAAAAGAGCAAATGTTGTAATTCCTTTTTAAAATTAAATTAATTAATTTTAATTTAAATTAAAAAAAACCTAATGTTCTAACTAAAATAGGCAAAGCTGAACTGATTATTGAGATCAACATACAATTTATTATAATCGATGTGAGAGAAGTTTTACCCTTTTTTGGGTATATTCTTCGAATAAAAGGGAGAGAATAGAGGCCAAAAAGTGAAGAAGTCATTACATACCTTTAAATTTTAATTTAATATAAATATTTTAATTTAATTTAAAAAAATACAAAATAATGGTGACTTCAATTATAGCACCAAAAATACCCAAAGTATGTCTATATTCTTCTACATATTGAACATAAGCAGGCAAATGGCGGAATCCAAAGAGAAGTTGAAGTGTATTGCTAATAACCATTAGAATAGTGACAACCTTAATTCTTAAAATAAAATTTAAATATTTAATAAAAATAAATATTCTACTACATATATGTTCATTAAAAATTTAAAAAAAATAAATAAAAACAAACCGTAAATGCAAAAAGGACGAACATAATCAATGGATATTTGAGAAAATCAAAAAACCTTTTAACATTGCCAAAATAACTACAGAAATGTCCAAAAAAAGCATTTTTAGAAAATATTTGTTTAATAAAAAATATTTTTGAATTTTTTGTTGCTGATAATTTTCTATTAGAAGAAGAAATACTTGATGTTGTAGATTTTCTTATTTTTTTATTATTTGTAATTTTTCGATGATTAATTCCATTTATATTTGATTGAGTAAGATGTGGTTGTTGTTGATGATAAACATTGTAAAGAGAAAAAGGATTATTATTAGATTGTTTATTAAATTTATTTCTTCGATTAATTGTCATTTGCTGCAATCTTAAATTTAAAAAAATAAAAGAAAGACAAAAAAATAAAAAAACCTTTCAGGATTTATTGCATCAAAATAATTTCCAAATTCCAAAGGTTCATCCAAACTTTTACGTTTACCTTCAGATTTTAGCCTTTTCTGTTGCCTTGTCATTAACATTAAGGAAAATATATCAAAAAGGCGAGCAAAACCTAAAGGTACTGAAAGCAATAGAAGACAAACTCCTAATAAAGATGCAAAAGAATATAAAAGAGGAGCTGCCAAAGAAGAAAAATATAACAATGTATACCTAAAAAAATAAAAATTTTAATTTAAAACTCATTTTCAGATTTTAGTCATTCCTTAAAACTACTAGTAAATAAAAAATCGAAGAAAATAGGAGAATCTAAAAAATCCAAAAAACTTTTTGCTTCCTGAGAGGCTTATGTTAGAAGAAACCAATTTTATTAATAAAATATTTATGCAAACCAGATTCTTGATGGACGATCAAATAAATGTGCATGAACAGAATCAGCAATACCGACGAGTATAACGAGAACTAAAGAACATACAACTAAAGTTTCATAAAACCTAGCAAGTATTGGATGTCCAATTGAACCTGATAATGTTTGTAAACGAAGAGTTAGACTAAAACCTTGAGACTAAAAAACGGAAATTAAAAAATGGTCGTGAAAGATTTTTTAAAATTCAAGGAGTAAGAGAAAAATTTTTAAATTAAAAAACCTCAATAAAAAAATAGGAGAAAGGAAGCAGCACAAACAAAGATAAATTGCTCAATAAAAAGACATAAGCCCAAAGCGTATTGATTAAAGAAAAATTAAGCCATTTTAAATAAAAATTGTCAGGATAAAGTTGTAATACTTCAGCACCCAAAACAGAAAATGGCAAAAGGGTGACAGCGCCAATAGAGATTGAAAGGGAATTTGCGCAAATCCACGTCCTAAATAATTTATTTTAAATAAAAAATTTTTAAAATATTACGAAATTCGATAAACACAATAATCTTCATCACCGGCATAGAGTTCTTTATAAATATTAAAAAATTAATTAAAATAAAAAAATAAACCGTCGTTATCTGAACGTGTTTTCATGTAGCGAATAATTCCGTAACTGATAAAGTAAAGGAACGAGAAAAACAATAAACACAACTGAAAAAAGAAAGAAAATTAATTTTTTATTTAATTATAAATCACAAACCAAATGTCTTCTTATAAATGCATAAAATTGTTGTTCAGCGTCATTTATGTTGTGTTCTTCAAAGGGGGACAATTCTTCTATATCCATAAACAGAACATGCGAAAATTTTGAGGAATTTACAAGATGAGAAGAAATGGAAAATAGATTCGTTGTTATTATAAATATAGGGTATTCAATTAATAAGCTAAACATTGAATATATACATAAATATAAAATGTTATGTATTAACTGAATTAATATTAAAATTAATTTAAAAATATTATTCACAAGATTTCTATCTAGAATTCATAAATAAAAGAAAATATAAATTATTAAAATAAAAAGAATTTATTCAAAGGTTAAAGTATACGTAGATTTAAAAATAAATATATCGGCGAATAAAGTAAACGTTCAAACACATTTTATGTGACTAACAATAATTTTAAAGAAAAAGACAACATCAATGACACGCGACTTATTCAATCAAAATTTCATTGTAAAGTGAGTGGATAAAATTAGAAATTTGATATAAGAAGAAAAACTTTTAAATTAACACATATTTTGGCATTATGTTTATTTTTATTAAAAAATGACATTTTATCTAAATGTTTTTCAAGAAAAATAAATTCTGTCAACAATTGTTTTTTGGACAATTGTTCCTTTTTTCCTTTAGTTTGGCTTACTTCTGTGTTAAAAGTGATTAATGTCAAATAATTTAATTATTTTAATTGTTTAAGAATTAATTTTTCTAATTTTCAGTGTATTAATTTTTAGCTAATAAAATGGCTGCTACAATAACACATTTGACTGCGAGTGCTGGATCAGATCGTAAAGGTTGATTTAAAAAACAATTTTTAAATAATCATTTTAATATTTAACAATAAATTAGACCATCAATATAAAGTTTCACATTTAAAAAAAATATTTAGGTAAAGGATTGAAGAAACCAGACAACGAACCTTTACAGCGTTTCGGTGAAGCAAAAAAATGGATGTGCGAAATTTATAATGAAATTGGAAGTTATCTAAAAGAAATGTCTACATTTTATTCTAGTTTGCTAAAAAATTTGAATTAAAAAAGAGTTTTTTAGAACTTGATGATGACAACAAAAAATTTGTTCCGCCTCGACAACTTGCTGAGGTTGAGCGTTATTTGGATTCTATCAAAACAATAAAGGAGATGGTTGGTCGTGATAAAATGAAGGTCGTCTTCTTTGGAAGGTTTTTAATTTAATTTATTAAAAAACAATTTTTTAATATTTTAGAACAAGTAATGGCAAAAGTACCGTCATTAATTCAATGCTTTCTTCAAAAATACTTCCTCAAGGAATGGGTCATACAACCTGTTGTTTTTTGCAAATTGAAGGTGGTCAACAAGAAAATGAAAAATATTTTGTTATTGAAAATGCTGAGGAAAAGAAAATTCCAATTGAAGAATTAGTTTCTTTTAATTTTATTTTTTATTTAATTTAATTATTTAGCATAAAGTTGGTCATGCACTAGGAAATGCTTCAGACAATTCCTCTTTAGGAACTGACTCATTAATTCGCATTATCTACCCAAGATCGGCATCAAAACTTTTACAAAATGATTTGGCTATTGTTGACAGGTTTTTAAATATTTTATTAATTTTTATTTAAATTTTTTTAAATTAATTTTCAAGTCCTGGAGTTGATTTAAGCCCAGAATTTGATGGCTGGATTGATAGACATTGTTTGGATGCTGACGTTTTCGTTTTAGTTTGTAATTCGGAAGCAACATTAACACAAGCTGTTAACTTTTTATTTTTTAATTATTTAAACTTTAATATTTCTAGGAAAAGAATTTTTTTATTCGAGTCAGTGAAAAACTCTCAAAACCAAATATTTTCATCCTTTGTAATCGTTGGGATGCAAGTGCTTCTGAATCTGATGAAATACGTGCTCAAGTAATTTTTACTTTAAAAAAATTATAAAAATATCTCTCTTTAATATTTAAGATTCGTGACCAACATGAACGTCGTTTTGTTCATTTTCTCTCTTCTGAACTTCAAGTTTGTACACCGCAACAGGCAGTAAATCGTTTCTTTTTTATTTCTGCGTTAGAAATGCTTGATCAACGATTATATGAACGTGGAGAACTTAAAAGAAATGGTTTGAATAATTAAATGTTTTACTAAAAAATTAATTTAAATTTTTATAGCTTATCAATTGGAAGGACACCAACGCAGAGCTGGTGATTTTCGCAGATTTGAAGAATATTTTGAAGAGTGTATTTCAAAATCTGCTATTCACACAAAGTTTGCTGCGCATAATAGACGTGCACGTGAAATTGTTTCTGCTATGTTAGATAATGTTGATGCTACAATGGGCGCTGCTGTACATGAAAAGTTTATTAAAAAAGTTTTTTTATTTTTTTCCTTTAATTTTTTAGACAACGTCTTGTTCTTGACTTTCAACTTAAAACAAAAGAATACGAAGCCAGCGCCAAGAAATTTAAATTTTTTGAGCGAACGTTTACAGAAGAACAATCAAAAATGCGATCTGAAGTTCATATGAAAGTGTCTTCTGATTTTGAAGAAGAAATTGCTCGTTTAGAAGCAATTGTTGACCACTTTAAACATCCATTTGTTGATGATCCAGTTTCTATACAGGATTATAAAAAGGTATTATTAAATTATTTAAGTATTGTTTAAATATTTTTTTAAAGGAATTGGCTCTTTATGTAAATGAGGTCCTCACTGAAGAATTACAAAATCAATGTACTGGAGCACTAATTACCCGAATTTGGTCATTAGAAAATTCGATGCTAAGTAAATATATTTTTAATTTTTTAAATTAAAAAAAAATTCAATTTAAAGCATATATCCGTCAAATTGTTAATGAACCTCATGCTTTGGAATTGGACAAAATTTGGCTTTATAAACAACCTTTTAAATTTGTTATAACAGTTAATTGTCCAAAAATGGTTGCAGACTTTCATGAAGATTTAGAATTTCGTTTCTCGCTTGGAATTGAGAGTATTGCAAGAAAAATTCTTTCAATTACGCGTGGACAACCAATTACTGCAATTGACAGAAATTTTTTAGTATTATTTTTTTAATTTTTAGAGATTTTATATTTTTTTAAAAGCAACTTGGTTCTCCTCGTTCAAGTTCTGGAGGAATTGGTTCAGGAACTAATAATCAACATCAACCAAATAAACAAGAAGTTGATATGTTTTTGGCAAATTTATTAGTTCACTCAGCAACTTATTTGGTTAATGGATCTGTTGTTGTAACAATTGCTGGGCTTGTAGTTTGTTTTATTTATTTTTTTATTGTTAAGAATATTTTTGGCATAAAATTTAACTTTTTAAGGCAAATTCATTTTATTTTTCAGGTTTATAAAAATGTTGATTGGCGTTGGATTCTTTCTGGAGTTGGTGCTGTTGCCGGTTTTTATTGCTTTGAGCGACTTCGTTGGGATAATGGGGCAAAAGAAGAACGTCTTAAAAGCCAATTTAGACAACATCTTGAACAACGGTTTTTTTTTGAAATTTTTTACTTTTATTTTTTTGAAATTTTCAGTCTTCGTCAAGTTGAAAGCATTCATACTGGACAATGTGAACATCAAGTAATACAAGAATTAAATGGTGTATGCAGTGGACTTCGAAAAATATTTGGCGGATTCTATGATGAAATGAATAAATTAATTGAGCAAACAAAAAATAAAATGGAAAACGTGGACAAAATGTTGGGATCAATTAATACGATAAAGTAAGTGAAGTATTTTTTAAAAATTAGAAAATTTTTTAAAATATTAAATTAAAGGAATAAGATCAACTTTTTGTCGACTACTCTCGATGGATTTAACAGTCATTTTTTGGACGCTACGAATTCTACCGTGATGAAAAGTTCTTAAATAATTAAATGATCAAATCGCTTATATTATTATTTGTTAGTCATTAAAAGAGCAGGCATTTAGATAGAATAAATAGAAAATTTTTAGAAAATTGAGTTCTAAAATTTTTTTACTTTATGCCTGCAAAGGATTTTAATACTAATATTAATTTACCCTTCTCAATTCTCATATATATTTGTTTTAAACTCAATTAGTTTTGAGTTTTTTCACCGGTATTGCTTAAATTAATGATCTTTTAAAATAAATTTGAATGCGTTAATAAGCATTAGAAGTTTTGTATTCCTTAATTTCATTGATAAGTGTTATTTAAGTACACCTCGTTGAGTCAGGCACGGTTGAGTCACCGTTTCTCATAACTTCGTTTGAAGCCTACTAAATTCGTTTATTTTAGCTTCATTCGACTCAGCTTGAAGAGCTCGTTCAAATGGCTATCATTCGAATTTTTATATAATTCGCATCTAGGAAAAAGCTTGGGTGAAATATTTTAGACGGTGACTCAACCGTGTCTGACTCAACTGAACTGCTCCCTTGTTACTTTACCTTTTGAGAGAAATTTGTTGTGTTTAGCAGCTGGGACTCAAGTAGTCTGACTCTACTGACATCCTCTATTTTTTCATTTTTCTAGAAATATTTAGTTTCATTCGATTTTATTGACTAGTAATTTTACTAACTTATTGGTTTAATATAAATTTATTCCTTACAAATTCTTATTATTTTATTTTGAACCTATTTAGGTAGATATTTATAATTTTACTAATTATTTTTTATATTTTAACTTAGAATGGCAAATGGGAATAATAATGGTGAAAGTGTATATAATTCAGCTCAGTCCGGTGATGATCTTGAAATGGGAAATGTTAGTTTTTTATTTTCACTTTATGTTGAACTTGTACCTTTCTCATTAGTGTTTGAGGTGTTTTTGATTTAGGGCAAGGTCAATAACTATTAAACACTAACCATCAATATAAACTTGAATACTTTAAATATCTATTTAGCTAAATGGACAGCGTCGCTCTCGTTCTCACCGGAACGCTCAGTCCAATAACGCTTGTTCCAATGGTGAATGCTGCTTGGTTTTTTTTATTTCCTTTTTAAAATATTTTTTAATTTCAAGTGCAAACGATCATCTCGTTTCTCGTGTTTTACACCCACGATTAACCACTGGATGTCTTTTATCTCTATTTCTCTCTCTATGTTTGGTTTATTTTTCATGGTTTACTTTTTCTTAAACTCACGACTGAATGATATGTCTAAAGACATTTCTACGATGACATTACAGCAAAACAACTACACCAGTCTGGTTGAAAATTCTCTGAATAAACTTAAAGTCGATTTTTTACAAACATTACTTTCCAAGAAGAATGGTTAATGCTCTTATGCACAAAATGGTATATAATTTTTTATAGACAAAATCAAAAAATTAACTCGAAATTTCTGTAAGAATAATATATTTGTGCATATTTAATAGGTTTTTATAAAAACAGGTAATTGCTTTTGACTTAATTCGCCATATGCCTTCTAATTATTAATTTTTTTTATTACCTCTATGACCGATCTCTTATGAAAAATACCTGATTTTCTTTGTTAATATTGATTTTACGGTGATTTTTAGCCTTATCGGATTTATAAAGCAAAAAATTTAACCCCATTTTCCAATAATTTCTTATAACTATAAATCTAATATTTGAACAAAACAGACTCACTACTTATATGAAACATTTTCTTACAAAATTATGATCAAATCGCTTATTATTTGTTAGTCATTAAAAGCAGGCATTCAGGAAAAATAAAAAATTTTCAGAGAATCGAAAATTGATTAATTTTCCAAAAATTTATTCTCCAAAATTCTTTTTATGCCTGCAATTACTAAATTTGACCGATCTCTTATACCTTGACACATACTTAAAGCAGTTTCTTTTTAACGAATAGCCTTCTCAATGTTTATCATAAATTATACTTGTATAAATTTCTAGAGTTTGTAACACATATTTACCAAAAATAAAATTGAAATACTAATATTAATTTTGGAGGTTTTATATTTATTTTATAGAAAAAACTCAACTAACTTATTTTTAATAAATTTTAAAATTATCAAAAAGAATTTTATCAAAAAATTAAAATAATTAGAATGATATACCCAATAATATTATGGATAAGCAACAATAATGTCATTAGCATTTCTCTCCATCAATTGTTCTTTTTTATTAACTTCTACTTGCCATTCATTCATACGATTTTCAATTGCACTTATCTTTAGAAGGAAAATTTGAATTTTATATTAAAAAAATTAATTTTAAATATTTTAGAGAATGAATTTTTGACAACTATAACTCTAATAAAGTTTACTACTCATTATCCCCGCAGTCAAATAGAAGACCTAATTTTTCCCATCCGTAAAACCCAAATAAATTATATAATTAAAAAAAATTAATTTTTTAACCTGTTCCGAAGAAAGTGCCCGTGGTTGTACCCAAGTAATATTAACAACTTGACTTATCTTTTAAAAAAATAATTTTATTAAAAATAAATTTTTTAAAAACCTGATCAATCTTCCCTTGAATTAATTCATTAGCTAATGCCTTCATAATAAGCAATTCAACCAAATCTTCTTCTAAATGAGCAGTTTTTGCAATGTTTGCAAAAGAAAGATTTCTTTGTTTAGGTGGATGACGTGCAGCCATCTTTTAAATTATTATTTTTTAATTTATAAATATTAAAAAAAACCTCCATAAGACAAAGCAGCCGTAATTTTTCTTCAATCATTTTCATATTTTGTAAAATGTCTGTAGCTTCTGCTTCCAATTTTTCTTTAAACTAAAAAAATAAAAGAGAATACAATTAATCACTGTTAATATAAAAAATTTTTTTAGTTAAATATATCATTCAATGAACACATAAATAGACATCAAAAATATTTTAAAAAATTAAATCTTATTTTTTTGTATTTTTTTAAGGTATTTCTCCTATATTTAAATTATATCCTCTATATTAAACAAAAAAAACCTGAATAAATCTATCCCAATCTCCTGCATTTAATGCATATAAAGCATTAACAATCCATTCTTTTTGACCTCCCATAAGTGATTCCAAAACTGGATGTACCAATAATTCACCAAAATTATAAACACCTTCACCCAATAAAGCAGCAACACAAAGCAAAAGAGCATATTCTTCTCTTTCTGACATTTTTAAATTTTCAATATCCTCACAACCCAAATATCGCAAAGCTTCAACATAATAAGCCCCATAATTGCCAATTTGACGTTGATAAGCAGCGGAAACCTTTAAATTTCTTTAAGTAATATTTTTTTAGTATTTAATAATTTATTTAATAAAACAAAATTAATAAAAAAACCTTATAAAAAGCAGTATGTACAGGCCCAACTTCTACAAGACGATTTAGGCGTTCCTCAGTATCCACAACCATATTCTTTAATTTAAAATAAAATTTATAAATTGGGGAAGGTGTGTAAAAGGAAATATTTTTACAATTAGAGGGAACTTGTGTCCTTCCAAATTTTTTAAAAATCAGAATATTATATATACCAATTCTTATATTAATCCAAAAATAAATTTATACCCTAACTAAAGCCATTTCTTTGCATTGTCCTGTCTTTTCGTCTAAATCATTCAAATAAAGCTGAATTTCACCAGTAAGTAAACGTGTCATTGCCTTTCCATCACTTTTAACAATATTCTCAAATTTTTTAATGAAATCGAAGGCTCCTTGTTTTTCTGATTTTTTTGAAATTAAAAAACATTTTTAACTAAATTATACCTTGTTTCAAAAATTTATATTCAGCAATTGGAATAATTAATTCAACCAAATTTAATGGATGAATTCGATGTTCAAAATCCTTGACAAAACACTAGTAAAAATTAAAAATAATGTCTTTTTCTAAAATAAAATTAAAAAACCTCATAAAACTCATTCAAATCAATTATCGAAACAAAATTTTTGTCATAAAGCAATTTATTTGAAAGTTCAGATAATTGATTCCAAAGTCTAAAAAAATAAAAGAAATAAAAATAAAATTAATCTATAAAAATAAACTTGTTTATATAAAAAGATTCAAGTTGTTGAAATTGTTCAGCAATATTGTTGTCAATTATTGATGTTGACTTGTCATGTAAATATTTTTCTACTTTTTGTGATGCCATTTCTATTTTCTGTTTAAAATTAAAAAAAAAAAGAGCAAAAAAGCAAATGTAAAAATATTCTATTTTAAGAAAATTATCATCAACTTTCACGATAAGATAGACCGCTTTGTCGCGGGTAATTCACCCAAGCCGTTTTGTCGCGAAAGTTAAATTATAAATGAGAGAATAAATACTGTATTTATTTTAAGCAATTTATTCCTATTTAATGGCTCCTCGTTTAATTCACAAATATAAATTAAATAAATATTTATTTTTAGATTATAAACAAATGTAAAATTAATTGAGAGAAATAACGAATATTGAAAAAAACAAAAAAAAAAGAAACAAATTATATACATAGGTACCTATATACACTTTACTAATTTTCTGGCATTAATTATAGCAAAAACATTTCTTTTTTTCTAAATTTAAATATTTTTAAAAGAAAAATATATGACTCAACGAATCTTTTTTTTAATAAAAAATCTTTTCAATTTTATAACTTTAATTTATTTTTATTTTATAAAATTAATTAGCAATTGCCTATTTTACACAACGCTTTTACCCAATTTTTAATTATTTAAAGTAAAATATAAAAATAATAAAATTAGGTTAAATATATTTTAACAATTAAAAAAACATTTTAATAATAAAAATATTTGGTTAAATTAACAAATATATATATTTTATAAATTTAACCATTTTTGTATTAAATGGGGAAGACAAATATTACTAATAGCATTTCCATCTAAATTTGGTGTATAATCATTAATAAGTAAATATGGAACTTCAATAATTGGATTAGGTTTTGAACTCATTGTTCGTTGTGCTGCTTGTCTTTGAAGCTTTTTTTTTAATATTTTTTTATTATTAATTAAATTTAAAATTATAATTTTTTAAATTAATTTAATTTTAAATTAAATTTTTTATTTCAAACAAAAAAATAAATTATTTACCTGTTGACCACGCTCACTAACATAGCAATGCCTTAATAATTAAATTAAAAAAAAAGTTAAATTATTTTTTATTTTGATCAAACAAAACTGATTCTCGATTACCAAAAATTGGGAATTTAAAATTTTCGGAAATTAGCACTTTTAATTTCAAAAAAAAAAATTGGGAAACTGATATATTTGTACTTAGACCGTAAAAGTTTTATAAAAATTCGATATATTTAGTATTTTACTTTTTATATAAAAATATTTTAAAAATAAATTAATTAATTTACTTTATTTGTCTATATTTTTCACGAATATAAATAGAACAACTTTGCATAGCTTGTTCTACAGGTAAATTAGAAGATAATAAATGTTCAAAACAAATTGTAAATTGAATTGTTTGAGTAATTGAAACTTCATTAATTACACAAGAAAGTAAACGATTTGCATCACATTCTTTAGGGCCATGATTACAACTTTTAAAGAAGAGAAGAGTAAAAAAAGTTAGTTATATTCTTTTCTTTTATACTAGTAAAATTAGTAAAAACTTTTCTTAAGCTTGAACTTAAAAAACATTAAAAATAAACTTGGAATTTATTCTAAATTATTTTTAAGTTTTTAAAATTAAACTTAAAACTTAGTTTTTACTTTAAAAAATTAATTCCAAGTTTATTTTTGATTTTTAAAATTAAAACACAATTTTAATTCAAGTTTATTTTCAAATTTTAAGAAAACAGTATAAAAGTCCCCTAAAAAATTTTTTTCCCATAAAAGAACTATTTTCTATTTAATTTGATTTTAGTACATAAATAAAACGTTAAATTTATTAAAAAATATTCCTAAAAATTATTTATTAAAAAATAAACTTACGATATTTTTCCATTTCGTAGTAAAAGGCTATTCCCCCAAGGTACCTTTAAATAAATTTAAAAAATAATTAAATATTTTTTAAAAATTCCAATTTTATTTTAAAATTTATTTTTAATTTTTACCAATTCTAAAATTGTTTTATTTCCAAATCTGCTTTGTAAAGAACCCAAATTATTAGCAATATAACGCTGACAGTAAGGACATAAAGCCTCAAACATTAAAGTAATTGTTAAAGGTTTTGTTGTTTTAAAACGTTTAAATGTCTCACATTGCTTAATTAAACAAAAATAAATTTTTAAAAATTATATAAAAAATTCACTCAATATAAATGCTTATTTTAGTTAAAATTAATAATAAAAAAATATAAAAATTATAATTAAATTATTTTAAAAAATACCTGAACAACATTACAACGTTGTGCAATTTCATAACTATCACACCTTAAAATAAATTTTTATTTAATTTTATTTTAAATTTAAAAAACCAAAAATCAGGTGGCAAATTACATTGTTGTTGTTGTAAATAATAGTTTTGCTGTTGTAAATGTTGTGGATTTTGTTGGGCATTATATACCCTTTGAATTGTATATGGCTAAAAAATAAATTAAAATAAATTAAAAAAATTAAATTTAAAAAATTAAATAAATAATAAAAATATTAAAGTTAATAGAAATTAGCAAAAAAAAATTAAAAATTATTTTCTTAATTTTTTAAATTTACATACATCTGAATAAGCCACTGCCTTCAAAATAATTAAAAATAAAAATTGCAAAAATAGAATAAAATAAAAAATATTAAAAAATATTATTTTATTCATTTTTTAAATAAATTTGAAAAAATTATTTTCGTAAAATTTTTATTAATTTTTTTCCAATTAAAAAAAAAAAGAACAACAGCTGGTAGAAAATATTTATTCACTTTTATTTAAAATAAAAGAACCAAAACACCTTTAAATAAAAAAAGAAAACATTTGTTGAGTAAATTTAAAATTTTTTTGTTTATAAACAAATGTTTTTTTATTTTTTAGGTAAATATATCTTTATAATTAAAATAAATAAAATATTCGAACTGTTTAAATAATTTATTGCCATAATTAAAAGAAAAAATGATTAAAAAAGGAAAATTTTTATAAAAAAGACTTATAAATAAATATTTAAAAATTAAAAAAAAATTAAAAAAAATTATTTTTTTAAATTTAAAAAGAAAATTAAAATAAATAATTTCTTTTATTTAAAAAAAATTAAGATTTATATAAAGTTCAAAAAGCAAAAGCGGCTTTTTAAGTAGTTGCAATTTGATATATGTACTAAAAACTTTTATTTCCATAAGCGGTAAACTTTTTGATGTTTTTAGAGATAAAAAGAATGTTGTTTTTATAAAGTTTTAAATCACTAGCGGAGATGGACGCCCTTCGGGCGTCCTTCTCCGCTAGCAAAAAACAATAAACTTAAAATATCTCGACAATAAAAACTTTACACTTACAAACTTTTTAAAAGAACAAACACATAAATACTGAGAATCTAATGTCTCTGACTCAAGCGTCTCTGACTCAAGCGTCTCTGACTCAAGCGTCTCTGACTCAAGCGTCTCTGACTCAAGCGTCTCTGACTCAAGCGTCTCTGACTCAAGCGTCTCTGACTCAAGCGTCTCTGACTCAAGCGTCTCTGACTCAAGCGTCTCTGACTCAAGCGTCTCTGACTCAAGCGTCTCTGACTCAAGCGTCTCTGACTCAAGCGTCTCTGACTCAAGCGTCTCTGACTCAAGCGTCTCTGACTCAAGCGTCTCTGACTCAAGCGTCTCTGACTCAAGCGTCTCTGACTCAAGCGTCTCTGACTCAAGCGTCTCTGACTCAAGCGTCTCTGACTCAAGCGTCTCTGACTCAAGCGTCTCTGACTCAAGCGTCTCTGACTCAAGCGTCTCTGACTCAAGCGTCTCTGACTCAAGCGTCTCTGACTCAAGCGTCTCTGACTCAAGCGTCTCTGACTCAAGCGTCTCTGACTCAAGCGTCTCTGACTCAAGCGTCTCTGACTCAAGCGTCTCTGACTCAAGCGTCTCTGACTCAAGCGTCTCTGACTCAAGCGTCTCTGACTCAAGCGTCTCTGACTCAAGCGTCTCTGACTCAAGCGTCTCTGACTCAAGCGTCTCTGACTCAAGCGTCTCTGACTCAAGCGTCTCTGACTCCGACTCCTCAGCACGGCTTCCTTTCTTATGGCATCGCTGGAGCAACAGGGTTCGTTGACGTCCATATTTGAAGCAAAAAGGCAGCAGGCAGCGTTGTTTTTGTTGCAGTGTTGCAATGCAGTGGCGTTTAAAGACTGATCAAAATACATGGTTTTTATAATCAAAAAGAAGCTAAAAAGAAAAATTGAGATATATGTGGA
The DNA here is from genome assembly GCA_015183035.1 of Meloidogyne chitwoodi. Taxonomy (NCBI): domain Eukaryota; kingdom Metazoa; phylum Nematoda; class Chromadorea; order Rhabditida; family Meloidogynidae; genus Meloidogyne; species Meloidogyne chitwoodi. Next base: position 1,951,514 of record JACZZP010000010.1, read on the forward strand.
TTTGCGAGATTAGGATTACAAGAGGAGAAGTTTCAATTCTTAGAAAATTAATTATTTAAATTTAGAAAAATATCCTTCATAATATTGTTGGATTTTTTTTATTAATTTTAAGCATCTTGTTCCAATTTTAATCCAAATTTACCAACCTAAAAAAGTATTTTTATTTTGATTTAAAAATTCCTTCTTTCCTTCCCCATATTTTCGTTTATTTTTTACTTTTCGGAACTAAAATTTAAAATTTGTCCAGAAATTATTCTTAAATTTTTAAATTTTATATTTATTACCAAAACATTAAAAAAATGGCTACATGTGTCTCTTCAAAGTATATGCGTTCCCAAATATAATATTTAAGTCTGTAGAGGAGTTTCTAATAAAGAAAGTTTCTAAAAAGGAAGAAGAGGGTGAGAAGAGTTCTAATAGAGTGTTATGTGAGGGCTATATAAAGATCTGCCAAATAAAAATTTTTAAAAGGTTCTGTGGTATTGCCTAATTTTTATTATTTAATTGGACGAATATACTTTGAAGGGATACATCTCCTAGTCTAAGCATTGGCCTTTTCTTTATTTTGGGTAACAAAGAAAATCAGGATGTTAAACGATTTTCAAACAAAATTTTTAGTTAAATTTATCTTTTAAATGTAGTATTTATTTATTCTATTTTACTTGCATAAATTTAAAAATTAATTTTTATTTAATCTTTTAAATTAGAAAATTTTTTAAAAATAAAAATAGAGTCCCGAAATTAATAAAATAATTATTATTAAATTAATTAATTATTTTAAAAGCAGATTTTGAATATTTACAAGAGTTTAATTTACAATCTTGTTTAGGAGTGCATTCTCCAGTTGGATGAATATCCTCACTAGCTTTTACTATTCCATTATATTCTTGACATCCATATATAATACTTTTGCCTACAGCAACATTAGAAACAAACATTTTATCTTTATAATTGGCATTTAACGCTATAAAATTAATAAAAATTAAATTTATTTAATTTTTGAGAATATTTTAAAAATTAAAATATTCTTTTTTTTTTTTAATATTCCCTTAAAAATCTTACCAAAAATTGTAAGTGCTGGTCCGAAGAATTTACTATCTTTTATATTAATAGTTCGTTGATGTTGCACACATCCCATTCCACACGAACGAGCAACTTTATGAAAGTTATCTGCACAAAAATTACTAATTGTTGTAGTACCAGCACCGGATTGAGTAAAAATTTTATCTAAAACATTCTTAGCTGCACCCCCTATTATTTGAAAGGTTCTTGGTGTTGAATCCAAACTATTTCCTAAATCTGCACCATGATAGCATGTTTTTTCAAAACTATAAGGAAAAACAAGTTTTTATTAAAGTTTTAACAAAAACAAAACTTACAAAACATTCTTAAGTGTACACGATCCTTTACACCAAATACCTTTAGCTGGGTCTCCAAGTATAAGATTTTCTATTGTACCACCATTCTCTATTTCTATTATGTTTTTCCCGCTTACACATTCATCGATAGAACATTGCTTACGCAAAGAGGAAGTAGCAACAAGACGAACATAATTAAAGTTTTTATATTTTTTGACGTTACTTAAATATTATTTGATAATTATATACATATATTATTTGTTTTTTATGTTTTCTCAGTTTTAATATGTTTTTGTCAGTTTTAATACAGTGAGTGAAACGTGCTGTTGTGCTAGCAGATTAGATCCTATTCCTTGTTTGTCCCTAAAGACCAAGATTGGGTTGCTCAGGCCCCTCGTTGGCACTAATTTATATACAAGACATATCGATATATTTTTATTCAATAGGGTTAAATACAATCATACTAATAACTGTAAACTCCTCTAATGGGGAGAACCATATACATTAAATAGGGAAAACATATATCTGGCAAAGCATTCAAGGGAAAAGTGCATGAAAGTGAGAGATTAAGGATAGAGATATAATAAAATGACTGGGACAGAAATGGACATAAATATATGCTTTTCCTTCCCGATGGTTCCTTTTTGGCGTTGGGTTTGGATTCCATCTTACAAAATGTTTTAGCAAGTTTTAATATGTTTTAGCAAGTTTTACTATGTTTTAATATGTTTTAGCAAGTTTTAATGTTTTAATATGTTTTAGCAAGTTTTACTATGTTTTAATATGTTTTAGCAAGTTTTAATGTTTTAATATGTTTTTATGTTTTCTTTCAAGTTTAAATTAATTTTGTAATTTAGATTAGGTATACATTGTTGTGGGTTGATTTATTGTACCAGTTGCAGGAGGAAAGTAACAAGATCCTCGAATTAAAGTCAAAAAACCCATTGCAACAATTATAATAATAAATAGATTTTTAAAAATCATATTTTTAATATTTTAATATTTTAATGAATTTAATGATAATTTCAAGCTGATTTTATATATGCTATTTTTAATATATAATTTACTCGTGTTTTTTAAAATCGAGAAATTTATATTTTACGGATGTTAGTTTAGCTTATACCACGTGAGAAATTTTATTTTAAATTTTTAAAATATTAAATATTTTATTTGTGCCTATTTGAATTTTTATTTACGTATTTATTTTTATTTTGTAAAAATAAAAAATTTTTATAATTTAAAATAAATTATTTATTTGTTTAATTTTTAATTTTATTTTTAAAAATTGAAAAAATTATTTAAAATTAAAATTGATTAATTAAGGCTTGACGTGACATTTTTCAAGAAGAAAAAAAATAAAAAATGCAAAAAAAAATTAAATAAAAATTTTGGGAAATTTAAATTAAAAATACAATTATTTTTTAAATTTATTTTTGCCTTTGTACGAGTTTAAAATAAAGCCCTTCATTTTGTAATAATTGTAAATGTGTTCCCATTTCTAATACTTTCCCATCACTTATTACTATAATTAAATCGGCATATTGTATAGTACTTAAACGATGCGCAATTACAATACAAGTACGACCAGAACGAGCTGATTCTAAAGCTTCTTGAACAACCTGAAAATTCAATTGAATTTAGTTTTGTATGTTAATAGAAATACAAATCAGAATTAATAAAAATACAAAAATCAGAAAATACAAAAATCAGAAAATACAAAAATCAGAAAATACAAAAATCAGAAAATACAAAAATCAGAAAATACAAAAATCAGAAAATACAAAAAACAGAAAATACAAAAATCAGAAAATACAAAAATCAGAAAATACAAAAATCAGAAAATACAAAAATCAGAAAATACAAAAATCAGAAAATACAAAAATCAGAAAATACAAAAATCAGAAAATACAAAAATCAGAAAATACAAAAATCAGAAAATACAAAAATCAGAAAATACAAAAATCAGAAAATACAAAAATCAGAAAATACAAAAATCAGAAAATACAAAAATCAGAAAATACAAAAATCAGAAAATACAAAAATCAGAAAATACAAAAATCAGAAAATACAAAAATCAGAAAATACAAAAATCAGAAAATACAAAAATCAGAAAATACAAAAATCAGAAAATACAAAAATATTTATTACCTTTTCACTTTTAGTATCTAATGCACTTGTTGCTTCATCTAATAACAGAATTCGTGGATCTCGAATAATTGCACGAGCAATTGCAATACGTTGTTTTTGTCCGCCGCTTAACTGTGCCCCACGTGTGCCAACAGGAGTGTCATATTTCTTTAAATATTTATTTTAAAAATATTTTTTTTTAAATTGTGTAGAATTTCTAAAAAATTTTAAAAATATTTACTTGAGGTAAAGATTCAATAAAATGATGAATATTAGCCAATTTCGCAGCTTCCTTTAATTTTTCATCACTAATATCATCATAATCAAGCCCATAAGCAATATTTTCTTTTATTGATAATGCAAATAATGTAGGTTCTTGACCAACTAATGCTATAGAATTGCGTAAATGTCTAATATTGTAATGACGAATGTCTATACCATCAATGCTCAAAGAACCACCTAAAATGTTAAAAATTTAAAATAAATTAAAAACTTAAGAAATTTGAAATTTAGAGTCAAGGAATTAAAAAAAACTCACTAAAAGGATCATAAAATCTTTCCATTAGTTGTATCAAAGTACTTTTTCCACAACCACTAGGTCCAACTAATGCAATTGTTTTTCCAGTTGAAGCATTTAATGACAACCCATTTAATGCTAATTGAGAATTTCCAGCATTTGGATAAGCAAAATAAATATTATTGGCATCAATTTGGCCATTAATTTTAGATGTAAGACCAGAATTTGAAAGTGAATCTATACGAGGGTGGAGACGAGCCATTGCAAACATAAGGCTAAATATAAAGTAGAGAAATACAAAAATCAGAATTACTGAAAATCAGAATTTTCAATTTTAAAAATACAAAACTCAGAATTAATGCTTAAAAAACTACATTAGTTCTGATTTTTGTATTTTTAATAATTTTGTATAAAAATCAAAATTAATGAAAATCAGAATTTTCAATTTTAAAAATACAAAATAATCAAAGATCAGAATTATTAAAATAAGTATTTATTTAAATTACCCAGCAGAAAGTCTAGCCCTCATATATTCTGGAAAATAAGCTGCTGCAGCCATTATTGTAAATGAAGCCATATTTAATGCTTCAACAACTTGAAAGAGTATAAAAGGAGTTGTATATCCTCCTTTAATTAAACAAAGTCCCAAATAATAAGTAATTGCAAAATTAAAAGAGAGAAAGCTTGAACTGAGTGCTATTGATAAAGATGTCCAAATACCTTGAAAAGTTTATTTTTAAAAATTAAAAAGAAATATATACATTAAAAAATTACCTCTTATAAAAGCAAGTTTATGAGGAAGCTTTGAAGCAATACGGAAACTCTCATAAACTTTATTTTGTTTATTTAAAGCTTGAACTGTGCGAACATATTCTATCGATTCTGAAGCAACCTAAAGAAAAAAAATAAAAGAAAATTTTAAATTAAATAATTAACTCACTCTACTAGCTTCCTCAGCAAGTAACATATCTCTCATTCCTCTCCTTTTTAAATAATTAGTAACAGAAGTTTGTGCTACTACTAACAAAATTGAAGTAGTCAAACCAATTGGAGCTACATTCCAACCAAAAGAAAATGCAACAATTATACCAGTTATAACAGAAACAATTCCTTGAAGGACCTCAGCAAGTCTTTGGTCAATTGCTGCTTGAACGTTTGGAGCATCAGTTGCAAGACGTTGGCAAAGTTTGCCGCAAGAGTTTCGTTCGTTGTCGAAAAAGTAGCTGTCTTTTAATATAAATATTATTTTTAATTTTTTAAAATTTCGTAAAAATATAACCTTGAGATAAAATATTTTTAAATACATCCAATCGCAAACGTTGAGTTAAGCGTTCACCCACAATTCCCAAAAACATTCCAGAACCGAATGTAGTAATACAACCCCAAATACCGAGACTGAGAAAGGCAATAGAATTAAAAAATGCAGACATATACAAAGTGTTCATTTTTAATGTTCTTTCTTCTGACTAAAAAAATAAGAAAAAGTTGTTTTTTTAATTGTATTTCATTAATGTATTTTAAACATTTTTAGTTTTTCAGGAAAAATAAACTTTCAAGTGTTTTACGGTATAATTCAAGTTTTATTTTTGACGTTAAATGTATTTTCCGTAAAGTTTGTATTTTATAAAATTATCGGAGAATAAATTTATTTGTTTTTTGTATTTTACTATATTTAACTGTAAATTTTAATGTTTCGAAAAAATTAAAAAATACTTGTTGGCTTACAATAGTTTCATTAAAATTAGCAATAGAGTTGTTATATTTAAAAAGTTCAATAGATTCAGAAAGGTCTAAAAATAGACGACCATATATTATTGAAAAAACAGGCCAAGAAACGCCTCTACAAATAGCGAGAAGCTGAAAAATAATTTTTAAAAAAAGTAATTAAAAAAATAAAAAAATATATTACCACTCCAAAAATAACAAATAAAGCATCTTTTCGTGCATATAACAAAATATCTAAAGGAGATGCTGGTTTTGCCTCTAATTCTTGTAAAAGTTCATCCAATCTTATTTTTAAAAATAAGTAAATTTTTTAAATTACTTTAATAAGCTTACTCCTCCATTTCCTCCTCTTCTTCAGGACTGAATACACTTGACTTAACTGAAGTAATTGAACGATTAATTCTTTTTGATGCGTGTAATAATTTATTTGTGCTAATACTATTTAAACTAGTGATAGAATTGTGTAAATAATTATTTTGATAAGTTGATTCTCTTAAATCAGCATCATCATCTATAAATAAAAAATAAATATTTAATAATTTAAATAAATTTTTACCGCTTGAATTTTCTTCATTTACAAAGTCAGAAATATTATTTTCAGAAAATTGTTGAGCTAGAACCAATTGACGATAAACCGAATCTTGATTGGACATTAATTGTTCATGATTACCCGTTTCAACAATTTGTCCTCGTTCAAATACAATAATGCGGTCAACGTTGCGAACAGTACTTAGTCGATGCTAAAAATATAATAATAAATATTCAAGAAAACAAAAACATTTAAAAACACAACATTGTCTGAAAAACAAACAATTAAAAAAACACATTGTTTGAAAAACATTGTCAAAGATAAAACAAAATAAATATTGCTTGAAAAACATTGTTTAAAAAAATTGTTCATTAAAATAATGTTTGCTTTTGTTTCCATACAAAACATGTTTAGAAAAACAACAAAAACACTTGAAAATACAATTAAACATTACATTCTAAAAACATTAATAAAACATTCTCCAAAAAAACATCATGAAAACTATAATACGTTCCGGAAAAAACATTTAAAAAACATAGATATATTCAAAAAAACATTAAGTAAAATAAATATAAAGAAAAAACATTACTGCAATTGTAATCATTGTTCGACCGAAAGAGGCTTGTTCAAGAGCCTCTTGTACAATTCTCTCACTTTCTGCATCTAAAGCACTTGTTGCTTCATCAAGGAGAAGAATACGTGGATTTCTTACCAAGGCACGAGCAATTGCTAATCTAATAATTATTTAATTTAATTTTAAAATTATTTGTTTTATTTCTACCTTTGCTTTTGTCCTCCTGAAAGTTGTATACCTCCCTGACCAATTCTGGTTCTATATCCATTAGGTAATTTACAAATAAAATCGTGGGCATTTGCTATTTTACAGGCAGACATCATCTGAATTTTAAACATTTTATTATAAATTTTTGGATTATTTTCACTTCTTCAACCGTCATATCTTCTTTGCCCATACGAAGGTTAGCTTCTACGCTAAAATAAAAAAAGTTTAAACCCTAATAAAATTATAAACCTAGCTGCAAAGAGTGTCGGTTCTTGTTGGACAAGTGCAATTTTATTGCGTAACCATTGAATATTTAAATCGCGTATAGGTAACTTAATTTAAATTTAAAAATTAACAAAAATAAACAAAATCTACCCCATCAAGAGTAATACAACCACGTTTACAATCATAAAATCTCATTAATAATCCAAACATTGTAGATTTTCCACATCCTGAATGTCCTACCAATGCTACAGACTCTCCAGGGTTAATAGAAAATGAAACACCTCTAAGTATAGGTACTTTAGGTCTGTTAGGATAACTAAAATGAACATCCACAAATTCTATTTGGCCTTTAACATCTGCTAGTTTCATTCCACTTTCATTTGTAGCATCAATTTTTGGACAACGATCGATTATTTCAAACATTTCCCCAGCTGCTAATTTTGCTCCGACAATAACACTAATTTGAGGTAATGCTTGTCCTATACGCATTGCTCCAACAACAACAGACCAGAATACAGCAAAAACCTTTTTTTTTAAAAATTTTAAATATTTTTAAAAAATTTACAGTTCCGGCAGAGATTTTTCCTTGTAGTACAAGCCATGTTCCATACCAAAAAGCAACTCCCATTGAACCAAACATTACAAGTAAATGAAGGCCAGCGAAAAAGGCAGTCCAAATACCTTTACAAATACCTGTTTTTCTTCCTTTATCTGTCCAATAATATTTTTTAAAAATTTAAAAAAAAAAATTAGAAATTTACCCAAATGTTTCTTATAACGCTCAATTTCAAAATATTGTGCATTAAAAGCACTAACTGTTTTAATTCCATTGATAACTTCTTCTGCTACTGCACCAGCAGCTGAATATGCACTCATTTCTTTCCTTACTAATTTTGATGCGGCAGCAGCTGAGCCAACAAATGAAATGACAAGAAATGGAAAAACACCTTTATTATTAAATAAATAAATAACACAAGTTTATATCCGATTTATAAAAATACAAAAAAAAATGTTTGAAAACAAAACTTAAATTTGTTTTGAAGAACTTATAATTAAACTCTTTGGAAAACATTGTTTTTTAATAAAACATTTAAATGTTTGAGGAAATAAAATGTTTCCGGAAAATACAATTAACAACAAATACAATTAAAATGTAAAAAACATAAAAAACACACCTAACATAACCAAAGTCATCTGAAAACTCATCATTGCTCCTATAATAATACCAGCAATAAGAGTAGATACAGCTTGTATACAAATAGCTATTTTATCACTTGTGCCATCTTTTATTAACTCAATACCACTATATTAAATATAAATTAAATTCTACATCTATTTTTTAAACTAACGAAGCCATTTTATGTGTTAATGCTCCCACTTGGCTAGAAGGTCTGTCAAACCATCCTGGCTCTTGTGCCAAAATTGCTTTAAATAGGTGTTGTCTTATCCTATGAATTTGTCGTTCACAAATTGTTGAAAATGCTGACATGGTGATTTGGGACAGTATAAAAGTAATTATTCCAATTATAAAATAAAGGAAAACATAGTAGGTTACTTTAAAAGTTGAAAAATTATTATCGGAAAATGTTTAATAAAACATTTGTTTAATTAAACATTTGTTTGAAAAACAATTAATATTCTCAAACATTTTAAACAAAACACAATTTTACAAAACACATACTTTGCGCAGCAAAATCATCCATGTTTAATATCCCTTTTTCAAGGTTTTGTTGTCCTTCCATCAAAACATTAGTTATACCACGAAAAATGACAGAATTTATTGGACCAATTGCACCAACAAAAATACTTGTTAGTACACCAATTGTTAGTAATAACCAATCCCAACGGTCAGCATAACGTAGCTAAAATGAATTTAAGAATTTAATTTATATGTATTTTGTATTTATTTTTATTAAGTTTGTAATTATTTAAAATGTTTTCAAGTTGAAATTTTATTCGTTTTATTTATCGAATTTTGTGTTTTTCTCTTGTATTTTAAACACATTTTTCAGAACAAATTAAAAACATGTAAATTTTATTTTTGTTTTAACAAATAAAATACCAAAAACAGAACATCGAAGAAAAACATCAGAATAAAAATGTTTTTAATTTGTTCTGAAAATTGTATTTAAAAAATAGAAATTGTTTTTATTCTGATGTTTTGGTGTTTTTCGATATTTGATTTTTTATTTGTTTTTACTATATTATTTATTTGTTTTGTATTTTCCTAAACATTCTAAAAACATACCATTCCAACAAAACTAGCTTCACTAAACTTTTGTTTTAACAAAGAAGTTTTTCTTTTCTTCTTTCTGCCTTCAGTTATTTCAGAATCAAAAACTTTACAAGACATTGTATTTTCTTCCAAACAATTATTATTATTAAATTCAGAATTATCAGAATTTGTTTCCTCTTTTTTCTTTTTTAATTTTCTATAAAAAATTATTTTATTTTTATTTTTTTCTTCTTCTTTTTCTTGCTGGACCAATAAAGGCACAAAATTTTCATTTTTTTTTAATAAAAATTTTTTTTTATTTTTTAAATTTAAATTTTGTTGTTTATTATTATTTAAATTTATTATTATTCTTTTTTCTTCAATTTTATTATTTTTTAAATTATTTTTATTATTTTTATTATTTAATATGAGAGAAGAATTATTAAATGACAACATTTTTTTAATTTAATTTAAATATTTTTTTAATTTAATTAATTTTTTTTAAATTTAAATAAGCTCTTTTTAGGAAAGAAAAAAGCAAAGCAATTTTTAATAGATTTAAAGCATCTTTAAAAAATAAAAAATAATTAAAATATTTAATTAATTAATTAATTAATTATTCCTTCTGACAAATAAATTTTAAAATTAAATATTTAAAATAATTAAATTATTTTAAAAGGGAATAAATTAATTTAATTTTAATTTTTATTAAAGTGTATTAATAAAGATAATAAAAAAGCAAAAATAATATTTTTAAAAAGCATAAAATTAAAAATAAATATTAATTTTAGTTAAATAAAAAATTATAATAATTTAAAAAAAAATTAATATTAATTTTAAATAATTTTTATTAAAAAAAAATTAATTAATTAATTTAATTTTAATTAAAATATTATTTTAAATTTAATTTATTTAATTTAAAATAAATAAATTAAATATAATTGTGTGCATAAAAGCTTAAATAAAATTTAAAAAAAATAATAAAGCTTTAAAAATAAAATAGGTTAGTTTGCATTTTTCTTTATTTTTAAATTTTAAGAAAAAGTTTAAAAAAATAAAGAAAAAAAAGAAAATTAAATTTTAAATATTTTAAATTAAATTAATTTATAAAAATTAAAAAAAATTAAAATAATTAAATATTTAAAAAATTAAAATAAAACTTCTCACATATTAAATAAAATAAATAATATTAAATTTATTTTTATTAATTAAATATTTATTTAAAAATATTGGTCCAGCAATATTTAATTTAAAAAAAAATAAAATTAATTTTTTAAAATTAAAAAAATTAAAGAGAAATATTGTTAAAAAAAATAAATTTATTAAAAAAATATTTTATACAAGTCAAATTAAAAAAAAATATTTTTTTTTAATTTTGCAAAATTAATAAATTAATAATTTTAAATTAATTAAAATTAATTAATTAAATAAATGTCGCGAATAGAGAAAATAAATAAAATAAAATAAATAAATAATAAAAATTAATATTCTTCAATTAATTTATTTTTTTATTTTATTTTGTCTTCCCTAAAGTGATTTAAAATATTAGGGGAATGAGAGAGTCTTTTTTTATTTTTTTGATTTTAATTTTTTTTTCTAAATATATTAATAATATAAATATTTAAGAAAATATTAGGAGATAATTAATTAATTTTTATTTTACTAAATTAATTAATTTAATTTAAAATGACCTTGTTTAATTAAAAATAGTGTTTTTTTTTAATTTAAAAAATTAATAATTTATTTATTAATTTAAAAGAAATAAATTCCTTCAGGTATTTTAGTTAAAAATATTAATTTTATTTATTTTAAATAAAATAAATTATTTTTATTTAAAATAATTAAATATTTAAAAAATTAATTATATATTCAAGTCTTTAAAAGGGCAACCCATTTTTACAAAAATTAAAAAAAAAATCTTTTTAACACTTTTCCATGGCCTTTTTTAACAGAAAATGTCGGAAATGTCAATGTAACACTCTTTTAATTTTTATTTTATTTTTTTTAAATAAACTAGTTCCTTATAGGTAAAAATGTATATTTAATTAATTAATTTAATTAATTAATTCCAAAAAATTAAAAAATAAAATTAAATTTTATTTTTAAAAAAGGATAAATTAAAGAAGCAAAAACCTTAAGTATTTTTAATGTTTATTTTATTTTAAAATTAATATTATTTAATAATATTAATTTTAAAATAATATTAATTTATTTAAGTGTCAAAACTTAGGGAAGATTAAAGAACTAAAAATTATTAAAATTTTTTTTTTAATTTTTTTTGTCAAAAGTTTGAAAAAAATTGTCAAAATAATTTAAAAATAAATAAATAAATAATTTATTTATTTATTTATTTATCATTAAAAAAGCACTCCCTCCTCTCTTATCTAAAAATATTTTATTTTATTTTTAAAATGTTAAAAAATAATCTTTTTTTTTTAAAAAAATAAGCTTCTTTTAGAAAGAATAAAAATTAAAAGAAATTATGAAATTAAAAAAAAATTAAAAAATTTTGATATTTTGGGGAAAAAAGTCCGCAAATTTTTGTACGCAAGTTTTCCTGTAAACCTTTAAAAACACAGAAAAATATAAATTTTAGCAAAAATAAAAAATAAAAAAAAATATTATTTATTTAATTTTTATGGTAGAAATAAAATAAACTTTTTTAAAAATAAAGTTAAATTTAAAAAAAAATATTATTTTATTTATTTAAATATTTTAACTCTTTTTTTATTATTATTTTGTATAATAAAATAAATAAAAATGTTTGATCAACAATACAACTTTGTTATTTTGATATTTTTATTAGCATATAAAAATTAAAAAATATATTAAAGAAATTAAAACACAAAAAATGTGTTTCAAAAAAAGAAAAAAATGTTTGAAAAAATATTATTTATTATTAAAATAATTAAAAATAGAAAACCCAAAATTACCTAAAAAAGAAGAAAAATAAAAAAAGTTGAAAGGGGAGCAGCCAGAGTAATCACCTAAAATGAGCTTACTCCCCCCTTTGCTTCCTAAAATGAGCTTACTCCCCCCTTTGCTTCCTAAAATGAGCTTACTCCCCCCTATGCTTCCTAAAATGAGCTTACTCCCCCCTTTGCTTCCTAAAATGAGCTTACTCCCCCCTATGCTTTTTTATTTTTAAAATACTATAACATGGCTAATAGACCTTTTTCACTTTAAAAGAATTATCGCTCGACTCAGCTTTTAATGAATTAATTAAAATAATTATTTTTATAAATTATTTTGTTACAACAATATTTATAAAATTAAAAAAAATTTTTATAAAAATTAGACAATTTTCAAAAATTAAAAAAAAATATATATTTTATTTCCCCTAATTTTCAATTAAAAAAAAAATATTTTAAATATTTAAAAATCAATTTATTTTTCTTTAAAAAAACAAAAAATAACCTTAAAACACAAATTTAAATTTATTTGACATATTGTTTTGTCTTATTTGGACGTTTTCTATGAGTTCTAACACCTCTATAACAATAATGTGGATGTGTTGAACTTTTTAAAATTTCCTTCTCATCTTTATCGGGTTCATCAGCTTTCCATTTACTATAAACAGTAAAAACATCGTGTCCTTTAGTCTCACAATCCCATAATTGAAGGCCACGAGGAAGAATTTTATTAACTTTGCAACGACGACCTTTTAGTAATTTAGAGGGGATAATTAATTTTTAAAAAAAATAAATTAATTAAATAATTTAAAGAATAAATTAATTAAAGAAAATAATTTAATTAAAAAGAAGAATACTTTGACGATAATCTCCTCCCTCAGCAAATTGTTCAACCATTGCTAATATTTGAGAAGGATCTTTCCAGCAAAGACGATGAATACGTTTGCGTTGAAATTCAAAACTAAAAATAAAAAAAGATTTTTTTTTAATTTGGCACTTGTCAAGATGGGACGGCTTTTTTTGCGGACTTTTTTTGCGGACAAATTATTTTTTGATTTTTTCCCAAGGCAATAAGAGTGTACCTTGACTAACAAATATGTGTAAATGTTTTTTACCTTGTCATTTATATTTTTGTTAATCAATTATCCAATAAAATGATTCAAACTCTTAAAAATTTTACTTTGTTACAATTATACACCAAAATAAGCTTACCCGATGATGAATTTCAACATTGGCTTTCTAGTCTTGGTATGCTTCACAAAACAAGAACATGTATTTGTGGCTCAGAAATGCGTAAAGAAAATTATAAGCAATATGGACAATGGCGTTGTAAAAAAACAACATGTAGAAAAACAAAAGGGGCTTTGGTTGGCACTTTCTTCAATGGTTTTAAGCTAACTTTCAAACAAGTGATACAGGTAAATTTTGCCGATTATGTACTTTATACCATTTGGAAAATTTCCTTCTAAGATAATGTATTTTTGGTCGAGAAGACCAGTTATACATATAAATCAAAAAGAATTGCAAAGAGAAATTGGTGTGTCAAGGCAGTCAATAATTGATTGGCAAAACTTTCACTCTTATTGCCTTGGGAAAAAATCAAAAAATAATTTGTCCGCAAAAAAAGTCCGCAAAAAAAGCCGTCCCATCTTGACAAGTGCCTTTAATTTAATTAAAGAATAACTAATTTAAAAAAAGAGAAGGGAAATTTCTAAAAAAACATAAACAATTCAATCTCAAATTTTAATTAAAAAAATAATTTTATGTATACAAAAAAAATAAACTCAAGAAAGTTAATTTAAATTAAAATATTTTTTTAATTAAAAAAAATATAAAATTCGACGCGAGTAAAAGAATTTTAGAAGGTCAGAGAGTAAAAGGGAATTTCTGTAGAGATGAGAAAAAGAAAAAAAAAATTTAAAAATTAAAAAAAAACAAACATTCCAACAATCCAAGGGTCAACATTAACATAACCTCTTTGAAACGAAAACTTTATCTGAGGATTATTTTGTCTAAAAAATTAAAATAATAATTAATTTAATTAAAATAAACCTAATTACAGGCAAATAATTTTCCACAAATTTTTCTGTTCCTTCACTCATTGGAGCAAAAGCAGTCCAACAAACCTTCATTTCACGAAAATTTTCACCAAAACGAATTCGATCAGCAATAAATGAATTTTTTGGTGAAAAGTAGGTCATTATACGATTCATTTTTTAACTTTAAATTTTTTCCTTTTTTTAAAAAGAATTTAATCTATAAAAAATAAAACAATTAAAAAAAATATATTTTAATTAAATAAATTATTAATTTTTAAATTCAAAAAAAAAATTTTTTAATGAAAAAAGAAAACAACAACACTAAATTATCTCTAAAATATTGAAAAATAAGCAGAGAATAAATTGTGGAAAAATTAATTTGATAAAATATTTAAATTTTTAAAAGACAAATTTTTACTTGATTTAATGAAGGTTTTTTTAACTCACAGTCCAAAATAAAATTCTTCCCAATTTTAAATCAAGTAATTTAATCAAAAAAAAACAATTTCTTTAACAAAAAATAATCTAAAATCAAAAAATAACAACTTGGATAATAATAAAATTAAAAAAACTCATTCATTTTGCTGCAATACATCCTTTGTTGTATTAACATTTTTAGAAGAACATCCATCCTCTACTTGACAAGAAGAAACATTTCCTCCTCCTCCCCCATTATTATTATTATTAGTTAATAACTTTCTAACACGTAAATATTCATCAACATCAGAAGACATTTCCAATTTAAGTTCTTTTATTAAATTGTATTGAAATTTTTTGTAAATTTCTGTTTTGCCGTTTAACTTAAAAATATTTTTTATTAGAATTTTAAAGAGACTTTTTTTGGTTCTAAAAATAAATATTAAAAAAGGAGTTGGTCATAATGTTTTTTAAGAAATGAATTTTTGAGAAACCCCTCAACTAATTAAATAATTTATTAAAAAAAACCTCTTTATTTCTTTTCCTTGTATCCTCTAAGGCTTCTTTAGTAAACAATTGTGGGTTATTACCCTCATCTAAAATGTCAAGTAATCTGATAGGCACACGAACATCAACAAATTGATTTTTTAATTGATCCAAAACCTTTTTTTAAAATTGTTTAATATTTAAAAAATAGAAATAAACTTGAAGACCAGATACAAGTGTTTGCACTTTTTGATTTAAAGGTTCTTGACTTTGCAGACTAAAATCACTAGCAATTACACCCATATGACGAGAATTCTCCTTAAAATAGTTTTGTAATAAAAAAATAAAAATTAAAAAAAACCTGAAAAAGCTCCAAATTTCTCTCTAAATTATTAAAACGACTTTCAAAAGATTGATCAGGTTGAGTTGAGCTAATTCCTCCCGTTGTGTTTCCTCCATTGACAGCACTTTGAACAAACTCATTCATCTTTCTTTTTAGTTTCTTTTTTTATGATTTTGTGCTCTTTCGTTATTTAAATCAATCAAAACTTGTTTTCGAACTTCGTCAATGTCAATATCAAAAGGTTTGTGCAATTTAAGATTCTTAATGAAAAAAGAGAATATATCATTTATGAAATGAATTGTCAAAAGATAATCACTTATAAATAGCCCAAATTGAAGTTTAACAAAAAAAGGTTAAAGGCACATTCCTTAATAACTAAAAAGCAAAAAAACCTTCTCAACACAATCTCGATAAACAAAATGCACTTTCTCACAAGGATTTGATAAATTAGAATGTTTATATTCCGGACTTATAAATTTTTGAAAAAAATTATTAAAACAATTGTCGTATTCTCTTTTAAGTTGATCACACTCTTGAAAAATACTATGCATATAACGTGAATTGTTTGAAGAGCTTTTTGTTGTTGCGCCTACTGTTGATTGTTGGTTTTGTTCACTCATTAAACTTGCATTCTTAAAAATAAAAAAGATATTTTAATGAATAAAAAATCAAAAAAAGGAAAACTACGAGATTTAATGTTCTGGACCGGCGCGGGAGAAATACCGAACGGGATTTTGTGGTATAACGCTCCGCAACCTAGAACTTGGATTTTTGTCCCGACATTTCGTCGAACAAAATTGCACGACATTTCGTCCCACCGGCAAAAAACCGTGAGCTCGAGTAAACGAAATGTAGATTTTTTGCCGTAGAGGCAAAAAGAGGCAAAAAATATATAAATGTCATTTTGTACATTTGACATTTCATCATAAAAGCGAGAGACTCTTCTGGGACGTTCCGTTAAATAGAGTTTCTTAATCTCCGTTTAGGCTGATTCATTTAAATATTGTGTGTATTTTTTTATTTTTTAGCTTGTATTTATGTCTGTTTTATTTAATATTTTAATCTTGAAGAAGCATTATGGAAGCTGAGCTATTTCAAGAAATAACTGATGCTCTTAAGGTAGTAAATTTATTTAAATTTAATTTTCTTACATTTTTTCAGGAGAGGTCAAATCATATTCTTTTACCTGTAGATAATGTTTGCCCAATACAAAAAATTGTTTGGTCATCATTTGATTATATGGCTGGACCAGAAATGCGATTTTGTTGGGAAGCTGATTATTCTATTAAGAATGGAAATCATTCAACTTTTAATACTTGTGATGGCATCGAATTGGATAATGAAGTTGAAACTGGGGATGGTTGTGTAAGCACTAGCGATTCTTCTTATACAAAAGTAAACAATAATTTAATTTTTTATATTTAATTTAATATTTTAGAATACTAATGGTTCGAACAGTGCTCAATTTGAAGAGATTGATCCTTACAATGCAAATTTTTTGAAATTATTTAGAGCTAATTTTTATAAATTTTTAGAGTGAAGCATTTCAACTTTCTTCATTAAACTTCGAAAGGAATGACGATTTAGTTAATGACTTTAATAATGAATTTGAAGTCTCACTGGCACAATCCTCTACAATGGTTGAGTCTACTGATTCTTTTTCGCATATTCAAAGTACAAGTGAACAATTAACTCCGAAAAAAGATGTTTGTTATTTTTGTTTATTTTTATGTAATTGTAAAAAATTTATCTATTAGAAACCAACAACACCTACTAAACCTCCTCCATCAGCAAATGAATTAAATAAAAACAATAAAAATCGTCAACACAACAATAATTTTGTAACAAATAAAAATGAAAATTCCAATGAACATCAGTCCTTCTCTCCATCTCTTGCAATGGTAACATCTTGTGTTGATTCAGGAATAGCTCCTACAATTTCAACTGATAGTAATTTAAGCACAATTCTCCTTCAGGAACCAAAG
Organism: Meloidogyne chitwoodi; assembly: GCA_015183035.1. Lineage (NCBI taxonomy): Eukaryota > Metazoa > Nematoda > Chromadorea > Rhabditida > Meloidogynidae > Meloidogyne > Meloidogyne chitwoodi. Next base: position 1,969,173 of record JACZZP010000010.1, read on the forward strand.
GGTATTTTTTCTTACAATTTCTTATTTAAAAATTTTTTTTTAATTTTAGAAAATGTTATTTACAAAGCAAATAAAGATTCATGTGATATTCAATTACAAAAAGGAGAATTACTTTTGCAGTCAAAAATTAATGGGGCACAGGAAGTTATTGAATTTGATGGTGATACTTATTCTGAACTTTCATGTGTTGAGGATGCGTATGTTTTTTGATATTTTTTTTAATTTTGTTTTTAGCCCAACAGTTCAAACTCAACCTCCTCAATGTTCTTTTATTTCGAGCCAAATTGGTTCCTCCTTCTTTTCTTCCATTTATTCAAATTCTGTAAATAATTATTCAAATATGCATGATAAAAATTCAAAAATAAACGAATTTTTTCAAAAAGAAGCTGAATTTTTGAATGCCGAAATGACTCCAAATGAGTCTAATGGTTTTTGTATGTCCATTTCTGATGAAGCATTTGTAGCTAAATATGTACTTGCTGAACAAATTGCAAGGTTTTTTATAAATATTTTTGAATAAATTAATATTTTATTTTTAAAAGTGTTCAATTATCTTCAAATCCTGTTTTACACAAATTTTGTATTGTCGCTGCTAGGCATATCTCTTTTGGCTCTTATATTTTTGCAACACGATCAGAAAATCAAAGATATTGTGCTTCGCCTAATCTTTCAGCCTTTACTATTATTTTGCCTATTGAAAAGTTTTCCTTTTTTTAATTTTAAAATATAATTTTAAAAATAATTTAAGAGTTGATTGGTATTTACAACGTCAGCCATTTTTTCAAGAAATGTTTGAAGATATTATTTCTCGTTTTAGGTTTTTTATTAATTTAATTATAAATTTATTTTTATCAGACCTGCTCATACGGTCGAATCTTTAGATGACTTAGTATGTCGATGCACTCGTGAATTCTCTACTTTTCTCTTAACAATTGGTTTAATTTATTTTTTAATAAATAAATATTTAAAATAGGTGCCCTTGAACGTTGGCCTCTTTCTCTTCAATCTGAAATTGTTCAACTTCGAATACAGCAAAGCCATTTGTGGGAATTAAATGTTGAAAGAATAAACTCTAAAAAGAGTTTTATTGCTCGTTGTGTCACAGGTTTTATTTTACTAGAAACCTCTGGGTTTAAGGCATTTTAATTGAGGAGGGTTTTATTAAAGAATTTACCTTAAATTATTTAAATAAATTATCAAACAGCTGCGTTAATCTGTCGAGGTCGTTGTGCTGTTGTTGGAAGTAATTCGAAAGAAGTTATGCGTTTATTAATGACACTTTGTGCCTTTACAAAACCTCAAGACTGGCTTTTTAGTCTACGGCCTTACAGACTGCCTTACAGTCCTTATATTCGATTACAAGCAATTAGAAGAGTAAGAGAAAATTAATATTAATTTTACAATTTTTTATTTATTTTAGCCAGAAGTCTTCCAATTCTTTGAACAAGCTGCGAATGCTCACTGGCCTTGTGCACTACTTGATATTGATCGTGGCTCTGTAATTTACACCGGACTTTATCAAAAACATCGTATGCAAAAATTGGCAGAACAACATTTCCAAATATTTTATGTCTTCCGTGAAGCAATGGACTGTGGGTTGGATATTCCTTGTGCTGTTTTGAATGATTTGAATCAAAAATTTATGAGCAGTGGGGATGAATATAACAGAAATATATTGTATATTTTTTTTAAATTGTTTATATATTTTTTATTAAATTTATTTAGAGAAACCCACATTGTCAAAGCAGAACAAAGCATAATTGAATTTTTGGATCAAATTTGCCTTATGCCCCTAAATCGTGCAGCACGTATTTCTTTCATCGATCATTTTCAGTTACGCCTAGAAAATCGTGCTAAATCACTTATTTCGTACATTCGTGATATTTCAAAGCCTTTACCTAATGACAAATGGAGTGCTTTTAGCAGTAAATGGTCTTATCGAACTGTTAGAAGAAATTTGAACCTTTTAAATGATTCTACTTTTGGTATAGTTTTGGCAGAAGCTGAAAGATTACAACCTGAAATTGCTGAATTTATTGTACAACAAACGAAAATAGCTGAGCGTATCCAATGAATAAATAATAATTAGTATTTTTTTTATTTTTTAACAACGATTTGATATTTTTTCTTCAAATTATTTTTTTACAAAAATTATTTTTAATTATCCTCTAATTAATTTTTGAATGCATGTACATATTTTTTCAAAAAAATATAGATTTATTTTCGAATGATTATTAATTTAAAAATATATTTCCCATAAAAATAATATATTAATTATAATTTTAAAAATATATATTTTTAAAATTAAATTTTTGGTTATTTTTTTTTCATTTTTCCCTTATGCATAAATCTACAATGATTCGTACATATTTTATGTAACATTTTATTTTTTCATAAATTGTGGTAAATTTTCTTCTCTTTTTTTTTGATTAATTTTATCTTACAATTAGTTTAATTTACAATTAATTATTTCAAATTTTTAATTGAAAATATATTTTAAACAAGCAATTTTAAAGCCTCTATAAAAAATATATAATTAAGGTACGTTTAAAATTATATTTACTTGTTTGCATATGTGGTTAAGTGGTTAAGTTCCTTGCTCCGATTTTCTTGGCTTAATGTATAGCCTGCTCATTGGTGGTTCCCTTTTCCAGCGTTGGGCAATGATGAAAATTAAGTGAAACGTTCGCGGTTTCCACTCTAGCTAAGGCAGTGAGGGGATTCATTGAGTCTGAGCCCATTTTATTTTTAAGAAAATTTGTAGTTCTATTAAAAAGTAGAGAAGGCTTTAATTGATGTTTATTTCAGAATTAATATTAACTCTACAAAAAGCAATGAAACCTGATATTAAAGATCGTGATTTTATGTACAAATTAATAATTGGGTATATTTTTTTAATATTTAAAATAAATTAAACTTTTATTTTTAAGCCAGATGTTTTATGACGGACATCAACAATTGGCTTTAAATTTGGTTTTCTTTCTATTTTTATTTTATTTTTATAATTTTCAGGCTCAATCTCTCGGACTCTCTTTACGTCCTCCACCCCCTTCTGACAAACTTTTTCGTCTTGTTACTGTTGCTAGGCAATATGTTGAAGACCCAGAAACTAAAGAAAAGGAGGTCGTTGGTGATCAAGTAACTAAAAAAATTTTTTTTAAATCCCATTTCTAGTATGGTTTTGAATTATCCGGTTTGGACTTAGAATTTGATGCTGATGTTGTTCCTACTAGTTTGTTCTTTTAATATAAATTTTTAATAATTAATTAGGCCCAGAACCAAGTTTATACGAAACAGTTTATTTGACCACGCATAAAGGGCCATGTAGAGCTGCAGCCTTCTCATCTGATGGTTTTTTCATTTCATTTTTTTACTATTTACTGTTTAAGATTTTTCTAGAAAAATTCTTTTGGGCTTTGCCTTTTTTAAATTACAAATTTTATTCCATAATTTGTTTATTCGACTTTTTAAATTTAAATGTATTTCTAGGCTCTCTTGTTGCTACTGCTTCAGTAGATTGTTCAATCAAAATAATGGATGTAGACAAAGTTATTTCAAGGTTTTCTTTTTTAAATTTGTTTTAATTAAAAAAATCATTTTTTTTAGAATTGATACGTCAGCTTTAAGCGAGTCGGGTCCTGATTCACACCATCCTGTTATTCGAACACTTTATGATCATTTGGATGTTTATTATTTTATTTTTAATAAATAAAAAATAAAATTTAAAGGAAGTTACCTGTGTTGCTTTTCATCCTCGTGAACAACTTCTCCTTTCTGGTAGCAACGATTTTACATTAAAATTATTTGATTATTCAAAAACTGCTGTTAAAAGAGGAATGAAGACAATTAATGTTTTTATTTTATTTTTTAGAAATAAAATTTTTTTAGGAAGTTGAGCCTATTACTACCATTACTTTTCATCCTAGTGGAGAGTTCTTTTTATGCGGTACTAGACATTCTACTTTGAGACTTTATAATACTGAAACACAGGTTTTTTAGATTATTTTTTAGTCAATTTTTATTATTTTTCAACCCTAATTTTTCTTAAATTTATAAAGCAATGTTTTGTATCTTCAATACCAAAAGATCAACATACTGACACAATTACAGATGTTTGTTATGCTGAAAATGCTCGTATATTTGTCACTGGTAGTCGAGACGGAAATGTTAAAAGTTTTGATTTATTTTTATTATTTTTTTATTTTTTTTAAAGTTTGGGATGGTGTTTCCAATCGATGTATTGAATGTCTTAATAGAGCACATGATGGTGCACCAATTTGTAGTGCTAGATTTACAAAAAATGGAAAGGTTGTTTTTAAAGAAATTTTATTAATAATTCACGTTTATGGGTTAAATTTTTTTTTAATTATTTTATTTTTCAAGTATGTTCTAACTGTTGGAATGGACAGTGTCCCAAAATTATGGGAATTATCCACCAATCGTTGTTTAATTGCATATACGGGAGCTGGAGCGACTGGAGCAAGAGAATTTCCTATGCCTGCTTTATTTAATCATACAGAAGATTATGGTTTATTTTTAATAAATTGAGGGAATAAAAATTGATTGTTTTTCTTAACCTTAAAAAAACTTGCTAAAAATAGCAAGTTGATAGCTACTTTGCTTGTTAGAACCTTTAATGTAAAATTTAAGTATTTTTGCACTTTACCAATGGGAACTACAAAAATAATTTTAAATCTAATTTAAATTTAATATTAATTATAGTAATGCTGCCTGATGAAAAATCTGGTTCATTGTGTTCATGGGATGCACGTAATTCTGATCGGGAACGTTTACTTGCTTTAGGACATACAGCGGAAACAAGAGCATTTGTTCATTCACCAACTATGCCAGTGTAAGTGGAATAAATGTTTTTCTAATTAATCTTTTTAATTTTTGTTTAGTTTTGTTACCGGTTCTGATGATCACAGGTATTTTTATTGAATTTAAAATTTTTTTAAAGACGTTCCCCTACAATTTTTTAAATTTTGATTTTCTTTTAGAGTTCGATTCTGGTTTAGAAGACAAGAATGGAAATCATGAGAAAGTGAAGAACGAGAGAAAATTTTAACTAAAAAAATATTTTGTTTTTTAAATGTTTTTTAATTTTGAAGATAAAAATTCCTGGCACCGAAAAGGAAGCCACTCAATTTTAGCACCATAACGACTAGACCTTTGCGAAAATAATCCACATTTTTTGGAAATTTTATATTTTTTTATTTGTGCTTTTTGATTTTTGACTTTTTTACTTTATCTAATTATTTCAAATTATTTAAAATAGATAAGCTAATAAGGAAAAAAATAAATGTTATTTAATCATTCTCACACAGCGCGAAAATTGTTTGAAAAGCAAAATTTTAAAAAATTTAATTATCTGATCTTATTACTTTTTTTTTTGAATTTTAACATATTTTAGCAATTCAATGCGAATTAATTTTCTAAAGGCAATGAAATTAGCTGGAATATGTCGACGTTCAGCATCAACTTTTGGGTTATTTTTTTTAATTTAAAATTCTTTAAATTTAACTTTTTTAGTGGCCTTACGTCCGAACAATTTATGAAGAATCCAGTAAATGAACCTGTTTTAGGTTATCTTAAGGGAAGCAAAGAGAGAAAAGCTTTGGAAGTTGAATTGGATAATTTGTCTCAAAATGCGGTTCAAGTGCCTATTGTAATTGGTGGTGATAAATTGTTTCGCAAAGAGTCGTCCCGAAAGCAATTAATGGTTTTCTTTTTTAATTTTTTAAAAATTTTTTAAGCCTTTTAATCATGCTAATACAATTGCTAATTTTAATTATGCTACTGCTGATGATATTAAAGAGGCTATTCGTTTAGCAATGGAAGCACGAGAGTCATGGGAACGAAAACCTTTAAAGTATTTTTTAATTTATATCAGTTGAAATCTTCCTTATTCGACAAAATTCCGCAGCTTTACAAACTTCTTTGAATAAAAAATTTAAATTCAGAGAACGGGCCGACATTTTTTTACATGCAGCTGATTTGTGTGCTGGAAAGTACCGAATGCGATTAAATGCAGCAACAATGCTAGGACAAGCAAAGAATATACAACAAGCTGAAATAGGTTATCTTGAAATAATAAAAAAATATATATTTACAGATTCTGCTTGTGAACTTGTTGATTTTCTTCGTTTTAATGCTTATTTTGCTTTTGAAGTAGCTAAATATCAGCCTATTAGCACCAAAATTTATTCTGATCGTTTGATTTATAGAGGACTTGAGGTTTATTTTTTTTATAAAAATTAGTTTTTAATTAAAATATCTATTTAGGGTTTTGTTGCAGCAATTGCACCTTTTAATTTTACGGCAATAGGAGGCAATTTGGCTACATCACCTGCGTTAATGGTTTTTCTTTAAAATTATTTTATTTTAAATATTTTTTTAGGGAAATGTTGTACTTTGGAAACCTTCAGATACAGGCATATTAAAAAAAAATTAAAATTAGTTTTTTATTTAAATTTGTTTTTGTAGCTGTTCTCTCAAATTATATTGCTTTTGAAGCCCTTTTGGAAGCAGGAATTCCATCAGGAGTTATTTCCTTTTTACCTTCTGATGGTCCAACATTTGGTAACACAATATGTTCAAATCGTCATTTGGCTGGAATTAATTTTACTGGTTCTATGCCTACTTTTTTGACTTTATACAATTCTGTAGCTAAGAATTTGGGAAAATATGTATCGTTTCCTAGATTGGTTGGAGGTTTTTATTTTTTTTTAAATTTTTAAACTTTAAATTCTCTAGAATGTGGAGGAAAAAATTTTCATTTTGTTCATCCTTCTGCAAATATTGATATTGTTGTACCTTGTACACTCCGAGCTGCTTATGAATATCAAGGACAAAAATGCAGTGCTTGGTATTTTTTATTTTAATAAAATATAAATAAATAATACAATTATTTTCAAGTTCTCGCTTTTTTGTGCCTCAAAGTTTATGGCCAAAAATTAAGGATGGACTTGTTGATTTAGCTAATCAAGTCAAAATGGGTGATGTATGTGTTTTATTTTTCTTATTTTAATAAAAGAAGATTTAAGGTCACCCTTAGGGCGGTCCCTTTTTCTGTCCTTATAACGAGAGATTTCAACTTTGATAAAATAAAAATATTTTTTAGGTTCGTGATGGCTCAATTTTTATGTCTTCAGTAATTGATGATAAAGCCTTTAAACGTATAAAATCATATATTGATTATGCTAAAAAAGGGAATGACGAAATGGAAATTGTTTTTGGTGGAAAGTGTGATGATTCAAAAGGTTATTTTGTTCAACCAACAATTGTTCAAGTTAAAGATGTTAATTCTAAACTTCTTACTGAGGTTTTTTTTATTTTTTCTCGAGTTTTATTTTTGAAAAAAACATTTTCCTCCAAGCGAATTCGAACCTTTGTTGTTTGGGGCTATTATTTGCCACTTAACCACATCTCCCAGTATGGCTTGGAGTTGGCCTAATTGACCTAAAATGCCAATATTTTCACGAAAACATTTTTAAAAATTAATTTAAAAATTTTTAAAAATATTTTTTTAGGAAATATTTGGTCCAGTTTTGGCTGTATACGTCTACCCTGACGGGGAAGAACACAACTTTTTAAAATCCTTAAAAAATTCAACGCCTTATGGATTAACTGGTGCTGTTTTTGCAGAGGATAAGTATAAAATTATTTTTTTAATTTTTATTAAATAATTAAATATTTTTAGTCAATTTCTTGATATTGCTAAAAATGTTCTTCGGGATGCTGTTGGTTAGTTTTTTTAAATAAAATAAATTTCTTTTTTATTAAATTTAATTTAAAATTATTTTTTTAGGTAATCTTTATTTAAACGATAAGTGTACTGGTGCAATTGTTGGTCAACAACCGTTTGGAGGTGCTAGACAATCTGGTATTTTTTTAATTTTTTTTTGTTTATGTTAAGGCTAAATAAAAATCAATGTTTTTAGCGACTTTTATCTCTAGCCCTTAGCATAGAGAAGCCTTTAAATATTTTAAAAATAATTTTTAAGGAACAAACGATAAGGCTGGAGGTCTTCATTATTTGCTTCGTTGGACTTCGCCTCAAACAATTAAAGAAACAACATCACCTCAAACTGAATGGCGTTATCCTAATATGGAATAACTTTTTTTTTGAAAAAAATTAGAATATATTAAAAAAAAAATTTTTTTGACTTTAAAAAAGTCAATATTATTAGAAAGTTATATATTTATTTTTGGTGCTTTTTCCTGTCATTTTTGATTAATTTTAGGGTCTTTTTTCTATTTAATAATTATTTTTGAATATTTATTTAAATATATGGTTCAATTTTACTCAAATTTTCTGAAAATTTTTTTTTAAAGAATAGGAGAGATATTGAACCATAATTATTTTTTCTTTTTGATTTTTCTTGTCTTATTTTATAATAAGTCGCAATTCTTTTTTTCTTTAATTGCCCCAATGTGCAATTCAAACTTTTTTGCGTATAATAGCTTTATTAAAATTTATTATAAATTTTTGAAAGAATTAAAATTTTTTTATTTTATTTATTTAATTGTTTATTATCAAATTATTTTTTTAATTTTATTTTAGAATTTTTTTTTAATTAATTTAATTTTTCTTTTGCTTTATTATGGAGGAATTGACACCAACTGTTCTTTCTTATGAAGGTTTTTTTAAATAATTTTTTTTAAATTAATTTAAAAATTCTAATTTAAAGAGGCAAGTAGTACTCTTCGTAAATGGCGTGAGGAACATGCACGACGATCTGAAGATGTTGTGGAAATTTGGGAATTTGTACTTAGTCGTTATTGTGCTGCTTTGGGTGATGAACTTTGGGTTGTATTAGAACAGGTTTTTTTTAAATTATTTTTGAGAAAATTTGTTTTATCTTTTATAATTGGACTCTTTCCCTGACCCTTAATGGGAAAAATATAAAATTTATATTAAAATATTTTTGTTAAAAAAAAAATCATTTTAAGGTAGCAATAGCTGCTTTAGACCAAGCTCGCCATGATTTGGCAATTGATTGTATTAAACAATTACATCAACAATTCCCTAAAAGTATGAGGGTAACCAAATTACAAGCAATGCGTTTAGAAGCTATTGGCAATTATGAAGATGCTGATAAACTTTATGAAAAACTTATTGACGCAGATGAGACTAATCCGGTTTTTTCTATTTTTTAATTTTTTGTTTTATTTGAAAAATATAATGTTTTATTTTTTTTAAAGGTTTTTCGAAAACGTAGAATTGCAATACTTATAGCAAAAGGAGACAGACAATCTGCCATTCGTGATTTAAATAAATATTTGGAAAGTTTTGCAACTGATACAGAAGCTTGGCTTCAATTATCTGAATTATTTTTGCAAGAAGGAGATTTTACTAGAGCAGCATTTTGTTTTGAGGAATTAATTCTTTCTAATGTAAATTAAATTTTTATTTTTTTAAATTGTTTTTTTCTTTATGTTCCTTTTTTGTTGCTAATTTTCTATTTAAAATTAATTTATTTAAATTTAATTTAAGCCACATAATGCATGTTATTTACAAAAAATGGCTGAAATTCGTTATACAATTGGTGGACAAGAAAACATTGAATTGGCAAAAAATTATTATGAAAAGTCTTTTTCTTTGTCTTCAAGTGTAGGGTCATTATATGGATTAATTTTGGTATTTTATTTATTTTTTTTTAATTATTATTTTTAATTATTAAAAGTGTTATAATCAACTTTTACAAAAAGCTACTGTTCAACGTAAAAATGAAATTATTATTTCTGGACAAAATTGTTGTGATCGTTTACTTTTAATTTATAATAATGAAGAAGAAGAAAATAATAATAATGAAGAAAGACAACCAAATTTAGATAAACAAATTGAGGTTATTAAATTTTTAAAAAATAATTGTTTTAAAGAATAATAAATTTTATTTAAGAAAAAATGTTTTTTTTTTAATTTTTTAAATATTTTTTAATTTGATTTATGATTTTTATTGATTTTTAAAAAATTAAATTTTTTTATGAAAGGGCATTTTTTAATAAAGATAGACTAAAATATAGAAAGGGATGTATGTATTAATAGAGGAAAATTGGCAATAATTAAAAAATCAAGACACTTCTCTTTGAAGGGGTTTTAAGGCTATATAGCTTTTTAATTTGTTAAAGGGCATTCTTTCCCTTTTTACTCTCTTAAATTTTTATTTAATTATTACAAACGATACGTGCCAATCGACTTGCCATTTTTTGGCATTTAAATAAATTGATTTACAGAGCAATTCGTTCATTCATAAAAAAATTTTTTATTTTCCTCTCTCTTAGAGAAAAACTTCAAAATAGTAAAATTATCTTAAAAGTGTATAAAATGAATATATTTTATTTTTTTATTTTATTGTTTGTCTTAAACAAACCAACTGATGGAATGAAACGTAGTCTGTTGTTATTTAATTTTAATTAATTTAATTTTTAATAAATTTTATTTTATTTTTCTATTTAAATTTAATAGTTGTAGACAAAAAAATATTTTAAATAATATTTGGTCTAAAATTTTGTTAAGATTATTACGACTTTTTATCAACTGGAAATGGTAAAGCTCCAGCAATTCCATTAGAAAATAAAGTCTCTTCTGCCGAAAAATTTTCATTTATTGAAATAACAATTATAGCAGAAATAATGATTAGCGTAGAAATGGCAAAGTTTAAGGATATTGGTGTAAAAACTAATTTAAATACGTTTATTAATGCTCATAAGGATTCCTTGTATGAGAAAAATAGGTCTGCTAGAATATACAGTAAAATTTTTGATAAATTAAAAAAGGTAAAAAATTATTTATATATAAAATAAACTTTAGCTTATATCATTCCGTGGTGTAATGGTTAACGCGCCTGACTTGCGCTTCGTGTCAACACAGAAGACCCACAGATAAAAGACCCACAGACATAAGACCCACGGTCAAAAGACCCACAGACAGAAGACCCACGCAGACATAAGATCCACAGACAAAAGATCCACGAAGACAGAAGATCCACGGACAAAAGACCCACAATATTTTATTTTTCTTTAGTATTCTATTTTAGGCTAAACTATATTTTTTTTTAAATGGATGAATTAATTCGAAAGAGCTCGTCGAGCTGAGTTGAATGACACCAAAATTAGTCCACGGAAACAACTGGACCAAGTTACAGGTCCCCGAAAATTGAAAAACCATAGGGGGAGTAAGCTCATTTGAGGTGATTACTGCGGCTGCTCCTAAATTATTTCACTGAAATAAATATTTTGTTGTAATTTGAGCCGTAGAATAACGCATGTACCAAAAGCCAACCAGCGATGAGCGCCCAAATGAAGAAGTCATAAAACACTCCCAATAGGTCCAAGTTTGGCCCAGCAAACTTCGATCCTTCGTAACTTTGTTCATAATCGTTGAATCTCGACAATTTTGGTCTCATTCGATAGGTCTCGAAGAGCACTTTCGAATGACTAACTACCAGTGTTCTCCTAACCGGCCTTCTTGCGATAAAAAATGATCTGACCTGAAAGTTCGGTCATCAAAAATGACCTAACCATGACCACAATTTCGGTCAGGTCATATCCGGTCACGTCCGGTAACGTGTGGTCATTACCGAAACTGCCAAAACAAGACTTATCGGCATCGGTCACTAAAATGACCTGACCAGAAAAGCCCGGTCAGGTCACTTTTGGTCATTATCGAAACTCGGTCAGGAGAACACTATTATTTTAATTTTTCACTTCCAAAATGAGTTTACTCCCCTCTTTTCGGGACCTGTAAACTTGGTCCAGTTGTTTCCGTGGACTAATTTTGGTGTCATTCAACTCAGCTCGACGAGCTCTTTCGAATTAATTCATCCATTTAAAAAAATATAGTTTAGCCTAAAATAGAATACTAAAGACAAATAAAATATTGTGGGTCTTTTGTCCGTGGATCTTCTGTCTTCGTGGATCTTTTGTCTGTGGATCTTATGTCTGCGTGGGTCTTATGTCTGTGGGTCTTTTATCTGTGGGTCTTCTATCCTAGCACCCTTGCGCTTAAGGGGGACGCAAGTTCGTTACCTCGCGTTAGTCTGCTGCTTATTTTAAGTCCAAAACTTGCAATTATAAGTAGCGTTTTTAATTATTATTTTTAAAAGGTTGTTGACTTTTACTGTCTCATTCTAAATAGTAAATTAGAAGAGAAAGGAATAATATTTAATAAGTTTAAAAAAAGTACTTTTATTTTTTGGCATTTATTTATTTTTACTCGAATGCTTATAAAAAATTTTATTTTATACCACAATAATATTGCATATAACAAAATATTGGCTTTATATGGGTAATTTTTTTAGTTTTTTAAATATTATATAAATTTACAAATTTAGACAAAAAATTTCAATTTTTCGTTATATTGATAGTTTTAATAAATTGGAAGAAAAGGCAAGCAATTTTATGTATCAAATAAAACAATTGGAAATATCTTATTATGGAAATGTTGAAAACAAACAAAAATTTGGTCGGATATCCAATTTTGATAAAAAAAGATTATTTTTTTTTATTAATTGAATTTTTAACTAAAAATTCAATTAAAAAGAGCACTTTTTATGTAGTCCAATTTAAGAAGTACTCTTTAATAAAAGGGCATAGATAAAATTAATTAGTTAAAATTTTTTTTAAATATTTTTTTTTAATTTTAGTGAATGATATAATTATGTCTGCAGAAGAAGCAGAAAAAATAATGTATCCGGTAGAATTAGATATCTTTTATTTTTCTATTGATGAAGTAAACACTTTTTTGCCTATGAGTTATCTAACTACTAATGGTAATTTATTTATAAATTAGAGATTATATATAGAAATGAGAGAAGGCAAATAAATTTTTTTTATTTCATTTCAAAGTCATGTCTTTTAGTTTCTACTGTGAAACTCAAATGGGGTAAGGGCAAAATACCTTATTAGCAAAATATCTTATGCAAATTAGTGTAAATTCCTGGCATTGTCTTCGCACAAACTATGATCTACGGGGGTTGTTTTTTACTTAACCATTTTCCGTCGTTCCGCTCGACAGTTACTCTAATGTGCATAAGATATTTTGGAAGGTGTTTTGTCTTTAAGGTTTGAGTCTAAGCTAGTCATTTTCTTAAAAATTAATTTTTAAGTAATAAATAATGAATTTACAAATGAAGAGTGTTCTTATATTATGAAAAATATAAATAAGAATTTAAAAGAGTTGTTTAACAAAGGGAATGAACAAATAAAAGAAAAAATTTCAAATTTATTATTTGAGAAAAATAGAAGAGAATTATTTCTTATTAACAATAAATATCAAGCAATTCATAATAATTTTAAGAACCAAGTTTGTTTAAAAATTATTAATGACCAATTATGAGTATATAAGTAAAGATCATATTTAAATACCAAATTTTAATCCCCTACTTTTGAATATTTTCAGATAATTCTATTTTTTGTAAATTTATAATGCTCTAATTAACTAAATATATTTATTATTTAATCAGGACTCTAATGACAATATTTTTTTTAAATTCTCGAATTTACTATATTAAAAATTTTTTCAAAATGTTTCAATAAATTAAAGTTCATTTAATACTTTTTAAGTTAATTCAAAAATGTAAATACGTGACCAATCTATATGGAGGACAAAGTAGTGGGCAAGAAGGACAGGCCTTTGGATATAATGAAGAACAAGAAGAAAGAAATAAATTTTATACTTTTCTTTAAGGATAACTTTTTTTTAATTTTTTTATTTAAATTATGATTTTATTTAAAATTGGGATATTTATTTAAATTTTTATTATTTTATCCAATATTTTTAGTAGTATAAAATATTTATCGTAAAACGTAAGAACCGTAATTTTTTATACTTCTATGGCCAAAATTCTCTTTTTAGTGAATGGTGAAAAATTTTTTTACATTTCTATTACAACAAATTCCTTTTTTTTTTAGCGCCTCAGGCAAAAATTTTGCAAAAATATTGCACATTAGTTGCCGAAAATTCCCCTTTTTAGCGACACAATCAGAAATATATAGGTTTATTTTATAATAGATTTAACTTTTTAAAAAAGAAGGAAAAATAAAAAACAAATTTCGCAATGATTAAAACAGATTTAATGTATATTTACTAGAGTTATTCATATGCGTTTTTCCGGTAACGGTAAATTTATTGGAATTGAAACTTACGTCATATATTTAGACTAACACACTAACCACTTAACCATGCTCACTTCAAAAGGGCATCCAATTTAATTATTAATAAATTTTTCCAAAATTTTTTTTTTCAAGTGTCATTTTGTGGAGTTTACGGTTTTTACATAATTAAGTGCCGTAATCCCTAACCGTAATCAAAAATTGCCGAATTTCTTACGGTGTGATTATGGCGCATCTCTATCTAGCCCGGACACAACAGTTTGGAGTATATTAATTCCTTTTAAAAATTTTTTTTTTAATCGGTTTGTGACTCTTTAAATGTTTGAAACAAATTTAAAAAAAATTGGAAAATTGTTCGCTTGCAGCATTAGAACAATACGAAATTTATAAAAATTTACCCGACACGAAACCCAAAATTTTTCTCAACTTGCGGAAACCCTGATATGAATTTGAATATAAAATTATTTAATTATTGTTTTAGATAGTCCAAATGTGAGAAAAATTTTCTATTTACGTTTTTCGATGTTTTTTCCTTTCGATTTTCAAAAAATAAAATTTTACTTTCGACGCACCCCTAACAGAGATAGACTAAAATGAAAGGGATGTGTGTGTTTAATCAAGGAAAATCGAAAATAATAAAACGAAACTTAAACACATTTGAGTGTTTAATGCTATGTGGCCTTTCTTGATTTGTTAAAGGGCATTCTTTCTCTTTTTACTCTCTTAAATTCTTAAAGAATATTTATCCAAACGTACGCGCCAATCGACTTACCATTTTTTGGCATTTAAATAAATTGATTTGCAGGGCAATTCTTTCATTTAATAAAAAAATTTTTTATTTTCCTCTCCTTTAGAAAGACCTCAAAATATTAAAATTATTTTAAAAGTGTATAAAAATGAATTTACTTTACTTTTTTATTTTATTGTTTGTCTTAAACAAACCAATGAATGGAATGAAACGTCGTTTGTTATTTAATTTTAATTAATTTAATTTTTAATAAATTTTATTTTTTTATTAAAATTTTTAATAGTTGTAGACAAAAAAATATTTAAAATAAAATATTTGGTCTAAACTTTCTTTAAGACCATGAATGCTCTTCATCAACTGGAAAAGATAAAGCTCCATCAATTCCATTAGAAAATAAAGTTGAAAATTTTTCTTTTGTTGAAATAACAATTATAGCAGATGTATTGATTAATACTAAAATGGAAACACCTGAGGAATTTAGTGCAAAAACTGTTCTAGAAAAATTTATTAATAATCATAGGATTTTTTATGAATTTGTCAGTACTGTAAAAGGGTTTCATAGAAAATCACCATACAGAAGAATTAACGATAAATTAAATAAGGTAATAAAATATATTATTTATGGAAAAATAGTAAGAAAAAGTTTATGTCATTCTGTGGTGTAGTGGCTAACGCGACCGATTTTAGTTGAGTGGGATGAAGGTTCGTTACCTTGCAGGCGAAAAATTTTATAAAATTATTGCACTTTAAGTTCTACAACGTAATTGATTATTTTATCGAAAAATAGGCACTCAAATTTTGGCACTGAAATTAACGGTGTAGCTCAAATAAAAATTTAAATCAAATTTTTTATTTTTTTAAAAAAGGTTATTGTTTATTACGATGACAATCTAGATGACGAAAAAAATTTTAATAAAAAAGAAAAAAAAATGTTTATTTTCTGGTATTTATTTATTTTTGCTCGAATGCTTATAAAAACATTTATTTTACAAAATAATATTTTTGAAGTATATTCCCAAATGTTGGCCTCTTCTGGGTAATTTTTTTTTTTTTAATATATATAAATAATTTAGACACAAAAATTTAATTTCACGTTATACTCAAGTTTATGAGGAATTGGGAATAAAGGCAAACAATTTTATGGATGAAATAAAACAAATTCTAAAAAATTATGAAAATGTTAAAGTTGTATACAAAAATCAACCTTTCAGTAAGATATTTAAAATTTTTGAAAAATTTTTTAAATTTTAAGCCTAAACTTTAACAAAAAGGAATTTTCTTAAGCACTCCAATTTAAAAAACATTTTTTTTAATATAATTTTTTTTAACTCAGTGAATGCTATAATCATTATGACCGCTAAAGAAGCAGAAAAAAGACTTATAATGTATCCAACAGAATTTGATAACAATTATTTTTATAATGATGATGTAAACATTTATTTGCCTAAAAGTTATCTAACTAATGGTAATTTATTTAAAAATAAGAGATTACAGATAGAAGACAGAGAAAGTAATTTTCCAATCAAATTTTAGTTCTCTTTGAGCGGTCGGGGTCACCTCAGTGTTGCCATCTCAGTGTTGCCAGCTCAGTGTTGCCATCTCAGTGTTAGCCAGCTCAGTGTTGAGCCATTTCAGTGTTAGCCATTTCAGTGTTTGGCCAGTTAATACCAGTACAGAAGTTCCGGCATCTACGAAACGGAATTTTAGTAAAAAAAAAGTAAGAAAAAAATAATAAGAACAAATAATGTTAGTTTCTGATAAAATCAAGGTTCCGGGCCCGATCCGGGTCCGATTTCTTATGAGATTTTTAGCCTTAACGGTGACACTGAAATGGCTAACACTGAAATGGCTCAACACTGAGCTGGCTAACACTGAGATGGCAACACTGAAATGGCAACACTGAGCTGGCCTGTTCCGCTCTTTGAGAAATCGGAAAGGGCCTGTTCAGTTTGCCATTTCAGTGTTGCCAGTTTAGTGTTGCCATTTCAGTGTTAGCCAGTTCAGTGTCACCATTATGGATAAAAATCTCATAAGAAATCTGGCCCGGATCGGGCCCGGACTTTGATTTTATCAGAAACTAACTGTACTGGTATTAACTGGCTAACACTGAACTGCAACGCTGAAATGACCCCAACCGTTGAGAAATGACCTATTTGAGTCTAAGCTATTTTAGTTTATATCCAATATTTTCTAATTTTTAAAAAGTTTTTTAAAAGTAATACAAACAACATTTTATTAGAAATAACTCATCGAGCTTAGTCGAATAAGACAAATTAACTGGATTTGGTTGGATTTGAACAAAGTTATGAACGATTTAATTTAGCTGATTACCGAGGCTGCTCATCAGTTATATTCGCGGAAAAGAGCTTCCATCTTTTATAACTTTGTTCAAAATTATCCGATAGAGCTGATTTAAGTCTTTTTCGACTCAACTTGATGTGATCTTTCAAATGAACTATCATTTGTAATAATAATTTAAAAAAATTTTTTTTTAAATTAAAAAAATTGGATACAAACTGCATAAATTACCTCAACTTTTTTAATTAATTTTTTAAAATTTATTTTTAAGTAATAAATATGGAATTTACAACTGAAGAGTGTTCTTATATAGTTAATAATAGATTAAAGAATTTAAAAGATTTATATAACAATCGGACTTTAGAAATAAAAGTAAAAATTTCAAATTTATATTTTCAATATTTGCTTGAACAAAATCAAAGAGATATATTTATTACCACAATAAATGAACAAATTCATAATAATTTAATGAATCGAGTTTGTTTAAAATTTAAAAATATATTTAAGTCAGGACTCTAATGACAATATTTAAAAAAAAATTCCCAAATTTTCTATATTTAATTTTTTCAAAATGTTTCAATAAATTAAAGTCATTTTAATATTTTTTAAGTTATTTGGAAAATGTCAATACATGAATATTCAATATGAAGGACAAAGTAGTGGGCAAAGAGGACAGGCCTTGGGATATAATGAAGAACAAGAAGAAAAGAATAAATTTTACAACTTTTTTGAAAGATAATTTATTTAAAATTTTTTCTTATTTAAATTTATGATTTTATTTTAAATTGGGATAATTTATTTTAAATTTTTATTAATTTATTCAATCTTTTTAGTAGTATAAAAGCATTTGTTAAACTGAAAAAAAAGAATTCAGGAAAGGATTTTCGATATTTTAATAATAAAAAATCTAATCCAACAAAAAAAAATTGTTGGGCACTGAAAAATTGTGTTTTTACTTTAAATTTTTGTAGAAAATTGAGATTTTACAATTCTTTTTAATTGTACTGAAAACAAATTAAGAGACTCAAATGTCCTAAAATTAACAAAAATTAATTAATTTTAAAGATATGGTCTAAACATTTTTTGTTTTTTTAAAGAAAATAAATTATTATTAATTATTTCTTCATTCTTTTTATTACTATAAAAGCCTTCTTCTTCTTCTTTTTCTTTTTTATTTTCTTCACTAATATTATTTTTTAATAAATTATTTTTATTATTTTTTTGTTCATTAATTAATTGTTGTCTTCTTTTAATTAATATTTGTTGTTGTTGTAATATTGTTGTAGCAATTATATTATTTAATAAAAATGTTGAGGAAGGAAGTAATGAAGAAATAAGTAGAGGAGAGGGATAAGGCAATAATGTTAGAGGAGAAATTAATGAATTTATTGGTATATTATTATTTGTTGAGGTAAATGATGATGATATTTGATTACTAAAATTTTGTTTTTATTTTATTTTAATTTTGTGAGAGACTCTAATTTCCTCAAATTTGTTAAATCTTATTTTTCGTAATTTTCTATTTAATTTATTAATTAAAAATTTAAAAAATATTAATAAATACCAATTTAAAGAAGGTAAAAAAGGTTGTAGTTGAACAACATTTTTATTGTTTTCATGATTATTTTCTTGATTTCTTAATGTCTAAAAATTAAAAATTTTAAAAAAGAAATTAATTTAATTATTTTTAGATCATTCAGACTTTTTATTAGAGAGGGGGACCTTTTTTTTAATTAAAAAATGTTACAATTTGTTTTTGTTGTTTTTCTATTAAATTCCTTCGATTAAATTGTCTTAAATTATTTAAATTAAATTTTATTGAATTAAAATTAGATGAAGAAGAAGAAAAATATTTTTTTGAAGAAGAAGAAGAAGGAATTAAATTTGAAATTTTATTTATTTGACAATTATTATTTTTTGATTGTGCAATAATAATATTATTTAATTCTTCTGCTGCTCTTTCTGCTACACGAGTTCTTAAACTTTAAAATTTAAAAAATTATAATTAAATTTTAAAATAACTTACATTCGGTTAATTGAACTTATACTGGGAGGTTGTTGACAAACTTCTAAAAAAATAAAATTGGACATGTTCTCTTAATTAATAAAAATTTTAATTAAAAAAATGCTTTATTCTGAAGGTAAAATTAATTTGACCCTAACAGGCATCGAACCCACACCTTCCCAACTATAGGCAATCTCACAACCGACTGCGCCACAACTCACCCTAACTTAATGTTTTTATTTCCACCTATCTATTAACTATTTTCTTTTAATTTTATTCTTTTTTAACCTTCTGCCAATAATCTTTCTCTAATTTCCCATGCAAAAATTGTTGGATTTTCTCTCTTATAAGCCTCAATTTTTGCAACAACTACAGGTGTTGCTACTTTTGGTTTAGTTTTAAATTTTCCTTTAATTGTTGTTTGTTTCCAATTATTTTTTATTAAATTTTTATTTTTTGTTAGATTATTAGTTGATTTTGATTGTATTAAATTATTAGATGATTGAGTTAAATTATTCATTTTAATTTAATATATTGCTTAAAATTTAGATAAAATTGATTATTATAAATCTAACCATTTCTTTAATTTATAAATTGAAAAATTGGAATTAAAATTTAAGGTAATGCTGATAAAAATATTGGGATCATTCAGTGCCATAACTTGTAAAAGAGTGATTGGACATGATCGGTCCTGTTAAAAAAAAGAATCTGTACATCCAGGGCTTTCGAATGAAAAAAGAATTATTCGATTTATTTAAAAGAGAAAATAGTTATGAGCCAAAATTGTTTGGCACTGAACTGTCCTAATCTTTCAAACAAAAATTATAATAAAAAATATAATTTAAAATAAATAAAATAATTCAAAAGAATATTGTATATTTTTACGCATCTTTAAAAAATGTTTTTTAAAAGAAATTGTACGCCCAGATTGACTAAAAAATAAGGCACACTTGTGCGCCTTAAAAAAGGGATTAAAAGATTGACCTTTTTTAGAATAATTTTTCGGCTTTTTTTGTAAAAAATATGCAAATTATTTAATATTTAGCGCCATTCCTGTGCACAAAAAATTTTAAGAAAAAATTAAAAAATTCAAATATATTATGATTTTTATATAATATTTGAAATTTTTAATAATAAATTACTGTATTTGAATAGATATTGTCTTCAAAAATTAAATATACAAAATTAAATATAAAGTAAAGCATTCTAACATTGAAACAAGGTCAAACAGAGAGGAATTGGTGAAATTAACTGTTCTGGCACTGAACTGTCCTGGACCCTTTACTTAACGGATTTTATTTCCAATTTATTTTGAATATTTTCAAATTGTTAAGGCTTATTATAATTATTTTTTAATATTGAAATAACTTGGTATTAAATTAATAATAAATTAAAAAGAAAAAACAAGCACCTATTTAATTAAATTATAAGCTTAAAAAATTCAAAAAAAAATCAGAAAATTAAAAAAATTAGAAGGAAAATATTTTTGTCCTTTTTACCTTTTTCTGACTTTTAATTAAAATAATATAATTATAAAAATAAAATAAAAAATATTATTATTATTAATAAAATCTTCCTTTAAGCCAACACACTTAAAATTCTCCTTTATTTTATTTGACCGCCCATTTACACATTTTTTCTTGAATTTTTGCGTTTAACCATCTTTTAAGCCTTTTTATCTTATTTCTCGAATGTATTAATACTTTTGTATTTTTTTGTCTTTTTGACTTTTCGCTTTGCTTGTCAACACTTGTCAAGTGGCTAAAAGGTGTGTTGTGTCTTTGATGTTTCTCGGCCTGTAGAAATTTGCTTAATATATCTTTCTTTTATTTTTTGGTATCATTAGATAGAAAAATTAATTTACTACAAAATATCTGAAAATCAGAATTTTTGGATTATTAACAAAAAAGTTGAGGCAAAAAAGAACCAAAAGTCTTACTTTAACCATTATAATTTCTGTTTTTTAACCAGAACTTTATTTTAAAAAATTCAAAAATTCTGATTTTTTAAATTTCTGTAGTAAATTTAATTCTCTATTCAAAAATATAAAAATCTTTCCAAACAGTCCATTCATTCTTGAGTTATAAAGCCAGACTCAAATGTAACTCTTATCTTGTCAAGTAGTTAAAAGTCCTATTCTGACTGAACAAAATCCCCCAAAAATCATTATTTAAAGATGTTATACTACAAAAGTGTTAATATTTTCTAATAAAAGAAGAAAAAATAATATATAGTAATTTTAGTAGAATTCAAGTGGAATTGAACATTAAAGGTAATTTGAGAATATTTTTAATATTTAGTTATTGTTTGTAGAAGAAAAAATTGAGTAAAAATATAAAAAGAATATTACGGTAACTAATTTATTTAAAAATTATATTAAATTATTAAAAAAAGGACATTTCAGCACCAAAATTTAAGTGTGTGAAGACATTTATTTTTTGAGGACGTTTCATTACAAACTTTTGAATGTGAGAAAAAATAATTTTTTAGAGGACGTTTCAGTGCCAACTTTTGAGTGTATGAACAAATTTATTTTTTGATAATTTCTAAACCTTTACTGACTAAAACTGTCCTTTTTATCATTTTTCAAGTCACTAAATCTATCCTATTAAAATTATAAAATTAAAAAAAGTCAAAATTTAAATTTTCTTCTGTTAAATAAATATAAATTATTTAATTTTTAAAAAAATTTTCTCATTTATTTCACATAAAAAATAATATTTTTTTTATTTATTTCTAATCTTTTCACAGTTTCTTATACAAATATAAAAATTTTTTTACCTTAGAAAGCTTTTTTTTTAAAAAAAGAAACTGTCATGCATTTTAATCAATAAATAACGGCTAGAATTAAACAAAAGGCTTTATAAAATGATTTAAAAAAATAAAAGTTTGTATTTTTTATCATTTTGTATTTTTTAAATATTTTTAGTTAATGTTTTCAAAATTAAAATAGAGAAAAGGACAGTCATCGTTTCTGCTTAGTGGACGTTTCGATGCGAGCTTATAAAATTCCCAATTTTTAATTTATAATTATAAAATTTGGTAGAAAAATCAACAACGATGTTTTCTAGCTGTCCTAAAATTTTCAGAATTTTTGGAAAAGTATTTTAAAAGTTATGGGCAAAAATATCAAAACACTCAATATAAGATTACAAAAATTCAGACATTTTTAATTATAACTTTTTGTAAACTTAACCAAAAATTCTGAAATTTTTTCTGATAATAGATAATACTATATTTAATATCTATACAAAATTTTATACCTCTAGCTCTTAAATTGACAATTTTATAAGCTCGCGCCGTAACGTCCCCTTTTACAAAAAAATCCCTTTTCTTTCTTAAACTTTTTAATTAAATAAATAATTAAAAAAAATTAATTAAGGAAAGAAAAAAGAACATTTTTAATTAATTAATACATTTCTTTTAATAATTTTTCATCTTCTTTTTCTGCATTTTCTGCCTATTTATACACGTTTGGGAGAAATGTTTCACTTTCATTTCTTCTAAATATTTTTCCTTTTTATCTAAAAATCATTTAATTTTTATTTCTTGATTTTTGCTGTCGTGGCTTTTCCAAAAAATAAAAAAAAATAAAATTAAAATTTAAAATAAATTTTCTAATAAAAGTACCGGGTACTTTTATTTCTCAAAGAGTATGTGCTTCTATTAGAGAGACCTTTTTTTAATTAAAAATTTATTTTTATTTTTTACCCCTTTTTTTAATTTATTTTTTTATAACTTTTTTTATCATTGCCAAGGAAACACAAATTTTCCCCTTGTTTATAAGGTTTTTTTATTAAAAATAATTTACTTTTTTCATTTTTTATGTTTATAAATTTTTTAAATTATACGTTAGCTTCAAGGTGTCATTATAACCGTATAAAGTCGAAAAAAAATTTTCCCTCTTAAAATAAGACCGAAAAAACGATAATCTGTTTATAGTGTCACCTAAGGTATTTTCTCTTTAAATTACTCTATAAACTGAATTTTTTTAATTTTTTTATTTTTATTTAATTTCTCCAATTATTTATTTAATATTTTATCTAAAAATATTTTATCTATAATTATTATAAAAATTCTTTTACCTTTTTTAGTGTTCTTCTTTTAATAATTCTCATTATTTTATTTATTTTTAAATCAATAAAATTCAAAAACACTTAAAAAATATTTAAAATAAAATTTTTAATTTAGTTAAATAGATTAATATTTAATTAATTAATTTTATTAAATTAATTATGGCAGTGAATGTACAAAGATTTGTTTCTTTACCCAATGCATTAAAACCTCTTATTTGGGTATTTTTTTAATTTTAATATTTTAAATAATTAAATAATTATTTTATAAAATTATTTTAATTTAATTTTATTCTTTTTCTTAGCTCCTTACACTTCTTTCAATTTTATTGTCAGCATCGGCACCAATGAAAGAAACTCCTAGTGGAATGTGGTTCTTTTGGCTTACTTCTATTTTACAATTGGTTTTAAATAATTTTTAAAAATAAAAGAAAAATTCTAAAAAATATAACGAAAATTTTGAAAAATAAAAAAAAATTTTTACAAATAAAAGAAAAATTTTCTAGGCTTTTGGCAAAATTTATAAAAAATAACGCAAAAATAAAATGATGCCTTTTAATAAAATTAGAAAAGAAAATACCTAAATATCTTTTAATCTCGTTGTCACTCTTTGGTTAAGTCGGTAGTGTTTCCCCCTTTCTTCCAATATGTTAAGGTTCGATACCTATTGAAAATATTTATTTTTCCAAGCTAAAAAATAATGTTTTTTTAATTTTAAAAATTTAAAAAATTAAATAAAATTTTTTTACAGATATTTATGACTAGTGTTTGTGTTCTTTTCGTTTATGAATCGGAATCTTTTCTTTCTTGTGGTAGAGATAGTGGATGGCCTGTTGTGGTGATTTTTTTTTTTATTTTTTAAAAATTAATTTTCAAAAATATATTTAAAAATAGGAAATGTCTTATTCCGGCGTTTGTACATTATGCAGTTTTATTAATGTTTTTATTTTGGCTGGGGCACATAAACACGAGGCAAACACTGCAAACAGTTGTTTGGTTGCCGCGGTAAATATTTTTACTTTTTAATAATTTTTAATTAAATATCAGAGTCAATTAGAATATTTTAATATTATTATTTTTGATTATTTATTAAAAATATTTATTTTAAAAAATTCATGTCTAAACAATATTTTTAAAAAAATTTCAAGGACGCGGGTTCGAACCCTCCCAGTGGTTTAACATTTTTTTATCAAACAAAAAAATTAAAAAAAACATTTTCTTAAGTTCACAGCACTTTTTATGTGCATTTTATATGCCATTGGTGGTTTAATGATGTTTCGTATATGGCGTGGTTTTGTAAAATCTGGTGGTAATCAAAATCCAACGCCAAATGTGCAAACTGGGAATATTGGAAGTATGCATCCTGGCGTTTAATTATTTTAAAAAAGAGAGAATTTGAATGAAAATAATGACAGAAAATTGTTTTTCAATTTTTATTTACTTAAAAAAATATATTCCCCAAATTAAATATTTTACACTTTTTTTGAAACATTTTTTGAAATGACCGGTTTTTCAACTTTTAAAAAAAATTATTATTTTTATCTATTTTATGTCAAATTAATTATTTTTAATTTTATAAAAATATTTTCAAGTTTATTTTTTGACTGTTAAAAAATTCTTCCAATTTTTTAAATTAAAAGATAATAATTAATTGTGTCAGTTAATATAGCTAGTGATTAAATGCAAAAAATGGCTAGTCAAAAAGCAACTACTATCTATAATGCGAGACTTTTAAAATGAGAGAAAAAAGGGAATGTCCTTTAAAAATTTAAAAAAATCACAAAGTCTTACAACCACTTCAAAGAGAAGTTGTGTTTTGATTTAATATTGCCAAATTAAATACTTCGCTCTACCATCCCCTCTCTATATTAGTCTATCTATATTAAAATTTTCTAAAAATCGATTAAAAAATTTAAAATAAAATTTAAATTTAATTAAAAAATTTTATTTAAAAATTAATTTATTTTTAAAACAATTATTTTTAAAAATTTAATAATAATCTCATGTAATACTGCAATATAAAAGCAGATATATGTAAACTATATACTTACTAAAATTAAAAAAAATTTTTTTATTAATAATTATTAAAAATATTATATCTAAATAAGCAATTAAAATAAATATAAAATAATTATAAATCAACATAATTCAAAACTTCTTTTACCAAAAAAGCAGCCAACAAAGTATAACCAATAATTAATAATGTAACCTTTAAACTTCCTTCCTTTCTAGCATCATCCAATTTATTAGTTAATTCTACAATGCATTTTTGTTGTTCTTGTTTTTCGGCTTTAAGTCGTTTATTCTAAAAAATATTAATTTAAAAAAATTATAGGGTCTGGGTGTTATGTCATTTTAATTTTTAATTAAATTTTTTATAAGATTTCTTCAAATTAAAACATTTTATACGAAAAGGTTTCGAACCCACAAGCTAAAAAACAATAAATCTTTTATTAACCGACTACACCAAGAAACATGTATATTTACTTTAATAAATTTACATATTAAAAATCCAAAAATTAAAAATAAAATAAAAGTTACAATAAATTGAAAGGCTGAAATGCTATCGTTTGCTGCAAGTTCACTATCTTCTGCATCATAAGTTTCAAGTGAATCAAGAATAGCTTCTAACGCATAATTTCTCGTCTTTTTTGCGTTAAGGGGAACATTAAAACGGCAGAGTGGACATTCAAAAGTATTTTTTAAAGGAGGCTGAAAAAGCCTTTAATTTAATTTAAAAAATTCCGAACCCCTTGTCTTTGTCGATTTAATTGAATACAGCTTTTTTTAACAGCATCAATACAATTAACACAAAATGTATGTCCACAATGTAGAATTTCAGGTGATCTGAAGAAAACTGACAGACAAACTGGACAATGAAGAGGAGAAGAATCTATCCTAATTTTTTGAGCATCTTCAATCTCTGCGCATTTCTTCTTAAAATTTTTTATATTAAATTGTTTACTTAATAAAAATAAACCTTGCTTTCTTCATTATCTGTAATGACATTTACTATTTTCTTTCCAATCCATTTAACAAAAGAATCCATTACAATGCTAAAATCTGAGAAAATGTAAAGACTAAAATTTATTAATAAATGTTAGAGAATGTAAAAATATTGAATAAAAAATAATTTAACTCATCAAATAATAATTTTCAAAATTTTTATCAAATTTATTCAAAATATATACTTCAAAAGATTATATTAAAAATGAGGACTTTAAAAGTAAAAAATAAATTCAATTTAAACTCATTTCCTATTTCTTTTAGTACTTTCTCTTCCTTCATCTTGTCCTTTACGCTTTGATGAAGATGACGTGTTAGCAGTCGAACTCGTTTGCAATAACGAGCTTAATCCGAAGATATCTTCTTCTTCACGTTCAAACTGAAAAATTTCAGATTATTATTTAAAATGTGTAAAAAATAACCTGAACAGGACCAGATCTAGCATTATTGTATTTATCTACACTATCACCATCAGCTCCAGAGAATCCTTTGTCTGGTACGAAGCGATTTGTATTGATTATTTTGTCAAGATCCGCACCATAAATGCCGCTATCAACATCTTTTCCTATATAATTTTTTAATTTTAAAAAATAAAAAAATATTACTTGGACGATAAATATGTTGTTGAACATTATCTTGTGGACGCCAAGGTTTGTCATATGTAGTATATGTTTCATCATCTATACCACCACTGTCAAGACCCTAAAATTAATAATAACTAAATAAATTGTCAAAAACATACTCCAGTTTGATTAAAGAGACGTGCATCAAATTGTGTTTCGCCTGTAATCCGAGCACGGGAATCAGGAAGTCCAAGAGCAATTTTTTCACTGATATCACGATCCTATAAATATTAAATCTTAAAATTAATAAATGTTTTAAATAAACCTTATCACGTTTTAATTTTTCCAATTTATCAGGCCTACTACGTGCAATATTTCGCTCTTTTCGATGATCTTCAACTCTGTCGCGACGAATAGCTTCTCTTTCTTTAGATTCGTCAATAACTTTTTGATCTTCATCAGCTTCCGCTTTGCGTAAGGCTTGAGATCGTTGTATTCTTGCACTTTGAGCCATTTCCCTCATTCGCTTTTCTTGTTCAGTTTTTTTGTTTTGTGCAATTCGCCGTTCCATTTGTGCTCTAGTTTCAACAGCCTCTCTCGCTTTTCGTTCAGCAATTGAAAGTGCTTCAGCCATTTTAGCAAAATTTTCGTTTATATGAACTTGTTGTAATCCACGACCATCAGCTGCCAAACGTTTATCCAAAGCAACAGTATAACCTTTGGGGTTCTTCCAATTTGAAATACATGGAGGAATTTTCCAGTCAGCTTGCTCTTTAGTCGTGACCATTAAAATTTCAAAAATAAAATAAAACAATTTATAATTATATACTTTTCTTGTTGGTGAATGCATTACTGGAGCCGGCGGAGAAGGCGGCGCACGAGGAATCTTTTGATTTATTCTTAAAAAATCGAATTGATAAATAAAAAATTAAAAGAAAAAAATTACTGAAAACGTGGAGGTTCCATCGGATCTTTTTGCTCTTCTACCAAACGAATAATTCTCTGTTGTGCACCACTTGCGTTCAGTGAAGATTGCTGGCTTGGTGTATAACGAATATACTGAGCAGGTGCAGTCTTTTTCGCATGTTGAACCGGCAAAGCTGCGGCAATCTTAAGGTTTAATTATTTTTTCTCCTTAAAATACAAAATAAACCTTTGCTGTTGTAATTTTCTCTAAAGCAGCACGTGTTGCTTCTGTTGTTTCCGTAATTTCTTCCTCATTCGGTTTTTTAAAAGTTTCATCATCATCAAGAATTAATTTTGATTTCATTTCAGAGAGCCGAGAATGGACAATCTAAATTTTTATATTAAACAAATAAATGTTAAATAAAACCTTATCCTTTCCATGTCCAATACGAGTTAGTTCATCAAACCGGAGTTTGCCTTCAGAATCAAACTGTAATGCAACAGTATTTTTAGCCCCGGTGCCTGGCTTATCTGAGCCCATGCCTAAATAGAATATAATTAGGTAAATAATTTTTAAAAATTGAAAGTAAATAATCAACCAATTGGAAATTGGGCAATATGAATTTCCGGAAATGCTCCTCCATCTCCAAAATCGTCTTGCGTTCGTGGTACAAATCCTTGTCGTCTTCCATATGGAGGTGGTTCTTTTATTGCAACAATTTTATTAGAACTCTCACTCAAGGCATTCTCTCTGCCTTTAAACCATGGATCATTAGCATAACCTGCAACTTGTTCTCCATTAGATTGCTTAACGCTAACAGGAGCTGGCAGGATTCTTAAAATAAGATTTTAGTTTTCTTCTAAAGAAAAAACTCACTCTCTAAGTTTGAAGGACATTCTCTAATAGTAGGATATGAGCAATCTTATTAAAGCTTTAACTAAAAAAGAAAAATTTATGAATATTAACACAAACAAAAATGACAATAACATAGAAATTAAATGTCAGAACGGTTTTTCCTGGCGCAAATCGTGGATGGTGGTGATTTGGGCATTGGTGATAAACTTCTTTTATTAAATAAATAAGGCCAAATAACATAAGCCTGCCAATTTAAAAAGATACTCTATTTCTTATAATTTGTTTCTCTAACTAAGTGTACAGCCTGTTTAGTCGCGAGTATGTATTCAGAGAAATAGTATTTAAATTCCGAGAATTAGAGATAAAGAGAAATTGAGACTTTTTTAGTAAGTCTCGCGTGAATAACTAGTTTACTTTGTTCAAAAGTTTCAAATCTTTGTGATCTTGTATTAAGCAAATGTTTTATCCTTACTCCTTAATCTTTGTCACCAATATGCAGAAATTTCGAAGGCGAATGTTAAATTTTTTTATCATTAATTACCATTTCATTGAGATATGCGTCATCTATATAATTCGTCAAAAGTATTATCTTTCAGATTTATAAGTTCAAGGTGAATACTCATAAATTTTGCTATGATTGCTGCAGCTCTGCCTCAAGTGCAACAACAAGTATTTCAGCAACGTGCTTCAACCTCAATGGAAGGTTTTGGTTTTATTAATGTTTTTTGCTTATTAAAATTTTAATGAAATTTTAAGTTCTACAAAGTTCAGAATCAAACTCTGTGATAAAATCAGTTGACCCTCAAGAATTGGCTAATGATACATCTTTAAAATTTGATTTTTCTTCTACTCAACCATCTTCACTTTCTAAACAAGGATTTCGGTTTAAAACTGCAGTGGTATAACGCTTTATTTTAAAGTTTTTCTTTATAACTAAGAGTGCAAAAGGTCACGGGATCTTTTAGTTTTTAGAGAGAATTTGTTTAAATTGCTTAATTTAGTTTTGAATGTCTAATTTTCACTTTTTAGAATAGACCAGGTGATGATATACCTGAAGGACCTGGAAGAAGATTAAGAAAAAATGTTGCAAATGTTAGAAAACACATTGATTACGTTGCAAATGTGCTTAATCATGTCGAGGTCTTTTAATAATATTTTTATATTTCCTACTTAAAAATAATTCGATGGATTTGAACCGCTTTTTTCACCCATTCGACAATTCTCTTTTTACAATCATTTTAATTATGTTTTCAAAAATATTAAGGGTCGTTTATGGCAACATTCTCGTTTTAATCGAACAGTTACTCAACCAGATATTCTCTATCAAAATTATGTTCTTCCTCCAGCTTCAACACCAGATTTACCTGTTGATTGTGTTTTAACCAAATTTGTTCGTTCAGCAATGAATAAAGTTAAATGTCCAGTTTATTCACTTTGTTGGACGCCAGAAGGGAAACGTTTGATAACTGGCGCTTCATCTGGAGAATTTACTTTATGGAATGGAACTGCCTTTAATTTTGAAACAATTTTACAGGTTTTTTTTCTTACCTTTTAGAGTTGGAAAACTATTTTATAATTTTCAAAGGCTCACGATGTTGCAATTCGTGCAATGAAATGGTCACATAATGATCAATGGCTTGCTTCAGCTGATCACGATGGTTTTGTTAAATATTGGCAGCCAAACTTTAACAATGTTCACATGTTTCAAGCACACAAGGACGAGCCAATACGTTCATTAAGGTTCTTTATCTCCTCAACAAAAATTGTGAAAATTTGTTGATTTTTGGTGTTTAAAAAAACATTTACAACTCTGACTCTTTTATTTTTGCCTTGATTGCGGTAAACATTATAAATATTGAAAGAGAAAAAAAGAATTTTTGAGGGTTAAAATTTAGTTTTTTTAAATTCTAATTTGGTAATATTAGTGCTCATTTGAGTGTTTTAAGATCGGTCTGGGGGAGTTTTTATTAGAGAGTTATACAATTTAAATTTAATAAAAAAAATTTTATCGTTTAATTTTTATCATTTTGAGATGAATTCCTTTCTTCATCTCGGGTACATTTAAAATTAAAAAAGTTGTTGATTTTTTAATTTGTTAGAAATTGTTTCTAAAAATCAGGTCAAAATTAAAAAAAAAAATATATTTTAATAAACAAGCCATTCCTCTCGGAGTAAATAAAATATTCAAAATATTTTATAAAATTTAAAAAAAATTTAATTTGTTTTTTTTATTAAAATTAATTTTATTAACAAAAAAAAATAATTTTCTGGGTGTGTTAATTTTTTTTCATTTTTATAAGGGCAAAAATTAATGTTTTAACATTTTTTTAAAAATTTATTTTATTTATTAAATAAAGTTTAAAAATTTCGAATTTTCAGAGTTTGGTTTTTATGGCAATCCTCGAGAATATTTTTTTAATATTTTTTATTTTTAACGTCAATAAATTGATTTTTAAATTTTGAAGATTTTATTTTTTTTCAAACGTCAGAAACTTTTAAGCTACGCTGATTTTGATTTAATTTTGGAGCACAGATCATTTTATAAAATGCTGAGAGGAT
Source organism: Meloidogyne chitwoodi (assembly GCA_015183035.1). NCBI lineage: Eukaryota > Metazoa > Nematoda > Chromadorea > Rhabditida > Meloidogynidae > Meloidogyne > Meloidogyne chitwoodi. Next base: position 2,000,305 of record JACZZP010000010.1, read on the forward strand.
AGTTTTGTTAATAAAAATACTCTTTTTTCTATTTGTTTCTTTCAATCTTTTTAATTTTCCTGGCCTCTGTGGAATTATTTGTATTTTTCCTTCATAATAACGAGCTTAGATTAAGTTTTAATTTTAATAAACTTTCTCTGTATTTCAAGTTATTTTTTATTTTATTTTTCAATCAATTCTATTCTTATACTAAAATAAAAAATATTAATAAAATTATTCTCAAGGATTGCCATTTTTTTAATTAAAAATGTTTTTCTTTTATATACATATGTATATATTTTTTTTCAAAAAATTTATTTTTTGTTGTTTTCCACAGTTTTTGTCCCACTGATGTGAAATTAGTTACTGGCTCAGACGATTCAACCGCACGGGTTTGGGACTTTGCCAGATGTAATGAAGAACGTGTGTTACGTGGACATGGTGCTGATGTTCGTTCTGTAGACTGGCACCCTACAAAAGCTTTGATTGCAACAGGGTCACGAGATACACAACAACCAGTTAAACTTTGGGATGCAAAAACAGGACAATGCTTGGCTACATTGTTAGTTTAAACAAAATTTATTAAATTACTAAAAATTAATTTTGATTTATTTTTACTTCATTTTTTGGGGGTTTAATTTCATGTAAAATAAAAGATTAAACTATTTATGTAATTTATTTAAGAATATTCTGTAAGTGATGGTTGTGGTCTAGTGGTATATCTCCCCGATGGCTAGTCTTTCTTTTATGAGGTTCGACCCTTTCCGTCTCTCCTCTCCTTTTGTCTTATATTTCATTTAATTAAGTTTTATAAAATTAAAGTTTTAATATTACATTAAAAAAATTTTTTTTAATTTTAGACATGATCATAAAAACTCAGTTATGGCCGTTCAATGGAATAAAAATGGTAATTGGCTTCTAACTGGTTCAAGAGATCACGTAATAAAACTTTATGATATACGAATGATGAGAGAAGTACAAACATTTAGAGGTCATAAAAAGGAAGTTACAGGTTTTCTTTAAATTACCTTTTTTAATTTTTAAAAATTAATTATTTTCTTAAGCCCTTGCATGGCACCCTGTACATGAAGGTCTTTTTGTCAGTGGTGGTGGAGATGGTGCTTTAGGTTATTGGCTAGTAAATAATGATAGAGAACTAGCATTGTTAGAACAAGCGCATGATATGGCTATTTGGACATTGGAATGGCACCCACTTGGACATATTTTGGCAACAGGTTTAATTTTTTTTAAATTTTTTTGGATCATCTCTCCTTTTCATTTTTAAGGATCTAATGACAATAACACAAAATTTTGGTCTCGTAATCGTCCTGGAGATACACAGGAGGATGTCTTTGGAATGACAACAGTTTCTTTTTTAATTTTTAAAAAATAAATTTTTAAAAAATTTAAGGTTGGTGGGTTGTTTACTTCCTCATCTGTGCATAACTTTGATGATGAAAAGGAACCAATTCCTATAGCTACTGATGAAGAGCCACAAATACCAGGTTTTTTATTTTATTTATTTTTTATTTAAAAAAATATCTTAAAAAAGGTTTGGGAATTGATGAATCATTGCGTCGTGATATGAATAAAGATTTTGGTGCAATTCCTGCTTCACTTCCTGGACTTGGAGGACCTACTAATTCTACACCTTTTGATCAAAATAGTAAAAGACAAGGACAAATTGGTGGAAGGTATCAGCCTAAACGAAATCAACGACAATTTGAAAGGATGTGGATGGGTTAGTTTTTTTAGATTTAATAAAAGATTTTCATGGTTTCCTCATAGAATTATTCAGAATTTTGCTTATTTTCCCTACTAGCGGAATTTTCAATAATCTCTCCACAACGTCCTCAAGATTATTAAGAAAAAAATTTTTTTTAATAATTAATTTTTAAAGTTGCTCGTCCCGGTGGCCAACAAGATACTTATGATGAATATGACCAAGAAGAAGAGGAAGAACAACAATATTTAAATAATAATGATCTTATTCCTCCTCAACATTTTAATAATAATAATTATTTACGTCCACAAATTATGGAACAACAACCTCTTCAAAATCATTTAATTCAACAACAACAACGTCCACCATTTTATATTCATCAAAATCAACAATCATCATTTCCTCCACAACAATTTAATAGTAGACCACCTAGAGGAATAAATAATAATAATAGTGGCTATTTTTACCCACAACAGCCAAGTCTACATTCAATGAAACAATCACAACAACAACGCCAAAATTTTCAACGTTTCCCCCCTCCACGATTTTTTTAAAAAAAAAAGAATAATTTTCTTAAATATATTGTAATAGTTCTTATGTGGAATAAGTAAAGTTTTTTGTTTGAAAAATTTTTTTTTAATTTTGGAAAATATTTTACTTGTCCAGACATTTTGTCGATAGAAATTGTACGACATTTTGTAACAGCAAAAAGTCATGGGTTCGGGTAAACGAAATGTAATTTTTTGCCTTAGAGGCGAAATGTCGTGCAATTTTGTTCGATGAAATGTACAGGTCACATATTTTAAATGGGAGAGAAAAGCGTAAATTGGGCGCAATACCATGTTTGGCGCCTGGACCTTCTCTTTTTAAAAAAAAATAAAATTAGAATACAAAAAATAAAAATAAATAAATTCCATTTATCTTCCCTCAAATAAAGTTTTCTGTTTTAATTTTTGAAGGTAATCATTTGTCAAAAAATTATCAATTTTGCCACATATATTTTTCATTTCTTCATTTTGATAAAAGTCAACAAATCTTTCAAGTATTTTTAATGCTTCTTTTGCTTCTTGAATTTTAAATAATTCTGTTTCAATTTTTTCAATTTGCTCAATTTCATTTTTTGAACATAATTTTAATATTTTTTCAATTGTTGGAGACGCACAATTGCTCATTTCTTCTTTTTCTATATTTTCAATTAATTCACCTTTAATAGGCCCTTCTGTTTGCTAGAAATTTTTTTCTTTTTAATTAAAATTTGGAAAAATATGAAATTATTGGGGGACAGAGTGAAAATGCTATATTAAACCTTGAATTCTGCCAAAAAATTTTCAAGTTGTTCATCTAATTCTAAGCAATAAACATTAATATCATTTTTCTCTTTTGCATTTTTGAAGTGAATGGAATGACGTTTTTTGAATTTGCCTAACCATCCTTCTGATGCTTTAAAGCTTGTAATATTCAAATTTTTGGCCAACTCCAATGCTTTTTCCTAAATTAAAAAAAAATTAAAAATATGCATAAACAAAATATTTTATAAATCATTTAGACAAAACTTTCATATTTTAGTCACACAAAAATACCAAAAAACCCTCTCTTTCGACCTATTCATAATTTAAAAAAAGTTTAATAAAACCTTCAAATGTCTGCCATTAATTTGAATACCTTGAACATTCATACATTTAACCCATAAAAGCACACCTTCATCAATATTTGAATATTTTATTGGTTGAATACAAGATGCTCTTTTTGTTATTTTACTATTTCCTTTATTTATTGCATCAAGAATTTTTTCCTTTTTTTGTAAAATTCTTCTAATAGTTCTGGATTCAATATTAAATTGTTTGCTTAAATAATCTGAGCTTTTCCCTCCTTGAGAAGCTTCTATTATTATTTGTTTTTTTGTTTCAAGAGTTATTACACTACGTCTTCTTTTAATTATAATTTGTGAATTTGATTGATTAGAAGACATTTATTTAAATTTAAAGAATCTAAAAAAGGTAATAATTTCCTTCTTTACCTACAAATGGTCAAAGGAACATAATGGTCAGATAGCAATATTTTTTATCTTTTTAAAAAATCATTTTTTGATTTTCCCCTGATATTATGTTCCATTGAAAATTAAAAGTAAAGAAGAGAGGATTTTATAATTCTAAAAAAATATTTTAAAAATCAAGAAAATGTATAACATGGATTAAATCAATTTAAAAAAATAAAAAACCTCAAAATAAATTTTGTTTTTAAAATAAAAATTTTCAAAGAAAAAAAGTAACTTGTGTAAATAATCAATATTCTTCCACTTTAAGTTTTCTTGGAATATTTATATGTCTTTCTTGTGGCGCTGTAGGATACATTCTTGCCTCAGGGAATGGCTGTCCAAAAAGACATGATTCAGTCTGAACATGTTCTAAATCCTCTGATTTTGTTACAATTTTAATTCCGTCATCCAAAGCCATTTTTTGTGTTAAATCGACTAGTGACTAAAATAAAAAAAATTAAAAATTTTAATTAAAAAAAAACCTTAAAAGTCTTTGGTTCATATATTGCCAATTGAACAATAATTTTATTATCCAAAAGAATATGGGCCTTACTCAGCATTGTTTTGAATACATCATAGTCTACATTGTGTTCTTCTAATGCTGCTTTCAATCTTTCTTCGCTATACTTAAATTTAAAAAAAAATTAAAAAAATCTTTCAAAAAATACAGAAAAATTCACAAATATTAAAAAATAATATTAGAAATTTAACAAACATGTTTTTCCAGTTTAGGAGCATCTTGTCTTTGCATATCCATATAAATAAAAATTTTATTAAGATTTCGAGATCCTTTTTTGACTGTATTTAAACATTGTCCGTATTGCCACTTAAATATAATATTTAATTTTTTAATCTCTTTAATTTATTAAAAATAAAACCGCAGTAAAACGTTTAAGTCGTTCACGTCTTGGCCAAATTGATGGTTTCGGAATTATATTAAATGGATGATAACTTCCATAAAATATTCGTCTTAGCCCAAGTAGATCAGTGAAATGCATTTATTTAATTGAATAAATTCCTAAAAATAAAGTTAAAGAAAATTTAAAAAAAAATTTGTTTTTCTAAAATTAAAAAAAACGAACAACTAAAATAATCAACTTTAAAAATACATAAAATTAATCTTTATTAGCAATATGTTTTTATTTTGTAAAATTTATAATTTGTATATTTCTCTACTTTTAATATTTCTTTTCTCTTTTTTCTTTTCTCTTAAATATTTCTTATTTTTCTCTCTTTTTTACTAATTTTTAATTATATAAAGAAGATTTATTTCTTTAAAGTGTTAATTTGTTTATTTTTTAATTTTTAATCAAAAAACTTCAAAAAATTGTAATTAATTCAAAACTTTTACTTTTTTACATTCGCGGCAAACTCATAAATCACAAAAAATATATAAAATTGATGAATAGAAAATAATTTACTTTTCTCTATTTTTCTCTTAATTTTTCCCGAATAATTACACCGGTTTTGCCCTCTTGTTCCACCAACACAATAAAATATATAAATTTATAATTTTATTTTATAATTATTATATTTTTTATTGGTCAAATATTTTTTTCTAAATTTTTCAATTAAAAAATATTCATCATTTTTATTATTTTCTTTTATTCATTTAATACATTTATTCACTTTTACCCCTCTTCTTTTTTAATTTTTTTATTCTTTAATTTTTAAATAATTTTAATTAAACACAATTTTTATTTTTTTATTCTTTTTAATTTTATTTTAAAATTAAATTTACATTTATTTTTGCTTATTTTTTCACTCCATTTTCGCTTCATTCAACAAACAAAAAAACATTCTCATTTTTTGTTTTATAGCTTTCGTCTTCCTTCCCATCTGTTTTGAATTTTTAATTAAAATTTCCTTTATATTGATTTTAATTATTTTAAATTATGAGGGAAGACTTTGGGGGTAAAGATTTTATTTAAAAAAAAATTTTTTTAATTTTTCATTTAAAAATAGTAAGTAAATTTATAAAAATATTTTTTAATATTTTTAATTACTTATTACACTACTTGTTGTATTATTTTATTTTTAATCTTTTTCCCTCTCTTAAATATATTTAACAATAAATTTAATCTTCTTTTATATTTTTTGTCAATTGAAAAAAATATTCTTTTTTTTTAAATAAATCTCAACATTTTTTTAATGTGACTCAATTTCATATTTAATTTTATATTTTCCTTTTTTAATTTATTAATTTAATTTTTTTCAGTTTTTTGTTTAATTTATGAGAACTTCAATATTTTCCATTTGCTCACTTGCAGTTTGTTTACGCAGAATTTTATTTTTATCAGTTATTTCCTCACTTGTTTATCTGGCTTTGTGGAATTTTTCATTTTCATCTGATTGGTATTTTTTAATTTTTTTTTAATATTTTTTTTAATTTTAGGAGGAATCTTTTAAATTCTCCATCTACACAATATCGATCCTTACCGGCAAATGATAGGTTGAAAGTTGACAATGAAAGGAGAAATTATGACAATAATGAAAAGAGGTTTTTTTTGTTATTTTTATTTTTATAGAAAAAAGGCCAAAAAATTTAAAAAGTTTGAAAAGTCCGCAAAAAAAAACTTGCGGATAGATTAATAAATTGGAAAATTTTTTAATTTAAAAAATTTTAAAATTTATAGGCCAGAAAATGTCATATTTTCTACAGACAAAAAAACAGTTGATTTAATAGAAGATAACAAACATTTGGATGATTTATTGGAAACAGCTGCATCAAAATCAATTCTTATGGGTTCTGATAAGTCTATTGAAGTAATTGAACAACAGGTTATTTTATTGATAATCAGAATATTTTGAGAAAATACATTTCTGAAAAATATAAAATAATTAATTCTGAAAAATACACAATTTAATTCTGAAAAAACATTAATTCTGATTTGTATAAAATACAACTTATTTCTGAGAAATTCTGAAAAACACATTTCTGGGAAATACTTAATTCTGATTTTTATAAAAAAACACATTTTCTGATTCTATAAAATACAAATTCTGATATTTATAGCAAATAACTGTTGTACATTCACCACTAAAATCAGAACTTTGCCCTCAATTAGAGAAGAATATTTATTTAAAAGGACATATTGGTCAGGCAACTCTTTTAATAGAAGAATTGGAAGAATGGGAAGTTGCTAATGCAAATACTGATCTTGATCCTGGGGGAAATTGGAAACCAATTAATTGTACAGCGAGGCATAAGGTTTTTTAAATAAAATAAAAAATAAAATTTCTGATTTTTTATTCCCAAATTAATTTAAAAAAATTAAAAAAAATTATATTTTTTTAAGATGGCAATAATAATTCCTTATAGAGACAGAAAAAGCCATTTGGTCCGTTTATTAGATTTTTTGATACCTTTACTTAAAAGGCAATTTCTTGATTTTCGTTTTATTGTTACTGAACAGGTTTTTTTTAATTTTTAAATTTAATTTATTTTTAAATTTAATTTTTAGAATGGTGACAATTTATTTAATAAAGGACGTATAATGAATGCTGCCTTTTTATTCGCCCAACAAAAATTAAATGTTAATTGTGTTGTTTTTCATGATGTTGATATGTTCCCTCAAGATGATCGAACACCTTATGAATGTCCTTTAATTAATCAGCCTAGACATTTGGGAGCTTTTGTTTCTTCTTTGGGTTATCAGTTAGTTTATTTTATTTATTTTTTTTTTATTTTATTTATTTATTTTTAATTTTTAATTATTTATTTTTTGAGATGGTCTCTAATTAATTATTTTATGATACTTTTACTTGAGTAATTGAATTTTTCATTTATTTTTGTACTCTTAATATTTTTGTTGGGGCATATAAATTAATTTTAGGAGAGACACGTGTTCCTTAAAATAGAAAACTTTTTTTAAAATTAATTTTGGATATAGTTTTATTTTTTAATTCTTTAGATTGTGGTACAAAGAAATTGTCGGTGGTGCTCTGGTATTTTTTAAATTTAATTTAAAATTTATTTTTAATTAGGCAATTAATATAAACGATTATCTTCGTGTAAATGGTTTTTCAAATAGTTATTGGGCTTGGGGAGGTGAAGATGATGATATGGGTATTTTTTAAAATAAATTTAAAAAAATTTAATTTTAATTTTTTAAATTTAGGTAAAAGAATATTATCAAATAATTTCACAATAGGCAGACCAAACAGTGATTTTGTTCGTTTTTCAATGCTTAAACATGTAAAAAGGAAAAGAATTCAACCAAAACTTGTGTATTAATTTTATTTTTAAAAAATTAATATTTTTTTAAATTTAAGTTATAAATTATTAGAAGAAGCAGAGAAAAGAATGTCAACTGATGGTGTTAATGAACTAGGAAAGTGGAATATTTTAAAGGTTTTTTTTATTTTAAATTTATTTTATTAAAAAAATTTTATTTTTTTTCTTTCGATGGGGACCTCTCTTTCAAAAAATTAATTTAAATTACTTTAAATTTAAGGTGGATATTCGTCCACTTTATTATCATTTAATTGTTGATGTTGGTGAACCTCCTAGTGATTGGAAATAAAAAAAATATTTCAAAAAAAAAATTTTTTCTTTTTTCTCAACATATATATTCTTCAACAACTTAAACAAAAAATTCTCATCATAAATTTAAAAATTATTATTAATCTTCAAACTACACAAAATTAAATTTAATATATTTTTCTAATTTTTTTTTCCTTTCATTCAACTCTTGCCATAAATTTAAATTTAAAAAAATTAAAAAAATAATAAAAATACTTTAACGGTTCTTATTATTTTTTTTAATATTTACCACCTCTGAAAAAATTTAATTTTTACTTTTTTTTAATTTTTTCCCACTCAGTTTTTTTTTATTTTTAAAACACTTTTTGCTTATTTTTTGCCTACTCAATTAATATTATTTTACCTTTTTAAATTACTTAATTTTATTTTTTTTTAAATATTTACGCAAACAATTAATTATTTTATTTAAATATTTCTACTTAATTATTTTTTAAAAATAAAAATAAATTTTATTTTCCTTTTATTTTAACTTTCTGTGACACTGATGAATTTGGTCTTATTGCCATAAATTAAATAAAAAAAATAATTATTTTTTTAAATCAAATTTCTCAGTGTCAGAGATGAGCATATTCTTTACTTTTTTTTTTTAACTTTTAATTAATTTAAAAAAAATAAATTATCCTCTTTATTTAAAAAATATTATTATATTCATTGTAAATTTATTTTAATATTTTTTCTTTTTTATAAGCACATTTCTTTCTTTTTTTCTTTAAAGCCTTTATTTAAATTAAGCAAAAAAAAATATTTCTACACGGTTAGATTTTAAAAAATAATTATTTTTTATTAATATTTTTGTTAGAGCTGTGATTAAAAAAATTTTAAAATTTTTTTTGATTTTTATAACCATAAAATCAACATAAAAATAAATAAAATTACAGCTCTAATTTTTTTTTAATTCTATTAAAGCAAAATTATATTTTTACTAAATATATACGCATAATTCTGGTCAGTTTTTCCTATCACAAGTATTTCGCTTTTTTATTGTATATTAAATAGATATCGCTATCTCAGAATTTTGTATTTTTAATGTAAAGTTTATTTTCTGATTTATATTAAAATTCTAATTTTTGTATTTTTGGTAAAATTCTGTTTTCAAGTTTATTTATTAAAATTCTGATTTTAAGTTTATTTATTAAAATTCTGATTTTTGTATTTTAGAACTAGAATTCTTAGCTAGGCGATATCTTTCTGCACTTTGCCTTGTTATTTGTCCTTTTTTCATTTAAATTTAATAAAGTTTTATATATTTAACAATTTCAATTTAATTTTTTTAAAAGAGAAATATTTAGTATAAATTTTCGCGCACTATACAAATAAATTTGGGAATATATTATTTATACACAATTGATTGAAAAGTTAAAAAATAAAATATTTAAGGGTAAAGAGAATGATTAATTGTCATTGGCAGTCGTTGAATTTTTATTTCTTTTGTGGTTTTCTTACCTTTTAAATTTTACAACAATACCAAATTAGTAAGGAAAAGTTTTTTGAAAAATAAAAAAAAATTTTAATGTAAAGAAAATAAAACTTGAATTATTTACCATATTAAGCGATTATTTTCATTTTCTGATTTTAATTTTACCTTAAAATTATTTTTTAGCAAATTATTCTAAGTTTATATTTCTGGTTTCAAGTTTATTTTTTATTTCTGGTTTTTATAGGCTTTATTTTTAAAGCATTTTATGTCTGTCTTCTATCCAATCATTTCATCTTTAATGTTATTTCTCATATTTGTTGATTTGTTGTTTATATCGTCATTTTGTGAATGCTTTCGTGTACAATCTTCTGGTGTGCGTGGAATTTTAATGTGTGGAGGCAAGTATATTTATATTTAACAAAAAAATTAAATTTTTTTAAATATTTCTTTTTAAAGAAAAACCGCTGGCTGATACAAAGGCAAGAATTGAATAAATTATTTGGGAAATTAAAACTAAAAAATTGTCATTAAGGTAAAATTATATGACCATGACAGAGGTAAATTTACGAATTAAAATTTAAAAATTTATTTTAAACAATTAGGACCTGACTTAGATGGTAAAAATACATTAAAATATATATTAATATTGTAAAGTGATACACAGACTTAATGGCAACAACAAAAACGGATTCACGTGGTAGATTTCAGTTGAGTGGAAAAACAACAGAACTTACAACTATTGACGTACAATTAAGGATTTTTCACGACTGCGATGATGGTAAAATATTAAAGTTTATTTTTAGTCGTTATTCCAAGTTTGCTTCAAGTTTATTTTCTGATTTTTATTAGTTTCAAGTTTATTTTCTGATTTTTATTAGTTTCAAGTTTATTTTCTGATTTTTATAGGAATAATGCCCTGTCAACGAAAAGTAACTTTTAATATTCCCGACTCTTATGTCACTTCTGGCGCCGTACCATCTAAATTCTTTAATATTGGGACTATAAATATGCAAATTGTTTTTGAAAATGAAGCAAGATCTTGTATAAATTAGGAAAAAATTTTGAAAAAATTTTTTATTAAATAAAATAATAAATAATTGTAAAAAATATATTTTTAATTAAAAATTTAATTTAAAAAAATAATTAAAATTAATTTAGCGTTTAAAAATATATTTTTGTTTCCATGTACATTTTAAAATTGAGATCAATTTAAAAAAAATATATTTACAATTTCTTTATCTTTTAAAATTAATTATTCTTCTCTATTTTTTAAAAATAATTTTATAAATTTTTGTATTTTTAATAAATTCAGAATTAATAAGAAATTGAAAAAGCTGAAAATTAAAAAAAAAATTAAAAATTAATTTCAGTCATTTTTTGTTAATTAAAATATTAATTAATTAATTAAAAATACTTACAATATTTAAAATAATAATAATAAAACAAAAAAGTAAAGGCAAAGACCACCAAAGTTGATTAAACGAGGGAGGGGTTAATTCAAATAAATTATTTAATCCAGGCATAAATATTATTAATAAAATAAATAAAATATTTATTAAAGTTATTATTATCCAAATAATTGTTGTTTTTATTCTAAAATTAATTTAAATTTTTTAATTAATTTTTTAAATTTTTTTAATTAATTTTGGGGTGAAAAGAGGGTACCCTTTCCTCTAAAAAAATTAAAAAAAATTAAAAAAAATATTTTTTTAAATTTTTTTCAACCTTTCCAAAAAATTAGCATAATAAATAATTGAACAAAAAATTGAACAAATAAAAATATGTAAATTTTGACATAAAAGTATAGTAAAAAGCCAGATAGTAGAGGATTGTTTAAAAATTAATTCTTTTTGATTTATTAAATTAATAGTTGAAGAAGAAATTGTTAAATTATTTGAAAAAGAATTAAAAAATTCAAAAATATCATTTTTTGGATTTAAATTAATATTTTTAGAATTATATAAATTATTCCAATAATTAAATAGAGAACAAAAAGCTAATAATGAACCAGTCCAAATTAAATTAAATAAAATTGTTAATTGAGAATTTTGATTATTTTTTAACTTTAAAAAATAAAAAATTATTAAATTTAATTAAATTAAATTTAATTAAATTAAAAAATAAATGTCAGACTCAAATAACCCTTTTTTTAATATTCTTACATTTAAAGGAGTAAAAGCAAAGCCAATACAATATTGAATTTGAAAGAGAAAAGAAGCTAATATTATCTAAAAATAAATAAATAAATTAATTAATATTAAATAATTTTAAAAATAAATATTTACATGAATAGGCAAAATTATTGGTGGAATATCAGATAATGGACTTAGAATAAATGGTAATAAAATTGCTGGTGATTGGGATAGTGAATAAGAAAGTGATCTAAATTGTAAAAAAATATATTTTAATTAAATAAAATACTCAAAAACACAAAAATTAAAAAATACAAAAACACAAAAATACAAAAACACAAAAATACAAAAACAAAAAATACAAAAACACAAAAATACAAAAACAAAAAAACAAAAACACAAAAAATACAAAAAACACAAAAAATAGAAATAAAAACAAAATAAAAATAATCTACCTAATTAAATTAATTTTCATTCCATAAGAATATTCTTTAATAGCAATAATTAATTTAATTAATCCACTACCATCTTCCAAACATTTAATAATTAAATTAAAATATTTAAAATAATAATTATTATTAATATTTGTATTATTATTAGAATAATTAAAAATTCCAATACTAAAATTAGATTGTTTAATAATTAAATTTTCATTTATAGAATTTTGTAAATCTCCAATAAAAGTGACAAAATGTCCAATTGATTGAAGTTCCTAAAAAATAAATTTTTTAAAAATTAAAATTATTTACTAAATATTTACCTTAATAATTAATAAAATTTGTTCTGAATTTATTCTGCTAAAACAAAGAGGAAATTTATTTGTTGAATAATTTAAATTTTCAAAAAGTTTATTTATTTCTTTAGCTGACATTTGAGACAACAGTTCACCTTTAATAAATTATGTGTTATTATTTTATTCTGATTTTTTGTGTTTTTTAATTTTTATAAAATCAAAAAGTAATTTAATTTGTAGTATATTGAAAATACAAAAAATCAGAATTTTGTATGTTTGCAAAATTAATGTTATTCTGATTTTTGTGTTTCTGATAATAATTCTGATTTTTATTTTTGTATTTTTCTACTTTTTGTATTTTTAATAATAATTCTGATTTCTATTTTGATTTTTGTATTTTTAATAATAATTCTGATATCTATTTTTCCGATTTTTGTATTTTTAATAATAATTCTGGTTTAATAAAAATTCTGATTATAATATATTTTACCGTCAATAGGCCATTTTAAATTTTCTTCATCAAAAACATCCAACTTTTCATTAATATTTTTATTTATTGATTTTCTAAAGGTTGCAGATGTTGATATTGATGTTGTAGTAGATGTTGAAATAAAATCAATATTTTTTTGATTTTTTAACCGTTGTAAAAGTTGATTTTGAATTTGATTAATTAAACAATTCTAATTAATTAAAAAAAATATTAATTTTTTTAAAATTAATTTTATACTTTATTTTCATTGTTTAAATTTCCTTCTTCAATATTCTCATTATTTCCTATTTTTTCTTCTTCAATGCCAAAAACTGAAGGTTTTAGCAATTTATTATTATTAAACATTCTATTAAGCTTCTTTTGATGTCCTTTAAATTTAAAAAAATTAAAATTTAATTTTTTAAATTAATTTTTTAATTTTCTCTCTTAACTGTATTCACTCCATTCCTTTACTTTAGAAAATACTAAAGCTGGATGTTCATCTCCAATAAATACAATATTTGGTATTGAATATTCTTTTAATTTATTTAAATTTTTAATATTTAAAGGAATATCTTCAAAAGCAAATAATCCAATAAAACAATAATTTTTATTTAATTTATTTGATGTTTCAATCGCTAAGGCTAAACAACGTTTTCTTTGAACACAAAAGCGAAGAAATTGTTCCTAAAAATTAAAAAATAAATAAAAAATATTTAATTTACTTCAAATTCAACCAAATGTTCTTCTCTTAAAGGTAAAATATTATTATTTTCTTCATTATTAATTTTATTATTTTCTCCTTTTATAAAAGAACACATTCCCATAATTTCATCTGGAGGACCTAGTAAGGCTAATAATTCTTTTTGTTGTCTGCATTCTTCTATTGATATTCCCAATTGTTCAATAAACTTGAAAAATTTTTTTAAGAAGACTAAAATTTTTTAAAATTTTGGCACTGAAACGGCCGACACTCAAATTTTTGGCACCAAAATGGCTTGTTGTCGAAAAATATATTCTAATAAATAACACCAACCTTGAGAAGGGCTAAATGTTCAGGATTCAAAGTGTTATAACAGTTTTGTTGTTCATTATTAACTAAATTATCATTAATATGTGAAACTAAATTTTCTTCTTTTTCCTTATTTAAAGATGAAAATCTAAAAAATGTTGCAGATGCTGCTATTTCTAATATTTTTAAAGTTTCTTTATCATTTTGAATATTAAATGAAGCAGAAATAAGTTTATTATAATTATTAGAATTAGCTAACCAAATATCACTTAAAGTTGGTTTATTTCCTCCTAATAGAGAATTACTATGAATCTGAATTAAAAAAAAAGAAATAAAAGAAAAAAGGTGAAAGACTATTAAAACTTTTTTTATTTAAAATTAAATTAAAAAATCAAAATTAATTAATTAATCTCTTACAATTATAGTTGAAGTTTGTCCTAACATTTCTTCTCTTAAATAAAATTCATTTTCATTATTATTATTTTGTTCTTTTTGATAAATAAATTTAAATTTTGGATCATCATTATTTTTATTATTACCAGCAAGATAACGTAAACAATACCATTGCCTAATATATAATGATAAAGGCACTCCATAAGGAATTATACAAATTAATAATGAAATAAATATACTGACAAAAGGAATAATTAATTGAAATATATTTTTATCAGGTAATAATAAAAATAGAGAATAACTAAAAGATGTTGCTGCTAATAATGAAAATAACCCTGCTAGGCCAAATATTGTCCAAACAGATATTTTTATATTATTATTATTAGTTTGAAGTTTGTTATTCTCAAAACTTTTTTCTGGTTTAGCATTTTTAATATTTTTATTATTTTTTGAAATATTTAAATAATAGTGGGGAGAAGAAATATTTGATGATTTTATATTTTTTGTAATATAAACGTTAAGACGAGATAGAAGCTAAAATTACATAGTATAGTTTAATAATTAAATCAAAATCAGAAAATAAACTTGAATTCAAAACAAGTTTATTTTCTGATTTGAAAATATTTTAATCTATTTTTTCTAAAAATCTTACCGTTTCTTCTCTAGTCCTCAAAACCAGAACAAAAGCTTTTCCATTAATACATTTAAAACCAGCAAAGGCTATATTTCTAGCAGTAAGAACATCCAAATAATTTGGGGCTGTATTAGATTTTAATTCAACTATGGAATCTAATTTTTGTTCTGAAAAAAGGCAATTCTGATTAACAAGAAAAGGTTCTTCCATGACATTCTGAAAAAATGGGGGAAAATTCTGAAATTTATTAGTTTCAAGTTTAGTTTCTGTTTTTTATTTCAAGTTTATTTTCTGATTTTTATTTCAAGTTTATTTTCTGTTTTTTATTTCAAGTTTATTTTCTGTTTTTTATTTCAAGTTTATTTTCTGATATTTAAATTCTAAGTTTATTTTCTGATTTTTAAATTCTAAGTTTATTTACCAAAATTCTACAATCAACAGGCACACATTGTCCAGTTTTTATTATAAGTAAATCTCCAGGCAATATTTCCTTTTCTGATATTTCTATTTTTATACCTCCACGTTGCACAGTGTAATATTCATTAGAAAAAAGTTTTTTATTTAAAGTTGTATTTTTGTTGTCATAATTTATTTTATTAAAAAATTTAAAAGGATTAAAAAATTTATAAATAATAAAAATTCCAAATAAAAATAATATTTGAATTAATATAACAGATATTATTGAAGAAATTATTGGTTTAGTAAAGAAATGATGTATTTGTTGATGTTTGTTGTTGATAGTTATTGTTCTGATTTTTAAAAGAAAGTTTAATTGTTCTGATTTTTAAAAGAAAATTTAATTCGTTCTTATTTTTAAAAGAAAATTTAATTTGTTCTGATTCTTAAAAGAAAGTTTAATTTGTTCTGATTTTTAAAAGAAAATTTAATTTGTTCTGATTTTTAAAAGAAAGTTTAATTTGTTCTGTTTTTTAAAAGAAAGTTTAATTTGTTCTGTTTTTTAAAAGAAATTTTAATTTGTTCTGCTTTTTAAAAGAAATTTTAATTTGTTCTGATTTTTAAAAGAAAGTTTAATTTGTTCTGATTTTTAAAAGAAAGTTTAATTTGTTCTGCTTTTTAAAAGAAAGTTTAATTTGTTCTGATTTTTTGTATTTTTGTTTTATTTTTGTATTTTTTATTAAAACACAAAATTTTCCAACTTACGAATTAAATTCATTATTTATTTCCCTTTCTTCTTCAAAATTATAAAAAAATGAAAATAAAATAATTAAAAAATAAATAATTAAAGAAAATAATAAAACAAGTTGAAAAGGATGTTGAAGATAATTTGTAAAAGTTTTTGTTGTTTTTTGCCAATTTAACCAACGTTGCTTTCTTCTCCATTTTCTTTTATCTGCTAATCGGAGTTTTGCTTCCTCCTTAAATTTTTTTGTATTTTTTGTGTTTTTGTTTTTTTTGTATTTTTTGTGTTTTTGTATTTTTGTGTTTTTGTATTTTTTGTGTTTTTGTTTTTTTTGTATTTTTTGTGTTTTTGTTTTTTTTGTATTTTTTGTGTTTTTGTATTTTTATATTTTTTTTGTATTTCATTGTATTTTTTAATACTTGAGAAATTCCACTACTCAAAAGCACATTTTCTGTTGAAATGCGTGCCAAAGGGAATAAATCAGCCAGTTGGTTTAATGTTAATGAATGTTCTGTAATCTGACTAAGAAAAATCTAAAAATAATTAATTTTAATTATTTTAATTAAAAAATAACCTCAATTGGATTAATTTTTTTATTCTTATTTTGTTTATTAAAATCAAATATTTTATTATTTTTATTAATTAATTTAAAAAACATTTTTCTAAAAAAAATAAAATTAATTTTTTAATAAATAAATAATTTTTTTTCGGAAATAATAAAAAATAAAAAAAAATAAATTTATTATTTAATAATTGATACAATTTTAGAGAACAATTGATATATATATTTAATTATTATTATTATAAAGAGACAGACAAATAAATAAATAAAAAATAATTTTAGATCGGAATTATTAAAAAAAGGAATGAAAAATATTTTTATTTTTTTAATTTTTTGACTGTCCTTTTAGTACTAAAATTTAAATAATAATTTTTTTAATTAAAAAAAAATTTTTTTTTCTTTCTAAAAATTTAACCTTGTCATACCTATTTATCAGACTAAATAAAATTTAAAAAAAAATATTATTTATTTTTTAATTAAAAAATTACTTCCTTATGTCTTTATACCAACAATTAATTAATTTAATAATCTAAAAAAATTAAAAAAAAAATTAAAAAAAATTAAAAAAAATTAAAAAAAATTAAATATATTTTTAAATGCTTTTATTTTCTTAAATTAAATTAGAAAAGGTCATATGAATAAATTAAAAATATATATATATTTATTTATTTATCTATTTTTGGTTAATTTTCTTTTTTAATTTTTTATAAAATACATTTTCCTCCTATTTTTTGCTTCTAAAAAAGATAAAAAAAGAACGCTTATTTTATTTTTAGAAATATATTAATAAATTTATTTAATCACTTAAAAACAATTTTCTTAAAAAAAAAAATTAATTAAAAATAATTGTCTTAACAGTCCCGCACCAAAACGACCTTTTCAACTTAAAAAATAAATTTAAATTTTTTTTAATTTATTTTTTAAATGATTTAGAATAGAGGAAATGATATCATCATTTTCCTTAAATTATCCATGCGGAACAAAAATAAAAAAAATAATAAAAGTTTATTTATCCTTCCTGAATTTTATTTAAAAAAAAATTAAAAATTTAATTAAAAAATCAATAATAATAATAATATTTTTATTTATTAAAAAAAATATTTGTGTACGCAAAAATTATTTTTTTTTTAGTTAAATAAATTCTTTTTCAAATCTCTCTTTTTTATCTCTTCCCCAGAATCCGGTCTTCAAATCGCCGCGCTTATTGTGACAATAAAAAGGAAATGATGATGAGCGGTTATTTTATAATAATAATAATCACAAATCGCGCACTCAACAAAATAATCAAAAAATAAAATTAAATGGAAGGAAAAAAAGGGATTAGCACCGGAAGAAGAGAAAATATTAAAAAATAAAATAAAAATTAATATTTATTTTTTTAATTAAAAAAAGATTAAAGAATTAAAAATAAATTTTAAAAATTTTAAAAATTCCTTGTAACGAAAAGAATGAGAAAAGGATAATTTTAAATTAAAATAACAATTAAAAAATGCAAAGTGATTCACAAGGTTACCAATAGTAAAATTGTAAAAAATACAAAAACAGAAAAGATAAATATAAAGGGAAAGTAATTTGTATTTAACAAAAATCAGAATTTTTTAAAATATAAATAAATTCTAAAATCAGAAATATTGTAAAAATCAGAATTATTGTAAAAATCAGAATATTGTAAAATCATATATTTCTAAAAATCAGAATATTTCTAAAAATCAGAATTTTTAATATAAAGAATTATAAGTTCAGAATCAAAAAGAACTAAAAAATCAGAATTATTGTAAAAATACAAAAAAGTTTATTTAATTTTACACAAATATAAAATCAGAATAAAAAAAGGTTTTAAAGAGAAATGTTCAGTGGAAAAAGTTTTAGTATTAAAATAAAATTTAATCTTTTGACTAAAAATAAAATTAAAAAATAAAATAAAAACTTATTTATAGAAAAAGGTGTAAACAACAAATGAATGCCTCAGCAATTTTAAAATATTTTTATTTGTTAAATAATATATTTTTAAGGAAAAATAATAATAAAAATCAAATAAAAGAGGTAAGAGAAAAATTAAAATGGACAAAAAATTATTTACAATTTTTTTATTAAAGAAACAAAAAAATGTAAAAGTGAAAATTAATAAAAATTGGTATTTTTAAAATATTTAAAATATTTTTATCAAGAAAATAATTAAAAAAAAAATAATAATAAATTTTTAAAGATTATTTGTCATAAATTTGTTTTTTTTTCATTTAAATATTTAAAATAAAAAATAAAATAAAATTATTTTATTACTATTTTAGTAAAATAATCAAAATCACAAGTATAGAAAGAAGATTAAAACTTTTTTTATTGCACATTTAAGGCAGCAAACAACATAAGAAAAAAATTTTTTGACGTTCCGCAACAATAACTTCAAAAAATAAAAAATAAAATTAATGATTCTCAAAAACTGTCCGTAAATAATTTGCGGACAATTCCCTTTCAATATTACACAAAAAAAAGATTTAAAAAAACATTGTCTTTTATTAATTATTTTTTTGGGGAAGGAAAGAAAAGATATATTATTATTTTTATAAATTTTGATAATATTAGAGAGGGAGCAGGCCAGTTGACCGCAAGGCCGGTTTACCGCAGGGCTATAACTTATTTTACATTTACCAAAAATGTTCGACCCAAAGATGGTTCAACTCAGCTCGACGAGCTGAGTCGAATGACACTAAGATCTCTATTATATGACAATTATAAACAGAGTTATAGCCCTGCGGTAAACCGGCCTTGCGGTCAACTGGGGTGTACCCTATTAGAGAAGATGATTTTGAGACGTAATATGATCAAAAAAGATTAATAAATAAAAATTAATTTTAAATCAAAATAATAAAAAAAATATTTAAGTAAATATTTATAAATTAAATTAAAAATATGCAAAAACTTTTTTGCTTGACAGGCGGTATTTGTTTTTAAATAAAAAGTATAGTAAAAACAACTTTTAACACGTGAAAATTGTATGTATTTTATTTAAAATTAGTAGTAATAAAAATCAGAATAAATGAATAATTAAAAAAATAAGATAATTACAAACAAAGTTAAACTTGGAAATACAAAAATCAGAATTCTAAATAAATAAACCTGAAATACAAAAATCAGAATTTTAAATAAATAAAAGAAAATTAAATAAACATTAATTAAATTTACTGCACTATTTACAAAAAAGAAGTAAAATAAATATTTATTGAA
Source organism: Meloidogyne chitwoodi (assembly GCA_015183035.1). NCBI lineage: Eukaryota > Metazoa > Nematoda > Chromadorea > Rhabditida > Meloidogynidae > Meloidogyne > Meloidogyne chitwoodi. The sequence continues at coordinate 2,020,303 of JACZZP010000010.1, forward strand.
AATTAAAAAATAAAACTGTTAACATTAATATGCAAAAACCTTAAATTTATTTAGAGAAATATGTATGTATAAAAATAAGAAAATAAATAAAATGTAAAGAAATACAAAAATGATTAATTTTTTTATTTTTTGGTAAAATTATCTAATTTTTATAATTAAGTTAAAAAAGTTAATTTAATTTTTTTTAAATATGTAGAAAAAAATAAAAGTGAAAAAAATGTTTCAAGTGGTTTGTTCAACATTCGTTTTAAACGTTACACTAATTTTCTTCTACTTATACTCTTACTAATTTATATTTACTTAAAAATGTTATACTAAATAGACTATTATATTACTTAAATATTAATAAATGCTTGTATTTTTATTTAAAATACAAAATAAAAATTAAAAAGAATAAAATCAGAATTAAAAAATCAGAATTAAAACTTAGAATATAGATATATTTATATAACAAAAATCAGAATATAAAACAAAAATAATAAATAAACTTGAAATACAATACAAATAATCATAATTTAAATTAAATAAAATCAGAAATAAACTTGAAAAATAATTAAAACTAAAAATTAATTAAAAGTACATAGTAGGTTTTAAAAATTAAATTAGGTAATGTCTGAAATAAAGACACTCTCTTCTCACCTTCACATTAAAATTGGTAAAAGTGTAAAATTAATTAATGACGTTATAATAAATTTAATTTATAAACCTTGTGAACAATTTAGACATTAAAATTAATTTTTTTTTTAAATTAAATTAATTTTATTTTTATTTAAGACACTCCCAATAGATCAAAGTTTGTGCGAAGACCAACCGGCCATTGGCCCCAGAAATTGATAATTAAAAATTCGCTCCAAAGCAGCCTCGTTACTTTCCTGAATTTTTAAGGCGAAAACGCTTTTGTGATATTTCAGTTGTATTTTTTAATTTGTGGCATCATTATTTTATCCTTGTGAAAGTTGAATAAAAATAATCTTTTGATGAGTTCCTTTTGCCCAAAGCAAAAAAAGAGAGAAAAAATAGGTTAAAAAATAATAAAAAAGGTGAAAACACAACCCTTGTTCATTTCTGTTTTTTCCTTATTTTTATGAAATTAATAATAAAAAATTTAATTTAATTTTTAACAAATTCAATAATCATTTTATTATATTTATATCAACTTTTTAAAAAATAATTATTATAGTAAATTTTAATTTTAGTTAATTTTATTATTTACTAAATGACTGATTCCGCGTTCTTCTCTGGTGGGTTGTCGAACGACGATGACAGCAGTGATATGGCACTGGGCGGATTAACTATGTTGGCGTTTTTTGATTCTCTTCAAGCTGGTGGCCGTCAAGTTACATCGGTTGTTTAACTTTAATTAATAGTTTGTTTTCAACTGTTTTGGTGAGGGATTAGAATTTTTTTCAAATTCATTTGGAATATTCCAACAAATTTTGTTTATGAAATGGACTAGAAAACCTGTTAACTTGGCCTTAAACAACATAATTTTTTTCTACGATATTTATTTAAAAGTTTAATTAATTTAGGTGTCTCTTTCGATGTTGAAAGGACCGGATCTTACTATTTGGAACACCGGAGATGAAATTCTGACTCGACCGTTTGAGGAGGTTCTGAATGATGCTGTTCTCCGTAGTAACAAGGCACGACGAGAAGGACATCCGCCCCGACGTTCTCAATCACCAGAAATAGAAGGGCGAGCAGTTTATATAACGGTAATCATTAAATCTAAAAAACGAATAAAATTTTTGGTATTTTTTGATTAATCAAAATTTTAAAAATTTTGTATGAAATATTTTGAATCGACTTTTTATATTGAGTGAATATAAATTTATTATAAAATCATAAATATTCAGGTAATTGCTAATGGACCAAATGGAGAAGTGGTGGAGCGTGACGTTAAGGTTAGTATATAAATGAATTTTAAAGTTTATTTTTTCATTTTTTAGTATACACCTGCGAGAAGCTACCAAATTCGCCACCGTTAGATGTTTTTGGATTTTGTTCTTTTTCAAGACATTTACAAATGCATTTCTTATTTGGACAGTTTTTCACATTTAAAGTTTTTTTGATTGGGGCTTAGATATTTTTTTCAAATTCATTGAGAATATTAGAGTATAACTATTTATAATTTGTGACTACTAAAAGTGATTTTTCACCTGTTGATTTTTATGATTGTATTTGATCTAGTAGTCTAATAAAGCATCTTAGGAGATGAGAAGTATTTTTCCACAAATTGTCAATTATTCTATTTTAGTCTTAATTTGACCAATTATTAAATATTTTGCCATTTTCTCATAATTTTATTTTTTTCTTTATTTTCTTACTCTTTCCATATCCTTTTTCTTCTCCATTTTTGCCATCAAAGAACCTCTAAATACACAAATTTATAGTAGAAAAGAAGCTGTCAAAGCCAAGCTGTCCTTCTCTCCTAAACTATAATACTTTATATGTCGCTGGGGAAAATTAGAAGAAAAAAAGGAAAACAACGACATCTCAGTCGGAGCACAACGATCTTTGCTCAAGGATATGGCGAGAATAAAGGAAAATAAAATTTGCTGTTAACAGAAAGCATTAAAAATATAAAATTTCTGTGTGTGACATTCGCTCATAGGTGATGTTTCGACGCAGACACTTTTGACGTATTTTCTCTAATTTTTTAGTCTTGGACACTTCATCACCAGTTAAGATGAAACACTCCTGTTTCTTCGCATCACAATGGCCATCTTGAAAATCTCGTGCCAAAATGGCCAACACAGCCCTTCTATTAATTTATGTTTACCTAAAGAAGGGTAAGAGATGCAAGCGCTGAAAAGGGTTGTTTGAAGGCAATCAACCAACAATTCTTTCCTTCTAATGACTAAAAAGTGTGATGTATAGAGGAGAAGAACAAGTGAGGCAAACAAAATGTTGTAAAGATTTAATAAATTGCGGATTAAAATGGCAAAAAAGAATTTTTAAAATTTCTGCGTCGAACTGTCTTTTTTAGAATTTTTAAAATATTTTAAAATTTACATAGATTTTTATAATTTTTAAAATTTAAGAATTTTTTTTAAACAATTTTCTTCTAATTTTCTTTTCATTTTTACAAATATCCGCAAATTTTCTTGTTTTATTAACAATTGCCTCTCGCCCACGATCGTAAACATGTGAGGGATGCATGCGGTTCGACCGTACATATTATTTTTATTTCTATATTTTTTTATTTTTAACATAAATGCTAACATTTTAAGGTCGTAAATTTTTATTTTGGATTTAAAAATGATTTTATTTAAGCAGAATTTTTTTATTTTCTATTCCATAATATTTATTTTCAAGTTTTTATACTGCTAGAAATCAAATCTACCGAAATTAGTTTATAAAATAAACGAAATCAGAATTTAAAAATAAACTTTAAACTAATAGTAAAATAAACAACTTGAAATCAGAATTTAAAAATAAACTTTAAACTAATAGTAAAATAAACTTTAAATCAGAATTTAAAAATAAACTTTAAACTAATAGTAAAATAAACTTTAAATCAGAATTTAAAAATAAACTTTAAACTAATAGTAAAATAAACTTGAAATCAGAATTTAAAAATAAACTTTAAACTAATAGTAAAATAAACTTTAAATCAGAAAAATCCTTTAATCGATTTATTTATTTTTTCTTAAAATGACCTGATTTTAAATAATTACGAGAAAAAAATTACTTTGCACATTCGAGAATATTCTTTATTTTCACAGCGTCCGCTAGTCTTCTTATGTATATTTTATTAATATTTTATCTGTTTTTTAACCTGATGCTTTTTTTTAATTTTTTAAAATTTTCTTACTCAGCTACAATTTATTTTTTTTTATTTTTAAAAACTAATTTTCTATAATAATATTTTATTAAAAAAAAAAAATAATGAGGAAATAAATTATTCTTAATTTTCCAAATTTGGCTTTTTCTTCCATTAATAGAAAAAAGCATTAGGCCTAAACTATAAATTAATATTTAATTAATAAAATAAATATTCAATTACATTAATATTTTTATTTCTATATTTATCTTTAACATTTTATTTTTGAACATTTGGACAAAATAATATTTTTTTTTTAATAAAAATAATTATAAAAAAAAGTACACAATTTTACACCAAAATTGACTTTTAGTATTTGATGATTTTTCCTCTCTTTTTCAAATCTTCCAAATCCTTTTCAATTCTCGGCTTTTTTTCTTTTCATAATTATTTTTTATATTTTTTGTTTGCCTATTTTTATTCTATTTTTGTTTGCTCTAATCCTCGATAGACCAAAAATCAGGCAAAAAATACCCTAACAGCTTATAAAAAAAATAAATTAAAGCCAAAATACCGACAATTTATGTAAATATATTGTTGAATGAATAAATTATTAGATAAAATTCTGAATTTAAATTAGAACTTAATTTAGGTACTGATTTAAAGTTTATTTTTTGTATTTCATTTTGTTTATTATTCTGATTTAAAGTTTATTTATTTTAATCTATGCTACGTTTATTTATTTTCTTTTTCAATTTCTTTTTAATATCTCTTTTTTATAAATTCTGATTAAATCAACTAAAAATATATAAATATTCCTTAGTGTGTAACATTTGTTTTCAAATGTCTTAAAAATATCATGCCTTAATCATCTCTCCTTTCTCTCTTTTTTATTTCTTCTAAACTTTCTCATAAATAACGTGCAGATTGCATCATCCTTCTTCAATTTTATATATTTTAATGCTTGTTCACCTTTACTCTATTTAAAATCAACAATAACCGAGAAAATAGCGGCCCTCAACTGATGTAATATTATAAAAAAATATTTTTACAAAGCTATATAATAAATTTATTTAAACACTAAACATTTTTAATTACTGCAAAATTAAATAAAATTTATAAATTTTTTACTTTTTTAAAAATAATTACTTATTTTGTAAATATTTTATATTTATACAAAATATCAGATTTTTTTTTAAATTAAACTTGGAATAAATTAATTCCAAGTTTATTTATTTCAAGTTTATTTTTGTGTCTTATTATTCTGATTTAATATTATTATAAATAATTATAAAATTCTGATTTCAAGTTTATTTAATAGTAATTGTAATAGACCAACAAATCAGAATAATAATAATTAAACTAAATAAACTTAAATTATATTGTACTTATTTAATTATGTTTATTCCAAGTTTATTTAACAAAATTCTGATTCTGAACTTAATTTTGTGAACAAAAATTCTACAAAAATTATAAAGTATAACACAAAATTAAAAGAAATATTCAACACATTTCTTCCTTTCCCTCAATAAATAATTCACTTTCGGCAGCAATTCATCTCCTCTACCAATAAATATAAATTCAACTCTACTCCATCATATACTGCTGCACATTTTTATTTTTTTTTATTTCTCTTTCATATCGTTGTTAATAGTAATTTTATTTTTTTATATTTTATTCCCCCGATTTTTTTTGCTTTTTTTCCAACAATTTATTCGTCAATCCATTTTGCAACGTTGTAAAAACTTATATTTTATAGATTTTTATTTTTATTCATTGAAAATTCTGGTTTCAAGTTTATTTAAATTTCTGATTTTTTGTTTTAGTTAAATATATTTTTTCAAAATTCTGATTTTAATTTTTTAAATTCTGATTTCAAGTTTATTTTTTATAAAATTCTGTTTAATATTTTTAACAAAAATACAAAGTATCTTTTTAATAAGATTATAAGCATTCTTTTCTGTTTACAACTTTTTTACGTTTCAAAAGTACTTAAAACTTTTGTTTGATAAATATTTTGTTATAAATGTAAATAAAGAGGGAAAAAGGGTCTCATGACTCAGGCCAAGTTGTATTTTTGTGGGAACAGCTTTAAAAAATATTGAGGTAATATTGTTGAGTTTGCGGTGAAAAGGCCGTTTTAATAATTAAATTTAAACTTTTAGGCTATAATTACTTTATTTATTTTATCAATGCTTGAGATGTGTGTGAAACTAAAAAATATTAAAAAATCTCAAAGATTCGTTTCTCAGACCAGAACAGCCCTTTTGACTATCCTGGAGTATTATAATTTTCTAAATTTTCAAAATATTGAGTCAAAAAATCCACTTTTTTGCTTTAAGCATATTTATTGATTTTTAGTCATTTTTTAGTGGCTTTATTTTCATTATTCTCTTCCCTCAAACTAACTAATACTACATTCCCTCCTCTCCTCATTTACTCACATTGTACATTTTTTTCTTCACCACTTGTTTACTATAATTATTTTATTTTACCTCCCCTCATTAATATTGCTTCACTTAATTTTTTATTTTATAAATTTTTCTATTTTTTTAAATTTTATAGGCCTAAAAATTCCCCAAAAAAATTAATTTAATTATTTTAATATTTTAAAATTAAAAATAAATTATTTTTCCCCGAGTGGATTCGAACCTTGCTTCTCTTTATCCATCTCTTTTAACTAACCTAACACACACACACTTAACCAGAATTTCCGCCTTTAAATAATTAAACTTGGGCTTTGCTTGCGTGTTACCTATATTACTTTAAATTATCTTTTTTATTTTTAAATAGTTTTTTAAAATTTTATTTTTATTTTAAGTGATAGCTAAGAATGTGGGCTACAAAATTAAATTTATTTTAAATTTATTTAACAATTTTTTTTAATTATTTTTTTAAAACCTTAAAGAAACAGCTTAAAAATAATTAACCTTACCTTTTCAAAAATTCATATCTTTTTTAAAAATAAATCTAAAAATTTGATTTTTTAAGTATTTTATAGCCCACATTCTTCTCTTTCATTTGACATAAAACTTTTTTTATATCTAAAGTTTAACAAAAGTTATTTGCTTTAAAAGGCGTTGAGTTGGCATACCGGAAATTCTCATATGTTTTTTATTTATTTTATTTTTTTACTCATTCCTCATTTTATTTGACTAATTTTATTAAAATCTGTCATATTTATGCTAGTCACATTAAAAAAATTTTATTTTATTAGCTATTTTTAACTTTTTAATGTTTGCCTTTATTCTCGCGTTTTTTCTCCTTAAAAATATTTTTTAAAACACTATGCCAAAATTAAAAAAAAAATTTTTTTATTTGTTTATTAAAAATTTTAAACATTTTTATTTTTAAAAATTTGAATAATTTATTTTCTATGATTCATTTATTTAAATAACTGATTTTTTAAAGTTGTCATTTTTGCTTATATAAAAGGAAGGGTTTAAAAATTATTTTTATAATTATTTTAATAAAAATTAATTTTTTAATTTTTATTTAATCTTTGCTATTTAAATTAAATTTAAAAAAAATAATTTTAAATTTTTTTTAATTTTTATTGTTTGACTAATTTATTATTTCAAAAAATTAATTTTTAAAAATAAAAAGAGGCAAAAATTAAATTAAATAAATAAATTTAGCTATTTTTGGAATTTAAAGCTAAAACAAATTTTTAATTTTTTTTTTTAAAAAATTAAAAATTATTTTTTATTTATTTTTAAATAAAATAAAATATTTTTTTATTTTAATTTTATTTACTTTCAATTTTATTTGTTTTATTCTCTTCAATATTTTAAATATTTCTTATCTACTTATTTTATCTTTTCTTTTATTTTTTTTAAATTAAAAAAATTTTTTTTTAATTTATAACTTTTTTGCGGATAAAATTTTGCGGAAAATGCAATTTTTAAAATTAATAATTTATTTAAAAAGACTCAAATTGACTTAAAATTTAAATTTAAAATAATTTAAATAAATTATTTTTATTTAATTTTTGTAAAAAATTTCAAATTTTTAATTTTTTTTAAATTAGCAATTTGAGTCCGCATATTTTTTTTTGATTATAAAATTTTTTTTTGTTCTCATAATCAAACAATCTTATGACTTCTCTATTTGTTTCCATTTATTTTATTTTTTTTTAATTTTTATCATTTTTGTTTCAATTTTTTTTAATTATTTTATTTATTTATTTGAGGGTTATTTGAGTCTAAAAAGGTTTTGATTATTTTATTTCCTTATTGTTTAACTTTATTTTTTGCCAATTTAATTTTACTTTTTTGTTTTTTAATTTTAAGACTCAAATAACCCTTTTTTCTATTTTTTCTTTTCAGACTCTAATAGCCCTTTTTATATTTTTTAACAAAATCTTCTTTTTTTATTTTTTATTGTCTCTTTTTATTGTCTTTTTGTTCTTTGATTTACTAAAATATATAATAATAAATTATTCTCAAATCATTTGACTACACATCTCTCTCTCAATACATATTTAATCACGAGTTATTCAACAAAATAAATAATGGTATACCTAGGGCAATAGAAAAGAAAAAAGAGAAAAATTGTAAAATTGTTAAAAATTGAAAAAAAAATATTTTTTTAAAATTATTCAAAAGAAAAAAGGCAAAAAACCCTAAAAAAATTAGAGAGATTATGTGAAAATGAGAGATTTTCTCTGACTTTTAGAGAAAAAAATTTTTCAATTTTTTAAATTAATTTTTTATTTTTGGGGAATGTTTTTCTTCTTTTTTAGCATAATTTAATAAATATAAAACTAGTTTTTAATATAACCTTCTTTTTAATCATCATTTTTGACTACACAAAGTTCTCTCTCTTTTTTAATTAATTAAAAAATTTGACAATTTTTTTTAAATTTATGTAATATTAATAATTACGTGTTTTTTGTAATTAAATTAATTATATTAATTTTGGTAAAATTTTTTTATTTTATTTTTTTGGTTAGGTGCGCGTGCAGAGTTAATAATAATTTTAATTTAAAATAAAAAAAGTTTAAATTAAATTATAAATTCTGATTTTAAGTTTATTTATTATAAATTCTGATTTTAAGTTTATTTATTATAAATTCTGATTTTAAGTTTATTTATTATAAATTCTGATTTTAAGTTTATTTATTATAAATTCTGATTTTAAGTTTATTTATTGTAAATTCTGATTTTAAGTTTATTTATTATAAATTCTGATTTTAAGTTTATTTATTATAAATTCTGATTTTAAGTTTATTTATTGTAAATTCTGATTTTAAGTTTATTTATTGTAAATTCTGATTTTAAGTTTATTTATTGTAAATTCTGATTTTAAGTTTATTTATTGTAAATTCTGATTTTAATCACATAATTATATTTCGTTATTATCCGCTTAATATATTATTATTTTCTTTTTTTTTGTTTCTCAATGTTTTAATTAATTATTTTTTTTTATTTTAAAAATGCAAAAATAATTTAATTTTTAATAATAATTAATTTTTTCAATTAAAAAAAAATTTTTTTGATTTTAAACGAAGAATTTATTCTTAGATAAATTAAAAATAATAAATAAAAAAACATTAGTGTTTATTAATTATTTTATCAATTTATTTTTAATTTTTTTTAATAATTTATTTGTTATAAAATTCAAAGGTTATTTTTTTAATAAATTTAATTAAACTAAACAACTGATAATAATTTTTAGAAAAAAAAGAGAGAAAGGAGACTTTTTGGAGTATTTAAATAAAATAATAAATTTAATTAATTAATATATTTTATTTTTTTAGTTTAAGAAAATATTTTAAACATTTTTTAAGGTATATTTATACACAGAATATTTAAATTTTTTAGTTAATTTTTTTAAGAAATTTTAAATTTTTAAAATTAAAAAAAATTTTAACTTTTTGCTTAATTTTGCTTTAAAAAAATATTTTTTTCTTTAAAAACACTTATTTATTTGTATTTACTCTAAAAACAATTCTATATTTATATAATATTCATTTTTTTATTTAAGCTTCTCCTTTTTTACACATCTGCTTTTTTACTTTTCCTCAATTTTACAACTCTTCCCCTGTTTATTTAAGGTCTTTTTCGGCGCGGATACTCAAATTAACATCGACGCCGATTAATACACGCCGAAATGTCTCTTTTATTTATTTTTATTAAACAGCCATTTAGGCGCTGAAAAATATTTTTTATTTAATCCCAAAAGTGTCGCGCTGAAACGACCTCTTCATTTTCGCAAGCACTTAACGCACACTTGTCTCTCTCTATTTTATAAAATCTCTCTTCTTCTTACCATTAATTTAAAGCCCCTCCCTCTCTCCTTTTTTCCTTCCTTTAAGGCCTTTTTTCATTCTTTATTCTCTCCATTTACTTCCCTCAATTTTTTTTCTTTTTTTTTTCTTCTTAACTGCCTTATATATAATTTTATTTTATTTTAGAATTTATATAAAATAAAATTAGTCGATATTCGACCTTTTTTAAATTTTTTTAAATTTAATTTGAGAGAAAATTTAATTTTTAAAACCACATTTATCCTCACAAAATATTACCCCCACAATAAATTGTTAATTGTCTCTCTTTATTTCTAATGTTCTCTAATAAACAAATTTATTTATTTATTTTCAGATAAGTTTATTTATTATTTTCAGAATAAGTTTATTTATTATTTTCAGAATAAGTTTATTTGTTATTTTCAGAATAAGTTTATTTATTATTTTCAAAATATTTCATAATAAGTTTATTTATTATTTAATTTTATTTTCTCTTTAAAAAAAATAAATTTTCTCTTCGATTCGTTTTGGTTGGTCGCGCAGTTGTAAAATTTTTTATTATTTTTTGGGTGGTCGTTTTATTTTTTAATGCATATACGCGTGCATTTTTATTACTAAAATAAAAAATATATTTTATTCTTTGTATTTATAAAATAAAAAAACTAATTTTTTATAAATTAAATTAAATTAAAAATTAATTCCTCCCACTCGTAAATTATACAATAAACACCCTTTTTTAATTTATTTATTTTTTAAATACTTAAAATTATTTTTTTATTTTTTTAGATCAAAAGCCTCTCCTTCCACACACATATAATTTTTTTAGTCAACAAATCTGAAGCCCATTAAAAGGCAAAAAATAAAAAGAAGTGTTGACGACGACTATTATTATTGTGAGAGTAAATATATTAGAAGAGGGGAGAGAGTTTTTTTAGAAGAAGATTATAATATTTAATATTATTTTTGAAAATTAGCAGCAGCTGTGTGCTTCGGAAAAAAGTAAAAAAAACGGGTAGAAAAGGATAAACAAGGAAATTAAATTGCAGATAGTTCAAGCAGTAATTGCAACACAACAAAAAAGAAAATAAATATTAAAATCTCCAAAATTAATAAAAAAATACTAAAAATATCCTTCAAAACTAGGAATATTAAAAAACAAATAAATCTCTAATTTTAGTATTTTAGAGAAGAGAAAAAAAGAATATTAAATTGGTAGAAGAAATAGTTATTTTACAACAACAAATACATCTTTATTTGTGTTTTTATTGAAAAAAAAAATAAATTAAAAATATTATTTTATTTTTTTAAATTAATAACAACTTTTCACACTAAATATTTTTTAATTTTTTTGGACTCTTTGAAGGACACCAAAATATTAAAAAAAAATATATTATTTAATTATTTTCTGCTAAAAATAAAAACTCGTTTTTTCACGTGAATTAAAAAAAGACAAAAATCTCCTAATAAACAACTTGAAATATTTTAAAAACAAAATTTAAAAAAAATAAAAATAAAATGTTCTTTTTTGACGAAGATAGAGATGATGGACAACAACAACCAATGGATTCTTCTTCTATTAATTTAAGAATGAATAACCAATATTATATTAATAATTATAATGATTTTACTATCCCACAATTAAAAGGAACTGCTGTGATTCAAGGTTTTTTTATTTTTTTTAGATGGCAATTTTTGGGGTAGTTGACATTTTGAAATATTTTAAAGTTTTACATTTTGAAAGTCAAGTTTATTTTTTATTTTTTCTCTGATTAAATTTTCCCTTAAAATGTTTTCCCTTTTTAAAGTTTTATTATATTAATATTGTTTTTTGTTTATTGCGTCACAATGTTTATATTCTATTTTATCAATTTGTCGCGTTTCCGGCAGTCATAAGTGGATTTTTTAAAAAACTTTTTTTTCTTTTCTTTTTTTAAATGTTGGCCTTTAACCTTTTTTATAAAATAAAAAGATAAACTAAAAAATAAAGAGAAAATAAATATATTATTCAAAAATAAAATATATCCAACTGTTTGAAGAATATATTCTCTTTTTGACATGTAAAATAAATTTTTAATTTTATTTTCTTCTATTCATAAAAAGTTTTATTTATAAAATTGGATAATAAAAATAAAAAAAGAAAAGATTATCTCTCTTTTTTGGTCCTTTTTGAATTTAAAAAGAAAAATAATTTTATAGAGAAAGAAAATGTATAAAAGTAACTTTAAACAAAGTTTTGAGTTTATTTTATAGTGAAAGAAGTAAAGGTCGTTTGGTGGTTAAGTTGGTAGTTGCTTCGGCTAGGTTTATTTATCCTTTAAGGCTGTTGGTTCGATTCCTTTGAGTGATTAAAAGGATTTTAATTAGAAAATTTTGAATTTTTTTTCTTATTGTATTTTAAATTTTTTTCTCAATTAGACGAACATTTATATATTTTTTTCTTTAACCTTTTTTATATTTTTTTTCTTCTAAATAATAATTTTCGGCAGATGGATAAAGGCCGTATTTAAATAAAAGTCATTTATTTTTATTTCTTTTTTTATTTTTTATATCAATTTTATGAATAATATTAACTAAAAATAAATAAATATATGTATATTTATGGCATTTTAATATATTTATTTTTTTTTTAATGTCAGAAAACGGGGTTAAAAGCAAAAAATAAAATAATTCTTTAAATATTAAAAAATAAGGGTAAAAATTTAATTTTGACCTTTTTAAAAGATTTTTCGAATATTTTAAAATATTGAATTTCTCCTTTTTCTCTCTCTATTTTTCTGTTAAAATATCACACACACATTGTCTATTTTATTGACCTTTTTTTATTTATTAAAAACAGACATTTGTGTTCACATTTTTGAGTATATTTTATTATATAAAATATAAATATATATTTTTATGAGTTAGAGAAAATAAATAAAACAAACAAAAAAATAATAAAAGGAAAAAGCATGGAAAAGAGTAGAGAATATTCGAGAAAAGTAAAGAAAATAATTTATGAGAATTAAATAAATAGTAATGAGTAGTAGTAGTATAAAAACTGTTGTGCTATACACAATCTGACAGCAAAAAGAAAAAAATTATTTTTATTTAGGTGCGGGCGAAGAACATAAGACCCTTCTCGCATTTAAAAAATTGTACTAAATTTTTAAAATGTTAAATTTTCAAAATGTCAAATGGACAAAATGTCCAGACATTAAAAAATTGACAAAACGTATAAAACATAAATACTGATAAATGACATTTTGTCCAATTTTGTTCTTTTGACCATTTTGAAATTTGACATTTTATAATATTACCATTTTGAAACTACTTTCATGCAATAATTGTTTACGATTATTTTGAGAGTCACGCGCCCACATATTTATATAATATATTTTACCTTCTCTAAATATATGCCGTAAACAACTTCGTACGCGTCCAATAAAATAAAAAATTTTTTATTTTATAAATGTATTTTTTTTCTTTTTTATCTTTTTTATTTTATCACATTCTTTAAAAAAAGAAAAGAAAAAAAAAATTTTTAATAAAATTTTTTTTCTTTTTCCAAATTTGTGTTTATAAAATTGAAAAAAATGAAAAAAGAAAATTATGTGAATATTTATAAAAAAAATTGTGTAAAATAGTGCTTTAGACTAAATACTAAAGAATATATATTTATTTATTTAAATATATTGCCATTGGCTACCGGAAAAAAATTTTTTCCCGAAGAAAGTGCAAATACCACGCATAAAAACGACACAAAAACTCCTCTTTTAAACAAGAAAAAGATTAAATAATTTTTTTCTTTTTTCCCGTAAATATGACAATTTTTTAAGCAAATATATTTAAGGGGATTAGACTTTTTTTTTATTATTTCCGTTATTTTTTTTTTAACAAAAAGAGATTTAGTTTATATTTTATTTTAGTTGGTTTTATTTAATTTTTACTTTTTTATAAATAAAAGGATTTAAATGGAAGAGAGAATTAATTTATTTATTTATATAATTGTAGTCAGCGGGAGAGTGATGAAATTAAATTTAAAATAAAAATTTTGTCCTTTTTTCTTCTCTTCACAATTTAAAAAGTTCATTTTAAATTTATTTATTATACTTTTGAATAATTTAAAAATGTAAAATTGTTCTTAAACTATTTTTTTAAAAAAGGTTTAATAGGGAACAGTTGGGTAAGAAGGGATGCGCTTAGGTTAGTTTTTAAACCATAACTTTTTTTGTTTTGAATTTTTCTGAATAATTCTTATACTTTCTTAAAGCTCTGAATTTGCTTATTATTTAACTAAAATGACTAATTTAATCTTGTAAATAAAGAACCTTTTAAATAAGAAAATTGTGTTTTTCAAAACTTTTTTCCTCTAACTTTTTTTATAATGAAAGGATAGGAATAGTCTCATTAAGAAAAATATTCAGCTACTCGATAGCTTTTGATTGATATAAAAATCGTTCAGATTGGTTAAAAATTAAAAAAGTTATAAGCCAAAAACTAATTGAGGGAGGGTTAATTACAACATTTAAATTAATTCCAAACACAACGCCAAAAAATAAATTAATTAAATAAATTAGAGTAATGATAAAATAAAAGTTAGAGATAAAAAGAAAAGACTAGAATATTCCTTTTGATTTCTCTTTGTTATTTTTCTAATTTTTTCTTGTTTTAATTGTGACGTGTTTATTACACGTTTAATTAAATATTTTCTTCCCTTTAAATATTCTTTTAATTTTGCTATTTTTATTTCCTTCATTATTTTCTGTTCTACGCTAAAATCAATTTTTTATTATTTTTTTTTTTAATTTTTAAAATATTATTTTGATCCCTTTTTATTACTTTTTTTGTTAATTTTTTATTTTTATTTTTATCTTTTTTTTTAATTATATTTTTCATAACGAAAAATGTTTAAAATTAAATATAATCCACTTTTTTAAAAAAATAATTTTCTCTTTTTTATGTACATATTTCCATTAATTTTACAACATTTGTATTTTCTCCCACCCTTTTTGTCCCTTATTTTAATTTTGTTTAATTTATTTTATGCTTAATATGTTTTAAGAAAATATAATTTTACTCTTTTTTACTCTAATTCATCATTTTTATTTAAAAAAATTTTTTCATTTTTTTGTTGCTAGGAGTATTTTATATATTAATTAAAAATAAATGGAACATATTCTAAAGAACACATTAATTTTATTTAATTCATTTTTTAATTTATTTATGTTTAATTTTTAGAGAAAAAATTGAATTTCCCCTATAACCTTAGAGAAATAAATTAAATAATTGAGAATAAAATGTTACATTTTTAAATGCTTTAAGTGTTCTGGAAGGTTTGGCTAGCTTAAAAATATTTTATGATTTTTTTCTGAATTATTCTGATTTTTTAAAATTAGTTGGGAACCTTATTTTATATTCTCCTTTTATAAAAAAATTAAAAAAAATTTTTTTTTTTAATATTTTTAGCCTTCAAATAAGCTTAAATAAATTAACTTTGCACATTATAAATAAATAAATATTTTATTCTCTTCATAACCTATAATTATAAATAAATATAACGCTTTTTAACACTAATAGCACGCGATTTTTTATTTTATTTTTTCTCTTCATTTTTGCTCTAATTTTTAACCACTAATCTTTTCAAATATTCCTTTTTAATGTAAACACATTAAAACAAAAATTGACGCTTTTTTTTAGTTTTTTTTTGCTTAAGGAAAAGTGAGAAAATAGGCTTTTGGAGACAGTTCGGCGCAAAAATAAATAAAAAAATTTTCTAAAAAAATTAATTTTGCCTTAAAATTGTGTTCAATTATTCTTTTAAAATTAATTAAAAAATTTTAAATTCTTTTTAATTAAGTATTTCGGTTAGAACCGAAAAAAATTTAACAAAAGACAGACCACATTTTTGCCCAATAAATTTAAAAAATTTTTTTTTAATTTTTAAACCGTTGCTCTAAAATTTTGAAATTTTTATACGAAGAGGATAACCTTATTTTAAATATTTTCAAAAAAAAATTCAGAAAGATTTAAGCATATTTGACTACTTTATATCTTCGCGCCGTAATGACCTCGTCCCTTACCCACATTTCTTATTTCTTTTTTTCCTTTTTTTCTTCAGGTTTAGACTAAAAATTATATTTTTTATTTTATTAAGTTTATTTTTGGAAAATATACGCTGTAAAAAAATTTGAAAAAAATATTGCTAGGTTACGGTTAAAAATAAAAAATAAAAGATTGGTTTTATTTAGGCACTCAAAAATGAAATTTTTTTATTGCTATAAATAGAAATAAATAAATATTAATGTAAAGTTTATAAAAAAATATCTTTCTTTTTTTAATAAATTAATTTTTAAAAGCTTCCTATTTTTGAGAAGAATTATTTATTTTTATTTATTTTGATAAAAAAACTTCTAAATGTTAAAAGGAATTTAATAAAAAAAGTAAAAATTATTTATTTTTTTTAATTAATTTAAATTCCAAAAATAGAGTAGTATATAAACGCTTGGAATGAAATATCTTCTTATTTTACTATTATAGTCTTTACATGGGACACGCCCGAAAAGGCGCATGTAGTATCTCGCTTCTTTTTTATCTCTAATTCTCTTCATTAGATATACTATTGCGCGCCTATATGGCCGGCGCCTTTTCGGGCTGTACCCGTCTTTGCATTTATAAATATTTTAACATTTTGCCAATTTGACATATTTTTGAATTTTGTATTTTTTTAAAGAGAGCACTTTTTTAATTCTTTGATCAATTTCTTTTCATTTTTTTGTTTCACTTGTCTTAAGTCTTTGTTTTACCCAACAATTCCCTACTCTTTTAATTTCTAGTTTTCTTTAGTATTTAATTTATATATTTTTTTAAGTTCATTAATCGCTTTTTTCTTCTTTTAAATTTATTAAATTAAATTTTTTGTTTAAATTTTTAGACGATCAAAGTGTGTCATTAGAAGAATTACAACGAAAACCTTCTCAAAATTTCGCCGACTACAATAATTTCACAAATTGCCCTCCACCCATTATCGACAGCAGCGACGTCAACAACAAAAACATGCGTTTCGAAATTGGATATAATCATTACCCCCAACAACAAAATCAACGAACATTTAATTATCAACAGCAGAAGGCGAAGAAATGGCACTTCAATGGTTTATTTTTTAATTTTATTTGATTAAAGTTTTCTGTTTTTGGTGAAAATTTAGAAAATGGTTGATAGTTGATGTTTTAGTTGAGTGGTGAAATGCACAGATTTTGAGGGGTGAGGTTATGGGTTCGAATCCCTTTGGTAGTAAAGATTTTAATTTTTGTTTTTTGACTTATTTAATGAATGTTATTATTTATATTAGCTATATTTTAGTTAAATAAAATTATTATAATCTAAAAACCTTTATATTTTATAAAATTATATAGATTATTACCGTCTTGTTGACGATCACTTGGGCTCTGGAGCATATGCCTCCGTTAAAACTGCAATAAATCTCGCTTCCGGAGAAGAATACGCTGTTAAGGTTGTGAACAAACATAAACATGGTCATACTCGTTCGCGAATCATGCGTGAAGTGCAAATCTTTAAACTTTGTAGAAACCATCCAAATATTGGTTTATTTTTTTTTATATTTTTTATTTATAATTTTTGGGTTTTTTCAGTACAATTGGTTGAATGGTTTGAAGATGATAGTAGTTTCTACATGGTTTTTGAGAAAATGCGTGGCGGTCCTCTTCTCAATCACATTCAACGCAAGGTCTGCTTTACTGAACAAGAAGCTTCTCTTGTTACTCGTGACATTGCAAATGCTCTCAAATTTTTACATGATCGGGGCATTGCACATCGAGATGTTAAGCCGGGTATTTATTTTTAATTTCTTTTTAGTGTATTTATAACTAATAGAGCAAATTTAAACTATTAAAAATTGGTTAACTTTTATAAATTTCAGAAAATATTCTCTGTACCGAAATGGACAAGATCTCACCTGTTAAACTCTGTGATTTGGACTTGGCAAGTAAACCTTTTGATGCTACCACAACACCTGGTAGAATGCGTCCAGTTCAATCTGAGCCAGATTTGGCTAGCCCTGTTGGAAGTGCTGAATTTATGGCTCCAGAAGTTGTTGACACTTTTGTTGGAGAAGCTCTTAAATATGACAAGCGATGTGATATGTGGTCATTGGGAGTGATTATTTACATTATGCTTTGTGGATATCCTCCGTTTTATGGCGAATGTGAGAAGGAGAATTGTGGTTGGGATCAAGGTTTTTTTTAATTATTTTTTTTAAAAAATGTTCAAAAAGTGGAATAAGTACTTAATGTTTGGACCGATATAAATGATGACATGTCTCCATTTTCATGAAAAATATCTCAATCCATTTTAGGAAAAATTTTGAGTCTTAAAATTACGAGTAAAATTCTCTACTGGTCTTATAAAGCTTAAACATACTTTTTTTCGGGTGACCCATGAGTTGCCCAAAGTTCCTGTTTTTCTCTAATTTGTTTCTATAAGATGCTTGTTTTGAACTTTTTACTATCCTGAAGAAAACTTTTAATTTATTTGCTTAAATTTATTCATTTAGGTGAATCTTGCTCTGATTGCCAGGAAAATCTTTTTCATAGAATCCAAGGAGGTTATTTTGACTTTCCTGATGAGGAATGGAAGCATATTAGTGACAGTGCTAAAGATCTCATTTGCCATCTTTTGGTATTTCTTTAACTTTTTTAATATTTAAATAATGTTATTAAAAAAAGGTTCGTAATGTTCGTCAACGTTATACCGCTGATCAAGTTCTTGCCCATCCTTGGGTAACTCGTGGTGCACCAAAAACTCCTCTTCAAACTGCCACAAATCTTTCGCGAAATGATAGTGCTCGTGATGTTCATCAAATGAACGAACATTTTCTTATGATGAATCGTATTTCGCCTATGATTGCTCGTTTGAGTTCTCGTTTGAATGCTGCTGCTGTTGAAGCGGCTGCTGTTGTTTGTGTTGCTGGAGGTTTTCTTTTTTTATAATTTATTTTAAATTAAAATTAAATATTAAAAAGGAGGTGTCGGTACTCATCATCACCTTCATCAGCCTCTTCATCACCAGCCATTTCAACTTCATGGTCATCATCATTTTGCTGCTCATCCATCACCTCCAATATCTCTTCCACATCAACATTTGATGATTACAATGAAAAACAATTAATTTGGTATTTATTATTTAAAAATATTAGGCATCTCTCTCTCTACACAAAACATAAAAGTTAAATTTAAAACAAAAAAAATTATATTAATTATAAAATTCCCAAAAAAATAAATAAAACTCTTCTCTTCAACATAATAAAAAAAAAACAATGTCACAACTTTTTTAAAAAAAAGAAGATTAAATTATTTTTTCGGTCCCAAAAAATTTATTTGTTTTTTTTCACTCCCCCCGTTTTCTCAAATCTGCCTCATCCCATCTTTTTTTGTTTTAAATATTATCACAGCAATATTATGTTTTTAAAAAAAGAATACATTGGTGGCTATTTTAAAAAATTATTTAAAAAAAAAAATAATT
This sequence comes from Meloidogyne chitwoodi, assembly GCA_015183035.1. Classification (NCBI taxonomy): domain Eukaryota; kingdom Metazoa; phylum Nematoda; class Chromadorea; order Rhabditida; family Meloidogynidae; genus Meloidogyne; species Meloidogyne chitwoodi. The sequence continues at coordinate 2,039,835 of JACZZP010000010.1, forward strand.
TCTTTGACTTTTTTAAATTTTTTTTTTGAACTTTCTGATATATTTTTGCTTTTTAATAATATTTTTTCTAGACAGGGAGGATTTATTGGGGAATATAAAAGAGTTTAAATAATTTAAATAAATGTCTGTATGTAATTTTATTCTTTCGAAATTTTTTTTATTTTTTCCCCACGGGGAAAAATTAAAAAAAATTTCTCTTAGGGGAAATTTATTTTTGTTGAAAAAAAATATTTTTTTTTAAATAAAATATGCCATTTATGTATTTCTTTTAAATCCAAAAAATTACAAAAAAAAATACATCACAAATTTTATTGTTTTATTTATTTATTTTTTCTTTTATAATATATTAATTTTTTTTTTGTTCCCCGCAAAATAAAGACAATTTTAAAAATAAAAAAATGCGAAAAAAAATATACAAATATGCAGTATTGGCGATTTTAATTTGGAAAAATTGTGTTTTTTAAAAATACATTTGCAGTATTAAATTTAAAAATTTTGACATTTTGTCCAATTTGAAATGGTCACATGGACATAATGGTCAAACAAGGGAAAATTGTTTTTTGACCTTTTTGACCCTGTGACCATTTTAAATGACCGAAATGGTAATTTATTATTATTTTAAGAATTTTACCATTTTGATATTTTGACGAATTGACTGCAAATGTAACAACTAAATATTTTATTACCTTTTAAAAAAAACTTTATTTTTAAAAATATTGCCTATAATTGTTGCAAAATATTAACATAAAAAAGGCTTTATTTAAAAAATAAAGGGAAAAATAATTATAATTTTGTTTTTTGTATTATTTTATTTGTTTGTGTTTTTTTTTTGATGATTATCGGATTTTAAAAAAATAAAAGATATGACGGGTTGTTTGTCTCAAATATATTTGTTTTATTTTTTTTAAATATATTTTTAATTTATTAAAATTCCGATTTTCATTTTATTAAATTCTATTTATTCCTTGCAAAGAGATGATTTTAGAAACAAAGATGCCAAGTGTAAATAAATAATTTAAAAAATATTAATTAATTAATTTTAACCACACCTCTCTATTTTATTTATATATTTAATTATTCTCTTGGACACATTCTTTTAATTTTTTTTTAATTTAATTTTTTAGGGGGAATATTTATTTAATTAAAATAGCTTATTATTAACGAAAAGAGAAAATTTTGAGAATTTTCGAAAAATAAAAATTTCGTTACAGTCTAGGTTTGGGTATATTTAATAAATGTCAACTTTCATTTTGTAAATTTTACACTTTGAAGATTTGTAAATTTACCATTTTGAAAAGTTGACATTTTGAAAATTGTAGAAAATTTGCCATAACGCTCTAATAAAAATAAAATATTTAATAATATTAATGAATCTTAATTTCTAAAAATAAAATAATTATTAAAGTAAATAAATATTATTTTGTCTGTTTCTCTCTCTCTCTTTAATTTATTTATTCTCTGTTGGCTATTTAAAGTATATAATAATTATTATTTTTAATTAATTATTTTATTTATTAGAGAAATTAATGTTGTTGTTTATTATTTTCTAAAGAATGACAAAATTGTGTTGAATTTGTTAATTTTTGGCTTTTTTACCATTTTGTCTTTTTACCATTTTGAAATTTTTTGAAATTTTTTTTTTTAATTTATTTAAATTTTCAAATAGACAACAACATTAAAAATAATTCAAACCTCACACTATTTTGTTGATTTGTTTTTTTTTTTGTCAAAAAAAATCTTTTTAAAAAACTCTAATCCTTTTTTAAATTAGATTTTTCTTTTTTAATTTTTTTTAGTCTTTTTCCTTTAAATAATATTTAAATAAAAGCGCGGGTTAATTCTTTTTTAAAATTAAAGTTTTTAAATTAAAATTAAAAATTATTTATTTTAGTAAAAAAACATTATTATTTATTTTAAAAAGAAGCAGCGCTTTTTTCTGTTTATGTTTTCTGCCTTTATGTGTATATACAATATTCTTTATTTTATTTTTCTAATTGAAGAAGTATATTTAATTGCCTAAAAGTGTATATAGAATTATTATTTAATTTTTATTTTTTTTTAGACTTAAAAATTAAGTTTGAAGAGTAGTGAATGACGTTTTGGTAATTTACCATTTTGGTAATTTTACCATTTTGGTAATTTACCATTTTGAAAAAATTTTTAAAATTTTTTCAAACTTAATTTTAAGAGATGAGAAGAGGATTTCTCTCTTTCTTTTTTCTAATTATTTTTAATTTTTTTTCTTATAGTTAAAGCTCCATAAAATTAATTATAATTATTTTTTCTCTACTAATTTTAATTATGTACTATTTTTTCTTCTCTGCCTTAGCTAATTTAATTAAATTCTTTTAGCTAATTATTTTAAATTTTTCTTTTTAGTAATAATTTATTTTTAATTTTTTCATTCCTTTTAACCTTAAATTTTTTAAATTTAATTCTCGTTTTTAAAAGATTTTAAAAAATGCGGTCATTTTGGTGCCAAATTCTGTCCTAGTTCAGTGCCAAAAATTTCAAGTTTTTTCAGTGCCGGTTAGATTTATTTACTTTTTTTCTTTTTGAAGGACGTTTCGGTGCCTAAAATAAAAAGTCGTTTCGGTGCGAAATTTTTTTGTGGTAAAAAAATTCTAAAAATCTTTAAAAATGAGAATTATTAATATTATTTATTTGTTTAAGAAAAATAAATGTTTATATACACTCAAAATTTGATTTTAAACAATTGGCAATGATTAGATTAACTCAAATATAATCAAATTTGTATTTTATTTTTTTTAGTTTTATTTTTTAAAAATATTTTAAAGGATGTGATTTAAATGATTTTTTAATTAAAAAAAAAATTTCAAAAAAAAAAAATTTAGATTTTTTTCAAAAATAATTACATCCTTTTAACAAAAAAGAAAAGTTTTTGTATCTTTTCACCTCTTTTATTATTTTATTTTTTTACAAAAAAATTCGCAATTATTTTAATTTCCTTTTAGGCTTAAAAACAATCATTTAATTAATATAAAATAAGCTAGCATATAAAAAGCCTAGTTATTTTTAATTAGAAAATGACTCTATTGTAGCAATTAAAAATAGGGAAATAACCAGATTGTGTAAAAGATAATTTTTAAAAGTTTTGACATTTTGACACTTGACATTTTTGACATTTTGACACTTTTGACATTTTTTAATCTGGTTATATCCTTAAAATATTAAAGATCTTCAGGCATAAAAAACACTAAAATTGTATAGTTACCACGATAATTAATAAAAACAAAAAACACAAAACGTGCAGGCCTTTCCCCGACACATTTTTATTATTATTTATTTTAGAAAATAGACTTCTTTTTTTTTTTATTTTCCTTTTTAATAATGCCACTTGATTTTTAAAAAATTGTTTAAATTATCTAAAATTAATATTTCGATAAGTTGAAATGTGTTTAAAATAAAAAATGTTTAAGACTCAAGTGGCTGTCTTTTTTTAAATTTAATTTTTTATTAAAAATATAGTTAATACAAAAAAATTTGTAAATAAATCTTCTAATAATATTTCTTCTGTGTCGTGAATCATTTTTTTTTTTGGAATGGAATCGCCCGGCCGCGTTGTGTAGTTCTTTCACTCATTTGGATGGCTTTTAGCCTATAAAAATAAATTTAAATAAATAGTTGGGCATTTAAAATGAAATGCACTTAATAAATAGTCGTCAAGTTTTAAGTGCGAGTGTAAACTTAGACAGAGAAAAAAGTTTTAAAAGATAAAGCATTTTTGCCTTACAAAACTTGGCAGAGAAACAAAATTCTAATTTCTTAGATAAATATAATTTGTATTTTTCTCTAATCCCAACACTTTTTTATTTTTTAAATGTATAATCCGGAAAAGGAGAATTAAATTAATTTTCCAATCATTTTAATTCTCTGACCTATTAGAGTATTAGAAAAATGCAAAAAGTCGCTAGCGAAAAAAAGTTGGGGAGCAAATCTATTTTTTTCTAAACTATTTTTTAATATTAAAAATTTTAGTCTCTTTTTTGAGATTTATTTTGATCTTTTTTCTTTTCTTTTTTATTATTTAAATTCGACTGTTAATGCCATTTTAATTGTTCATTTTTTGTGAATTTTTAATTAACTCAATTATACAGTCGTAATTAGAATAAAGCATAAAATGTGGAAAATATTAAATTTTATTTTTTTGTCTAATTAAAATAAAAAATATATTTTAAAGGTAAGTGATGGTTAAATAGTGACAGTTTAACGTTTTGAATTTTTAGGAGTATTTGACATTTTGAAACAAATTTATTTAGATTATTTTCTATGTATTTAATATTTATTATTTTTGGTAAATATTAAAAAAGGAATATTAAAAAAATAATTTATTTATAAAAAAGGTCAAAATCAGTTATTAAAATTCAAGTTTTAAAACTGGAAAAAAGATAAAATTAAAACATGTTTTAATTTTAGATTTAAATCATTTTATTAATTCCAAAATAGGTAAAAGAGAGAGGTTTTCTTCTTTCAAAAAGCTCATATATTTTTAAAAGAAATATTTTTTTATATTTAATTTTTGGAGGATTCTTCCGGTAAAAAAAAGAAGAAGAAAAATTAAAGAAAAGAAAGGAAAATTTGCTTAATTTTTTTAACACCTAAAATTCCTTAGAAAATAGGCAGAAAAAAAGAAGAAATGAACTTATACTAGTTTTGGTATTAAATAAAAAAATAATTAATTAAAAAACTTGCATTTTCTCTCCTCCCATTTTCTTTAAAAGACAAGAATCTTCACTTTAAATAAATCTGTTCAAATATAAATAAAATATATATGTTTATATTTACCTCATTAAACATATCTAAACAAAACAAAGGTGTGAACTCTTAAAATAACTTTAAAAAAATAAAAACCAATAAAGAAAACAAAAATCCCAAAATTGGACAAAATGTCATTTTTAAAAAATTTAAAAACAAAATGCCAAAAATGTATTAATTTAAATTATAAAATAAATTGTAAAGTTTTTATTTTGTTCAAACATTTTATTTTGATTTTATTCTTCTGTTTTTATTTTTCTACAAATGTTAAAAGTGATGAAATCAAACGTAAAGAGAGAAAAATTCAATTGGTAAGTTGTTTTTTTAGGTAAATTAATTAATTTATTTAAATAATTAAACAAATATTATTTTTATAGCAAAATCAATTCGATATTGTTGAAGTAGATTCTTCAACTTTTAATAATAAACAAGGAACTTGTGAAAGGTTTTTGGCTTGTGAACGTAGACGAATTCATTTTCAAAATTATGGGAGCAGTAATAAAATTAGGTTTTTGATTTTTTAAATTTTCTAAGTAAGCTGAATTGGATATTTAAGAATGTAACAGTTATAAATGAATCCTTTAAAACATTCTGTGATTAGCTGGGGATTGCTATAGAATATTAGGGTCACCACTTTGATTTCAAGGCGGTCTAGCGAAATGGTAGCTTTTGTTCCCTCTATAGCGGTAAAAACTTGCTTTTGACGGTGTAGTACATATTCTAAAATATTCTAACACTTACCAGTTGTATCCATCTTCTAAACCAAGAAACTGAGTTTGGCATTCAACTCAAACTTCGTCACAAACGCCGAATTTCCTCTAAAAGAAAAATGCGTGCCTGTCTTAAACGAATACATAAAAATATTAAAAAGCATGCTAAAGAAGCTGATAATTCAAAATGGCCGCAAGTTGTAGTTGCTGGAGTTGGAACTTTTCCTGCTTCTCATCTTTTTCCAGAGAAGAAACAAAAATCGATTCCTTACGGAAGGATGAGTGAAATTGAGGTTTTTTTAACTTTTTAAAATTTTCATAATAACAAAAATACTTAACCTCAGTATGAACTTGAACGTAATCCAACACCTTCTGATGTCATTTTTACCGATTTTTCGACAGATTTTCCCTCAACTACAACTATGGCAACAACATCAACTCCCATACATAATTCAGAAGAAAATAAAAAAGCCGAACTTGCAATAGTAAAAAACTTGGAAAATGAGCGTCGTCGTATAACTAGATTGTTGCGAGTAATGACAAATTCTGGACTGGAAGAATATAATTTGAACATGCCCTCAGGCAAGTTTAATTTTAAAAATGATCGAACTTTTAAATAAAAATTTCTAGATCCCCCAGAGTGGATGACTCAATTTTCCAATAGTCTTGGTTATCCTCATCGTCCCTCCCAATATATGGCAGACCATCAACCTCGAGGTATTTTTCCAGCAACTAGAAGAGTACAACAAAAACGAAAAACAGCAGCAGCTATTAAACAACTTGTTGGAAATAATAATAAAATTGTTAAAAAGTTTCAAGCAAGAAAGTCTTTTGCTCTTCCTTCATGGGTTAATTTGACGGAAATGGGGGTGAGTTGAGAGAAAATAAAACTTTCCGGAAAGAAAATACAAAAATCAGAATTAATTATTAAAATTAGAAAGTACACAAGTTTTAATTTCTGGACACAATTTACAACTTTCCGGAAAGAAATTAGATTAAAAAATATAAATAAAGTTTATATTATCTTCAGATTCTTGCTGCACGTCCTCATTTGGCTAAACTAGAATCTTGGCGTTTATTAAATGCAACAAAAGCAGCTAATGAAAAAATACAAAAACAACTAGCCTCACTTTCTGCAAAGGTTTTTAGATTATTAATTTTTTATATTAATTTTTTTAAATTAATTTTAAGGCTTTTGGTTTAAAAAATGAGGAAATAAAAACAAATAATAATACTAAAATTATTAAGACTTCCAGAAATACTACTAATTCATTTAATTCTTCACAATTTACAAAAACAACATCTTTTAAACCAATAAAATCAAAGGTAAATAAATCTGCCTCTTTGTCCACTTCCTCAACTTTACCTCCAACTTCTCTTTATAATATGAAATTTACTCAAATTTGGACCACCAAAAAACGTTCAGAACCTACAACAACAATTAAAGCAACTTTAAATTATAATATAACATTAAAAAGAAATAAAAATCAAGAAGATTATTATTCAAGTTTAGAAACAGTGATTGATCCTAATAGTTGGGAAGATATTGATGTTCTCTTACCTTTTACTGCAAGAAAAGAGGTTTAATTTTATTTTATTCAAAATTTCCGGAAATTTTTATATATTTTATAATAAGTGATTTTGTTGATTTATTACTTTCTCTGAAAAGTTTTATATATTTATTTTCCGGAAAGTTTTATATATTTTAAGCTATCAAATTCATCATCAAATAAACCAAACAAAAAACAACATAAATTAAAAACAACAACATTGCTACCACAAAATAATAATAAATTAAATATTTTATTAAACAATACAAAAGTGAATAAGTTGAGACATTCTGGGCAAGCAATAATGAATCAATCATTAATAGATGTATTTTTTAAATAAAAATAATTTTTATTTAGAAATAAAATATATAATTATTTTTAGACGCCGAAAAAACGTGTTGAAATTACCTTGGAATCAAACAAACATAAATTAAATAATCAAAAGGTAATAAAAAAATTAAAAAAAAATTTTAAATTTATAATATTAGCCTTCAAATTCAACAAAAACAACAATTTTGCCTTCTTCATTTTTTTCAAATTTAACAAAAAATCATTCACATTTATCTGCTGCAAAAACCTTGTTAACTTCAAAAAAATCATCACAAAAAAATCAAAATAATTTATCATCTTTTAAAAAATTAATAAATAGTAGTAGAGAAGAATTAGAATATTTAAAGCAAGCATTAATTAAAAACTTGGAAAAATTTTTGAAAAATAAAAAAGAAAAACTTGAAGCAGAGAATATTAGTAGACAAAAAAGGTTGAATAATGATCCACCTGCGATGCTTTTTTATTCTAAACAGGTTAATTATTATTTTTAAATTTATATATTTATTTTTCCGGAAAAAGTTTTATATATTTTCCGGAAGGTTATGTATTACATTTCCGCGGAAAAAGTTTTATTTATTTTCTGAAAAAGTTTTATATATTTATTTTCCGGAAAAAGTTTTATTTATTTTTCCGGAAAAGTTTTCCGGAAAATATGAAACAAATAAATAATAATGCTCTATTATTATTTAAGGATTCAGAAAGATTAGGCCTTAATCTAAATAATTGTCGTCTTTATATTATTTGTAAAAATTATTTGGGACAATTAAATTCTTCTTGTTCTTCTTTTGAAATAAAAAATAATAATTCTACTAAAATAAAAAGAAGAAAAAAACATTTAATTATTGAAAGGTGTAATTCACATATTTTGCCTTTATTTAAACGTGCAGAAATGGCTAAAAATAAATTGGAAAAAGAAGTTATTAAATGTGTGGAAAATAAAATAATTGAGAAAAATAATAAAACAAAGGTTTATATTTTAATTAATTAATTTAAAATAAATTAATATTTTTTTCAGTCATTAGATAAATGTAATAATTCTAATTGGCCTTTACTAACACCTTTCTTTCCACAACTTAATTGTACAGAAAAATATATTAAAGTACAAGAGCACTGTCAAAATTTAGGAAAATGCTGTCAGAATTTACAAGAGTATTTTTTAAAATTAATTTAAAAAATTAAATTATTTAAAATTTATATTTCTCTTTAGTTGTCAAAATCAAATAAATTTTTCTGGATTATCCAAACGCATTCAAATAGAAAAGCAAAGATTAAAACGTAGATCAGAGCAATGCGAATTACAAGCTAATGAAATGTTTAATAATTCTTTAAAAGGTTAGTGATTAATTTTTAAATTAATTAATTTAAATAAATTAATAAAAATGACAAAAATAAGGTGCCTAAATTTTAATAAATAATTTTGTATTTTTTTTAATTTTTAGAAAGGAAAAAAATGTTATTGGTTGCTACTTCAAAAAGTCGGCATTCAACTTAAAAAGGGGCCTTTTTTTGTCTTTTTAATAATTATTTTTATTTTTTTAAATAAATTTTTGTTTTTTTTTTAATTTTTTTATTATTAATTTTAATATTTTATTTATTAATTTTTTTATAATTATTTAAAATTGCCGGGGTAGGTTCTCCCCTTACCCATTTGAGTCTCAAAATTGAGTATTAATTAATTAATATTTTATAATTATTTTTAATCTAATTTCTATTTATTTTTAATAATCTCTAATAGTTAGTTAAAAATGCTTAAAGTTCTATTTTATATTTAAATTATTAAAAACACATCAAATGTGTTTTTAAAAAAACTTACCTTTATCCGTTCTCTCCAAATTTCCTTTTTTTAAACAAATTCTAATATTTTTTTTTATTTTTAATAATTGGTTCCTTATATTTTTCAATTCCACTTTGCCATATATATTTTACTCCAAAATATTTTTTTTTTTGCTATATTAAAAAAACAACCCTATAGTAGCACTCAAGCTAAAATTGAAAAATGGGGGATTGTTATAAGAATAAAAAAAAATAAGGCAAAAACCCCTTGGGGGAGACAGCCAGTAGTTACTTTTTTTAAAGAATTCTATTTTTATTTTCTTCCACTAAATTTAGTAAAAAAAGGAATAAAAGTGTATTATAATATATTCCCATGCCTTTAATCCTCCAAAAAAAATATTTTTTTTTAATTTTATATTTTTGAAAAAGTGTATAATATGTATCGTTTATTGGAAGATGTAGAAAAATAATAGTACAAAATAATTAATTGTAAATTCTAAAAAAATATTCAAAATTCTGATTTTTAAGTTTATTTATTAAAATTCTGATTTTAAGTTTATTTATTAAATTCTGATTTCAAGTTTATTTATTTATTTGTTTATTTGTTCACGCAACAAACACACATACTACTTTTAACAACACTGGAGTGAGTGTTTTATTATTAATATTTGTTAAGGCTACTACTACTCTATTTTTTTAATATTTTATATTGAAAGGCGATAAATAAATATTAAAGCCAAAGCCTTTCATTTCTCTTTTAAGCTATATTATTATTCTTTTTTTCATTTTATTTTTGTTGATTTTCGCGCAGTCGATTTTACTTAAATAAAATTTAAGAAAGTTTTTATTTATATCTTAACTTTTGACATTTTTACTCTCTTTATATATTTTTTTATTTTAAAATTTTTTGACTTAATATTTACTACTTTATTTTGATCTCGTTATAAAAACACTAATATCAACAAAAGTTTTTCCAATTTTTTAAAACAAATATTAAATAAATAATAATAACACTTTTAATAATAAAAAGAACATACCAACGAGAACAATCCCTTTAAAGTGTTTTATAATAATTTCAATTAAATATTTGCAAATTACCATGACTTTGGGGAGCTTATCACTATATTTATTTTATTTTTAAATTAAAATTTTATTTTATTTTTTCCTATTTTTAAATATTTTATAATATTATTTTATTTTTTCAACCATTTCCATCTGCTCATATTATAAAAAAGCAAAGCAGCCCTAATTTTCCCCTCTTTCCCCAAAAAATCTCGTTTTTATGGCCGCCGCTCTCGAACACTTTTTTTCTTTTTTTCAAATCATTATTGCCCTCTACTCATATATATTATAGCCAATAATAAAAAAATTTGGGGTTGACCACGATTTCACGATCATTGCTGACCTTCTCTTTTTTTTTAAATTATGGCGTGTTCAGTTGAGTCTTTTGAGAATTTAATAAATAAACTTGAAATCAGAATTTACATTAAAAAACTTGAAATCAGAATTTACAATAAATAAACTTAAAATCAGAATTTTAGTTAATTAAACAAAAAAAGTTTTTTACTATTAAAATTAGACATATTCTGTTTTTTTAACCATAACTTTTTCATTTAAAAATCTAAAATTTTTATTTCTATGATTTTATAGAGAATTTTCTTTTCTCTCTATTCATTGGTATCAAAATAATTTTAAATAATTTAATATTTTTAGAGTTATTCTGCTAAAACTCTATATGTCTTTGTGTACCTATTACCGTTCAAATTTTTTTCTTTTTTCCAATTCTTTTAATATTTAGCAATAGAAAAAATAAAGCAATGAAAAATCATATAAAATTGCTTTAAAAGAAAATAAATAAATAAATATAAATGAAAAGACAATAAAAGTGCGCGTTAACGACCTTTTTCCCTTTCCCCTAAATTCTATTTATTTATTTATTTGGAGGTGGCCGAATGTTGTGTGTCTAAAATAAAATTTATTTATTTATTTATTTTGAAGGTCTAACCGCCATGAATGGTCTTTAAAATTGATCAAATAAAGAAAAAAATATGGAAAAATTGCCAAAATAGAATTTTATTATTTTTTCTTAATATGCTCTTTATGCTTTTAAGGAAATAAAATAAAAAATAATATTTTTTGATAATTTAAAATTATTTTTTGAAAGCAAAATAAAAAAACATTTTAGGGTCATCGAAAAAATAATTAATTAATAATTTTATTTATTTTTTTAATTTTTAATTTTAAACATAATAATAATTTTTTTTTAAATTTAAAAATTAATTCACTTTATTTAGTTTAATATATGCTCTATTTATTTTTCTCTTCGGGCGCCGTTGTTCTTTCAATAAATTTTTTTTTGAAAAAAAAATTTCACATCTCAATGTTACTTTCTTTCCCTAATTTGTAATAATTCTTTTCTACACTTTTTTATCAAAAAAAAATTTTTTTGCCTCCATTAATATCCTTATATATATTTTACAGATCCACTGACTTGTTTCACACACCAATTTTTCCTTTTACAAAATTTCCCAGTCAATTTTTTAACGCTTCTTTTGGTTTTTCACTTCTTCCAATTAGCTTCTTAAATTAATAAAGTACATTAGAGTCTTACCCAAATAAATTTTAATGTTTGTTTTTTTCAAATCAGCAATTAAAAAATTAAATTTATTAATTTTATTTGTAAATTATCTTAAAAATAAATGTCTATACTCTATTATCAATTTTCTATACTCTAATATCCAGATATCCCCGTTTTTAATTTTTTCACACCAATTTTTCTTTAGCATTTTCACCTTCATTTGTAAAGTATTTTAACTAGTACAAATCAAATAAATTTGTGTTTTCCATAAAAAATTTAAAAAGAGTGTGAAAACAGGATTTGAAAAAAGTGTTTTATTGTAATATGTAAACTGTTATTTATTTAAATAAATTGTATTTGTAAATTCTCTCATTTATATAGTCTTTTTGTTATATGTTTTCTCTATAAACATCCTGATTTGTGTTTTTTTGTATTTTGCAAAGTTTATTTTCCGATGTATATTGTCAAATGTTTTAAAAGTATTCTGATTTGTGTTTTATATTTTGGTTACAACTTTTTTAATTCTGATTTCCAACTTGTTTTAAAGTTTTGGTTGTGTTTTATTATATTTCTGATTTTTATTTGTTAAATTATGGTTGTATTTGTTAAATTCTGATTTATATGTTTAGATTTGTATTTTTTCCTTCTGATTTTAGTTAATAATTCTGATTTTTTCAAAATTCTGTTTTATGTATTATATTGAATTTTTTGTTTTTATCAACTTCTGATTTTTATATTTTCTGATCTATTTAAAAATTTTCTATTTTGTTGATCTTTCGGGTTATACCATTTATTGCAAAATACTTGTACTAATTTACAATTTATTTATATAATTTATTTATTTATGACCCATAAAAAATAATATATATCAGAAAATTAGCTCCAATCCTCACATCCCAGGAGAAAAATATAAAATTTAAGCAAATTTATTTTTAAAGAGGAGAAAATAATTTTCTTTTTTCTTTTTAATCTCCTCAAAATAACAACAAATTTATTTATTTATATTTATTTATTTGTGTTCGTTTTATATTAAAAGTTTAATCTTTTATTCTCACTTGGGAATTTATTTTTATTTTTATTCTGTTGCGCATGAATGCTACAAACAAATAAAATGAATAAATAAATAAAATGCCGAAAAAGAATTTTTGCAACATTTTTTATTATTTTTTTATTAAATTTTTTTATGATTATTTGCTTTGACCAATTCTTTGTTGTGAATTTAATTAAATATTCAAACGATCAAAAAACCTTTAAGTATTAAAAATTCTAATTTTATAAAGAAAAATAATTATAATTTAATATAATCAAGCAAATAATCAGAAAATATTTATAAATTAAATTTATTAATTTAATATAATGTACTTAAGTGTAATACTATAAAGGGCGTTTCTTTTAATATTAGATCATAAACTCTATTACTTTTTTTAAATAATTTATTATTAATATTCTTCTATTATTTTATTTTTCAAAAAAAAATTAATTTTTTCTAATTGTTTTCTTTAATTTTTTTTATTCAGAATTTTCCTCAATTTTTAAATGTTTTTGTCCTTGAACCGAATTCCTTTATTTTATAGTGCGCGTAACAAACAAAAACAGAATAAATATATAACTGCTTCTTTTAATTTAATTTTTTATTTCATTACCTTGGAATTACTGTCCAATCTTTTATTTAAATCTTTTTAGATAATTATTTTTGATTTCTGAAATTGCATAACTTAAATTAACAGAATAATTCTGATTTTTTAAAATTCTGATTTTCTTATAAATTTTTCAAATCAGAATTTTAATTTTTAAATTCTGATTTTTCATTTCTAATTATTAAATTCTGATTATAAAGTCTGAATTTATTCTGATTTTTTAAATTCTGATTTATGTTTTTAAATGCAAAAATCTGATTTTATTTCTGATTATAAAATAAAATTCTGATTAAAAAATTTTGACCTTGTTTCTAATTTCTGATTTTACTCTGATTTTTATTCTGATTTTTATATTTAATATTCAGCCTTAATTTCGTACATAATTATTAATTTTCCCATTATATTTTTTAAATATTTTATTTTTTTGGTTGTTGTAGCTTACGGCCTTTAGTATATTCTTTTTCTCTCTTAACGTGCGTTTATGCCGTTATTTTTTATATTTTAGCGATTTTCTTTTTCTATTATCTCTTCTCCGGATCAGTTGTATAAAACCAAACTTTACATTTATTTTTATCTTTTTTTTAATTTTCTCTTTAATTTATTTTTTCTCATCGTCCCCAATTCTTCGTTTTTTTTTCATCGAAAAAAAATCAGAAAAATTTTTTTACAACCCAGTTTTTAAAATATAAGTATATTTATTTATTTAAATATTAATTAAATTACCGGGGAAATGTATTTGCGTGGTTACAAAATTTTTTTATATTTTTTTAAATATTAAATAGTTGGCACTGTAACGTCCGAAATATTTATTTTTATATTTTAAATTTAATCAATTTTTAGTTGATCATTTCGACTCTGATCATTCTCTAAAATACTTTTTAATTTTCATAAAAAAAAATATTTTCTTTTTTCCAAAAATAACCTCTCTTCAAATACATATTTTTGTCCCTAAAATTTATTTTTTTTCTTATTTATTTATTTTTTCTTTTAATTAAAAAGAAGAGAGGATTATTGAATAAACACAAAAGTAATATTTGAGAGAGGGGGAATGAATGTGCTTTTTAAAAAATTGGGAAAAATATGAATTGGATTGGCCTTGGGGGAGATGAGGGCAAAAAAAAAAGATTTTTTTTGAGTGAAATGTGTAAATGAAAAAGTGTATTTATTAAAAAATTATTATTTTAAAAGATTAGATTATTTTTTGTGTTTTTTTTATTTTTTAAATTGATTTTTAAACAATTAATTTTTGGCACTGAAACGTCCTCCTCACCTTGTTTTTAATTTTTCTTTAAAATTTCTTTTAAACTTTTCAAATTTTCCATTTAAATATCTCTTTATTTTAATAACATTTATATTCTTTTTAATATTTTTTATTCTATTAAAAATATTTATTTTATAAATTTATTTTTCTTAAATTGCCCTGAGGCAATTAAAAAAATAATAATTTTTTTAATCAAATAAAATTTTAATAATCTTCCCAAGCCTTTAATTAATCTCTTTTAATTTAATATAATATTTACTTTCTTTTTTTGGCTTCAAAAAAGGTAATTTATTTATTTATAAATATGCTTGTAAACCTTTTAATTCTTTTTTATTTTTTTTTCTCGAAAACTTTATAAAAAAAATATTTTTTTTATTTATTTATCTATACGCGGTTATCATCAAAAAAAAAGAATATAAATAAATAATTATTATTATATAATAATTGGTTTATTAATATTCTTTTTCGGCATTTTTATTGTTAAATAAATATAATTATGTATATTAAGCAAAAGAAAATATTACTGTAAATGCTAAAAGATCAAAATCAAAAAGATCAACGCTAATATTTGAAATATATGTTTCTGAATCATTTTTGTTAATGTTTCAGTTTCAGAAAAATTTTAAATTTTAATTCTGAAGCATGCTTCAGTTTGGAAAAAAAATAAAAATTTGTTTTTGAAGCATGCTTCAATTTCAGAAATTTCCTGAAACATGCTTCATTTTCGGTAAATAAATTAGAAGAATATTAAAATATAAAAATAGTTTTTGAAGCATATTCTTCCTAAAATAATATTTAATTTTTATTAATAAAAAGGAGAGAAATACCTAATTAATTTTTATTACCAAATTAAAAATAAATAAATATTAATTTTTGTTTACCATTTAATTCTCCAAAAATAAATTATTGTAAAATATATCCTTTTTTAATTTAATGACATCTCTTCTTTATTTTTATATTTATTTATTTACTTGTGGTTAAAATAGAAGAGAAGATTATTTATTTATTTTTATTTATTTTTAGTAGTGTGATCAACCGTCCTTCTCTTCCCCCTCGCAGACGCGCGTTTACTTTCTCATCCTTCATAAATTTAAAGTATTAGAGAGAGGATTTTTTTAAAAATAATTTTTGTTGTTTTTAATGATTTTTTAGGGAATTAAATTTTTTTAGCTTTTTTTAAAGTTTTTAATTGAGTAAATGTACTTTTATTGAGAAGGATGTTTACTTTGTTTCAGCGTCCATAACTTTTTTTTTTTATTTAAAATTATGAACTTATGTTTTCCTTGTAGCTAATTAAATTCTATATTTTTTATAAAAATTAAAAAAATAAAGGTTTATCTGTTAGTGAGTTATGGATGCGGCAATAAGTCGCTTACTCTTATCGCAGTACTTTTGTTGCGCAGTTCTAAAATACTTTTTAATTTTTTACTAAATTCTGATTTTTAATTTTTCTAGTAGCAAATTAAATTATCTTTCTAAATTTATAAAAATAATAAAAAAATATTCATTAATTTTTGAGTTATAAGGGGACACTCTAACGCATGCCTCTTTGAATGCCGGATTGTATAACTCACGAAAGAATTGAGTTATAATTAAATTAAATATATCATTTGATAGAGTAGATAATTTGCTACAAAAAACACTTTAATCCAAAATTTTAAGTAAATTAATAAAAAAGTTAAAGTCAAAAAACTATGTTAAATGTGGGAGAAAATGTGCCGACTGAAAGTTTTATGACCAGAACTTTTGATTAAATATTTCAAAATTGTGATTTTTATTTTTAGCTAATATAATCTGATATATTTATTTTATAAAAATTTTTAAAAAAAGTACAAATTAAAAATCAGATATTTTTAAAATATTCAACTGACACAACTATGCGTTTATTTACACTTTTTTGCCTTTATAGTAATCCAATTTTTTTATTATAATTAATTTTGCTTTTTGATCTCTTCTTCCTTTGCTTAAAAATAAAACTTTTTTAAATCTGATAGCTTTATTTATTTTTTTTTAAATTACTGTAAAATAAATAAATTAATTAATTTTTTAATAGACCAACCCTTTTGAAAATTTTTCCTCCTCGTCCTTTTGTAAAATAGAATCTTTATTTATAGTATTTTTGAATATTCAAGTTCTCCCCTATTTTTAGAAATTTAATAATTAAATTTAAAAATATTCTATTTCCTAAAAATTAAACTCCCAAAAATAGACACCTTTTTCCCCTTAAATTGAAATAATTAAGTTATTTTTTATTTAAAAAATATAATTTTTCTTTTTTTTATTTTTAATTAAAACAATTTTTACTTTACTAAAAAAAATATTTTTTTAGGCAAAAAAAAAAAGAATTACAAAACTTAATGTAAACATTTGTTGAATTTATTAACTAAACAATGCGTTAAATTGACTAATAAATCTTTGACTAATCCTTTTCTTATTTTTTATTATTTTTTTGTTTTTTATTATTATTATTATTTTGTTATTGTTTTATTTTTTTGTTTTTTAATAATTTTTTTCTGATGGGAGAAAACATCTTTAGGGTAGTGAAGTGACTGAACGCCAACTTCTATACCTTTTAAATTTGTAAATTTTTTTATTTGTTTTTTGGTGTATTAGATAGAGCACAATCTCAGCTACAAAATAGTTAAAAATTTAAATTTTTATTTGCCGGCAACAAAAGGTTATGGTCAAAAAATGACAGTTTTGATGAAAATTTCAATTTTTCGAGGGTTTTTTGGCCATAACTCTTTTTTCTAATAATTTTAAAATTTTTATTTAAATTTTATTTTGTAGCTGAGATTATGCTCTATCGAATGTTATCAAATTTAGAATAAAATATTAGTTATTTTAAAAGTTATAGAAAGTGGCGATAGGGTGGTCTCTTAGCACTACTTTGTCTTCCCTTACCTCTTTATTTAAATTTTTTCTTTTTTATTGTCTTTTTCGGATGTGTTTTTGTTGTTCTTTTCTGATTCTTCTGATTTTTTAATTTCTCTAATTATTTATTTTTAAACAAAAACATTATTTTTCAATTAAATCATTGTCCTCATTTTTTCCCATTTTTCTTCCCATAATAATTTTTTTCTTTACCTTCTCTCCTATTAAAAACAAAAACTCTTCTGACTTTCCGGTGATGATTTGAGCGGAATAATTAGCGTGGGATATTGCGTCTTTTAGGACATTAATTATTTTATAATGGACATAGGTTATTTGAGTCAGAATTGAGTAAATTAGAGTCTAGATTAGTCAAAAATATTTTTGAACAAAATTCTGATTATTTCTGATTTTTCTGAATTTTTGTTGATTTTTTTCTGATTATTCTGATTTTTTCTGATTTTTTTTTAAATTTTTGGTCAAAAAACCCCCAATTTTCTTAAAGTTTCCCAATTTTTAATTTTTCAAAATTTTTTCAAGTTTAAATATTTATTATTCTTTCTAGTCAAAATATGTTTTTATTTTAATAATTTACAAGCTTGAGAGAATGCCTTTTACACTAATTTCCCCTCTTCAACAAAAAGACAGGTAAAGTGCGCGTAGGGGGTTTTGAGCACATAAATTATATAAAAATAAATATACATTTTTTTAACCCTTTTCCTGTCCATCTCTTATTCAATTCTTTTACCACTACTATTATTTTTACTAATGGAATTTTCTCATTTTTCCCTATCTAAAGCCATCCGTCACCCACAGCCTTATGGGGACACTTTAGGGGAAGGGAAGGTAGTGTAATGTGTTTGGTCAATTCTTCCAAAACATGCATTTTTATTCTAAAATTATCCTTAATGGATCAATTTTTGAATTTTTTAATTAAAAAAATAATTTTAGGGCGTTAAAGACAGCTTCCAGGTTAAATTAACTTTTCCTCTATAACTCGAAATTAAACAAACTTTTATTTTTGATTAATATTTTTTTGATAGGGCATTGAATTAGCTATCAAATGAAATTTATTTTATAATTTTAAATAATTTTTCAAAAAAGTTATGGCCAAAAAACCTTCAAAATTATCAAAAAATCCAAGTTTTTTGACTACAACTTTTTTTTGCTATCAAACAAAATTTTTTATTTGTGCCCATTTTGTAGCTAAGTTTCTCCTCTATCAAAAAATAATAAAACTTTATTAATTGATCCATCCGTTCAAAAGTTATAAAATTTAATGTTAGGTCGGTTCACCTCAACAAGCGTGCGTTCCTCCAATTTCTTTTTATTAAAAAAATAATAATTACCTTTAAAAACCTTTTATTAATTTTTTTTATTGTCTTTTCCGGTCATGACCTTTAAAAAAAAAATTTATTTTTATTTATTTTTTCTAAAAATTGTTTTTTGTTCATCCCCTGCTGATTTTTTTTGTTCATCTCTTCCCTATTATTAAAATAAATAAATAAATATTCTTTTTTTTTATTTATTTGGTTATATGCCTTCTGCTCTACACTATTATTATTATTTTAAAGACAATAGAAAATCCCTAACAATAATTTTTACTTTTCTGTTCGAGAGTGCAAATTGGCCATCCCCCGTCACGGTTGCGCTCACCCGCTGGCTTCTCGTGTTTCTTTTTCTTTTCTTTTTTTTCTATTGTATTTATTTGGGGGTCATTTGAGTCTGTGATTATTTTTAACCAATTAATTGTTTTTCTTGACCAATTATTTGACCAAATAATTTTTTATATTTCCAGACTCAAATGTCCAATCTCGTATTTTGGTCACTCTAAAATACCCCTGCCCCCAAAACCTCCAAAAATGGTTTTTCTTTCTCTTACATTAATACCTTTTTTTGTGTTCATTATTCATTTCTTTTTCTAAAAATAATGACAAGTGTGAGAAGAGAGACTTTTTTTCTTCTAAAAACTTGGGGGGTTTTAGCACTATAAAATAAACAATCGAAGAAATAATTTAGTATATAATATAGTCCAAATAAAAAAAAATATTCGCGCGAATAATAATATTTTTTTTTTCTTAAAAATATATTTTTTGACTTTTGGAAGTATTTTTTTAATTTTTCAAAATGTCAAAATTTTCAAATTTTTCAAAATATCAATTTTTAAAATTTTTGCATAATTTTAAAAATATTTTTAAAAATAAAAGATTATTATTTATTAAAAAAAAGTCTTTTATTTTTATTTATTTTATCACATTTTTAAAAATTACAAATGTAAAGGTAGTGGACAACTCTCTTACTTCTACTTAAATACACAACACACCTTTTTACGGTTATTTTGTTTTTAAAGTTTTTTTTTAGTTTTTTTTTCTTTTTTTATTTTTAAAAGTGTTATTAGTATTAAATAAAAATAAAATTAAAAAAAAAAAATTTTTTTTTTTTTAATTTTTTAAATTTTGGGAAATTTTAATTTTAAAAATATTCTCTTCTTTTATTTTTTTTTATTTTCCAAAAAATAAAAATAATAAGCGCGTGTGTCTATTAAATTATTTTATTTTATTTTTTTCTTTAATAATGACCACATTTATTAAATTTTAAATTTAATAAATTATAACATTCTGATATGTTAAAAACTTTTTTATTGTCTCTCTCAGTTTTGCAAAAAATGTCAAAAATTTTAAATTAATTTAAAAATATTAAAATATTATTAATTTTTTCTGATTATTTTGATATTATAAAAGTTTATTTTTCTTTTTATTTCCTTCAAAAGGATTGATTTAAATAAACCTTTTTATTTTAAAACTCTTCCCTAGGGATTAAATAAACCCTTTTTATACTGACCGAATTGAAAAAAATTTTTTTTTTTTTTTGCAGCCGAAAATGAATTGAAGGATTTGAAAAAGGGGCAAAAATAAAAGAAATAAAATAAAATAAAAGTACGGCGCCGGCAAAATTTTCGGCCTGCTGTGGAAGTATATATATATTTATATATTCACGGGGGGCTTCTACAAATAATAACCATATAAACTTTAAAAAAATAAAATGTTTAGGAAAGTGGTCATTTTATTGACTTATAGATTTTGATATATTTTTGTTAAAATTTTAAAAAAATTTTTAAAAAATTTTGAGACTCTAATGTTCCTTTATTCTAAAATAACTTAAAAAATATACACTAAATTTCCATAAAATATTTCAAAAAATCTCAAAATTTTTTTTAATTATAAAAAACTTGGAATTTATTAATTTTGGCAATTGGAATATTAAAATATTATTTTATTTTTTTTTAATTTTTTAAAATAAAATAAAGCCTCAGCTGTTTACTCCTTTTCATCATTTTTAAAAAATTTATTTTTTTTTAAATTTATTTTCTTCAATAAATAAATAAAATAATAACCTTTTACCACCCATAAAATAGGCAATTCCCGCCCCTTTTTTCTTCTTCTTTTTATTTTTATATATTTTTCCTCAGTCATTCAAAAGTCCAAACGGTCTCTTTTTTCTCTTATTCTTCTATTTTTACCCCCAAAAATATCGCAAAAAAAAAATTTTTGTTTAAAATGTGTCAATCTGGCGCCGACTTTATTTTTTAAATTATTAAAAAATAAAAAATAAATTTATTAATTTTTTTTTAAATTTTAACATTTTTTTCTACTATTTAAAGAGAGAAATAATATAAGTTTTATTATTTTTTAAGTTTATTATACTATTTTCTTTTTCTCTAACTTCAAGTTTTAAGTTTTATTTTACAACTTGATTTTATTTTATTTTTCTCTCTCTCTCTATACTCTCTCCACTTATTTTTATTTTTCTCTCTTTTATTTTCTTTATTTCTTATCTTTTAATAATTTTAAACTTTTTTCTTTTTCTTCATTTTAATAATTCTTCTTCTTTTTGCTTTTAATATTATTAGCTTTCACACTTTTTGGGGAATTGAGAGAAGAAAAGATCATTTTTAAAAAATTGGGGGAAGAAGATATATATCATCTTTCTCTTTCTCTTAAAATTTGTTTTTCACACCAGTAGTAGTGTGTACGGAACAAAAATAATTTTTGATTTAAATTAATTTGTCTCTTTTTTTATTTTTATGATATCAACATTATTTTTAAAAATTATATGTAGGTAATTGTTTTTCTCAATTAAAGTTTTATTACATATTTCTCTCTCTTCTATTTTTGGATCATTCTGCTTGTTATAAAAGAAGGATATTATATTGTTTTTAATATATTTTCTTTTTTTTATTACTATTTTTAGTGCCATTACTAAATAGAAAAGTTTCCCGATCATTTTAATCGTCTATTTTTCTTCTAACATAAAACACAAAATGACAAGATACTCAAAAGATCACCCATTTAAATTACTCAACTTTAGAGTCTGATATTTCCATACTTATTTGACTCTATTGTACTGTCATAAATATCTGGTTTGTGTAATTCTATTAAGTATTGGTTTTTCAGACTCTAATAGCCTTAGTGACTATAAATTGTGTTTATCTTCTGGGTAGGAGGACTTTTGTTGTGCCCCAAGCAAAAAATATATATAATTGTTCAAATAAAATATATTTCCTATCAATAAACATTTATTAGTAGATAAATATATATTTAGTCTGTCAACCAAAAACTAAAATATCATCATCAAGCACTTGTGTGTGTGTTACAAATTTATTTTTATTTATTTATTTTTATTTTCAACACCTTTATTTGATTGGATTATATTATTAAAGAGATTATTTTACACAAAAATTTATTTATTTATTATTATGAATTAGACCGCAATGGCCTTTTAATAATTACACACAAAAAAATTTAAATTAAAAACACTCAAAAATACTTATTACATTTTTATATAATTAAATTAGTTGCAAATATTTTATTTTTGTCATTATGTTTATTTATTTTTCATAATGTTAATTATTAGAGAAATAGTGTTAAGTAGAGAAGTAGACAAAAAAATAGTTTTATATTAAAGAAGGAGAGTAAAATTATGGTTTTTTTTAAATATTTTTTCTTTCCCTGATTTGAATATTTTAACTTTTAATTTAAATTTTGGATTAAATTTTCAGCATTTTGTTTATTTTAACACATTTTAGTTTTAATATTTTGACCTAAACACTTAAATAAAAATGTCTTTTATAAAATTACTCTCAGAATTATCTTCCGTTATTTTTTTTTTGATTTTGTTTTAAACTTTGCACGCGTATTTTTAAGTAATTCACTTCAATTTTATATAAATTAATATATTTTAATAACTTAATTTTTTTAGACTTTTTATTTATTTATTTTTCCGGTTCTTCACTTCTAATGTCCTTATAAAGAAGGATATAAATGCTTTACTAAAATAAATAAAAAAGATGGATTTATCTGCAATGATGCCATTACTTTGTTTACGAGGCCTTTTACTTTTATTACTTTCATTTTCGACTTTATATTCTACTAGAGCGCTTAAAGGTTTGTTCTTTTTAAATTTAAAGTTTTTAAAATATATATATGTTGTGGTCAGGTGGTAATTGATCTTGTTTTGAAAGGGGAGGGAGAGTTGAGGGTTCGAATCCTGGCTAAGTTCAAATTTATTTTTGGTTATTTTTTGTTTTTTTCTTTTTTAATGGTAGCTTATTTGTTTTTAATCTCCAAAAATTATTTTTGCGGTCATCATCACTAATATTAGGGCAACATATTTAAAAAAGAGAGAAGGAAATTAATCCTTTTTCATCATCTTTTTCTCTAAAAATCAAAACTTTTTGCTTAAAATTACTTTACATTTTTGGTAATTGCCGTGTTCTCTTTTTTAGATTCCCCTTTTTAATGAATTGATAAAAATATTTTTTTAAAGAGAAAAATTTTGGGTAAAATAGGAGAAATTTGTCATGTTTTTAATCTGCAAATATTGTCCGCAAAAAATTCTTTTTCTTCTTTATTATTTTTAATTTTAACTTAATTAAATAATCCTCCAAATTCCTCTTAATAAATCAGTTAATTTATTTTTATTTAATTTATTTTGCTCTCTTTAAATTTATTTATTATTTGTCACCTTTTACTCTCCTTTTTGTTGCTGTGTTATAAATCGTTTCACTCATCTGATTTATTTTTTCTTCTCTTTTTTTGACATTTTTTGTTTTTGGTTTGATTCATTTTTGGCTTAAAAACGATGCCTAATTTTTTGGGAACCTTTTTTGATATTTTTTCTTCCAAAAAAAGATGTTTTTTTGCCTATTTCTGGCTTTTCTGCTCTTTTTTACTTTTCTTTTTTGAATAAATTATTTTTCTTTTTAAAAATAAAATGTAAGAGAGATTGGGGAGATATAATAGACATAAATATAACTAAAAATGAATAAATAAATTTTTAATTATATTTTTTTTAAAGTTTATCTTTTGGACACACTTAATGCTACTTCTGAATTAAATTGGCGCACTTATTCAAATCAGGATGAAAAGGATGGGGTATATTTTAAACAATTTTTTTTTATTATTTTTTATTTTTATAAGCTTTATTTTTTAAGTTTTTTTATTTAAAAAAAGTTATTATTTTTTTTTATTTTATGGGAAAAATAAAAGAAATAGAAGAACACCACTATTAATAAAAAAATAAAGTTTTTAACTAAAAACACCAAAAAGCTTCATGTTTAATAAGCTTAATGAAGCGAAAAAATATTAAAAAATTTTTTTAATGTGTTATGATTTTTTAAAGAAATTTATTTATTTTTTTTTATTTTTGCCGAAAAAGAAAGATGCCGATTTTTATTTTTTTTAATTTTTTTATGCCGAATTTTTAACAATTTTTTTTATTTATCCCATCGTTTAGATAAATTAACTTTTTTTATTTAAAATAAAATTAAAAAAAAATTAAATTTTATTTTTAAATTTAATTTAGTGGTTAGAAGAGACAATGTATTCTCGTTTTGAAAATAAAAATCATCAAGTCTATTCAACTTGTAATTATGAATCTTCTTCTCATAATGCAGAAAATTGGTTATTAATTCCTTCAATTGAAAATTATGAAGCTCAACGTTTTTATTTAAATTTTAATTTTACAATTGTAAGATGTGCAGCTGTAGAGGCTTTAAGGACTAGTGGTGGTTGTAAAGAAACTTTAAAACTTTATGCTACTCAATTTGATAATTTGGAAGAAATTGAATTTGTTAAAAAGAAGAATTGGCATAATGAAACTACATGGTTTGTGATTTTAATTTTTTGGGGAATATTTTAAAAATATTTTTGTCCAAAAATTCCTAACACCAAAATTTTTTGCGCCGAAATGGACACTATGCAAGCATTAAGTTTTGTGTTTTGACATAATTCATTAATATATGTGTTTTTGTTTTAATCTTTTTAAATACAAAAACATTGTTTTTATATTTTCAAATTTTTGTTTCACACAATAAGAAGAAAACATGTTTTACTAGACATGTTTTAGTTTTTATTTGTTTTAATTAATTTTTATTTGTTTTAATTAATATTTATTTGTTTTTAGGGATTATGTGGACACATTAGCCTCTCATTCAACAACAGATAATTTAAATAATAATAACAATGAAATAAACATTGAAGAAAACAATTTATTACAAAAACAACAAGACCAACAACAACAAAACAATAATATTAATAATCAACAACAAACATATACACAAACAAGTTCTTATGATGTTAAAAAACGTTTTGTTCATTTTGCATTGAGAAATACAGGAGCTTGTTCTTCCATTCTTTCTGTAAAGGTTTGTGAGTATTTTTTATAATATTTTTATAATTTAAAAAAAATATATATTTATAATAAAATTAAATTTTTAGATTTATTACAATGTTTGTCCAAAACGTTTTTCTTCTCTTTTACATTTGCCTCGTACCGTTTCATCACGAGATCCTCATGGTGTTGTAACAATTCAAGGAACTTGTGCAGAAAATGCTTCTCCTGTTGCTACAATTTTAGAACACCCAAAACGTCATTCTTCTTCAAACAATGATAATTTTGATAAAATTGTTAGACGTCAATTTCCAGCAATTTCTGCTCCTACAGCAATTTGTAAATCTGATGGAACATGGCAACTTGTTGGTTCTACGGAATGTGTTTGTGATCAAGGATTTTCAATTTCGATGATTACTGGATTTTGTACAGGTTTGCGTAAATTTTTTTAAATTAATTTTTTTTTAATTTTTAACGGGTTTTATTTTTTGTTAAAAAACATTTTTTCTGAAAAGAGATAATTTTTTTTTCTTGGAGGTCAATATATTAAAGATATTTTTATTACTAGTTTCTTAATATTTTTTTCTGGAAAAATATTTATTAAAAATTATTTAATGGTTGGGTTAACACAATTTTTATTTTTTGGATTTCATTATTTTTACTTTTCTATTTTTATTCTCTTTATTTTTTTCGCGCGGTTTTGTAAAATGACATGGTCATATTAATTATATTTAATTATTATCAAGTGAAAATTTAAAAAAAAGGATGGGTTATAATAAAAAAAAATGAGTAGAGAAGTGTGATGGTTATATTGTGTGCTCTTTTTTAAAATAATAATAAAAAAAACATCAAATAAATTATTAAAGAAAAAAAAATAAATTTTTGGGGATGATGACCTTTTCATTGACCTTTTTGACTATTATTTTTATTTTTTTTTTACTTCTGTTGTGGATTCGGAAAAAATTTTTTAATTAAAGCCGACATTTTTTTAAAAGAACACATTGTATTCGAGAAAAAAATTTTTTTGTTTGTATATTTATAATTATTAGTTATATTGACATCAAGTGAAAATATTTTCTTTTAAAAGAGAGAGGGATGTTTTTAAAGAAAAAATGTTTTAAGGATAATGTTTATGTGTTTTTAAATGTTTTTAAGTTTTTTAATATGTGTTTTTATGTTTTTAAGTTTTTTAATATGTGTTTTTATGTTTTTAAGTTTTTTAATATGTGTTTTTATAATTCTAAGTTTTTAAGTTTTTACAAAAGTACAAAACACGCGCATGTTTTTACGCATCATAAACTTTTATTTTTCTACTCTATTAAATCTATAATTAACAACAAGTTTTATTTTATTTTGTTTTTCGCCCAATTGTTTTTTACAATAATTTTAATTGTTAATTGTTGGTAGTTAATTTATTGACTTGATCTCATCTTTTTTTTTATAAAATTATTTATTTTACACACACTTGGTTAATTTATTTTTATTATTTTTCTCAAATTTTTATTGTTTATTATTTAAAAAAACTGGAGCAGTGACTATCTTTTAAAAAATTATATTTTTTAAAAGAAAAAAATAATGAGAAAAATGATGGTTTAAAAAAATAATAATATTTTTTATAAATATTAAATTTTAAAGAAAAAGGAATTTTTTAAATATTTATTATTAATTTTGCTTAAATATAAGTACTTTTTTTTAAGTTTATTTTTTATTATTTTGCTTCAAGTTTTTCCTCTTTTTTAATAAAAAAATACAAAAAGATTTAATTTCAGTTAAAAAATATTAATTTTTTAAAAATACTCATTGGTCACGCTATTTAATAAAAAAAAATAAAATATTAATTTTATTTTTTTTATTAAATATTTTTATTATTTTAACACTTAAGGGATATTTTAATAAATTTATAGAGAGAGAGTAGAGGGGAGTAAAGGATTTATTTATTTTGATCTATTTATTTCCTGTCAACTATTTTAATAAAAAAATATTTTTAAAATTATTTTCACACTTTTGTTGTTAAACTATAATATCAAATTTTATTTTAAAGTTTTCTCTAAAAATAAAAATATATTAAATTACAATTTAATATATTAAAACAGATGTCGTCTCTTTTTAGGGGAGAAATAGGAAAAATGATTTTAAAAAAATATTTATTTTAAAAATAATTTTAGTTTATTATTTTATTAAAAAAGCGGAAATAAATAAATATTATTTATTTATTTAGAATGAAAATAATATTATATTTATATTTAATTTTATAAGAGGATAAAAAAGAAATTAATCTTTTTTAATTTTAATGAAAAGCAGAGATTAAAAAAAAAGAATATAAATAAAATATTAATGATATTAGAGATATTTATTTAAATTAATTAATGAGTTGTACACTTTTTTCCTGGATTACATAATTCTCTTCAGAGCTCTTGTAATAAAGGCCACTCTCTCGTTGATGATAAAGACGCAGAAAAACTGACGAGTGGATAGTTGAGGTCAGAGAAACATCAAATGACTTGCTTTTCCGGAACTGTACACAATTTCTGCGTCTCTATCACATGAGAGAGTGGTCTTTATCAGGCGCTCTGAAGAGACTGATGTATTCCCGGAATAAAGAAAAGTGTACAACTCTAAAATAAAAAGGGAAAATTTTTAATAAATTAAAAAAATGTTTGTTTGTTTAATATTTTATTTATTTTTATTTATTTTTATTTTTGACATTTTTTAAAAATAAAAAATATATTTACTTAAACTTTCCTCTTCTCTAAATTTAATTTAAATTTTAACATTTTTCAAAATTTTTTAATTTTAAAAATTAAAAAAGAAATTTAATTCTTTATTTTATTTACATTAATATTATATACTTTTATTTTTTTTTAATATTTTTAACTCTCTTATTTTTGCGCTTTTTGACAGGAAAAGAAATATTAAAATAAAAAAGATAGATTAGTTAAAAATAAAAAAAAAAGGAAAGAGAATTAATGAAAGGAAAATAAAGTTTTAAAGGGATATTATTTTTATTATTATTTTTTAAATATTTTTAAGGCCAAAAAATTAAAATTTTTAATTTTTTTTTAAAAGGGGATTTTTAGACTTTATTTTTTTAAATTAAAATAAAATATTTTTTTCCTTAATTTATTATTTTATCTGAAATTATTCCCACAAAATTATTATTTTAAAGAAAAAATAAATAATTTTTAAAATTTATTATTAATATTTTTATGCCTCTTGTATTGTTTTTATTGGGATAGAATGAATATTAAATTTGATTTTTATTATTTAAATATTTTTGAGAATAAGAAAAGAGAAAAAAAATAATTTAAAATATTTTTAAAGGGAAAATTAATTTAAAAATAAAAAAAATATTTTTTGATGAATTGAGTATTCTCAATTTATATATTTATTTGAGTTGTTTTGAATAGAGAAAAGTTATTATTATTTAAAATTAACGAGAAGAGAAAAAAAGATGATGGGCTATTAACAAACAAAAGAAAAATAATTATTTTTTATTTTTAGGTTAAATAATAATTTATTAAGTGTTTTTAAATGTTTTAATGGACAACTAATTGCAAGTTAGAAGAATTATATATGTGTTTTTAAGTGTGTGAGAGAGAAAAATAAAATATTATTATTATGAAGTGTTAAATGTGTGTTTATGTTTGTTTATGTGTTTTTGTGCGCGCGCATCTTGAGAATAACAAAAACAATATAAATGTGTTTGGGAGAATATTGAAAAGAAATAATTATTTAAATATAAAATACAAAATTATTTAAAAAAAATATTTTTTAGGGACCGATAAATAAATTAAATTTTTTTTAATTTTTCTGTCCTATATATTTATTTAACTTTTTGTTGTCTTTTCCAGTGTTTTTGTTATTCTTTATTTGTTTGTTTTGTGCTTTTGTTGTTGTTGTGTTTGTTTATGTTTTTGTTTGTTTTCATTTGTTTGTTTCTTTTGTGTTTTTATTTTTTGTTTTATTTTTGTACTGGTTGTATTTTTATAATATTTATTATTAAAATTGTTTGTTTTGACACATTTTTAATTTTCCAAAAATATTTTTAAATTAATATTTGTTTTGTTTTATATTTCATAAAGCACATTCTCACACATATTTTGATGATGAGATTATTTATTTTATATTTTAATAATCATTTTATTTGTTTGTTTAATAATTTAAAATATCTTATTTTTCGCGCTTTAAAGCCGTTGATTTTTTATTTGTTTGTTCTTTTATATTTTTATTTAAAAAATTAATATTTTTGACATTGAAAGACAAAAGATTCCAAAAACAACAATTTTTTATTATTTTGTTTTATATTTAATTTTCATTGCGCGAACAAAAAAGATCAAATTTAACTCTTTTGTTTTTTCTTTGTTTGTTATTTTCTCTTCCGCTCTAATTTCATTTATCTATTAAACAAAAGGTGCAAAAACACTTGAATGTGCGCACAACTTTTTCCTTTTGTAATTTTAATAATTATATATCTTTTTGTTCATTTTTATTGTTTGGTTATATATAATGTTTGTTTTGTTGTATTTTTAATTTTTTCAAACATAACAAAAGAGCAAACATTTTTGTGTTTTGTTTGTTTTTAGTTTAGAGGATGTTTTTTTGTTTTTATGTTTTTATTATTTTGTATTTTTATTGTTAAAAACAAGGAAAAACATGCTTCAATGATTTAAGTAAATAATTCCTTGGTTGTTTTGAATTTATGCAAATTAAACAAGGAAAGATTAGTACCCATAAAATCCAAAGTTGCACATTATTTATATATACCTATGTTGCCATTTGCTAAAAATATAATAATTTTCTTAAAAAGTAACAAAGAAAGGACAAAAATAGAATTTTTTGTTAAGTGACCGGAAATTTTTTGTTTTGTTAAATATATAAAATTTTTAAAATTTAACAGGTGTAAATAAATATATTTTTTTTTTCAGCCCTTCCAGTTATTGAATCAATAAGTGAAGGAGAAGAAGAAATTCCTGTAACTCAATCAGTTTTTGGTCTTCAAGAACTTCCCGTTACTGATTCTATTTTTGGTCAAACAATATTTTTTCTTTTACTTTTTGTTATATTAGCTCTTATTGGTACTGGAATTGTTTTGTTGGTTACAAAACTTAAAATTAGACAAAACAATAAACAACAAGTTAAACAACAATTACAACGATTGGAAGGAAATAATGGAAGGTTTGTTTTGTGTTTTTTGTTTGTTTTGTGTTTTTTATTTTTTGTTTTGTTTTTATGTGTTGTTTGTGTTTTATGTTTTTGTTTGTTTTTTAATGTTTTTAATTAAATTTAGATATCAAAGTCTAAAATACCCTTGTATACAACCTAAACAACATATTGGACCTATCATTAATACATGTCAGGAATGTTGTACTCCTCGTTTACAACATGAGTGTACTACTCCAAGACTTGAAAAACAATGGAATAATAATACATTTAAGGTTTAATTAAAAAATATTTATTTTTCTTTAATATTTATTTAATTAAAATAATTTTTCAGACTCAAACACCCACTACTTCAATCAAAAAACAACAAAATCATTTATATGTTGATCCAACCACTTATGAAGACCCAACACAAATATTAGCAGCATTTACTAATGAAATATTTTCTAAAGATGTTGAAATTACTAGAGTAATAGGTTCTGGTGAATTTGGAGAAGTTTGTTGTGGTCGTTTGACTGTTGAAGATAGTTATGGACAAAGACAGGTTTTTTATTTTTGCTTCAAGTTTATTTTATAAAAAATAAATAAATTTGCTTCATGTTTGTAAATAAACTTAAAAAAAGAGAAATTAATAAACTTTAAACAAACTTTTTCACAAAAATTAAACTTGAAGCAAATATATTGTTAAAATTTATTTAAATTTTTGCTTCAAGTTTATTTTTTTTAATTTCTTTATTTGTAGCAACAAATAGTAGCTGTTAAACGTTTATTACCTGAAGCAAGTTGTAAAGCCAAAACAGACTTTTTATTAGAAGCTTCAATAATGGGACAATTTGAACATGAAAATGTACTTAGATTAATTGGTGTTGTTACAAGGAATGAGCCAGTTATGTTAATAACAGAATATATGCTATATGGTTCTTTGGATCAATTTTTGAGAGCTAATAGAGACGGTCAATTAAATATTTGTCAATTAGTTAGATTATTACATGGAATTGCTTGTGGAATGAATTATTTAACTGATAAGGCTTATGTTCATAGGGTAAAGAATTTTAAAAGTATTTTTTTAAATATTTTTTGAATTTTTTGGAAATTAGAAAAAAATATTTTTTAAATTTTAATTTTTTGCTTTCTTTTCTCTCTATTAAGTTTATTTATTTATTGTGAACCATAAAGTTCACTTGTGGTGTAGTGGTTAACGTCTTTGACTATGCTTTTAACATTGCTTGGTTCGAACCCTCTTTAGTCAGAATTAATTTTAAATAAACTTTATTTTAAACATTCATTCTTTAAAGGATTTAGCTGCGCGAAATGTCCTTGTAGATGACCGATTAACATGTAAAATTGCTGATTTTGGCCTCAGCCGTGGATTACGTCCTATTAGTAATAACAATAATGGAGGTTCTTCTTCTCCTTTTATTGAGCAGGAATATACTACACAACAAGGAGGGAAAATTCCAATTCGTTGGACAGCCCCAGAAGCAATTTTACAACATAAGTATACGACAGCCTCGGATGTTTGGAGTTTTGGTGTTGTTATGTGGGAGGTTAGAGAAAAGATAAATTTAATAATAATTAATTATTTTAAAGGTTTTATCCTTTGGTGAACGGCCATATTGGGATTGGAGTAACCATAGAGTTATTCAAGAAGTGATACACTCAAGTTATCGGTTACCAGCACCACAAGATACGCCTAAAAGACTTTATGAAATAATGATGACCTGTTGGACTTTAGAAAGAAATTTAAGGCCAACATTTGCCCAATTACTTGGACAATTAAATACATTCCTTACAGACGTTGACTTCTTTTATAAATATATTTAAGTTTGTTAGAAAAAAGATTTTTATTATAGGTGTGCCTAAAAAATGTGATTTTTTTGAGAGAGATTCCTTTCTTTCCTTTTTTTTATATATAAATTGTTTAAAAGTGTAGGAATATTGGAGACAAAAATAAAAAAAAATTTTTTGTAAAATTTTAAAGTCAAAAGCTCGTTATAAGGACACATTGGGATGTCTAAGAGGGGAATCCTTATAATGATAGTAAATTTTTTTTAAACTTTTTTCAGTTATTAATTAGTTCAAATATATTCCTATATCACAAAAATTGCTTTTTCTCTCTTTTTTCTTTTATTTACTCTACAATTGTGTGACACTTTCTCTTATATCTTGATTTTTTACTTTTCAAAGAAAATTGAAAAATTGAAGAAAAATTATTTTTTCCCTAATGAAAAGGATAAATGAGAGAGAGAAAACTTTTTAATTGTATATTTAATTTTCTAGCCTTTTTATTGACCTATACAAATATATATAATTTATCCTTATAATCACTTTTATTGTTTTTTAATACTGCTAACAATCGCAATTATGTGAGAGGAGGAAATAAACAATACAATGTTTTATTTTTTTATTTATATTTATGCATCTTTCTGATTTTGTAATTCTTTTGCAGTAAAAATAAAGAGCCGCATAGAAAAATTAATTTGAAGAGAAGGCGCAGAAAAACACATGAAGAACAATCATCTGCTACTTTATAGATTATTTACGCTAAAATATAATAATATTGAAACAATATTGAAAAAAAGAAACTACTTTTTTTGGCCAATTCTCATACACGTGCTCGCTGCTCTCTGTGTCTTTTTTCCTTCCTTGGAACTTCTCTTCACTTCCAAGTCTCTTCACTTCAAAGGAAGGAACAAAAGACACAGAGAGCAGCGAGCACGTGTATGAGAATTGGCCAAAAAAAGTAAGTTTCGTATTGTTTTAATATTATTATATTTTAGCGTAAATAATCTATAAAGTAGCAGATGATTGTTCTTCATGTGTTTTTCTGCGCCTTCTCTTCAAATTAATTTTTCTATGCGGCTCTTTATTTTTACTGCAAAAGAATTACAAAATCAGAAAGATGCATAAATATAAATAAACAAATAAAACATTGTATTGTTTATTTCCTCCTCTCACATAATTGCGATTGTTAGAAATTTGGTTTGAACAAAATTAATTAAAAATAATAAGAGAATATCTTTTTATAAAAACAGTCACTTTTATGAATTCTTTTGAGGAACCTAAAAATATTAAAAAATTATTTTTTAAATTTTTAAAAATTATAACCTTAATTGTAACAGTCTTAACTTCAGTATATGCCTCTAAACCATATTCACCAAGTTCTCGACCAATGCCTGACATTTTGTATCCTCCAAATGGTGCAGCAGGATCAAAAACATCATAACAGTTTACCCTAAATAAATAAATAAAATTTGAAAATAATTTTTATAAGTGAAGCAAATTAAAAAATTAAGCAGAAAATAAAAAGTGAAGCAAAATGAAAATTGAAACAAAAAATAAAAAGTTAAGCAAATTAAATAAGTGAAACAAAATAAAAACTGAAGCAGAAATTAAAAAAATGAAGCAAATAAAAACTAAAAAAACCTCTCACCAAACAGTTCCAGCTCTAATATTATTAGCAACATATAATGCTTTATCCATGTCTTGAGTAACAACACCTGCAGCTAATCCATAGCATGTTTCATTCGCTTTTTCTACAAGGTCTTTTATATCATTAAATTTAATAATTGACATAACTGGGCCAAAAATCTTTAAAAAAATAAAATAATATTTTTTTAATATTTTAAACCTCTTCTTGAGCAATTTTCATTTCAGATTTAACATCAGAAAATATTGTTGGTTGAACAAAATAACCATTTTCTTTTCCATTATATTTTACTCCTCCAGTAACTAATTTTGCACCTTCTTTTTTACCATATTCAATTAAATTTAGAATTTTACGTTCTTGATCTTGATCAATTTGTGGGCCTTGATTAACATTTAAATCAAAAGGATTGCCTAATACACGTTGTTCAGCAAGAATCTTTAAAAAAATAAATAAACTTGAATTTAAAAATAAATAAACTTGAATTTAAAAATAAATAAACTTGAATCTAAAAATAAATAAACTTGAATCTAAAAATAAATAAACTTGAATCTAAAAATAAATAAACTTGAATCTAAAAATAAATAAACTTGAATCTAAAAATAAATAAACTTGAATCTAAAAATAAATAAACTTGAATCTAAAAATAAATAAACTTGAATCTAAAAATAAATAAACTTGCTAACCTTAGAACGTTCCACAAATTCATCATAAATTTTAGACTCAACAAAAGTTCTTGAACCAGCACAACAACACTGTCCTTGATTGAAAAAAAGTCCAAAAGCAGCCTGTTCTATTGCAAGATTCATATCAGCATCAGAAAAAATTATATTTGGACTTTTCCCTCCGAGTTCAAGTGTTATTCTATTTTTCAAAATTAATTAATTAATTTCTTTTAACTTTATTTTTTACCTTTTTAAATTAGATGTAGAACATTCTCGTTTAACTTGTAATCCAACTTCAGTAGAACCAGTAAATGCAACTAAAAAATTAAACTTTAAATAATAAACTTGGGTAAATGTCCAGTTGGCGGTCCACCTATGCGCCTTCTTTTTTCTGCGCCGAAAAAATACTCTAGACTGACTTGATTGATATTGCCCCAAGAAAAACTTTGATGTGTAAAGGCGAGTTAAATTTGATTTTTTAATTTTGTCTACGTTTCAAACTCTATTAGGAGTGTTTTTATTACTTCTTCATTTTTGGGCCCATGGCTGGTTGGTCTTGGCAAATACTTGGATCTATTCATTGAAATTCCTCTCTAATGTATGATTTCCATTGATCAGAAAACACCACTTGACAAAATAGTTTCACACTTTAGAGTAAATTTTAATGAATAGATTCAAGTTTGAAGACCAACCCATGGGCCCAAAAATGAAGAAGTAATAAAGCACTCCTAATAGATCCAAGTTTGACGCGTTTCCAGCAAACTTCAATCTTTATTAACTTTTTTTAACATCAAAGTTTTTCTTGTGGCAATATCAATCAAGTCAGTCCAGAGTATTTTTTCGGCGCAGAAAAAAGAAGGCGCATAGGTTGACCGCCAACTGGACATTTACCATAAACTTGAAGCAATATATAAAAAAGTTGAGTGTCAACCTTTAAGTTTCTATTAGTTTTTGAACTATAACTTTTTTTCTTTTTTAGATAAAAATTTTTTCCCAAGTCGATTTTGTAAAAAATTTTTTCCTCTATCGAAAGGAATCAAGAAAATTAAATTTGGACCATTTTTCAAAAAGTTATAAAGGTTGGCACTCAACCGTCCATTTTTATTAAAAAAAATTTACTTATTGTTAGGTTATAATAAACTTTAAATAAAAATAAACCTTTATCTACATTAGGATGTGTAGCAAGAGCCTTCCCAGCTGTTGGTCCATAACCTGGCACAATATTTACAACGCCAGGAGGGAATCCAGCCTAAACTTTTAAAAATAAAATTAAAAAAAAAATAAAAAACCTCTTTAATTAAATTAGCAATGTATAAAGCAGTTAATGGAGTTTGTTCTGCAGGTTTTAAAATAATTGTGTTACCCATAGCAAGTGCTGGTGCTAATTTCCAAGATTGCATTAATATTGGGAAATTCCAAGGAATTATTTGGCCTTTTTTGTTAAATTAAAATTAAAAAAAAATAAAATAAGTTACTAACCAACAACACCCACAGGCTCATGACGTGTATAACAAAAATAATCTCCTCTAATAGGAATAGTTTTCCCGTGGTTTTTATCTGCCCAACCAGCATAATATCGGTAAACGGCAACAGCCATTGGAAGATCAGCTAAATTTATAAATTTAATAAAAAATATTTAAATTAAAAAAAAATACCCAAATAAGAATCTTTATAAGGCTTTCCATTGTCCAGTGTCTCTAAAGAGGCCAACTCACAAGCATCTCTTTCAATTAATGAAGCTAATTTATTTAGTAAAACTCCACGTGCTGAAGCATCCATACGACGCCATTCTGAACCTAATTTGAAGGCATCACAGGCTGCCTAAAAAATTAATATTCTAGTATGAAAATAATTCTAAAAAAATTAATATATTAAAAAAAAATTTAATATTAAAAAACTAAATCTTTATTAAAAACAATAAATAAAAAAACCATCTCTGGGCATCGAACCCATGACCTAGTAAAGTCCCACCTAAAACTCTCACCACCAAACCACAACTACACTCTAATTTTTAGATTAAAAATGCTTAAATACTCTAAGTGAAATTAAAAACCTTGACAGCCTCATCAATATCAGCCTTATCCCCTTCCTGTACATCAGCAATTTTAGTTTTATTCGTCGGATTAATAGTAGGAAAGGTTTTTCCACTTTTAGAGTTGTGCCACTCGTTATTTACAAAAATCTGACATTTTTCAAGTAATTTTAAAAACAAAAATTAAAAAAAAACCTGTGTAAATTTCGGTTTATTTTCCCAAACAGGTTTAGGTGCTGGAATAGCAGCAAAACCACGAATATTTGAAAAAGTTAAAAGTTGAGTATTTTTGCTTACAATTCTTACACTTTTCAGCATTTTTAAATAATAAAAATCTAAAAAATAATTTTAAAAGAAAAGATCAGCAGTTTTTGATAAAAATTATCTAAATAAAATTAAAAAAGTAAACATAAACAAGAAAGTAAAAATTAAATCGATTATTAAACTCTCCTTTGATTGTAATTAAATAGTTTCACTTTACACTTTATTATTTCAACGAAAATAATACGGCTTTTTTGAATAAGACTGTTCAGTGCGATGAGTTGAGAGTTTAATCCGTTAAGAGTTTTGTTATTTGAGTATCACATTAGTTTTTGAACTATAACTTTTTTTCTTTTTTAGATAAAAATTTTTATTCAAGTCATTTTGTAGCAAATTTTCTCCTCTATCGATGACATCAATAAAATTAAATTTGGACAATTTTTCAAAAAGTTATTAAGGTTGGCACTCAACTGTCCAATTTTTTAAAAATAAAATTTTTATTTTTTATTTTGTATTTATTAATAAATCTTTTAATTATATATTCTAATTAAATTTTTTTTTAATTTTTACACGCATTAGAAACTAATTATAGCCATAATACCTATTTAATGCAGACAAAAAATTTAAAAATCTAAAAAAAAATTTATTAATAAAATAAAAAATTTTTTTCTTTTCAAGAAAACATTAATTTTTCTTTTTTTTTTAATTTAAATAAAAAAAAACAATATTTTTTCTTATTTTTAAATTATATCCTTTCCCCTCAATGTGTAAAAAAAAATTCATCCAAACGTAAAATTAACACCTACAAATATTTTATTTTCTTTTATTTTTTGTCAAGCTTATAAAATAAATTAAAATTATAACTTAAAAGTTTTATGACGCGAAACATGCGGAAATAATAAGATGAAAAGATAAGGGTTATTTCGGCGCGAGAAATAAAAATTAATTAATTTAATAAATCTCGCGATGAAACGACCAATTCGAAAATATTTAATTTTTAAATTTTTTTAAATTTAATTTATTTAATAATATTTTACAAATTATTTTTGCTATATAATTCTTAATTAATTATTTAAATTTAAACAAGAAACGGAAATACCTAAATAATATTATTATTTATTAATTATTTTTTACCATAAAAAGCAAATAACCATAAATAATTAATTTGCCTTTAAAAAAGGGAAGAATAAATTAATAAATAAATTATTTATTTAAATATGTTAATTTTCTTTTTTGTTAATTTTATTTATTTAATTCTAATTTATTCTAATTTTATTTGCCCATAAGAAACTTCTCAA
Source organism: Meloidogyne chitwoodi (assembly GCA_015183035.1). Lineage (NCBI taxonomy): Eukaryota > Metazoa > Nematoda > Chromadorea > Rhabditida > Meloidogynidae > Meloidogyne > Meloidogyne chitwoodi. Next base: position 2,077,835 of record JACZZP010000010.1, read on the forward strand.
ACACTCGGCACCCAAAACTTAAAAAATTGTTATAAAGTCCAAACATGCCATAAAATTATAAAATTTTATATAAATATATTTCAAAGTGTTAACCACTTTTATTAAAAATTTCAAAATTTTTGAGTAAATATTTCACAAGGTATGGTTAAAAAACTAATTAAAATCATCATGTTTTTTAGCTTGACATTTTCGACCATAATTTCGAAAATACCTAACCAAAAATTCTGAAATTTTTAGACAAGGAAGGTATCATAAATAAGAATATTTGTGCAACTTTTTACAAATTTGGATTCATCGATAACATTTTTATAAGCTCGCACCGAAACGTCCTTTCCGTTAAAACATGAGAAACTTGTTTAAAATTTTCTATTTTAATTTTAATATATTAAAAAAAATTTTTAAAGACAAAATGCCATCAAAAATAAATTTTTCTTTCCAAATAATACTAATTTTATTATTATTAATTTCGACAAGTCAATCAGTTTTTTACAGAAAAATTCCTTTTAAATATAAATCTGTAGTTGAAAAGCCTTGGTGGTTAAATACAGAAGAAGATAATAATATTGGGGGAATTATTACTAATAAAGAAGAAAAAGATGAATTAGAAGGAGAACAAAATATTGCACAATTATTAGAACAAATTGAAAGTAAAGGGCCAAAATAATCAAAAAATTTATTTAATTTTTAGAATCTTCTTTTGACGCACCTGATGAAGAAATTGAAGAATATAATTATAATAAATTGAAAGAAAAAGAAAATAAATTACAAAAAATAAATAATAAATTAATTAAACAAAAAATAAATAAAAATGGGGAAGAAATTATTCCAAAAAATGTTTTTAATGAAAATGAAGATAATTTACCTGCATATACACATTTAATGGCATTTAGACCAGATTATAATATTAGGCAAGTTGAAAAAAAATTTAATTTAATTTTTTTTACTCAAAGAATTGAGTAAAAGTTTATTTAAAAATGAGGGGCTTCAAACGGGTTCGAACCTTCTCCCCCAATGGGGAAATCCAAAACACTACCACTACACCACAAACATACTTAGCTAAACAAACTTAAATAAATATATATAATAAAGGGAAAATAAAAAAATATTTTTTAGAAACTTTGCCAGCTTTCTAAAACGTTTTCTTGATACTCGTATAATTGCTGCAACTATGGATGATAACAACAGAAAATAAATAAATTAATTATTTGAAAAATATATTAAAAAGAATAAAAAGAAAGAAAATTAAAATATTTTTAAATATTTTTAACATTTTAAATATATTAAATTATGTTATAAATTGTTTAAATTAAAATTTTTTTAATTTTCTTTGTTAAAATTAATTTTTATGTGTCTTTTAAAGGGTTATAAACTTTTTTTAATTTTTTTAAATGTCAACAAACAATAAAAAAATAATTTTCACTAAAAAAACTTTTTTAAACTTTTAATTGGAGCAATTAAAATAAAAATAATCCCTCTCATCTCGTAAAAATGTCCAAAAAAAATTGAAAGAAAAAATACTCACATTTTTTTATTTATTTTTAAGTAAAATTTACTTAAAATAATTTTAAATAATTCTTATTTAAATATATACTAATAAAATAGGCAGATTTGTATTACTTAATTTGTGGTGTAGTGGTAGAATGACGGATTCTCTACTAGAACGAGGGTGGTTCGATTCTTTTAAGCGTCCAAAGAATTTTTTGTTTCAATTAATGTTAAATAATCAAAAATATTTTTTACATGACTTTAAAAAAATTTAGAATTTTTAGACAGTCAAAATGGTTTCATTTTTAAATAATTTAATTAAACTTGAACTAATTTTGCTTTATTTTTCAATAAATTATGTCTCTTTATCTGCACTGGAAGAGAAAAGGATTAAAAAAGAAATTAAAGAAAATTTAAATCAAGAGACAAATACAAGCAGAAATACTACAGAAGAAAAAGAAAAAGGTAAAAAATAAATAAACTTGTAAATATTAAAATAAAACTTGGCTTTTTATACTAATATTTTTATCTCAAGTTTTAAATATTTTTTAAGTTTAATCTTAAAACTTGATTAAAACTTGAAACTTATTAAAACTTACATATTTCAAGTTTATCTCACTTTTTAATATTTAAGTTTTATTTAATTAAAATAAAAGAGTTAATTAGAGTCTTGGAATTAAAATTAAATAAATAAACTTTAATAAAAAAAGAAAAACAAGTAAATGAACGTTATGAAAAATACTTGGCACAGCGAAAACGTATACTTGATAAAGAAAAAAATGAAACTGAAAAAACAGAATTAACAACAACAACAAGAACAAGTGAAAAACATAAAGAAAAAGATGAAGAACAAGTTTTGGATGAAAGGTAGGAGATAGTTTTTAATAAAAATGGGAACGAAATGTCCATTTTTAGAGTTTTGACGAAATGTCCATTTTTAGAGTTTTGACTAAATGTCCATTTTTAGAGTTTTGACTAAATGTCCATTAATAAATTAATTTTAAGAAATCCAATAGTTGGAAATGAATATCAAGAATCTCCTACATATTATCAACAACAATACCCTTATTACTACCAAAGTTACCGTCCTTATCAACAAAATCAAAATTATTATGGTTATTGTGGGAATAATCAACAACAACAATATTATTATTATCCAAGTTATAATTATCCTTACTACGGTATGTGAAAATTGAAAAATAAAATACAAAAACACAAACAGGTTCAACATATCAACAACCTTCATGGGGAGGAGGTTCTTGGCCAGGCAATTTATTCAATTTAGGACTTGGTGGTGGATTTAATATAGGCCCACCTGGAGGAGGAATAGGTGTTGGGACAGGATTTGATGTTAATATTGGATAATAACAAAATAATAAAAGAAAATAAAATTTTAAATTAACGCATGGTCGTTTCGGTGCGAGTGTGTAATAAATTTATAGTTTGTAGTTTATATTAAAATTTATATTGTCTGGAATAGATTTTTAAAATTAATTTATTTTAAAAAGTGCATTCACAATGTGTTCACCTTAAAGTGTCTTATGAAAAGAGAAAGGGCATTGTTTTAAATCATATGTCCTTTTTTCTCTTATTTATAAAATGTTATGCCATCTCAATAAATATTTTATTTCTCTCTTCACTTTAAAAATTAAAAAAAGGACCCTATGGCTAAAAGTTAACACAAAACTCATTACCGCACCAAAACGTCCCACTAAAAAATGTTAAAAAAATTAAAAAGGAAAATTTTATTAATTTTTGTATTATTTTTGTTTATTAATGTAGCAATATGTAAAAAAGAAGAAACAAAAAGTCTTTTAAAAAATCAAGAAAAAAACGAATTTTTTGATTCTTTAAAATTAGAAGGAAAAAACGTAACGTTTCAGTGCCAAAACAATATCCTCGCGTTTTTACTGAATTAGAATTTTTTGAAATTTTGTATTAGAGAACCTTATTAAAATTTTTTTAAAGATTTGATATTTAAAAGTTAAAGATAAGTTGATCAATTAAAGTGGTGATATTTTGGACATAACAAATTTTACATTTTTTGGCATAACATCCCAAATAATTAACAAAAAATTATGAAATTAAATTTACTCTTAGATTACTTAAAAACAATATTTATACAAAATTTCACATTTTTAAGTTTTAAATTCGCAAAGTTATAAGCGTCGAAAAGATAATTGGCACTGAAACGTACAAAAAACAAAGGAAAACAAAGAAAACGATTTTAATGAAGATTTTTTAGAAAATACTAGAAAAAATGTAGAAAAATTTGATAAAAATAAAGAAAAAATAAAAAATGCTTTAAAAAATATAAAATGGCAAAATATTGAGTTAAATTCAGACAATTTTGAAAAATTTGGAAATTATTTGGAAAAACAAATAAATTTAAAAGAGGACAATGAATGGCATGAAAAAGTTACTTTATTAGAAGATAAAGGTAAATGTCCAGTTGATGTCCCACCTGTCCGCAAAGAGAATTCGCTCTTTTCTTTCCTTCTCTTGCATTTTTGGCGTTAGGAGAAGTGCACGCTTATTTTTCCTTCTCCGCTGTAATATGCCTTTTGGCACTTTGAAAGAAAGGGATAAAATAATTAAAATTAATTGATAATAAAGTGAATACTCAACAGATCGAGGCTTTTTGGAATAGATTAAGATTCAGAATTGTCCATCAGATAAGAATTACAGAAACTGAATTACCTAATTATTTGTCCTTTTACTGGTTCTTATCCCTTCATTATAATCCCATAAAGGTTGTTATCTACCTGATCTTCTAGAAATATATTTTAGAATTTTGTCCCAAATTTATGTTCTTTGATTATTAATCTTTGTTCACTTTATTATCAATTAATTTTAATTATTTTATCCCTTTCTTTCAAAGTGCCAAAAGGCATATTACAGCGGAGAAGGAAAAATAAGCGTGCACTTGTCCTAACTCCAAAAATGCAAGAGAAGGAAAGAAAAGAGCGAATTCTCTTTGCGGACAGGTGGGACATCAACTGGACATTTACCGAAGATAAATTTAAAATATTGAAAAATTTTGATTTTCAAGCAATTTTAAAAATACGTGAAATTTGTGGAAATATTGAAAATATTTTTAGTGAAAATATTTATTTTCCTGCTGAAGCAAAAAGTATTTGTTTAGGGGAAAATTTTGTTGAAAAGTTTGATAAGTTGCTTAACTATGCTGATGCCAAGTTTGAAGTAAATTTTAAATGACACTCAAAATTAAGGGCATTGAACCGTCCATATGGTTAATTAGGGTTATAATAGAAGGGAAAGTTTTTTATCTGATATCTACCGGACACTCAATAAGCGGCACCGAACTGTACGGACACTCAATTAATGGCAATGAACCGTCCTAATTTACAGTTAGGGGGTTCAGTTAGGGAGGAATTTTAAAAATAAAAAAATTTTTAATTAATTTAGACAGCAAAAACAAAAATAAACAACAACAAATTTAAAGAAATTGTAGAAGAAACATACTTATATACAAAAAATATTCGTATAAAATTAAAAAATGTATTTAAACGTATAATAACTACTTTCATAAAAAAAGAAAAAAATCTAAATTATACAAAGCTGAATTAAAAAAAAAGAAAAGAAAATTAGTGTTTTTTAAGCTTATATTATGTTTTGTAAAAACTAAAATTATATAAACTATTTTTTTATTGTAAATATATTTTTTTAATTTCAAAAGTAAAGTTTTCTTTCTTTTTTTTTGTAAAATATATTTATAATTTAATTAATTGTAATTAAAAAAATAAGCGGTAAAGGACGCTTCAGAGTCGGCCGATTCATAGTAGCTCATATAACTTTTTTCATTTTAAACCTTTTCAGGTAATTTTTATTTCATTCGAAAGAGCTCGAAAAGTAGTCTTTTCACTAATTTGACCGATCAGATCAATTTATTTTAAAAAAAGTTACGCCCGAAAAACGCGAAAATAACGATTCACTTTTAGCAAGCTGTAACTTTTTGTTGTGTGATCAGATTTATAGTTACAATTGGTTAAATTAATCCTCTTATTGGATGCTTTCGATTAATAAAAGAACTGTTCAGATAGGTTAAAAATTAAAAAAGTTATGGCCAAAAATAACCTGCTACACTGAATCGTCCTCCTACACGAAAATAAGGGAATCACCCGAACAGGCGCATGTATATTCTCTCGCTTTCTTTTTTATCTCTAATTCTCTCCATTAGATTGCGCGCCTAGATGCCCGCACCTAGTCGGCCGGCAGCACCTAGTCGGTGTACCAACAAAATAAACAATAAACTTGAATTTTGTAATTTATTCAATTTAGGACTTGGTGGTGGATTTAATATAGGCCCACCTGGAGGAGGAATAGGTGTTGGGACAGGGCTTGATGTTAATATTGGATAATAATTAAATTAATAAAAGAAAATAAAATTTAAAATTAAAGCATGGCCATTTCGGTGCGAGTGTGTAATAAATTTATAGTTTGTAGTTTCTATTAAAAGTTTATATTGTCTGGAATAGATTTTTAAAATTAATTTATTTAAAAAGTGCATTCAAAGTGTAAAAGAGAAAGGGCATTGTTTTAATCATATGTACTTTTTATATAAAATGGTTCTTCTAAAATATTTGAATAACCAATATTTATTAACTTTAGACAATTTTAAAGAATTTTAAAGGGCATTCACGTGAAATGTCTCCTCATAAGACTCAATTGAAAATTTAAAAAAATTTTTTTGGGGGAGAGAGATGGAAAAGAGAGGAATTGGTGTGGGAAAGTCACGTTCATAATTGCCAAAATTAATTTTTTACAAGTCAATAAAAGCCTTTCTAAATCTTCAATCCTTCATAAATTAAAAAAAAATTTCAATTCAAATTAATATTTTAAAAACTCCAAAGAAAAATTAAAATGCCCAAATTTAATTTTTTTAAATTATTAAAAATATTTACAGGGAGACCCAAAAGTCTTGACCCACCAATTCATAATTTTATTAAAAATTAAGCTAGCAAAATAAAATAAAAATCGGTGGATAGGTCAGAGATTGCAATGTGTGGGGAGGGAAATAAACGATTTTATGGGAAGACTCTAATTAATTTAATAAAGGAGAAATAAAATTTATCCCACGGAGAGGTTCGAACCTGAGCATTAACTAAAACTTTCACCAAACATAATCAAGCGCTCTACCAACTTAGCTACCGAGACGATTATTGTATTTTCATTTATTTCTATTTTATAGTTATTTAAATAAACTTTAATTAATTAAAATATTTTTTAACAGAATTTCTTTATAAATTTAAAAAAAGCTTTAAATGTTACCAAAAATTCTATTAAAATTGTCCATTTTATTTTTTTTAATTTCTTTAATCAAAAGCGAAGGAAATTCTGGTGAACATATTTTAGCAGAAAATATTCAAGAAAATCAGTCTATTGAAGGTTTAAAAGGACAAATAAATGCAAAAGAAGAATTAGAATTGTTTGAATTAATGAAAGAAATTAAAGAAACATTTTTTAAAGAGAAAAAATATTTTAAAAATTTTGCAAATTTTGAACCAGGAAATTTTTCTATTTTTAAAAAAATTAGAGAAATTTGTGCAAATCTTGACCATTATTTTAAACAAATTAATGCAAATGCACAAAGTATTTGTATTGATTAGGAAAAACCTGATAATGGTTTTAAAAACAAATTTGACGAAAAGTTCGGGTATCAATTTGGTAAAAAATAGAATATACCTATTAGTCAAATCCTTGTTAACATTGTCTCTAATAAAGAAGGAAGTATTATTACATGGTTGAATGTTTAAATATATGCTAAATTAAAATAAATAAATAAATAAATAAACAAGTTGAATGGTAGTAAGTCAGTTGTTGTGCTCTGATTTAGACTTTTTTCGTATTGTTTCTATCTAATATAATATATTAAAACAAATAATTGTTAAAAAAAAAAAAGATAAAAAAGAAACTTTAAGGTGAACAGTCTTCACAAATTTTATTTAAAAAAATTTAAAAAAAAAATTATTAATTATCAATTCGAAATATTTAAATATTTTTATTATTTTCCCTAATAATAATTTTTATTCTTCTTTTTTTGATTCATTCAAAAGTAATTTAGATTCAATTGGAAATTCTTCATTTAATTCTTTTTCAATAATTTTATCAATTCTTTTTTGTTTTGAAATAAATTGACGTAAAATAAAATTATATAAAATTGGCCATAAAATAAAATAAATAATATAACTATAAAAATACATTGATTTTAATGGCTAAAATAAATGGAGAAAATCAAATAATTTTAAAAATAAATATACCACAATCCAAATTTCCTTTTTAACAAGTCCAAAAGTTAAAAAAGCAAAAGCCATAGAAGTACAAATATTTAAACGTCCAAATAACCAACAAAATGGACGTAACCACCAAAGATTAATTAAATAACGAATTTTGGGAGGACCAAAAGAAATAAATGTATAAAACTAAAATTTAATTAAATTTAAAATTAATTTAAAAAAAGAAAAGAAAACCTGTTGTTGTGCTATCATACACATAAATTCAAAAGCAAATAATAAAAAATAACCCAAATGATATCCATGCCAAACAGCCAAATATAAAAGAGTAATTAAATGGCTATAATATTTATTACCTAACCATTTTAATCTTTTGAATATATGACTAGAAATTAAATTTAAAAAATTTAATTTTATTTTTAATTAAATTAAAGCGAATGAGAAATTCAGAGTAAATGAGAATGGAAAAGAAAGAAAGGATATCAGATGGATTCGAACCAGTGCTCTCTGGCTTGCAAAGCAGACACGTTAACCACTACACCACAACATTACTCACTCTCAAAGACAATTTAATTCTTTTAAAGAATCAAATAGAAGAAATAAAATATTAAAAATAATAATATTTCATCAACCCAATAAATTATTAAAAAAATAACAAACAAACTTTCTAGCAAAATCATTAGTAGAACAATTAAAAGAGTCAATAACTGATGAAAAATCACTGCCCAATTCAAATTTAATAATATTAATGTTTCTGGTTCCATCCCATTTATCATCTCCATTAATGTCTTTTCCATTATAAGAAATTCCACAAAGAATTGAACTTCCTTCCTATTTTAAATAATTATTTTTTAAAAAATAAAAAAAAGAAACCGTCAAAAGCCAAACAATACAATAACGATACATTGTTGCTTTAAACCAAATTGTATTCCAAATAATTTTCCAAATAAATGGAAGAGTCTTTTAAATTAAAAAATATTTATTTATTTATTTTAAAAAATAAATTATTACTAAAAATTCTGATGAATTAAAATAACTTTCAGGCACCCAATGAGTTCCCCATTTATATAAAACAGCAAAAAATACACCAACAACAAAACGTTGAATACTTGCCATTATACTAATTAATTTAATTTAAATAAATTAAATTAAAAAATAAAGACATTAAATTAAATAAAAACCTTGATTCTCTAACTTCATTTTTATCTTTATCCAAATATTGTCCTTGTACAAATAAACGAAAACGTTTTAAAGAAAAATGAGGACCAGTAAAAGCTCCACTAAAAAATAGAGAATAAGCAGCAATTTCAAGAAGATTAGGTTTATCAATTATAAATGTATTTTCTGATTTTAACTAAAATTTAAATTAAATTTAATAAAATTAAATTAAAAAAAGAAAACCTTCTTTGAATCATTATCATCTATAGAATCCTTTAAAATAATTTTTAAAAGAAAAATAAATTAAAAAACTTTAATATTCTTTTTATTTAAATGTCCATCATAAACATCCATAACTAAAGAAGTCAATTTTAAAGTCAAAATACAAAAAGGTGTTGTCCATGTAATATCATAAGTTGAAGATTCTACAAACCAAATTCCAATTAATAAATGTCCCTTTTTTAAATTATTTTTTAATTTAAAATAAATAAATTTTACAAGAAAGAAAAAATGTGCAGCAAAAACTGAAAGAGGAGTTCCAGGAATAAAATTGACAATTAAATAAGCAATAATAATAGAAAATATTGTATTAAAGACGGCTAATCCTTTAAAATTTTATTTAAAATTTTGACTAAAAACACTCAAAAAAACAAACCGCAAAAAAACAAATAAAGCAAAAAACCAGTAATCACAAAAAACCAATGTTGTATTTGTTCATTCATTTTATAAATAAATGTTCGATAAATAACAGATAAAGGATAACATGCCAAAATTGAAATAAGTAAACGTAAAGCATCATCTTCTATACCAATTAGTTGAGAAAAGTTGCTTAAAATTGTTGACATTTTTTTACTTTTCTGAAAATTAAAAATTTATTTAATAAAATTGTGTTAGAAAAAAATTAGGTCAACTTATTCATTTTAATAGGTTCATCTCTGATAAATCAATAAAATAAGGTCATATAGCAAGTTCTAGTTTTGCAAAATGAACGATAAAAATAAAAGCATTTTACATAGATAAGAAAATTATTTAGTCCCAATTTGACAAAAACAAGACAAAATGTCAGTAAGGGAATACAGGCAAAATGTCACTAACGATTAGAATAAAATGATAGACAAGATTTTATATTTATTTAATACAATGAAAATGCTCTAACACTTGTCAAAACATTTGGATTAATACAAATGAGAGGAACAAGAGGTAATCAATAATGATTTTTTATTTGAGTTATTTTAACATATAAAATAAACATATAGGTATAGAACATAAACTAAATCATTTCAAGACAAAAAATAATTTTAATAACATTTTTAACCACAATTAAAGGGCAAAAGCAAACCAAATTATAATTAAATTTTCCTAATATTAAATATATACCATTGCATATCTTACAATTTATAAATCTTATCCTCTTCAGTTTCTTTTTCACTTTCAGAAGATGAACTTGTTGTAGTCGTCTTCCCAGTTTTATCTGTACCTTTTTCTTCTTCAGTACTTTCTAAATTATAAAATTTTGATTAAATAATAAAAATTATATTCAACGTTTTGAAGCATCCAAAACAATATTTTTAACATTTTTTGAGAAACCTATTCAGGAGTATCCTTCTTATTTTTAAACTTTTGTTCCCACTATGTTAAGGATTATTATTCAATTTATTACCTTCAGTACTCTGTTTCGTCGGAGCTTTCTTCTCTCCCGGAGCTTTAACGAATGGAGGAGTTTTCAAAGGAATACCTCTGCCACCATCACTTAACATAGAGAAAGGAACAGGCCCAACCTCTTCTTCACTAAAAAGTTTTGCTGATTTGATAGATTTGTCAGAAGGCATTGGAGTAGAATAAATATCATCAAGATTAACATTTCCAATCTCCTCGTATTTGCTGTTATCGGAAATAAGAATTGGTCCTTTAACAAATAAAAATTTTTAAAAGAAAATCTAAAAATTAAAAAGAAAAACCTTGTTTTGGTTTTTGCACAAGTTGAATACGTTTTGAAGAAATTTGCGTCTTTGCAACAACAAGTGGTTGCTTTTTAATTTTTGCTTTTTGCGATTTAAGTGAACTTGGGACATCGCTCCAATCAGATTTACTAACTTCGCTGCTAGTTACAAGTATAGACTTAAAGAAACAAATTATTTAATTTAAACAAAACTTTGGGAATTAAACAAATAAACAAATTCTCTATGACTAATACCCACTTTCCAAAATAATCTTTGGGGCGGGGACCTTGGCCAAATTATAAACAAATAAAATACCCTGTCACTCTTAGAAGTATCAGATTTCGGCATTTCCTCTTTACTACTCATTAATATTTTTTCGCTTCTGTACTCATTCTCAACTAGTTTATAATGTTGCTCCAAATGAAGTATCTTCTTATTGTGTGGAACAACCAAACAGAACCGCACGAGTGCCCAAATTATGTTTGAACTTTAAGACAAAAAATTAGACTTTAAATATTCTTGACTTACACAATCATGAAGCAAAAAGCACCAAGCAAGTAATAAAGAGCAATCTTATCATCATATTCCAGCATCTCATCAGCGTCAAGAGTAGAATAAGGTAAGCTAAAAAAATAAAATGAGACAAAGGTATAGATAAATTTAAAAAATTAATTTAAGACCGAAAATCGTCCTAAAAACAGAAAACTTACTCATCAGATGCAGATTCAGAACTAACAAAATAAGATGGCTCCAAAGATGTAGATTTTGAAATATCAACAGAAGATAGCCTATCATGCGTAGATCCAGAACTAATAGAGGAAGATGCATTTTCAGATGTAGATCCAAAACTGACAGAAGATGCATTTTCAGTTGTAGATCCAAAACTGACAGAAGATGCATTTTCAGTTGTAGATCCAAAACTGACAGAAGATGCATTTTCAGTTGTAGATCCAAAACTGACAGAAGAAGGCTCATTTGATGTAGAGTTTGAACTAACAAAAGACTCATTAATTGTAGATCCAGAAATAGAAGATGGCTCATTAGTTGCAGCTTTGGAAGTCACAAAAGATGTCTCCTCAGGTGTAGATTCAGAAGTAATAAATGACTCATTAGATGCAGATTCAGAATTAACAAAAGAAGATTTGTAGCAAAGGAATAAAAGAAATACAATTAAATAATTAAAACGCAACATTGTGTTGAATTAAATTCAGATTTATGCGTAAAAGTGTCTGATCTATGCTTTTATAGTGTAAATTTAAAAATGTTGAAAAATAAAAATAGAACTACAGTATTGGAACAAAATAGAAAGAAAATATGTGTGTGACAAAAAGAAAGATTTTCAAATTAGGTAATTCGAATTTGGTAAAACGAAAAATATTTAAAATGAAAAAATTGTATAAGAGTTAGAGAAAATTAAAAATAAAAGAGAAGAATATAAAAAGAGAGAATTTTTGAGTAAAGAGTTAGCTGATTTTTTACTATTTCAAAGTGTTAATTAGTGAAAAATCGTCTAATAACCTACTTTTTTGATAGTTTTTTAGAATTTTTTTCTATAAATTTTGGTGTTGTTTTAAATTTATTTAATTTTCAGAAAAGTAAAAAAATGCCAACAATTTTAAGCAACTTTTCTCAACTAATTGGTATAGAAGATGATGCTTTACGTTTACTTATTTCAATTTTGGCATGTTATCCTTTATCTGTTATTTATCGAACATTTATTTATAAAATGAATGAACAAATACAACATTGGTTTTTTGTGATTACTGGTTTTTTGCTTTATTTGTTTTTTTGCGGTTTGTTTTTTTGAGTGTTTTTAGTCAAAATTTTAAATAAAATTTTAAAGGATTAGCCGTCTTTAATACAATATTTTCTATTATTATTGCTTATTTAATTGTCAATTTTATTCCTGGAACTCCTCTTTCAGTTTTTGCTGCACATTTTTTCTTTCTTGTAAAATTTATTTATTTTAAATTAAAAAATAATTTAAAAAAGGGACATTTATTAATTGGAATTTGGTTTGTAGAATCTTCAACTTATGATATTACATGGACAACACCTTTTTGTATTTTGACTTTAAAATTGACTTCTTTAGTTATGGATGTTTATGATGGACATTTAAATAAAAAGAATATTAAAGTTTTTTAATTTATTTTTCTTTTAAAAATTATTTTAAAGGATTCTATAGATGATAATGATTCAAAGAAGGTTTTCTTTTTTTAATTTAATTTTATTAAATTTAATTTAAATTTTAGTTAAAATCAGAAAATACATTTATAATTGATAAACCTAATCTTCTTGAAATTGCTGCTTATTCTCTATTTTTTAGTGGAGCTTTTACTGGTCCTCATTTTTCTTTAAAACGTTTTCGTTTATTTGTACAAGGACAATATTTGGATAAAGATAAAAATGAAGTTAGAGAATCAAGGTTTTTATTTAATTTAATGTCTTTATTTTTTAATTTAATTTATTTAAATTAAATTAATTAGTATAATGGCAAGTATTCAACGTTTTGTTGTTGGTGTATTTTTTGCTGTTTTATATAAATGGGGAACTCATTGGGTGCCTGAAAGTTATTTTAATTCATCAGAATTTTTAGTAATAATTTATTTTTTAAAATAAATAAATAAATATTTTTTAATTTAAAAGACTCTTCCATTTATTTGGAAAATTATTTGGAATACAATTTGGTTTAAAGCAACAATGTATCGTTATTGTATTGTTTGGCTTTTGACGGTTTCTTTTTTTTATTTTTTAAAAAATAATTATTTAAAATAGGAAGGAAGTTCAATTCTTTGTGGAATTTCTTATAATGGAAAAGACATTAATGGAGATGATAAATGGGATGGAACCAGAAACATTAATATTATTAAATTTGAATTGGGCAGTGATTTTTCATCAGTTATTGACTCTTTTAATTGTTCTACTAATGATTTTGCTAGAAAGTTTGTTTGTTATTTTTTTAATAATTTATTGGGTTGATGAAATATTATTATTTTTAATATTTTATTTCTTCTATTTGATTCTTTAAAAGAATTAAATTGTCTTTGAGAGTGAGTAATGTTGTGGTGTAGTGGTTAACGTGTCTGCTTTGCAAGCCAGAGAGCACTGGTTCGAATCCATCTGATATCCTTTCTTTCTTTTCCATTCTCATTTACTCTGAATTTCTCATTCGCTTTAATTTAATTAAAAATAAAATTAAATTTTTTAAATTTAATTTCTAGTCATATATTCAAAAGATTAAAATGGTTAGGTAATAAATATTATAGCCATTTAATTACTCTTTTATATTTGGCTGTTTGGCATGGATATCATTTGGGTTATTTTTTATTATTTGCTTTTGAATTTATGTGTATGATAGCACAACAACAGGTTTTCTTTTCTTTTTTTAAATTAATTTTAAATTTAATTAAATTTTAGTTTTATACATTTATTTCTTTTGGTCCTCCCAAAATTCGTTATTTAATTAATCTTTGGTGGTTACGTCCATTTTGTTGGTTATTTGGACGTTTAAATATTTGTACTTCTATGGCTTTTGCTTTTTTAACTTTTGGACTTGTTAAAAAGGAAATTTGGATTGTGGTATATTTATTTTTAAAATTATTTGATTTTCTCCATTTATTTTAGCCATTAAAATCAATGTATTTTTATAGTTATATTATTTATTTTATTTTATGGCCAATTTTATATAATTTTATTTTACGTCAATTTATTTCAAAATCTCATCAAAAAAATAATAAAATTTATCAAAATAAAATTATTGAAAATATTTGGAATAATAATAATTCATTTAATGATAAAAATATTGGTATATCTCGTAAAGATTTTTTTACACTTTCAGAGGGAGAATGGTTAAATGATGAAGGTTTATTATTATTTTTTAAATTAAATTTTTTTAATTTTTAGTTATCAATTTTTATATTAATTTAATTGTTAATAGAAGCAAAAATGACTTAAAATTGCCCAAAGTATTTAAAATTTTAAAATAAAAAAAATTATTTTAAAAGGTTTATGCTTTTAATACATTCTTCTATCAAAATCTTTGTCAAAAAGGCTTTTCTGGAGTGAAAAGTTGGTCAAGAAAAGTTAATATTTTTGATTATGATATAATACTTGTTCCTATACATTTGGGAAATCATTGGTGTATATCGGTAAAAAATAAAAAAATATTTAATGTTTTTTTAGGTTATCGATTTGGAACAGCACAAAATTGATTATTATGATTCTTTAATGGGTAACAACTTTCAATGCTTGGAATCATTAAAGTTTGTGTTTTAATAATTTTATTATTTTTTATATTTTGTGAATAAATTGGGGTGTTCACCTAAATAAATTCCACTTTTAAAGGCAATATCTTGTTGAAGAATCTCTTGATAAGAGAAAAAGGCCATTAGACATGAATGGATGGAATTATAATTGTAGAAAGGTTTATTTAATTTAATAAATGTTTTTATATATTTTAGGATATTCCTTATCAACAAAATTTATGTGATTGTGGAATATTTTGTTGTTTATTTGCGGAATATGCCTCACGTAGAGCACCAATCACATTTACACAGCAAAACATTCCTTATTTTCGTGAGAGAATTGCTAATGAAATTTTGAAGAAGAAATTGCTTTAATCTAAAACTTTAAAATTACAATTATATTTTTATTTTATTGTTAGTGAGGATGATTGTAAAAAAAGTTTATTTAGTTCTCTTTTTAAAGTTCTGTTTGATCTCAAGTTATTTTCTCTAGTTTTTAAAGTTTTATATTTTCAAGTTTTAATTCTGATTTATTTTCAAGTTTTAATTCTGATTTTTGTATTTTCTCTAGTTAGTTGTTTTCAAGTTTTAATTCTGATATTTTTGTATTTTTATAAAAATCAGAAATTGAAAAAAACAAACCTTTTCTTAAAAAAAACAATGTTGTAATTAATTAATTTAATTTTATATTTATTGGGGAATTTAGTATTCTCTCGAGCAATAACAAATCCTTTAAATATTCGCGTCCTTAAGACAGCGAAAATGTCATCACTACGGAGAATACCTAATTCACCTTTTTTCGATTTAAAAAAAATAAATTACTAAAAAAAGTTTAAAAAAAATAAAAAATTTTTTCCATTTTAGTAACTTTTTTGTCTTGAAAAAATTATTAAAAAAACAAGGTGAAATAAGTTTGGAGAGAGGAATAAAAATAAAGAGAGAGAAACACCTGCGCGGCAGAACGGTATTTACTTACTAAGAAAATCGTAAAAATTAAAAAAATTATCTTGTTAGATTAAAAGTTTTTTAATAAATAAATCCAAAACGAGTGATCAAAAAATATACAAAAATAAAAAATCGCATGTGCGCCAATTTTTTTTGTAAGAACGCCAATCTTTGCGTTTAGTCAGTTTACCTTACAAAAATATTTTTGCGCACAGACAAAATTAAAAAAGTTTATTTTTATTTAATTTGCACTTTTAATATTTCTAGAAAAATATCGTGCTAAAAAAAGTTTTTTTTTCTTTTTGTTAGACAAACTTATTGGTAGAAAAATGAGAAAAGGTAAAATAAATTAATAAAGAGCTTTTCCCGCGCATATTTTTTTTAAAATTTTTTATACAATTTTAAAATAAAAAAAAAGGTATTTCAAAGGAAGTTGAGACTAAAATGAAAGCGACGGCATTTTTATTATTATTATTAAACGGTTAATTAACTAAACAAAAGTATATTATTATTTATTTACGTAGTTGGGGCAACCAAAAGGCAGAGCATTTTCTCCCCTTTTACTTTTTTTCTATTATTAAAAAAGGTAAAACTGCGCTTTTCTTTTTTGTATTTTTTACAGTTACAATTTTAGTTTATTAGAAATTCTTGAATTTCCAGATTTGAGTGAAGGGACTTTAGTCTTATAGCAACTAAACTTAAGTACAGATGTAAAAAGAATAAGGGTTACTAGAGTCTCAGATTATTATTTTAGAGAAATAGGTGCTTTAGAGTCTGGGAATTAGAATAAAAATTCTAAAGGCCCTTTAGAGTCTGGGAATTAAACTAAAAATAATTAAAGGTACTTTAGAGTCTGAAAATATTTTTATTAATTTATAAATCGAATATAACCTCTAAAATCTAACGATCACAGAGTTAGGACCATTAAAACGAAAGAATATATTTTTATAATTTTTCCCAAAATTCCTTCCTGAAAATTAAAAAAAAGCTCATAAAGAAATATTTTTTTCTTCCATTAATTTATATTTTTAAGACCAGAAATAAGGTTGGCAGCAATTTGGCGTAGCGCGCGTTTTCACCCCTTGGGGTTAGCACTCACAAAACTATAAAAGAAAAATGGAAGAAAAAAAGAAGAATAAAGGGGTCTCATTAAAATTAGTGAAAATAAAAGTGGCACAGAACAGAGTCTTTCTTTCCCTTTTTTATTTAAATGTCTTGAAGAAAATAATTTTTTGAAGCATCTTTTTTATTGAGTCAATATGAGGGAGAAAATGAAGTAAAATATTAATAGCAAAAATAATTAATTTAAGAAAAAAGATTCTAAAAATTCAATATAATTATATAATACAGAAAAATAAATTTTAAGTTTCTTAAATTCCAAAAAATTAAAAAAATATTAAAATATGCATAATGCCAAAATTTAAATTTTAACGCCAAAATTAAATATTTAAATAATTTTTTAAAGTAAAAAAATAAATATATAATATTTCTTAACCAAAAAATCTTTTTTTACTAACAAATTATTCTCCAAAATAAATTCCTTTCAAAAAAAGAAAGAAAAGAGTGGTCAGGTTTAAAGGGTAAAATTTTGGTAATTGAGGAATTGTCAATTTGGGAACCTTATTTTCAGTTTTTTTTTGTTTTTGAGTGAATGGATTGGTGTACCGAAAAATTGGATTTGTGCCGCGCTCCTTTTTTTCTTTCCATATTTTTTAGTCCTCATTTGGGAAAGCTATAAGGAAAAAAATAAATGAAGATAGGCGGAAATAAGGGGAAAAGGCGCAAATAAACGCGAGGTGCTGCCAGCTTCTGGCTAATAGGGTGTCCAGTGGGTTTTTACTGAATGGACGAAAATGTGGCAAGTCAAAGAGACGTTTCGGTGCAAAATTTTTAGGTACAATTCAATGCTTTTTGTTGTCATTTTGGTGCGATTTTTGGCAATTTATGTGGTTTTTTGACCATAACTTTTTTAAATAAA
The DNA here is from genome assembly GCA_015183035.1 of Meloidogyne chitwoodi. Lineage (NCBI taxonomy): Eukaryota > Metazoa > Nematoda > Chromadorea > Rhabditida > Meloidogynidae > Meloidogyne > Meloidogyne chitwoodi. Next base: position 2,095,839 of record JACZZP010000010.1, read on the forward strand.
AAAATATAATATTCAAATAAGGATCATCTTATAGTCCATTTTCTGCTCTATTAAATGTTATTTAATTAGCTAAGAAAATCTTTTTTATTGTAAAGTTATTGGATTGCGAATAGACTAACCTTCTTCATTTTATACCTTATAAAATCGAATTTTTTGACAATAACTTTGTTGAGGAAAAAGTTACAAAAATTTAATTAGTATCATTTTATAGCCCAAATTCTCCTCTATCTAATTATCAAAAAATATTTTTATTATATTTATTTATAAAAAAGTTATAGAGTTTAAAACATATTAACTTTATATGAAAAAAATTCAAAAAACAAAAAAAAATTCTTCAAAAATATCCACATGGACATAAAAACAAAAAAAATATGCAAAAATATATTGGCACATACATAGTTTAGAGGCAAAACCGAGTCGCAAATGGATTAATGAAATTAACACCAGTAAGTCAGGCTTTTATTTAAATAAAGAGAGAGTAGAAAATATAAAAAGGGAAAATAATGCTTTAACAAAAATTCATTAATAGGAGATAAATTGAGTAATGTAATAAAATTTAAGTGAAAAGAGGATATTTGAGTCACACAAATTTTATAAATAATTTTAATGAATGCCATTAGAGTCTCAGTATTATTCATATCCCATTAGAGTCCCCGTTTTAATCCTTTTATTACTACTAGTCATTAGAGTCTCATGAGTTCCCATTAGACATTTTAGTCCATTAGAGTCATTTGTGTTACATTGTTTTATTGGAGTTCATTAGAGTCGCATGAATAAAACTATTTATTTCAGTTGGGTCATTAGAGTCTTATTTTTTCAATTTTGGGTAAAAGGGTAAAATAAATATTTATTTAAAAATGTGAGGATGAGAGCAGAATTACAAACAAAAAAAGAGCCGGTCAAAAAGCCGAGACAGCCTTATAGGCCAATAGCCAAAAAAACTAGTACATTCCCATTAGTTAAATAATGGATGGGTGCGCATTGAAAAAAAAATTTTTTTGGGAATGACAAAATAATATTTTTTAAATAAATTAAAGAAATAAAGATACATTTATTAATTTATTTAAAAATAAAAATTAAATGAATATAAAATTTCCTTTTTTCCTTTCAAGTGTTTCTGATGTGCGACGATGAACAGCTGAGAGAAGAAAGGCCAATTGCTCAAAAAAAATTTTTTTCTTAGTAAATTTTTGTAATTAATAAAAATAGCTTTAAAAAGTATGTTTTTTAAATTTCTCGAAATATTTTTATCGTCACTTGATTATTTATATTTTACAAAAGGGTTGTGTGGGTGGAATGACACTTTGGGCGCACGCTCAAAATGTGCCAAATAAAATTGATCTAAAGTCTTAAATTTTTTTATATATATCCCTCATAGTCCTAGCTATATAATTGATAAATTTTAGAATTTTTGATTTGACATATTTTAAAATATTGGATCATGAATAACAGCGCCATAACGACCATGTCTTGTACTTTACTTTTATTAAGTTTATTTTTCAAGTTTAAAAATTATTTAAAAAATTAATTTTAAATTATAAATTTAAAATTAATTTAAATTATATTATTTATTTTTTAAAATTGTATAAAATATTTTTTTAATGTCACACCATATCAGCAGGCTTTTATTTGTATTTATAATAAATAAAATTATTATTTTTTAGATAAAAATTACAAATTATAATCGAACCACCATTATTTAATTGTGTTCATTTTTCAATTTTATTTTAGTTTGATTTTATTATTTTTATTTTTGTAACTTTTATTAATAAACTTGTTCTGATTTTGTAAAATTTCGCAATTATAAAAATAAACTTGTTCTGATTTTGTAAACTTTTACAATTATAAAAATAAACTTTTTCTGATTTGTAAACTTTCAATTATAAAAATAAACTTATTTTAAAGGGTTGCTTTTTACATTTTTCCTTTATAAAATATTTTTTCTGTTACACCAAAATGTCTTCAACATCATCTTCAAATTCCCCTTCACCACCAACATTTCTTTCCGTTTCACTTAGCCAACCTTTTGATTTTGAGGCAGCTAAAGTTTACTCACAATCTGTTCAATGGGCGGTAAGATTGGAAATTTATGAAAAAAAAAATTTTTTATTTTATAAAATAAAATTAAAAATATATCTAGGGCATATGGGTTGCTTCCCTCTACGTTGTTGCAATATTTGGAATTCAATGGTTTATGAGAGAACGAAAACCTGTACAAGTAACTCTTAGTTTACAATTATGGAATGCTTGGTTAGCATTATTTAGGTTAGAAAAAATAAATTTTAAATAAAAAATAAATTTATTTTAAGTATTATTGGGTCTATTGTAACAAGCTTTGGACTTATTCGAGAAATTTTTTTTGAAAATGGATTAGTTTCTTCCTACACGAAAATTGGTAGCTTTTTTGAGGGAACTGTTGGACTTTGGACATTTTGGTAATTTTTAATAAAAAATTTGTATAATTTAAATTTTATTAAATATGTAAAATAATTAAAATATATTTACAGGTTTTGCATTTCAAAATTTGCTGAACTTGGTGACACAATATTTATTGTATTACGAAAACGCCCACTAATCTTTTTGGTAATTTAAGAATTAAAATTATATAAAAATTAAACTAACAATAAGCATTGGTATCATCACGTCGCAACTCTCAATTATGGGTTAATGTCTTACGTTGATAATACAGCATTTAATTCATGGTATATATAATAAAATTAATATTTAATTGTAATTGTAAAATTTTAATTTCACAATTGTAATTGTAAAATTGTAATTTCACGATTGTAATTGTAAAATGGTAATTTCACAATTGTAATTGTAAAATTGTAATTTTACATTTGTAATTTAAATTGTAATTTTACATTTTATATTTGTAATTTTACAATTGTAATTGTAAAAAATATTTAAAGGATTGTTTGGCTAAACTTTTCCGTCCATGCTGTAATGTATTCCTACTATTTTTTGGCCGCTTGTAGAATAAGACTTCCAGCCTGGTTTGCGCAATGCTTAACTTCTGCACAAATAACTCAATTTCTTATAACATTGGCAATATTGGCTCATGTTGGTATTAAAATGATTTATGGAATACAAGTTGATACAAGTAAAATTAAAAAATAACCTTTTTAATTAAAATATTATTTTAAAGCTTTTACTTCCTATATTTATTGTCTTCTAATGGAAATTAGTTATGTTGCACTTTTTGGCAACTTTTTCTACCACTCATACATTCGTGGAGGTGGAAAAAAGTTTAATCGGGAAAAACAGACGACTAAACCAGTTGATGAACAACATTCTATGAAGAATGGAACAGCTACAAAAATAGAATAAAATTAAAAAAATATTCATATTTAAAACGTAATTATTCTTTAAGAGTCATTTGAGTCTTAAAAATGTTTTATACTAATTATTTTTAAATAGTGATAAAAAGAATTATTGTACCAATAAAAAATAGTTGCTTAATTAAATTATTTTATATTTTTCTTCTTCTCTCTTTATTTTCCTTTTTAATTTCCTCTTTTTCACCTTCAATTTCATTTAATTCTTCTTTTTCTTTAATTTCTTCTTTACATTTTTCTTCCTTATTTTCTAAGTATTCACTAGACTCTGATGGAGAAATTGATGAATGTTCTGGAGATGTAGAACAATTGGCATTATTTATAGACTCTAATAGTTCATTTGAAGATGAATTTAATGTTGAATTATTACAATTTGATGAGATAAGATTCCCAGGAATATTACTACTATTGGGTAATTCAAACATTCTGGCCAACTAAAAATTTATTATATAATATCAAATAAAAATATATTTTTTTACTTTTCTCGCCAAAGGGAAAAGTTCATCTCTTCTAGTAAGCAATTCAGGTCTTAATAAGCTAAGCTGTACTGCTGATTCATTAACTATACGTTCATGTCTTGTTAAAGTTCTATCTGAACGTCTTTTAGCATCAAAACGACCATAAATTCGAGCAAAAAGGCGAAAATGTTCAACACGTAAAGGATTTTCTTGCGGCATTGAAATAGCTTCTAAAAGACCTCTAAAAAATTTAAATCAAAAAATAAGATATATAATTTTTACCTTTCTAACCGTTTTTTACCATGACCAGATATTCTTGGTTCTAAGTATGGAGGTAATAAAGTAATTAATTCATTTGCAAGTTGGGATAAACGAAGCATCTCATTTTCGCTTAAACGCTCAGTTATTGAAGGAGAGGAACAAGAAGAAGAATATGAAGGTGTGGGGATTGCTGGAAATTCTGATTTTTAAATATCTGATTTTTAAATATTCTGATTTCAATTTATTTAATTGTAAATTATTCTGATTTGATTAAACTTATTACTTTGATTTTGTGTTATTGCTGTATTTTCCGGAAAAGTTTTAATTATTTCCTCACTTAAAACTTGTTCTGGTTCTTCTTTTGCTTCTTTTCCCATTAAAATACCCATAGGAGGTGTGTTTGGAGGGGGTGAAAATGACATTCTTGCTCTTTTATTAAAATTTTCGATAAAAGGTTGGTTTTGTAAAATGTTAGATGTTGTAGTATTTACAAGACTAAGCAATATATGTTGAAAGGAAAGTGAAGGTGGAAAAGTTGTTGCTATAAGATTTATTATTTTTTAAAGTTAATAAATCTTACTATTATTTTGAGACTGAAATGTTGTTACTGGACAAGATAATGGTGGAGTAGGATTTAATGGAAAAAGAATGTCTTGGTCAATATATGATGGAGTTTGTTGTTGTTGAGTTAATGTAGTGGACAAGTCAATTTGGCCTGTAGAGGGAAGATATCCTTAAAATTAATATTTAAATTATAAATATTTATTTAAATAATAATTTTACCAGGAACTAAAAATTGTAAAGCTGCAGTGAGATTGTCTGTAGAAGAAGTGCTAGGGAAGTCAATTGGTGGGAGGCCTAAAAATTAAAAAAAATTAATTAAAAATAAATTAAATTAACCAATGAATGGTACAGTAGTTATTAAAAACTGTGCTCGATTGACAGAAAATTCACTAAGAGTCCTTTGTAATCGGCGAACGTGTAGAGGTTTTGAAGCCATTCCAACCTTAATTTAAAAATAAAAATAAATAAAATATTAAAAATACCAAAGACATAATTTCAAGAAATTCAGTTTCATCACATTGCATTATTTGATCAATATCATCACCTCCTTGAGAAATAAACACATCAAAATATTGAGTTAAACGAGCTCGAAAAAGGACAGCTTGTAATTGCCATTCAGCCAATGATTGGGCTAATCTCATTCCAGAAAGATGAAGTTGGGATCTGAAAAGAAAAATAAATTTTAAAGCAGAATTTAAAACAAAATCAGAATTTTTGAAAATAAAATTGAAATCAGAATTTACAATAAATAAACTAGAATTTTCAAAAATCAGAATTAAAATTTCATTAATACTTAATTATACATCAGACTAAATGCTTAAATAAAAAATAAGTCTAATAAAAATAGTAAATATTCACCTTTGATGTTGTTGTTCAACATTATTGTTGTTTCCAATTAATAATTGTGGAGATTGTTCATTTAAAGGTGGACTAGGCGTAGATTGTTGTTGTTCTAACTGTGAAGATGATGATTGTTTTTTTTCTGCCATTTTTTAAAGAAGTTTTTTTATTATCTAAAATATATTTAAATTTTATTTTTGTTATCAACAAAATATTTTCCCTATTTAAAAGAGAATAAAAATGAACGACGGCAAATAGTGAATAACAAAAAAAATTTTTATAAAAAATTTTTTTTTACGAGCTTAGAGAAAATGACGAAAGGAAAAGAAAGAAAATTACAAAAAATTAAAAAATAAAAATGTGTTGGGAGAGAAAAATGATCGAATGTAAAGAGGGACAATTTTTGTTTAGAAATACGTATTAGTATTTTAAATAAAAAAACAATTAAAAAAATTACTGTGTGATAGAGAATTAAATTTTAAAATAATTAAATTTTATGAAAAAATAAATAATTTATTATAATTTTATTTAATTTATCCGTTTATTTAATGTAAATTCTGATTTTAAGTATATTTAAGGTAAATTCTGATTTTAAGTTTATTTATTATTGTATAAGTCTGATGTCAAGTTTTAAAGTTTATTTAATTTTATTTTATTAAATTAATTTTTTCCTAACTTTATTAATAAAAAATTGTTTTTATTCAACTAAAAATAAAAATTTAATTATTGTCCTTTTTAATGAAAAATACATCAATTAATATGCCAAATATAGTAATTATCAAATAAATATTAAAAAAATAAATTAAATTCCTTTCTAACTATATTCTGGGCAAAAAATTAGCGCAAACCCAAAAATAAATTTTTTTTCTAAAAATAGGGCAGTTTTATTATTTCTTTTTATTTATTTTTTTAACTGAATGCTCAGGGTCGCTTTTTGTTTTGTTAAGGTAAATGGTGCCAGTCCATGAATGACTCAATTGATGGGGATATTATTTGGGAAATAAACATAAAAAAATAAATTGAAAAAAAAAATAACGGATGAGGGGCAATGCGCATAGTAATTGACTCTTGAATATTTCATTTTTATAATATTTTATTGGTTAAATATTTATTTAGAGGTAAAAATCATAAGTCATTATTATTGAATAAAATTCTGATGTCAAGTTTATTTTATATTTATCGTAAATTCCAATTGCTTTGTCAAAATTCTGGTTTAAAGTTTATTTATTTAAAATTCTGATTTGTTTAGAATTCTGGTTTAAAGTTTATTTATTTTAAAACCTCAATAGTATTTTTAACTTCCCAATAATACATTAAATTGTGAAAAATCAGAATTATTTTGTAAATGTTGAAAATAAAAATGACTGGGATGTGAATGAACAACATGGATAAAGACGGACCAGTCGGAAGGGTTATAAATGCACTGACGGACACAAACTGATTTTTTGCACTTATTCTTTCTCGTGACCGCCTTCTCTACTATATAGTCAGTCCGACCGTCTTCACCACTTTTTTTTTGTTTTTTTTTGCTACCCCAATAAATGTATTTCTACATCCCCTCCCTTTTTTATTCAACTGAACAAGTATTAACGCCAGGGGATATTAGAGTATTTAATTTTTATTCAATAGACCAAAAAATATTCCCTCTTCATCTTTGACTCTGTTTTGTCTTCACGTCGCACAATTTTTTTCATCGCATTTTTTTATTTTTCATCTTTTCATTCTGTCAGTTGCTTGCCTCTCTTTTCAATGCAAAAAACGGCTGGCAGTAAAAAAAACAAAAAATAAAAAAGCAAAAAATGGCGGCTGGTAGCGACGGGAGAATTCATTCATTTTTTACAGAGTACACAAACAGATTGAGACGAAAATGGTCATTAGAGTATATTTATCTTAACAATTTTTAGTATCTTGAGCCTACGTTTTTAGCTTATATATTTTATTTTATTGAAATTTTATTTAAAAATTTATATTAAAAATAATAAATTTATAAAATTTTAAATAAATTTTCTAAAGAAATTCATTGATCTCTAAGACTAAAATGACTAGATAATCTTTTTTTATAAAAAAAAGTTTAGTTTAGTAATTGTCTGTCGTGCTGCTTGGCGCCCAACTCATCAAGCCATTTTTAAGTTTTTTTATTATTTTTTGTTTCATGTTTTGTTGCCTTCTCTCCCTTCTCTGTTCCCTTTTTCTCCAATATAATTATTTCTTTCAGTCTCGAAATATAAAACTTGTAAAATAAAATTAATAAAACATACTTTTTTGTTAACATAAAAAGAAAAAATAAAGAAAAAATGAAGTTTAGAATATAAATCAGAATATTGAAAAATAAACTTGAAAATAGAATTTACAATAAATAAACTTAAAATCATAATTTACAATAAATAAACTTGAAAATCAGAATTTGTAATAAATAAACTTAAAATCAGAATTTGTAATAAATAAACTTGTATTCCTTTTAGCCCTATTTGTGAGAATAAAAAATATTTAAATATTTTTAGTAATAAAAAAAGTAATAAAAAATGGGCAAGAATTAAATTCGCTGAGGCATCAAAAACAGTGCATTGACTGATTGCAAAAAATTTCTGTGAGCAACAGCTAGTTTTTGCGGAAAAAAAATACAATAAACCAAAGAGCAAATATATTTAAGAAAGGTGTGGAAGGGTGTGTTGTTGAGAAGAATGAAAAAGAACTGGAATGCTTAAACAAAAAAACAACTAACAAACACCAAAGGCGATACATAAAAAAAATAAAAATAAACGTAGAAAAATAAATGTTAGGTAAAATAAAAAATAATATGTATAATAAATTTAATAAAAAAAATAAATAAAATAAAAAAGGTGGAATTTGTTGTGGCTATTAGCCAAATCTGACAGGAATTTTTGATTTTTTATATAAAATGCACTTTTCCTATTCTCTCTTTCTCTTCTCATCCATCGTTGCTCTTAAAGCTTCAATTTTTTATGAAAAAATTTTTTTTATTTTTTTTTATTCCCTTGGTAGGTATATAATGGCTGGCGAAAAATAAAAAAAGATAATTCTGTTCGTCGCGCAAAAAAATGTACTAGCAAAATGAGTACAATAAATAAAAAATTCTTAAAGTGCATGTAAAACAGAATAAAAAAAATTTTTAATAAATGGGAGCACATAAAATTCATCAGATTGTTTTTTTATTTTGACATTAATATTTTTGTATTTTATTGTAGTAAAGTAAAAATAAACTTGAAATCAGAATATAAAATTCAAAAATCAGAATTTTTGAAAAATAAACTTGAAATCACAATATTAAATTCAAAAATCAGAATTTTGAAAAATAAACTTGAAATCAGAACATTAAAATCAAAAACTTAAAAAAATTTTAGTATTAAAGCTCAAGTAATTCAACTCTTTATTTCTCTTCATCTACACAAAGCTTTCAAACTTCCTGGCCACTTTTCTTCAAAAACAAAAAATGTTCTTCGTCCGTCGCTCGTCTACATTCTCATCAATGTACAAAAATCAAATCTTTTGGCTTTTGGTGGTCATTCTTGTACTTGGCAATTCACTTGTCGTTTCTGGTAGATCACCACCAAAGAAGACAACACCAAAGACAACGGAAAAGTCTGAGGATGATAGTAAAAAGAAAGGGAAGGAAGAAGACTGTCCGCTTGGCACTACAGTCATTATTCTATTGGTCTCTCTTGGTATTGTTGCTCTTGTGATGTGAGTTGTTTTTTTTAATTTTTTGAAAATTTAATTTTTAAGGCTAATCATTGCTGTTGTCTTCATTGTTCTCTTCTTCACTCTCAAAGGCAAATTGGAGAAAATGGAAGTCGATTATAAAGGATATATGAAATGGGCGGAAATGGACAAGGACTATTCTAAGTTGGAATTGGGGTCGGCATATCAAACAAATAAGAAGAAGGGAGCGAAGAAATAATGAAAAAAAGATGGAATGAAGAATATATATACTTGGTAGAGAATATTTGTTGGTAAATAAATAGATATATTGTATTTGTAAAAAATATTGTATTGTATAATTAATTTTGTGTATAGTATTTATTGATATTTTGTTGTAATCAATTATTGTAAAATAAATTTGTTATCTAACTGGCTTTTAATTAATTTTTTAATTGAAGTTTTTAGCCTAGAAATTTTTAATTTTCGATCTTAAAGAATTACTTTATAATAGCTTTTGACCTTTTTAACTCTTAAAGTGTAAAAATTTTAAAAATTGTAATTAAATTTACCAATTTTTGCAATACTTTGGCATAATGTTTTAATTTTCATTTTGTCAAATAAAACTTCCAAATGGCAAAAAAATAAATTTTCTATGGCCAAAGAATATTTTAAAGGTTTATAATGTTTTATTTTCCTTTTTGATTGTTTTTTTATTATTAATCATTTGTTTTATTCTGTTTTATTCATTTTTAGTGAATAATATTGTTTATTATAATATTTTTATATTTTTTCTTTAAAGATTTTTTAATAATTTTTAAAAATTGTTTTAAATTTTTATATTTTATTTTTATTCTATTTTCTACAAAATTCTATAAAAATGTACAGCAAATACGGCGATTTTCATACAATTGACTGGCCTAGAGATTTGGCTCGTGATCGACTTCGTCACAAATGTATTCGCGCTTATAGAAGAAAAGACTTTCCTTTTGGTTCAATACTCACAATTTGGGATGCTGGAAGTGGTTGGATTTGTGTTTTATTTGTTGGAATGGCTGCCGGTGCAGTTGCGGGTGTAATTGATATTGGAGCTCGTTGGATGAGTGATTTGAAAGATGGAATTTGTGCAGATAGATTTTGGTTAGATCGTGAACATTGTTGTTGGTCTGCTAATGATAGTGCTTTCAAAGTTTATTTTTAGATTTTTTATAAAAGAAAAAGCTTCATTAATTTAGGATAATGATTGTATAAGTTGGCGTTCTTGGCCAGAAGTTTTTCTTTCAAGGGATCGGGGTGATCGAGACTGGCTTTACCATTCACTTGATTTTATTTTCTTTGTTTCATGGGGAGGTTTGTGTACTTTTTTAAATACAAATATTATTTGAACATTTTTAAAGCAATGTACTATAATTTAATTTTTTTAAAGTTACACTCGCTGGATTAGCTGTAACCTTGGTACGCACATTTGCCCCATATGCCTGTGGCTCTGGAATACCTGAAATCAAATGTATTCTTTCTGGCTTTATAATTCGTGGTTATTTGGGTAAATGGACGTTTATAATTAAATCTGTTGGTTTAATATTGGCATCTGCTTCAGGTTTGGAATTTTAAAAAATTTAAAAATTTTTTAAGGCCTAAGCCTTGGCAAGGAAGGTCCAATGGTTCATTTAGCCTGTTGTATAGGCAATATATTCTCCTATCTCTTCCCAAAATATGGAAGAAATGAAGCTAAAAAACGTGAAATACTCAGTGCTTCTGCAGCTGCAGGAGTTTCAGTTGCTTTTGGTGCTCCAATTGGTGGAGTTATGTTTAGGTTTTAATTTTTAATTTTAAGTAATTTGATATTTAAATGTTTAAAGTCTGGAAGAGGCAAGCTATTACTTCCCTTTAAAAACTATGTGGCGTTCTTTCTTCTGTGCACTTGTTGCTGGTGTGGTTTTGCGTTTTGTAAATCCATTTGGAAGTGATCAGGTTTATAAATTTATTTTTTTGATACCGAAAAAATAAAATTGTAAAAAATAATTTTTCTTATTAAGACTTCTTTGTTCCACGTTGACTATTCAATGCGTTGGACATTTATGGAATTAATTCCTTTTGCAGCACTGGGTATTTTTGGAGGTCTACTTGGCAGTTTATTTATATGGTTAATTTTTTTTAATTTTTCAAATTAAAGAAACAAATTTAAGGTCAAATATAAAATGGTGTGCTTATCGAAAAAATACTCAATGGTTAGGGCAAAATCCAATTTATGAAGTTTTAGTTGTTAGTTTAGTTACTGGAACTTTATCTTTTTTTAATCCTTATACACGTAAAAGTGCTAGTTCTTTGATTAAACAGGTTTTTTTTAATTAATTTTTAAACTAAATTTTTATTATTTAAAGCTTTTTGATCGTTGTGGACCTGAAGATTATGGACAAAATTTGTGTGATTATAATAGAAATTTTACTTTTGGTCAAGTTGTTGATAAAGTTGATGATAATTATCATACTGGAGATTTAGGCAGTGGATTGCAGGTTTAATTTTTAAAAAATATTTATTTATTATTTTTCTAAGACTGCCATATTCCAACTTGTAATGGCATTATTTGCAAAATTACTTTTTACAATTTTTACTTTTGGTGTAAAAGTTCCGTCTGGACTTTTTGTTCCAAGTCTTGCAATGGGTGCAATTGCTGGACGTCTTTTAGGAATTAAAGTGGAAGGTCTTACTTATGCTCTTCAACAACAATATCCAAAGAGTGATTTGTGGACTTGTAGGATTGGACGTGATTGTGTTATGCCTGGTTTATATGCAATGGTTGGTGCTGCAGCTGTACTTGGAGGAGTGACAAGGTTTTTTTATAATCTTATTTAAAAATTTTTATATAAATTTTTTAGAATGACAGTTTCATTGGTGGTTATAATGTTTGAATTGACCGGAAGCCTAGAATTTATTGTCCCAACAATGGCAGCTGTTATGTTTGCAAAATGGGTTGGAGATGCAATTTATAAAACTGTATTATTTTAATTTTTAAAAAAATATATTTTATTATTTTTAAAAAGGGAATATATGATGCTCATATTGAATTAAATGGATATCCATTTCTTGATAATAAAGGGGAATATCCATATTCAACAGTTGCCGCACAAGTAATGAAACCAAGTAATCAAATGCGTGTTATTGAGCAAAATGGAATGACTATTGGAGAATTAGAAACAGTTTTGAGAGAATCTAATTGTAATGGATATCCAATTATTAATGATATTAATGAAATGTTAGTTGTTGGATTTTGTACAAGGTTTGTGTAAATTATTTATTTTTTTTAAATTTTTAAATTAATGTTATAGAATGGATGTTGGCCAAGTATTAAAAAATGCACGTAAAACAATGCCTTATGTAACAACAAATTCTCCTGTATATTTTACTTCATCATCTTTAACCTCTTCTTGTGATAATACTTTTACTAATAATAATAATATAAATAATTATTCTGAACAACAACAAACATCATTTGATAATATTATGGTTATTGATGAACAAAGAAGGAGAAGAAGAAATAATAATGAAGAAAATGTTGAAATTGAGCAACAACCAGGGTCACCAGCACCTCTTTATATAAATCATATTATGGATGTGGTAAGAAAAATATATTTTTTTAAATCAGAATTAAATTAAAAAACAAAATCAGAATTAAATTAAAACATATTTTTTAAATCAGAATTAAATTAAAACATGTTTTTAAAATCAGAATTAAATTAAAACATATTTTTTAAATCAGAATTAAATTAAAACATGTTTTTAAAATCAGAATTAAATTAAAACATATTTTTTAAATCAGAATTAAATTAAAACATATTTTTAAAATCAGAATTAAATTAAAACATATTTTTTAAATCAGAATTAAATTAAAACATATTTTTTAAATCAGAATTAAATTAAAACATTCTTATTTTTTCAGGCACCTATGGTTAGTTTATTTCTATTTTACTTTTTTTTAATTTTTTAACTTCTGTGCTAAAAATGAATATGTAAACATTTGAAGCAGTCAGGAGGATGTAAATTAATTAAATAAATAAATGTTTATTTAGGCAGTAGCTGATCAAACACCGATGGAAACAGTAATAGATATGTTTAGAAAATTGGGACTACGTGGAACTGTGAGTTTTTTTTAATTATTTTTGCATTTTATATAATAAATTTATTATTTTTTAGCTAGTAACAAATAATGGTAGACTATTGGGTATAATAACAAAAAAAGATATTTTAACATTTATGAAGGAAGGGGAGCATTGTTGAAATTTTTTTAAATTATAAATATAGGTAATTAATTATATATTATTTTTTTTTTCTTCTAACAAAGTGTTGTGCAAAAATTAAATGCCCAATTTCCCATTTTAATTCTGATTTTTTCCATATTTTAAAAAAGTAAAATCAGAATTTTGGTTTTTCTCTTGGGAGTGAATTACCCGTTGGTTGGGACAAAATTAAAATAAAAAATTTCCCCAAAAAAAAGGACAAACTTTAAAAAACCGAAAAAAATAGACAAAAGAATCTAAAAAAAATTTGAGGGACCCAATTTTTTTAAAAAAAAGTTGGCTTGTGCTTTTCCCAAAGACTCATTTTATTTTCTATTGTACAATAAATACTATATTTTTTATTTACTTCATCTCTCCTCATCAATTTAAGGCCATTTTATATACCAAAAAATATATTTTATTTAAAATTTTATTTTTTTTTTTTACCAAAGATATTTTTTGTTTGTGTGTCTTTTTTTAATATTTAATTTTTCCCTCAATTTTATTTTTTTTTGTTGTGATTGCTACGGCCAGTTTTTCATAGTACTGTTATATATTTTCTTTTTTTTTTCTTTTTTTTTTGTATTTTTCTAAGCCTTGGAAAATTATTTGTGCGCATTTTAGTGACCCTTTTTTTGATTTTAAGGAAAAAAAATATTTTTAGAGAAAAGACCCTCCATTAATAAAAATGCTCTCATTTTGTTTAAACTTAAATTATATATATTTCTATTTTAATGACAAATATATTATGTGAAGAGATATTTTTTATAACAAATTTTTTTAATTTAAATTTGTATAAATTAAGAGAAAAAAATAAAAAAGGTGTTTATAAGTCAAAATTAAAATTTCAGAATTTTCCTCATCTTTTTTTTTTTAATTTATTTTTAAATAAAAAATAAAAAAATTATTTAAAAAAAAATATTTTTTTAAATAATATTAAAAAATAATGTAAAACTATTATATAATTAAAATAAATTCAAAACTAACAAAAAAAAGAATTAAAATAATTTCAAAATTAAAAGGGTATATAGGTGTCGACAAGATTTTACAAATTTTATGGGGGTACACTATAAATTAAAAAATAAAATAATTTTTTTTTTAAATTGAAGATATGATGTTGAAAAATTGACATTTTTTATATTTAAAAATTCAATTTCAAAAAATCTTCAATTTTTTCTTTTTAAATATATTTTTGTGCTAAATATAATGCACTTTTTTTCAAAATAATTTTTTAATCATTTAACTTTTCTTTAAATAAAATAAATTTCTTTTTTTTTCAAACCGGGTGTGGAAAATCTCGCAAAAGAGCGTGTGGAAAATGCAAAATTCTGAAATAATTTTAAGGATTTAAAATTAACAAAAATTTATTTAAAAAATTTTAAACCTTGCTACAAGCATTCCTGGACTAAACGGTCCTTCATTTTCGTAATGGTCAATAATCTTAATCCATGGGGAATATTTTTGAGGAATACAGCCATGAGCTCCTGAACGTGAAATTGACAAATTAAATTTTTTTGAATCGTTAATAGGTGAAGAACGGCCATAACGAATAGAAATTTGTTTTTCTAATTCTTTAAATATTATTTGATTAACATTTGGACAGTAAGAGACATCAAGTGTTTTTAGCTCCTAAAATTAAAATTTTTTTATTAATAATTTATTAATAAAACCTTGCAATTTCTAATAGCCATCACAATTGAAACATTACTTATATTTGTGCATTTTCCAAGTACAAGAATCTTAAATAAAAAAATCAGAATTTAATAAAAACACAACTACAAATCAGAATTAGAAAAAACAACAAAATCAGAATTTAATAAAAACATAACAGAAATCAGAATTTAGCAAATACAACGACAAATCAGAACTTAGAAAAAACAACAACAAAATCAGAATTTAATAAAAACACATCCACAAATCAGAAAAAACAACAACAAAATCAGAATTTAATAAAAACACTACTACAAATCAGAATTAGAAAAAACAACAACAAAATCAGAATTTAATAAAAACACATCCACAAATCAGAAAAAACAACAACAAAATCAGAATTTAATAAAAACACTACTACAAATCAGAATTAGAAAAAACAACAACAAAATCAGAATTTAATAAAAACACATCCACAAATCAGAAAAAACAACAACAAAATCAGAATTTAATAAAAACACTACTACAAATCAGAATTAGAAAAAACAACAACAAAATCAGAATTTAATAAAAACACATCCACAAATCAGAAAAAACAACAACAAAATCAGAATTTAATAAAAACACTACTACAAATCAGAATTAGAAAAAACAACAACAAAATCAGAATTTAATAAAAACACATCCACAAATCAGAAAAAACAACAACAAAATCAGAATTTAATAAAAACACTACTACAAATCAGAATTAGAAAAAACAACAACAAAATCAGAATTTAATAAAAACATAACAGAAATCAGAATTTAGCAAATACAACGACAAATCAGAACTTAGAAAAAACAACAACAAAATCAGAATTTAATAAAAACACATCCACAAATCAGAAAAAACAACAACAAAATCAGAATTTAATAAAAACACTACTACAAATCAGAATTAGAAAAAACAACAACAAAATCAGAATTTAATAAAAACAAACCTTCAACTTTCCAACATTTGTAATTTCAATAAGAGTATCATCTGTCAAAGCTCTATGTCCAGTTAATCGCAATTCACTTAATACTCTTAACGAAGCAATATGACGAAGACCAACATCAGTAACTGCTCGGTTAGACATAGATAAATTGAGAAGTACAAGAGAACGACAACCCTGGCCTAAAAATTATTTATTTTTTAAATCAATTAAAATAAAAAACCAATAGCACGAAGAACAGCATCATTAATTAACAAATTATCATAAACATGCATTTCTCGTAATTGAGTAAGATTTCCGAGTGCAAGTAAATTTGGTTGGCCTTCATAAAATTCTAAAAAAATTTGGAAAAAAAGATAAATTTTTATTCAAAATTGGTATAAAAATACATTGAAATTTTATAAATAATTTAAAAAAATCTCAAAATTTACAAACCTGTTCCATAGCATTCAGAAAAATGGAGTGATGTTAAACTGACAAAATATAAATAATTAAAATAATAATAAAAATGTTTTAACCAACTTTTTTAAAGCCATAAAAATATTGTTCATTTGTTGAGTTTGAATAGTATCCACTTGATCCATAATTAAAGTTTGTAAATTTGAGCAATTTGCTTGTATCCCGTTAATAGCTGTTGATTTTAATCGAAAACAGCTGAAAAGAAAATAAAAATTAAAAAAAAAATAAACCACAATCTTAACCAAAAAATGGCAAATGAATGCCATTAGAATAAATTTAAAAAAATTAAAAAAATACCAAGAAATATTTAGCGTTTTAATTGATTTTGGTAGCTTCTCGAAGCAATCACCCTTAAGCAATTCGTTCTCGCTGACACATAAAGACTCCAATGATTGGCAACATGAAAAAAGCTGCGAAAGCCCTTTCTCCATATTTGTGTGCTAAAAAATTTTTTTTAATTAAAAAAAAAAATAATTTAAAAAAAACTTTAAAAGAATTCCGAACGGACAAATTTTTTAATTTTGGCAAATAACGTCCAATCAGCGAAATTGAAGAATTCGTTAATTGCAAATAATCAAGATGTAGAGTATGCACAGAAGGGACAATATTTAACGATGAGCAAAGTGAATAATTTAATTTTGGGTTAAGCTGAAACCCAATCAAGTCAATAACTTTCAAGTGATGACGAGCACGTTTCATGATAATTTGTATCTGTAAAATAATTAAATGAGGATGTATAAGGGTTTTAAACGTCTGAGAGCAATAACCCATTTCCCCTTCTAACACTTATCCCCGAAATAAAAAAAAAATAAAAAATGTACATGTCGATTTGTGACTATTTTAATAGGAGAGTCTTGAAAAAGTTGAGAGAATGAGACTGTTTCATAATTGTCCCAGCTATGAGAAATAGCAACTTGTCTCCACTTTCTGCAGATTTTTTCTATGCGAAGATGATCGGTAGTATTTAAATTTGAAAAGATGAGACCCTAAAAGTTTTTTTTAGAATTATTCTTTTTTATTAATCTGAGGGATTCAACAAAAAATAAAGTTTGAGATGAAGAAGTTCTCATAATTAAAAAAATTATCAAACCAAAACATGTGATGGAAGTTGATTAATATGCACATTAGATAAGGACAAGTTCAAATCTTGATTAGAAGTTGATTCATCATTAGTCGACTTTGACTTTCTTGAACGTTTTGATTCAGTCTTTCCATTGCTTTTTGCACCTCTTTTTGTTCCACGTCTAGAAGCTTGCATAGCACGAACCATTATAAAAATTTAATAAACTTGTTAACTTTTCTAAAAATTATAAAGTAAAATCCAAAAACGATTGTCTCATTTTAACTCTCAATTTTACCCCCAATTAAAAATATCAAACTCTAAATCCAACAAAGATCAAATAAACAGAGTAAAATTACCCTTTATATACACAAAATAAAAGTCAAAAATCATCAATGATTCATCAAAATCCTAAAAAACACCAATAAATCAACTCCATAAAATTACAAAACAAAATAAACAAAATTTCTAATCAACTCTTTTTCTCATACGCACTCTCCTTTTTTCAACACTAATCTTAAATACTATGAAAAAACAAAATGCCAATTATTTTAAATTGCCAATTTTGAATTTTCTTAAGAAAAAAATTTTTTCATAACAATTTTTTTAATTTTATAGTTTGTTCTATACGGAGGATTTCTTAATTTGATCTTTCTATTGTTACTTTAAATAATTTTAAAGTTTAGTGAATGGCAGCTCTAATTAGACACGCTTTAAAAATACGTTATTGGTTAATTGGAGGTGCAGCTGCTGGAGGAATTACTGTTGGAAATGTTAGAATTTATTTATTTTAAAATTTTATTAATTTAATTTTTTTCATATTTTAGTGGTTTGATGACCTCAAAAAATCTCTTCCTGATTTTCCCGCTTGGGCAAAATATGAACACATTGCCTCAACTTTTTCACAATTTACCCCAAAATTTGGTGACTTAAATTTCCGTCAAGAGTTGGAACGACTTTGGCACTTGAATGAACAAAAACCAGGAGAAGGTCTTTGGTCTATTTTTGCATCTCCATTCATTTTGGAAAATGTATCAGGTTCTACTGAACAATCAACGATTGATGCGTTTGAGCAGATCAACATGATTGAAGCGACAACTCAGAATGGTATATAATTGAATTTTTGTACTGTTTATTTTTTATTAACGATTTTTGTGGATTAGTTGAAATTTTCTTCCACATTCAGACAAATTTTTATTTTTTTAAGATCATAGTGCAGAGGGCGGTGACAGTGGTGGTGGTGGTGGTTCTCTCCTTGCCCGTATAAAATCAAAATTCTCTAAAACTGAGGTAACAGATATTGAAGAAGATGAAAAAATATCTGAGGTTTTTTTATTTTTATATTTTTTATTAAAACTTTTAGATGAGTGAAACAGAGAGAATACAAAAATTGCAGGATGATTTGCTTAAAACTCAAGTTTATCATTTTTATTCTTTGAGGAATTTTATATTTACTATTTTAACAGCTTCAATATCAAAGAGAACTTGAATTGCTCGAAAAAGAAAATAAAGTTCTAAAGCAACGTATATTGCTTAAAGACGCAGGGGAGTTGAAGAGGCAAAAGAAGATTAAGGTTTAATTATTGCATTTTTGATTGTGGTTATTTGATGTTTATCTAATCTTTTTTCAATTAGACTTGTTTTTTAATAATCAAATAATCCATTTGTTTCTTTAATTTTTTATTTTTAGCGCTCCTTAATTGAACTTTACTCTGATATGCTTGATATTCTTATTGAATATGATTCCTCATACGGAACAGCTGATAATCTTCCTCGAGTTGTTGTTGTTGGAGATCAATCTTCAGGAAAAACTTCAGTTCTAGAAATGATTGCGCAAGCAAGGATTTTTCCACGTGGATCTGGTGAAATGATGACTAGAGCACCTGTAAAGGTTTTTGGACATTTTTATTTTATTTTTCTTGATTAATAAAAATTTTAGGTAACCCTGAGTGAGGGCCCTTACCATATTGCCCAATTTCGTGACAGTAATCGTGAATTTGATCTTACCAATTCTGATGATCTTCAACAACTGCGCAGTGAAATAGAATTACGAATGCTTAATTCTGTTGAATCTGGTGGGAGAACAGTTAGTAATGAAGTTATTTCTCTTACTGTTAAAGGTTTTTTAAAAGATCTATATTTTTTATTTTTTACAAAATTATTTTCTTTAATAAAGGCCCTTCCCTTCCAAGAATGGTATTGGTAGATTTACCTGGTGTTATTTCAACGGTAACCACAGATATGGCAAGTGGAACAAAAGAAGATATTTTTACAATGTGTAAGCAACATATGGAAAATCCTAATGCTATTATTTTGTGTATTCAAGGTTTTCTTTTAAATTTATAAAAATTAAGTAAATTTTGATTTGTAAAAGATGGTTCTGTCGATGCTGAACGTAGCAATGTGACTGATTTGGTAAGCAGTATTGACCCAACTGGACAAAGAACAATACTTGTTTTGACTAAGGTTTTTTTAATTATTTTAATTTTTTTTTAATTTATGGGAAATTGCGTTTTCAAGATCCTTTTTTATCTCATTTTTAACACAAAATTCTTAAATTTATTGAAACAGTTTAAAAAGAATATTTTTGCAGGTCGATTTGGCAGAAAAGAATTTAAACAATCCCAATAGAATTAAAAAAATATTGGAAGGAAAATTATTTCCAATGAAGGCTTTAGGCTATTTTGCTGTTGTAACAGGAACTGGATCTAGAGAAGCTAATATTGGTGATATTCGTTCTTATGAGGAAGAATTTTTTGCAAATTCAAAATTATTTAGGTTTTATTTTTATTATAAATTTATAAAAAAATATATTTTTTTTAAAAGGAAAAAATTAATGTCCCTCAGAGGGGTTCGAACCTTGGTCCCCCAAAAAAATTTTTTTCTCATTAACTTTTTTTTTAATTTAAATATTTTATATATAGAGATGGTATTTTAAAAGCCACACAAATGACAACAAGAAATATGTCAATGGCAGTAGCTGACTGTTTTTGGCGTATGGTTAGAGAATCTATTGAAGCTCAAGCTGATGCTTTTAGAGCAAATCGGTTTAATTTGGAAACTGAATGGCGTAATACATTTACTCACCAAAGAGATTTGACAAGAGATGAATTATTTGAAAAGGTTTATTACTATTACAATTTTTTAAATTAAATAATAAATATTCTTTATTTATTTTTTAAAGGCACGTGGAGAAGTTTTGGACGAAATTGTTACTCTTTCACTCGTTTCAGCCACAGAATGGGAACAATTGTTGAGAACAAATCTTTGGAATGCAATAACACATCAAGTATTTGATCAAATATTAATGCCTGCTTCAACAGTAGATAATGCTGGATCTTTTAATACTTTAATTGATATTAAATTAAAACATTGGGCAGAGAAGGAATTGGCACATAAATCTGTTCAGGTTTTTTTTATTTAAAATTATATATATTTTTGAATTTATTAAAAATTTACTTGGGGAATAGTTCAAAAATATTTAAAATTTTAATGTCCGTATACTCGAAGAAAGTATATGAGTGAATAAAAATGCCCATTAAAGGTTGGATTTGTGGTGTAGCGGTTGTGCTTTGGGTTTTGAGACTTTGATGGTTCTATTCTATCAGACATTCACTAATTTTCTACAACATTAACATAAAAAAATTAATTTAAGGTCGGTTGGGAAACACTTTCTCAAATCTTTCGCCGTCAAGTAGAAAGAGGTAATGGAACGTCTTCTTCTCATACAATCAAAAAGCAACAACGAGATAATAAAAAATCAGCAGAATTATTAACTTCATTAAAAAATGCTTTGGTTGATGCAGCACTTTCACAACATAAATGGGAACCAAAAGCTCTTGATTATTTAGTTGGAGATTTATTTAAAAATCATAATTTTTCTAATTTTTAAAATTCTGATTTTTAAATTTAAATTTATTAATATTTTTTAGCGTGTAATTCAACTTAACTCTGTAGCAGATCAAGTTGTTCCAGACAGACGAGCATGGGAGCAATCTTGCGAATTTATGCAAAAAGCATGTTCTGACCGTTTGGAAGAATTAAATAAAACATTGGATTGTAAATAAATTTAAAAAAAAATTTATTAAAAAAATTTTTTTTAAGCTGCAAGAGGACCTTCCGGCCTTTCTGGTTGGCTTTCTTGGAATTCACCTACACCCGAGCAACAAATTAATAGGGCAATACAAGATGAATTATTTTCAATTCTTTCAACAAATCCAGTAAATTATTTTAATATTTTTTTTGTTTTTTTAAGGGTTCTGTCATACACCCCCTTACCATTTGAGTCTCAGAAATTGAATGTTATTTCAGAATTTTTTAATAACATTTTATTTTTTAAGGATCATAAACAGTCTTTGCTCGATGATGATTTGACTGTAGTACGTCGTAATTTAGACTCAAAAAATGTGCCTACTGCAGAGGTTACACCTGAACAAATTAGACAGCAATGGAGGCTTGTTTATAGACAACATTTTCTTCAAAAATTACTTCAGGTTTTTTTTAATTTTTAAAAAGAAAAATTAAAAAAAAATTTTAAAGGCTAGTCGTGATTGTTTAAGCTTTTATCAAAATTATAAGCAAGGAATTCGTTTGGACAGTGATTTGGATTGTCAAGCAGTTGTATTTTTTTATAGAATAAATCGAATGCTTGAACTAAGTTGTAATGCTTTAAGACAGCAAGTTGTAAATAATGAACAGAGAAGATTGGAAAAGGAAGTTAAGGTTAGTTTTTTGTTTTTGTATTGAAAAAATTTTCCGAAACGCCCAAAAAAAATAAAAAATAGTCAACTGACAAATATTTTTCATTTAGGAAATTTTGAATGAATGGTCTCAAGATAATGATAAAAAGAAGCAATATTTGACTGGAAGACAAGTTGAATTGGCTGAAGAATTGGGTTTATTATAATTTAAAAAATATTTAATTTTTAAATATTTTTTTTAAGCACAAGTTCGCTATATTCAAGAAAAATTAGAAGAATTTATAATTCAATTACATCAGGAAAAGCCTTGAAAAATGAATGGTTTTTTATTATTTTTTACCTTTTAAATGACGCTCAATAATTAAAAAAAAAATATTTTTTAGACACTTACCACTAGAAAAGTCTCTCCTCATTTTATTTTTAATTTATATATTTTGTTTTTGACTTTCTTCTCTTTCCTTTTTAATTTTAAATCCTTTTAATTTTCCTCTTGCGGATTTATAATTAAAATTGCGGACTTTTATGTCATAATTAAATTTTTTTTTAAATTTTTTCTTATATAGTAAAAGACCTTGTAATTAATCATTTTTAATTGTATTATCTAAAATCTGCAAAATTTGTCCGCAATATTATTTTCTTTATTTTTCTCCTCTACATCCAAATTTTAATTTTTGACATATTGGTGTCAAATTAAATTTCAAGACTACATATTAAACTGCTAAATAATGAATAAATAAATATAAATTATTAAAATAATTGAATTTATTTAGGTGCTTATTTAAAATGCACTTTTGATTTATTTTTTTAAATTTTTTATTAATTTAATTTCCAGAAAATAAATAATTTAAAGAAAATGGCTCCTAGCCTAAATTTAACAGTTAAAGTCCATCCAGTTGTTTATATGGCTATTATTGATGCTTATGAACGCAAATCTTCTTCAAACATTGGAAAAACTATATCTACAACAACAATGTCTGCACAACGCCAAGAACGTGTAGAAAGTCGTGCTTTGGGTACTCTTTTAGGATTTTATGAAAAAAATGTTGTTCAGGTTTCTTTAAATTTTAAATTAAATTAAATTTATTAAAGGCAACAAATTGTTATGCAATTCCTTTTTCTGACGTCGGCACAGAAACTCCTGAAATAAATGATAATTTTAATCGTTCAATGTGGCAAATGTGTAAGCGTTCTTCGCCCACAGAACAGATTGTTGGATGGTTTGAAATTTTTTTAAATCATTTTTTCACCAAAAAGTAACGCAAAATTGAGGACTAAAAAGGGAAATTTTATGGGTAAATAAATAATATTTATTATGACTTTAAGATTGCGAACTTTGTCTTAAAAGTAAAAAAATACATTTATTATTTTTTAGAAAATTTTAAAATTAATTTTTAAGGTTCTTTACTGTGCCAGATTTGCCTGATTCATGTTTTCATTATAATACTTATTATAGCCAGGTTTAATTAAAAATTATTTTTAAAAGGTGTTGGATATTTGAAAAAAATATTCTAATTTAAATAAACAAATTTTCAACATTTTTTCTTAAAAAATAATTTTCCTAAATTTTTAAAGTTAATGGCTCATGAGGCAATTAAGAAAGAACTTCCTCCTGTTATTTTGCTTACAATGGATTTGACTTTTTCTGGTTCAACAGCTAATCGTTTACCTGTCAAGGCTTTTACAATGTTCGATTTTTATTATTTTTAAACTATTTTTTAATAAAAAAATATTTTTTTAAGGCGTGACGGCGCTTTCTGTCCTTTAAACGTGGAAATGGATGCATTTTTGGGAGAAGCAGTTGCTCTCAATTTTATCACTGTACTTGTTTTTATAATAAAAATTTTAAAAAGTTTTATACTAATTATTTTTAATTTTATTAACTCGAAAATAGTTTATTTTATTATTTTCCATTAAAAGGCTTCGAACCTTCTCCTTTAATTTTATTTAAATGTGAAAACCTAACACACTTGCAATTAGCCATGGGTGTATAGTTGCAAATAGTTTATTTTTTGCTCATTTTTAAGGGAGAAATGTTGTGTTTTTTAAATTAATTAATTTTTTCAGCAAGGAATTGATTCTGAACGTCGTGAAATTGAATTAGGAGACGAACAGGAACAATTGTTAGAATGTACAGAAAATATGTTAACTTGGTTAGAACGAATAATGCGTTATATTAAAGGTGTTTTAGCTGGGAAAGATGAAGATGCTGATCCGATTATTGGAAGAAAATTGATGGAGGTTTTTTTTAATTTATTTTTTCTGTTGGTCAATAGACTCAAATGTTCATAAAATTTTATTTTTTTATATTTAGATTGTTGAACTAGCAAATACTCAATTACCTTCATCTCGCCTTGAAAGTCTTTCTAAACATTCATTGCGAGATTATTTAATGGTATCATTATTAGCTAATTTGGCAAAAACTCAATTAGCGATACAAGAGAAGATTGTTACTGCTGGATAAATAAATAGTATATATATTTTTTATTGAAAAAAAATATATAAATTTTTAATTGTTAAATATTAAGATTTTTGTAAAATAAATAAACATTATTTAATTTTGTCAAATTATTACATACTTTTCAATTTTTATTTTATTTTTTAATTTAATTTTGTTCTCATTTTCTTTCCGCAAATAGTATGTCTTCCGAATTTTTTGGAGGTAAATTTTTTTTTTTATTTTTTCTTATTATCATTAGCTTTCTTAGTAAAGAATTATTCTTTCTCTCTTAAAAATTTAATAAAATAATTCTTTTAGTAATCTGTTTGATTTTTAAAACTAAATGCTGTCTAAACAACTGTTTCGTCACTGAAAATATTTTCTTTTACTAGATATAAAAAAAATTTTTTTATTTAATTTTAAATTTAATCTTTTTGAATTTTAATTTTTTATTTTAAAAATTGTAAACTTTTTTTTAAATTAATTTTAACGTTTCTATGTTAAACTTCGAAATGACGAGAAAAATTGTTGATTTTATCAGAACTTAAGTAATATTTCTATTTTTTGATATTTTTCATAATTTTTTGACTCAAATTTCGGGCCGCAAATGTCGTGGTGACAATTTACTTAATATTCATCAAAATGATCTTCACAAAAAAATAGACGCGAAAAATTAATTAATTTTGGCGTTTTGTAATTTTAAAATTTAATTTTCTTTTAATTTTTTCGTTTATTTTTTTCTTTGTTTTTTTCCTTTTTACCGTCTAAACTTCTTTCTATTCATCGTTTTTATTTAATTTTATAAACTTTAACCTTAAATTTCTTTTTTTAATTTTAAAATGTTCTGAAAAGCTGATCTTTTCTAATTTTAGCAAAATTATTTCGAAATAATATTTTAAAGGAGATTATTTTACTGAGCAAACACATAAACACTAGGCAAACAAATTTATATTTTTAGCAATAAGGACTTAATATATTTTAAATGTACTTTGTTGTGGTTATTTTTTACCCAAAAAGTATTTTCAATTATTTTTTAACCTATAAGGTCATTTAATTAAAATAAGTTTGTATCGTCTCGTGTGGTTAAGTGCTTGTCTGTTGGACTACAATGTGAAATTGTTTGGGTTCGAATCCACTTAGGGGAAACGATTTTAATTTACTTCTTTATTCATTATTTATCACTTTTTATTAATTTTTAATTTAATTTTTTAGAGTTTAATTTTGTAATAAATGGCCGCACAACGAATATCTTTGGAAAACGACGGATACTCTAATGATAAAAATTCTATTGCAGCTTTAAATGAAGAACCTTCTTCATCTTCTTCAATTTCTTCTTTTGATGCGAACAAAATAATAATGAGTGTTGGGAATGAAGGAGCACCGTCAGATAAGGTTTTTTTTTAATTATTTTATATTTTCTGAGGTCTTAGGATTTTTACAAATAAAAAAAATTCTCGTAACAGTGCAAATTTTTTTTATTTATTATTAAAAAATAATGAATCATTACATTATTTGATAAAATTATTACTCTTTGTAAAAAAAATTCTTTCTTTATTTAGTCTTTCTCGGTTTTATATTAATTTATCTTTGTGTTACTTTTATTTTTTCTTGAAAAATGATTATTTAGGTAATTGAGTTTTTATCACTTTTTTTTTTAATTTTTTATTTTATTCTATTTAAGCATTTTAATTAAATAATAATAATAATTTTCATCTTTTTTAGATTGATTTTCGAATTAATTCACCTAAAAATTCGAAGGAAATGGATGATAATTTGAATGCTTCTTCTCCGTTATTGGACAAAAATCAACAGGTTTATTACTTTAAAAATAATTTTTAAGTCTAATTTTCAGCAAAAATCTCCTAAAAAATATTTAAATATTCCTTCACAAAATACAACAATAATTCAGCAATCATCTTCATTTGCTTCAGTAGACTCTGTTCGGTCTGATTGGCGATCTCTTTATATTTGCACATTTTTGACTTTTTGTTCTGCAGTGCAATTTTCTCTTTATTTTTCTTCTATGAGGCCATATTTACAAATTGTTTGTTTAAATTATTTTTTTAATTTAAAATCCTTGAATAAAATATACTTTTTTAATGATATTCTTGGGATTTTTACTTATTTTTAACCTTTATTACTGCATTAAAGAGCAATTTGTTTGATGTCTCTTTGGTCGAGTGGTTAAAGCTTTATCATCTGGGCGAAACAATTATATCATTTAAATCTTTCTTTTACATTAATTTTTTTTTAAATATTAATTTCAAATTTAAGATGGATACTTCCGCCTCAGAAAATTTTTTCGGGTATATCGTTGCTAGTTACTCCCTCGGACAGATGATAACTTCACCTATTGTTGGATATTTATCTAACAGACTTAAAAAGGTTTTTTTATTTAAATTTATAAATTAATTTATTTAAAAAAATTAAGATTCGTCATTTACTTTATATTGGCATATTTCTAGCTTTTATAGGCAATGCTCTTTATATGTGTGTACATTTATTTTCAATTGAAAGAAGAAAATATGTTTTGCTTATTGGACGTTTTATTACGGGAATTGGATCGAGTTAGGTTTTCTTTAAATAATTATTTATTTAAATTTAAAGAAATGTCTTTTAAGGTAATATAAGTTTATTGAAAGCTTATGCTTCCACAGCAAGTACTGAAAGAGATCGTTCACGTGCAATTGCACTTGTGACTGGAGGAGTTGCTTTAGGGATGACGATGGGACCAGGTTTTACATTAATTAATTAAATATTCACTGAATTAATTGTTTTTTTAATTAAAAAATTTAATTTATGAGGTTGTGGGTTCGAACCCGCTTGAGAGTCATGAATTTTATATTACTTAAAAATACTAAAAAATGCCCAATTCTTTTTATTTTTAAGCTTTTCAACTACTTTTTACTCCAATTGGATATCCAGGACCAGATATTCTCATTTCTGGCTTAATGCTTTCGATGTATACTGCCCCAGCTTTAATGGCTTGTATAATGAATGCAGTCAATGCTTTTTGTATTTTTGCTTTTTTTCATGAAGTTTATACTGGATTGATAAGTTCGGTTAGTTTCTTTTATTATCTTTCACATTTGTTGATTTTTTTATTTAAAAAATTTTTTAATTATGATGTTTTTGGGGGTCATGGGTTCGAACCCGTTCGAGGTCAAAAATTTTATTTTTATTTAAAAAGTGTTTTTAGTAAATAAAAATATTAATTAAAATTATTTTTTAATTTTATTTGGGTATTTAATAAATTTTAATTTAATTTATTTTTTAATTTTTTTACAGAAAACTCTGCTTACTCGAAATGAACTACCTTTACCAAAAATTGATAAAAGTGCTCTATTTTTGTGTTATTTGACTCGTTTTACTCAAATGTTTATTAATACAAATTTAGAAACGTTAATTTTAAATTTTTATTTTTTTTAAATTATTATTATTTTTTAGTTTGGGTGCTTCTTTAGCAATGGTTTTGTTTGCTTGGACGCGTACCGAAACTGTCAAATATTTTTCTCTTGCAGTTAGTTTATTTAATTAATTTTATTTATTATTTTATTTTTTTTTAATTTTAATTTTTTTAATTTTAAATTTTTATTTTATTTATTTAATTAGCAAGCAATAATGTCTCTTCTAGCTTTTTTAATTTATCTTTGCTTTATTATGTTTCGCTTTGATAGATTGTTCGTTTTTTAATTATCTTTTTTATTTAAAAATTAATTTATTAAATTTTTTTTAGTCTACGTGAACGTGTAAATTTAATTGTTTCATTATTTGCTTTACTTCTTTTCCATATTTTGACTTATTCTTATCCTTTTTTGTCTGGAGAAATTACTACATACTCTAGCAAAGGTTTATTTTTAATTATTTAAAAAGAATTAGTTAAATATTTAAATTTTAAACAATTTAAAAATTAATGACCACCAAGAGGGTTCGAACCCGCGACCCCCTAAAAAAAGTTAATTAATTAAAATTTTATTTAAAAAATTTAAGATTTTCATTTAAATGATACTGATAGTGAAAATATTGAAGAACATGTTGGTTGTGATAATTCAATATTTTCTTGGTGTGATTCTGTTAGGCCTATCAATCCATTTTATTTTTATATTTGCTATATTTTATTTATTGGATTAGCTTTTCCAAATATTAATGTAGCTTTGAATACATTATTTTCTAAAATTATTGGACCTAGGTTTTTTATTTTATTTTAAAATTTTCTTTTTAATTTTTTTTAGAAGACAAGGATTTCAACAAGGCTTATTACAAATGGCGGGGGGATCTGCACGTATGGTTGGACCAGTGGTTATTAGGTTTTGTTTTTATTTTCTCTAATTAAATGTTTTGTTTTCCGGAATGTTTTAATAAAATTCTGATTTTGCTTTTTCCGGAATGTTTTTATATTTTTTTCCGGAATGTTTTTGTATTTTTTCCGGATGTTTTTGTATTTTTTCCGGAATGTTTTTGTATTTTTTCCGGAATGTTTTTGTATTTTTTCCGGAATGTTTTTGTATTTTTTCCGGAATGTTTTTGTATTTTTTCCGGAATGTTTTTATATATTTTCCGGAATGTTTTAATAAAATTCTGATTTTTATATTTTCCGGAATGTTTTAATAAAATTCTGATTTATTTATTTTTATCTCCCTTTACTTTTTATTTTTCAGTATTCTCTACTCTGCATATGGGCCACAAAGTGCATGTAATTTTTTAATTTTAATTTTTTTACAATAATTAAAATTTTAGGGTTAATGGAAATGGCTGTTATCGCACTAAATTTGGCACTTCTTTTTACTTGTTATGGAAGGATGGTTCCTTTGGATATTTCTCCATTAATTAGAACATCAACAGCAACTTTAAACGAAAGTAATGAAATATTAAAAGAAAATGGAGAATCTTCAATATTAAAAGAAGAAAATAGAAAAGTAAATGGTACTAGTATAAATTCAAAAAGTGTAGAAAATAAAATTGTTAATGAAAAGACAAAATTAATGGAAAATATTGACAACAATGGTGATAAGAAAAGAAAAATAAAAAGGTTTTTTTAATTAAAAAGTTTTTTTTAATTCATTTTAAAATTTTAGCACAGAAAAATCAAAGAAAATCGAAAATAAAAATGATGAACAAAAAAATAATGACAACAATACAATTAATAGAGTGGCTAGCTTGGATTTGGAATAATCGTGTTTTATTGTTTTTATGTATTTTGTTTTGATAGGGAATGTTTTTATATATTTTTATGTTTTATAAAATAATATTTTTTGTGTTTTCCGGAAAGTTTTACAATAATTTTGACTTCGTTTTTACTTTGTTGGAGGATTGTTTTGGTGCTAAACTTGAGTGCGACACTGAAACGATTTTTATGTTTTTCCGGAAAGTTTTGTATTTTATTAAACCCAGAACTACAATCTAATTCATTCCCTATCACTTTTTAATTTAATTTTTAAAAACCGGTTTTTTCAATGCATTTAAAAAAATAATGTTAAAATTTTTATAAATTTATTTTAATTTTAGAAATTTTTTTTAAAATTTCTATGGTTTGCAAACCTTTTATCTTTTTTTCAAATTTTATTATAAAATTCAGTTTTTAATTTTGTAATGATTGTCTCAAAAAAAACCCTTTCAGACTCTAGTGTCCTCTTATTTTAATTTTGGATTTAATGTCATTTTAATTGTAAAATGCCAAAATTATTTTTCAAAAAATAGCGCCTTAAATTAAGCGTTGAATTAATAATTCTTTGTTTGAATAATTAATTGATTAAATTTTGTTTTTTTTTTCAGTTTAAAGATTAATTCTAAAATGGAAAATAAAGAAAATAATAATTCAGAAAATATTTCTTCAATTATTGAGACAGAAACTAAAAAATCAATTATTGGTGAAATGGATAATGCTGATAAAATTGAAGAACACGAGCCTTTGACTACTAAGGTTTTATTTTTAATTTAAAAGTGTTTAGTAAAATGGTAGATTAGATTTTGGTCTTCCTATATTTCAGAATATTCCTTAAATAAAGCTTGCAAATATTGATTTGTGTTAGAAAGATTGTTTGGTTAAGTTGGGTGAACTAATGTTCTTCGGGTCGGTGGTTGGAGGTTCGATTCCTCTCGATGTAATTTTATATTTTCAACATTAATTTTGCTCAATTAATGATTTAAAATATATTTTTTCAATTCCAAATTTAATAATTATTTTTTTAGATCTATTATTATGTTGATGACCAACAAACACCTTATTCAACAGAAGTTCCCGTTCCTCCATCAAAAATTACTTTATCTGATTTTAAAAGTTATATAACCAAACGAAGTTATAAATATTATTGTAAAGTTATGGATACAGCGTTAAATTCGTTTGTTTAATTTTTCCTAAATAATTTCTAAAAATTTAATTTTTTAGAGAAGTAAAAGCTGAGATTCGTGATGAATATGATTGTTTAAAGCCTTGTGCAAATGGTCGATTTGAGTTATTTCTTTTATCTGAAAATGCTCCATTAGAACAGCAAAAGCATCACCATCAACGACAAGTTTTGGCTCCTACACATTTTCAGGTTTTTTAATTTAAAATTAATTTAATCTTATTAGAGACATTTTTGTCTTAATTTATTCTTCTGATTAAATAATTCTTTCAACATTTTTTAGTCGCAAAAGAATTGTGGAGTTCGTGCTTCTATGATGGGAGGAAAACGTCCAGCATCTCACTATATTATGGATAATCATAAAAAATTTGTAGATGGAGGGAGCAGTCCTGAAGATGAAAATAATCAATTATTTGGTGATTCTAATTGTGTTAGCAGTTTATCCGATGGAGATTCACAGTTTGATTTTTTATAAATAAATTAGTTTGGCCTCGAACGGGTTCGAACCTTTAACCCTTTTTACTTTTTAGATATACAACAGATTTTACTAGTGTTTCTCGACAACATCATTTGACTTCTCGTTATGCTCTTCACAATAATCAATATAATAAAGGACAAAGTTCAAAGCCTTATTGGACTCGTGAAAAGCGTAAACGTTATCGACGTCAACGTTCACCTCCATCATCTTTTCTTTCTTCAACTTTTGATGATACTGAAGTTTCTATGGCTGTGGATTTAATTACTGTATATTATTTTAATTTTAAAAATTACGGACTCTGTCAGATTCGAACTCTGATCCATTTAACAACTTTAAAATTCTTCAAAAAATTTAAATTAATTTCTAATTATTATTTTTTGTTTACAAAAGGTCACATTTAATATGGACACTCGTCGTCCTTTTGGAATGTCTGTTGTTGTAAAACGTAATCGTTTCTTTTATGGAATTATTGTTCATGAAGTATCGCCAAGTTTGTTTAATTTTATAAAATTAAAATTATTTTTAAAATTTATTTAGATAGTTTAGTAGCTTTGGATGGTCGAATTAAACCTGGTTTTATTTTACTTGAAATTAATGGAATTGCATTGGATGAATATGAAACACCAGAAGCTGCTGTTAATGTTCTTTCTTCTTCTGTTAGACAAGCTGTTGAAAGCAGAGGGTTTTTTTTTATTTTTTTTTAATTTATTAATTTTTCTTTTAGTCAATTAAAATTGACCTGTGCCCGTGGAGATGTGCCTGCACCTGCGCATAATATTTTTCATCCTCCACAGTCAGAGCCTGTTCGACCTATTGATCCTACTGCTTGGGTGCACCACACAAATGCTGCACGTGGTTTAGATGCTATGATGATTGGTTAATTATTTATTTTTTTAATTTTAAAAATTTAAATAAGCTCATCCAGATGCTTCATCTCCATCAGCGTTTATTCCAAAAACGACAATTTATTCTAATGCTATATCTTCTGCTGCTTTTAATAATAATAACATTATAACTGCTTCTATTGGAAAAGGTTTTTTTTAATTAATTAAAAATTAATTATTTTTTTATTTTTTAGCAGCAATGTTTTCAATAAATAATCGCCAACAACAATTTGCTTCAGAACAAAAAATAATTAATGGAGATGGTTTGAGGCTGATACAAAATCCATCAACAGAAATTACAACATCTTCCGGAAATTCTTCATTAGAATGTTCAATTGGACAATTACAGCAACATCAACAAATTGAGAATATAAAACAAACATTACAAACACAACAAGGTTTGCATTTATTTATATTTGCCGGAATTTTTTAATAAAATTCTGATTTTTGTGTATTTTCCGGAATGTTTTAATAAAATTCTGATTTTTGTACATTTTCCGGAATGTTTTAATAAAGTTCTGATTTTTGTGTATTTTCCGGAATGTTTTAATAAAGTTCTGATTTTTGTGTATTTTCCGGAATGTTTTAATAAAGTTCTGATTTTTGTATATTTTCCGGAATTTTTAATAAAGTTCTGATTTTTGTGTATTTTCCGGAATGTTTTAATAAAGTTCTGATTTTTGTGTATTTTCCGGAATGTTTTAATAAAGTTCTGATTTTTGTGTATTTTCCGGAATGTTTTAATAAAGTTCTGTTTTTTGTGTATTTTCCGGAATGTTTTAATAAAGTTCTGATTTTTGTGTATTTTCCGGAATGTTTTAATAAAATTCTTTTTTTCCGGAATGTTTTAATAAAATTCTGATTCTAATTGTTTTAAATTTTCATTTTTAGTACAGCGACAACAAACATATAAACATTTTAAAGAAAAGAATAAAATGTTTGGAGGAAAAAAAGTTGGAGGTATTACAAGTGTTATAAGGCGTTTAATGTGTATACATTCAAATGCCAGTCCAAGTCCAAAAAGTAGTAGCGATGAAAAAGACAACAAGAATATTAAAAGAAAAGCTTCTGATAAAGGAAAGGATAAAGGTAAAAAATAAACAATTGGTGAAATTTTGAATTTTGTCAATTGACTAAATCTGAATTTTAATTTTTTTGCCATATTTTATATTTTTATCAAGTTATTTTTTGTATTAATTTTGATTTTTCTGCCATAATTTTTGATAATCTTTTAAAACCCAAATTTATTTTTTAAAGTCAGGGCTCCTATTAAAATTTTTTTCTTAAAAAATCAAATTTTAAATTTATCGGAGCTCTATTTCCTATAATCTTTCTTATTTTCACTTACATTCATTAAAAGGAATTATTTTACACATAAATAAAGTTCTGTAAAACATGTGTTTTTTCAACAAACTTAAGGAAAACAACAGTATTGAGCATTTTCTAACTTTCCGGAAAACACAAATACTTTTCTGAACATTCAAAAAAAACATTTTAAATATTCTCAAAACATTTTAAGTATCTAAACACTTAAACTTTTTTAAGCTAACAAACAAGTTTTACAAAAGAAAAGTTTTCAAAACATTTTATTTACAACAAAAAACATTTACAATAGAGG
Organism: Meloidogyne chitwoodi; assembly: GCA_015183035.1. Taxonomy (NCBI): domain Eukaryota; kingdom Metazoa; phylum Nematoda; class Chromadorea; order Rhabditida; family Meloidogynidae; genus Meloidogyne; species Meloidogyne chitwoodi. The sequence goes on from JACZZP010000010.1 coordinate 2,129,835, forward strand.
CAGTGAAAACACAAATATACAAAACAATATTTATGGTGAAAAAAAAACAAGTTTATATATAATAGGCACACAAAAGAAATTATACACACAAAATTAGGAGGAAATGGAATAATGGGAGAGAAAGGGAATATATATATACATAATTTATAGAGGGAAATCTTACAATTATTTATTTTTGATTTTCTCATTCTTGTTGTTCTCTCCCTCAGTGTGTGCCAATTTTTGCTCTTCAGATTGTAGATGACCTCATCGCTCTGCTCCAACTGACGTGCTGCCTTCACTAAAAAAATAAAAAATTTTTAAAAAATTAAAAATAAATAATAAATTTACCTCTTCCTCTTCACCCTCGCCTCCTTCTTCTCCTTCATCCTCGCCTCCTTTGCTTTCCGCACTGGCAGGTTTGGCACCATCTTCTTCTTTGCCATCACCAGCTTCAGTGCCCGCTTCTTTTGCCGTTCCTTCCTCTCCACTCTTCTCTCCTGCCGATTTGGTACCTGCATCAACTGTCTTTGATCCTTCAGCGCCTTCCTTCTTCTCACCATCATCTTTCGTCTTCGATCCTGTTCCATCGGCAGTATTTGCTTCTGAACTGGCACCAGCAGCAGCAGCAGAGGCAGTTGACTTTATTCCCGCTTCGGTGTCTCCTCCCTTGCCCTCATCCTCCTTTTTGTCCTTGCACAAAAAGCAGTATAGAACAACACTAAGAATGCCGCAACTAAAAATTCTTCAAAAATAAATTTTTGAACAATTTTTTAAAGAAAAAATAATAAACTTACATGACAAGGAAGACAACAATGCCAACAACAATAAAGATGAAGGAGTTTTCCTTCTCGGTTGGTTTAGCAGCTGCATCAGTTTTTGCAGTTGCTGAAGTAGCCGCTGTTTTCGCCGTCGACTTCGTACTCCCTTGACTCTCTGTTGTCTCTAATACCTCGGGGGTACCTTCTGTCGACGAACTGTTGTCTTCTGATTTATCCGTTGTTGCTAGAAGAGTCTCGTTTGATGATGTAGTAGTGCCATTGCTGTCCAACTGAAATTTGTTAAAAATTAGATTAAAGCATTATTTTATTAAAAAAATTTAATTTACCGGAGATGGTGCCGTTTCCAAAGACTTAGAGTCGTTGTTGGTAGATTCATCCTTTGGGTCTGCAGGTAGAGTTGGAGGCAGCGTTTCCTTCGGGTCCTTGTCGTCCTCCTGACGTTGTTCCTGACGTTGTTCTCGTTGTCCGCGTTGTCCTTGTAGTGGCCTTCGAGCCCTTCCACCCTTCCTCATAGCACCAGAAGACATCTTTGTTGGCGGCAATGACGGTTGAGTAGAATTTTGGTCCTTAATTTGTTAAAATTAAATTAATATAATCAACAAAAATTAATTTAAAATTTACCTGAACAGTTGTTTCATTCTTTTGACCTTCAACAATCATTGGCAACAGCAGCAGAAGAGAAGACAAAAGAACCAGCGCCATCATTTTTGACGGTGACATTCTTTGTTGTTGTTGTTGTAGAGAAGAACACGTACGTTGAGAGTGTTGAAGAGCGTTGTTGTTGGGTCGATGAGTTGACGAGACTTTGTAGGTGATAGTTGTTTAGGATTAAAGTTTGAGAAAAAGTTGGAAGCTTTTATATGAAAAATTTTAAAAAAAAGTTGGAAAATTTAATGAAAGCTTTCTCGTATAAAAGCCTTAATAATTTACACAACTTTAAGGCTCTACCAAATACAACATTATATAATAGCTTTGAAGAAGCAATGCCTTTGTGGGGATTCAACACTACCAAAAAGCAACACAAATCTTCTATTAGCGACACCATTCGTCTTGCTGTCAAAGAAGGTATCGAGGACACAGCGGAAGGAGTCGCCGAGAACGTGGTCAATAAAATGTCTAAGAGCAACACCTTCCAGAGATCTATCGGCCGTTCTGTGGTGAAAGAAATGGAGAAGGCTGAGAAGAAGAAGGAAGACGAGAAGAAGAAGAATCCAAAGAAAGAATATGAATATGAAAATTTCCGTCTGTGAGTTACTATTTCTATTTTTTTATTTACTTTTTTATTTTTTATTTAAGTCAAGTCAATTGCCATAGTGCTGTCTGCTCTGGAACATCAATTTGTGGGCTCCATTTCCCTGTAACCAACCTGAAGCTAAAAGAAAGATGTTGAAGTATACCTATATATATTGTCCTAATATTGTTTCCCCATAATTTTTTTATATATATTTTTTATGTCTTGTAAAATTTTATGTGAAATATAAAATTTGATGAAAATTTCTTTTTTTTTAAACTTGTCTTAGTTGTCTAGTTTCCAATCCCAATAAGGACGTTCACCATAATAGCTTTGAATAAGCATGGCTTTCGCTTTTTGGCCTACCGAGACAACTAAACGAACTCAAAAGAAGTCAATGGATGACAAAATCAGTGCTGTAGTCAATATAGAAGTTATGGAGGCGATGGAGGATGAAATAGCCAACAACATTGCTAACAAAGTGGCTGCGGATAAGAGACGTTCTTTAAGTCGATCGCAAAGGCTGTGGTGAAGGAGATTGACAAGAAGAAGCAAACAGAATCTTCAACCCAAGAAAACCTTCGCTCTTTGAGTTTCATTATTTTTTTTTTTTAATTTATTTTTTTTTTGCTTTTAATTTAATCAAAGCCAACGGCAACATTCTAAATAAAGGAGGGATGTTGTTTACCCAATGTAGGGATTAAATAACAATAAAATACATAGTAATTTTTCTAAATTTTAAATGTTTTCTTTATTCGTCACAATTCTCCTCTTAACATTCTTGACTTTTTAATTGTTTTAATGGCATATGGGTTAGAGAAATAATGTCAAGAAAAAACGAGAATAATTAAGAAAACAAAGGTGCTGTAATTGCCCATAAATTGACAATTAAACAAAAAAATTTCTCATTTTTATCGAGAAATGTTTTTGTAAGAAATTAAAAAATATAATTTTTGAGAGATTATTTGATGGAAGAAGATGATAATTGAAAAAAATACTTAAATTTTTATTATTTTTTGAACGTTTTTTGGCTCATTATACAGACAATTGCCCATTGCGCAATCCTTCTTTTTTACTCGTTTCTCGAACTCATTTTTTATTATTTTTTTTTTGTAAAATGATTATGGGAAAATGGTTTTATGAGGAAACAAATTATTTTAAAAAATCAAGAAAATTAAAAAAAATATTTTTCTATTTTATAATATTTAAAAAAATAATTAATTATTAAATAATTCAATTTTAAAGTGCATATTATTACTTGAAGGTCGATTGGATGTAATAATAATGGTTAAAATAAACACAATATTAGCTGCTGCCATATGGCGGCAATTCAAATATTTAGAAAAAAAATAAATTATTATATATTAAGAACCGCGTATATTCTCTTAAAAACGAAATGTGTGAAAAATAAGGAAAAATAATATAATTTAATAATTATATTATTATACTAAATATTAATGTGAAATTGAACAACGCGAAGGTCAAAATTGGCTTAAATAATAAAATTGATACCTTCTTAGTAGTACTTTTATTTATTTGTTTTATACAAATGTTTTTATTTGTTAGAAAACAAATGTTTCCGTAAAAGGTTTTGAAAACATTTTCAGGAAAAACATCTTAAAAATTTTGGTTGTATGAAAAACATGTTTGCGAAACATGTTTTTAATATTTTATTGACTTCCGGAAAATTAATGTTTGCCAACAAACGTTTGTTTGCGGAAATTTGAGAAAAATATGTTGCTTTTAATGTTTTGTACAGTATTAGAATTTTTGTACAACAAATAAAGTTTTAAGTTTTACAATACTTCTGTACAATAATGTATTTTGTTTATCCGGAAGATAACAAAATACAAACACAAAATTACAATGCACATAGAAAATATAGTCAAGTTGAATTACAAAAATACAAAAATGTTTGTAAATAATTTTTACAATTCTTTTGCAACTTTATTTACAATTTCTTCATTATCTTCATTTTTACTATGCTTTCTTTTTCCAAGTTTTACTACAATTGACTCTTCTTCTTTTACTATTTCATTTGTTTCTTTTTCTTCATTTTTATTTTCGTCTTCATTTTCTTGAGTATTATTATTAATTGAAGAGGTAGAATTATTAAATAAAGGATTATTTGAATTTATTAAATTATTAGCAGAAAGAAAAGCAGGTAATAAACGATGCATTAAATAAGGATTAGAAGCAAATTGAGACCAATAAAAAGGATCTGTTTTTACAAGACCTTGCAACTGAAAATATTAAAATAAAATATTTAAAGAAATATTTTTTTAAAGTCTTTGTGCTTTTATTGGAGAGAGAAATGTTTATTTAAAAATAGTAAAATTAATATTAAAAAATAAAAAATATTTATTTACAATTTGAAGTTGCTGATGTTCAGAAATCATGTCTAAATTAGTCTGTTCTTGTCTTTTATATTTTGTTCTGAAATATTTAAAAATAATTACATATATTAATTTTTTAAATTTAAAACAATTAATTTTTATTAATAATTAAATCCCCTACTTATCAAATACTTTATTTATTTTTTTAATATATATATCCAATTTTAACTATTAAAAATAAAATAAATAAATCATTATTTAATCCCCTTTTGACATGCAATTGGCCTTTATTTATTTTATTTTTTTAATTTATTTAAACCTGACAATTTTCTAAACTAATACCAATTTGCTATATTTTCTTTTAGAGATGATACTCTCTTTTTTTTCTTTTTTAAAAATTACAAATATATATATACTCTCATTATTTTAAGGGCATATTTTTTGGGGTTAGTTTATTCTTCGCTTCAATGCTTTTTAACACTGCCGCAAATGGGTAAATAAAATAAATAAAATAAAAGGAAGGATGAAGTGTTGGATAAAAATTTTATTTTATAAAATTAAATTTTTATTTTATTGAAAAAAATTTAATTTTTCAATTTTTTAAGAAAAAATCTATTTTTAAAGAAAAATAGGCATAAAATAAAAAAGTTTTATTTGTGATTAATATTTGTAGAACATGAAAAGCTTATTGAAGCATTAATATTATTTATTTAAAAATTCAAGAAAATAAAAAGAAAATTATTTAGTATTATTTTAGTGAATAAATTAAGCAAAAAGAGAGAAGAATCTCTCTCTATTCTCTTACTCGCTAAAATAAAGAAACAAATAAATAAAACAAACGAGAGTATTTTATGTTTATAGGAATATACTGTAAATACTTAAAAGAAAATAAGAACAAGAAAAACATGTAAAACATTAAGAGTAAACTTAAAACTTGAATTTTTGAATAAAACTTATAACTTGAATTTGTACAAAACTTGAATTTTTGTATAAAACTTAAAACTTGAATATTGTACAAAACTTGAATTTTTGTATAAAACTTAAAACTTGAATATTGTACAAAACTTGAATTTTTGTATAAAACTTAAAACTTGAATATTGTACAAAACTTGAATTTTTGTAAAAAAAACTTAAATACAAAAATTATTAAAATATGTCAACTTGCCTTCTGTTTTGATACCATGTTTTCACTTGAGTATCACTTAGATTCATTTTTCTAGCTAATTCCATTCGATCAGTGACTGACAAATAACTGAAATTAAATTAAAAAAAATTAATTTAAAAAAGCGTTAAGACTCTAATATACACTTCTCCTAATTCCTTACCGTTTATGCTCAAACATAGTTTCTAATTCTTGTAATTGTTTATCTGTAAATATTGTTCTAGCTTTTCTAGCCTTTTTTCCTGAAACACAACAATTATTATTATTTGTATTTCTTTTAATTCCATTATGTCTCATTGTGTTTGTTATAGGTGTTGTTGTTGTTTCACTAGAAGATGAATGAGGGGATGAATGTTGGTTTCTGATGTTTTGAGAAGAAAAAAGTTTTTGATTTGTTGATGTTTGTGGGCAAGGTGAAATACCACATAATTCTGAAAAACAAGTTTTAATTTTGTATTTCAAGTTTATTTAATTTTGTATTTCAACTTTATTTTATTTTTGTATTCAAAGTTTATTTTTTTAATTCTAGGTTTATTTATAAAAGATAGAATGTTATTGACACACGACAAATAAAACAAAAACATGTTAATTATAAGGCGGTTAGAGTCAAAGGTAAGAGAGAAAAAGAAAAAATTATTTATCTTGTTTTTTAATATTTAAGCGGCAAATTTTTTAAACGAAGAGAGATGTCTGATTGTGAGCAGCCGGTAAAAATAGATAGCTACTCACTTTGAAAGCCAATAACTTTTCAACAAATGGGTCTATAAATGAGATTTTGGTATCAAATAGAAGAGAAAAGTCTGTTCTACAAAATAAATAAAAAATGAAATTTTTGTTAGTAGGAATTTATTAAGATATTTTAAAAATTGAGTAAAATATAGTTCAAAAAGTTGTTTAAAAAAATTAAAAAAAATTTTTTTAACAAAAAAAGATCTATTTTATACCTATTTTAACTAGTTAATATCAAAAATTATCCCATTTGCACTGTATTTATTTCCGCCATTTTTCTATAATTTTCAATGACTGTATTTATCCACGCGTCGTCTCACTAACTAACTATAAATACACACTTTAATCCAAAAATATAAAATAATAATAACAAAATATATATCCTTTTTATAAAATAAATATATACAAAATTTCTCTTATTAAATATACCAATTTTCAATTTTTTCCGCGTTTACTCTTCTCAAAATAAAAAAAAAATAAAAATCTCAAAATTATTATTATGGTTATGTTGAGTTATGTTTTTACCTCTACCCAACCATCTAATCGGCGCAAATTTTTTTTATTTTCTTCATTCGCTCGGAAATAAATTTTCTCGCAATAAAATATGAACTAAAGTCAACAATAACAACTCATTCTTTTTTTACAAAAAGTTAATAAGCAAATTAAAATTTTAAGGACCGGGATAATTAGAGGAAATAGAATTAAATTTTATTTTATAAAATTTAATAAAATTAAACGATTAAAAATAAATTTAAAAATAAAAAAATTAAAATATTTAAGTGGGCATACTCTAGTGACATTTACTTTAATTTTGAAAAAGTAAAAAATGGTAAAAAATAAAATAAAATTGTTGCTATCAACTAATATATTATTATTATTTTTATTCGTTATTAAACCCTAAAAATAAATATTTATATTAATTTTCAATTTTTCCGGTCATTTTCCTTACTCTCGAAAAAAAACAAAGCACTCATTTTCTCAACTTTTAATACTTTCATTTTTTGGGGTCAAAAAGCAAATACAAGAGAATGGATTGTATAACAATTATTAATATATAATGGGTGGATATTATGGGAAAAAATAATAAAAAAAATGTTAAAAAAAGGACAGGTGGAAACTCTTGTTGTTTATACAATAATAATGAGAGAAATTAAAAATAGTTAATTATTATTATATCTGCCAAAATTAAAAGCTTGACAGAGAAAGAAAATTAAAACTTGAAAGAGAAATTAAAATTAAAACTTGTCAGAGAAAGAAAATTAAAACTTGAAAGAGAAATTAAAATTAAAACTTGTCAGAGAAAAAAAATTAAAACTTTAACGGTTAGACACAACTTCTGATATATAATAAAACATTTTCAGAATAAATGTTAATTAAAACTTAAAACATGCTTTTCTTTTGAAACTTTAAATTTAAAAGTTTTTCTTACAAATAATAATTCTCTCATAAAATTTAGCCTAAGGGTATTTTTAAATATTTATTATTTAAATTAATCCTATTAATAATTAAAATAATACAATTATATTACTAATATTTGTCCTTTATTTTTTTTTAATCCTTTTCTCTAATAATTATTTTATTTTCCAATTATTTTCTCTTAATATTATCTACCTTAATTATCTTATATTATTTAATTTGTTAATTCCTCAATTTTTTTAAAGTATACTTATATATAATTTTTAATTGGTTAATTTTTTAATTGATTTTTAAAGGAGATTCTAATGTCTCTAAATTGTTTTTAAAAGAATTAAATTTTATTCTCTCTTAAAAATTATTTTTCTCTAAATTGATATACACCTTTTCTTACCTCTTTCTCTCTCTCTCTTTTAATTTTTATTTAATTATTTGCTTTTACCAATGGAATTGGAGGGGGAGATTAATGTTTTTCTACTTAAATATATTAAATTAATCCGCCAAATCCGTGTGTATTTTTTTCTTTTCCTATTTTTCTACTTATAATTGTCTTTTAAAAATAGAATAAAAAAGTGTGAATGAAAAAAAAAATTTTAAAGGTAAAATTAAGTAAAAAGACAACAATTAGCCCCAAGGCAATTGAATGAATAAAAAATAAAATTTGTGAATGAGAGAAAATTGAAGATATATAGTGAATAATTGAAAAGAAAATTTAAGAAAAAAATCTTTTATTTAGATTTCCGCTAAAAATGGGTCAGTAATGTTCTTGTAGCTAACGCTAACTAATTAGTTAAACTGCTTTTATTTACATACAGTAGTGTTGTTAAAGAAGGAAAAAAGAGAAATAAACTTAGTTTTTACATTACTTTAATAAACTTGGAATCAGAATTTTAATTAAACTTAGAATCAGAATTTTAATTAAACATAGAATAAGAATTAAAAATAAACTTGGAATCATAATTTTAAATAAACTTCGAATCAGAAGTTTAATTAAACATAGAATAAGAATTAAAAATAAACTTGGAATCATAATTTTAAATAAACTTCGAATCAGAATTTTAATTAAACATAGAATAAGAATTAAAAATAAACTTGGAATCAGAATTTTAATTAAAGTTGGAATCAGAATTTTAATTAAACATAGAATAAGAATTAAAAATAAACTTGGAATCATAATTTTAAATAAACTTCGAATCAGAATTTTAATTAAACATAGAATAAGAATTAAAAATAAACTTCGAATCAGAATTTTAATTAAACATAGAATAAGAATTAAAAATAAACTTGGAATCAGAATTTTAATTAAACTTAGAATCAGAATTTTAAATAAAAATATTAATTAATAGAATAATTTTTAAAAAATGTTTACCTTCATTATTAATTAAATTATCCTCATTTGACATAAAATTATTATTAGAATTTAATTGTTTATCCATCATTAACATCATCATTTGTCCTTGTTGTTGTTGTTTCATTCCTCCACCCAATTGTTCAATTAAATTTTGAACAGAAATAAATTGTTTTGAATAAAATAAATTATTTTTTATTTCTTTATTTTGTTCTTCTTGTTTAAAATTTATTTCAGAATTTTTTCTTTCATTATTTTCTCCAATAATTGTGTCTATACGAAAAGAGGTAGATGTTGGACTTTTTTCACGCAATAGTTGTAAAGGTAAAGGTTGTTGCAAAATTATATCAGAACAAGTTGGAAAATATTGTTGACTGTAAAAAACAAAAATTAATTCTGATTTTGTTTAAAGAGAAAACTGATATTTTAAATTATTCTGAAATGTTTAAATAAACTTAAAATCAGAATTTTTGTGCAATAATAAATAAACTTAAAATCAGAATTTTTGTACAATAATTCACGTTATAACCTTTCACACAGTACCTATTTGTATTTGTTTCTTCCTGCTTAATAGATAGAGATGGAGATAAAATTAATTTAGGTGTGTTTTGCTGACCGGAAAATTGCCCAGTAAATGTAGAAGAATTATTTAATGTATTGTTTTTGTTAACATTTATTTGATCACAAAAAGAAGAAGAGTTGTTGGTATTTGTAGAATTATTATTAGGTGATGAAGACATTATTAATGAGGCAGCAGCGGCCATGCGAGGATCAAAAAACATTTATAATTTTTTATTTTGGCTTAATTTAAATATTCTTTAGATTAAAATAAATTTTTATTTTATTTTTTATTTTTCCCAACTCTTAAATAAAATAAAAAAAAAAAAGAAATTTGAGAAGTTTTGCTTTTTTTACTAACAATTTTTTTATTTATTGTATTATTAATTTTTAAATAATTAAAAAAGGAAAAAGAAAATAATAAAAAGGATTAGTAAAAAAAGAACAATGATTTTTTGATAGATTTGATTAGGATTTTGGAAATTTAAGAAAAAATAAATAAAGGAAAGAAAAGAAAAAGAAAAATTAAATACACATTTTATAAAATAAAAATTGATGGAGGCAATTTATGAAAGGCAAATGGGTGGGGAGAGTGTGAGTATATAATGGGCGTGACTTTTTTTTTTTCATTTTTTTACTGTCAAAGAGTTAAAAATAAAACAGTTTGTATATTTAATTTTTAAATATGTAATTAATTTATTAAAATAAAATTAAATAAATATAAAATTTATTTTCTGCCCTTTTTGTGAAATTAAAAAGGACAGATTTGGGAGACTCAAATAACCCAGAAAAAAATAATAATTATAATTATATCCCTCTATTAACTACCTTTAATATTAAAAGTTAATTTTAAAAATAAATATAATATTTTAAAAAAATAAAATATATTTTCTTTAGAAAATTTAAGAAAAATATTTAAAATGTCTTTTAATACACTCAAAACAATTAACTTTAAAAAAGACGAAAAAGGGCGGAACCAAGTATGTCACATTTTAAGAAAAAATATAAATTGGTGAGAAAATAAAGAGAAGAAAATTGGTTGTTTAATTGGATGTATATTTGAAAGAGTTTTAGTTGAGTAATTTCTTTTTAACAATTAAAAAAGTACTAGGACATTAGAGTCTGATAAAAAAAATTGAGAATTTTTTAGTTTTAAGTTTATTTATTGTAAATTCTGATTTTAAGTTTATTTATGTAAATTCTGATTTTAAGTTTATTTATTGTAAATTCTGATTTATGTTTATTTATTGTAAATTCAGATTTTAAGTTTATTTATTGTAAATTCTGATTTTAAGTTTAATATTTTATATTTAAAGCATTACAGTATTTTATAATTGTTTCTGTTTTCATTTGTTGCTTATAAAATAAATAAAAGCAGTCACACGCAAAATTATAAAACAAGAGACAAATAGAATTTGTAACAAATCTAATTTTGAATAAAATAAACTTATAGTTGACTGATTTTTTATATTTTTTTAATATTAATAAAAAAAATTTATTTTAGTTTTATGCCTCAAAAAACGTGTAAAATTATTTTATATTTTTTTAAATAAAATTTCAAATCTGAAAAAATATTTTTAAAATTTCTGAAGCAGAACAATAAAAAAGATTTTTTGGAATTTTTAAATTAAATTTTAATTTTTATAAAATATTGTTTAAAAATAAAATTTAAAATGAAATAAAAAATAATAAAAATAAATTTTTTTAAATTAAAAAAAAATAAAATTACCAAATAAACCAAAAATTTTTTTTCATCCTTTTAAAAATATTCACAGGTGTAACAAATTACCGCGAAAATATTAATAATAATTTTTTATTTTTTGCTTTTACCATTTTAGCAATTTTTTTATTTTAAGTATTTTCCCAGTATATACTAAAACACAACCTTGGGAGAAGGCCTAGGGAAAGACAGACATAAACAATAACGCCTCATTTGTTTCTGGAAAGATAATAATATAAAGGTAGTATATTATTATTAAAACTTGGAAGAGAAAGATACTAATTGAGAGAAGAGATATATTTCCGGAAAACAATATCCGAATAAACATTAATAGAGTATATGTTTAGAAAATATAAAACTTGATGTTTTATAAAAACGAGAAGATACAAACATTCCGGAAATATTTCTTATTTCCGGAAAATTTAGAAAACAAAAAGAAAAATATTTAAAATGTGTTTTCAGGAAAATGTTTTTGTAAAGAATTAAATGTTTTCAGGAAAAAAATATTTTCCGGAAACTAAATTAGTAAAACATAGAAGAGAAGAAAATTAATTTGATATATGTACCAACTAATAAGGTAGACACCATATTATATGTATTTTCCGGAATATTAAGGAGTTAATTTGAGAAAAAGAGTTAGTTAATGTGGGAAAGACAATAAACATATTTTTATATTAATGCTCCTTCCGGGCATGCATGTTTGAAGGCCAAATTCTTTATTATTATTAAATTTTTAGTTAATTGTTTAAAAATTATTTTAAAAATAATTTAAAAAAATTAATTAAAAAAAGATTAAAAGAAAAAATTTCAAGGATGACAGTTCATAAAGACTATTATTATTATTTTAAGAGATGCATGTCGGCATTTCTACTCTCTATTACTATATTGCGCAAGAAAAAAATTAATTTATATCTCACCTTTCAATTTTTTTATTATTATTTTTTTTATTTTTACTGGATTTTATCTACCTTTTTAATTTTTAATTTCGGCAAAGTTCAAAAAATTATAAGACAAAATAAAATGTGACTTTAAAAAAGAAAATTGCTCTCTAAAAGGGGAAATTCTTGAAGAAAAAAATTTTAATGGGAAATAAAAAAGGTAGTGAACAAAACAAAAGGCATAAATAGAGGCGCATCCCAAGAAAAAAATTTAAAAAAATTGTTGAAGGATGTGAAAACAATTGTTTCGCCCAAATAATTATTTATTTTATAAATAAATAATTCTTATTTAATGAAAAAATAAATACATAAAAGAAGAAAAATTAGAAAAATATAAAAGAGTGTATTTTATTAAAATTAATTAGAAAAGTTGATCGAGACTCTTTTGTCTTTTATTTTTGTTAGAAACTAGCAAATAGTTATAAATATAACTTAATCATTCTCTCTCTCTCTTTGTCAAGTTTTAATTTTATTTATTTTCAGGAAAGTGTCTTACATCACTTATTTGCAATTATTTATTCTTTTTCTCTGTTAAGTTTTAATAATATTATTGAAAGTTTTCCGGAAAGTTTTCTTTTTATCTCTGATTTTATTTATTACCTTATAAACTATGTATTTAAAACTCACTATTAATTTTTTTTCTTTTACTTAGAATTATTTTTCTCAATTTTACTTTCTGGATGAGCTTTAAATTATTAGCAGTAGTAGAAGAGTTCAAAAAAGGTCATTAAGTAACCTTTATTTTAATAGCGCGCAAACGGCAATTTTTGGTGAATTCCAATATTCTTCTTTTTATATGCCGCTAAAAAATTTTTTCTATATTCAAGGAAATAAAAAATTTTTAGGAGTACAGTTGAGTCTAGACTTGCTACATTTAATCCTTTTTATTAATTTTTATTATTTATTATCCACAATTTTCTTGTCTTATTATTATTTTAATTGTTCCCAACATCTCTTTTCTTTCACTACATTTCACATCTTTTAGTAATTTTCTCAAAATACAGGTCAAAATATGGGGAAGTGCGCCGCCTAAAAACTTTTGTGCTTCTAATACAATAAATCCTAATAATTGCTTTTATATATTTTTTAATTGGATTAATAAAATATAATTTAATATACTAGTTAAAAAAAAAAATTTTTTTTGAATTTTTAAATAAAATACAAAAAAGGTACACTTGAGTCTAGGCTTATAACTCAACAGTGAATTAACTTATCAAAATGATACTTCTATCAAAGATAGCCAATTAAATTTGCTACAAAATATAATTTAAAGTCAAAAAATATGTTAATAAACAAAAAAATTAAAGGTAAAAAACTAATTTTAAGGGGAATATTTTTGTTTTTTTTTTGACTCTCTAATTTTGTAAAATTAAATAAAAAAATATTTTTGTCAATATTTTCCAACTTTTCTATCAATTTTTGCCATTTTTTAATAAATATATTTTTTAAAAATACAAAAAATAATTAATTAAGTTACCATAGCAATTTTCATTTTAAATTTTACCTTATATAATTTCATTCTTAACTTTTTTTTCTTTCTCAAACTTTTATTTTTTCTTTGTTGCCGAAAGGCTTCATTATTCTACTAAAATAAACTAAGCTGCTTTTATATGTTTTTGTAACTAAGCATTTATTTTCCAAGTTTTATTTTAGTTTTATTTTCAAGTTTTTAAATTTCAGGTTTCTAAGTTTTAAAGTTTTTAGGTTTACAAGTTTTATTTTTACTCTTTAAACAAAAAAGGTAATACCCAAAAAATAACTCATTTCGTCACAACTAAAAGTCAAACACAAATTTAAATTATTACAATTCATTTATATCAAGTTTCTCTATCCTTTCATAAAAAAATTTATTCTTTAAAAAAAAAAAGAATTATTAATTATTTGTCTTTTTAATAATTAAAATGTCTAGGAAAAAAATTTTAATCAAAAAAGAAAAAATATTTTTAAATATTTACTAATATTTACTCCCTTTTTTCCCTCTAATCACTTTCACTCTATTTTTTTTCAATTTTTTATATAAAAAAGAGAATGAATTTTAACAAAAGATTAACAAAACAAACATTATTTCAAAAGTCAACATAAAAAAATTCTAACGTTAATATTAAATAAAAAATAAAAAAGAACGCGTGAAAAATAGAAGGGGAGAAAAGATGCTTAAAAATTATATACCTATTCTTTTTTCACATAAATATTATTATTATTTTTAAATAATTTACACACATTTTTATCAATTTTTTTTTAATGGCATTGAAACGTTCACCTAATTATTTACTAATTTTTTTTAATTTATTTAAATAGCTAAAATTTATTTAAAAAAAATTTTTCATTTAAAAAAATGTCTGACTTAAATCAATTAACTCAATTAAAATCACCAACAACAACAACACCTCCTCCACCACCACCAACAACTGCTGATAATAATAATAATAATTTAATTCCTTCAACTTCTACTTCATTAGAAAATTCAAATAAAATATTATTAGAAAATAATAATAATATTAAAGAATATAATATTTTATTAATTGGAATAAAAAGAATAAGAAAAATATTGGTTAGTATTATTTTTATTCAAAAGACTCTAGTGTCCCCTTTTATTTTTTGGCAATAAAATAATTATTAAAATAGAGTAAAACCAGGAATTAAAATATAAACTTAAAAAATAATTAATTTAATATTTTAGTTTGACCAATTGAGACTGTCAGCACAACAATATGAACAACATAACAATTATGATGATATTTGTTATTTAACTTTTAAATTTTCAAATGAAGAAAGTTCATTCATAGAATTAATGCAAATAGATCCTAGAACAGTAATAATAATAATAATTAAAATAATTAAAAAAAAAAAAAGAATTTTTTTAATTATTTTAGACACGTACAGGAGCTCATTTAATGGCTATTAGAAAGTAAAAAATAAATAAAAATAATTTTTAAAAAAATTATTTATAGAGCTCATGCAGCAATTATTTGTTATGCTGCACATAATCCTTCTTCATTTAATGTATTGAATGGAATTGCTGAAGATTTTAGTAATTATCAATCAGCAGAAGAAAGAGGAGGAAAAAAAGAGAAGGGAAAAACAACAAAAAGTTTAGTTAGACCGGTAAGTTGAATTTAATAAAAATTAAAAAAATATATTTAAAAAATATTTAAAAAATTATTTGAACTTATAAAAAATTTTTAAATTTTAAACAAAAATAACCACTCAGTGAGTCACAGAATACTAAAAGGACTCGAACCTTTATCCCCTTTAGGGGAAGTGCGTCGCCTAGGCGGAGGCGAAACCGACTAAACCACAAGACACACTAACAACACTCCTTATATTCTTACTTAACTTGTTAAATAAAATTATGTTAATAAATAAAAATATTAAAAATAGCCTAAAACCTCTAAAAAAAAATTTTTTTTAATAAAAAATAATATTTTTAGCCAGCATCTTTATTATTATGTGATAATGATGTGTTAATAGAAGAAGATGACGGAGAAATTAAAGAAGAAAAATTAAAAAATAATAATAATAATAGGCCAATAATTTCAAGATTAAATTTAAATGAAGAAGAAGAAGAAATAAATAATGAACAAAATAATAATGAAGAAAAAATAAGTGAAGAATCAGCAAAAATAAATTTAAATAATAATCAAATATCACCGAGAATACGACGACCATCAATGGAAAAAATTGTAAAAGAATATGATGAAGGGGATTCTGATTGGATAATTACTAGAGAAAAGGTAAAATAAATATATTATTCAAAAATTTAAAAATAATATTAGGGAGAACATTTAGCACAACAATTTGGACCAGATTGTCAATTTAAATGTTTTTCTTTTTCTGCATTAAAAGCTGAACAAGATGCAGTAATTGAAGAAGGTTTAAATAATAAAACATTTATGTTTATGTTAATTGAACAATTAATAAATAGAACAGAGGAAATAAAAAGGTTGTTTAGGAATAAATTAATAAAAATAAATTAATTATTAATTTTTTAGTGGAAAAAATAAAAATAATAATTCATCTACAACAAATAATAATTTAATAATAAATAGTAGCAGAAGACTTTCACCTTTAAGTACAAATTTAAAAAAAATGTTACAAGGAGGAAGTAATCATTTAAGAGGAATTACTAAAAAAAGAAATTCTGAAAATAATAATAATGAAGAAAATAAAAAAGCTAGTAGTAGTAATAATAGGGGAAGTATTAGACGCATTTTTAGCAGACAAAAATCAGAGGTTTGTGTTTTTTAATTAAAAAAATCAGAATTTTATAAATAAAAATGAGAATATATAAGGCAATCTAAAATCAAAATTGTGTATTTTTAAAATCAGAATAAAATCAGAATTGTGTGTTTCTAAGATCAGAATTTTGTTTTTAAAATCAGAATAAAATTATAATTGTGTTTTTAAAATCAGAATTGTGTGTTTTTAAAATCAGAATAAAATCAGAATTGTGTGTTTCTAAGATCAGAATTTTGTTTTTAAAATCAGAATAAAATTATAATTGTGTTTTTAAAATCAGAATTGTGTGTTTTTAAAATCAGAAACTCAGAATTTGTATTATAAAAATCAGAATTAATTTAAGGAACGCCTACCCAAAAGTGGAAGCACTCTTTCACTGCCAAATTCCCAACAATTAAAAACAACAGAAGAAGAAAAACGTCCTCCTACATCATCAATTTTTGGAAATGCTTTTCGTGCATTAACTCAACCACGCGAACTCTTAAAACAAAAAAATAATAAAATAACTTCTACTGTTCCTTTAATTGGAAATGGTTAGAAAAATAAAAAATAATTATAAAATTTTAACCTTTTTTTTTCTTCTTCATAAAGTTGATGTACAACAACAACAACCAAATAATAATAATTTAAATGAAGAAACATCCAAAATATCTTTAATAACATCATCAAATAATAATAATAATAATTTTAATATTGTTCAAATACAACCACCAACGGGTGAATTAAATTGTGAACCTTTTGAATTTAAAAATGAAGAAGAAGAAGAAAATAATGAAGAAGATAAAAATGAAGAAAAAATTAAAAACGAAGAAAAAAATAACGAAGACATTAAAAATGAAGAAGAAAAAATTAATCAAGAAAATAATGAAGAAAAAATAATTGTAGAAAAACAAAAAGAAGAAACTAAAATATTAAAAAATAATAATACCATTACTACTAGTAGTGGTAATAAATTTAAAATATTTTCAAAACAATCATCATCTGCATGTATTATATCATAAAAATAATATTATATTAAAAAATATATATATTTTGTATATATTTATTTAAAAAAGAGTTCTCAAATAATTAAAAAAATTTTTAAAAATTGGCGGTTAAAAGAAAGTTGATCCCACAGATTAAATCAGAAAAAAAAATAAAATATATTTATTATATAATAATTAATTCCATGCACAAACCTTTATATTTAAAATCACATAAAAAATAAATAATAAATTATATAGGCAATAATTCCCACAATAATAGTTACAACAGCACTTCCAAACATTTTAGCTAAAATTAAATTAAAAAAATTTAATTAAGAAAAAACCTTTTTCATAATATTTCTTCATTTTAGAAATGTTTTCATCTTTCCTATTTTCCAATTGTTTAAGAAGTTTCTCAAAATGTGTTCTCTATAAAATAAAAATTTGAAAAAAAATCAATGGACTTTACTCACGACCCTCCCGATGTATTTTTTAACTTATAAAAATTTTTGGAATATTTTACAAAATTTTAAAAAATTTTTAAACTATTTTTAACAGCCTGGAAATCAAAAGAAAAGTTTTTGACAACGAAAGGATTCGAACCACGCCATATCAGACAATGAAACAAGCATGATCCCACTAAACCACAACACGACTGTTTTAATAATTTTTTAGTTTTATTTATTACATTTTCTCTACTTCTTTTTTACCTTAAATGTTCACTTGCCTTATAAATTAGAGATCTATCCAAAATAAATAAAAAAATAAACCTTTGTTTCTTTATCTTCTTCATCAAAAAAGCTATCAACATCATTTTCTTCTATATCATCAGGATCATCTTTCCATTTATCAAAATTAAATTTTAACCATGTCCAATTCATATCCTTTCTATGTTTAAATTCAGGATCTAATATTCCATTTTTCCAAAAACCATAAGTTTGCTTTTTTAATGTAACATTTAAATTTCTATCGGTCCTGATATACTCAAAACTATCCTTAAAGAAAAAATTTTTAATTAATTTAATTTAAAAAAAATTAATTTAGAGGAATCTGGAGGACATTTTATTCCAGCCATTTTTCTATTATAGAACTATATAAAGAGGACAAAAAATGTTTCTATTTTAGTGTCTTTTTCGAATCATAAACTAAATCGAATAATATCCATAATCAACATGAATTGACAAAAGAATTAAGGCCAAAAATTATAGGAACAAAATAAAACCTAAAATCCTCACAATTTATTTTTAAAAAAACATTCTAAAAATAAAATATGTCCTCTAATAGAATATTAACAAAAAAGAAACCAAAACATTTGCAGCAAGAGGTAATTCAAAAGCAAATTCTGAAAGTCCTCGGTCATCATTAGTTAAATATGCTTTAGCATAAAACATTAAAACCCTTCCACCACATATCACAGACAATTGATAATTCTAAAAAAATTTGAAACAAATCGTATTAAATTAAAAAAAAACCTCAACACGTATTAAATCAATTCTTAAATTTATTGTATTAACATCTTGTGCCCAATAAGTAAAAGGAAAATAATATGGCATTATTACGCTTTTTTAAATGCTTAAAAAATTAAAAAATATATAAAGATAACGGAGATGAGTCAATCAAGAGAAATCGATTAAATTAAAAAATTGTCAAGTATAAAAAAGTGAAAATTTGGAAAAAAATGTTTTTTCTCATCTCCGCTTCATTAAAAAACAAAAAAAACATTTAAAAAAATATATATATTAATTTAATATTTAAAAAACATATTTTTAAACTTTAAAAACTATAAAAAAACTTTTTTTATACATAAAATAAAATTTAAATAAATTTAAAAACTTCAAAAACAGTAATTAGAAAATTTCTTTTTAATTTTTTCGTCTTGTATAAACTCTGAAGTACTCTTATATTCTTTCAAACAATCAAAAAATGTAGTAAATTCTTCCCTTCTCTTCTTACTTTTAATAATTGCTGGTTCTTTAAATAATTTAGATGCCAAGTAATGAAGCCACAGTAAATTTGTTTTTGGCTCAAAAGGACCCCATTTGTTGCTATAAAAAATTTTAAAATTTATAAAATAAAAATTTTTTAACATTTAAAAATATTTTTAAATTGCGAAAAAGCAAAAGAAAAACTCTGGCATCAAAAGGATTCGAACCTTAGAACACCAACAGTATCAACCCAGAATAATACCACTCAACCAACTCACACTAAAAGTCGGATTATTTTTTAATGCCATTTATCACTAAATGAATATTCAAACAAGTTCCCCGTAATACTGAAAAAGTTACGCATTACTATTTAAAATTTATAAATTAAAAAATAAAACAAACCCATTAATTTCTCGCATCATCCGGTATATGTCGAACTGGTAATCTCCTCCTTTCTCCAAACCATCTCCATTAAAAATGTCCACTTCTGAGAGATCAACATACACAGCCATGTTGTTTTCTACATCCAGCATCCTTGAATTTGTGAAGTCGATTATTGATACCTTTACACCATGAGAGCGCACATTTATTTCGTTGCTGTCCAAAACAAATCTGAAAAAATTGAAATTAAAAAATTTTTTTAAAGAAAACCTTATTCCATCTTTGTGCTTCTTCTTTCCAGCTTCAATTTTAGAAATCAGAATATTGCCAATGTGTAGATCCCTGTGTTCGAATTCAAATCTCTTCTCTGCGATAGCCAATGACAGTGCAACTTGGTAGAATATTGAAAAACATTGAAATGTATTAACAGACTTAAAAGAAAAAAAATTAGACAAAAGTGAAAAAAAATAATAAAATGGAAGGACAAAAAATTTTTGTGTCAAACAATTTTTAAAGTCCAGCCATTTTTTCAAAAATATAAAAAATAAACCTCCTCAGCTAAATACGTCTCCAAATCAATGCCACCATTTTGCAGCATTAAAAGAACAAAATGACCGTCTGGACCAAAATCAGGTCGTTCATTTACTGCAATTTCATCTTTTTCTTCTTTAAACTTGTCCCATGCATCTAACAAAATTTCAGGATATTCGCCTTGAAAAATAAAAAAATGTAATTAATTTTTATTTTTTAAATAAAAAAACCTTTTACAACTGAAGCTCGAACAAGGCGTATAAAACTTGATGTAGTAGCATCATCATTTTCTCTAAGAGAAGAAAGTTTTTGAGTGATAAACACTTCGCTATAGATTGTTTCTGCAGAATTTGCTTCAGTGATAGGGATGACCTGTAAAATTAAAAAAATTTTAAACATTTTATTTAAAGAAAAAATGAAAAAAATTATATAAATTTTATAGTCAGAGCTTCGCTCCTTGCAAAAGCTTTACGAAAAAATTAAACAAATTTCGAAAAGGCATTAAATTTTTTAAATTTTCCAAAAAGTATACTATAAAAAATTAAAAAGAAAACCTTCAAAGCATATTCACTAGCACCAAAAGAAACGTTATATACTTCACCATAATCACCTTCTCCAAGTTTGCTTAAACAATTAAATTTTGAAGTAACAATAAATTCATCCCAGGTAAGAACATTATTTTCATCACAATGCCTCAAAATTCTTTTTAGAGTGTCATTACGAGGAGGTGTAACTTTTTAAAAAATAATAAAAAAATAATATAAAATAAAAAAACCAATTTGAGTATTTTGCAAAATATTTGGAGAAGCATGGTCAAAAGTAGAAGGTTGTGTATGATCAATAAACAAATTTGATACTTTTGATTGTTGTTCAATTGAAGACCTTTGAGTATTTTGCAAAATATTTGGAGAAGCATGGTCAAAAGTAGAAGGTTGAGTATGATCAACAATTGATAAATCTGACAGTTTTGATTGTTGTTGAATAGAAGACCTTTGAGTATTTTGCAAAATATGTTGAGAAGCTTGATCAAAAGCAGAAGATTGAGCGTGTTCTTCGCGAGGAGAAGCAGCTTTTTAATTTAAAAAATTTAAAATAATAAATTTAAAAAAATACAAATTTGAGTTTCCTTCAAAGGTGATTGTATTAGCGAGGAAGGCTGAGTTTCTTGTAGAGGTAAGGAAGAAGCCTGAGTATTTTGCAAAATATGTGGTGAAGTATGATCCAGAGAAGATTGAGTAAGATCAACAATTGACAAATCTGACAGTTTTGACCGTTGTTGAATTGAAGAAAGTTGAGAATTTTGCAAAATATGTGGTGAAGTATGATCAACAATTGACAAATCTGACAATTTTGACTGTTGTTGAATAGAAGATTGAGTATGATCAATTGACAAATCTGACAGTTTTGACCGTTGTTGAAGTGAAGAAATTTGAGAAGTTTGCAAAATATGTGGTGAAGTATGATCAAAAGCCGAAGATTGAGTATGATCCACAATTGACAAATCTGACAGTTTTGAACATTGTTGAATTGAAGACCTTTGAGTATTTTGCAAAATATGTTGAGAAGCTTGATAAATAGAAGATTGAGCGTGTTCTTCGCGAGGAGAAGCAGCTTTTTAATTTAAAAAATTTAAAATAATAAATTTAAAAAAATACAAATTTGAGTTTCCTTCAAAGGTGATTGTATTAGCGAGGAAGGCTGAGTTTCTTGTAGAGGTAAGGAAGAAGCCTGAGTAGTTTGCAAAATATGTGGTGAAGTATGATCCAGAGAAGATTGAGTAAGATCAACAATTGACAAATCTGACAGTTTTGACCGTTGTTGAATTGATGAAATTTGATTTTCATCTTTTATTAAAAAGGACAAATGTCAAAAAATGAAAAATAAATAAAAACCTTGATTAAGAGAGCTCTCAGGATCAATCCCATACTTGCTATTTTCTGAGATGGGTTCGGCCGTTTTACTATAATCAACTTCCTGATGTGAATGTTTTCTTTTTCGCTTAATTATATAATAATCACGAGGAGCAGCAACTTCAGTAAGTAGTTGAAAATCGTCAACATCATCAAACTTAAAATGTAAAATTTATAGATTAAAATCTACTTAAAGTTCAACAACTCTCGAATTAAAGTGAAAATAAAAAATTTGTAAAAAATAAAATTTTAAAAAACCTCATCATTTAATCGATTTATTTCTTTTTCAACAGCCTCAATTTCTGCCAAAGTGTCTTTCTTTGTTTTCTTCGATCTAATTTTTTTATGTTTTTTTGTCAGTTTTTTTATTTTTTCAGAATCAACATATGATGATGTAGAAGCAAAATTTTTGGGTGTCTCTATAACAAATTCATTTGATAAATTTAAATTGTAAAACAAAGCATGCTAAAAACGGAAAAATAAACTTAAAAAATAAAAAAATAATAACAAACTCTAATCCTGATGTCATTACAATCAATTTCCTCTCCTTCAAATAAAATTCCAGCCTTTCGACCAGATAAAGTTTTTCCAAAACGTGTTAATCGTCGTTTCATTTTTTTACTTTCCATTAAACTTTTTTGATTCTAAAAAACAATTTATTATATAGCAATATATACATGTTAAATGCAATTTAAAAAAGTATGTGAAAAAAACACAAAAAGTATAAAAATTCAAAAAAAAAAACGATAAAAAAAATGTACTAAAAATCAAAAAACAACGCGTTAAGTGTAAAATGAAAAAGTCTCCTTTTTATACTTTCATTAACAATTTTCTAACAGAACTCTAATTCTCTCACTACATGTTTTTCCTTGTCTCTTTATCTTATTCCTGTGATAGAGTATGTGCAGCCCGATTAGTCGCGAAAAATAATATTTTAAATAGAGAATTAGAGATAAAAAGGAAGCTAGAAAATAAGAAACAGGTCAAAAGAGCGCGAGGGGCGGCCATTATTAAATCAGCATAAATTATTAACATCTCTTGATCCTCTTCTAGAATAAATTCTTCTTTGCATTGAAGTTGTTGGTTTTGGAGAATAATAATTATAATATTCATTAAATTTTTCTTCTTTTTCTTTAACATTAGTTTCTCTTTTTTCTTCTTCTTTAGTTTCTTCTTGTTGATCAGCCCAACGAAGTAATAATCCTCTAGCTGATAATAAAAGTTGATGATGATGTTGTTGTTGTTCTTCATCTTCTTCGTTTTTTTCATTATTTTCTTTAATAATATTTTTTTCTTTATTTATTTTATCATTATCTATGCTTATCCTTTTTTTATTAAATTTTATTATATCTTTATTTTCCATAGAAGAAGAAGCTTCATCAGCATGAGATATAGTCATTGCTCTTTTACGCATGTCTAAAGTGAATTAAAAAATATAAAAACAAATTTTAAAATTCTTTTAAAAATTTTAAAATACTTTAAAAAATTTTAAAAATATTTTTAACCGTCTAGAAACTAAAAGAAAAATGTTTGACCTCAAAAGGATTCGAACCTCGCTACATCAACACTATGAACCTAGAACCATTCCACTCAGCCACCTCACAACTTAACTCCTTTCTCTTTTTAGCTCTATCTATTTCTTTTCTAAACTTAAAGTTTAACATAAAATTAATTTTTCAACCTAATTAAAAAACAAAAAAAAATTATTTTTTTTACCATTAGGTTTATTTAAAAATATTCCTCCATCTTTTGATGATAATCTTCTCCTTTTATTATTTAAATTATTTTCATTTCCCATATTAAATGTTGATTGTCTTGAGGGGCGTTGGGAGGGAGAATTTGCTGCAGTCATTACTCCCAATGTTGGACGAAAATTATTAGATGATAAATTAATATTATTATTTATTATTTGTTGTTGTTTTTTATCACCTACAGCATTCATTGATTTTGAACGACATGTTTTTAAATTTTTTAAGTTTTTATTTTCTAAAAAATCGAGGGGAAGTGCTGTTGCTAAAAACTGAAAAAAAATTTAAAAAAAATTCTTTAAAAATACTTTAATGCTTGGAGAAAGTGACATAAATGTAGAATATCCTTCAAATGATTTTTTATTTGTATATTGAATTTTTTCCAAAAAATCCTCCTAAAAAGTAAGAGGAAAATGATCAAAATTTTTTTAAAAAATTTTACCAAACAATCCATAATTGCAAGAAAACGATTTTGAAGACGAATATAAATCTTTATAAAAAATTTAATTAATTAATTAAATAAATTAATTAATTTAAAAAACATACAGTTGAATTAACTAAACTCAAAAGTGCTAATCCTGCAAGAAAAAGTACTGCCAATAAAGGAGTATATTGCAAATTATAAGGCATTACATCACCCAATCCTATTGTTGCTAGTGAAAGAAAGCTGAAAAAAAAAAAGTTGAGGAAAATAAAAATTTAAAAAAAAAAAATTTAAATTTAAAAAAAATAATTTTTCAAAAAACAATTAAAAAAAAAACAAACGAAAAATAAAAAGAATCTCCAAATCCTAAACCTTCTTTTAACAATTTTCCATCTTTACTCCAATCTAAAAGTGATACAATTGCTGAAACAATTAAAATATAAAATGCAACAATTAGCATTAATAAAGATAATGGAAATTCTTCTTCTTCTTCTTCTTCCTCTTCTTTATTTTTATTAATTTTATTTTCTTTTTTAATTTTTGATTCTAAATCTTCATCAATATCAGAGACATAGGCACGTAATAACCAACGACTTAAAAAAAAATTTTCTTTTTAATTTTAAAAAATCAATAGAAAAATACTTTTAAAAGTAAAAAATACAGCAGAATCTGGGCTACAAAATAAATTTATTTTTAAATTTAAAAAAGTTAAATTCATTAAAATTAAAGCCAAAAATAGCCTAAACTCATATTAAAAATAAAGACCCAAAGTTATTAAAAAATTCATAACTTTATTAAAAATTGAGTTATTTGTTTGAATTTTTAGCTTTTTTATAGCACAGATTCTCCTCTATTTTTTTATATAAAAATTTAATTTTTATCTATTTTTTAAAAAAAGTTATTAATTTTAAAGTAAGTTAAGTCAATTTTCAATAATATTAAAGGTAAAAATTTTTTTGGTTAAGTGCAATTGTTTTATTTTTTGAGGGGAAGGGTGGACAGGTTCGAATCCGTTTAGCGTAAAACTTTTTTTCTTTGGTTTATTTTATATAATTTAATCAAAAATAAAAATTTAAAAATTAAATCAATATTTTTCGCGTGTTTTTGCATATTTTTCACATTAAAAAATTTTTTTTTTAATTTTTTAAAAATTTTAGAAAAGAAAAAATGATTAACTTGTAATATTCTTTAACACTTTTTCGACAATAAATAAGAAATAAAAGTATTAATTGACCAACATCACCAAGGACCATTAACATCATTGGAATTCCAAACATTCTTTAACAAAAAAAATTTTTTGTTACAATAAATAAAAAAAAAACATACGCATAGACAATAGAGGCCTAAAAAAAATTTAAAAAAATAAAAAATTTTAAAAATATTTTTTCACCAATTTTCCAAGTGCTGTTTGACATGCAATTGTACCATAACCGAAAAAAAAATAAATAAAAGTAATTCAATAAAAAGAAATTACCAATTGTAGTAAAAAGAGTCATAGCTTTTTTTTAATTAAAAAAATATAGGTATATTATTTAAAAAAATATTAATTAAAAACCATAAAATATAGAAGAACCAAAATACCAATTTAAAACATTATTAAGCGCCAAAGTTTCATATTTGTGAAAAACTGAGCCAATATAACGTCCTTCAATCTTTTTTTTTTAATTAAATTTAATAAATTAATTTTTTTTTAATTTAAATTAAAATTACCTTAAAATTTAATAAATTAAATTTTAAGTAAAAAAAAAATTAAATATATATTTTTTTAAATTAATTAACCTTCAACATTTCAGTATATCCATCACTAAAAAAAATTAAAAAAATAAATTTAATTTTAATTAATTTACATTATAATTAATTTTAATTTTTCTTCATTTGTTGGTTTAACAAAAAATAATGTTGAAATATTCTAAAATTAATTAAATTAAAAATATTTATTTATTTTAATTAAATTACTGTTTTTATTTTAATAATTAATTTATTTAATATTTTTGTTGTTGTTTGAACATTTTCAATTTCATTATCACGCTCAATTGCCTTTTTTAAAAATTAATTAAAAAATAAATTAATTAATTTGCCTGAAACATTAAACCACCAAAAATAGCATAAAGCACCAATATACTAATTAATAAAAAATGCCTTATTCCAAATTGATTGAAAAATCTTTTTTTGATTTAAAAAAAATTAATTTAAATTTAAAAATTTTTTTTTTAATTTTTAACCTTGCAAAATGTTGAAAAAATGTTGGAATTGTTGACTTTTGTTGTGATGAAATGTTACCACCAAAATATTTAAATCTTTCTTTTATGTTGTTATCAATAAACTAAAAAAAAAATAAAAATTATTTTTTTTTTCAGAACTCAAAATATTTCAAAAAAAAAATAAATTAATATTTTTTTACCTTTTTAATTTTATTTCTTCCACTAAAATAATTTAGTTGTAATAAATCTTCTTTTTTAATATTTTGATTATTTAAATAAGGTAATATTATTTGTTTATCTTCTTCATTTTCTTCTTCTAATTTTTGTTTTTGTAAATAATAAAAACATTCAAATCTTCCTATTTGTCTTTTTTGTATTATTTTATTATTACAAAATAATTGAGTAGAATTTAAATTATTTATCTTAAATTTTTTTTTAATTAATTAATTTAATTATAATATTACCTTATTGTTATTATTATTAATAATATTTGGAACACCACTCCATGTTTTAAAGTTTCCCTCTGCTAATTCTTCTTCTCCTAATGTAACTGAAGGTAATATTCTGTTTTCTACAAATAAAACACATAAAAAATCAGAATTTCTTTTTAAAAAAATCAGAATTTCTTTTTTAAAAAAATCAGAATTTCTTTTAAAAAAATCAGAATTTCTTTTTTAAAAAAATTAGAATTTCTTTTTAAAAAAATCAGAATTTCTTCTAAAAAATCAGAATTTCTTTTTAAAAAAATCAGAATTTCTTTTTTAAAAAAATCAGAATTTCTTTGTAAAAAAATCAGAATTTCTTTTTAAAAAAATCAGAATTTCTTTTTAAAAAAATCAGAATTTCTTTTTTAAAAAAATCAGAATTTCTTTTTTAAAAAAATCAGAATTTCTTTTTTAAAAAAATCAGAATTTCTTTGTAAAAAAATCAGAATTTCTTTTTAAAAAAAATCAGAATTTATTTTATTAATCTCTTACCATTACTACTATCACTGTCCATATTATAATAATTTAATAAAGAATGTTGTTGACTACAATACTGACAATAATAAAAATTAGTAGTTGTTGTTCTCTCTCTTTTATGAGGAAAATAATTATAATAATTCTGTTGAGCCATTAATTAATTTTTTTAATTTATTTTTTATTGCATAAAAAATAAAAAAATAAATTAAAACATCACATATTTATTTTTTTTAATTAACTTTTCTTATCTTTTTAATTTTTTTAATTTAAAAATAAATATATTTATTTTTATATTTATTTACCTTTAATAATAATTTAAAAAAAATTTTTCATTTTAAAAATAAATTTAAAAATTAATTAAAATAAACACATGTAGATAGAAAGTAAAAAAAGAGGGGGTATTTAAAATTTTTTTAATTAACTTTTTTTGAATTTTTAGAGGAAAATAAATAACTTTATTTTTTTTTGATAAAAATTTTTTTTTATTCTTATCAATAAAATTATATTATTTTTTTAATTGATAAAATTCCTTAAATTTTAATAAATTTTACTTTTTTTCTATTTTTTAAATTCTAAAAATAAAAAATTAAAAAAAAAAACGTTTTTATTTAATTTAAAAAAAGTCAATACAATTTAATAAAAACAATAAAAAAATTAAATATTTTTTTATTTATTAAATAATTACGTAGATCCAAGATAAAATCCTTCATCTTCATTATTAATAATAGAAGATAATAATAATAAATCAGAATTTTTAAAATCAGAATTTCCTCCACTACTACCATCATTATTATTACCTCCACCACCACCCATTGAAGTAGAACAATTATTACCAACTTTTGAACGTTGCAAAGTTTTTTCAATACTTTAAAAAATTAAATTAAAAATTAAAAAAAATTAAATTAAAAATTAAATTAAAATTAAAAAAATAAACTAACAAATTAGGATTAAGTCTAATAACAGAATTAAATGAATTTAAAATATTTGATAATTTAATTATTTCATTCATTTCTTCATCAATATTAATATTAATATTATTTTTATTTTCTTCTTTTTGACCTTTTTCTTCTTCTTCTTCTTTAAATATAACAGTTTGTGTTAAATCATCAATTTGTGCACAAATTTCATTTTTTAATCTCAATTTTAAAATTAATTGTTCACCAATATTTATTATTGAAGAAGATAAACCTTTTTTATTTAAAATTTATTTAATTTAATTAAAAAAATAAATAAAATATATACCATTATTATCAGAATTATTTAAATGAGCCAAACGACAAACATCATTTAATTGTAAAGATACAAAAATCTAAAAAAAATTAAAAAAAATTAATTAAAAAAAATAAATATTTAATATCCATTAATTCAATACCCACAAAATAGAAGAAAAAAACAAAAATATAAACAAAATCAAAATTTTAAAAATAAATATTTTTAAGCAGAAAAATAAAATAAAAATTTGGGCTTAAAAAAAATTAGTAAAATTTCCCAAAAATTAAAAAAAAAATAAAACAAACATTTTCAAGACGTTTTAACGCATTTTCACGAGAAACATTAATTAACACTTTCATCAGACCAACATTTTGATCCTTTTTTTTTTTAAAAATAAAAATAAATAAAATAATTTTTTAAAAAAAACCTTTAAAAAAACAGAATTTTTATCAATTAAATAATCCTTTAAAACAGCAACTATATCTTCTTTTGTTTCCATTGCATTTTCAATAAGAGCAGGTAAACGTATATAAATAACAGCATTTGTAATATAATTACGGTTTAAACAAGGTGTTCGATATGATGGCAAATTACTGAAATTTAAATTAAAAAAAATTTTAGGACGGTTCAGTGCGAAATTTTGTTGTTTTGGACGTTTCAGTGCGAGAGAAAAAATATTATATATTTATTAAGTTAGGTACTCCTCTACATCCCCATACACTTTTTTATTTAAATTATAAAATCTAAACTTTGGTGTATCGTTGTAACCAATTATTTAGGTAGTGGGTTCGAACCCGTTCGAGAGACAAACATTATTTATAACGAAAAAACATCAATAAAAAATTAATAAAAAAATATTTTAAACAAACTCTAAAGGCTTTTTACGTCCAATGATAAGAGATATAATCACAAATTTTTTTAATCCTTCCAAAATAATAGCAGAACATCGTTTTGACGGTAAACAAATTAAATGTTCCAAAAACAAAACTGAATCTTCCCATTTTTCAAGAGCTCCAAAAATTAAAGCGCCATAATAAAAATATAAAAGAATAGAGCGTCGATTAAATAAAGCTATTGCTAAAAAAAAATTTTTTAAATAATTTTTTAAATTAATATTAATTTTTGACGAATTAATATTAAGGGTGTTTTTTTAAAAAGAATACTTTTTTGCGGATATTAAAAAAAAAAGAGGGAATGTTGATAACCTAAGAAATGACACTACTTGACTCTATTTTTATCCATAAAAATTATAATAATTTAATAATATTTTAGCGAAACAGCCGCGGTAATCACCTATAAAACAAGCACTTGGTGTTCTCCTCTTATAGATTTTTTTAATATAAATTAAATAAAAAAACATCCTTAAGTAATACAAAATTTTAATTTAACTAAAAATAAATATACTTTGAAGAGCAGGTTTATTGCTACAAGTAGTATTATTAGTTTCATCTGATTTTAAATTATTTCCAAAACTTCCAGAAACTGTGTTAACCGCTAAATAAAAAAATTTTTAATTTTATTTAAATAAAAAACCTTTTTGAAAGAATGAAACAACAGCAGAAGAAGAAGTTATATTATTATTATTATTACTTGAATTTGAAGGAACAGATGGTGGTTGTTGTTGTTGCTGTTCTTGAGATAATGGTTGTTGTCCAACATTTTCAGTTGAAGTTACCTAAAAAAATACTAATAAAATTGAATATTTAAATATATTTTGGGGTGCATTTGACAGACAAAAATAAGTACATAAATTAATTAAACCAAAATAAACCAAAAAAGAAATGTTAAAAATATACAAAATTTATATAAATGTCAGAGTCAAAATTAGAATATAAATTGTTTAAAAATAATGAAGGTTGTGCCCCTTTTTTAAGAAATAAAAATTAAAGAAACAAAAAAAAAATTTTAGTTAACCACACCACCACCTCTTAACTCTAATTTCTTGTCTGGAGTTAAAACAAAAAATAATTATATGTATATGAGTTGACCCATACACACAAACGGAGAATGTTAATAAGGACTTATAAAATTAAAAAAAAAACAAACATTTTGTTGTTGTTGCTGTTGATCACTAGTCTGAAAACTACCAGCACTATATGACTGTTTCAATAATTGTGTTACATCAATTTCCAAAAAAGGTTCAATATCATCAAAATATTTTGCTTTAAGACACAAACAAAAAAGGAATGGATGAATATTTGTCAACCAATTAGCATTTCCTTGTGTAAAAATTAAAATTGAAGTCTTAAGCAAATTTATTCCCCATATTGGAACTTTCTTTTTTATCAAAACATCTGTGGTAAATTCAAGAAGACGAGTATCTTAAATTTACAAATTAAAAAAATATTCTAATAAAAATTTAAAAAAAAAAAAACCGTACAAATATCAGGTGCCCAATGCAACTGTTGAACATCAAAATTAGGCAAAATATCATTAAATAAAATCAAAAAATCCTTCAACTCATCATCAGTTTTTATTTTTGAAAGCTAAAACAATTGTTAAATATTTCTGAAAAATAAAACAAAAAAAACCTTGCTAATTAATACACAAACAATAGCCAATGTATAAGACGTTGTGGTTGACAAAGTCAGCAATTGATTCAATAAACGATCAGCATCAACAAGAGAAAGTTTATCACTATTTTCCTCAAACCATTTACGGCAAAAATAGACGAGCTCATTACTTGTAGCTAAGAGAAAAAAAATTTAAAAAAATGAAATTTAAAAAAAAAAAGAAAAACCGTCTCCAGTTAAATTTTGAACAGAAGCTAGAAATGCTTGAATATTAACCATTTTTATAAAAAATAATTAAATAAATTATTTTTTAATAATAATATCTAAAAAAAAATAAATAATAATAAAAAAAAATATTTTAACAAATTGAAAAAATACAAAAACAAAATTTATAAGAGATCGCATTTTATTAATTTAAATTTAATAAAAAAAATATAATTCAATAAAACAAAAAAATAACTAATGTTTTTTAATGTCCACAACCCCTATAAATTTAAACAAATTAAAAAAAATTCTTTTTTTTTTTAATAATGTGACTATATCTCTAATTATTATTACACTTCTCTGACCATTTGTAAAGCAGGAATCGTGTCGATAAAAAAATTATTTAAATATTTATCCCCGATTTTCAATGAATTGGGTAAAAAGAGAGGACATTAAAAGTGTATCCAAAATTATTATTTTTTTAATAAAATGTTTCAATTTTGGACCACATAAAAATTAACAAGAATTATTAAAATAATAATAAAAATAATAATTATTATTATTTTTTAAATAAAGTATTTACATTAAACTCTTTAATACTTAAAACAACAAATCCATTATTTAATAATTTAATTTTTGGGTTTAAAATTCCCCAACCGCAAAGTTTATGTTCCAAAATATTGAGAATATCTTTAAAAAAAAAATTTTTTTTTTAAATATTTTTTAATTTAAAAGAAGAAAAAAAACCTGTTGATGAATTAATTAATTTTTTTGCAAAATTAATTATAACATTACGCACAGAATTAACAAAACCTTCTTGTTGTAGTATTTTTGGTGATACATTAAAGAAATCAACATTTTCATGAATTTCCAATTTTGGAATTGATAATGATACTTTAAAAAAGAAAAAACTAAAAATTTTTAAAAAATATTTTTTGATTAAATATTCCATCTACCACCACTATTTTTAAATAATTTTTGATTATTTATTTTTTTTAATAAATTTTAAATAATAAATCACCCCTTTTTTATCTTTTTCTTTCACATAAAATTAAGATTTAAGCAAAACAAAGAATTAAAAAAAAAAATTTTTTTAATAAGAAAATTTCACTCTCATAAATAAATAAATAATAATAGTGGTGGTAGAAAGAAAAAAAAATATAGAATAAAATTTAAAAAAAATTTTCAATTAAAAAAACCTTTTTCATTTCCAATATTTAATTCAAATATTGTAGAAAATGGAATTCGAGCAATTGGTTGTCCTAAACGATTACGAGCCAAAAAGAAAATTCCAACGCCTGATAATGTAAATATTGCCAAATCTTAGAGAAAAAAATTATATTTTAAAATTCAATTTTTATTTATTTTAAATATTTTTTACCTTCCGTAAAATTTAAAATTGGCGTTTCAGTTGGTAAAATCTTTTTTTAAAAATATATTTATATTTAAAAAAATATAATAAATAAAAAACCTTTAATTCCAATTGTTCATTAGGGTATATATCATTAGCTTCAGGCATAGAATCACCCAAACAAATATTATCCAAATCACAGCTAGTACGCAAAAGTGGGCCAAACAAAAAAGAATTTTGTCCAACATTAATACTTAATAGATTTGCTCTAAAATTAATAATTTAATAAAATTAAAATTAAAAAAATAAAAATAAACCTAAACGCTTTTAACAAAACATTATTTACAAGTTGATGAGAAAAAATTATTTCCATGCTATTCTCCTCTTTCCTCATCAATTCAACATTTTTATTATTATTAGTATTAAAAATAATATTTTTACATTTACTAATATTTTGTAAATTATTATCATCAAAAATATTATCAATTTCTAAAGAAGCAGAATTGTCGTCAGTATTTTCAAAATTAAATAAAAGATCATTGTCATTTAATGAAGGATTGTTGTTGTTTAATTTCTTTTTTTAAAAAAAAAAATATTTAAGAAAATTTAAAAAAAATAAAACCTCAAAAGTTTGATTTTTAACAATAAGTACATCACCTATTAGCCCAACTGAAAAATAATCTTCACTAGCAAATGAGTCCAAAAATTCTAAATTAATAAGTAGACGTTTAAGAAGGTTCTATAAAATAAAAAGATTTTTTTTTAAAATGAATAATTATTCTACCAAATCAAAAAAGTCCAAAATTTTATCAACATTACTATCAGAGAATGTCGTAGTTGTAATATTATAACTAAAAATATGTCAAAAATATTTTTTAAATAAAAAATATACCCATTTTTAACGTCATCTGTATTATTAAATTTCCCAAATAGAGTAATTAGAATATCAGAAACACTCAAAAATGAAGGTAATTTACGGAGAACACGATTAACACGATTTTGAATTGTTTTGGAAATTGTATCACAAATTGTGCTTGTAATTAAAGCACGGGCTTTGGCTAATATTTCCTCCTTAAAATATTAAAAAATATAAAATCTAAATTTTATTAAACCTTATATTTTAGATTTATTGAATCAGTAAATAGACCAAGATCGGTAATTTTAGTGCTTATAATTCCATCAATTAATTCACAATTGATAATTCGAAGAGAAGAAATCTAAAAAATAAAATTTAATTGAAAAAGATTAAGAAAATTGATTTTTAATTTAAATCAAATAATTTATTTTTTTAATAGCTAAAATAATAAAAAAGAAGAAGAAAGATGAGAAAATCTAATAGAAAACATATAAGTTATAAAACGTTAGAAGATTACTTTTATTCTATCACAACAACTCAAATAATAAATTCTGATCAGGAAAAATGAAAGTAATTCAGAGGCAATCAGAAAAAGTTAAACGTTCCGGAAACTTTAATTCTGTTTTTCCGGAAAATTAATTCTGATCAGGAAAAATATAATAATTCTGATGAATTCAGAGTTAAACTTTCAGGAAAACATTAATTCTGCTTTTCCGGAAAATATTAAATTCTTCTATTTTTCAGGAAATATAGTAAACTCATAATTTCCGGAAAACACTACACTGTGAAAATGTTAAATTCTGATAGAATTTATTTTTCTAAGAAAATATAAAATTCTGGAAATTTTTCCGGAAAGTTGCATAAATCTTATTTAATTGAATTCTAATTGTTTCAGAAAATTATTTTTTTAATAAACCTTTTTCCCGTCCTTTTGTAATCCCAATAATGCTTTAATTGAAAGCTCTTGCGCATCAGCATAAAAATAACCAGAAACGGGCATAGGCGTAAATAATAAAAATTGAATATTTCCACTCAACATACTTTCAATGTTCACATCAAAACTAGCAATATTTAAAAGTAATAAATTTGGACCTAAAGGTTTTAATGTAAAAATCTCCGGCTTTTGAAAGTTGACAATTTGAAATGTATGAAGTCTGAAGCAACCTTCTTGAAAACAATGTTTTTGTGGGGAAATTTGAAGTTGTTTAGCTTCTTCATTAAGAATATTGTCTTAAAAAAGTTATCTTATTAATTAAATTTATTTATAAAACATACGAAAAAAATGAGCAACGTTGTCAAATATCGGAGGATTAAAGCGAACCTCAAAAATAAAGATGAATACTTTTAAAAAATTTAAATTAAAAATGAAACCTTAATTCCTGCTTGTTTAGAAAGAGGAAAACAACTTTTTGAACACTCTTGTTCTTCTTCTTTTACAGTTGAATTATTCATCTCCTTTTTTAAAACTTTCTCTCTCAAATTCTCTTCATTTTTAGATGTTGTAATCTCCATTCCTAAAGGAATTAAAGGAGGAAAACCAAAAAATGTTCTTTGCGTTAACATTTGATCAATTGTTGGTAATTGCCAGGAAATCTCTGCTGAAGGAAAAATTGAAGATATTGACGAAGTTAAAGGCATAGAAGGAATTGGAGTTGTTAAAAATGAAGTAATGTTGTTATTTTCTTCAATGACAGGAATTGGTAAAGAAATTTCTGGTTCAAATGCAAAAGCAGAAAATAAATAAATAATTAAGCATAATGAAGAAAAGAAGTGCTTAATAGACAAAAAATGTTTTTTAAAAAAATTAACAAACCTTTGTAACGTTCATTGAATCTTTTCAAATATCACATCATTTGATAAAATAATAATAGCTCCAAAAAGTTAAATAAAACATCCATGTTTTAGTAAAAAAGAATAAATCTAAAAAGCAAAAATAATATTATTTTTTGTAAAAACAATGTGAAAAACGCATAAATAAAATAATGGAAATCCATTGAGGAAAATCCATGAGGATTTAAGGGAGATATTCCGATATTTCATTCACATTAAATTTAAAAAATGGTCGCTGACACAAGAAATGGAGGGAAAAAATGAAAAACAATGGATAATTTCAGCGTTAAAATCTAATGTGCTAATTTACGGATATGTAAAATTTATTTTTGTACAATTCCGGGAGGCGAGTAGAAACATGCGTAAATAATTGTACAATGTTTTATGTGAAAACAAATGTGATTTATAAAGGATGGATTAAATAAGCTTAGAGTCCAAAAACAGTGAAAAAGATAATTATAAAAAATAAAGATTTTGAGTTATTAAAAAAATTTTAAGTTCCTGATCGAAATTTAGCAGCCGATCAAACGATTTAATGATTAAAAACATGAATTATCAAGATTAAGAAAAAGAAGCGCAAAATACAGTAAAATTATTGATTATTCAAATTTAAACATTATGCCAAAAAGAAATAGTGTAGTTAGCGTGAGTATAGAAATAAACAGTGCTTTGATAAATCTCGAGATTTTGTTTCGAAGGTTCCGTGGGTGCACCCGTGTTTTTTCACGTTTTTTTATCTTTTTTATTCGTTTTTCATTTGTATTTCATTCGTTTTTTAATCCTTATATGCTTGCGCACGCCAAAATTAAAAAGAAAAGTTTAAAATTTGCTTAAAAAGTTATTTTTTTAACCAAATTGTAGGAACTCATCAACTGGACAGCAACTGGTATGATGGCGTTTTTGCGTGGTCTTTGGTTCAGAATGCTAACTTCTTCTTTTTTAGGCCGACATCAACATCAACTGGAGCTGTGTTCTTCATGGATGCTTCCAGTGCCATCAGGTTTTATTTTTTATTATTTTTTTCATTTCATTTTTCATTTTTAGTTCGTCAACATGAACAGGACAATGTTCTTCTTGGATGCTTGCAGTGTCTTCAGGTTTCTTTTTATTTTTGTTCGTCTATTCACTTTTATTTTGAAGATCTTCGATGGTTCAACGATGTGAGGTTTTGACTCTGTTTCTTGATCAAATTGTATTTTTTGGTTTTAGTGGAACAATATGCTACTCCGATGCTGTGCAAATGTACGAGGAGCCCTGTTTGAAAGTGGTTCGGTTATTTTTTTTATTTTTTTGGGGTCGGATCTTTTTCCACTTAACGATCCAATTTTTTTAGTTTTCTTATATTTTT
This sequence comes from Meloidogyne chitwoodi, assembly GCA_015183035.1. NCBI lineage: Eukaryota > Metazoa > Nematoda > Chromadorea > Rhabditida > Meloidogynidae > Meloidogyne > Meloidogyne chitwoodi. Next base: position 2,166,631 of record JACZZP010000010.1, read on the forward strand.
AAAATGGAATAGATCCGACCCCGGGAGGGTGGGAGGAACAGGTGTTCGTCTACGGCACTGCAAACATCTACAACTTCATGGTGGACGTCTACATGATCAGGAGCTGTTCTTCATGATGAGGACTGGAGCAATGTCAACTGGTTTAATTTTAAATTTTTGTTCAGTTATTTATTTTTTTAGTTCGTCGACGTGAGCTGATGTTCTACATGATCTGGAGCGACGTTCAAGGAGCTCTGTTAACATTGGTGGTATTTGGTGTGGTTATTTTTTTAATTTTATTTAAAAATGGTAGTTAAGTAAGGGGAGGGGGTAGGTTTTTTTAAAAGATGTTCGACTCCGGTACTGTTTGGACAATGGAGCAGCTGTTGGCCCCTGGATGGACTTCAATCAACGACTGCTTCCGACTGACCTTGGTAAGAAAATTCTTTTTTTTTTTTGAAAAATTGGCAAAATTTAAAAAAAGCGCTCGCGCCCCTCCACATTTTCTTGCTTGTTTTTATTTTGTCCTTGTCCATTTCTTTTTGTCTTCTCATTTTTTTCACTTTTTTAATTTAACTTTTTTAAGCATTTAGTATGTTTGGTGGTGCATTATCTGATGAGCGACTTTGTGGTGCTTTTACAACATTTAGGTATCTGAAAATTTTTAGGGAATTAATTTATTTTGAAATTTTTAGTGTATTAAATGATTTGAGAATTTTTAGTAAGTTTTTCAGGTTGGGAAAGTTCTAGGGCTGATGATTCATGCCAGTTTTTTGTTTAAAATTTAAATTTTTGGCATTCTGTTTATTTTTGTCATTTCATCCCATTAAAAAAAGAGTGAAGGGTTAGAGAAGAAAAGACATTTTTATTCATTTCTTAAAGGAATATTTGAGTATTAATGTTCTTTGTTCACTTTACTTTTTAGTATTCGTTTTTTCTTCACTTATTTTTTATGAATAATCATTTTACGTGTTTTTCTCATTGTTTTTACTAAAAAATAATTTTATTTTTGCTTTTTAGATTTATTTTATATTCTTTTTACGGCAATCTTCACCAATTGGGGCGCCACCCCAAATAATCGCAGAGGAATAGTAAAAATGTGTTTTTATGGGTTTTCGAGGGCGCTGATTACGAATCTGATATTTGTTTTTTCTTATCACTAATTTTAAAAATCAAAGATTTTATCGAGATTTTCGCTCATTTGCTGATTACATGATGGGCATAGTGGGGTTACAGACAGGAAAATGTTAAGTTATTGTAAATATTGAATAGCATATTCTTTTTTATTAATAAGTTGAATAATTTGGAAAATATCCATGATAAAATCTGTGATTTTTAAAATTAGTGATAAAATGATAAGGATTAGTGATAAGAAAAAACTGTTATCAGCTTCGTAATCAGCGACCTCGAAAACCCATAAAAACACATTTTTACTATTCCTCTGCGATTATTTGGGGTGGCGCCCCAATTGGTGAAGATTGCCCTTTTTACTAAAACATGGATGTTTTATTTAACTTTTTGGAGCTATTATTATTTTATCAAATGATGTGATATTTGAAAAGATTCAATGAACGTTACAAAGGTTTGTTAATTTTTTTAAAAAACATTTTTTGTCTATTAAGCACTTCTTTTCTTCATTATGCTTAATTATTTATTTATTTTCTGCTTTTGCATTTGAACCAGAAATTTCTTTACCAATTCCTGTCATTGAAGAAAATAACAACATTACTTCATTTTTAACAACTCCAATTCCTTCTATGCCTTTAACTTCGTCAATATCTTCAATTTTTCCTTCAGCAGAGATTTCCTGGCAATTACCAACAATTGATCAAATGTTAACGCAAAGAACATTTTTTGGTTTTCCTCCTTTAATTCCTTTAGGAATGGAGATTACAACATCTAAAAATGAAGAGAATTTGAGAGAGAAAGTTTTAAAAAAGGAGATGAATAATTCAACTGTAAAAGAAGAAGAACAAGAGAGTTCAAAAAGTTGTTTTCCTCTTTCTAAACAAGCAGGAATTAAGGTTTCATTTTTATTAATTAAGATTGATTTATTTTAATGAAATTTAGACTTCTCGAAAATGATAGTGAAATACTTGGAGCGTTTAGGTTCTCTGTGATTCTTTAGTATTGCATCAAGTTAATTTTTTACAGGTTTTTTATTTTTATTATTTTTTGATTTATTAGAGTAAATCTTTTGGACGTTAAAAATTAGTGTTTTCCTACTATATATTTTTAATTATTTTTTTCTCTTTTATTTTTCTTTTGCACTGTTAGGAATGTTAAAAGAAGTCCTAAACATTTTTTTACGCGATTTAACTTAAATTGTGCAAAAAATTAAATCAATTAATAGGAAAAAGAATATTTAAATGTTTGTTGATATGGGTAAAAAGGAAGGAAAGTTTGTTTTTGTTGCGTAAAATTATAAATTTTTTAAAATTTCTTTTTAGTTTAACAACAAACAATTCTTTTACCCAAATCAACATAATACTAATTTTGAGTGATTGTGAACCCCTTCCTTTCAATTTTTGTTTCTTCTTTCCCTATAAATCAAAATTAGTATATTCTTTTTCTCCCCTTAAATCAAAACGTCTTTGTTGAATTATTTTTAAATTTATTTTTTTTCTATATTTATTTAAATTTATTTTTTAAACATTATAATTTCACCTTATTTTTTATATGTATTGTTGCTTTTTTATTTTATTTATTTTTACTTTTTTTTTTGCTATATATTCACACGCTTTCCCAAAAATTCTTTTTTTTTTAAAAATAAGTAATATGAAATATTTTTTTAGTTTAATATATGTAATCCAATCCTAAATGAGCAACAATAAAATATTAAAAAAAATTACCTAAGATATTTTATTTTTATTTTTTCCCGTCTAAAAAAGCTTTAACCGGCTTCTCTTTTTTAACGCTTTTTTCTTTCTTTTTTACCAATTTATTACTATGGAAATAATATTTTATATTTATTCAAATTATATATTATTTAAAAATGTATTTTTACCATTGGGAGACCGCTACTAAAAATAAAAAATTTATTTTTTATTTAAATTATTTTTCCATTTTTTACAAATTTTTTTTTTATTGATCAACACAAGTTTCTCTAAAATTTATTTTTTTTTTTGAAAAATATTTTTAATTTTTTTATTTTTAAAATCTAAAAGGGGTTTTCTCATCTTCTTTAAATATTTAAAATCTCCGAAAAAAAAAATTAAGCTTAATTTTTAGTAATTACTTTTTAATATTTAAAAGACTTGGTGTTGTGTGTTTCTTCTTCTTTTTTTTTGTTTCTTCTTTATTTTATTGTTTATTTGTGGGATACTTTTAAAATAAAATTGTTTTATATTTATTTTAATTTTCTTTTTGTGTATTTATATATAAAAGTGTCGAAAAAAAGAAGAGATTTTTTTGTTTCCAAATTTTCTTCTTGCGCTCGCGCAATCTTCTTCTCTTTTTTTTCTACTTTTAAAGGCAAAATATAAATAAATAAAACAAAATAATATTCCCTCCTTTCCTCGTAAAATGTTTTTAATCCTTTCCAACAACACAAAAGTGTGTTTGTGTGTGTTGGGGATGTCCTTTACTTCTTTTTTTGTTATTTTGTTGCATATCCTTTATAAATAAATAAATAATTTGTCCTTTACCCCCTCTTTCCTTTTTTATTTATTTATAATTTTGTGTTTATTGTTTAAAAAAATTTTTTTTTTTTAATTTTTATTTTGTCTATTTTTTAATTACTAAATACATATCTGGTCGAGAATTAAAGGAAATCGAGAATTAAAGGAAATTATTTATTTATTTATTTAATTTTTTTTAAATAATTTTTTTCCTAAAAATTATTTGTGTCCTTTAAAAATTTTTGAAAACAATTTTTTTTTAATTATTATTTTTTTCAGTTTTTTCTTCTTATAAATTTTGCCCTTCTTTTTGTTTTATTAAAAAATAATAATTATTATTATAAATATGGAGCAACATAATTTAATAGTATTAGGAAAAGGAATAAAACTTTGTTATATAAAACAACAACAACCAAAACCTGTAAAAAAAGTTGCATCACTTCAAATTATTAATAATAATAATAAAAACAACAATAGTGAAACTGTTGAAATAAATAAAAAAGAAGAAGAAGAAAAAACAATAAAAACAACAATTAACATAATAAATAATAATATTATTAATGAGAAAGAAAAAAATCTGTGTGATACGGAAACAGAGAAAAATAATAAAAAAATAATTAATAATAATTCAACAACAAAAACAATAACAAAAGTACAACAACAAGAAAAAGAAGAGAGAAAACAAATAGAAGAGAAACAAGTAGAGAATCAAGAAAAACAACAAAAAGAAGAGAATAAACAAAAATTAATGCTGCAAAAACAACAAAAACATTTAAAAGAAGAGGAAAAACAAAAACATTTAGAAGAAGAAAAACAACAACAAAACAAACAAATGTCAATACAACAAAAACATTTAAAAGAAGAGGAAAAACAACAACAAGAAAATGAAAAACAAAATAGAGAGGAAAAACAACAAAAACAATTAAAACTAAAACAAGAAAAACAACAAATGCATAGGCGTTTTTCGCTGATAGAAGCATTAAACAATGGAACAATTGATATTGATATTCCTAATGTAATAAAGGTGGGAATTAATTTATTTAAAAAAATTATAAAAATATATACGATTTAAAACAGATTTATTTTTTAAATTTTTAAATATTTGTTTTCATTTAAAATATTTTTTTTCCTTTATTTTTTATATTTTTAAGAATATTTTTAACAATTTTTTTTTCTTTAATATTTTTTAATAAACCAATGGCTACTTATTATTTATTTTTTTTTTACAAAATATTTTCCTTAATTTTTAAGCTTTCTCTTTATATTATTTTTTTTACAAATCAAATGAATAGAAAAAATAATAAATTTAAAAAAGGGGAACAAAACTTGTATATTTATTTATTATTAAAGTAAAGGAGAGGCAAAAAAATATGGCGTAAGAATATTTTTTTTTAATAAATAAAAAAATATATGCTTAATTATTTTTAATTTAAAAATTTATTTTTTTATCAATTATAAAAAAATTTGATTAGATTTTCTGCTTCGTTTAAAAAAAAAGTTTTTTTAGAGTGCGATTGCGATCTAATTTGCTTATATAAAAATTTATATATATTTTAGTACATTAAGTAAAAAATAATAAAATATTTTTTGTTATTTTTTTTTTGAAATTAAAATTATTTTTATGTTTTATTTTTTCTTCTTTTTTTTTTTCATTTAAAAATTTAAATTATATTTTTTAAAAATTTAGATATTAATATTTAGAGACTTTTCTCTCTCTAACCGGATTTTTTTTTTAATTTAAAAATTATAAAAAATATATACTTGAGAGTGAAGCTTTTTTTTCTTTTTTTTTTAATTTATAAAATTACTCCGAAAAATTATTTTTCTCTTTTTTTAAAAAAATATATTTATTAATAAATTAAATTTATAAGAATATTTATAGTATGTTGTTTCTTTAATTGTGTTGTTGTCCACTCTCTCCACTTACTCAATATAACTCTCTTTTTTTATTAAAAGCCTTAAAAAAAGCTACTCTCAATTATTATTTTTTTTCAATTTTATTTATATAATTAATATATTAATTATTTTTATTTTATATTTTTATTTTATTTTATATTGATCAATATTAATTATTATAAATTAATTTTTTTTTTAATTTTGTAAGAGAGATTCCTTCTGGAAAATAAGGGGAGGATATTATATATTCTTTTTTAACTTTATTTTTACCATCTGTTTCTTTTTCTTTTCTATATATTTAAAAAAAAAATTTTTTTTTTTTTTTTAATTCACAGTTGTTGTTTTTTGATGACAAATTTTTAAAAACAAAAATAATTTTTAGTGCAACAAAAAAAAAAAGCTCCAAAATATTAATTTTTGAAGAAAAAAAAAATTATAATATTTTTTTTGATTGATTTTTATAATTAAAAAATTTATGATAAATTATTTTTTAACTAATTATGTATATTTTACACATTTATTTAAAAAAAATAAATATATTATTTTTTTAGTTTAAAATTAATTAATTAATTAATTATGTTATTTAATAATAATAATAATGAAAAAGAAGAAAAAGAAGAAGAGCCTTTTGAAGCTTTAATAGGACAAAAATCAAATAATTCAATTTTTATAAATATAATTCCAATTAAAACAACAACAACTGTGAATTTAAATAAAAATAATAAATCTTTTAATAATAATACATCATTTTTATTAAATCAATTAGATGATTCATTGAATGCTTTAAAAATGGTTAAGGTGTGTGGTAGTATATAGAACAATTTATTTAAATAAATGAGCGAAACATAATTCTATATATAAAAAATAAATAAAAGGAAAGAAAGAATTAAAATAGGGTTAAATGTTTGTATTTTTTAAATGTTTACACTAAATCCTTGGATCAATTTTTTTTTATTTATTTTTCTTCAATATTTTGTACTTTTTCTTATTATAATAATACATTTTATTTTTACACACCTTTTCTTTTTAAATTAAAAAAAAAAATTTTACAATTTTTTTTTTGTTCTTTTGTCCACATTTGATCTTGCGAACTCTCTAATACTTTTTTCTTTTAAATTTTCCAATTATTTTTTTTTTTTATTCAACTTTTAGATATACCTTAAATTTCTTTGTAAAAAATAAGTTTTAAAAAATTGATATAAAATAAATTAAAATTTTTTTTAATTATTTATAAATTTGTGTGTCATTTAAATGACCGCGCTCGATCAAAAAAAAAATAAAAATTTTATCTGTTTTCCGATATTTATATTTATGTTATTTTTGGGGTTACAACAATTCCTTTTTTATGGACAACAACACAAGTTGTTATTTTTTATTTATTTATAAATACTTGAGAAATATGTATATTATTATTATTTGGACAAAACAATATTATAAATAAATAAATTATTTTATTTATTATTATAAATATATTTATTTGGGTTAAAATATTTTTTTTTTTGTTAATTCTTTGAGGAGAAAAATTTATTATTAATTTTTTTAATTTAATATTTTTTTTAATAAAAATTTTATTTTTCTATTCATTTTTTTAGCCAAAAAAAATATTTATTTATATTTTTTTATTTTCTTTTCCTTTTTCTTTGCTCTTTTATAAATTTATTATTTTTCTATATTTTAACTTTTTAATTTTTTTTTTCAATTTTTATAAATTTTATTTTTTTAATAATAATAGCACACAATAAAATTGAGAATTTTGTGCACTTTTTTTATACACTTTTTATTTTATTATAAATATTTATATAAGGAAAAAAATGAGGGCAAATAAAGAGCATTTTTTTAGATTAAAATTAATTAAAAAAAAAAATTTTTTTTATTTATTTTAAAATAAATTAATAAAAATTTTAATTTAATTTTAGTATTCAAATTATTTATTGCCTTCTGAACAACAACAAAAAAAGAAATCTTTATCTCCTTCACCTCCACCACTTTGGAACGAAAAAATGTTTTTTCCTTCTTGTGTATCTTCTTCTTCAAATAATAAAAATTTGAAAAATTCTCAAGAATTTATAACAACAAAAACAACAAATTGCTGTTTAAAACCTGGCAAATTTCCTGTTCATCAACAAGTAGTTAAAAAAAAAATAATTAATTAATTTTTTTTGAAATTTATTTATTTTATTATAATTTTTATTTTTTAAAAATTTATTTTTAATTCATTTTTGACATATATCTTTTAAATATTTTATTTAAAGACTGATGATGATGATGTTCATGTTTCTTCTTCTTCTTCATTTTTTTCTACTTGTTCTACTAATATTCACAACAATCTTTCAAAACAACAAAAACAGCAACAACGTTCTCGTTCACAACCTGGTATAACACTTTTAACAACAACAACAAATAATAATAATAATAATAATAAATTTAATAATAATAATAATAAAGATGATTTATTAATAGATTTTATTGAAGCAGATTATTATTGTTATGATAATAATGAAATAATAAACAATCATTTATTAATAAATTTAGAAGAAGACAAGGATAATGAAGAAGAAAAAAAAAGAAAAAATTTAAATATAATAAATAATAAATTACCACAAAATAATAATTTTAATAATAATAATTTAAATCAAAATAATATTGATAAAAAAGGTGGTAAAAATGAAGAAGAAGAAGAAAAAGATAAAGTTAATAATAAAAAAATTATTAGTAGTAATGTAAAAGAAGTTGCAAGTTGTTGTTCAAATGATAGTGGTGTTAGAAGCAGGTAATTTTAAAAAAGAAAATTTTTTTTTTAATAATTAACAATATTTTTTAAAATTATAGTACACATTCTACTGGTAGTTTAACAACTAATAATAGTAGTGGTAGTAGTAGTAGTGGTTGTTGTTGTAATAATAATATTGAAAATAATAATGTAATACTACCCCATATACTTCATTTAATTGCAAATAGCAAAGAGAATAGTGGTGGTGTTTTGTTTATGGCTGAAGCTGTGTTTGAGAATATAGTAATATATAATTAAACTTTGTTTAAAAAATCAGAATTTATTAAAAAAACACAGATCAGAATTTAAAAACAACTTTTCCGGAACAGAATAAATAAATAACAATTAGAAACTTTCTGAAGTAAAAACAAAAATCAGAAAACTTTCCGGAAGTAAAAACAAAAATCAGAAAACATTCCGGAAATAATTACTCAAATCAGAAAACATTCCGGAAATAATTACTCAAATCAGAAAACATTCCGGAAATAATTACTCAAATCAGAAAACATTCCGGAAATAATTACTCAAATCAGAAAACATTCCGGAAATAATTACTCAAATCAGAAAACATTCCGGAAATAATTACTCAAATCAGAAAACATTCCGGAAATAATTACTCAAATCAGAAAACATTCCGGAAATAATTACTCAAATCAGAAAACATTCCGGAAATAATTACTCAAATCAGAAAACATTCCGGAAATAATTACTCAAATCAGAAAACATTCCGGAAATAATTACTCAAATCAGAAAACATTCCGGAAATAATTACTCAAATCAGAAAACTTTTCCTTAAATATATATCAGAATTTAAAAACTTTTCCGGAAACATAAATAAATTATTGTATTTTCAATTTTATTAAATTATGTATTTTATTTTTTTAAGGCTATGCTTCGTGATGAATTACCTTTTCAACCGGGGAATGAAGTAGCAGTTCTAGATTGTTCTTCTGATGAGCTTTGGTATGGAATTTGTGGGCCAAGGAGTGGTTGGTTTCCTGCTGCTTATATTCGAGTATTTTTTTACAATTTTTTTTAATTTTTTAATTATTTTTTTTTGTAGCCAAAAAATCATGATTTATGTCATCTTTTTTCTTCTTCTTCTTCTAATGGTGAAAATTGTTTAATAAATTGTAATAATTCTTTATCATCATCTTTTGAATTTCCATCAATTGAAATGCGTAAATTGCGTAGACGTATAATTCAAGAATTAATAAATACAGAACGTGAATATGTTAAACTTCTTGAACATCTTGTCAAAGTTTTTTTTAATTTTAAATAATTTTTAAATTTTATTTTAAAAGGGCTTTCTCGAGCAATGTCGTCGCCGTAATGAATTATTTCCTGAAGAAAGAATACAACGAATATTTGGAAATTTGGAGTTAATTTATGCTTTACATACTTGTATATTTAAAGAATTAAATAATGTATTAAATGAAGATTTTTTTGAAAATACTTGTTTAGCTAATGTTTTTCTTAGAAATGTAAGAAGGAGGGGGAAATTAATTTTTTTTTAATTTAAAAATTTTTTTTTCTAGAGTCAACAATTCGGAATTTACACTGATTATTGTAATAATAGAACACTTTCATGTACAGGTTTTGAATTCTTTTTTTTTTTATTTTTTAAAATTAAATTAATTTAAATTACAACAGAACTTGTACAGCTTGAAAAACAATCACAATATTTTCATTTTTTTGAGGTTTTTTTTTAATTTTAAAATTTATAAAAATTTAAAATATTTTAAAGGCTTGCCGCCTTCTATGTGCTTTACCCAAGCTTTCATTAGATGCTTTTTTATTAACGCCAGTTCAACGTATTTGCCGTTATCCTCTTCAACTTTTGGAACTTGTAAAAGCTACACCTCTAAATCATCCGGATAGATTAGCTTTAGAAATAGCACAACAAACAATGAAGCAAATAGCCTCAAAAGTTAATGACGGAAAAAAGAGAGTAGATGCTATACAAAAAATTTGGTTATGGCAACAAAATGTCCATGGATTCAGAGTATTTTTTTATAAAATTAAAATTTATTATTTTTTTTAATTTTAAAAAAGGGCCCAAATTTAATAGAAAGTAATTTTTGTCTTTTAATTAATGGAGAATTACAATGCCGTGCTTTATGGCATGGACAATTACAATGGTCAAAAACTGGGAATAATGGAGGACTTTTAGTTTATTTATTTGATCAAACAATTGTATTATGTCGAAGAGATGTACTTAGACGTAATCATTTAGTATTTAAAGAAAGAATGGGTATGGCAGGGACAACTTTGTATGATTTAAATGATGGAAAAGGTTTTTTTTTTTGAATTATAATTTTTTTAATATTAGAAAAATGTGTAATACACATTTTTCTAATATTTTGACATTTTTAGATATTTTTTTGACAAAAAAACAACATAATTTTCAATAAAAAATTCCCCCCAATTTTTCATAGATCCATTAACTGGTTCAACATTAAAAAATTCATTTAAATTATCTGGTTGTTCATCAGCAAGAGAATATATTTTTTCTTGTCCAGATGTTGCTACAAAAAATTTATGGTTAGAAGCTATAAGAAATAGACCTAAAAAACCACAACCACCAAGTCAAGCAGAACGTCGTTTAGCTATTATTATGTGTTGTAGTTAATTAATTTTTGTTTTTAATTAATTAATTCTTTTTTTTTTAATTTAAAAGGGAAAAAATAATGCCATTATATATATATATTTTTTTTTAATTTTCAAAAAATATTATTCCTCAAAAATTTTTTAATTTTTTTTGTGCCTTTCACATTTTTTTTTTTATTTTTAATATTTTGTAAAAAATATTTATAAATTCTCAATTAATTCTTTTATATTTAAAAAATATATATATGTTAATCCTTTGTTGTTTTTTTTATTTGTAAAAAAAAAAGTTTTAATAATAAAACAAATTATATATTTTATCAAATATATAATTTTTGATTAAATTAATATTTATTTTATAATTTAATTAAATTATTTTCAGATATTTTTTTATTTTTTTTACCTGAGGTAAATAAAAGGACATCACATTCTTCCAAAAATTAAAAAAAATTATTATTTTTTTTAATTAAAAATATTTATTGGCGCGTCCACCTCTTAAATTTTTTTTCTTCATTTAAGAAAATATACCCCATTTTTATACTTTTAAATATATTTATATATATTGATTATTGGTTGAGCGACGCTATTACTACTACCTCTCCCCCTAATAACCCCATTATATATATATATATATTTTTAAATATATATATATTTTTTAATTTCTGCGCTCTTCTAATTTGCTCTGGTCGTTGTTGTAAAAAATTAAAAAAAAAATTTTTTTTTGAATTATATTTCTACGTTGTGGACGCGCCTAATGTCGATATATTGCTTATATATATAATATTTATTGAATTATTTGTTGCTCTGATGTTGTTTAAAAAAAAGGAGGTCGTTGTTGTTATATGTTGCACACATCGGCACACACATAAATATATTTATTTATATATATTTTATTTATTTTTACTACTATTAATTTACCAAAATTATATACAAAAAAATAAAAAAATTTTTTTTTTAAATTTTAAAACTTTTTTTGTTGCGGTAATGAAAAGTCCAGTCTAAAACGCCTTTTTTCTTCCACTTGACACTAATTTATTTATTTTTCACTAAAAATATAGTTTAATCTGAAAATGTGTGGGTGTGTGTATTGATCTTTTTTTTTTTATATTTTGCAGTTTTTTTAAGCGCAGCAAATTTAATTTATATGCTGTTTTAATTAAATATATTTTTTGCATAATTTATTTTTTATAAAATATGAAGCATTAAAAAAATAAACTTGAAGCAAAATTTATAAATAAACTTGGAAAGCATGCGCGCATTTTTTAATTTATCTAATAGGCGCTGAAACGTCCTGTATAAAATTAAGTTTTTTAGGCGCTTAAAAATTCTAAAAATGTTTTTTTATATATTTTTTAAATTTTATTTTTATACTTTATTTTTTTAGCAAATATTTTGAAAAAAAGAGACTCTTTACATTATTTAATATTTAAATAAAAATGCTTCGTCGACTTTTATCAAGTCCTTTATCTATGAATGGAAAAGTAATGGAAGATGAATTTATTGCTTCTACAGATGAACCAAAAGAATATGTAAGTGGGGAAGCAATTTTTTTTTTAAAGTTTTTTTAAAGTTTATTTTATCAAAAATGCAACCTTTACCACCTGAAGAAGAAAAAGAACAAGAAGGATATCTACAAAATAATTATTGGTGTCAATCAAATTTTGGATGCAATAACAACAGCAATATTCAATTCTCTAATGTAACAGGAGAAAATGATGTTTATTGGCCAAAGTATAAATTTTTTTAATTAAATCAATTAGGGGTGAATTATATTGATTAATTATATAAAAGAAAAATGATTATAAGTAAATAAATTTAAGTCTATTTTAAGAGTGTTCTTGGTGTAGTTGTTTAGGCGCTTGCTTGAGTTAATGAGTGAGAAGGGTTCGATCACTGTCATGAGAAAACTATTTTTTCTTAGGTTTTGAATATTTCAAAATAATTCTATTTAATTTTTATGTTATCAAAAATTAAAAATAATATTTTTTTAAGTTGTATTCCTATTGGTCAATACAATAATGATAATATTACTTCAATTTCTTCGTCTACACCAATTTTACCATCACAACCACCACCGTTATTATTTTCACCATCTTCTGATTTAATTGTTCATCAAATGCCTTCAAATAAAATTAATATTTTGGAAGAAAGTAAATTTCAGAATAATTATAATTCTAATAATAATATTTCTTTTGAATTAAATAAAGGTTTTTTTTTTAATTTTTTTTTTAATATTAAATTTCTTTCTTTTTAAAAAGGAGGTTTGCAATTGACTCAAGATGTTGATATTAATAGAAAAATGTCAACAAATTCAACAAATAAGGATTTATTGGAGCGAAATGTGGAGGTTTAATAATTTAAAAAATTTCGGCACTATATGAAATGAATGCCGGCATCCAATTTTTTCTATATTTTTTAAAAATGGGTAATTTTTTTTATAATTTGTCTCTCTTTTTTTGATTTTTGTCTTGAGGCTATAGACGCGAAAGAATTAATTTTTATGTAAAAAATAGTAAATTAAAGGCAATATATTTTTTTTAATTTTTTAAAAAATGCTGTTGAAATAGATTCCCCTCTAGCTCGTGAATTTTGGCGAAAAAGTGCTTCCAACATATATGAATCAGTTAAAGAGGTGCTTGTTCCATATTGCGCCGTAGATTAACGCACGTACCAAAAGTCAACCAGAGATGGGCTCCCAAATGAAGAAGTCATAAAACACTCCCAATAGGTCCAAGTTTTGCATGTTTCCAGCAAACTTCGATCCCTATAACTTTTGTTTAAAATCGTTCAATCAAGACTATTTTGGTCTCTTATAGGTCACGAAGAGCTATTTCGAATGAGCTATCATACTATTTTATCAGCATTTTTTAAAAAATTAAAAAAAATATATTGCCTTTAATTTACTATTTTTTACATAAAAATTAATTCTTTCGCGTCTATAGCCTCAAGACAAAAATCAAAAATAGAGAGAAAAATTATAAAAAAATTACCCATTTTTTAAGAATATAGAAAAAATTGGATGCCGGCATTCATTTCATATAGAGCCAAAATTTCTTAAGACTAAATTTTTAAATTTTATAGAGTCCTTTTTTTAATTCTGACACTAATCAAAGCTTTTTTTGTCGTTATTGTAAGTATTTTTATATTTAAAAAAATTAAAAAATAATTTTAAGGTAATCGTTCATTTCCTCGTTGTCGTATTAGTCATAGACGTCATGTAGCACAATGTCGACGTCTTAATTTGAGCGAAGATGTTGTTAATAATATTGGTGGTGGTGGTGGATCTTCATCTTGTTCTTCTAATACTGCTTTTACAGAAATTTTAGGTTTTTTTTAATTAATTTTATTTTTTTTATAAATATAAGTTAGTCTAAGGGGAGAAATTGTTGATTATTTTTTTATTTTTCAACAATATAAAAGGTTTTAATTTTTTAACCTTTTTATGTAAGAATTTGGGGAGAAAAAAGAATCTTTTTATAATATAGTTTTCTCATATACCAACGTAGTATATTTAAAAGACAAAAAATTATTTTTTGTCTTTTTAATTTTTGCGGACAAATTTTTCAAAAATTGCGGACATTCTCTCTATTTATTTTTTTTTAATTATTTTAAATTTTAAAAGGTTCAAAAAATTTAAAATTTCAACAAAAAAATAATAATACTTCAACAATTGATTTTTCTTCATTAAATAATAATAATTCTTGTTCTTCATCTTCACCAACACCACCTGCACCTGGAGGTATTGGAAGTGTTGACCCTTGTGATCCATATCAATGTAATTGGTGTCAATTTAATACTTTATACAAAGGAAATATGAAAAGACATTTGATTTGTTGTCATCAAGGTTTTTTAAAAATTATTTTTAAATTAAATAATGTCAATGGACAAAATGGTCAATTGGACATTTTGGTCAGTCAAACAAAAAATTTTTTTTGTGTTTTTTGATTTTGACTCCAATGTCCTATCTAAACTTTTTAATTTTCTGCTTGATTGACCATTATGTCCAATTGACCATTTTGTCAAACATTGTAAAATTGTTTTTTCTTTTTAGTTTCTCTTGAATTATTGACCACTTTAAATTTTAATATTGAACGTTTACGTAAATTATCAACATTGCGTCCTTCATTAGATGAATTACCAATACAACCACGTAGAGATGGAAAATATAATGAAGAAGAAAATGGAGGAGGAGAATATTTTTTACAACAAAATAATTATGAAAATAATTTAAATAATAATAATAATTTTGAAAAAAAAATAAAAACTCCAAAAAATAATAATAATTTTAATAAAAGAAAAATATCAACAGAAAAAGGAGGAGGATTAAATAATAATAAAATTATAAAAATTGAACAAAAACAAATTAATTTAACAACAAATTTAAATACTTCAAATAATAATTATTATAATAATAATAGTAGTAGTACTATTAGATTTGCTCCATATATTTAAAGACAAAAAATGATGATGATATATTTTTGAAGGGATTTTTTGTATTTTTTATATATTTTGAATAATTTTGTTCTAATATTTTCAGTTGAACATTTTGAGATTTTTTAGCCTTCTGACCATTTTGAGTTTTTTAGTCTTCTGACCATTTTGAGATTTTTTATTCTTTTGACTATTTTGAGATTTTTTATTCTTTTGACCATTTTGAGATTTTTTATTCTTTTGACCATTTTGAGATTTTTTATTCTTTTGACCATTTTTAATTATTTGAGTCAACTGGACATATTTCTACGTAATATTTACATTTTTGTAATGTTTTAATTTATTTATGCATTGTTATTTATTTATTTTTAAATATTTATTTACTTCTCAATTTTATCTTATAATATATTTATTTATTTTTCTATTAAAAAGAAGAAAAAAATTCTCAGCGCCTTTATTTATATTTTGGATATTTATTTTTTTTTATTTTAATTTATTTTTTAAATAAATTTATTTTTTGTCTTTCTATAAAAAAAAATTTTTTTTTTTTTTCAAGTGCCTTTTTTTCACTATCATTTTTATTTATTAAAAATCATATTAAAAAAAAATTTTTTTAATAAAATTTAATTTATTTTTTATATTTTCAAGAAGAGATAAATAAATAAAGAGGTTGATTTCCTTCTTTTTTTTTTTTATTGATTTTCTATCTTTTAGCAAAAAGAAAAGAAAAAACTCTTTGTAAATAACACAAGGATAAATAAATAAATATTATTTTCTTGCTGAGATCTGATGGATATTATTATTTAAAAATTAATTCTTTTTCTTTCTTTCTTTTTCATATAACAGCAAAAGTTGAAACAGAAGAGCTTATTATAAAATAAAATTTATTCTTCTTCTTCAAAAAAATAATGGAACAAAATAAAGGACAAAAACAACAAGGACAGGAAGAACAGCAACAAGAATTGGTATAATACATATTTATTAATTGTTTTAAGAGAGTTAAAAAGCACACCTTCTCCCTTTGTTATAATAAATTCTGAAATAAAAACTCTAACTTATACCAACAAAACTGATTTATACCATTATCTCTTAATTATACCAAAATGGAATAATTCAGAGAGGAAAGTGGGTATGAAATAAGTGGGGATATCTCTATATTTTCTCTACTCTTTTTTTCTTATCTCACAACACAACTTTTCATATTTTTTTAAATATTTATTAATTAATTAGCCAGTTGCTGAGATCAGCTGTACTGTTCAATTTGTAAGCAATCGAAATAATCAACAAGGACAAGCCGAAAATAATAATAATACTCAACAAAGAAATAATCAGAATAATGGAAATTAATTTGAAAAATTTAAAAAAAAAATTTTTAGAAGAATATTGCCTTTTAATTAAATGCCTCCTCTTAATTTTAATTTTTTTTAATTTTAATATACTAATTTAGGATTTTTATTTTATATAATAAAGGGAGATGGTGTGTGCTTTTTATATAAAATTTAATTAATTAAAAAAAAATTTTTTTTCTAAGCAAAAAATTAAATTAAAAAAAAAACAATTTCATTGATAAAATAAATATTTACTCAAATGTCCCTTTTTTAAAGTAATTTAATTTTAAATAATCAAAAAACATAATGCCAAAAAGGCGTAATATTAAATGAACTTTTTTCTTATTTTTTTCAAATAAAATTTTCTTTTCTTTTTTTCTTTTTTTTTGTTTATAAATTAATTTGTTTTTTAATAAAATACCTAAAAAAATGATAAAATAAATAAATATTAATTATTATATTTTTTTATTTAAATTTAATTTTAGTCAGAGGAATTAAATAATTTAACAATAAAACAACAACAAAATAATAATAATAAACAAATAATTGAACAACAAAAATTATCTAATACTTGTAAAAAGAATTGTGTAAAAGATGAAAATGGTTTTACTTACTATAAATGTCGTTTTTGTGGATTAACTTTTAATTTTATGGTCAGGTTTATTTTTTTTATTTTTTATTTAATTTTTTCCAATTTTTAGACAACTCTAAAGGTTTGTTTAATTAAACTTTGTGTGTTTTTTAATCTCTGATCAATTAAAATTTAATTTTATATATTTAAAGGCTCATGAAAGAGTTCATGATATTATTCAGGTTTTTATTAATTTAAAAAATAACATATTTAATTGTTTTAAAGCCTTATACATGCAATAAATGTGGCGAAGCTTTTCATTATATGTGTGAATTGGAATATCATGCCAAAAGTGAGTCAAAAAAGAGAAAAATTTTGAAAAATTCTCTTTTTTTAAAGCTCATTTAAAACAGAAGGGATATAAATGTGAATGTGGACGAACATTTTTTCAGGTTTTTTTTTTAATTTCTTTTATTTTTAAATATTTCTTTATTAAAAAAGTACACGGATCTTTTAAATCATCGTCATCCAGGAGAAGATCCTCCTCCTGAGCCAGCAGTTCCTCCAATTCCATCACTTATTGAATCAATGCCTCCTTTAATGTCTTCAGCAGCATTAATAGCAGAAAGAGAAATGGGATTACCTACACCAGAATTTAAAGAAAAAGGATATGAACCTAAAGTTTATTTTTAATCTTTTATTTTAACAAATTTTTTTAAGTATCAAAATCGTGTTTGGACAGATATTCGTTCAAAGCCATATATTTGCCAGTACTGCTCTAAGGTATATATTTTTTATTTTTAAATTGTTTTTGGGTTTTTTAATTTAATTTTTAGCTTTTTAAGCTTAAAAATATTAAAATACCATTAAAAGGGTTCGAACCCTCAACGTATTACCCACAAAATCAAAAGCACTAACCACTTGACTATTATTTTCACATTGTCAAATATGCTTCACACAGCGGGTCAGCCCAGTTGACAGACACGACTTAGGTTAGAGAAAAGATTTGCAGTGTTGTTATGTCTTAGTATGTTAGATCTGGGAAGTTAAGCAGCGGTGGTGAGAAATGTGTGGAGAAAAATGAGTTAAATAGTGGTATTAAATAAAATTAAATTTTAAATAAGAAAATTAATAAAAATAAGTAATTTTAATGTAGAAAAATATTGAAAAAAATAATCAAAAATTTGTTACAAAAAAGGAGGAACATTTTCATTATTTACTTCAAAATCATTTACTTCTTGATCATCTTTATCATCATCTGTATCTCCCATTTTTTCGCATTTTTTTGTGTCGTAAATAAGGTTCCAAAGAGCTTGATGTCGAACCATTCGCTCTAAGGCCAAAGAGCGATCTCCTGTGTTATGGTAACGGCTCACCTTAAATGAATGTTTTTAAATAATCAAAAAATTTAAAAATTACAAGTGAATTAAACTTTGAATGTACGCTTTCAAGACATTGGTCACTCAGAAGTCCAACCCATCTGTGTTCTTTAGCAAATTCAACCATATGCAGTAGGTAATGCATTTTGGGAATTATTTTTCCCATTAATTCCTAAAGTAAAAATATGTAAAAAGTAAAATTATAGAAATATTTACATAAAATAATGTAATTATTGTCTTGGATACTTCTTCAAATTTCTTTAATCCTTTATCATTCAATTCTAATGATCGAGATAGTCTAAATGCTAAAGCAATTGCGAACATTAAATCTTCCCATTTTTTCCTTTTTAATGTATCAGCAATTAATAAGGCTAAATCATGTCTCTTTGCTATAACCTTCCTGACTGAATTTCCACAAAACTGATGTGTGTGAGAATCTGGGCGGGCTCCAATTATTCCATAACTCATTTCTAGACAATTTTCTCCACTATTATCCCATAAAATTTTCATTGATTTATTGAGAATTCCGTGTAAGACGTGCATTGATGGACAAATAATTGCGAAACGATTAGCCATTAGAAGGGGTTGATAATTACACGAAAATTTATCTTCACTGGTTCCTTCGAATGTTCTTGTGACACCCAAATTTCGTATTTCATTTTTTGGTGCCCTACACAAAGAACACGGGTGTAAGCTGGCCGCTCCCTTGTGTCCTATGAAGTCCTTCAAAAATTTTAAATCTACGCACATCATCCTAAAATTTTATGTATTTTATTTAATAATTACATCTACCATTGTATCTTAAGTAAATTTCTATTTTTTAATTGAACATCATATATTTGATCAATCTGTTTTAAAACCTCATGAAGCCATTTTTCTTGCTGTTTTCGACCATCATCACCGTGCCAGCAAGCCTTAAAAAATTATAAAATAAAATGGACTGAAAGATTACTAAAAAAGAAAAATTTCTGTATGAATTTGGCATAGCATTAGTCGAAATAAAAAAGCCAAATTTAGAAGTGTTGGCTAATTTGTCGCCACCCTTATCACCAGCCAAAACAACATTAAGTATATTATTTTTTTGTTGTAACATCCCTTAAAATATTTTATTTTTTTAATTTATAAAGATAAAGTTTACCATTATCATAAAGCCTTTGAATTCTTCTGGAAAGCACTTCTAAAACATTCATACAGAAAATCCCATTATTTTTTATATTGAATTTGGAAAATTTGCCTTCATCTTTTTTTATACTTTTTACCAAATTTGTAGGAGCAAAAGGATCGTGTAAATTTTTTCTTAGCTCTTTTTTCAGGTTTTCACGTTGTTTCCCTGTCAACCCTATATCCAACACCATAGCAATATCCTCTAATGGACTCAGACGATTAGGACATTCATTTTCACGTAATAAGCTTGGGCTTCTTATATTAACAAATCTTTCTGTTTCCAAAGATCTTCTTCTAATTTGTCGTTTTCCTAATTCTGTAAAGGCTTTTCTTGGCAAAGAAGCATCCATTTTTCGAATTTTTGTAAGCAATTCATTGTTAATATTCTTTAACCTTTCATTAGTCAATTTTAAATCCTTCATTTGATTTTGAATTAGAATAAAATTTGCTTAAATATAAAAATAATTCTAATCCTAAAACAAAAAAACCTTTGATATTTGAAGGTGATTCATATGTCTGAGTAGACGAATCACTCAACTCCATCTCCTCTGTTTGAATTGCAACATCTCTTGTTTCATCTTTACATTGAACAGTAACATCTGCCCTCGATTCATTGTCTAAAAAATTGAATAAAAAATTTTAAAAAATTTAGAAAACCATGTCTAGGCATTTGAGGTGGACAATGTACTTCTACTGCTTCAGTTTTATTTTTTCCTCCTCTGGCTTTTTCAGCCTTTTGTTCTTTTGATTTTTTCTTTTTGTCTTTTTCTTCATTCCCTCTTTTGCTTCTTTCACGGAAAAACCTCTCTATAGTTGATTTTCGAGGCATATCTAAAAGTTAAAGAAGGAACTTTTATTCAAAAAGAAGGTAACTTTTTCTAATTTTTTGCTTAAAACATTCTTAAAACTATAATCTATGAAATTGTTAGACAAAATTAAAATCTGTTAACTAAAAGTCGAGATATTGGATTTTAAAGTTGGTAACCTCATTTCTGGGTAAAATGAAAAACGAGAGTAATGATTAAAACGAGAGAGCAAATTATAGAAAGAAAGAAAACGAGACACTTCATTAAGTCCGCCTTAACCCGCTGTGCTTCATTTTCTTCCCAGAATGAATAATAAACTATTTTCGTCTTTAAAAAATTTATATAAAAAATAATATAAATTTATATTAAAAATTTAAAGCTGTTGGGTAGTGTAACTATGTAATCACAATATTTTTTATTTTTTTTAATTTTTTAAAAATTTTTTTCAAATTTAGAGTTATGCAGATAGTCGGTTAGTTTTATTTTTAATAATAAAATATATTCTATTTTATTAAAAAAAAAATTAAAGGCAATTAGCTTATCATATGTACTGTCATCGAGGAGAAAGACAATTTAACCCTCGTGCTTCTAGGTTTTTTTTTAATTTTAATAAATAATTATTTTTTATTGTCTAGATATTTAATGTGCAGAAATGAGTATGTTTAAAAAAAACTAAAGAAAACTTTTAATTTTTTAAAGAAATTCCTACATATCTTCAGGCATTGATTTGAAGGATGCGTAAATATTCTATAAAAAAGGGGAGAATACATAGAAGAAATTAGGAGAGTTAAAAAGATGTTTCAAGTTTATTTTAAAAAGATGCTTCAAGTTTATTATTATAAAAATGCTACAAGTTTATTTAAAAGGTAATATTTAAATTTAACTTTATTAGCTATAAGAAAAATAAAAATCAGAAACACATATATATAGAAAAGAGTTTCATAGTATTATTACAAAAATAGGTATATTTATTTATTGCTTCTTTTTTATTGAAATCTTTATTTTATAAAATCATAATTTTGTAGTTTCATTATTTGTAATTGTAGCATTATTTGCATTGTCATAAGCCTTTTGTTTTTGTTCTTCTATAAATCGTAAAATATTAGAAGGGCTTGATGAATCTGTTTGATTTTTTCCTTGATTTATAACACTTGAAATTTCTGCTAATGAGAGATCTGTAAAACGATATTCGAGTGTTTCAAGTTTATTTTTGAATATTTATGCATTTAAAAACTAAACCAATAGAAGAATTATCTGCAGTATCTTCAAATTCAGTGCGGGAAGGAGTGCTACTCTGACTTAGTGGTGGTCCATTGCCTAATTGGATTCTAGTTAAGCTTTGTTGTCGAGGCATTCGATAATTACGACGTTTCTTGTGTGTTGTTAAAGGATCAGAATCACGTAATAAAATTGGATTGCTGAATGCATCTTCTGGTGGTTTGCTAGCACTAAAATAAGGGAAAAAACTATTAGTGTAAAATAATAGGCAAACTCTAAAATATCTTCAATATCTTCGGCCTCTTCATCAACAATAAAGTTTGGTGGTTTCTGTTGAATCATCATTAATTCTGCCTGTAATTAAAATTGTATCAAGTTTTTTTTAAGTTTTATCTTAAAGTTTGATCTTAAAGCTGTATGTTTCAATTTTATTCTTTATATCAAGTTTATTTAAATTAGTTTATGAGTTTTTAAGTTTGTGATTTAAGTTTATTTCTTTTAAGTTTGTAATTCAAGTTAATTTAAATTAGTTTATGTGTTTTTAAGTTTGTATTTCAAGTTTAAGTTTTAAATTAAATTTGTGTTTTTAAAGTTCATTTTATGTTTCAATTTATATACATATTACTTCAGAATCCTGATCATCGTATTGGTGTCTATTCATTGTTTGAATTCCAACATTTTCTAGTGTTGGTGCATCTAAAGAACTTCCTTGAAAAAGTAGTTGTTTTTTAGCTGCTTTTTTATCCCAAAGTGTATTATCATCCTCAACAAACTAATAAAAAATATTAATTTTTTTAATCTTTTTAAATTACCTCAGGTGAGGGTAATCTTATTTCTTTAAATTCATCACTTATTTTACGACGTGCCGATGCTGAGAGAAATAAAAAAAATATTTTTTTTAAAGGATTATTTAATACCAATAATATCATCCAATGTAACAGAATTGCTTAATCCACTTGTTTGACTTACTGAAGGGCTAGTAATTGTTGTTTGTGGTGGAATTGTAGGTATTAACGAACCATTTTGTTTAATTATTGCTTCAGAATTTTCTATAATTTTTGAAGCAAAAAATAATAATATTTAAAAAAAAACTAACTAAATATTTTTTCATCTGTTGCCATCATTTTAACATTTAATGGGGTTAAATTACTACTCCTTTTAGTTTTATCACGAATAAAACTTAATCGTTGTACATGAAATTTTCCACAATTAAAATCACACCATTCTTCACGTGAGCAATAAATTGAAGGTAATGGACTTTGTTGCATCATTTGACGATACATTTTTATATTTTAATTTACAAACTTAAGTTTCAGAGATTAATTTTTGTCTGTGTTATTAATATTTTATGAAGCAGGCGTCTACAATTGCAAAACAAAAGTTTATTTATATTTTATGAAGCAGGCGGGAAATTATAAAATAATGTGCTCAACTTTATTTTTAGACTAAGTTGAACATGTTATAATTAAATATTTTGAAGCAAAAAGTTGTAAGAAGAAAAAAATTTTATTTATTTTTTATATACCTAACTATGAATGTAAATATCGTTGAATTGTAGAGAAGCAGCCATCTTTTAATATATTGGTGGGAATAATTTATTAAAAAATAATAATAAAAAAGAAAGAATTTTAAAAAAGAGAAAGAAGATGTTTATTAAAAGCTAAGAAAATATTAAAAAAAAATATTTTTTTGCCTGAAAATAGAGAAAAAAAGATTAAAAAGGCATAAATGTATACATATAATATATTAAATATTTTTTCTTAATTATTATATTGAAAGAATTAAAAAAAAAGATATAGTTAAATGATAAAAATCCTTTTTTTTCATTAAAATAATGTGGATTTTTTTTTAATTTTTCTGTTAATTTTATAAAAATGAAAAATAAGACAAACTTGTGGATTAAAAAAAAAGGTGAACATTCTTTTTATATTTTTTTTAGAAAATTCAAAATAATTAAAAAATAAAAGGGGAATGAAAAATAAAAAGTGTAAAATGTTGTTATATTCTAAAATTATAAATTTTATTTTTAAAATGAAAAAACAATATTTTATACATTTAATTAAAATTGGCTATTTTATTATGCATTGATTTTTTATTTAAAGATTAATAAAAAGCTTAAAAAATATTTACGCAATTTTAACTGGCACACAAGAATTTATATTCTTCATTTTTATACAAGCATTTATAAATAAATATATATTTATTTTTTTAAAGGCTTTAATAAGCGTCATCATTAACAACACATTTTTTATATAAAGTAAATCTTAAATTATTAATTTTAATATTTTATTTTTTTAAAATTAATTTTGAGAATAAAATAAATTTTTGAGAGTGAATAAAAAAAGAAAAAAATTAAAATAATTTATAAATATTACACACACAAAAATGTGTTAATTTTGTATCAAAAGAGTGTTTTTGTCTAAATGTTAAAAGAAGATTAAAAAAATAATCAAAAAAATGAAGAAAAAAATAAAAAGAAATAGAAAAATTAGACAATTTAAAAAGTAATTATTTTAATTATAATTTTTAAGATTTCGCATCTTTTGGCATTATGTTTTTAAAAATAATTTTAAATGACAATTCATCCCACATTAAAAGTAAACGATTTTTATTTTGTCTTATTTGTTAGTTTTTCTTCACTTTTTTTTTAGTTTTTTATTAATTTTATTTTTGAATACTTATTTATTTAATTTATCTGTTTCTTAAACATTGAAAAAAATCAATGTTATTGTTATTACTTAGAAGAATAAATTCTTTTTTTAACAAATTAATCATAATTTAATTTATACATTGCTTGACACAATTTTAGAAAACAAACAAACAATTTAAATGGATTCAACGCTTATTAAAATAATTGAAACTTTAAATATTGATGCTGTTCAAGAAACAATAATTTTATTAAAAGATAAAGGGTTTATTTTTTATTTTTTAATTATATTATTTTTTTCTTTTTAAGAAATGATTTGGAACGTATAAAAGCTTCAATTGAACGTATTTTGCGTACAAAAGCATTAGAATTTGGATGTTCAACTATTTGTATTGCTAAAGTTGATGATTTTGTTAAATTTGTTATTGGATTGGCTGAGAAGGATATTATTGGAAATAGTGGAATTGTTAATGATAAAGACAATAGTATATTTTAAATTTATTAATAATTTAAATTTGGGGGATTTCCTCTTAAAATTGTATGTGAATTATTCTGTGTAGATTAAGTGTAAGGTCAATTACATAAATATATTGACAAATTTATGTTTTTTGGAGGTTTTTTTGACTCTCCGTATCCAAAATTTTTTGTTTAATTTAAGAGAGTTGTTTCACACTCGGTAGAATTATTGAGAGTTTTACACAATCTTTACGATAGAACAAAAAAGAATTTTAATTTGCTTTATTTCTTCTAATTTGCTTCTTTTTTTTAATTTTTTTCTTCAGAAATCTGTTCAAAAACATTAACAATACAAATACTTCAAGACATTTTTGATATAAGTACAACTCAAAGATGTGAACAACTTTTTGTTATTATTGAAAATAATATTCATATTTGGAAAACGGTTTTTCTTTTTTTTTCTTTAAAATTATTTTTTAAACTTAAAGCCATTCTTCTTTTCTTCTTGCAAAAATATGATTTTACGTCTTTGTAATGATTTATTAAAAAGACTTTCTCGTTTTATTGACACAACATTTTGTGGACGTATTTTAATTCTTTTAGCTAAATCTTTACCTTTAAATGAAAAATCTGGATTAAATTTGCCTGGACATTTTAATACACAAAATGTTACTGTTTTTGATATAGACAAGGTTTTATTTTTTTTTAATTTAATTAATTGTTTTTGGGTAGAGTCATAGAAAAAATATAATCAATAGTTGTTGTTGTCACCAATATTTTGTTGTTTTTTTCTTTCTTTTTTATTATTAAAAAAAAAAGAAAGAGACGTTTAAGATATAAGTAATGGGTGTGGGATCAACCCTGAAAGACAATTCCCTGAATATCAACTCAGCCAAGTGGTCCAATTGCCAATTCGGTCAAGTAATAAAACACCCCTTGTAGGTCCAAGTTTGCACGAAAACCAACTGGCCATGGGCTCTAAAATGGAGAAGTGAACTCCTTGTAGGTCCAAGTTTGCACGGGACCAACTAGTTTAAAGAGGTTTGACCGAATTGGCAATTGGACCACTTGGCTGAGTTGATATTCAGGGAATTGTCTTTCAGGGGTGGACCCATGAGTGTATATAAAGAAAAGAAGTGTATGAGGAATTAAATAATAATATTTAATTTTTAGAAACATAATAAAGAAGAACAACAACCATCCGAATCTTTAAAACAAGAAGAGAATGCTGTCCCTCAAGAAGAGATTTGTCATCAAGAAGAAGAAGAAATTCCATCTGTTTCGACAAAAGTAGTAACAATAGCACCAGGAGATGAAGATATGGAAATTGGAGAAATTAGAGATCATCGGTATATTTATATTTTTTTTAAAGTTTAAAGAAGGGAGAGAAATGCGCGCATGTCCCTTACCTTTTATTCGATTTAAAAAAAATAAATATAAATAAATATCTAAAATTTATTTTAAATAATTTTAAACCTTATTTAAATGGGTATAATAAAATATAAATATTTTTTTGGTTTGTACTTAATTATATAATTTTTTTTTTCGAGGTAAAGTAGAGTTATTTTGTTGATTTTTTATAAAAATAAATTAAAAATAATTTTAATTTTAAAAGGAGTGATTCAATTGGTGGTGGAGAATGTTCATTTCCTATGGATTATAATCTTTATTATAATTTTTGGGATTTACAACGATTTTTTTCTAATCCAAATTTACTTTTTGAAGCAGAAAATTTTACAAAATTTGAACAGGTTTTTTAATTAATTTTAAATTTATTAATTTTTTTTTAAATTTTATTAGAATATTTCTAATGTTTTTTCTATTTTTGCTGCTTATAAAATTGAAAAACCTCAGCAACAGAAACAAAGTCATCAAGAAAATTTAGTTGTTGTTAAACAAGAAAAGGTTTTTTAATTTATTTAAATTTAAATAAAATTTAATTTAGAATAATAATTCAGTAGAACAAAATAATTCCTCTAATTTTATTAATATAAAAAAAGAAGTATTTGGAGCAGTAGAAGAAGATGAGAAGAATAATAATGATGATGGTCATTTAAATAATAATAATGATGATGGTCATCAACAGCAAAGTTGTTTAATTAATTTTAATTTGACTGAAAGAGAAGCATCGTTTTGTGCAAAATATTTAACTAGTGAAAAGGTTTGTTTTCTTTAAATTAAATTATTAATTTTTTTTTTTAAAGTTATTTTCTTTTCAAATGTCTGATTCACAATTTCGACGTTACTTTCTTCTTCAATTTTTAATTATTAATAATTATTTGGTTTCAAGAACAAGACCTAAAGAGTATTTTTTTTAATTTTTTTTTAAAATTATTTAATTTATTTTTTAAAAAGAGCTCCAGAATTAACAATAGATAAAGAAGATAAATTACAAGGTTTTATTGAAAAATGTTTAACTCTTTTAAAAGAAACATATCCTAATGGATCACAATTTGCTTCTTGTGTTAAGGTTTTTATTTTTTTAATTTTAATTTTTTTTCTTTGAGTTAGTGTACTTATTTGAGTTATTTTTGTTTTTGGCAAAAAAAATTAGTTAGGTTAAAGGTGGTTAAATGAGAAAAATAATAATAGCCTTTGTAGCTCAGTGGTAGCATTCTTGATTTTATGTGAGCGAAGCTCAATGAAAAGAAAAGAACATGTAGGTTCGAATCTGATCGATAGTCAAATAGTTTTAATTCTCTTTTATTACCTTCTATTCCTCTTATAAATTGGTTAAAATTTTTTATGTATTTTAAAATAAATAAATATTTTTTTTAAAAAGAAATTATTAAATCGTGAAAAGCTTTGGTGTTCTTGGAAAGCAGATGGTTTTCCTGATTTAATTGGAAATGTTCAACAATTATTTTTAAAAGATGAACAATTTTATTTAAATAATAAAAATGAAGAAAAACAACAAAAACAATTTTCTTCTTCTTCTTCAACTAAAAATAATAATAATTTAATTATTGATCTTGGAAATAAAGAATTAACACGTTTATGGACAATTGAAAAAGATAATTTAATTGCTTGTAAAAATATTAAAAGAAAAAATATTCCAAATTTAAAAACTTTTTTGGAAGATGCATTAGATGAATTAGATCCTGAACAACAAGTTGAAGAAAAATATTTATCTGTAAATGATGAACATTATCAATGGATGGCTAATAGATTTTTATTAATGAATAGTGATCAACATATTGTATATTTTTTATTTTATTTATTTTTATTTAATTTATTTATTTAATTTTAGAATCATTCTTCACAAGATTCTAGTGTTAAAATGACAGATAAATTATTAGAGAAGGATGCTATAGCTTCTTTTCTTAAAAAATCTATTCAAATAGCTGCTGAGAGTGTTCCGGTATTTTATTATTTTTGAAATAAAAAAAAATAAATTTTTTTTAATTAAATTAATAGTTTCTTCTTCGTTTTAGGAATTAAAATTAAAAGCACAACAAATTCAAGCATCAATTGATAAAATTAAAAAACAACAAGAAAATGAACGTTTATTATTATTAGAAGAACAAACAAAACAACAAATTATTTCAACAACAAAAACATTAACTAAAGAATCAGAAAAACATCATAATTTAAAACAAGAAGAAAAACAACAAATTAAAAAACAAGAAAAACATGAATCTTTTGAAGAAGAAAAACTAGAAAAACAACAACAAACAAATAATAATAATAATACAAAACATGTTTCTACAACAACAAAAACATCTACTAAAGAATCAGAACAAATAAAACATCAACAAATAAAAAAAGAAGAAAAACTTGGTAGTAGAAACATTGAAAATAATAATAAAAAAACAGAAAGAACATCAACAACATCAACAAAACGTAAACATAAATCAGATGATAAAAGAAACAATAATAATGAAGAAAAACAGGCTAAAAATCCTAGAAAATGACTTTGCGGTATAAAATATGAGAGAGTGTTGTGTTTATTGTATTTTATTTTTGTTTTTTTTTATTTTATATTTAATATAGTCATTCTTTACACACTCAAAATAAAAAAAAATATTTTTTAAAATTTTTTTTTCATTTTTTTTCAGTAACCTTGAAAATCTATTACTGGAAAAAAATAAATTATAGGATTAAATAATGAGCCAAAAATTTGCTTTTATTTTTTTTTGATTGGTGAATTGACTATATATTTATGTTTAATCATTTTTACCTCTTTTTTAAAATATTATATTATATAAACTAGTTTAATATATTTATTTGGATAAGTAAGATTAAAAGAGAAAAAATGCTTCTTCTTTTTTTTATAAAAATAAAAGAAAGACATGTTATGTAATTTTTTAACATATATGTAATAATATTGTTTTTTTGTGTGTGTCCATTTTTATTTTATTTAGGAGTAAAGGGGATTTTTTTTTGTTTTTCTCCTTAGCTTAAGTATTTTTAATTTTTTTTAATATCCTTTATTTAACTTGGGAAAATTTTTATTATTATTTTTTGCAGGCAATTTGATATTTTATTAATTAATATATTTATAATTGGTCAGTCATATAAATTAATAAAAAAAAAGAAAAGAAAGAAGCATTTTTTAAAACTTGCTAGAGAAGGGATATATATTTATTTCTTTGTTTATTTCCTCACAGGTTTTACTACGTGTAATAATAATAGAATATATGTGAGAAAATAACAAAAAAAATATAAATAATTTTTAGGTAGAAACAAAAAAAAAGGAAAAAAAATCAAAATCTTTATGTGTCCATTCACGTAAAAAAATTTTATTTTTTTCTTTTTTAATAAATTAAAAAAGAAAAAATATATATTTATATCATTTTTGAATGTCTTTTAAGTTGCATTTTTTTGTTTAATATTTGTTATAAAAATTAAAAAAAAAATTTAATTTTATTTTTTGAATTAAAGTTATGTTATACAAATATTATTTTAATCAATTTAATAATTATTTTTTATTATTTATTATTTTATTAACAACAATAACAAAATGTTTTTCTATGCAAATTCCTTGTGGAAAAAGCTTTTTTCCTTGTATTATTATTGGAGAAGAAAAAAATGTTGCTTCAAAATATTATTTTTCTAATACAAAAAGAATTTATGGAATAACAATTCATCAAGATGCTAAAATTTCTGATCAAATATTGAGAACAGCAGAAAAAGAAGCACATGATGAAACTGATGTTTTATATAATGAATCTGGAGTAAAACAATTGTTAGACTCTAGTAAGTTTTTTTTAAATTAAAAAAACAGAATTTTAAACGAACGTGGAATGCAACTGGTAGAAAGTAAACTTGAAACCAGAATTTAAAAAAAACAAAACCAGAATTTAAAAAAAACAAAACCAGAATTTTAAAAAAAATCAGAATTTAAAACAAACAGAACCAGAACTTAAAACAAACAAAATCAGAATTTATAATAAAAATACCTTAATTTATAATAAACTTGAAACCAGAATTTAAGTTTAAAACTTGAAACATTTTTTAGGACATCCACTATCTGCATCATTAATTCATTATAGTAGACTACATCCATTAAGTGATCGAGGAAAACAGGTTTTTTATTATTTTATATTTATTTTAAAAAAATATTAAATCTTTTTTTAGTTTAGTCAATATGCCTATGTTTCATTAGCATTAAGTCGACGTCTTGCACAAAAAATGACTTCAACTACAATGCAAGGAACTGCTGCTTCAATTCCATCTCAAACACTTTTAATGCATTCTTCAAATCTTTTGGAACGTGTTAAAAATAGTACTTCCTTTGGAAAGGAATGTCCAATATCAACAGATGTATCGTACTGTCCAACTAGCAATTCACAACATTTTCGTTCACTTTCTGGTTATTTTTCTTTTCTTTTCTTTTTTTAATATTATTTAAAATAGCATCGGTGTAAATCTAAAGAAAAAATTAAATTAAAAAAATATGACTATTTTTATGCAATTATGTTTCGCGTTAAAACGACCTTAGTTGTTCGCTAATTCAATAATTAATTCCCAATCTTTTCCTTGTTTAAAAAGAATTTTTTTTATTTATGATGAGTCATTTATTAAAATGTTTTTGTTTTTTAATATTTCTTTTAATATATATATATTTTTTTAAAAAGGTCAATGTAATAATGTTCGTCGTCCATTTACTGGTGCAGCAGGTCAACCATTATCACGTTTATTTCCTTCACCTACTTATGCTGATAATGGATTAGGTGCTTTACCAAGACGTCAAATACCTCAACAACGTAGTAATAATAATAATAATGTTGCTGAACTTCCATCTGTTCGTCAAATATCTTTAGAACTTTTTCAAAATCCTAAAGAAGAAAATTTATTTGGAGTAAATGAAATTGTTGCATATTGGCTTTATTTTGTAGGATCAGATTTGGCTAGTATTGCACCTAATCAATGTTTAATTAAAGGTTTTTTTTAATTAATTTTATTTAAATTAATTTGTTTATAAAGGTATTTCTGTTGCATTTCCATGTTGTACTCCTGGTTTTGCTCATGCTGATTGTGATCAAATTGATATACCTTCAAATGATCCAATATATAGGTTTCTTTTTAATTTATATTTATATATTTTACCCAAAAAACAGTCCTTTTCATATTACTTGCATTCCTCATTCACGTACTCTTCCTGCTCCAAGATATCAATGTGCATTAGGACCTAGAGAACAAGCTAATCATGTATCTAGTTTTTTGGATGGTAGTCAAATCTATGGTTATTTTTTAGTAATTTTTTGAAGAAGAAAAATTAATTTTTTTTTGTTTAAGGATCTTCTTATGAAATATTGGAAAGACTTAGAGCCCCAGGGGAATCTGGAAGATTACTTATTTCTAATAATAATAATGATTTGTTAACATTAGTAAAATTATTATTATAATAATTTTATTTTTTATTTAATAGGATCCATTAAGCATTGATT
Source organism: Meloidogyne chitwoodi (assembly GCA_015183035.1). Taxonomy (NCBI): domain Eukaryota; kingdom Metazoa; phylum Nematoda; class Chromadorea; order Rhabditida; family Meloidogynidae; genus Meloidogyne; species Meloidogyne chitwoodi. The sequence continues at coordinate 2,198,396 of JACZZP010000010.1, forward strand.
TTTGTCAGTCTTCAGATAAACAAAGACGTTGTTTTCTTAGTGGAACGCCTGATGTAAATTTGCTTCCTGGTATTACTCTATTACATACTATTTGGGTTAGACAACATAATAGATTAGCTGATGGACTTAAAGTTTGATTTTTTTATTTATTTTTTAAATTTTTGGAATTTTTTTTGCATTTTTAAAAAATTAAAAAAATGTTTCAGTTTCATTTTTATTTTTTTTAAAGGAAATTAATAAACATTGGAATGGTGATAGAATATTTAATGAAGCTAGACGAATTGTAATAGGTTATTTTTTCATTTTTAAAGTTTTTTATTTTCTTCTTTTTTTTTCAGCTCAAATGCAACACATTACCTTTACAGAATTTCTTCCTATTTTATTAGGAATTGATGCAATCAAGTATTTAATTAAATTTTAAATTTAAAAAATTTAATTTAATAATAATTAAAGAAAATATCAACTTAATTTGACACCTTCAAATTCTTTCAATAGTGATTATGATATTGATATGGATGCAACAACATTAAATGAATTTGCTACAATTATTGTTCCTGTTGCATTTTCTATGCTTCAAACAATATCTTTAAAAGAAAACAAAACATCATCAACTATATTTAATAATCCTGATCTTTTTTATGAACATCAAGGAGTGGAAACACTTGTTAGGTAAAAAACATGTTTTTTAAATAAAATAAACTTTTAGAGTTTGTAAAACAAGTTGTTTAATTTTTACAACTTTTGTAATGTTTTTACAACTTAAGAAAAATAAACTTGTTTTTAACAAACATCATGTTTTTACAAAAATAAACTTGTTTTTTTATATTAAACAAACATGTTTTTTTTATTTTAATTTTTAAGAGAACTTCACAGTAAACAAGCGGAACGCCCAGGTCTAAAAATTGATTTAAACTTTCGTGGTCATTTTCTTCAATCAAACAATAATAATAATAATGCTGCTAATATAGGTTTAGATTTAATTTCAATAGCACTTAAACAAGAACGTGATCATGGTCTTCTTAGTTATAATTCTATGAGAGTACATTGTGGACTTGAAAAGGTTTTTTTTTTAATTTTTTAAATATTTCTTTTAATTAATTTTTTAATTAAAAAAATTATTTAAAGTTACAATCTTTTGGTGAAATGCGTTCATTATTAATTAATGAATCTGTAGCTGATCAATTAGCTACAATATATGAACATGTTGATGGTATTTTTTTAATAATTTAATTTAAATTTTATTTTTTTAAAAAGATATTGATTTACTTATTGGAGTATTAGCCGAACGTCCACATAAAGGAGCATTTTTAAGTCAAACATTAAGTTGTATAATTGCAAGACAATTTCAAAAGGTTTTCTTTTTTTTAATTTATTTAATTAAATTTAATTTTTTAAATAAAAAAGACTAAAATTGCTGATCGTTATTGGTATGAAAATTTTTTTGCTTCAACTTCATTTAATGCTGAACAATTGGCACAAATTAGAAAAACTACATGGGCAAGAGTGGTATTTTTATTTTTTAAATTATTATTTAAATTTATTTTTTTTAAAGCTTTGTAATGTAACAGGAATTCGTCAAATTCAACTTTCTGCATTTATGAAATCTGATATTTTTGAGTTTGTTTATTTTTTTAATTAATTTTTTATTATTAATTTTTAAAAAAAAGAAATACACCATTATTATGTGAATCTACCATTTTTCCTTATTTTGATCTCAAGTCTTGGAGAGGTAGGAAATTTAAAAAAATATTATTTATTTATTTATTTTAAGATGAAGAAATACCTCTTCGTTTACCTATAACTGATGATACTATTAAAAAAGTTGTACAATTAGCAGAATTAAATATACAAGAACAAAGAAAACGTGAAAGCTTAAATATTCAAAAAAGTTTGAATTTTTTTTTAATTTTAAAATAATTAAAATAAATTTAATTTAAGATCAGTCTACTCTACGTTTTGGAGATCCTCTTTTTGCTTATTCCAATGTAATAACTTTTAATAAAATTAATTTTAAATTAATTTTTAAATAAAAAAAAAGATGATGCGACCTAAACAACATTCAAAAGCTCATGCACGTGTTTCAGCTATTTTGCTTGAATCAACACGTATTTTTGCTAGAGGGTTATTTATTTATTGTTTATTAATTTTTTATTATTTATTTATTTTTAATTTTTCTTTCAGTCAAAAATTATCAGATGGAGAACAATTACCATCACTTGATATTTGTAATTTAATATTTAATTCAATAAAATTAATTTAAAATTTATTTTTTTGTTTAAAGATTCATTACAAAAATTATTACCAAATATTGAAGTTGGTCGATTTGTTGCAAATTATACAGCTTTTCTAAGTGAAGATGGTCAAGCTACAAAAGACGAGTAAATTAATTAATTAAAAATATTTTTTTTATTTTTTTTAGATGTTTACCAAGATTATTACCTTGTGACCATTCTAGCCGGTTTATTATTTTTTTAATTTAATTTTTAAATTTTTTATGATTTTTTTTTTAAATAGTTATCGAACATTTTCTGGGTGGTGTAATAATCTAAAGTTTGTTTAACTTTTTTATTTTTTTTTATTATTTGTTTAAGATATCCTCACTATGGAAATGCTTTTACACCTCTTAGGTATTTTTTTTATTTATTATTTTTTTTTATTAATTTGAAGACATTTGCTTCACCCTGCTTATGATGATGGTTTTTTATTTTTTTATTTGAAAATTTAAATAAATAAATTTAAAGGTTTTGATTCACCTAGAAGTCGTGCTAGAAGTGGTAATTTATTTTATTATTATTTTTTTAAATTAATTAATTTTTTTTTGGTCGACCATTACCTTCTCCAAGACGTATATCTAATGCTGTACATATTGACAGAGAACTAGTTCATGCAAAATTTACACATATGGTTGTTTTTTTTTAATTTTATTTTTTAAATTTATAAGAGAATATTTTTAAGTATTTTATTTTTTTAATTTTATTTATTTTAAATTTTATTCAGGTAATGCAATTTGGACAATTACTCGAGTAAATTTTTATTATTTTTTTTAATTTCAATTATATAAAAAAATAAAATTATTTAAAATTTAAATAGTCATGAAATGACACATTCTCCTATTAATCGTGGTCCTAATGATGAAATTTTAAATTGTACACCTTGTGATTCAGCACAAACAATTTCTGTTCATTGTATGCCTATTAAAGTAGAGAATGATGATCCGGTAATTTTATTATTTAAAATAGTTATACTAAAACAAACATTAAAATAAATTATAAAAAACATATGTTTTGTAAAAAAAAAGTTTAGAAACAAGTTGTAAAATATTTATTTTGCAAAACAAGTTGCAATAATAGAAAAACAATAAACTAAACAAATGTTTTGTAAAAACATTTGTGTTTATGAATTGTGTAAAACATTTGTTAAAATAAACAAGTTTATATTATTAAATAACTAAAAAATAATTAATTAATTTTAAACATTTTGCAGCACTTTCCAAGTCATTTACCAAATGGTGAGCCGCGTTGCCTCCCTTTTGCTCGTTCTCTTCTTGGTCAACTTCAACTAGGCTATAGAAACCAAATGAATCAAATAAGTGCATTTATTGATGGATCTGTAGTTTATGGATCAACACGGTTTTTTTTAATTTATTATTTTTTAAATAATTTTAAATTAGTTGTGAATCAAATCAATTGAGACTTTTTCGTCGTGGATTACTCAATTTTACTGATTTTGGTTCTTGGAATCCAATGGCATTACCACAAGGTTCACAGGTTTTTTAAATATTTTTTTTTTAATTAAAAAAAGATTTTTTTAATTTAATAAAAGGAAAAAGATTGTCGTTCTTTACCTAATTTTCCTTGTTTTGTTGCTGGAGATGAAGTATTTATTTATTTTTTAAAATTTATTTATTTTTTAATTTTAGCGTAATAGCCATCAACCTGGTCTTACTGCTATACATACAATAATGTTAAGAGAACATAATAGAATTGCTGAGAGATTAGCAAAATTAAATATACATTGGGATGATGAAAGAATTTTTCAAGTTTGTAAAATAATTTTAATAAATAAATTTCAAAATTATATATTTTTAAAAATTAAGGAAACTCGTAGAATTCATATTGCACAAGAACAACATATTGTTTTTAATGAATTTTTACCTAAAGTTATAGGTTTTGATTTGTTACATGAATATGACTTGGTTTGTTTGTTTGTTTTGTTTTTTTTAAATTAAAATTGTAATTATTTAAATTTTTTAATTATTTTAAGGTACCTTTAAAATCAGGCTATTACACACATTATGATGATAGTTGTGATCCGGTAATAATAATATTGTTTTATAAGTTTATATGTTTTGTTTGTTTTTGTTTATACAAATGATGTTTTTGGTTGATGTTTTGTTTTTTTAATTTTTATGTAATTGGTGTGTTTGATGTTTATTTACAACTTTTGTTTGTTTTAATGTTTTTATATTTTCAATGTTTTTAATCTCTCATCATTTTATAGGCTATTTCTCACCCATTTTCTACTGCTGCCTTTCGTTTTGGACATACTTTAATTCGTCGAATGTTTCCGCGTTTAAATACAAATTTTCACAAGATGAGTGAACCTGTAGATTTATCAAGGCATTTTGGTTTTGTTGAGCCTCTTTATAATAAATCTAGTGGAGGTTTTTTTTTAAAATATTTTTTTATTTTTAATTAATTTTTTTTTAAAAAAGGACTTGATTCAATGTTATTAGGTTTATTTAGTACTCCAGCAATGGCTTTTGATCGACATATAACAAATGCAGTTAGAGATATGTTATTTGCTAAGCGTGATGAACCAACTTCTGGAATGGATTTGGTTTTATTTTTTTTATATAATTAATTTTTCTTTAAAAAAATAGATTGCTATAAATATGCTAAGAGCACGTGATCATGGAGTACAACCATATAACCGATTCAGGTTTTTTAATTAATTAAAAAAGATTTAAATAAAATTAAAAAAAGGCCTCTTTGTGGACTTCCCTTAGCTGAATCTTTTGAAGATTTGCGTGATGTAATGGATGAAACATCAATTGTTGCTCTTCGTTCAGTGTATGAACATGTTGATGATATTGATTTATTTCCTGGATTAACAAGTGAAAGACCTAGACAAGGAGCTTTGGTTTGTTTTTCTTTTTTTTTAATTATTTAATTTATTTTATTTTTTTAGTTAGGACATACAATGTCGTGTCTTTTAGCAGAACAATTTAGACGTTTAAAAAAATGTGATCGTTTTTATTATGAAAATGATAATTTAGCTGCTAGATTTACGCCTGGTATTATTTATTTATTTATTAAATTATTTTGTTTTAATTTAATTTAAAAAATTAGCTCAACTTTCCCAAATTCGTAAAATTCGTTTGGCCAAAATTTTGTGTCAAAATTCTCAATTTATACAAAAAATACAACCTAATGTATTTGATATACAAGATGATTTAATTAATTCACCTATTAATTGTAATGATTTGGAAGAAATTGAATTAGATTCTTGGAAAGAAAAAGGTTTAATTTTTTGCATTTTTTTTGAAATTTATTTTTTAAAGCATTTTGTGAAGTTAATGGGCTTAAAATTGAACAAGGAGAAAATAGGTTTTCTTTTAAAATTTATTTTAAATTAATTTTTTTTTTAAATTTTAAAGAAGAATAACTCCTTGTATGACATGTACTTGTACAGCTGAAGGAGTTTATTTAATTTTTTAAATCTAATTTAGTTTTATTTTTTTCAAAGGCTGAATGTGAACCTGTCCAAATGAATTATTTTGAATGTTCTCAACTTTTTAATAAATATGATAAAAAATCAATTTTAAAGGTTTTTTTAAATTTAAATTTATTTTTATAATTATTTAAAGGATACTTCTTGTTCAATTCAATGTTCTCAAGATTTTGCTACATTGTTAAATTCTTCAGAGAGTAAAGAAGATCTTTAAATTAAAAAAAATTTAATTATAAAAAATTAAATTATCCATAACACCCCGGAGAGGAGAGCCTCTTTTAGATATTTTATTATAGAGGGAGGGGGCTTAGTTAAATAATAGTATAAGAAGAAATATATGTTTTTTAGTCTAATTTTTTTAGTTTTTTTCTAGAATTTTTATTTAATAATTTATTGTACTAATACATATAATGGTTATTTATTTTTTTTTAATTTTTAAAAAAAACCTTTCTGCTTTAATTCTTCTTTTTTTGGTAATTTATATTGTTTCCTTATACGTTCAAGTTTAGGCAAAACTTTTTCCATTTGTTTTTCATATTCAGACAATTTTACTGATGATTTTATTGGATTTTCTGTGTTTTAATTTTAAGAGATTTTTAATTTAATTTAAAAAAAGTATTATTAACCTTTTAAGATTTCTTTTTCACTTGTAGAAGTTGAATTTTGTTGTTGAGTATTATCATTTTTTAAATGATTACAAGACATTTTTTATTTTAAAATTAAGAAATTTTAATTAATTAGGAAATAGGACCGAAGCCATTTCCCAAAAGAAGGGTATTTATTCTCTCTAACTAATTTAAGTTTATTAATATTAGTTAGAGAAATTAAAAAAGAGAAAATAGTATATGTAAATAAATATGAGAGATAAAAACGTGAAAAGAGAATTAAGAGAAAGACTGTTAGAGAAGCTTTGTTTTGGATGAAATGTCATTTACATTAAGACATTTAACCATAATTTTTCTTTTTTTATTTAAATGTGTATAAATAGAACATTTTATTAATTTTTCCTTATTATTATTTTTTCTCCGTCCAAAATCAAAGTCCATTAAAATTTACCACACATGTTATTATCATAAACTTTTTAATTTTTTTTTTTAATAAAATTAATTTTTAAATAATGCCGCACTTTTATTATTTTTTTGTTTACCCTTTCACACATTTTCACATTTTTTTTCACCTTTGATAACCTCTCCAAAGTCCATTTTCTTTTTTCTCCAATTTATTATTACGTAATCAATAGGTCACTTTGTTTTTGTGTTTTAATTTTCTCTTCTTTTTTTTCCCAATATTTTTATTTAATCAATGATTGTTGTATTTTTAATTTATCAGCCAAAATTTTATTTTTTTATTTAAATATTTTATTTTTTAACTTTAATTTTAAACAACTTTAATTTTTTTACTCTAATCTTTTTTATTTTTTTTTAAATAAAATTCCATGGGGTAACATTAAAAATAGACTCCTCTAAAAAAAGATTATATATAAAAACAACAGATTTATATATGGCATCTTTTTTCTTTTATTTATTTTTATTTTTCCTTGAATGCCGCTTTTTATTAAATAATTAAGAAATAAAAGAAAAGAAAAAAATTATTATTATTATATATTTTTTAATTGACCTCTCTTCTCTCTTCTTTTCCTTTTCTTTTCTTTTCCTTTTATAATATACTCCCCTCTTCTCTTTATTCACTTATATATTTTGACCGGTCATTTTTATATAAACTATTTCTTTAGGGGGTTAGTTATATATTTTTTTTGACTTTCTTAAAAATAGACTTTTGAAAATTATATATATTTATTACAGATGTTACAAAATTTTATTAAAATTATTTTTTTTTAAAAGAATGTCTATTTTTAGCCGCCCCCACTTCTTATTCTCTTATCTCTGGTGGCATTTGGTAGTATAAAAATTATTAATAACCTCAAAAAAAATAATTGAAAACATTTTTTGATTTTATAAATTAAAAAAGCAGCGTTTTTAAATTCCTTTTGAAATCTTTTTAATTTTTAAAAATATTTATTATGGGGTGACGTCGGAGAGACCCTACTTCCTCTCTTTAAGACCTCAATTTTAATTAATTTGATTAATCTACCTTTTTTTCTATTTTTTAAATAATTTAAGAGTTTTTAGATTTTTTAAAATCATTTTCTTATTTTTAATTTATTCTCTCTATTTATAAGGACATTAAAAGTAAAAGTTGTTTTTCTCTATGCTCTTCCTATCTTTAAAATTTATTTTTAAACTTTAAAATTATTTTAAAAATTTATTTAATATTTTATTTATGTTGTATAATTTATAAAAAAAAAATTCTTAAATTTTTATAATTTTACTTAACCAAAAAAATATTTTTTGTCTGTTTTCTCCCTTCCCCTCACCTACTCTTTGCTTTTTTGCTTAATAATCATTTTAGGTAATTATAATCACGCAATTTATTTATTTTTTTATAACAAAATTGTCTCGTCTATATACCTATTTTTTATTAAAAAATATAATAATAATAATTATTATTATTATTTTGAGAACATTTAATTTTTCTACTTGGCAGAGACATGTACACACTAACACTAAAAGTTAACCCCTCTTTTTTACATTTTTTTATTGTTAAAAATTTTTTAATGTTAAAAATATCTTATTTTTTGCATTTTTGTACTGATAAACATGTTGCGAATTTTTTATTTTTTATTATTTTAAGAGAGGAGAGAGGAACGGCTGTCGGGAAGAAAATGGGTAATATAAAAATGTGAGTGAATTAGTCAGTTTATTTGCTTTTGCTAAATATTGTTATTTGCATTTTTTATACACTTTGTTGCGAGAACATTAATTTGAGTATTAAAACATTTTTTAGTTTGTAAAAATACCAAAACATTTATTATAACATCATGTTTAACAAATTTTAGCAAAATCAAGTTTTAGTTATTAAGTTTGTAAAACAAGTTTTAGAACATAAAATTTAATAAAATAAAAAAAAAGTTGTATTTTTTGAATCACCTTTTTTCTACAAACTCTAATAATTTTTCCATAACAAGATTTTCTCTGTTTGTTTTTGTTTGTTTGTTCTTTTTTGAAGTTTCATTTTTTATACTAAAGGTTGAAGAATAATGAAATAAATATTTAAGGATTAATGGAATAAATTATATTACTTAAAAGTTTTGCGGTAAGAAAAATTAAAAAAAAAGGAAAACAAGGTTAAAAGGATTAATTGTGTTTATTTTCCTCCTTTGCCGGAAATTAAACAATTTAGCATTAAAAAGGACTGAGAAGAATCCTCCAAATATTTTTTGAGTGTAAAAAAACAATGAAAAGGTGTGAGAGAAATTTAAAGAATAAAGGAATATTTTTATTTATTTTTATTTTTAAATGCCAAGCCGCTGTTGAGAGATCAAAGCCTTGGGGAAAGGATTAAAAAAATATTTTTAGGAACATTGCAAATATCTTTTTAATGTTTTATTGATTGTGAAACATGTTTTAATGTTTGTTGGAATGTTTCTTTAATGTATTTTGTGATTAAAACAAAGTTTATTTTTATTACAAACATATTTTTTATTTTTGCTTTATTTTTCTTAACCGTAGAGTCAAGTTTATTAATATTTTGTATTTTTATCATTTGTAAAACTTACTCTTCCTTTTTTCTCGTCCTTGATAATTTTCGACAATTGTAAAAAAATTTAAATTAATTTTAAAATTATATCATTTCAATCTTCATTTATATTTTTGCAACTCTCCTTAAAATTAATAAATTATCCAACCTTGGAAATTTATTTTTTTCTTCTAAAATTGCTTTAAATTTTTATGAAGGATTTTATTTTCAGTCTTTATTTTTTAAATTTATTTTTCTTTATAAAAACTTAGTTGCCATTCAGTTTTTACTTATTAATCCAAAAGATCATTATTTAGGATTAGTGATGATTTTTTGGAGTTAACCATTTTCTATCCACTCATCATCTCTTTTCACGCATTTTATTAAATAAATGTTTGTCTTATTATAAAATAATATTTTTAATGAGTTAAAGATTGAACGGATAGGTAAGGAAAAGAATAGAAGGGTGGGGAAAGAAAGGGGTGCTATTTTTACTCATAAACACAAGGCCATCTGATAAAACCTCCGAAAATTGATGATTGCTTTTTTTTAATATTAAAAAAAGGTTTGCTTTTTAAATGTCTATATAATAAAAATAACATTTTTTTACTCATTTGCGCGACAAAAACCATTAAAAAAAGTTATATTTGTATTTTTCTATATTTTAATCATTGCTATATAATCCCGAAATAAAAATTAAATTTTACAATTGTAATTTTGATAATAATAAAGCTTTGTTTATTTATAATAATGTTATTTTTATGTATTGTTAAAGTTTATTTTTAAAAGTTGCTTCAAGTTTATTTTTAAAACTTATTCCTCGTTTATTTTTAAAAGTTCTTCAAGTTTATTTCCAAACTTGCTTCAAGTTTATTTTTTCTATTTTACTTCATTTTTTATTAATGTAGTTTTTTTTATCTGAACACATCTTTGACAATTAAAAACATTATTAATTTATTATAAATGTAAATTAATGTGTTGACACCTACGCGCATTTATCTTGTTTTTGTTCAACTGATTCTTGACCGATATAAAATTGTGTATATTATTGAAAAATTGTTATAACTTTATTTATTATAAATTTCCCTCTATTTTTTTCAATTTAGGTAAGGCATTGAGTTGTAATTTTTTATATTTATTTATATATTTTTTTGAGCAATTGTTAAATAATGTTTATATTTTTGACTTTTACTAAAATAAAAAAGAAAAAGAAAATTTAATATATTTTTACAATTGTTTAAAATATTAAATATATAAATGTGGACCTTTTTTAGACTATAAACCTTTTTGGATTTGAAAAATATTTTTAAATGACAAATGTATTTTTAGGGGTAATATATAAAGTTTATTAGTTTATAGAAGAGAAGTTAGGTATATAAAACTATAAACTTTATTTTAAAGTTTTGATTTATTTGTCTATAATACTAGGCTTTTGTAATAATTTCTTAAGTTGTAAAAATTTTCTTCAAGTTTTCTTCAAATTATTTTTCTTATTTGTTTCAAATTTATTTTTAAAAGTTGCTTCAAGTTTATTTTTTTTTTAATTGTTTTATTTATTCCTATTAATTTTGAAGCAATTTTATCCTTTTATGGATAATTTCTTGTATAAGATTTTTATTATCCTTCATTTTGTAAAACATAAAAGGACAGCCTAAAATATATATAATTTTTATTGTATACATTTTTATAATAAAACCTTTTTTATTTCCTATAAATGTAACGAAAATAAAAAAAAGGTTTTTAGCGGCCGATGTTTCTTTTAATCTTTTAACCCTTTTTCTTTACGTGGTCATTTTTAATGACTATAACTCTTAAAAAAATATTTCGCGCCTTTTATTATTATCAAATGATTTTTATTATATTTTTAATATATTATTTTATATCTTTTTTGGAAGTATTTATACAGAGTTCTCTAATGACTTATTTTTTGCTTCAAGTTTATTTTTCTTATTTGTTTCAAGTTTATTTTTAAAAGTTGTTATTTTTAAAAATTGTTTCAAGTTTATTTCTAAAAGTTGCTTCAAGTTTATTTTAGCAACATTATTCTTTTTTAAAAGGTCTAGTTGAGTATTTAAAAGTTTGGCGTTCTTCCCTCTCTATTTTTTTAATATTTTAGCAACATGAATAAATAATTTATTAATATATTTATTTATTTAAATTGTCTTCTTTAAAAAAATAATATACAAAAAATCAACTCTTTTTTTAACTTTTTTTCTCTGGGAAAAAGCGCCTATATATAAATACTCGATTTGGCAAAAAATCCTAAGATATTTTTTTCTATTATTTTTTTTTAATTTTTAAATTTTTTCTTGGTTGAGTTTCTCTTTTTTTTTATTTAATTTGCATAAAATTGTCTTGGATTTATTTTTAAAAATTCCAAAAGCAAAAATCTGTCCAAGAGGAGGGGAACGGGGAAAAGCACGGATAGACAACAAAAAAATAAAATGTGTGAGAACAACAAAAACAAGGGAAAAATGAAAAATAACAAGAAAGAGAGAGGTGACAATGAAAATAGAAGAGATTTTTTTGATTTAAAAAAAGAGAAAAAGTAAAGCAGATGAACGTTGATCATCAAATATAAGGGAAAAAAATTTTTTGACCGACAAAATTTAAAGAGAATATTTTTTTGAGTTAAAATATATTATTTTAATGCATTATCTAACACTTTTTTGTTAATTAAGTTGCGAAATATTTAAAAATAAGAATGAGGGGAGAATAAAGAGTGAGTGAAGAAGGAGGTGTGTTTTTTGTGTTTCAGAGCCTTTAACTATTTTTAAAATAATTATATATTTTTTATTTTAAATGATAGAGGAGAATTCAGGCTACAAATTGATATTTGTATTATTTTTATATTTTAAGATTTGTTAAAGTTATTGGTAAAAAACTATCAGTGGTTGATATTGTAGGTTACCCGTTTTCTAGGCAAATATCTTTTTTTTAAACAATTTTTTTATTTTTTATTTTATATCATTTAATAGAGCAGAATCAAAGCTATAAAACGATATTTGAAGAATTTTCAAATTTTGATTTTACAATTAGTTATGAATTAAAATTGTTTGTGAGGTATGCGTACTCTTGCTATACTCTATCCTAGTTTCTCTTAAACTTTTAGACTTTACAACTTTTTTAAAAAATAAATTAATTTTCCTATATTTTTTACTTCTTTTTAATTTTTTCTTTTCTACCCCCTAAAATAATTTTTTTCTTGGCATATGGTCTAATTTTCCCGCATAAAAATTAAATCACAAAATCAAATTTTATCCAATTTTCTTTTCTTTATTATATTTAAAATCCTAAAATCCTCAAAAAATTTTTAATTTATTTATTTTTATTGTTTATATATTTTATACGCGCATATTTATTTATTTTCCAGAAAATATTTAAAAATCTCCCGTTGTGAATTCTGATGGTTTTATAAGTAGAAAGAAAAGAGAAAAACAAGAGCAAGCAACAAAACAATATAACAGAATAATAATAATAATAATATTAAGAGAATATTATATAACGCGGGACCACATGGCAAGAAAATAGGGGTTGTGGAATTTTTTCATTATAAAATGATTTAATGAGAAAAGACAATGGAAAATATAATTTTTAATTTTTATTTTTTTCTACCCTATTGAGCAGATGCTCTCTAAATTATTAAAATAATAACCCTCCTAAAATAAAGTCAAGAATCAAAATAAATTAAAAAAATATTTGGCTCTATAAACGAATCAATCAAGGCAATTAAATTAAAATTATTAAATAATTTATTAAAATCTCAGTCTTTTAAAATAGAAGCACCGATGCTTCTATTTTACAACTATTCTCTAATAGGCGTTTATTAGAGAGGTGGGTATTGTTTACAGGTTTTGCCCTTCTGACCCAAATTTAACTGGCCAAATGTCTTTAAATTAAGCTGAATATATTTTGCACCGAAAATGTCTAAATATTCGCACCAAAAAGTCCAAAAATTTTAAATCAAGAATTAATACTACTATTTAAATAAATATATTTGCCTTTTCATCTTCAAAATGCTTTAAATATTTAAATAAATTTAAAACCTAATTTTATTTGCCCGCCCACATAAATAAATAAATTTTATTTCTTAAACTCCTCCCCTTTGCAATATCCTCCTTATAATAATAATCACTATATTCTCTTTCTTTTATATTTTTGATACTCACTGTTATGGAATTATTTCTCTCTTTGTTTTAGAGAAAAAGAGAAGAGAAAAGAGAGAAGTTAGTCGCAAACACGCTATTTCTTTTTTCTTTTACAAACTAGAAAGGGCGTGGCAGAAAGAAAGAGAGCAAGCAACATATAAATAATATCTTTCCTTTTGCACAATTCAGTTTTTCTTCAAGTAAAAATATTATTTTAATTTTTTTTTGCAATTTAAATTATTTTTTTCCATAAAATTTTCTAATTTATTTATTTTCTTCATTTTTTAAATTTTCGATTATATTTTTAACATTTTTTGCCTCTCTTTCATTCAATTCCTTGTCCTTTTTTTGGTTGTTACCTTTTTAATCTTTTTTATAAATAAGTGTATTTATATGTTTAAAAGAGTCATTAATTTAATTCTTTTTTATAAATTGAACCTTTTTATAATTTTTTGTCTTTTTTTCTATAAATAATAAGACTAAAGAACACAAATAAACTAATAATATTCTCTTTTTTCTTTTTGAAATTATTTTTTAAATTAATTTAATAATAGGAGGGGTTATGTAAGAGTCTGGATTTTAATAAGAAAGAAAAATTAATTTTATTATCTTTTTGTTAACACAATTCTTTCGCTTTTTGAATTTTAGTCTGTTATATTTTTTACTTTTTTTAATATTTTTGATTTTAATTATTTTTTATATTTATTTTTTAATTATAACCAAAATATAAAAGTAATCAAAAAAATTAAGAAAGGAGAAAACTTTGCCACACACATATTTACTACATATTTATGCACTCTCTCTTTTTTAAAAGGATTATTAAATAAACTTTGTACTTTTTCTCTTTTTTAATTTAAAAATTATGTTTTCTTCGCGCTTATTTAGTTTAAATAAGCAGAACAAACGTTTAATAAAATTTAAAAATTCGCGTTTTTCTATTTTTGGCGTTTTATCTAATTTTGACATTTGATCCTAAAATAGAAAACTAAGCTTTTTAGTTTCTCACTTTTTTATTCTCTATTGCTTTTGTGTTTTAACAATTTTCAATGTTTTAATTTGTTTTACAATTTCTATTTTGCTTTTGTACTTTTCTTTTTCAAGTTTTTAGTTTGTAAAAATAAAAAGAGGGAAAAGGTTATATTTTATTTTGACTGGATGTATTAAATGAATTCTCCATTACATATATTTCATTGCCTTTGGTTTAATCCAATTACAACTACAAATACAACAAACATTACAAATTGCAAAACTACAAATTCAGATTTTACAAATACAGTCAGTCAACAACATGAACAAAAACAAGCCTTTTCCCCAAAGCAACAATTACAACAAAACAATGTTTTGACAGAAAAAACATCAAAAATTACAATTACAACAACAAGGAAAAGAAGAGCAGATTCGCAAACATTTTCTTCTATAAAAACTAATTCTTTGTTATGTTTTGATGATTCTGATGAAAATATAATTAATAAAAAGGAACGTTTATGGGTTTGTGCTGATGTTGATAGAGCTGTTCATTTAGATGAGCGTTGCTTAAAATCTTTATTGGAAAATGAAATTAATGTTCAGGTTTAATTTTTGTTTTTGTTAATTTTCTCAAAATTTTATTTTATCATTTTATAGGTCACAGAATTTCAAATACGTCGCCAACAACGCCAAATTACAAAAAACTGCAATGATGGAGAAAAGGGAGTTGATGAGAATGCTCGCACTCAACTTGTTGAATGGCTATATGATGTTTGTTTATATTTTTAATGAAAAAAAAATTATTTTTAGGTTTGCGAGTCAGAACATGTTGATTTTATTATACTTCCATTAGCAGTTGCTTTTGTGGATCGTGTATTGGCATCCAAATTTTTGCCTCGGCGTAATCTTCAAGCATTGGGTGCTTCTTGTTTATTGCTTGCTTCCAAGTTGAAAGCTCCTGTACCTCTATCGGCCGCACAAATTGCGAGTTATTGGTAAGATAAATAGTTTATAACAACATTTAATAATAAACTTGAGTTTACAAATTAGACATGTTTTTACAAACATAAACAAATTTACAAACTAATGTTTTTACAAACATATAAATTTAGTTCTGATGAAAACAGTGATGTTATTGTAATGGAAGCAGATTCTTCATTGGACAAAGAAAATTCTTCAACTACAATACTAAGCAATACAACAATAAAAACAACATCAACAATATATTTAACACCAGACGAACTTTTGGATTGGGAAATGCTTGTAGTTAATCAACTTAAATGGAATTTGCTTCAATCTACACCTTTTGAATTTTTTGATCAAATGTTGGTGCGTTCTCCAGTTTTGGAAGCATTGAGAGAAGATTTTGCTCATTGTTTGCATAAAATGCAGAAAGGTGGGGAAATTTTTTTTATTTTTTTAATTATTTTTTTGTGTCATTTTTTTCTGCTAGCTCATATTTTTTATTTTATAAGAAATATTATTGTTTGCTCCACATGATTTTTTGTCTTTTCTCTCTCTCTACCTAATTATAAGATTTGTGTTTTTTCTACGCGCGAGTTAAATTAGAACCGCATTTTTAAAGGCAAAAAATAACAATAATAAATTAAATGATTTAAATTGTTTTTTTGTAAGGATTACAATATTTTTATATTTATTTGGAACACTTAAAAACACCTGTTTTTTTATAAATTTTTTAAGAAAAGAGGGTCGACGATTTTGTGTGGTCTTGTTTATAGGGGAAATATATATTAGGGGTTACTTTTTATTTTTTTGAATTTTTATCAATTTTTTATTTTAGATTTTTTAATAATTTTTATTTCTTAATTATTGTATTTTTGATTTTTATTAATAGTATTTTTTAAATATTCTTGAGATTTTTTTAGCGCAGTAAGAAAATAAAAAACAAAAGTTTATGAAAAATATTTTTTTATATCGGCAAACAATAAAAGTAAATTAGAAACAATACATATAAAAGTATAAATTTTTTGAGGAAAATAAAAAGAGCAGACAGTAAAAAATACATATATTTTTTGAGTTTTAAAGAGATTTGAAACTGTTAGTGTAAACACATAAAAAGAGAGAGAAAATATACTTAAGTGTTTGTCGGAAATCTTTGATGTTGTAACAGAAAATGTTTTAAGTTAAAATAACAAAAAACAAACTTTTTTAAAAATAGAGGGATGAGATATATATATTGTGTTGTGAATTGCGCAACAAATAGTATTATTATTTGTTTTTTTTAAAGAGAGGGAAAATAATATTGCGACATATAAATGTTTTTTATTTATTTATTATAACTTGGAAAAAAAGTTTTAAAAATTAATAAACAAAGTTTTAATGTATAAATGTTTGTTTTTGTTGTTTACTGATTTGTAAAACTTGAGTTTTTGTAAAACTTGACTAATTTTTTTTTAAAACTTGAATTTAAAGTTACAATTTTTGTAATGCTTTTGTTGAATAAATCTATTTTACAAATTGTAATGTTGTTTATAATTTTTATTATCTCACAATATATTTCCCTTATTATTCTTTAACCTATTTTGACTTACCTATATTTCTAACAATAAGTTTATTTTTTTTTAATTTTATCTTGACCTCATATTGTTATTTTTTTGTCCTTGTATATTTTTTATTTATTTTTTACCGCCAATCACATTAATAGTTTACCTCAATTTGATGGCTATTTTGCCGTGAAATTTTTTAATTTTTTTTATTCTTTAACAATGTTCTCTAAAAAATTTTTATTCTCAATTTTTCCCTCATTTCCCATTAAAATTTATTTTAATTTCATTTCTATTAAAATTTACCCCATTTACTCAGAACAATGTAAAAAAATAGTTTTTGCTATGTTCGGTTTCAATAAAAAAATTCAACAAAAACTATGTGTGTGGGGAAGAAAGGTAGAAGAAGGAGATAAAAAAGCGCAAGCAGAAAAGTAACTTCTGGCCTTCGCCCAATAACTAAAAAAAATTCAGTGCGGGAAGGATGAGTAAAAAGAAAAAAGTTTTAAAAAAGGAGGTTATTATGAAATTTTAAATTAAAAAAATAATATAAAATTTTTTTTAAATATTTGACAAATATTAGCGTGTAAAAAACTTTCTTTTAACAAATATTTTTATTTTATTAATGATTTGTTTTAAGAACAATAAAAAAATTTATTTTTAAAAATTATAAAAATAATGTCCTTTTAGTTGAAAAAAAACGAGAAAAATAAAAAGGACAAGGTAAATAAATATTAAAAATGCAAATTTGTGCGTGAGAAGAAAATAAAAAAGTATATATATTTGAGAAAATAAAAATACTAAAATTTATTATTTTATTATTAAAGATCAAGCTGTGTAGCGTGTCCTTTTAAAAATTATTATTATTTAAAAATAATAAATTAAATATTAATAATAAATTATATTTTTTTTATTTTGATTTTTTAATAAACAATTTTTTCCCTTTATTAAAAAAAATTTTTTTTTTAAATTTATTTTTGTTTTTTAATGCCTAACATTGAGCTGCCTCTTTTTTTTTGGTTTTTTTTAACTTTTTTCTCTTTTCCCGCACTTTTATTTTTTAATATATGCGTGTAGATCAGCAAATGACACGAGAAAAGTATAAAGAAAGAAAAAAGAATTATTTTAAAAATAAAAAATTTTGTTCGCTAGGAATTTTAATGTGTGAAGAAGAAGAAAAAAAAGATTTTTTGTTCTTTTTTTTTAATGAATTAATTTTTTAATAATATTTTTAATTCAAAGGTGAAAATTTATTTTATTTTTTTTTAAATTTTGGAATATATTTTAAAAATATTTGAAAAAAAAATTATTTTACTTACATTAGAGAAAAGCAAATTTTGCAACATTTTATTTGCGCTAAAAGCGTATGTTTTTTTTAAAAATATATTTTTTGTAAAACGGAAAAAGGTCAAAAATAAATATAATATTCTATAAAGTTTGAAAAATATATGCTTCTGACAGAATTAAAAAAATAGAATTTATATTTTTTATTTTTATATGATTATATTTTTTAAGAAAAAATAGATTGAATAAAAAGATTATTTAAATGATATTTTTAAATGAAAAAGTTGGCTTGTTATTTTTAAAAGTGCAAAAGTAAATGAGATAAATAAGAATACATATTATTATATTTTTTTTAAATTAAAGTACAAAAATTTTTTATTGAAAAGTTTATACGAAATATTTAAGGTTAAAATTGTTGAAACAAGTTTTAAAAATAAACTTGGAAACATTTTGGTAAAATAAAACTTGAAATCAGAAGTTAAAATAAACATGAATTTAAAATAAAATCAGAATTTAAAACATGAAAAAAAAACTTGAATGATTTATTTCTAAGTTATGAAAACAAGTTTATTTTTAAAAATTGTTTTTATAATTTTTCTTTAATTCTTTTCTTCTGATTTTTATTAATTAATGACTATAATTGTTTTTTATTTAAAAAAAACCTCATTTAAAGAAAGCGTCAAGTATTCTCTTCTCTCAGCATGCTTTTTGGCACGCTTTTCTCTTTCTCTTTTTATTATTAAAATTAGCACCTTTTTTCAATAAAAAAATATTTTTAAAATTAATCATTCAAAATTTATCTGTTAGAATTTTTTTTGACTTTTTTAAAAATTATAAATTAATAGCAAATTTGTTGCGCAGATGTTTTGATTGAAGAAGAAAAAATAAGAGAGAAATTTTTTCTCTTTTTTTCTAAAGCGTGTGTCTTTTTTTTTAATATTACTTTATATCTTTTATTTTTTAAATTTTAAATATCAGACTATTTTTATTTGCTTTACAATTAATTTTGTGTATTTTTAAAATAATTATTTAAGAGTGTAAAATATGCGGTAAAATTAATTTATTTTTTTTAAATAAAATTAAAGAATAAATATATACATTTCTACATCTTTTTTTTTTTAAATTTATTTCTTTAAATATAAAATACAAATTTTAAATTTCTTATTTTTTCTAATTAATTAATTAGTTTAAATTAAATGGGAAAGAGAAGAAAAAATAAATTTATTATTTTAATTTTTATTAAGTAATTATCGTTAATCTTTTTTCTTAAAATATTTATATTTTTGTATACCTCAAATAAATTTTAATTTTTTTAAAGTTAAATGCAAATTAATTTTTATCTAGTTTTAAAGAGACCACCCATAGATATTTAATTGTATTATTATTATAATTTTCAGAATTTATTAATTATGGTTTTTCCGGAAAATTTTTTCCGGAATTTTATTTTCTGATTATTTTATTAAACTTTCCGCAATTTTATTTTCTGTACCGGAAAAATTCTGAATTTTTTTCTTTTATGTTCTCCGGAATTCTTTTCTTATTTTTTGTTTCTTCATATTTTTAAAGTTTTGAGTTTTATCTTTTATTTTTTTCTTTTTTTAAGGAATTCCTTCAGGTATTTTATGTATTACTCTTTTTTCCGTTTTCTTGTCATTTTCTTTTTTATTCCTTTTTATAAAAAATATTAATTAATTTTTTAATTAATTATTTTTTACAATTTACAAAGTAATATAATACTAAACAAATAAAAATATATAAAAATAAATATTTAAATAAATATATATATCCATCAACTAAACTAACTTTTTTTTGGATTAAATCAGAAAAGGAAATGAAATTTATAAACTTTTTTTTTGAAAGTGAAGGGGAAATTAAGAATTTTTTTATATATTTTTATTAGTTTGTTTTTTGTTATATTTATTATTAATGGATTTTTTTTGATGGAGAGTTAGTGTTAGATTAAAGAAAGGGAACAGGTGAAGAAGTAAATTTGTACATATTTTAAATTGGAAGAAAAATAAAAATTTACTAAAAATTTTTAACTTTTTTATTTTTTGGGAAAATAGAGAGAACGAAAAAAAATTTTTTTGAAACTAACTTTTTTAAGGTTAATTTTGAGTAGTTAAAAACAGGCACCTGTGCAGCAACTCACTGTTTCCGTTATAAAATAACTATAAAAATAAAAAGTTTGGAAAATATTTTTTTTAAAGATTTTTATTATCACACAAAATAATATTTAACTTTCAATTTTTAATAAAAAAAAATTTTTCTACTTTGTCCTCATTTTTTTTTATTTTTTTTTGTCCTAAAAAATCTTTTTTTTTTGAATACTAAAAAATAGGTGTATATTTTTTGTTTATTTGAATATATAAAAAATAAAAGAAAAGAGGTTTTTATGAGAAATAATAAAAAATGAAAAAAACAAAGCTGAATTGCGCAACATTTTTTTCACTCACCCATGCCATTTGGCAACCCCTTTGGAATTATATAAAAATGAAAAAAAATAAAGATTAGACATGGTTAAAAAAAAATTATTTTTTTTTATATTTTTTAGGCTTCTGTTGCGCATTTTTAGGTCATTTTTATTTTAATAAGGAATAAACAACTTTTATTTATTTAATAAAAAAAGATATTTCTGGGGACGTTACAAATAATATTATATTTTTTCTCTTTTCATATTTTAAAAAATTTAAATTTTTAAAATTTTTTTCATTTTGATTTTCTCTTTATTTAATTACATCCTCATTTATCAACTGATGCGCGAGTGTGTCCAAACACAAAACAAACATTTATTTAAATATAAAAGCATTTTTAGTGCCTATAATAAATCAGAAAGAATAAACAACAAAACATAAAAACACATAAAATTTATGGTTTGTTTTGTTTGGATAGAATTTTAAATGTATACCTATATATACTTTCCGGAATGTTGTTTTTCTTTTATTATTTTTACTGTATCCTTTCCGTAATGTTTTGTATTTCTTTCTGCGTTTTATTACAAATTGCAAAAAGGTTGAATTTTTCAGGAATTTATATTTTCATATATTTCTATAAACTTAAGAGCAAATATGCAACTATGTAGTTCTTCATTTGTTTTATTAATTTTTTAATTTTTTCTTAATTTCCCATCTGTTCTTTTTTAAATTTTTTTTAATAATTAATTGAGCTTGGCATTCCTTTAGATATTATAAATAATTAAAATAAATAGTAGTAGTTATAGGCCTGCGCATCTTTATGCTTTCCTCTCCCCCTCCCCTTTCTTCTTAATTCACCCCGCCTTTTCATTTATTATTTTCAAATAAAAATATATTATTGCTATAGGATAACGACTATATAGAATTAAATATAAAGATTTTGGTATTCAAAAAATAATTTTTTTTCTGAGGCAAAAGGTTTTTAGGCAACAGATTGGAGAAAATAAAGCGGAATTATTAAGAGAAAATTTAAAAATATAAATTCAGGGAAATATAAGAAATAAAAGGAAATTATTGAGGCAATTGGCCTAAGGTTTGAATAAAAAAGGTGCTTTATTCATTATTGGTTAGTTGCCTATGGCTGTTGCACAACATGTGGGCATTTTTTTGTTTATTTTTTTCCATGGATAGACAGATGTTACACGGTATTGCGCGGGAGAAGAAGAAGGAAGGGGGGAAATTTTTTTAGATAAAGATGGGGAAGAAATTTAAAAGAATTAAGGGGATATATATATGAAGAGTGAAGAATTTAAAATAATTTAATTAATCAAAATTATTTAAAAATTTCCATAAGGCAAATATGTATATTTTTTGTGTGACAATTCAAAATTGAGAAATATATATATTTTTTATGTGATGCCATTTTATATTTCAACTGATTGAGAGAGTATTTTTGTATCTTTATTTTAGAAGAAACAACAGAATAAATAAAATGGATGAGTGAATAAATAATAAATAAAAATAATATTGAGGCATGAGGAATAAATTTAGGGGAGAAAATAAAAATATATAATATTTGATGAGGACATTTTAAGATGATTATAAAGAGACAATATAGTTAAAAACGATTAAAGTTGCCATATTTGTAATAAAATTTATTTATTTAAATATGCACGAGAATTTTTTTGAAAAAGGAAGAAAGTTTAAATAAATAATTAAAAAAAAGAATAAATGATTGAATATTTGGAGAAAAATCATCATCAATAAAAAGAAAAATTTATTATTATATTTTTGCTACTAAAATTTCAAAAAGAAAATTATTTTTAGAATAATTAAATTTTGTGTCAATAAAAATAAAAAAAATATATAATATTAATCTTAAAAATGATATTTGGGTAAATAAACAGAATTTTATAATACTATTGTATATTAAAACTTTTTTTTGTTTGGTGATTTTTTCAATTGTTTTTTTAATTTTATATTACAAAATTTTACATCTGAACAAACATTTAATAATATTTATTTTTTCTTCCTTTCAAAAACATTTTTTATTTAAAACATGTTTTTATAGAGCTCTGATTTATTTCTGATTTTAATTTAATTCTGATTTTTTACTTTACTTTTTCTCTCTTCTTTCCAACTTTTAATGAATTTTAATTACATACTAGAAAATTTAAGCATATCAATAAAAATAAAAAAGGAACGGAGAGAAAGATTAGTAAAGTTGATTGCGCGTTTTCGCAACACATTTTTAATGTTTTTATTTTTGGCGCATTCTCGTCACAAAAACAAAATGTATGTATAATTTCTTTGAAAAAGAAAGATGGTCAAATTGTTAAAAATAAAATATAAAATTAGATTAAAAAAAGTTGTCATTTTTATTATAAATAAATACAAGGACATGAAGAACTATAAAATAAAATGTTTGAGTATTTATTTGTTTTTGGCGCAAAAATTAAAATATTAAAAATAATATAAAATAAAATTAAAGGTTTGAGGGAAAAATGAACTGATATTTTTTATTTTATTTTTTTAATTTAAATATTTTTATTTTTCTCTTTCTTCCTTTATTTTTCTATCTCTTTTAAACTTTAGTTTATTTTAAATGATTAATGATTGTAAAAAGGCCAGAAAAATAAAACAATTTAAAAAAATGTTGGATTGTTATTTTTAAATTAAAAAAAAGATTTTATCTTTTTAATTATAAAAAAGACTTTTTTCTTGTCTTTTTTACTATTTTATAATTTAATTTTTTCTTATTTTTAATTTTTGTCTTTATTTATTAGTTAACTAAAAATAAGAATATTTTATTCATTTTTTAAAATTTATTTTTTCATAAAAATTAGTAAATTCTTATAAATTTTTTGGCTGTAAGTTTTTGCGCGATAAAAAGATGTTTTTTTATTAATAGTCAAAAAACTATTTTTTGGTTTCAAAAAAAAAAATATTTTTTTTTTGAACAATAAAAAAGGATTTTAAGAAAAATTGCTTAGTATTTTTTATTAATTGAACCAAGAACCACCGCGCACTTCATTTTTAGCGCTCTGGGACAACAAAGAAATTAAAAAAAAATAAGATTTGTTTCCTTGTTTTTGACATTTTTTTCTAATGTTGGGAAGTCAGATGGTAATTCTGAAAGATTAAAAAATTAATTATTTTTTTATTTTTATAAAAAATCAAATTATGAGTGAATATTTAAAATTAAAAAAAATTATGTTTATTTTAAATATAGGAATATATTATTATTTTTTATATTTTTGACTGATGAGATTATTTTTAGATAAAGGAGTTTTTTTGTTTTATTTTATTAAATTTTCTTCAAAATATTTTTGTTGTCCTAAAACAACACGTTATTAATATTTATTACCTATTTTTCTATTTAATTTTTTTTATTTCACTGCGGGATACCATATTATATTTAATTCATTTACTGCATGAATAAATTAAATAAAACTATTGTTTTTGCATTATAACAACAATAAACTTAAGCAGTAAGTTTATTAAAAATCAGAATTGTAAAAATCAAAATTTGTAAAAGTCAGAATTGTAAAAATCAGAATTTGTAGAATCAGATTTGTAGAAATCAAAAAATTCTGATAAAAACAATTACCTATATATCTTTACTACTTTTGTAAAACATTTACAAACACTTTAAACTTTCAACTTTTTTCTTTGTTTTCTGCTTCATTTGAACAATAATTTATATTTTTTTCACAACATCACACGCCATTTTTTTCTTCTTTTTTATTTAAAAATCCTCTCTTTTATTAATGTCATCCCATTATTTAAAAAAATATTTATTTCTTTTTTAATATTCAAAAAAACTTTTTTACCCTCATAATCACCTTTTCCGCTATTTTTTAAATTTTTGAGTAAGTGCGTGCTTTTTTTTGAATATTTTCCGACGTTTATCCAGTTATAATTATTTTTATTTTATTTTCCTTCCGGCCTTTAAGCTTTATATAATGTGTTGACACTTTTTTAAGAAGCAAGAAAGACAAAGAAGCCATCATCTTACTATTATAATTTTATTTTTTAAATTTTGGGTATAAGGGGAGAAAAAAGAAAAAGACAAAAAATGGAAATTATATTTATTTGAAATTAAATGTGAGATGTTTAGTTTGGGGTAAAATAATAATTTTTTAAAAATTGGTGAATGGTTTTTGATGACGATGATGATGATGAACAATTTTTGTTTAGAAGAGGAGAAGAGGGTTATTAGTTTTTTTGGGGTTTTGGACATTTAAATTAAAAAAAAACAAATTATATATTTTTAAAGTTTAAATTGAATATAAATATTTATAAATCAGATGGAAAAATGTTGTTATATAAATACTTTTTAAAAAAATAAGATAAATTTTGGGCAAATAAAAAATGACGAGGAAAAAAATTTTTTAAATTAATTATTTTAATTGAGAAAATGTAATATAAAGTATCTAGTTATAATTTTAATTAATTAATCTTTTTGAAGCTGATAGATTTTTTTAATTACAATTTTTTGAATATATTATTTAGGTGTTTTATTAATTTTGAAAAAATTTTTTATTTTTAAAAATTGTCCACAATTTTTTTTCTTTAAGATATTAGTTTGGCCACACAACTTCCTTCTATCCAAGCTTCTGCATGTCTTCTCTTTTGTGCATTGCGCAGTCGTCGACAACATTTATTTGAAGAAGGGGAATTAATAATTAGGCGATATTTTTGTATTGATCCTGTCAAGTAAGAAAATTTTAAAAAAAAATTAATTTAATTTAAAAAAATTTTTTTTTAGTTCACTAGTTCCATTTTTTGGAACAATTGCAACAACAATGTGTATTAGTCCTGAAATTTTAGCTTTTGATGTTCAAAAACTTATTGGAGTTTATAATAAAGATGAAAAGAAAAGAAAAAGTAGTTCTGATTGGACTTTTTTATTAGCTGGAATTTAGTAAAAAAAAATATATTATTTATAATTAAATGATATTAGGAGAGTAATGTGAAAAAATTTCTTTTTTTAATTTTTGTCCAGAAATGTCCCATCCCGAGAGAAGCGTTTGTCACTAAATTTAAAAAATCCAAAAAACCTCAAAAAATAAAAATTCAAAAAAGGAAAATAAATTTTGGGCAAATAACAAAATATCAAAAACATAATTTTTGTATTTTCCTAATTATCTCTGCTTTCACAACAACCACACACAAACCTTTATGGCACGCTAATACTCGTGGCGGGATGCGCTTTTTATATTATTTGTACTTATTATGTTGCATTAAGAAGTAAAGTTTCGTATAAAAAATACAAAACAATGTTTTTGTAAAACATTGTATTTGTAATTTTTTAAAACTTGTTTTTTAAAATACAAAAATGTTTTCTTTTCCGGAATTACAATTTGTATTTTTTACAATTTAAGTTTTACGTTCTTAATGCACATATACAAATAAAATATGAATATTGACATTTCTGGAGATAAGTTTGTGATTAGTAGTCATTCATTGATCAATTCGTTTTATTATTTATTTTCATTTATTATACAAACACATTTTATTTATTTTATTGTACATGGTCAAATTATTAACATTTTTTCTTTTAAAAAATTATCTCGATTTTTTTTTTGTTTTTCTGCCAGTACGTTTTTTCAACGTTTTATAATTTTTATTTTGTTTGTCGCAGCAATTTTTGATTTTGTTTATATTTTTTTTGATTTATTTTATCTTTTACTCACACTTTCAATGATATTGTATTGCAAAGGAATGGAAATACATTTTAGTTAATTTATTTTACATATGTTTTCAGAATCACAATTTATATTTTTCTGTTACAACTTGTATGTTTCCGGAAAACATATGTTTATGTTTTTACAATTTGTATTTTTCCGAAATTACAATTATTATAGCTTCAGAAAACATTACAATTTAAGTTTTATTTTTTCAGAAGTATTTTAATTTTTGCTTAAACCTGTTTTTCGAAATTATAATTGTAATGTTTCCGGGATATCAAACAACTTCAATTCTTTTTAAACCATTACAACAAATTCATTTTTTTAGCTCTGGTTTATATTCCGCGCTTTTAATAATATAAAAAATAAATTTATATTATTTTATGAAATATATAATTGTAAAAATTTCAACTTATTTACTTCTAGTTTTTTTTAACTTTCTTTCAAGTTGCTTTCTTTTACTAACATTCCGGAATTATGAATATAATAATACTTACATTAAAACTTAATTTAAATTATATAACCATTCAAACATATTATTTCTATATTTTTCTTTGCTCATACATATTTGCTATCTTTAACCTTTGTACTTTTGCTCTTTATTTATTTTTTTTACCGCTATCGTTTGCAAAGAGTTTGTGTCTTTTTGTTTATATTTTTTAGAACAAATTTTTTTTTAATTATTATTAATACACAAATTCATTCAAACATCACTTTAGCTGCCTTAAAATTTAACTATACCACTTCTTCAGGTTACGAACAACTTTTTGTGTTCGATTGGTCTCAACTCGTGTATACACAAAAATATATTTATTTTTTCAACTATTTTAACCTCTTATAATATCCAAAAATTTAATTAAAAAATCGTTTTTATAGATTTTAATCTAGATAAAATTTGGATATTATTACACCACTTGATTTTTTTAAATTTCATATGAAAAACCACAAATCTATTTTTGATTATAATCTCATCGGTTTATTTAGTTTTGGCAATTAATTCACTTACCCTTTTGTAAATTATACATTTCATTTTTTATTTTTTTAACGCTATTTTTACTCAATTTTATTTTTTTAACTTCACTTAATAATTTATGTTCAACTTATTAAATTTTGTATTTTTAAATTGTATTTACATTCCGGTATAAAATTTTTGAAAGAATTTTTAGTTTACAAATTGTAAAACGTTTGCAAAACATTTGTTTTTTTTACTAGCAATATTTTATTCAGGAAAACAATTCCGGAATGTTTTATATTGACATGTTTTCCCGGAAATGTTTATATTTTAAAAACTTGTCTTACAAAAATTTACAATACATTAATAAATATATGCAAATCAATGACATTAATTTTTCTTATTTATGTGTTTTTTCTTTATCAAGTCAAAGGATTTAAATTGGTAGTAAATTTATATACATAAAAGAAGAGTTGCTACTCTTATCAGTTACCAATTTTATTTTTATTCTTACAAAAAATAGATTATTTTTTATATTTAATTTCCCATTTATTTTTTCTTTCAATTTGATATTTTAGTTAAAATTTATTTTACTAAATGCTTTCATCTACTAAATTAAAGAGGGATTTAAACAGTTTGACTAATTCAGAATTATCTAATAGTTCAAAGCATTACTTTTTCTCTTCAATGTCAATTCTACACAAATGTTTGTTGATTGCAACTTTATGTTTTGGAGGATTAATAATTATTGCCTTTGTGGCGGATAAAAATGAGCACATTGAAATACCTAACAATGTTTATAAAGTTGGATACAATGATGATGGTATGTTTTTTAATTTTATGTTTTTACAAAAATGATGTTTAAGTCTGTATTTGTTTTATAAAAATGATGTTTGTGCTAAAAGTTTGTATACATGTTTTTGTTTTCCAACTTTTTTTTGTTAGTGTTGTGTTTCTAATTTTTGTATTTTATTTTACTGTTTTGTCAAGTTTGTTTTTGTATTTTTTTCAGATATAAGAAAGCTTCTTTTTTCTTCATTTGATTCAAACAAAATGTCAGACACATTAAGAATGACAACAAAAGATCCGCATCAAGCCGGGTAAAAATTTATTTTTTTTTACTGAATTAAATTATTATTTTCAGTACAGAAGAAAATAGACGTGTTGGAGAAAAGTTGGCTGAATTATGGAAACAAAATGGATTGGAAAGTAAAATATATAATATTTATAATTTTTTAAAAAATAAATAGAAGTACGATTGTTTGAATATAATGTTCTACTTTCATATCCTAATTGGACAAATCCAAATAAAGTTACTATTTTTGCTGATGATGGAAAAATATTGTTTCAATCAACTGGGCTATCTCCTGATTTAATGACTAAAAATGATGATAATGTAAATTTTTATAATTTTTATAAATTTTATAATTTAAAAAAAAAAAGTCAAATACTGATTCTTATCGTGCTTCAATACAATGGTTGGCATATAGTGCTAATGGAACAGTGGAAAGTGAAGCAGTTTATTGCCATTATGGAAGACCCAAGGATTTTGAAAGATTGGAAAAGGAATTTGGAATTTCAAGTCTTAATGGTAAGAAGAGAGAACTTTTTAATTAAATTTATAAATTATATATAATTTTGAGAAAAATTTTTTTATTTAATTTTTAGGTAAAATTGCAATAATTCGTTATGGATTAGACTATCGAGGTGATAAAGTAAAACATGCTGCGGCTAGAGGTGCTGGTGCTGTTATTATATTTTCTGATCCTGTAGAAGTTGCAGGTTTTTTTTTTTTTAATTTAAAAAATTTTTAATGATATGTTTGTAGGTCAGGGATCAGATGATGGTTAGTTAAATTTTAAAAAATATTTTTTTGTAAAATTTAATCAAAAGTTTTTCCTCAAACTGATTTACTTCCACCTAATGGGGTTCAACGTGGTTCTATACTTGAAAAAGATGGAGATGTGTTATCTGGGTTATTACCTGCAAAAAATGATTTTGAACGAATTATGAGTATAGAGGAGGTATTTAATAAAATATTTTTTTGTAACAAAATTAATAATATCAGCGCAGGCAACAGCCCAGATTTTAAAATAATTTCCTCTTTTTCAAAATTTATTTTATAAAATAGAAAATTATTTTATTTTATTTTTTATGATTTTTAGACAAAACATTTCCTCACAGCACTTGGCTTCCTTCGCATGGAGTCCAACGTGGCTCTGTTATGTCTATGAAGGGTTATTTTATTTTTTAAAGAATAATTCTCAATTTATTTTTTAAGGTGATCCTTTAACCCCTTTGTTGCCTGCGCGTAAAGATTTTCCTAAAGAGAGAACTATAGAAGAGGTTTTTATTAAAATATTTTTTAAAAAATTGTTTAAATAATTTAAGGCAAAAAAGGATAATTATCTTCCAAATATTCCTGTTTTACCTCTTGGTTATGCAGATGTTATTCAAATTCTTAAACGTATGGGTGGACCTAAAGTTCCTGGTTGTTTATTTAATTATTTATAATTTTTTATATTTAATATTTATTTTTTAGATGATTGGATTGGTGGTATAAAAAATATTACTTATCGTATTGGACCTGGTTTTGCAAATAATAAAGCTTCAAAATTGAGAGTAGATGTTCATTCAACTCTGGAAATTAAGTAAATTTTATTTTTTTAATTTTAATTTTATTTAAAAAAATTAAATTTCGGAAAAATTCAAAATGTTATTGGTTTAATACATGGAAGTGAAGAACCCGATTCTTGGGTAATGCTTGGTAACCATTACGACGCTTGGGTATATGGAGCACTCGATCCTGTAATATTTAAATATATTATGTTTAAATTTTTGTTTTAAAGAATTCTGGGACTGCAATACTTGCTGAAGTTGGTCGTGCATTTGCTCAAGCTGTTAAACATGGGTGGAGACCAAAACGAACATTAGTTTTTTGTAATTGGGATGGAGAAGAACATGGATTAATTGGGTAAAATTAAATAAATAAATAAATAGGTATTTATTTTTTTATTTTTAAAGTTCTACTGAATTTGTACAAGAATTTGCACAAATTCTTCAGGATCGCGCTGTTATTTATTTAAATGTAGATACTGTATCTTCCAATCAATCGCTGTATGTTTTAATAAAATACAATAATGTTGAACTTATTAAAACTTGAAAAACACAATATTAAAAATAAACTTGTTTCATGTTTTATTTTTTCTGGTTTTTATTTGTATGTTTGTTTGTTTTCGATTTTTATATTTTTAGTTTGTTTAATGTTTTTCTGGTTCTTATGTTTGTGTGTTTTCTTTTTTGTTTTTAGTTTGTTTAGTTTTTCTGGTTTTTATTTTTTGTTTGTGTGTTTTATTAATTTTCTGAATTTACATTTAAATATTTTTAGTGTTGTTCGTACAATTCCCTCACTTTTTTCTTTTGTTACTTCCGCGGCAAAACAGGTTCCAAATCCAGTAGCTTCAGAACGTGAAAAAGGAAGACATACAGTTTATGTAAAATTATTTTTTGATTTAATTTTAGCTTTAATTTTTAAGGATACTTGGAATGCTTATTACCCACAAAAGAAAAATTCAAGTTGGCTTTCGCCTGATGTGATTTTTATTTATTAAAAAATTAATTTAAAATTTGATTTTATAGGTTCCAGATATTGATCTTCCTGGAGGAGGGACGGATCATATGTAACAATTATTTTTTTACTTAATTTTTATTTTTTTAAGGTCTTTTCTCAATTTTTTGGGTATTCCAGTTGTTGATTTTACATATCGTAATGCCACTTGGGGATCCTATCCACTTTATCATTCTCGCTACGAAGTACCTTTTGTTAATGAGCATTTGTTTGATCATGATAATTTGTCGGTAAATTTTAAATTTTTATTTAAAAAAATAAAAATTTTCTAAAAAGGTGCATAAAGCAGTCGGTCAGTACTGGGCTGAAATGGCACGCTCTTTTGCTGATTCTTCTCTATTACCAATTAATGCTAGTTGTTTTGCTTTAACACTTGCTCATGATTATTTGCCAAAAATAGTAAAATCATTGGATATTTTACATTCAAAATGGCCAATTGAAATGGAGCCAGCTATAAAACAAATGCGTAATTTATGGCATCAATCATGGATTTTTGTTGGACAAACACAGAAATTTGAAAAAGATTTATATTCTGAAATTAGTATGAATGCTGAATGGGCTAATCGTAGACTAAGAAAAGTTGATCAATGTTTTATTAATCCATCAATGGGACTTGCTGCTAAAGAAAAGGAAAAGAGGTAAATAAACTACTTTTCAGAATAAGAAAAACATTCAGGAAGTTTTCATAGGATAATGTTTAACATGTTTTACAAAAGTTGTAAAAGCATGTTTCTCACAAAAACTTGTTTTAAAAATATGTTTTCCGGAAATGTTTTATAATAATAAACAATGTTGTTAATAATTTTATAATTGCAGGCATGTTCTTTTCTCACTCTCTGATGCAGATACTTATTCAGCGTCAGTAATGTCTTCAGTTAATGATAAGGCATGGAAAATCTTTGTTTAAATTAAAAAAACAAATTTAAAAAATCAATATTTATTATTAAAAAAATTTTTAGATGACTGAATTTAAACATGCATCAGATGATAAAAAACGTCTTAAAATTGGACGACAACTTGCTGTGGAATTAGCAGTTGTTCAATATTCGGTACTTTGTGCAACAAATATAATTAAATCATTTTTGTAAAATTTTTATTAAAATTTTTTTTAATTAGAAAAATAATAAATATTTTTAGCCTAAAATAAATATTTTTAATATATTTATTTTCCGGAAAATATTTCCGGATGTGTTTATATTTAAATAAACTTGTTTTCCGGAATTTTTCTTCTATTGTGAAAATACTTTTAAAAATACTTTAATGTTTTGTAATAAACTTTGTGTTTTTTGCCAATTACAACAACGAAAGAAAATTGTTTTTATTTAAAAAAAGAAAGAAAGTTTATTAATTGCTCAATAAGTTGGGGGAGAATAATGCTTTTTTCTCTTTAAGATTTTTTAAAAATAATAATATTATTTATTTATTTATTTTAAAGTTATTTTTTTAACATTCCAAAAAAAAATATTTTATTATATTTTTTAAATAAAAAATATATATATTTAGATCATTTCTTGTAATTTAATATTTTTAAAAAATTTTTGATTGCCCAATTTTCGTCATATTTTATCCCTCCTACGCTTTTTTTAGTTCAAATTTATGTATAGTAACTTTTGTTTTAGCAAAATATTTTTTTATTTTTAAGATTTATCTAGAATGAAAATAAAAATAATATTTTTAGTTAATAATATTATTTTTAGATTTTTTTAAAATATTTTAAATATCATATTTTTTAACCCATGTTTGGTTTATTTTAATAATTAATTTTAATTTTTTGACATTTGATCCAATTTAAATTTAATATTTTATTAACCAATTACCTATATATATTTAATTTATCAACTTTGTACCTTAAAATAATTTTTTTTTCATTTTTAATTTTTTATTTAAAAAAAAATATAGACATTTTGTCCCTAATTAATTTTAAATATTAATTAATTAATTCCTCATAAAAACTGGTTTTTTAATAAAAGTATTTTTTTCTTATTATTTTTTTAAATTTTTGTCAGATCAAATATATTTCTTAAATTATCTTTTCTTTTTATTTTTATATACTTTGCGCGTGCTTTTAGCCGATATATAATATTATTAATTTTTATTTTATTTTTTCATATTCAATCAAACTTTTTTTTTAATTTATTATTTTATTTCTAGAATTAATTTTTTAAATTAAAATTTTAATGATTTTTAAAAATTATCTTTTTTTATTAAATTAAAAAAAAATATTTTTTCACAAATTCATTATTTTCTCAATATAATTTCTTTCAATTTAATAAAAATAATTATTTTTTTATAATTTCTTTTCTTTACTAATAATAATAATATATAAATGCGCATTCATAAGAGCCGATTATTTATTTGCTACTACTAACTACTACTGCTGTTTTTGTTGTGTCTTTTATGCGCAATCATCTTTATTTTATTTTTAAATTTTTGTCCTCTTCCAAAACAATCTTTTTTTTTTAATATCCCTACTTTCTAATAAAAACAACCAAAACATTTTTATTTTATTAAAAATTAAGTTTCTTACCTGTTTTTGTATTTTTCTTTATATTTTAAACTTTTTTTGTGTTTTAAATAATTTAAGTATCGATCTCCTTAAAAATCAAAACCAGAATTTTATTAATTCAAATTAACTGATAAAATACAAATGTTTTAATATTTACAAAATAAACACAAAAAACAAACAATTAAAAATCAGAACAAAAATACAACATATAATAAAAATTAAAAATCAGAATAATTAAACTTTAAACAAAATACACATTAAAAATAAAAACAAAATACAAATCAGAATTAAATTAATCAAATAAAATAACAAAAACACAAAAACTTATGTATTTCTCTTATATTTTTAAATCTCTGTTTTATAATCTCAATTAGTTAAAAAAACATTTAAAATAGACTTGATTTTTATTTTTGTTTAATTAATTTAATTTATTTTCAATTGAAAAAAATAAAATAAAATCAAGTTTTCATGTTTTTTAATTTAAAATTAAATTAAAAAATAATTTTTTTATTCGAATAAAGTACAAAAATATTTTTTTTAATTTTCTTAAAAAAAATTAATTTTTATTTTTTAATTTAACATTTCTCTTTTTTAATAAAAATAAATTTTTATAATGAATAATCATTTTTCCAACACTAAATTTTTTTAGAAATGACAAGAATTCTGATGAGGAAATATATAAAACTTTTTTTTAATTTTCAAAGTTATTTTCTTCCTTTAAATTTTATTATTTTTATTAAAAAAAAAATAAAATTATTTTTATTTTTTTAAAATAAAAATAAAATTTTATTCTTCCTTAAAAATATTTTTTTTATTAAGAAAAATGTGTCAAATGCAACAACACAAATTAAATTATTTAAAAATTAATTTTATTTTTTATGATATCATTTTAATTTTTTTTTTAATTCTAATTTTCCTAAAGGTTTTAAGTAATTAATTTATTTAAAAAAAATATTTATTTATTTATTTATTTATTTTCTTTAATTTAAAAAACAGCGCGGGGGAAGAGAAAAAAGCTTTTTATTAAAATAAAAAAATATTTTTTTTTATATTATTATTTTAATAATGTAGCAATATTTAAAAGGTTAAAATAAAAATAAATTTTTAAAAAAACATTAATTTTATTTTATTATTTTTAATGGAAAAGAGCAATATTTAATGGATATATTAGGGGAAGGGGGGTAAAATAAAAATAAAAGAAAATTAATTTCATTTTTTTTAAATGACGTATATTTTATTTTCCGGGATTTTGGATCTTTTTAGATTTTTTTACTTCCTCTTTTTTTATTTATTTCTTCCTTTTTAAGGGCAAAAATACACATTTGACAACCAAAAAAGTCATTTTTTTTTGGTTTTAAAAATAAAAACGCAATTCCGGTATATTTTTTATTTTTTCTTATTCTTCTATTTTTTATCCCCTTAATATTTATTTTTATCATTCACAAAAATAAATAAATAAATAATTATTTTTTATTTAAACCAAAATTAGTAATAATAATAATAATACTTTTATTTATTTAAAAAGAATTAAAAAAAGCAAGTTTTTCTCTTTAAAACCTGTAATTTATTTTATTTTTTACATTTAATATTATACATCTTTGGACTTTTTAAATAAATCTTTAAAGGTATAATTACACTTTAATAATTGTTTGGCCAACTTACAATTAATTGTTTTTAAATTATTATTTTAATTTTAACTTGTTTTTCTATATACCTATATGTATAATTTTACCTTTTTTACCCTTATTTTTCCCTTCGTTTTAGTTGATTAATTCTTTTTCCGGAACAGAATTTTATTAAATTATTTGTTTTCCGTAAAAGTTTTAATGTTTTCCTTAATGTTATTAAATTATTTGTTTTTCCGGAATGTTTTAATGTTTTCTGGAATGTTTTAATTTTTTTATTATTTTTTAGAGCTTTATCTCAAACTCGGTACAATAATAAGTTTATATAATTATATTATTGTTTATTTTGTACAATTTTTTTTATTAAATAAAAAACAACACTTCAATTTTATAAATAAAAAATATTCTTCCAATAAAAACAATATTATTTAAAAAATGTTGTCAGCTCCTTTTTGTTTTTTTAATAATTTAAAATCATCTTCCTTTCCAAATATGCCAACATTTTGTAAAAATATTTTGAGAATTTATTTACTTATAATTTTTATAAGTAATATTTTGTTAATAAATGGTTTACCCTCTATGCGGTCTGCAGCTTCAATACAAACAGGTTAGATTATTTAATGTTTTATTAGAAATTTAATTTCCTGATGTTTTACAGTAATTTTTATATAAAGTTATTATGTTTGGAATGTTTTGGTGTTTTTATTGATTTAAGTTTTCCGGAATGTTTTTATTGTTTTTCTGAATATTTGTTTTAAATAAAAATGTTTCCGGATATTTTACAATAATTGATGTTTCTTTATTTTTAATTTAATTAAGATGATTCAAACAAACATTTACATTCTCCAATGACAGTTTCTTCTATTAAAATAAATTCAAATAATCAAAAAACAATTACAACACCTTCAAATAATAACAGCAACACTCCTCTATCATTAGTAGAAGAACATCCATTATTTCATCAACATCAAAGACAACATGACCCATTACCACCAATTAGAGAAGAATCTCAACAAGAAAATTCTATAAATAATAATAATAATATTGTTGAAATTGATGCTAGTCCAGGTTTTATTAAAGCAGCAAAATTGTTACGTAATTCTATTGATGAACGGGTAGATCCATGTGATGGTAAGATTATTTTTTAATTTAAAGTTTTATAGAAGTTTTACAAGTAAACATATTTTTTCCGGATATTTTACAGTTAATTTGTTTCCAACATTTTTTAAATTTTTTCTATAGTGTTTTGGTATTTTCCGGAAAATTTTGTTTTTTGTAAAATTTTGTATTTTTCGAATGTTTTTCCGGAAATTTTAATTTTTAAGTTAATGTTTAATTTTGTATTTTTAGATTTCTTTGATTTTGCATGCGGCAAATGGGTGGTCAATAATCCTATACCTAATGATCTCGTAATAATATTTTTATATATATTTTAATATTTTTTATTTTTTTAGACTTCATACGGCCATTTTAGTGAATTACGTGAGAAAGTTAATCATGAAATGAAAACTCTTTTTGAGTCTTCAGAAGTGCCAAGTTCTATTGCAATTCGTAATTTAAAAAGTATTTATCATGGTTGTATGAATGTAAATGATTTAAATGATCGAAATAGTTCAGAATTATTAAAGTAAAAATTAAAATAAATTTAATAAAAAAATATATTTTTTTTAGAAGAGTAGAGGAATATGGTCATTGGCCAATAATTTCTCCTGATAAATGGAATGAAAAAGAATTTGATTTAACTGATCTTTTGATTCAAGTTGGCCGTTCTAGAGCTATTGATATATTTGTAGATGTTTATGTTTCACTAGACCAAAAACAAGTTACTCGAAGATTGCTTAATTTTGATCAAGGTGGTTTGGGATTGGGTGCAAGTGCAAGAGATTATTATTTAAATGACACTAGATATGGCAATCAAATGGCTGCGTATAAACGTTATATGATTGAAAAGGTTTAATATTTAAATTTTGTATTTTTATTTTTTGTTAAATTCCTTCCGGTAAGTTTTAAGGAAAATAAATTCTGTAACTTTGTAAAAGTACACACCCCATCTATTCGCAAGAAAATATTTTTAATTTGTTTTTTTTTAATTTTATTTTAATTAAATTAGATTTCATCTTTCGCCAAAGATGCTGGCACATATAAATCAGAGTTATTTATTACTAATGAAGTTGATAAAATTATAAATTTCGAACGGGAATTTGCCCGTATTTTAACTCCAGATGAAGACCGTAGAAATTACACAAAATTGTAAGCTTTTTTTTAAATTTTTAAATAATTCTTTTAATTTTAAAAAAAGATACAATTTACATCACCTCTCAGAAATGGAAAAAATATTTGGTTTAATGAATTGGACAAAATATTTTGATTGGTTAGTTCCAGAAGAAATGCATGAATATTTAGAATCTAATCCAGAAGTTATTTTATCTGAACCAGATTATTTTGTTAGATTAACTAAATTATTAAATTCAACACCTAAAAAAGTAATTACAAATTATATTCTTTGGCGTTTTGCTTCAGCATGGTCTTTTCAATTAGATGAAAGATATGATGATATTCAACAACATTTTCTTAAAGCATTTTTGGGCAAAAAGACGAAAAGTCCTAGATGGAAAGATTGTGCACAGGCTGCATGTATTTATTTTTAATTTTTTAATTTTATTTTTAAATTAATTATTTTTTTAAGCAACTAGAATGAGTTATGCTAGTGGAGCAATGTATGTAAGAGCACATTTTGATCGTTCTTCAAAAGAAGCAGCTTTGGCAATGATTGAAGATTTGAGGTCATCTTTTCGTGCAATGTTGGCAGTTAATGATTGGATGGATTCGGGAACAAAAGAATACGCATTAACTAAAGGTTTTCTTTAATTTAAATTTAATTTTAAAATATTAAAATATTTTAGCTGAACAAATGCTTAGTTTAATTGGATTTCCAGACTTTCTTTATAATGATACACAATTAGATGATTATTATTATAATTTTACATTAAATCCTGATGATCATTATGCGTTACAAGTATTCTAAATATTAAATTAATTTTATAAAAATTATTTAAAAAAAAAAAGATTGAAAAAGCAAGTATTTGGTCACAACGCAAAGCTTTTCGTCGTCTTATTGAACCAGTCGAAAGAGATGAATTTGGTACTAGTAGTGCTGTTGTTAATGCTTTTTATTCGGGTGTTAAAAATGCTATAAGTATTTTTTTATTTTAATTTTTTATAAAAATATTATTTATTTTTAAAGCATTCCCAGCAGCAATACTTCAATCACCCTTCTTTGACCAAACTTTTCCTAAAGCAGTTAATTATGGTTGTATTGGAGCTGTTATAGGTCATGAAATTACACATGGATTTGATGATCAAGTGAATATTATTTTAATTTTATTTTTTTAAAATATTTAAGGGTGCACAATTTGATGGGAATGGTAATTTAAAAGATTGGTGGGATCCAAAAACTCAACAACATTTTATTGAAAGAAAAGTATTAAAAAAATTTAATTTTTTATTTTTAAAATTTAATTTAAAGAAATGTATTATTGACCAATATTCTGCATTTTCTGTACCCCAAACTGGATTAAAAGTTAATGGAATTCTTACACAAGGAGAAAATATTGCTGATAATGGAGGAATTAAACAAGTAAATATTTTAATTAATTAATTTAATTTATTATTTATTTAAAAAGGCCTATTCTGCTTATCAAGCATATTTACGTAA
Organism: Meloidogyne chitwoodi; assembly: GCA_015183035.1. Taxonomy (NCBI): domain Eukaryota; kingdom Metazoa; phylum Nematoda; class Chromadorea; order Rhabditida; family Meloidogynidae; genus Meloidogyne; species Meloidogyne chitwoodi. The sequence continues at coordinate 2,237,140 of JACZZP010000010.1, forward strand.
ACATGGGCAAGAAAAACGACTTCCTGGTTTGGAGAAATATAATAATGAACAACTCTTTTTTATTTCTTATGCTCAAACTTGGTGTGGACATACTAAACCTGAAACTGTAAAAGTTTTTTTAATAAATTATAAAATAAAAGTTAAAACATTTTCCGGAAAGTTTACAAAAATAATTAAAACATTTTCCGGAAAGTTTACAAAAATAATTAAAACATTTTCCGGAAAGTTTACAAAAATAATTAAAACATTTTCCGGAAAGTTTACAAAAATAATTAAAAACATTCTTATTTTTTAGTTAATTCGTCAAATTTTAACTGATCCTCACTCTCCTTATCGTTTTCGAGTTAATGGAGTTATAGTAAATCAGCCAGAATTTACAAATGCATTTAAATGTAGCGCTGGGTCAAATATGTTTTATTCAAAAGAGAGGAGTTGTTCTGTTTGGTAAAAATATTTTTTTTTAATAGGAAAACGTGATATTTTTTTTATTTTCCATTTTTTTGTATATTACGCAGTTTATTAGAATATTTTTTTATTTTATTATTTCCTCTATTTTTTATATGCCTTGCCCTTTTTAAAAAATTAAATATTCCAATTTCCTAAATTAAACATTTCTCTCTTTTTATCGCAATATTACTTGATAAATAAACGAAAAAAATGTATATATATTAATAATATCTGAATAAATTAAGAAAAATTTTGTAAATTTATTTTGAGAAAAAAACATTAAATTAGTTTAAACCCTCCAAACTTTAATCTATCACAACTTTTTAATTCTATGGCCAAAAATCCTAAATTTTGAATTGAAAAGTTTTAGATGGGACATTTATCATTCGAAAGAGCTCGAAAAACTAATTCTAATGAGCTTTGAATGAGTCAATTCCCTCGATGGAATTCGAGGTAAAGGCTCATAAACATCCAAAAATTATGGGGAATTACAGTAAGAAGTAGATTATATTAAATTTTCGGTTGGCACTGAAACGAAAGTTTTTAATTAATTAATTGAAAATGCCGTTTCAGTGCAGAATAAATTATAAAGAATTGTATATACTGTATTTTATGAGCTTTTTTTCTACATGTTAGATCCATCGAGATATATATCATTCGAAAGAGCTTGAAAAGCTGAATCGAAATATATATGAGGCAACCAAAACGCTTAGATAGAAATCGAGATAAATTCTCCTGAAAATCGAAAAATATAAGGTGTTTGCCATTTATATAATGGGTTCGGTTTAGGTCTCATATTTCGGTCTAAAAAAGTCGAACAAACTTCTCGATTCTAACGATTTTAGAAAAATGTCTACTCTTTAATTTAAAACCAAATTTAGGGTTTTTGGCCCATTTAAAAAAAAAAGTAGATTCAAAATGAAATTTTGGCGTTTTATGCCATTTTTTTGTAGGTCGGTTTAGACCTCATATTTAGGTCCAAAAATGTCTTACAGACTTCTCGATCCTACCGATTTAAGAAAAAGGTCTGATCTTTAATTTAAGACCAAATTTAAATTTTTTGGCCCATCTAAAAAATGTAGATCCAAAATGAATTTTTTTGCGTTTTTTGCCATTTTTTGTAGGTCGGTTTAGACCTTATTTTCGTTTTCTACCTAGGAAACTTATGACAATTTTTGATTTTTATAAGAGCTTGAAAAGCTGAATCGAATGAGCTATGATTTAGCAAAATTTTACAACCAGAAATCGAGATAAATGCATCTGAACATTGTAAACTCACTAAACATTTATACTACAGTACACATTTTATATTTTAGGTTATCGCAACAAATCATTTTTTTCAATTTGTCGCGACAAATCGGGCTTTTCCTTTTTAAAATAAATAAGGCAAATATGGTACTTTAATATGATAATTTTCAAAAAAGATAAATTCTTTTTATAAACCGAGTTACAAGCTCCTGAATATTGAGAAAATATATGGGAATAAATATATTTTTGGTTAAGTGGTGAATTTTCATTTTTTGTGGGAGAAATGAAAAAAAAATGACCAAGGTTCGAATCCTTCTGATGGAAATTAATTTTTTATGAAAACTGGGTGGTGGAAAATTTTTGATTTTAATTTTATTAAATTTCTTGACTTAATGGGCATTGTTTAGTCAAAATTTTAAATTGCTATTTTATTTAAAAATCTTAAAAATTAAATTAAAGGAAATTAAGGTATTTTCATCAAAGTTTAACCGTATAAGTTTATTCCTCCATATCTCAGCTTCTACCAAAGACAACATTGGCCATGTAAAGCATATCCGAAAGAGCTTAAAAAGCTGAATCGAATGAGCTCTTCAGATATCTCAGATTTAGTATAGAAATCGTGATATGTGCTTCAGAAATCTGTGGATAATGGATATACTAATTTTTTAGCTTTAAACTATTAGTAAGTTTTAGCCGAGACATATGTTTATCATTGGGAAGAGCTTTAAAAACTGAATCAAATGAACTTTGAATGAGCCAAATCCCTCCAATAGAATTCGAGATATAGACTAATGAAGATCCAAAAATTATGGAGAGAATGAATAAATTGATTTTTTTTCTTTTTTCTATTGAACATTTTTCAAAAACATACTTCCATCGAAAGAGATCGAAAAGCTGAATTGAATAAGCTTTAAAAGAAAAAATTCTGTTAGATGGAAGTCGAGATAAATGCATTCGAGTAACTGCTCCTATTATACAGTATTTGGTATTCAATTGGCTGTTCTCAAGTGACCACAAATACGAAAACTTTATTTAACGATTTTAAATATCTATAATTATTTTTTTTTATATATTATTTAATTATTAAAAAATTATTTATTTTAATATTTGTGTTAAAATATTAATTATCTAATTATTTCTTACAAAATTATAAAAAAATAAATGTTTTGACACCAACAGGCATCGAACCTTTTACTCTTCAACACCAAAACAAGGCGTTAACCAACTCAACCATCGCACAACTTTAATAAAATTAAATAAACTTTACTTTAAAAATGTTAAATAATTGTTTTTTAAAGTGAAAATATTTAAATAAAAATAAGATTTTTAAAAAATATTTAGAAGGTAATAGATAGGTCTGGATGGAATATATGTATTTCTCCATCCTTTTCTTTATCGCGATAAAATCTTTTCAAAAATTTTAATCTTCTGCTTCTTCATCTACATCTTGAGCAAGTTCAGCTTCATCTACATCAAGCAAATTACCAAAATTTTGGATCGGATGTCCAACATCAAATACAGCATTAAACCCTGGGTGTACGTTCTAAAAATAAAAAATAAACTCTCTATTAATTCAAATTCTCCAGCAAATTTTATTTAAAATAAATATTTAATCTTTATTTACAATTTGAGCTAAAGCGTCAACATTATCTTGATCATTCTGTTGTTGATTTTCTTCATCATGATGACCAGCATTTTCTTGATGATTTAATTGATCATGATTATGACCATTTTGTTGGTGATTTTCTTCATCATGATTATCATCATTTTGTTCTTGCTGATTTAATTGATCATGATTATGACCATTTTGTTGGTGATGAATATTTTGTTGTGGATTTGGTTGTTGATCATCTCCTTCAGGTTCTACAACCATATTTCTAACACAACAATTACCACAATAAACAAATTTTATAGTTAATAAAAAATAAAAAATAAAAAATTAATTTAACCATTTTTTCTAAAAAAAAATAAAATGCGAAATAGTGTACAAATGTTAACAAAAATGGAGAGACTTTGTCTAACCACCCATAAATTTAAGTGTTTATTTAATTTTTAAAAAATTAAATAAATAAAATTGAATGGGTAAAATTAATAGGTAAATTCTTCTTTGAAAATATTTAAAATAAATTTTAAAAAATAAAATGGCTAAATTAATGAATTAAATTCTTCTTTAAAGCATAGAAAATCTTCTCTTTTTGTGGCAATCCCAAGGTGCCACATATCAAAAATTGATAGCTTTTCGATAAATTTATTGATTTTTGAAATTTATAAAATTAAAAAAAAAATTTTTTCCAAAGTTTTAAATTAAATTTAAAAAATAATTTAAATATTTTTTAACTCAAATTCTTCCTCTTTATCTTCCTCAACATTGTCTATAAGAATTAATTTACTAAAATCTTTTTTTGGTCTTCTTAGCCATGGAAATTGTTTTTTGGCATGTGCTCTTGCCAGGCAATCATTTTTGAAATTTTCTAAAAAAATAAAAATCTGACACTCAAAAATTCGCTCTAACTGTCCACTCTTTTATTTTTAATAAAACTAAAAAATACCCTAACCATTTAAATAAAAAAGACAAAATTCTCCCACAGAAGAAGCAGGTCCATGACAGATTAATAAAAACAATGCAAAAGAAAATAAAATTAAAGCAAGTAAAAATAATTCAGTTAAAAATGAGAAGGATTCTTCTGTAGTTAATAAATTTGTTTTTGTTGAATTATTAATTGAATTGTTGACTTGAATAATTAAAAAATATTAAAAAAATTTTTTTTTAATTTTAGAAATTTTTTTGTAATTTTTTGACTGTAAAAAATCGAAATAAAATTAATTTTCGCCAAAAGGATTCGAACCCCACCCAACCTTGAGGGCGAACGCAGAACAAACCAACTTAACCAACAACTAACATATTAAAACATTAATAAACTTGAATATATTATTTTATTTAATTTACCATTTCTTATCATTTCTTTTGAAGAAATACATTCGGACGTAAAATTGGACAAGTTTAGCCAACAAAATGTTCCATTAGGACAAGGAAATTGTTGATTTTGGCATTTTTCAATTTTCTAAAAAATTTAAATTTTAAATTTAATTAAAAAAAATAAACAATTAATTTTTGTTCGCAATGTTTTCCAGTAAAATAATAATTACATTTACAAAAATAATTAATTCCTTCCTTTTTAATTTTTTCTTCTTGTTTATAATTTATTTTACTATTTTTTAAATTTTTTCTTTTTCTCAATTCAATACAAGTGCCACCATTCCAACAGGGGAAAGCATCACAAGGACTTCCTTCTTTATAAAAAATTAAAAAAAAATTAAATTTTTAAATTAAAAAATAGAGAATTAAATTTTCTATAAAAATGTAAATTTTTAATTTATTTGCAAAAAATTATAGCAAAAAACTGTCAATTTTTCATAAAAATAGGCTTTTTTGTGTGTTTTTTGGTCATAAATTTTTAAAAAAAATTTAAAATTTTTGTTTTAAAGTATTTCTTGTAGAACATTTTTTTCTCTATCAAATAATAATTTTTTTAATGAAAAAGACCTTTAAGAAGTCGAAAAAAAAATATTTTCGTCAAAAGGATTCGAACCTTACCCCACCTTTGGGCGAACAGAGAATGAACCGAATTAACCAACGCTTAACATATTAAAACTTAAATAAACTTTAATATATTATTTTATTTCTCTTCTAATTAATTTCCTCTAACTCTAATTTTTTAAATTAAAAAACAAATAACCATAAATTAAGCGAGAAGAAACTCCAAATATTCTTAAATCTCCAAATTGTTGAAAAGAAGGAAATGAAGAAAAATTAATATTATTTTCTGTATTATTCATTTTTTATTGTTTTTGTTGGTGCCAAACCAAGCTTATTTTTAATTTTAAAAATAATTTTAAGTTATTTTAAAATAAATAAATATCTAAACTTTTAGAAAAATAAGTAAAAAAATTAACAAACAAAAAATATGACAATAACCAAAAAAGAGATAAATTACACACAACATATTTGTATATTTACCCAAACTAACAACCTTTAAAAAATAAAAGAAAATTGACAAATGAGAGGCGACATTATTATATTCCCTCTATATTTTTATAAATGTCCAATTTTGCATGGGAAAATATTTTTTGTAAAAAGAATTGAAAAAAATTGAAAAAGAATTGTTTTAGCCACGACGCCAATTTTAGGCGCCGAAAGATACCCATAAAAAATCGCAACTTGTAGTAAAATAAATAAACTTTAAAGCAACATTAAGGCGCAGAAATTTAACGGCGCGGGGAATCATAAAATTACCAAATTTAATCCTAAAAGGATAAAAAGTTGTCAATACTCTAGTTAATTACCTTCTTTTAAAATTTAAAAATTTCTTAGAGCAAAATTGCTTGAATTTTAAGGTTTAATTTAATATTTATGTTGCCTTACTTTTAAATAAAAATAAGAATTGCTTTAAGGAAAAAAGTCACAGCCTTTCACTTTTTTATCCCATTTGTCTTTTCTTGTTTTTGGATTTTCCCACGGGAAAGAACTAATTCATCAATTTATTTTTGCTTATAATTATTTAAAAAAATTAAAAAATATTAGGAGAAAAGCCGAAACATAGGAGAAGACCACAAGGGGAATCTGGGCTCCAGAATAATCTTAAAATTAAAAAAAATCCAGAATTTATAATTTTTATCTCAAATATTAAGCTAATTTCAATTTAAAGTCAATTTAAATATATCACTTCCCTTTAATTGATTTTTGATATTCTTCTTGAAATATTTTTAAAAATTTTTCTATTCTTTTATTATTCAAAATTGCAGATTTTGATCCATATGCTGTACGAATTAGAAAACGGGCAGTTCGACGAATTGGGGAAGAATCGGCTAACTAAAGAAAATTTAATAAAATTAAATTTTTTAAAATTAAATTAAACCTTTTGAATAAGTTGCTCATTATATAAAAGTTGTCGAATAATTCTATCAAACATATCTTTTACATAGAATTGAAGAGATATATTTAATTCTAATATAAAATTAAAAAAAAATTAATTAAAAAAATTAATTAAAAAAATTAAATAAAAAAATAACAAAATTCATTTTTTCGAAAAGAGTGTGTAAAATAAGTAGAGAGTAAGAGAAAAAGAGTAAAGTGAGATAGTAAAGAAGACTACGATACAAAATTTGTGATTTTGTTATTTATATTACTAATAGATATTTCGTATTTTAACAAAGTAAAATCTTCAAAATGTCAACTTTTTAAAATAAATAATACCATAAGAGTCTTACCTCAATTACACTAATTTCATGCTAATTTTTAATTATTATCATATTTCATTTTTTTACAGATTTTTAACAAAAATAATATTATAAAGAATGACTAAACAAAAGGAAGTTGCGGACGAGGAAAAATTTCATTTAATTTCTTTAATACGTAATAAACCGGCCATTTGGGATGCTCCGCCAGGATTGCCTCGAAAAAATCGAAGTAATGAATTTATTTCTATTGCTGAAGAAATGACAAAAACATATCAACGAGAATTTTCAGGTTTTTTTTATTTATTTCCTTGTTTAATTAGAAAAGAGTTTCTTTTCTTTCCTTTCGAATTTGAACCCTCGTTGGAAGTTTCAACTTTTAATCTTTCCAAAATTATTTTTCAGCCGAATTAATTCGATATACTTGGCGTGTTTTAAATATCTGTTTTTCCCGAGAACGTAAAAAACCGTCTTCTGGATGGAAATTCCTTAAAGAAATGTCTTCGTTTATTACAAAGGATACTCCAAAGAGAAAAATGAATGATAAAAGTAATATTAAAACTAAGAAAAAATTAAAAAAAGAAGAACGTTTACCTGAAGAAAATGAAAATAAAAATGAAGAAGAGGAAGAACTTGATTTATTAAATTCTTTTGTGGACAATTTTAACGATGGAACTTTAACAACAGATGAAAATTCAAATTTAACTATGCTTGATGATAATGAATTTGAAGATAATGGAGAAGTTGTTAATGATAATAATATTGAGGATAGAGGGAATGAAGGTTTTTTATAATTAAAAAATAATAATTAAATAATATTTTTTAGGTTTAGAAATCATTGAAGATGTTCACTCCGATAAAGTTGTGGAAAATCCAATTAATAATAATATAATTAATGATGATGATACTGGAAGTATTGCTACTGCTATAATCCATGAAAATCCAAATAAAGCTATTGGTTTATTTTATAATTAAATTTTTTATTTAATTTTTTAAATTCAGATACAAATAAAACTCTTGAAAATATTTTGGAAAATACAAATGAAGATGATTCCCTACTTTTGGGGAAAATGGTCGTTTGTACTCATAGAGCATTAAAAGCTGAAGGAATGGATTGTGAAGCTATAGATTTTGAGAAAAGTATTTGTAAGTCTTTAAAAGATTAAAATAAAAAAACACTTTTCTCCTTTTTTTAGATGAATTATTAATAAATTATAAACAAATGAAAGCAAATAATGCTAACAAAAATAATAATGAGGATGAAAATTTTAATAAAATTAAAAGAAAATAAATTAAATAATTATTCTAATATTCATTGTGTTTATTTGCTCAAAGTTAAGGCGAGTTTTTTTTGACCAAAAATTCCAATTTTCCAACCTAAAAAATTCGCTCTAATTTAACCATTTTCTCTTAAATAATGCCTAGTTAAACTTAATTATATTAATATTTAAAAATATATACTTTCCCATATTTTCAATCTTTTATTTAATTGTATTTTTTTGATCTCCTTTTGCATTAAATAAATTTTAAAACAATTAATTTTCAACTTCTCTAAATAAATCAACATTTGAACTGTTCCACCAATCATAATTATTTCCAAAATGATGAAGAATATAACCCAATTCATGAAAAAAGTCCCTATCACTATATTCCTTATTTACAACAACTGCCATTGAAATTCCATTATCTAAACGAACAAGCATTGAAGCAGAACCAGGCATTCGACCATCGTGTTGCCAACCATTAAAACCCATAATATTAAGTGACCATCCTAGACCATAGCTTAAAAAAATTTTAATTATATAAAAATAAGATTTTAATTTACAAAATTAATATAGGTAAGTATCAATTTTTATGAAAATTAAACGATTTACCAACAAGAGGACTCGAACCTGCGTACTCAATGTTTAATAACCTAATCTACAACCGACTACACCACAGAACGTTACATATACATTTCATAATTAAAGGTATATATTTTTTTAATTTTTCTTCAAAAAGTATTTTATAAAGCAACCCTTCAATCTTTAATTTCTTTTTAAAATTTATTTTAATAAAAGAAAAAGTTACGTTTCATTAGAAGCAATTGTTGGAAGAACCCATTCTTTAATTGCCCAATCGCTTAAAATATCCTTCTTCTTTTTAAATCCATCCAAATAAATTAATAAACGGAGAAGTTCTATCGGAGAAGCAATCCAACCACCCCATGGACCTTAAAAATAAAAAATATAAACTTAAAAAAATTTAAAAAATAAACCAATTCTTTCAGCAGGTAAAAGATCATAAGGATTAAAGCCAAGACGATTACCTCCAGACATATACTAAAATAAATATTTTTAATTTTTAAAAGAGATCAATAAATAAACGTACATAGAGAACTTCACGTCTATAAATTAAAAAATCTTTAATTTTTAAAAAATATTTACTTAAACAAACCTAGCCTTTTCAGAGAGTGTAGGCCTTGCCAATTGAACATCTTTTATCCCAACTTTCTCCCAAATTAATTTTTTAACAAATTGTTCATATTCTAATCCATCAATATTAATTCTTTCAATAATATATCCAAGTAATTGATAACCAAAATTTGAATATATCCATACTTTTCCAGGTCTAATAAATAATGGTTGCTCGCTTAGAACATGTTCAATTAATTGTACAGTGTTTTTAGTTGGCAATAACCATGCTGGGTCTGAATCTATGTTATTCCAACCACCTTAATTTTATAAAAATAAATTTTATATTTTTAAAATGTCCAAAAATGAACAAATTTAATAATAAATATTCCAAAACCTGCTGTATGTTCAAGCAGATGACGAACAGTAATTTCAGTAACCCATTTACCATAAGGTTTTTTACGAGAAAATTCATCACCTTAAGTCATAATTATTTATTTTTAATTTATTTAAAAAACCAAATATTGAATTTCCAGGTCCAAAAACATGTTGATCCAATTCTAAAAGGCCTTGATCAACTACTAAAATATTAAAAAATATTAAGAAAAAACCTTTAATTTTACATAATAAAACAGCAGCAGCAGTTATTGGTTTTGAAACAGAACCAATACGGAATTGATTGTCTGGAGTGACCAACTGCCTTCGACGAACATTACTATAGCCAAAACCTTGAAAAATATTTTTTAAGATATTTTTATTTTAAAATAAACCTGCAGCATATTTAAGCTGTTCATCCTTTGAAATTGCCACAGATAAACATAAAAAATATTAAAAAATATTTTTTATAATAAAATTAAAAAAATATACCAGGAATATCAAGTTCACGCATAAATCTTTAAATAAAAATTTCTTTTTAATCATTTTTTTATAAATTAATTAACCGTTCCACACGTTTTGCAACAAAACCCAATTGATCAGGCATAAAATGAGATTCCACTCCAGTCAAGTAGGTAAAAGGAATTCTTTGAATTCAAAGAAAATTTAAAATTAAAAATATTTAAAATAATATATACTTGCTCCCTGAAGGCCAAAGTTCCTCTTCTTTTGGAAATCTAAGCCAATGAATATCACTCCATAAAACTACAAACCTTAGACTGCCATCATTAACATCGAAAAAGTGAGATATTTGACGAGGCAAAATTGGAGAAGAAAAAAGTTTTGTTAAACGTCTAGATTTTCTTAATTAAAAAATATTTATTAGAAAATAAAAAAATACTTTTTAAATAAATTTCGTTGGAATTTGTGGTACATTTGTTTCAAATTTAGACCAATTTCTATCCAATGCCGATGTCCAGGTAAATATTCCCATATTGCACAGCAAAAAATCTAAAATAAAAAATGATTAAATTGTATAATAATGAATAAAGCTAAAAAATATTTAAAAATTTCTAATAGCTTTTACAAACATAAAAACGAGAAAATTAAATTTTCCTATCTTTAAGTCAAAGCTGACCACCAATGGGATTCGAACCCAACCCATTTCTTTCACCATCCAAGTTTTAATCCATTTGACTACATCAACCGTTTAACAAAGTTAAAAAAAAATTCATATTTAGATTAAATATTTTATACCTCATCCAAATTGCGAAACACTCTAAATTGCACAGCCACATATTGTCTTGAAAAATAAAAAGATAATTATTAAAAACATGAATAAAACCTCTCGCTAAGTCTATCATTAATTTCAAGGCATTCATTTAGTGTTAAACCATAATGGGCTTCATATGGTCGAATAAAAGAATTTTCTTTTGATTGCTTCTGCCATATTCCAACATAATTAGCTGTTCTCTATTTTTTAAAAATAACAAATTTAATTTAAAAAAAAATTAACATACATTTCGAACAATATATCCACAAAGGCTTATTAATCTAAAACCTTCACGTTCAAAAATTGATTTTTGTTGATCCGATTCAGGCGAGCCAGGGAACCAAATCTATATTTAAAAAACATTAAAATCATCTCAACTTTTTCAACTATTCAAAAAATATAAAAAAATACCCTTGTACTGACTCTTGATACTCTTTCCCAATAAGTACTAAAATAGATTTTTCCATCTCCATCATTATCTTGTCCACAAAGCTGAGTAAGGGCCAAATCAAGTTCCTCATTTTCTCTTAAAAAGAAATTTTAATCAAAAATAATTTTAATTTTTTACTGTGCATCCTTTAATAATTCAGAATAAGACATGGGCTCAGGTCTTAAAAATACTGGTCCACTAAATCTGTGCATTATTGCATAATAGTTAAGACGATCATTTGAATCCCAAAAATGTCCCATTGAGACGAGGCGACCGAAAAAAAAATATTTTTTAAAATAATGGCGTGACACGTAAAGATCACGCATTTTATTATTTGCGCGACCTAACAGCCACAAAATAAAAGAATAAAAACCAACCTCCATAAGAAAGGCTACAAACCAAAACACCATCAACAATATTTTCAACTCCTGTCATCATAACCCAATCGCGTTCCTTTGGGAAATTTGGATGAACAATCTAAATAAAAAAAATGAAAAAATCCTTTCCTTTTTTAAAAACAAACTTGTGTCAACAATCCATTGTTATTGTTTCCTATTTTCGACATCATTTTCTTTTCTTCTTCTCCATAAATTGCACCATTTTTTAATTTACATTTAGGAGAAACTTTTGCTTTGTTTTCTTCCAATATTTTAAGATCAATTGCTCTTCTTTTCTTTCTTTTAGGAGCAAATTCATTATTTGTTTCAAATTGTTGATAATTTCTGAAATTTTTTGAAGGAATATAATTAAAAAAAGAATTATTTTTAAAAGAATAACAAATTGTTAGGCAACAAAAGAATAAAAAAATAAATGATAGTTGATAGGTAAAGTTTTTATTTTTTAAAATAATCATTTTAGAATTTTTACAAGAAAAATATTTTTATAAAAAAATTGCATCCATTCAAAATATAATAAAAGTCAAGAGATTCAACTTAAAATGGCGACCAAGATACTTAAATGACAATGAAAAAAATTGACATTTAAAGTAAAATTAAAACTTTAAAGCTATCTCTCAATTGTAAAGAAAAAATTTAAAACATATAACAAAAAATGGCAATAACCAAAAAATAAAGAATATATTTTTAAAAAAGACTAGGCTTCAATTAACAATAAAAGAAATATTCCGAAAAATCTGCTAACATAACAAATACTAAATAAAAAATAATATCATAAAATTTTCAGTCATTAAGAGGAACAGCATATGCCTCATACTCAAAATGAAAAGGCCCAGATCCAAAAACCCTTCCTTTCTTCGGATGATACTTAAAGGTAACTTCCTCATAAGTATTCTTCTCATACTTTGTTTTTGGAAGATGTTGTTCTAGATCTTTGCGTACTAACTCCTTATCGATCTTCCCAAATAATTCAATAAACTTTTCCACAAATTTGATTCTTTTTTTCACTACGGCTGTTTCATCTTCACCATTATAAAAGTTGGTGTGCGCTCTGAAAAAAGTTGGAAATCTGATAAATTGTTAGAATTTTTAATCTAATCATTCGAATGTGTCATTATGTTTAAATATATAAATGGGCACTTACTATTTATACGAAATACGTATACTTTCTTAAAGAAATAGTTATTAAGTCACTAAAGTATATAAAAAGAATTATTCATAGATCTTATAATATCAACAAATATTAGAGTGGAATCGCAAAAAAATAAATGTTATACATACGCATCGCCATAGCCTGCAAGAGAACTAATGTATCCACCATCTTTTTTGTCAAATGAAGCAGCAAAATCCACCAATAAACTTCGAGCCGTATGCGATCTAATTTTTATTCCAAGATCCTTATAAAAATTTCCAACCGCCAAACAGTAGGCGCCCCAAGTCTTAAATCACAATTAATTAAATAAAAAACAGTTAAACAACTACACATTCAGATGCTAATATCTCATTCTTCTGTTTCAAATATTCTTCAGCATCTCTAATAAAACTTAGTGGATCAGTATATGCCTTTTTGTTCTTTAAATTAAAATAAAGCAAAAAATATAAAGGCTGTACTATAGTATACCGGACGCAAAATTTTGTATCAAAAGACATACCATTCGATTCGTCTCGACGAGCTGAGTCGAATGGTACAACTCTCATGATGCGGAAATTCCTATGAACCGAGATACTGGTCCCTGAAAATCGAAAAACCATAGAGGGGAGTAAGCTCCTCTATGTGATTACCGCGGCTGCTCATAAATTGTTTTCGCTGAATTAATTATTTTGTTGTAATTATAGCTGTAGAATAACGCATGTACCAAAAAGCCAACCAGGGATGGGCTCTCACACGAAGAAGTGATAAAACACTCCCTATAGGTCCAAGTTTGGCGTGTTTCCATCAAACTTCGATCCTTCATAACTTTGTTCATAATCGTTCAATCACGATGATTTTCATCTCATTCGATAGGTCTCGACGAGCTCTTTCGAATGAGCTATTATACACATATTTGAAATTTTCACCCCAAAAATGTGCTTATTCCCCCCTTTGGGTTTTAGAATTTTAGGGGCTTGTATCTCGACTTTTAGGCATTTCCGCATCATGAGAGTAGTACCATTCGACTCAGCTCGTCGAGACGAATCGAATGGTATGTCTTTTGATACAAAATTTTGCGTCCGGTATACTATAGTATATCCAATATAAATAATACCTTCCCGATGACTAGAATTAACTTCTTGTGAAAATCACAAAGCTCGTAAAACTGTTGGTCGTCGCCTTTTGCTTGTTCAGCACACCACTCTATTACTTCGTCACGTATAGGAAATTTCTAATGAATTTGAGTTAAAAGTATAATAAGTTAATGCGCTAAAAACCTCTCTAATTGAATCCGCAAATTCTTCATGTTTTTCCAACTCAACACGCTGGTTCTCTTTATCAGTTCTCAATTTTTCCAATTCAATTCGCATTTTTTTCAATTCAGCATGAAGTCCATCCAATTGTGCTTTATCAATTTGAACAATCTTAGGCGAATAAATTGTTATATAAACTAATTTAAATATTTTAAAAAGTCAAAAGATAAGTAAAATTTCGTAATTTTGGATTACGAATAAGCCAAAGATCGTATGACCTTAAATATATGATAAAAACTCAGCAGATAAGACTTTTTCGACAAAATTCTATACAAAACTCGGATTTAAGTTAAAATTAAAAAACCTCTCTAGCAGGCCGCGAGGGCAAAATTTTGTTTTTAAAGGATTCTGTAGGTTGCATATGAGAAGGTTTTTCAGATTGAGGCGATGCAACAGATGAGTAACTCCTAGGAGTAAGTACCTAAATTAAAATATTTTTATCAATCACTCAAAATGAATAGGCAATCTAAAGATGTGAAACGAAAGCCGAAATCAAAATGTTATTACAATATTTATTAAAAAAGAAATCTAAAGATTGCCGATCATTCCAATACTTTTGGTACTCCACGTTCCGCATTACTTCTTCCTCGGTAATCTCTTCCTTTATGATATTGTCGATATCCTTTGCGACCACGATCAGCTCCGGAACTACTCTGGACAAGATGACCACTAGTTCCCTGGTCTGAACCACATGTATTTCCATCTTTTCCTTCCATGTTAAAGAATGACAAAAAAATATCCTAACTAGAGGCTGAAAAATTCAAATTTAAAGAATTAAACAAAAAAGATATTTAGAATATAACATCTCTATTCAAAACAAAAAAGGTTTACAATTTTTTAACACAACAAGAGAAAAATTATAACAATTTTTAATACTAATTCATAATTTTTCTCATTATTCTTCAATAGTTTCTTCAGTATGCTTTCCTTTCAAAACACCAGTTACACGTTCACGTCCAGCAGCTTTACGTTCAAGCAACGCACGGCGATCCTTGTCCATTTTAAGTTTTGTAAGAACAACTTTAGATGGATGAATACCAACATGAACAGTTGTTCCATTAGCCTTTTCACGAGTAATCTTGTCAATGTGGACTACATATTTGCTTCTATAAAAGAATTCATTTAGTAAATTTATTAGACATTCTTTTAATCTTTTTGGTAAAAGCGCATTACTTTATTGATTCCTATGCCTAACAAGGAAAAAGTAAAGCTCAAAATCTTATAGCTATGTTTAAACTACTTTATGACCGAAAATTCAACAATACTTGGTAAATGCAAAATAGGTAATAACAAAAATGTATACAACCAACTCACATAAGTTATGAGTTAGAACGTCTCATAGGTTTCGCCCAAATCAGATCACCACTTATCTTTAATAATAATAAATAGAATAAACCTGTAGACACGCATAACTCGTCCACTGTTTCCCTTGAAATGGCCACGCAAAACAGTCACTTCGTCTTCAATTCTAAAAATTAAAATGTTATTAAGGGTTTTTTTTAAAGATAGCATAGAACATTAACAATGGTGCCAGGACTGTAAATGCAAAATGTATCCTACGCTCGTTAAAACAAAATACATGAGTTAAATGAACTAAAAGTTAAGATGAAAGTTTACAGCGAGTGACAAATAAAAATCACAACAATTAAAAATCCTGCCCTGTAACTCATTGAACTAGAATCAACGAATTTGGTACTTTTCCGTTATCCCTACGGACTTTTTGCGGACAAAATATTTTGTGTACTATTCCCTTTTTCCATCAATGTGCCGTATCTCTCAATCAATCAATCTAATGTTGAGTATAATATATGTATATGAAAACTAATCTTTATCATTTTCTATTTTCGTTTTAGTATTTTATTTAATTTATAATGAAAATTTTGGATTTGCCAACAACTGAATTATGATTAGGTACAACTTCGTAGACCCTGAAATATGTACTTGTAATTGCAGTGCCAAATGGCATAATAAGAAACAGAGGAACAGCACGCCACCATTTGGATAGTTATTTTGCAGAATTTATGTGGAGGAAAATGATTGGTGAATGAGACGTTTTTGAAGAAATTATGATTGCTTGGGGGAAATATTGGCCATTGGATTGATTTTTTTATATGTATATTTTCTCTTTTAAAAAATAAATTTTGTCCGCAAAAAAAGTCCGCAAAAAGTCCGTAGGGATAACGGAAAAGTACCACGAATTTAGTTAAGAAAAGAATAGATAGATAAAGGAATACAACATAATTCTGGCAGATTGGGAAGGCAAAACTATGAAGAAACTTGAAACCCCAAAATAGGCAACCATTGTCAGTGTTAACGCAATTTAAAGAAAATCATTAGCCCATAAAAAACCTTATTGGCATTGAGCGAACATTATGTTTATTTCGCAAATCCTTGGATAATGGAGCTGACATTATTTGACGTCGAATATGCGATGGAGCATTAAAATGACGCTTGCGAGCCTTTCGACGAGAAGAAGAAACAAATGGATTGAATTTCATCTTTCAAATAAATAAGAATAGCGTTTTAAAAATTAAACTTCTAAAAAACATAAAATTAAAAAATTAAGACAAAAACATAAAAATCCTAGAACAAAATAATTAAAGAATTTGTTTCAAAAATAATTGTTGCAATCAAAATGCCTAAATTCAATTCGGTCATAATAGAAAAATATATTATTTTGCCTAATTAAAAAACAAAGTTGACGTTTTGAAAAATACAAATGGAAATTTATGGTACAACCCAACTTTCGTCGAACGACTAGTCGCGAGCTAGTCTCGCAATAGTGTATTAAATAAAGAGAACTAGAGATAAAAGGATGCTAGAGACTACTTGCGACAAATCGGTCAGCAACCAGACAAGTTTTAAATAATCTATATATGACAGTTGAGTCCGGTTCACATAAAAGAAATTTGTCACTAATTAAAAATACGGAATTAAATCAAAAAATAAACAATATATACGTAACACTGGATTGAGTTTAAGAAATAACAAAACATTTTTATGATTTTGGGAACAATTCTCTAATTAAAAAGCCATACACTGAATTTGTAATACCCCAAGTTAGAACTGATCTTGAAAAATTTAATTGAGCTCCACGATAGAGGGCACGTATTGATCCTTCTCTTTCTTCCATTATCGTTTTTAAAACACGCCATGAAGAAATAAATTCTGCACAAACACTTGACTGGAAAAAAAGTTTAAAAGCTTGAGATTAGAAGGAATGTTTGAAAAATGGAAGGAACGCTTAAAAGCCATTTATTTTAAATGAATTTACCCAATAAATTCACAAATTATAAATAAACCTGCATTCGATTCTTCACAACATTAACTGGATAAAACAAAGTTGAAATACATCCACCCAAAAAGCCTCCACAAATAAAGTCTGCTAATGAATGAAATAATCCTCTGTTAGTGTCAATTTGTTGTGGAGACAATTCCAATAAAGATGAACGTAAAGGTTCGCGTAGAGAAAAGAATAAAATATTGCTACATCTAAAAATATATTAATGAACAAAAAATTCAAAAAATAAAATACCCGTTTCTCATAACCATTAGTGAATATCCTCTATAAAACCTAAAAAAAAAATTCTCAAATTTAAAAATTTTTAATTAAAAAAATAACAAAACTCTCTAAGTGGATAATCCTTATAAATTAAACAAAATGTATGCCACGTATTTTTGAATTTATCCAAATGTTTTGTCGTTTGTAGAAGACTTTGTACTCTTTCTAGTGGACATAAAAAAGCTTCAGTTGCACCGGCTTAAATAAAGGAAAATTTATTTAAACTCTAGTTAAATAAAAATAAACCTAAAAAAGAACAAAATGCACGACAAATATTTTGATCCTTTTCAGAGCAACCAAATAATCGTTGATATTTTTCATTTGTTCCAAACCTTAAAATATTTAATTAAAATTACTAAATTTTTATTAACAAAACTGTTTAAAAATGAACTTTTTAAAGTGTTGCCTTTATTACTATTGAAAAGATCTAAAGCCTAATAAAGTTTAGAAGAAGAATGTAACTTTCAGTTTTTACTCTGTAAAATAAAATCTCGAAATTTTCCCGAATGAAAATAATTTTTTGTGTAAATGTAAATTAGAGGATGATACCATTTAGAAAACAAAAGATTAGAAGATTTAACGATTTTGGATCAAAATTTGCTAAAAAAGATAAAGTAAAATAAAAACGCATGCTAGGCGGCACCAGAATCTTGCATCAAAAAATCCAAATTAAACAAAATTAAACTAACATAATTGAACGAATTGCTGTCCTTTGCATCAGTGGAGGCAGAAGACCGCGAAACATAAAAAATCAATAAATTGTTAGTCATCAATAAAAGGAAATTACAAATTTCTAGTCCCTTCTCGCTTTAACTAAAAAGATCCAAAAATAAATTTTTAAAAATTTAAAAGAAAAAACTTGTTTAACAGCCTCAACAAGGGTAATATTGTGCAATTGTTGTCTAAAAATTATTTTTGTTTTGGGAAATAGAACAAAAGTTTCAATACATCCAGCACTTGCTCCACAAATAAATTCTCTGTAGTGTTCAATTATAGATGTCATATAAAATTTATAAATAAAAAAATATGTAAAAAAATATAAATAAAAATATTTATTTAAATTAATATGTATGTAAGAAATTTAAAGATTGTTTATGTAAAATTATGTTATGAAATTTTTGTTAAAATTACATATGTTAAAGTTTAAGTTAAAACAAGAAAACAAAAAAGGCCATCTTTATTTATACCAAAAACATAAAGGTAATGATTCATTTTTTCATCTTTTCATTAATACTAGGTTTTCGTATACACTGATTCGAAGCTCATGTAATTTTTCAATTATGTTTAATCTATGAACTTGATTCAAAAGTCTTTTTGGTTAGATATTTTTATATATGCATATAACAACTCATTTTATTGTCTTGTCTTGTTGAGTAATAAAAAAATAATGTTAGGATTTTTTGAAGGAATTTGTTATTGATAAAATTCCTTATTTTTATGACTTATGTGTTCAATATCCAAAAATTTAACTGCGACTTCCTTCAAAAAATCCTAACATTATTTTTTTATTACTCGACAAGACAAGACAATAAAATGAGTTGTTATATGCATATATAAAAATATCTAACCAAAAAGAGACTTTTGAATCAAGTTCATAGATTAAACATAATTGAAAAATTACATGAGCTTCGAATCAGTGTATACGAAAACCTAGTATTAATGAAAAGATGAAAAAATGAATCATTACCTTTATGTTTTTGGTATAAATAAAATCGAACCCTTACAAAAAATAAATTAAATTTGAAAAAATAAATTAGTATACAGAACAAGTCAGTATAACCAGACAATAAATCATAATTCTATAAAATACTAAAGATAGTCAGGAGTCGGATCGACAAAAATAAAAGTACAAAAAATCTTATTTAAAAGTACATAAGTTACAAAATTTTCCAAATAAAAGTACACTCCAAATTTTATTTAAAATTTTTTTATATTGCTCAAAATTATATTTTTTCCCAGGTTACAGTTTACAGGATTTTTAGAGACCCTTATATCCAGTTAAGAGTTGGATTTTGGGTAAATTTTAAAAATTTAGATCATTTACAGCGCAGCAGGCGAAAATTTTTTTTAATTATTGCAGAACTACGAGTAAATAATAGAGAAAATTGGAAATATTTACATTTTGCCAGTAAATTTTTATCAATTTCGCAAAATTTTAATTTTTTATCCAAAATATCAATTTAAAAGTACGTGCTTTGATTAAAGTACATTTTCAATTTCGAAAGTACAAGAGTCATTTTAAAGTACAGTACCTTCATTTAAAGTACGAATCCGACCCCTGGTATAATATGTGTGATACAGAAAATGAATATTCGAACATTAAAAATTTGTAAATAGCAATGAACAATTAAAACACAAAAACATCTGATAATATTGTCTGTTATACTTTAATAAAATTGTCAAGTCAATTAAAAAATCTGATTGAATGAGTCAACAATAAAAAATAGTCATATAAATGTTCACTGGATTAAGTTTAAGAAATATAACATAAACAACTCACAAAAAGAATTATAATATTTATAATTTAAAATGTAGAGATTGTTTATCTTGTCAATTAGTTAAGAGATTATTACGAAAAAACCGTTGTTAATACAATAAAGCAAAAAAAATCATCGCAAGCCCATAAGGTTAACAAGAAACGTTATTCCTCTTCCAAATAAATTGAAAAAGAATTCGAAAAATACATGGCCCGCCTAAAGTGCTAAATATAGTCTTAAAATATATTTACATTAGTAATAATCCTAAACGATTTTAACACTATATCAAGCAGAAAATGAAACAAATTTGTAAAAATAGTGAAACTATGGGCCATATCATTTACATTTTTGAAAATAAAAAAACTGCTCAACTAGCTTATACTGATTTTTAATCTTGCCCAGAAAATTCATCAAACTAGAATTCCACGACTCAAGTTTATTATAAAGACTACACGCTTAAAGTTAAACCTGAGTCTTTAGCACAAGCACGTCAGCCTTAATCTCTCCTGTGTCAGACTTAACCTGTTCAAGTTTTGTTTCCAACTTTCCAATTGCCGTTCTGAATTTTTATTATTATTTCTTTAAGATTTATTCAAGTACTCACCGGTTATCCTGAACATCCCGTCCAATTAGATTTAATTGGTCATCGGTTCTTTTAAAACCATTTGACATATCGGTTCTAAACTTTTATTATTTCTTTAAAATTATTCAAACTCTTACCTTAAAGAACGATTTTCCTCCTCGATACCATTAAAACGAGTCGTCATATCGGTTCTAAACTTTTATTATTTCTTTAAAATTATTCAAACTCTTACCTTAAAGAACGATTTTCCTCCTCGATACCATTAAAACGAGTCGTCATATCGGTTCTAAACTTTTATTATTTCTTTAAAATTATTCAAACTCTTACCTTAAAGAACGATTTTCCTCCTCGATACCATTAAAACGAGTCGTCATATCGGTTCTAAACTTTTATTATTTCTTTAAAATTATTCAAACTCTTACCTTAAAGAACTATTGTCAACTTTTAAGTGATTTAAATCGCTTTGAATCGATTGAAAAAACATGGTAAGAACCTAAAGTGAACAAAGATAAACAAATTTTAAATATACATATCTTATTAATTTAAATAGGATACACATTTCAATTTTTCATTTATGTTAAACATTTCTATTTTACTAAAGTAAAGTCAACAAAATATTAAAAAAATAATACATTCTGATCTGCTTGCGATGAGCTGCTACCAACGATATTTTTGTCGTCTTCCGGAGTAATTGTGGAACTCATATCCTAAAAAAATTAAATAAACAAAATTATTAGAATTTTAAAAATACCTTGTTAGTAATGTTAAAGAAAGAAAAAAGTCTTAAAACAACTGAAAATTATATAAAATGTTTTAAAAAACAAAGGTAAAATATGTTTTAGATTATACTAATCCATAAAAATTCATTAAATAATCTGTGAAAATTTATTAAGAATGTCAAAAGGAAAAGTTTTTCAAATATTATAAACAAATTTTTGACAAATTCTATTTCTTTTATATCCAAACTTTCATAATGAAGCACTTCCAGTTTGTGCAACTCGTTGAAGTAATTCACGAGAAACTACAAGTCTTTGAATTTGTGACGTTCCTTCATAGATTTGGTAAATTTTTGCATCTCTCATCAATTTTTCTACTGGATATTCAGTATTGTAACCATTACCGCCAAAAATCTATTAAATACTTTCATTTTTAATTTTTTTTAATTAAAAATATAAACCTGTCCTGCATTTATTGTTGCTTGCATAGCTGTATCTGCTGCAAAACACTTTGCTATTGAAGCATAATATGAAGAACGGACACGATTATCAACATCTAATGCACTCTATAAAATATTCTTTTATTTAAAAAATATTTAAAAAAATCATACACGATAGGTAACAAGCCTTGCCATTTCCAAATTAATTGCCATATCGGCAAGCATAAAAGAAACGCCTTGGTGCTACAAAAATTAAAAAAAGTTTAAAATATTTAAAAAATAAATATACATTAGCAATTGGTACAGTAAACGTTTTTCTTTCTAATGCATATTTGGATGCTTCATCTAATGCACGCCATGCTAGACCAACAGCAGCGGCAGCAACACCAGGACGCGTTGCTTAAATTAAAAAAATTAAAATTATTTTTTATTAAATAATACTGTCAAATGCTCCCATTGCCACTTTAAAGCCACTTCCAGGTGTTCCTAAAACATTTTCTTTGGGAACTTGAACGTCTTCAAAAGTAATTGTTCTAGTATCAGAACAGCGTTGTCCCACATTTAATTCTTTCTTTCCTCGAGAAATTCCATTAGAGTCTCCATCAACAATAAAGGCCGTGAAAGCTTTCCCAGCAGGAGTCTAAAAATTAAATACAATGTTTAATCAAAAAAATTAAAAGAAAACCTTTGGATCAGGATCACTACGTGCCAAAACAAAAAACCATTTAGCATAACCACCACCGGTAATCCAAGCCTTTGAGCCATTAATTACCCAATTATCACCTTAAATAACAAATAGAGAAAATCAAAAAAATTCAAACCTTTCAAAACACAAGTTGTTTTAACTCCGCTAACATCTGAACCAGCACCCGGTTCTGTTACACAATATGACTATAAAAATTATTTGATAAATCTCGGAAAGTAAAAACTTTATAAAAAATACTAAACAGCAATTAGAGGCTCTTCGGCTAACATTCCAGCATATTTTTTCTTTTGTTCCTCGGTTCCAGCCAATAAAAGAGGAGCTAGAGCTAAGGAAGGGCCCATTATTGCAAGTTGAATAGCAGAACATCCATAAGCTAAAGCTTCTATTATTAAGGCTGTTTCCAAATTTCCACAACCAGGGCCACCTGGAGAAAATGAAGAGATTTTTTCAATAATCATAATTTTAAAATATTGTCCAAAATCAGATGATAAACCAAAAAAATTGTTTCTATTTCATTTCATTTTTATATTAAACAAACCGTATTTCTCTGGAATCATTGTATTCATTAGACCAAGTGCATGTGCCTGTTTAACAATTTCCCAAGGAAACTCCATTGTTTTATCGTGTTCCGCTGCTTTAGGCAAAATAACATCTTTGGCAAATTTCAAGGCATTTTGTTGAATTTCTCGTTGTCTGAAAAATAAATTTTGATTAATTTAAAGAATTTGATTAAAAACAAAACTGATCAGACAAGTCAAAGCTCATTGCCCTTTTAGATAAAGGCACAGCATTAACTGACAGAGCAGAAATTAATGTTTTACAGGAAAAAAGTTTGTGTTGTAGCATTATAAAATTTAAACAAATTAAAAAAATATTTTGAAACATTAAAAAAATAAAATATGTTTCATTTCAACTTTTTTACAAAATTAAAAAAAATAAACAAATTTAATTATTGGTAAAATTTTATTCAAATTAAAGGGTTTATAAAAATGTATTCTTTTAATTTATGTGACAAAAAGACATAAGTAATTTCCTCAAGCTATTAATAATATTTTTCTCAAAAAGTATTATTTTTTAAAAACTAAAAAAAAATTATTTTTGGAGGCATAAAATCAAAAGAAATTTTGAAAAATAATTCAAATATAGAATATAAACACGTTCAATGATAAAAGGGGGAGGCAATTTTCCCAGTCTCTTTCATAATCTTTTTCAAAAATAATCTCCTTTATATAGGAAAAATAAGAGGAAAAAACCAAAAAACGTCTATAAAATAAATCAATAAAAAATCCAAATGTTCATATAATTCAAATATTTACATTGAAGAACTACCAGTTTGTGCTACTCGTTGAAGCAATTGACGAGAAATAACAAGGCGTTGAATTTGTGAAGTACCTTTACAAAAATATTAATTTAAAAATAATTTTAATTAAATTAAACCTTCATAAATTTGAAATATTTTTGCATCTCTCATCAATTTTTCTACTGGAAATTCAGTATTGAAACCATTACCACCGAAAATCTAAATAAATACAAATTTGTTAAGGTTGTCAAAATATAAAAAAATTACTTGAACAGCATTTGAGGCTGTTTGATTTGCAGTGTCTGCCGCAAAACATTTAGCTATTGATGCCCAATAAGCACCAGGTCGGCCAATATCAACTTCTTGAGCACTTTTATAAGTCATTAAACGAGAAAGTTCCAACCACATAGCCATATCAGCAAGCATAAAAGAGACGCCTTGATGCTGTTTTGAAAAATAAAATTAATTTAAAAAATAAATCCCAAATCTTCCCATCCAAAATTAACCCAATTTTAAAATTAAAAATATTTATTTACATTGGCAATAGGAATTCCAAAAGTTTTTCTTTCCAAAGAATATTTGGCAGCTTCATCCAAAGCTCTAGAAGCTAATCCAACCGCTAATGCAGCAACAATTGGTCTAGTTTTGTCAAATGTTTTCATTGCAATTTTAAAACCTTCTCCAGGTATTCCAATAACTTGGGAAGAGGGAACTATAACATCTTCAAAATTAATTGCACGAGTGTCAGAACAGCGTTGGCCCAAATTTATTTCCTTTAAAAAAGGAAATATTGAATCTTTTCCTAAAAAAATTAAAAACCTTTTTGCCTCGAGAAAGACCTTTAGCATCACCATCAACAACAAAAGCAGTAAATGCTTTTCCGCTCGGAGCTTTTAGATCAGGATCTGTTCGGGCTAATACAAAAAACCATGAAGCAACTCCTCCATTTGTTATCCACATTTTTGAACCATTTAGCTTAAAAACATTTTTTTAAATAATTAAAAAAACAAAAAAAACTAACCACCCAATCGTCTCCTTTTTTTACTGCTTTAGTTTTTAGTCCAGCAACATCAGAACCAGCACCAGGTTCTGTTACACAATATGACTAAAATGAATCTTTTTTGAATAAAAATAAAGAAGCATACAGCCATCACAGGTTCATCAATTAAACGTCCCAAATATTTCTTTTTAATTTCATCACTTCCACCAATAATAATAGGAGTAGCAGCCAGATCATTGCCTAAAATAGCAGTTCCAATTCCTGTGCATCCATAACCAATAGCCTCACTAATAAGCACATTGCTTAATAAATCTAGGTCAAGACCACCTGTTTAAATTGAAATTATACTTAAATTTTGGTTTTATTCTGTTATTTAATTCTGATTTATAAAAATAGATACCATATTCAGTAGGAATATCAACATTCATAAAACCATTTGCATGTGCTTTTTTGATAATTTCCCAAGGAAATTCCATTGTTTGATCATAATGAGCTGCTTTTGGAATTATTTCATCTGCAGTAAATTTACGTACAGCATCTTGGAGTTGTTTTTGTTCTTCAGATATATCTTTAAAGGAAAAAAATAAAATTAAATTAAAAAAAATTTAAAACCTAAATTAAAGCCATTGCCTTGTAATTGTGAACTAATTGAAAATTTTCTTTTTAACAATTCAATACAAAAGAGTGCAGAACTTTGAGAATTTTTGAGACTTTTTCTGATGAGCATTTTTCTCTTTCAGTTTTTTTGTGGAAATGAAAGGAAGAAAAATGAAGGAAAAAGGGTAATAAATGAACGTCAAGTGAAGAATAATATTCGACCTTTTAAACGATAAATTAGGTACAAAGTACATCCAACAAAACCAATGAGATTAATTCATTTCTTTGAGAACAGAAAATAATTATTAAATAGGTAAAAGAGAAATTACTCTAACAAAACTAACAAGAAAATTTAATTAAAACTTTATTGCCTGCTCTCCCATTTATAATTATCTTTTTTTATTTTTCTCTTCTCTTTACATTTCTAGACTAAAATTTTTTCTATGTCTCCCCTTTTTCTATTTTCACTTTTTTGTTTTTCTCTTTTCCTTACTTTACGTCTCCTCTTTATTCACGTTCTCTTATTTTATTTATCTTTTATTACATTAACTTTGTAAAAAAGTAGCGCGAATATTTGAAAATTGCTTTGCTTGCAAAAATGAAATTCTTGTGTTTTTTAGTTTTGTAAAACACAGTTTTAGTTGTTTTTAATCTAAAATTTTTTTAATTTAGGCAAAACAAGGTGAAAGGTGACATTTTTTGGATAAAGTGCAAATTTATATTTCTGTCCAAAATTAAATTTAAAGAAGTTTAATTGAAAATAACAAGAAAAACAAAAAGTTTAATGTTTTTCCTTTTTTTAGATTTTATTTTATAATAATGTCTCAATCACCACCTTCTACAGGTAGTAACTGTGCTCGCTTTTGGAAGAATTTAATTATTGTCACCGCTATTTTGACTTCTCTTCTTGGAATTTTGATTTATTTTAATGAAGAATTTGAACCTGTTGTTTATAGGTTTATTAATTTTTTTAAATAATTTCTTATAAACATTTGCTTTTCTTTTTCCCCATTTTGAGAAGAAAATTACTTTTTTTAATTTATTTTAGACTTCCATCACCGCCAACACTTAAAGGACCTTTAAAGCCAAACAATTATTTACGTAATGCTCAACTCTTACTAAAAGGCAAAATCTCTGGACCGGAATCTCTTGTTGTCGAAAAGGATGGAAAAAATACTATCATTTATACTGGAACTTGGGATGGAAAATTATTGAAAATTGTCAATGGAGTAATTGAGAAGACGCTTAAAATCAAACCAGGAAAGAAGGCTTTTGCTTGTGGTATTTTTTATAAATTATTGAAACGTCAAAAATTATATGACTTTTATTTTTAAATTTTCTCATTTAGGAGGGTCATACTATACCGAACCCAAGTGTGGTCGTCCTCTTGGAATTCGTCGTCTCAATAACAAAGAATTTATTGTGGCAGAAGCTTATAGTGGTTTGTATGCTGTGGACTTTGAAAATGGTTAAAAATTAGTTTTAAATATTTTTAAAAAATTAAAAAATTTAGGAGTTACTACTCAAATTTTCTCTTCTGAACATCCCATAGATGATAAAAAGTGCCATTTTGTTAATGATTTGGATGTTTTGGACATTTTAAATGGAACGAGTTCTTTCACTGTTTTCTTCTCTGATTCATCAACAAGATGGGATAGACGTAGATTTTTGCACGACTTCTTTGAGGGAAAATCGACTGGAAGGTTTCAAGACTTTTTTCAATTAATTTTAGTTAAAAAAACTTTTTTTTAGACTTATTCGCGTTGAATTTGAATCAATTCACAAACCTCAAGCTTCTGTAGCTTTGGATGGCTTGTCTTTTGCCAATGGCGTTCAACTTCATCCTGACGGGGAATCTTTACTTGTGTCAGAATGTTCTCGCGCAAGAATTATTAGGTTTATTTAAAATATATTTTAAATTATATTTTCTTAATTCCCTCAGATATTACCATAGTGGCCCCAACAGAGGAAAACACTCTGTTTTTGTCAAAAATTTGCCTGGTTTTCCCGATAATATTCGACTCTCTTCTTCTGGAAATTCTTTCTTTGTTGGAGTGGCTTCTGTGAGGCATTCGGGACAATTGATCCCGTTCGTTGACTTTTTGGGTAAATATCCATGGATTCGATGGGGAATTGTACAGGTTTGGTTTTTTATTTTTAAGACAATTTGAGAGTGTTTAAACTAAAAAAAATTAATTTAGTTAGTCCCTCAACAATATCTCGCCTCTCTATTGACATTAGTAACTCAAAAATATGGATTAATTGTGGAATTGGATTTAACAGGAAAAATAATTCGTTCATATCATGACCCAACTGGGACGGTTGTACAAGGGGTATCACAGGTTATTTAAATTAAATATAAATTTTATTTAATTTTATCAATTTTTTTAGGCGTCTGATGACGGCAGTTTTCTCTATCTTGGCTCATTCCATGCTGATTTTATTGCAAAAGTTCCTGTGAAAGGAGGCTGATTTTTTAAATATTTCAAAATGAGTGAGAATGATTGACCTATTCTAAAGATATAAATTTTTTTGTTTTTTTTCTACTTAATTATAAAATATTTTTTG
Organism: Meloidogyne chitwoodi; assembly: GCA_015183035.1. Lineage (NCBI taxonomy): Eukaryota > Metazoa > Nematoda > Chromadorea > Rhabditida > Meloidogynidae > Meloidogyne > Meloidogyne chitwoodi. Next base: position 2,265,330 of record JACZZP010000010.1, read on the forward strand.
AGATTTTACATCTATTTTAGGTTAGATTTTTGAATAAAAATTAAATATTATTTTTTAATTTTTGAATTCTTTTGCATTTTCATTGCTCTGAATTTTATTTTTTCTATAAAAATATTTTTTTATTTCATTTTTTAAATTGAATGGAAGAAAGGTTAAAGGGCAGTAATTATGGAATGCTCGCCTTCGACACAATCGAAAATTTATTTAATTGGAATAAATTTCAAAATAATTTTGGTGAAGCTCAAACTACCTCAAAATATGAATTGAGCAATTTTACATGGAATAAAACTGAGAAAAGACCAAAAACTTTGGTTTGTCATGATCACAGAGGGGGTTATTTGGAATACGAAAGGTTTTTTCTTTTTAATTTTATTCTTTTAATTGTGAATAGAGAAAAGAGAATATATTTACCTTTTATTTTTTCAAATTTCAGTCTTCAAGGGAGCACATATTCTAACAAAAAATCTCAACAACAAGTTCCAATCTACTCATTTTTTCACTGGTGGTATGTCGATATTTTTGTCTATTTTTCTCACCATTTTATCACTGTTCCACCTCAAGTATGGATTTTAGCTGCACATCAACATGGAGTTTTAATTTTAGGTTTTTCTTTTTTTAATAATTTACATTTTGAAATTTTTGAAAAATTTAATATTTAGGTACTTTTATTACCGAATCTTCTTCTTTGTTTAATAAATGTTTCTCTGATGACTCAATCGTCGATCGTGTTATTTCTTCCCTCGTGGATTTATGCAAAATTAATAATTTTGGTTTTTTTTATTTTTTTTTTTAAATTTAATTTATTTAAGATGGTTGGCTAATTAATATTGAAAATAACGTTGAACCTTCATTATTAGACCGATTAGAATATTTTCTGAAAAGGTTGAGGAATGAACTTCGCGATAAAGTTCACAACTTTACTCAAGGTTTAATTTTAATTTTTTCAATAAAATTAGAAATTTTAAAGTTATTTGGTATGATTCAGTTGTGAATTCTGGTAAATTGTTTTGGCAAAATGAGCTCAATGAGGACAACAAGTTTGCAATTTTTTAATTTTATTTTTTAAAACGCCTCAGGGGAAATATTTTTCACACCATTAAAACTAAACCTTCTCTCATTTAAAACCTTTTATTTTTTATTTTTAGGCGTTGGTTCTCCGTAGTTGATGGTTTTTACACAAATTATAGCTGGGAAGAGTCAAATCTTCAAACAACACTTGAAAATTTTTATAAAAATTTTTCTGTTGAAAAATCGCCTTTTGATATATTTATTGGAATTGATGTTTTTGGACGAAATTGTATAGGTTTTTAATTTAAATAATAATTTTATTTTAAATTTATTAAGGAGGTTGGGAATGTGATAAACCTATGGAAGCAATTCGTCGTTATGGCTTTTCTGCAGCAATATTTGCACCAGGCTGGATTTGTGAAAATTGCCCTAGTAATGATCAAAAAATTAGTCTTTTTGATAATTCTGAACGTTTTTGGAATTTATTAAAGGTTTTTTTTTAAATTTTTAAAAATTATTTTTCAATTTATTTTTTTTAGCCTTTTCTATTTCCACATAAATTGACAAGTAAACAATTTTGTACAAATTTTTCTGTTGGATTTTCTTCAGAATGCCTTGATTTTGAGAAATATTCTGAATCTGAAATGGGCCGTTTTTGCATGAAAGATTTAAATATTCAACCTTTTTATTTGAGTTCTTTGGTATTTTCAAAAGATTTGAAACCTGGAATTTTGATAAAAAGTGGTGGTATGCTTAAGTAATAATTTTTAAATTATTTTAAATTTATAATTCCGATTTTGACCAATATTAAATTTGGACATTTTGAAATAAAAAAATTTTTTCTTAATTTAATTTTATTTTTTTAGTATTTTCCTCTGTAACATTTTAATTGAGGAATGTGATCAATATTTGAAATTGAGGTTAATTTTTAATTGAAAAAATATTTAAAAATATTTTTTTAGGTATAAATCAACATTTCCAATAGATTTTGTTATAGAAATTTCAAATGAATTAAAAAATGAGCATTTATTGGCAGAACAAATAAATCAAGAAGGAACAAGTAATGTTAAAAGGTTTGGAATTTTTTTTAATATTTTAGGAAAAAAATTAAAAAAAGTTTCAGAAACATTTTAATAATTTTCTATTTATATTTAATTCTCCACATTTTCCTTTATTTTCGAGTTTGGTTAAGTCGGTAGAGTGTTAGTTTTGTGGGAGTAAATTCATTCAAAGTTCTATTCCTTTTAGGGTTGAAGAATATTTATTATTGTTAGCCAGTTTCAATGATGATTAACCTAGCTCACTCTGATAAATTTGAAGACATTTCTTTACCGAGTTCTGAGAAACTGATAGGAAAAACTTTTTTTTAATTTCTAAAAATAAATTAATATTAATTTTTAGTCAATTCCTATCTCAAAAAGAAGAAAATCATTCAATTATTGAAAGAAAATTGGAATTAAATTTGCAAAAAAGGACTGGTTGGTATATTAAAAAAATTATTTTATGGCCTAATAGTAATTCTAATAATAATATTTTTAAAAAAGAAAAATTGATAGAAAATCGTTTATTTAATTTTGAAATGAATTTGAACTAAAAAATTTTTTTAAATTTTTTTTTAATTTTTTGTAATATTAGTTTTCTTTTTTCACGCATTTTTTTGTGAATTTATTATTTTGCTATTTCTCTATCTATATACTAATTTTTGCCTTCCTCCTTAAATATGATATGAAGCGTGACAACAATTGTTTTTTTTTAAATAATATAAATGACAAGGCATAAAAAAATAAAATTATTTTGTTTTGTCCTTAATATTTTATTAGAACAAAAAAATATTTTTTTAAAGAAAAAAAAGTTTGGTTTTTTTTGGTCAAGTTTTGAAATTTTTTAAATATTTTATTAAGGATATTCTCTCCAACTCTTTTTTTCAAGTTTATTTTTTTTCTTCCAACTTTTTTTTATTTTTAAGAAAGGAAAGAAGTAGGCGGGAAAAACGGATTATTGTATTAAATATTATTTTCAAAAAAAAATTATTCTCACAAATAAAAAATGCTTCTTTTGTAATATTTATTGACTCTTCCGCTTTTCCCTCGAGTATACTAATGGAATCCTTCCCTCTCCCTTTTTTAAGCAGCGTGTTATTGTGTCATTTTGGTCATAAAGCTGACTAGAAGAAAAAGAGGAAAATAAAACGCTTGAGTGAGTTACACCGCAAAAGCAGTTTATTTAATAGAGTTGCTCTGGAAGGGGGGTTCTCTCTATTGATTTTGGAAAAGGGGAAATGAATAGGGGTATTAGTATATTTTAATAACAAGCAGGGAATAATAAGGCCATTAAATCCACTCTGACTTGATCATTCTTTAATTTATTAAATTTATAAGTTCAGCAAGACTCTAGTGACCATATTCGAATTTTGATAAAATATACTCTATTAACCCTGAAAGATTATTTGCTCAGACTCTATTGAACCTAACTCATTTACAAACTTTATCCTCAGACTCTAATAGTCCGATCCATCTTAAATAAAGCTTAATACATTTTCCCTCATTTTTAGGGTTTCTTTGCCCTTTCTTCTTCCCCAAAGAGAGGATAAGGAGGAAAAGGAAAAAAGAGAGAAGGGGGGTAAAGGCAAATAGTAGTTATATTCTAATGGCTAATTCCTTTTCCTGTGCTCATCTTAAAGCGCTTCATTTATACTCTATTTATTTTTATTTTATTCAAAAACACTCCAAAATTTATGCTGAATTAAATAATCATCAAAAAAAAATTTTTTTAATTTTTCCCTAAAAAAACTCAAATTTCCCTTATTTTTCTAGTAAATCAAATGTAATAAAAATTACACTGATAAATGCAACAAGGCATTTTTATTAATTTTTTAATGTTATTTATCTTCTCAAATGCTGCCGTTTTATTTGAAGAAAATTCGGTTAATAATGGTGTAGGTGTTTCTTCTATTTCTGCTTATGAAAATAACTTTGCTGCAATTAAAAGGCACAAAACAATTGGAAAGAATTTGAGGGATAATAATTTATCACCTTCTTATCCTTCAGGGTCATCTTCAGCTCAATTTGTAAATTAAAAAAAATAATTTTAATTTTTAAAAATATTTTTTTTTTGCCTTTACCAACATTTGTTCACACTTTTGAAACGTTAGAACAATGTTCACAGGCATGTCCTAAGCCTTGTTCAATGACAGTGATGGAAGAACTTGAAATGATGCAGCGTTGGATTTGCGATCCAAATGCAAGTGTTGGTGATATTAAAATATATTTCTTTATTTATTGAGAGAGAATTCCGGAAAAGTTTGTGATTTAACGGAAAAAGTTAAAGTTTCCAGAAAAAGTTGTAAGTTTCTGGAAAATTGTTTATTTCCGGAAAAGTTTAGGGATTTCAGGAAAAAGTTGTGAGTTTCCTGAAAATTATTTCCGGAAAAGTTTAAAGCTTCCTGAAAATTATTACAACATTCCGGTAAGGTTAAAAGTTTTCGGAAATTTGTTAGAACCTTCCGGAAAGTTTTAGAAAAAAGATATAATTCTCTATAAATATTTTTACTTCTTTCAGTTAGAAAATTATGGTCGACATCGCCAGCCTCTCACAGACAAAAACCTTTTAAGTTCAAGCAGAAAAGAAAGAGGCGGTAAAGACAACAATAAAAACAATCTTCTCAACATTTTAAATAATCAAGCATTATTAATAATTGTTCCAATTTTATTATTAACTATTCTTTGTTCTCTTATTTTAATAAGGCGATGTAATGTTAAGTCATCTTCTACTTCGATTTAAAAAAATATTTGTGTTTATAGTTTGTAATAACCATGCTGGATCTGAATTTATATTATTCCAACCAACTTAATTTTATAAAAATAATTTTTTTTTTAAACTCTGTTAAAAAACCAAATATTGAATTTCCAGGTCCAAAAACACGTTGATCCAATTCTAAAAGGCCTTGATCAACTACTAAAATATTAAAAAAAATATTAAGAAAAAACCTTTAATTTTACATAATAAAATAGCAGCAGCAGTTATTGGTTTTGAAACAGAACCAATACGGAATTGATTATCTGGAGTGACCAACTGCCTTCGACGAATATTACTATAGCCAAAACCTTGAAAAATATTTTTTAAGATATTTTTATTTTAAAATAAACCTGCGGCATATTTAAGCTGTTCATCCTTTGAAATTGCCACAGATAAACATAAAAAATATTAAAAAGTATTTTTTATATTAAAATTAAAAAAAAATACCAGGAATATCAAGTTCACGCATAAATCTTTAAATAAACATTTCTTGTTAATCATTTTTTTATAAATTAATTAACCGTTCCACACGTTTTGCAACAAAACCTAATTGATAAGGCATAAAATGAGATTCCACTCCTGTCAAGTAGGTAAAAGGAATTCTTTGAATTCAAAAAAAATTAATAAAATTAATAATATTTAAAAATATACATACTTTCTGGAGGCCAAAGATCCTTTTCTTTTGGAAATCTAAGCCAATGAATATCACTCCATAAAACCACAAACCTTAGACTGCCATCATTAACATCGAAAAAGTGAGATATTTGACGAGGTAAAATTGAAGAAGAAAAAAGTTTTGTTGATCGTTTAGATATTCTTAATTCAAAAATATTTATTTTAAAAAATAAAAAATACTTTTTAAATAAATTTCGTTGGAATTTGTGGTGCATTTGTTTCAAATTTTGACAAATTTCTATCCAATGCCGATGTCCTGGTAAATATTCCCATATTGCACAGCAAAGAATCTAAAATAAAAAATGATTTTAAATTGTATAATATGAATAAAGCTAAAAAAATATTAAAAAATTTCTAATAGCTTTTACAAACATAAAAACGAGTAAATTAAATTTTCCAATCTTTAAGTAAAATTTGACCACCAATGGGATTCGAAACCAACCCATTTCTTTCACAATCCAAGTTTTAATCCATTAGACTACATCAACCATTAAACAAAAGTTTAATAGAAAATATTCATATTTAGATTAATTATTTAATTTTCACCTCATCCAAATTACGAAACACTCTAAATTGCACAGCCACATATTGTCTTGAAAAATAAAAAGATAATTATTAAAAACATGAATAAAACCTCTCGCTAAGTCTATCATTAATTTCAAGGCATTCATTTAGTGTTAAACCATAATGGGCTTCATATGGTCGAATAAAAGAATTTTCTTTTGATTGCTTCTGCCATACTCCAACATAATGAGCTGTTCTCTATTTTTTTAAAATAATAAATTTAATAAAAAAAATTATCATACATTTCGAACACTATATCCACAAAGGCTTATTAATCTAAAACCTTCACGTTCAAAAATTGATTTTTGTTGATCTGATTCAGGCGAGCCAGGGAACCAAATCTATATTTAAAAAACATTAAAATCATCTCAACTTTTTTCAACTATTCAAAAAATATAAAAAAATACCCTTGTACTGACTCTTGATACTCTTTCCCAATAAGTACTAAAATAGATTTTTCCATCTCCATCATTATCTTGTCCACAAAGCTGAGTAAGGGCCAAATCAAGTTCCTCATTTTCTCTTAAAAAGAAATTTTAATCAAAAATAAGTTTAATTTTTTACTGTGCATCCTTTAATAATTCAGAATAAGACATTGGTTCAGGTCTTAAAAATACTGGTCCATTAAATCTGTGCATTATTGCATAATAGTTAAGACGATCATTTGAATCCCAAAAATGTCCCATTGAGACAAGGCGACCGAAAAAAATAAAAAAATTTAAAAATAAATGCGTGACACTTAAAGATCACGCATTTTATTATTTGCGTAACCTCACATTCACAAAATTATAAATAATAAAAATCAACCTCCATAAGAAAGGCTACAAACCAAAACACCATCAACAATATTTTCAACTCCTGTCATCATAACCCAATCGCGTTCCTTTGGCGAAGGTGGATGAACAATCTAAACTCAAAAAAATTGAAAAAATCCTTTCATTTTTAAAAACACAAACTGTGTCAACAATCCATTGTTATTGTTTGTTATTCTCGACATCATTCTCTTTTCTTCTTTTCCATAAATTGCACCATTTTTTAATTTACATTTAGGTAATTCTTTTGCTTTGTTTTCTTACAATATTTTAAGATCAATTGCTCTTCTTTTTTTCTTTTTAGGAGCAAATTCATTATTTGTTTCAAATTGTTGATAATTTCTGAAATTTTTTGAAGGAATATAATTAAAAAAAGAATAATTTTTAAAAGAATAATAAATTGTTAGGCAACAAAAGAATAAAAAAATAAATGATAGCTGATGAGTAAAATTTTTATTTTTTGTAAGAATCATTTTAGAATTTTTGAGATATAAGAAAAGTTTTATAAGTATAATAATTGCTCACATTCAAAATATAATAAAAGTCAAGATATTCAAATGGCGACCAAGGTACTTAAATGACAATGAAAAAAATGAAATTCAAGAAAAATTAAAACTTTAAAGCTATCTCAATTGTAAAGAAAAAATAGAAGAAAAAACAATGCATGCGATAACCAGAAAACATAGAAAATATTTTTTTAGTCCAAATATTTCAGTTCATAAATAATAACAGAAACAAAATGTCAAATAAAATAAAACCTATACTGAAAATAGTACAAAAAATCTTTATCATTTTTATTGTCACGAGTCAAACGCCTCATAAAGGAATGAGTATGGAGCAGAACCAAAAACACCTCTATCATGTTTACGATAACGAAACGTAACTTTCTCCTTCCCATAAGTCATCGTTTTTTCACCTTTTGCAGGTAAATATGGTTTGAGTTTATTTAAAACAACATCTTTATCTATTTCATCAAAGAATTTAACAAAATCTTCCACACGTGTAATCATTTTTTCAACAGTTTTTGTGTCCATTTGTCCCTGATACCAGTTTGTATGACAACTAAAAAATTAGAAATGAAATATTGAAATTTTGATACAATGACTTCTAGTCTAACCACTCGAATATTTTTTAATGATAGATAGTCCTAATATCTATATGCAAGTTCGAACCTTCTTAGGTAAACAGTTAAAAATATTTTATAGCTCTTATCAAAAAATTTTTGTGTAATCGAAAAATAGATTTTAAACATACTCAGAGGAATAGTCTCCAAGAAGTTTGATCGTATAACCCATTGAGGGATGACAATCTGCTGCAATTTCCACTAAAGATGACCTTACTTTATGACTGGCAATGCGGATTTTTAAATCTTTAAAAAATAGTCCTGTTGACAAACAATACGCACCATACAACTTAAATTGTGTAATTAATTAAATAAAAACATTTAAACAAATACACAGTCAGACGTTAATATTTCGTCTTTCTTTTGTAGAAAGCCCCTCGCTTCATGTATAAACATATTTGGATACATATATGCCTTTTTCTTCTTTAAATTAAAATAGGGAAAAATAATATAAATATGGTCGGGCTCTACTCTAGTTTATGAGTCAAATAGACTTTTATGAGCAATCAAAGTTTATGAGTCCAAATAAATTTTTTTATGCAATTAAAGTCTAATTTCAGTGATTCCTTGAATAGGTCCCGGTCCAGTTTACTGGTTCATTTACGTTCCCTTTATCCCGATTTCTTCAAAAAATTTGAAAAGGGACCCGGAAACGGGGCCGGGACCCATTCAAGTAATCACTAATGAGACTTTAATTGCATAACAAAATTGTTTGGACTCATAAACTTTGATTGGACTCATAAAAGTCGATTAGACTCATAAACTGGAGTAGAGCCTAAATATGTAATACCTTTTTCATAAGGTCAGCAAAACTCAGATGTTCAATACAAAGATTCAGATAAATTTTAACATCACCACCAGCATCCTGATTTAATTGTTCGAGAAGCTCATAAGGCAGAGGAGCATCCTTTAAAGAATTTGAGTTAAAGTATATTAAGTTAATGTGCTAAAAACCTCTTCCACTTTTGCTCGTAATGTGTAAAGTCTATTCAATTCTACATGTTGGTTTTCTTTATCAGTTTTTAATTTTTCCAATTCAATTCGCAGTTTTTCATTTTCAGACCGAAGTCCATCCAAATCAGATTTGTCAATTTGAACAATCTTAAGCGAATAAATTGTCTAATTTAATAAAATATTTTAAAAAGTTGAAAGATAAAGTAAAATTTCATAATTTTAGATTACGGATAATCCAAAGATCATAGAAGATGAACTTAAATGTAGTGATAAAAACTCAGCAGATAAGACTTTTTCGACAAAATTCTATACAAAACTCGGATTTAAGTTAAAATTAAAAAACCTCTCTAGCAGGCCGCGAGGGCAAAATTTTGTTTTTAAAGGATTCTGTAGGTTGCATATGAGAAGGTTTTTCAGATTGAGGCGATGCAACAGATGAGTAACTCCTAGGAGTAAGTACCTAAATTAAAATATTTTTATCAATCACTCAAAATGAATAGGCAATCTAAAGATGTGAAACGAAAGCCGAAATCAAAATGTTATTACAATATTTATTAAAAAAGAAATCTAAAGATTGCCGATCATTCCAATACTTTTGGTACTCCACGTTCCGCATTACTTCTTCCTCGGTAATCTCTTCCTTTATGATATTGTCGATATCCTTTGCGACCACGATCAGCTCCGGAACTACTCTGGACAAGATGACCACTAGTTCCCTGGTCTGAACCACATGTATTTCCATCTTTTCCTTCCATGTTAAAGAATGACAAAAAAATATCCTAACTAGAGGCTGAAAAATTCAAATTTAAAGAATTAAACAAAAAAGATATTTAGAATATAACATCTCTATTCAAAACAAAAAAGGTTTACAATTTTTTAACACAACAAGAGAAAAATTATAACAATTTTTAATACTAATTCATAATTTTTCTCATTATTCTTCAATAGTTTCTTCAGTATGTTTTCCTTTCAAAACACCAGTTACACGTTCACGTCCAGCAGCTTTACGTTCAAGCAACGAACGGCGATCTTTGTCCATTTTAAGTTTTGTAAGAACAACCTTAGATGGATGAATACCAACATGAACAGTTATTCCATTAGCCTTTTCACGAGTAATTTTGTCAATGTGGACGACATATTTGCTTCTTAAAAGAATTGATTAAATTAATTAAAAATATATTTTGATCCTATTGGTCAAAGCGACGCTTTTGTTACTCCCTGACTACAAGGGAAACATTAAATATAACTATGTTTAAACTACATCATGACAGACTCAACAAATACTTAGTAAATGCAAAATAGGAAATCTGAAAAAATGTACACAACTACTAACATAATGAGTTAGATACGTCTCAGGGTTTTGCCCAAATCCGTCATCACTTATCTTTAATAATAATAGAATAAACCTGTAGACACGCACAACTCGTCCACTGTTTCCCTTGAAATGGCTACGCAAAAGTCACTTCGTCTTCAATTCTAAAAATTAAATTATTAAGGTGTTTTTAAAAGATTAGCATAGGACATTAACAATGGTTGGCAAACCAGGAATGTAAATGCAAAATGTGTCCTACACTCGTTAAAACAAAATACACGAGTGAAATAAACTAAACGTTAAGATGTAAGTCTAAAGCGAGTACAAATAGAGATAAAATCTTTTAAATCCTGTCCTGGAATTAATTGAACTGAGTCAAGGAATTTAGTTATGAAAAGAATAGATAGATAATAGGAAACACAACATAACTCTGACTGATTGGGAATGCAAAAATGGCCAAAACACTCGCAAACTAAGGATATGCAAACATTGTCAGTGTTAACGCGAGTCAAAGAAAATCAGTAGCTTATAAAAAAAACCTTATTGGCATTGAGCGAACATTATGTTTATTTCGCAAATCCTTGAATAATGTAGATGACATTATTTGACGTCGAATATGCGATGGAGTACAAAATGACGCTTTGCGAGCCTTTCGACGAGAAGAAGAAACAAATGGATTGAATTTCATCTTTTTGAATAAACAAGAATAGCCTTTTAAAAATTAAACTTCTAAAAAACTTAAAAAATGAAGACAAGAACATAAAAATCCTAGAACAAAAAAATTAAAGAATTTTTTCAAAAATAATTGTTGCAATCCAAAACGCATAAATTCAATTCGGTCATAATAGAAAAAGATAACATTTTGTCTAGCCTAAAAACAAAACGTTTTAAAAATACAATGGAAATTTGAGTACAGCCCGGTTACAGCCCGAAAAGGCGCCAGCCGATTAGGTGCAGATTTAATTAATGTTTTTGTTGGTTGAATTAAGTTTACATAAGTATAGGCAGTCGCGCCTAATAGGTCGGCGCCTTTTAGGGCGTGTCTCGTACAGACCGACTTCGGAACGCAACGTTGTCTCACACGTTTCAGTCTCCTTGCATTTTTTTAAAATTCATTGAGTAAAAACCTATTTCTTTAAAAAATTCTCTCAAAATTTATTTATAACTTGCCTAAAATAGAAACGGGATCAGAATATCACTGTATAAAAATTAGAGTATAAAAAAATCAAACTATTAAATTAAAAAGAAGTCGTTCTTGTTCTTCTTAGACTTTTTCTTCTTTTTTAAATTTTAGGAATTTTTTAAAGCTCTGGAAGAGATATTAGTCCTCTGATGTACCTTGAACATCTACTTAGCTTTAAAAAATATTATTATTTTTTCTCAAAAAAATCTATTTTTAATAAAAATAATTATAAAAAAACAAAATTTATATATTAGCTTTTAAAATATTATACACAAAATTAAATATGTATAAATATCAAAGTTGTCTTTAGGTAATGCATGGATACAAATAATTAAAATAAATCTCAAAATTTGTGTATCCACGCAACGATTAAAAAACAAATACATTTTTAAAACATAAATTAGGTAATAATAACAGAATATAAGTAAGTTGATACGTATAAATGTCAACACCAACAAGATCCTTCGTCTGTAACAATTTGGCGTGGTTTAATTGGTCCAATGTCCACAACTTGTTCTAGAGTTTAATTTATTAATTTAAAAATAATTTTAAAAAAGCTTACTAGCATCTGAAGGTTTTTCAACGTCAATTCCTGGAAGTGCACTCGCTATTCGTCGAAAAAGCTAAAATTGTTAAAGTAGAATATTTGATAAATTTATCAATCTATTTGGTTTATTATTTTTAAAAATTATCCAAGATATTTATTTAAAGGCTTTTGAGAGTTTGATACGAAAAACTAAAAAATGAGACAACATTTCGCATTTTTGGAAAATCTTGTTTGCTTGAAAGATTCAAAAGCACTAATATTTAATAAAAATTAAAAAAACAAACATGTTTAACGTTATATCCTGCTTTTGCCGATGTCTCAATAAACATTACATTAAGCTCTTTAGCCTTCTGTTCGCCCTCTTCCGTGGAAACTTGGCTTAATTAAATATTGTAAATTTTCTATTTAAAATGAAGAAAGAAACCGTTTCTCAGTCAAGTCAGTTTTGTTTCCAACAAGCATAATGATAACATCACTTCCACGTTCAGTGCGCACATCATCGATCCATTTGGAAGTTTGATGAAAAGAATTGGAATCTGAAAGTATTCAATATTTTGAAGAAAAATCCCACGCTATCAGACTAAAAATAAAATTTTTAAACTAACTTGTAATGTCGTAGACAACAACAGCGACTAAATCAAAGATTATATTTCAAGTTTAAGGGAAATAAGTCAAATAAACCTGTAGAATCACGAATGTACGAAGGAATGAGCGATCTGAAACGTTCTTGCCCAGCCGTGTCCCAGAGTTGCAAACGAACCTGAATTTAATTTTTAATAAATATGGGAAATAAAGCTCACTGTCCTGTCCTCAAGGTACATGGTTTTGCTAAGAAAATCAATGCCGATTGTCGCTTGATATGTATTGTCAAAACTGTCGTACATAAATCTGGTGATGAGCGAAGTTTTACCAACTGGAAAAATTTGTAATTTAGTTAAAGAAAAGGGCAATCCTTAACAATTGGGGCTCCACCCCAAATAATCGCAGTGACATAGTAAAAACATGTTTTTAGGGGTTATCGAGGTCGCTGATTACGAATCTGATATCATTTTTTTCTTATCACTAATTTTTAAAATCACAGATTTTATCAAAATTTTCGCTCATTAGCTGATTACATGATGGGCATAGTGGAGTTACAGACCGTAAAATGTTACGTTGTTGTAACTATTGAATAGCAGATTCTTTTGTATTAATAAGTTGAGTAATTTGGAAAAGATCCATGATAAAATCTGTGATTTTAAAAATTAGTGATAAAATGATAAGGATTGGTGATAAGATCAGATTCGTGATTAGCGACCTCGATAACCCCTAAAAACACGTTTTTACTATGCCACTGCGATTATTTGGGGTGGAGCCCCAATTGTTAAGGATTGCCAAGAAAAGATATATTTTGAGTGGGTATTTTAAAGATCCAGAAACTAAAAACATTTTCCACTATTTATAAAAAATACCACTCTGCTCGCCAAGGAATACAAGCTTGAATTTCTTGAGCGGATTGCCAAAATCTGAAGACATGTTCAATAATAAAGAGTCAAATGGCAATTTATAATAAAAATAACCTTAAAAAGTACATAAAAACATGAATTACAAAGAAAAAATCCAACAAAACAACCAACAAGAATAAAAACGTGTGTTTTGGCTTGAACAACTTAAGAAAATTGGTTAGAATGCATAGAAAAGAGAAATAGCATAAAGGTTTAAAATGGGACTCTAAACAGAATGCCAAAAATAGTTTTGAAGCGAAAGAAATAGTGCGTTATGGGAAAAAGTGAAAACAATAAAATCGATCGCCATTGAAATTTTGTTTATCGGTTGAGGTTTTGAGGTGTTTTGTCCGCGGTACACGTGTTTTTTTCATTTTTTTACTATTTTTTATATGTTTATATGTTTTTCATTCGTAATTTTCATTTGTTTCCCTTGCATGCGCGCGAAAAACTTAAAATTTTAGCAAAAATTTTAAAAAATCAAATTTTTTTTTAAAAGATTTCAAACTTTCAATTTTAGCATCAACTCAACTTGGAACTCCTCAACTGGTGTGGTCACTTTTTGTTCTCTAGATGATGTTTCAACTTCAAATTTCAGGCCTTCAATATGCTCTTCATGTTCGCCTTGAAACAAGTGGATGGATTAGAAGCAGGTTTTTTTCTTTTTAAAGATTTTTCGAATAATAGTTTTTATTTTTGAGATGACCGACTACATGGAGAATCGGTTTATTTTGTTTTTTAATATAAATTTTTAATTTTTTTACTTTTAGTCAACATCTTCAAAGAACTTGTTCAAGGAGCCCTGTTCAATGGAGCCCTGTTTGCACGGACTGGTGAAGACTGGTGGGAGTTTTTTTAAGGGGGGTTGGGAGCCCTTCCCTTTTACAGCTAGGTTCGTCGACGCTGCAGCAACTGAAGCCTTGTTTGCTTGTGGATGTCGACGCAATTGGTTTCTTTATTTATTTATTTTTTTTTAATAATTAATTTTTTCTTATAGTTCATTGCAGCCATGATTGATCTACATGTTCAAGGATCGTGTTCTTCATGTACAAGGAGTGTTCAACATGTTCAAGGAGCCATGTTCAATATGTACGAGGAGCTCTGTTTCAAGGATTGGCGTGGTTTTTTTATATAAAAAAATGGGAATTAAGTGAGTGGGTGGGGGTTAGGTTTTTTTTATAGAATAGTGCTCGACTACGGCTGACGACTCCGGCACTGTTCAACTTGGATTGGTGGCCTCTGTGCATCAACGAGATGGTCAACTTCTTCGTCTGGCCTGGTACGAAACTTTTTAATTTTAAAAAATAAAAATTTTGCAAACTTAAAAAAATACGCGCGCGATCCCCTTCACTATTTTTCTTTTTTTGTCTTTGTCCAATTTTGTCTTTGTCCGCTCATTTTATTTCGTCTAATATAATTTGAAAGAAATTTTTTTAGCAGACTTAGGTATTCTACACAATGGATGAACAACAACAACTTCAATTGCAGCAGAACTGGAAAATGAAGAATCGAGGAAAAAATCAGGTTTAGAAAAAATAATAATTGGGGGAGGATTACGAGAAAAGAGATTTCATTTGTTGTGTTGAACTCGCGTCGCTTCTATTTTTTAAATTTAAATTTTGGCATTCTGTTTATATTTAAAAATGAAATTTCATCCAAGTAAATAGTAGAGCGAGTGAAGCAGACATTTCCTTTATTTGCAAGAAGAAAATGTTAGAGTCTTGGACATTTGAGGCACCTTTTCAGGCCAATTTTGATTCTTTTTATGTTCCTCTTTCAATGATGAACACCTTTTATGCACCTTTGAATGTGTTCTCTTTATTTCATTGAGTTTATATCAAGATAAGGTTTCCGATTGACGTTTTTACTTTTTGGTTTAAAGTTTTCATTAAAAAACGAAGCATTGTTTGTTTAAAGCGTTTTGAAGAATTTACTGACTATTTTATTTCACCATGTGCTTTCATTCTTTTTCTATTCTGCACAATTTGTTTGCGCTTTTTTCAATTGGCTGAATCAGTCATTTTAAATAATTCTTTCCTTTTCATCATCACAGAAATTTTTTACTAAAGAATATTTTTTCATTTTTAGATAGCTTTAAATAAATTTTATTCCTTCAAATTTGAACAACTTCGAAGACACATTTATGGCCTTCCTTCGTAAAAAGAAGGTAAAATTCAACGTTGAACTTGTAGTGCAAAAATTGACAGATGTTCCTTTGCTTAATGCAGTTATATTTGCAAAGGTTTTTTTCAACATTTCAAGAGAAATTGTCAAATTAAATTTAAAGGTTCGTCTACTCGAAGGAGGGTCTTTCGTCGGCGTTACATTGCACAGACCAGTTTGTTCACATCAAGTTGATTTTATGAGTCCTTCCGTTTCTCGACGATTTAATAGTTCAGAACCTTTGAACATTCGTCTAAGAAGTAGAACAAATAGTGGACAATTTTATTCAAATGCTAATGTTCATAGGTTTGTATTTTACTTCTTATTATGACTCAGCTTTATTTAACTCGGAAATTCTTTCAAAAATCTGATAGATTGGTCAGAAACTGATGAGGATTTTATCCAACAAGTTTCAGTTTTTCTTCAATTTGAAATTTTTTATAAATAAATTATCCCATCTAAAACTCTAAATATTACCCCTTCTCAACTTAATAATACTTTATTTTTTAGGCATAGTACAACAGACATAATTGATGACATTTCCCTTTTCTCTGAATCTTCCCAAAATTCCTTACAAGAAGAAGTACAACAAAAACAGCAATGTTCCTCTTCCCCAGCTTCACAACATAAAAAATTTCAACAAATTGAAAGGCGTCATTCTTTAACTGAACGTTCTCCTCGTTATTATGATGCAATGCCAGATTTTGGAACATTAATAGAAGAAAAAGGAACTAGCGGAATTGATAGTCAAATGAAAAATGAATTGAAAGAAAAGCCACAACAAAAATTGCAAAAAAATTTTGAGGTTTTTTGTTTAATAAATTTACAAGATTCTTTTTGTTTATTTGGTACTTTGATTTGTCCCCCAAAAAATCATTAAAACAAAATTTTTTTATTATTGTTTACAAATGATAGCTTATTTGAAAGAGCTCATCAAGCTGTTTCGAATGAGACACCAAAATCAATAAATGTGATTAGAAATCTTTGGATAAAATTATACTTAAAAAAACAAGTTCATTCTTGGTGATATCGAGGTTGTTTTCTTCATCCAACGGTCTTAAATTGTTCAAACTTTTAAAATTTATCCCACAGTGATTTTGGTCTCATTTAGCAGCTGAACGTGCTCTTTCTAAGGAGCTATCTTTTCACAAATACATAATAATAAAAAAGATGTGGTACAAACCAAAGATTCTTTCTTTTTAAGCAGCCTGATTACTTCATTGATGAACTCGGCAATTTGGCTTATGCAGAAAAAAATACACAACCTTTTGTTTTTGTTTGTTATATTCCTTATGATTCTAAATATACAGGAGAATTGGAGGTTTTCTTTTTGTTTAAATTTTTTATTTTCTTCTCTTTCTTTTTAGGCTTGTCGATTTAAAATTTCATTGAGAAAGGTTTTTTTTAAATTAATTAATTTTAAAAAAATATTTTTTTGTTCAGGAAGACCGTGCTGGACGAAATCCACAAAAATTAGGTTTTGTTATTATCAATCTTTCCGAATTTGCTGGTAGTGGTTCTACCGGTGTTGAAAAATCATTTTTACTTGATGGATATGTTACAAGTCAAAGACAAGATAATTCTCGTGTTCACATTTTTATTCGAATGCAGCATAATTCATCTGATCCTCTTTTTAAAGTGTATGTTTTTTTGAACTTTTTTTAAAAAAAACCTCTCTTTTAAAGACCAAATTCTGCTGCATCTTTACAACTTTTTCAACAACAAAATGAAATTGAAGATGTTCATTTATTATTACAACATGAACAATTGGGGCAATGGTTAAATCCTGTTGATAGACGTGCACCTTCTTCTTCATCACCAAATGAGAATATTGGAATTGTTGGAAATGTGTTATTATTAAATTCTAATAATTCAACAACTTGTTCTTCAGGTTTTTTTTTAATTATATATTTAATGGTTAGTTAAAGGCTAAAAAAAGGAAATGTTTAACGCTTGCTAGAGTGATTTTAAAAAATTTTTTAAAAGATTTTTTTCTTTTTATAAATAGATTTTGAAAAACAAATAAAATTTTTTTTATTTAATTTTAGCAATAACTACTAATCAAATTCCTATTGATTCTTCAAATAATTTAAATTTACCTTTAACATCAACAACAACTATACAATCATTAAATTATAATAGTAATAATAATAATAGTGGTGGAGGAGGAGGTCCAATTTCATTATTAGCAAATTCTTTACATTTAACTGGAACAAATAATAATAATTGTTCTTCTTCTTTACAACAACAAGGATTACGAGAAGGTTCTTCTTTTATTATTACATGTCTTTCTTCTTCTTCTTCTTCTACTATTCCAACAACAATTTCATCAATTTCAAATACTTTTCCAACTGTTCCAGGTGGTTTAGGACATAATATGTCAATGAGAGTACAAAGAACTAGACGTGATCCTGGAGATGTTATTGATGAGGTTTTTACGTTTTTTAGCTTCAAATTTTTGTGACGAAATGTCCAAATTTTCGTATTGTGACAAAATGTCCAAATTTTCGTATTGTGACAAAATGTCCAAAAATTTTCTTTTTGTGACAAAATGTCCAAATTTTATTTTTGTGACAAAATGTCCAAAAAATTTTTGGACATTTTGTCAAAAATTTTTTTAAACAGGTTTTGGCTGAAAATTGTGCAACAATTTATTCTAAAAAACAACCAACAACATCATCAATTGTTGAATTTAATAATAATAATAATTGTATTATTAATAATAATGATGAAAATGTTGCAGAAAGTGATGATGAATATAAATCATCTTAAAAATTAAAAAAAAATATTTTTTTATAGAAGAATAGAAAAAAAATTATATAAAATTAATGTATACAATTTTAGAGCCATATAAAAATAAAGAAAATTAATATTTTGAAAAAAATTTAATTTTGACAAATTGAGAGAAGATTTAATTTTTTGAAAAGATTTTTTTTTTGGTCGAGATTTTTTTACTTTTTTTTTGTTAAAGTTTTATTTTTTAGGTCACTGGGGGCAACCTGTAATAATAAATAATATATTTTTCTTCTTTTTATAATTTTCCTCTTTTCATGGATTTTTTTGGAAAAAAAAATTGGCCACCTTTTTTTAAAAAAAAATATTTTATTTTTTTTTAAATAATATTTTAGTAAAGAAAAATGTATTTTATTATTATTTATTTATATTTTTTTGAGGCTTACTGCTGCGATTTTTTTAAATTATTTTCCTTCAGTTTTTCAAAAAAAAAAAGAAGTATTTTTATCAAAATAGTAAATAATGTTTTTCTTGTTGTTTGGTTATATTTATTATTTTTAATGATAATAAAATGCAACAAAATGATGAGAAAAAAATAATTATTTTTATATTTTTAAATATAATATTATTTACAGGTTTTTTTTAAATTAATTTTAAATATTTATTATTATTTTTAAGAAACATTTGTTGTTGTTCCTATAAATTCAACAATTGAAAGGAGGAGAGCACCTATATTAAAGTTTGTTTGTTTTTAAATTTTTATTAAGTGTGAGAAGATTTTTTTTTTTTTTAATTTATTTGTGAAAATAATAAGATATTTTTTAAATTATTTTTTTTGTGGAGAATATTGCTATTTTGAAGAGAATTATTTGAATCAAATGTCTCTAAAAATTTTTTTTTTAAATTTAATTTAATTTTTAAAGTGATGCATTAACTTCAAATGAAACTTTGGCAGCTGGTAGAAATGCTTTTTTAATGAGTCATCTTTTTGAAAGAATTAATAATAATTTTACAAAAAATGTAGTACAAAAACAGAAGCAAAATTTGATTATTAATGAAACAAAAGGAAACGAAGAAGAATTAATTTTTAAGGTTTTTTTTAAATAAAAATAAATAAATAATTTAAAAATTAAAGGATTGTTCACAACAATGGATAAAACCAATAAATAATAATTTTGAAAAAAAAATATTAAATGAAAATAATAATAATAATACTTTTATAATATTTGGAACAACAGAGAAAACAGGTTTTTTTTAAAAAACAATAATTATAAAATTTTTTTTCAAATTAATTTAATTATTTTTTTTTGAAGAAATTAATTCTTCTTTTTTTGATGATAATAATAATAATGAAGCTACAAATCCTTTTATTTTTCCTCCAACAGAATTGGCAATATTAAATAAACAACAAATTGTTGATTATCCAAAATGGTTAAAAATTGTATTTTTTTGTGTTATTGGTATTAATTATATTTTATTTTTTTTTTAACTTTAAAAAAAAAAGGTTTTGGAATTACTTTTTTTCTTTTAATGCTTTTATTTGGCCTTATAACACGTTGTGAAAATGCGACAACAACAACAAATAATAATATTGAAGAAAATAATAATGTTGAAATAGTAGAAGAAGAAGAAGAACAAATAATAAATAGGCCAAGTGGAAGAAGTAATGGTGAACAACAACAAAAAATTACTACTAAATATTCTTCTTCTGAAGAAACAAAAGGTTTTTTTAATTTTTTGAGTATTTTTGGATGAGATGTTTTTTCATAATTTTTTTTGTGGTTGGTAGAGATTTGAATTTATTATTAAAAAAGGAGAAGAGACATTAGAATCTGGAAAAATTCTTTTATTAAAGATTATTCTTATTTTTTAATTTTATAAAATAAAAAAAAAAGATTATTTAATTATTATTTTAGCCATTTCTTCACTTAAAAATAATAATAATCGTATTATTCCAATAAAAAGTAATAATAGTGGAAGTATTGTAGTAGTACAACAAAAACAACCAATAACAACAGCAACATCTTCTTCTTCAAAAAATAATTACCCAGCAAAAAATTTAATTTTTTCTTCTCCACCTGGTTTTGTTGTTAATTAATAAATTAAAAATAATTATTTTAAAAAAATGAAATGAAAAAAAATTTTTTTTCAAAAGGGTATAAATTTTTCCTAAAAAAATATATATTTTTTTTTTAATTTGTTCATTTTAGTGGAAATATTTTTTTCTTTTGTTTTTTTTTTATATTGTCTAAAAATTCAAAGGAAAAAAAATTTTTAAGTAAATTCTTTTTATTTTTTTTAAATTATAGATAAGGTAAAAATAAGAGATATTTTCTCTAACTGCTGGGAATATTGGAGTCTGTGAATTTTTGATGAGCATATTTTTATTTTTTTTGAAAGTGAAAATATATTTATAAATTTCCCACGTGTTTTTTTTTATTTTTATATATATATAGTTTTTTTAATCAGATTTTTTTTTTTCTGACTCAAAAGGTGTGGTTGTTAAAAAAATAAAAATGTTCTCTTTCTTTTTTTTTTGTTTTAATTAAATATAAACATTAAAAAATAGGGAGCGGCACAGAGTTGAAATTTAAAACCTTTAAAAGGATTTTTTGTTTATAAAAATAATTGTTTTATTTTTTAGTCTATAACCTTTTTTTATTTTTTAAGGTCAAAAACTGCTGAGAGATTTTTTTATTAATTATTTAAAAAAAAAATTTTGTAATATTAGAGAAATTCTCTCTTCTTTTTACCTTATCTTTTTTATTTCTCTAACACTTTTTTTTAATAATTAATTTTAAAGATTATTAAAAATAATTTTGTTATTTTTTTATTGCGTGGGTGTGTTTATTGAAGGGAGGATTGTTTTTTTTATTTATTTATAGGTTGTTGAGAACCTTATATTTTTGGCATTTTTGCTGTTATTATTTTTGGCCCGATTTTTTTTCCTTCTATATATATCTATTGCAAAAAAACGGCTTTTTCCCCTCTTATTATTTTCTTTAAAAAGAGATTTTTCCACTTTATTTTTTTTAAATTGCGCTAATATATTTATGTGAGAGATTTACAACAAAAAAAAGGGGGGAAGTCTGTTAAGAGGAGAGAGGTAATTTCCTTCTTCCTCTTCTTGAGAAGGGTTATTATTATTATTGAAAATATATATATTCGCCTTATTTTGGCATTTTTCTCCAATTTTTTTTTCTTCATTTTTTTATAAAAATTTTCCTATCATTTACACACATTTTTCTGTTATAGAAAGATTTAAAAATAAATAAATATTTTAATTAATTGAATTTTTGAAAGTAAATTTACTTTTCTTTCTGTTAATATTTTTTAATAAAATTAAAAAAATGGATTTGATAAATAATTTTGTTTTGCGTTATCGTCAAAATAGAAAAATGCTTCTTGCAATTGTTTATGTAGCAATATTTTTGGATAATATGTTGCTAACTACAGTGGTTAGTTGATTTGAAAATAACGCGGTTAAAAAATTTGCAACGAAAAGTACAGTAATTAACTTGGATATTTTGTCATTAAAATAGCCAAATTAAAAATGACGTTTCAACGCTAATTTTTTAAATTAGCGTTTAAACGTCCTTTACGTTTTAAGTTTTTAATTTTTTACAAATTTATGTATTCTTCTTAAATTTTTCTAATTTTTTTTTTCAATTAAAGGTACCAATTATTCCTGAATATTTATTGCGTATTCAACATCCAAATTCTACAGATTTACTTTTAAATGATAAATTTGATGATTTGCCTTTAACGAAAGAAGAATTGGAAATTTATTCTAATCAAAAAATAAGTAAGCGTCAATATTTGTCTTGGGATAGCCCTGATTGGAATGAAGAAGAAGACGAAGAAAATGAAGATGATGATTTTAATAAAAAGAAAGGATCTAGAAGAAAATCACAAGTTTGTTTTATTTTTAACTATATGGGTAGTTTGCTCTGAATACTTAAAGGCACTAGTTGTCCGTTAAAATATATAAAGTCCATGGTGTAGTGGTTGCGTTCTCGACTTTTGTTTAATTGGTATGTAGGTTCGTTGCCTGGTGCTAGTTGGGGTTATTTATCTGCATTCCCTGGCTTAAGTTGAACGCCTTGATCGATGCCATAGTTTAAATTTTATTTTTGTAATATACATCTTTCCTTTAATTCTTATTTGTTTTTAGTTTTAATTCTTTTTTTCATTACAGTTAAAATCAAACAAAAATAATATTCCTCGCAGCAAAAATAAAGGAGGAACTTCTATGATGAGAACTCCTTCAATTGAAAAACCTATAGAATTTGTCAACAATGATTATGAAACACTTCCTGGAAGAATTAATTTAGGAGGAGAAAAGGTTTATTTTTATAGAAAAATTTATTTTTTTTTACAATTTTTAGGAACAAAACAATCAATTAGATGATAATTTTTATATTCAATCAAATCAAAAAATTAAAAATTTAACAAAATTAAAACAATATTATCGTTCACAAAAACAACGTTTACGACATGAAGCTTTATCTGAAGAAAATGTTCATGTTGGATTAATGTTTGGTTCAAAAGCTTTAATTCAATTAATTACAAATCCTTTGTAAGGAGGTTTTTTTATTATTAATAAATTTAATTTAACAAGAATTAGACTTTTAATTAATTATTTTTTTAATTTTTAGAATTGGACCATTAACAAACAAGTAAAAAATTATTTTTTTTTAATAAGAATTTATTCTTTTTTTTAATCCTAAGGATTGGTTATACAGTACCAATGTTTGGTGGTATGTTTTGTAAATTAAAAAAAAATAAAAAAGACTAAATGTCTCTCATTCTCTATTTTTTAAAGGTTTTATTATTTTATTTTTGTCAACACTTTTATTTGCTTTTGGTAGTTCATTTAGTTCACTTTGGTTAGCACGTGCTTTACAAGGTTTTTTTTAAAAAAGATTATTTTTAAAAATATTTTTAAGGTGTTGGGTCAGCGTGTACAAGCACTTCAGGTTTTTTTTGAAAAAATTAATTTTATTACTTTATTAAAAAAAAAGGTATGGGAATGCTTGCCCAAGCTTATCCAGATGATGCTGAACGTGGAAGTGCAATGGGTATTGCTTTGGGTGGATTAGCATTGGGTGTTCTTGTTGGACCGCCTTATGGAGGGTATTAATTATATTTTTTTATTTTATTTATTTTTTTCTAAAAGTTTATTATATCAATGGTCAGGAAAAGAACTTCCATTTATTTTACTTGCATTACTTGCTTTATTTGATGGAAGTTTGTTTTTATTTTTTTTATTTAATTAAAATTTTATTTTTTAAGCTGTTCAATTTTTATTATTACAACCTAAAATTGATAGAGGAGAACCTGAAGGAACGGCAATTTTAGAATTAATAAAGGATCCTTATATTGTTGTTGCTGCAGGTTTTTTTTTAATTAAAAAAAAATTTTTTTAACTTGTGGACAAAATGGTCAAATTCATAATGGTCAATTGAGGGAATAATGTTTTTATTTTGACTATTATAAGTTGAAAATTTTTTTTTGTAAATATGAATTTTTATGTTTTAAAAATTAAAAGGACTTGGACTGACCATTATGTCATTTATCATTTTGTCCATTGAACATATTTAATGGAAAATTGTTTTTTTTTAATTTAATAATTTTTTTAAAGGATCAATAACAATTGGTAATTTGGGTATTGCAATACTTGAACCTTCCCTTCCTCTTTGGATGATGGAAAGTTGGTCTGGTAAGTTTTTTTTTAAAATATTTTTATAATTAAAAAAAATTTTTTTAGCAACATCATTTGAAAGAGGAGCTGCATTTCTAGTATAAAAAATTGTTAAAAAATATATTTAATATTTTTTTCTAATTAAAGCCAGCTTCAATTTCTTATATGATTGGAACAAATATTTTTGGACCTTTAGCACATAAAATTGGAAGGTTTTTTTATTTAATTTAATTTTTTTTAATTATTATTTTTTTTAAAAAAAAGATGGTTAAGTACATTTATTGGAATTGTTGTAATTGGATTTTGTTTAATTTTGGTTTATTTTTTTATTTATTTTTTCTTTTAAATTTTATTTTTTTTTAAGATTCCTTCAGCAGAATCAATTTATGGACTTATTCTGCCTAATTTTTTTATGGGATTTTCAATAGGTTTATTTTTATAAAATTATATTTATTTATATTTGTTTTTTAATTTTTTAAAGGAATGATTGATGCTTCAATGTTTCCAATGATGGGTTATATTGTTGATATTCGTCATGTTGGTATGAAGTATAAAAATAAATAGAGAGGTTTATTTTATTTTAAAAAAAGGTGTTTATGGTTCAATTTATGCAATTGCTGATGCTGCTTTTTGTTTTGCATTTTTTCTTGGTCCTTTTTTTAGTGGTCCACTTGTACGATATGTTGGTTTTTCAAAGTAAGTGAATATTTAAATGAAGAAAAATTTAAAAAAAATTATAGAATGATGTATTTCATAGCTGCAATAAATTTTTGTTATGCTCCTTTAATGTTTTTTCTACGAAATTTATCACCAACAATACAACAACAATCTTCTGAAATAGAAGAAGAAGAACAACAAACATCATCAACAACTTATTTAAAACAACAACAAAATACTTTGAAAAATAAAATAATTAATACACCTTTACTTTATGAAAAAATTGAAGGAATTAATGATGCACAATTATTATTTGGTTATGAACAACAACAAAAAAGAAATGGTTTTAATTCTGTTTGGGATGATTAGAAGAAGAAAAAAGAAGAGGAACTTTTTTTATGATCTCGTTAATTTTTTAGTATTATACATATTAATTTTATTTTATAAGTGATTGATGCAACATTTTGGTGTAGTGGGAAAATTCTTCATTTTGTATCAAAAAAGTTGGTGGTTCGAATCCCGTTGGTGGTAAATAATATTTGAGACATGAAAAAAAAACATTCTATTAGTTATTAATATGTTTTGTCCTTTTATGTTTCAAAAAAATTTTTTTAATTTTCTAGATTGTTTTTTATTTAAAGTTCTCTTTATATTCTTGTCAATCTTTTTTCATAACTAGTCATAAAATAATGTAACATAAAATAATATTTTTTAAGTGTATTATTTTTTAATGGATTAATTCCAGTTTATAATTATATTTTATTAAACTTGACTTATTATAGCAGGACAAAAAAAAAAGAGGAAAAAGAAAGGAATGATTCTTTTGAAAGTACAGAAGAAAATAATGCAAAGGAGGTGACCTAAATTTTTTCTTTTGAATGTTCTATAAAAGGTAAAAAAATATAAACTTCGGGAAATTCTAATTTTGGTATATTTTTAAAGTAATTAACAAGTTTTGCCTAATATATTTATTTTTAGTATTTTGACATACATTAATGTAGATGTTAAGATGGTTAAATATGGATAAATGGAAGACTAGTTCCTGCTGATGAAAAAAAGTCCAACTTTGGCAATGAGACTCATTTTTGAGAAGATTTTGATAAATTCAGGAATGTCAAAGGTTTCTAAAAAATTTTTTATTTTGGGTTTATTAAGGATTCTATTTTAATTGGCAATAAGTAGCAAGAAATTCTTTTTTTATGGTCACGTTCCTCCTTGCTCTTTTTTGACCTTTTAATATAAAATTATTCGCGCAGTCTCTCTCCTTTCTTTTTGCCTAAAAGAACTTTTAAAATTTTTTGGCGCTTCAATATCTTTTCATAAAAATAAATATTTTAAAAAGAGAGAATATATATTTGGGGACACTGTTTTTGTTGTCCTTTTTTCTTTTTTTTACTACTTAATGGTCAATCTTTTCTTCAAAGTTCTCTCTTTTATTTTTCTGTCAACTAAAATCGCACTGTGTTTAACGGTCACTACCAACACTTCTTTTTTTGTTTGTTCATTCCATCACTTTAAGTATAGAGATATTTATTCTTTTTTGACATTATATACTTAAATATATATAAATAAATAAATATTTAACATTATGGCCACATTTTTCTTTTAATAAAAATTTATTTATTTTTATTGGCAATTTTTTTGAATACAAAATTTGATCAAAAAATAATAATTTTTTTATTTGAACGACCAAAAAAAAATTAAAAATAAATTTTCCCTCAATTTTCTCTATATATTTTTACTCTCAAAAAGGCGCTTATTGTCATCTTTATTTGTGAACGAAAATTAACTTCAATTTTTTTCTTCTTCTTCTAAAAAACGTGTTATTATATTTTAGGCTTATATTTGTTTGTTTGTTGTTTTGTTGTGTTGGCATTTTCAAAAATAAAAAAACTCTTCCAATAAAAATATATATTATTTTTATTTATTTATATTCTTTGCCTTTTTTTACATTATTTTATATATCTAAATTTTTTATTTTTAAATACAAATTTTCTTTTTTTTATTCTTATTAAAATTCACCCAGTTAAGTAAAAATAAATACCACCACAAACTTTCCTTAAAAAAATATTATTTTTTTTTCTTAAAAATATATTAAATATGTCTATTTTATTTTTTCTTAATCTATAAGAAAAAAATTAAATTAATTTCCCGATGATGGGATCGAACCCGAGACCTTCACTTTTTAATAAACTTGAAAATCGGCAGTTTCTTCCACTTAACCAAACGTAGCTTTTCTTAAAACTTTATTAAAATGTTCTCTATTTTCTTTAATTTTTTCATTAAAATATTTGTTGTTGGGAAAAAAAATTCTTAACCAAAAACGGCGCTATCTTTCACGCATATAAACACTTGTTATTTTTTGAGGAATGATGATTCACTCTATGAAATAGTGAAAAGAAAAAATAAAAAATACGTCGAATTAAGGCATGCAATGTCATATAAAATGAAGAAAAGAATTATTTTTTGAGGAATGATGATTCACTCTATGAAATAGTGAAAAGAAAAAATAAAAAATACGTCGAATTAAGGCATGCAATGTCATATAAAATGAAGAAAAGAAAAGAAGAAAAATTGTTGTAGCGGTAAAAAAATCTTTTTTTTTTATGCAAAAATGGGAGAAAAAAGGCAATAATCAAAAAGAGTTTCGTTGTGATTTTAGCTCTATATGGCAATAATAATAAAAGAAGAAAAAGATTCTCCTCTATATATTTTTAATAAAAACGTGAAGAAAAATAAAAAAGGAGAGAGAATTAATGGCGATATTTTTTTCCAGTTTTTTTTTCTTCTTCTTCTCTTTTTGAAACAATTTTAGCTTCTGTGTGTAATTATAAAAAAGAAAAATCACACACGTCGCAGAGTAAAGAAGAGAAGGAAGGATAAAAATAAATGAAAATGGCAATTTGAAAAAAATAAGAGAATTTTTTTTTTTAAAAGGTATAATAAAAAATATTTATTATTTGCTTTTACTAATATTGTGTGAAGGTAAGTGTAATTGTAAGACGTGAGATTAGAGTCAAAAAAGTGTTGGACATTTTTAAAGTTTAATTTTTTTATTTGTATTTTTATATTCAATTTTACATTATCTATGTTTTCCCACTATTTTGACCATAAAAATGACTTTAATATTTCACCTAAATATATTTGTGGTGGCATTGAAATTTAAGTGTGATGAACAATGTGGAATTGACCATAAAAAAAGAAATTTCAAAAATAGGCCTAAAATCTAGTTTTTTTTAATATATTTTTTTTCTTACAAATTCATTTATATATTTTCTGATCGATTTAAAAACGGCAACTAGAAAATAGTATTTTCTTTTTTTTCCCTTTTTTTTCGCTATTTTCCCCAACAAAACCCTTTAAAATCAACACATCAGTGCCAGTCTGCGCCTTTTATTTTTTTCTTCTCTTCTCCCTTCCAACATTTTTATTTTTTTTCTTCTCATTGTGTGTGCCATTACTTCTTTAAAATATCTTCTCCCCCCCCAAACTCTCTTCTCTCTTTTTTTTTCCTCTTTTATTTTCACACTTTGTATGCACAGGGCATTTGTTGTTGTTGTTTTTGTATTTTTAAAATGATCAGCTTTCCCGCACAACAAAATAGGCGGGAAAATTCTTTTTTCTTTTTTTTTTTAATGAATAAAATTATATATATTATTTATCTGCCAATAAGAGAATATTTAAAAAATGTTTTTTTTTTAAATATTTCCTCTTTTTATAGCTCTTTAATTTGTAAAAATTCATCTTTGGGAATTAAAAAAATATTATATTTATGCAGCTTTTTCAAATAAAACATTAAGTATGGTTTGGTGTAGTGGGAAAATTCAAAGTTTGGGTAGGAGTTGGGGCAGGTTCGAATCCTGTTGGTGGAATTTATTTTTTAAATTTAATTTTTAATTATATTTTAATTTAATTAAATATTACAAATAAATTTTGTAACTTTTTCTTTTAAGAAAATTTATCTTTTCATTTCTACAATAATTTTAATTATCTTTCTATACTAATTATCGTCTCTTAATCATCAAAAAAATATATGCCATTAAAAAAAAAATTAGAAAAATCCAAAAGTTGCCTAAAAAAGTTAATTTTGCTTCAAGGCATATTTTTACCTTAGCCTCACACAAAACAATTAATTTTATATTATTAAAAAAGGCATAAATTGCGCGCGCTTTTTTTATTATTTTTCCTAATAAAAATTTGCTCTAGTGGTGTTTGTTGGGTTGTTTTTGTTTTTTTCTTTTAATTATTTTATCTTTGCGTTTATATATTATATTGTTTTTAAGTCTCATAAGTTGCGCAATAATGTTTTTTTTCAATTTTTTTTTAAATTTTAATTTTTGCGGTAAAACACCTTTCTGCCTTTTTTCTACCATTTTCTTCTAATTTTTTTCTAAATTATTTTTTTTCTTGGTATAAGATTAACAACTCTTTATTTGATCAAGTATTTTTACAATAATAAATCTTTGATTAATTTTTTCTTATTTTTAATTTTTTTTCGACTCTGGGGGGAACTATCTAAGATGTCTTTTAGAGAGAAAAATTTTCTCAGAAAAATTATTATTATTTTTTTCTTTAAATCGCCTCTGGCATTTTTGCCATTGTATTTTTATTTTTGTATGAATATCTTTTTTGCCCACTTTTTTTTTGCCCAAAAAAGGAGATGGGGAGGAATGGCAAAATCTGTGTGATATAAAAAAAGTTAAAAAAAAATTGGCTATTTTTCTTCTTTTATTATATTGCGCATAAACTTGCTTTCTCTATTCATTTTCGCGCATTTTCCCTCAGGGCATTTTTCCTAAAAAGTTGCTCTCAATTCTTTTTTTTTTGAGAGATTTGCGCGCCAAATAATAACGTAGAAAAAAATATATTTTTGCCATAAATTCTTTTTTTTTTTGCCGTTTTATTAATAAAAAAAGTTTTTTTTTTTTCGTTCATTTTTTGATAGAACCCTCTTATTTATCTTTTCTCATTATTTTTAATAAACAACATCCAAAAAATTAATTTTTATTTTTATGCTATTTAAGTATTTTAAAGGATAAAAATTAGATTTATTTAGAAATTGTTTAAAAAAAATTTTTTTAATATCCTAAGAACATTTTATTGAAGGGACATTTTGTCCCCTAAATATCCTATGAAGAACATTTTGTCTAAAAGAACAAGAAGGACATTTTGTCCAAAATATCTCAAAAAGGACATTTTGTCCAAAATACCCTAAATTACATTTTGTCCCTTAAATTTGTGATTTTTTTCTTTTTTTTTCTTAATAAAATTTAAATTTTTTTTTCAAATTTAAATTTTTATATTTAGAAGTTAAAAAAGAGGAAGAAGAGCTCTTTTTCTCATACTATAAAAAATGTATACTTTTCAACGTTATGATCCTTCTCGGCCGCGTACAGTTTGTTCATTCAAAGGAAATCAAAAATTAATTTTTGAGGGTTATCGTTATAATATTCATCATATTGTGCCTGCAAAAGGTGTAAAAACATGGAGATGTGTTTGTGCTAAAAAATTGAATGGGTTTAATTTTTTTTTTAAATTTAACTTTTTTTTTTAATTTTAAAGAACACGTTCTTGGTGTAAAGGACGTGCTGAAACTTGGGATAATGATGAAAATGGAACTTCAAAAGGAGAACATAATCATCCTGCAGAACATGAGGCAAAAAAATTAAAATATTTTTTTTTAATTAATTAAAAAAAGGTTAAATTGTTTTTTTTTTGTAGGTTGCCGAACTCGAATTTTTCAAGGTTTTTTTTCTTTTATATTAAATATTGAAATATTCTCTAAAAGGGAGATTTTGTTTAATGAGGGTTTTACGAATTTAAAAAGAAGATTTAATTTTTCTTTCATTTTTTTCTTCTTTAAAATCCCTCAAAAAACGTGCATATTTCAATTAAAATAAAATATAAAAATTAATTTAATAATTTTTTTAAAAAAAAAAAGAGTCAATTAATTCTTGCTGCAATTTCATGTCCACAAATAAATTTAAATGAATTAATTGATAAAGCAGCTTCTTTAATGATAAATGGTAGTGAAAATAATAATAATAATTTTGGAAATCGTGAATCATTGAAAAAGTATTTTTTTTAATTTAAATTTTTTTTAAAATTTAAATTAAGGTCTTTAACGAATGCAAGAAAACAAGCGGAAAATGGTGGATTTAAATTAAAAAGTTATAAAAATATTTGTAATAATAACAGTAATAAAAATGTGAATAATAATAAAATAAAGAAGAATAATAAAAATAATATAAAAGAAGAAGAAAAAGAAGAAAAAGAAGAAGAAAATTGTAATAAAAATCAAAAAATTAATTTAAATAAAGAAGAAGAAGAAGAAAATAATAATAATAATGTTGTTAATAATTATTTAAATTTATTTAATAATAAAACAACAACACCAACTTCATCCTTATTTTCATCTTCATCATCTTTTTATTCTTCTCCTTCTCCTTTAATATTAAAAAATAATAATAATAAATTTTTTTCTTCAAATTTAAATAATTCTTCATCATCATCATCTTCTTCATTTTCTTATTCTTCACCTTCAATTCAACATTTAAATAATAATAATAATTTTTTGGATTCTTTTTCTTCATCTTCTTCTTCAGGAATTTGTTGTAGTAATAATTCTTCTTCTTTATTATCATTAAATAATTCATCATCTTTTAATAATAATAATAATAAAGAATCACCTTATTTTAATTTTTCTTCTTCTTCATCGTCTTCATCAAATAATAATAATGCTTCTTCTTCTTTTTTAATGGCAATAATTGCTGCTGCTACAGCAACTTCAACAAATAATTTTGGTATTAATAAAAATAATTTAAATGAAATACAACAAAAACAATTAATAAAATCAAAAGAAGAAGAAGAAAAAAGACAACGCCAAATTTTAATGTTAAAAAAGAAGGCTAGAGTTAATTTTGTTTTTAATAGGTAATTAGGGGAATAAAAATAGGTATATTTTTTTCAGAAATTTTACTAAAGAATTTTCTGATTATTTTTGTTGAATTTATTTTTCTTTTTTTTTGAAACATTTTTAATTTTTTTTAAAGGATTTCAAAAAAAGCTGCTGCTGTTTCCGCTGCTAAAATTAAAAATAATGAAAAAGAAGATTGTTTTTTAAAAGAAAATTTGAAACAAGAAGAAGAAGAACAACAACAACAAAAAGAAAATTATAAAATTAAAAATTTATTATTATTAGAAGAAGAAGAAAAAGAAAAACAAAATAATTATTATTTTAAAAATAAAATTAGCAGGTTTTTTTTTGTTTAAAAAATTAATTAAAATATTTTTTTTTTAAAGTAAAGAATTTGGAACACAAACAGAAGAAGAAGAAAAAGAGGTTTCTAATGAAGAAGAAAAAAATAAAAAAAAAAGTAGTTTAAATTTAATTAGAGTTTGTTGTTGTGATGATAAATTAAAATGCACAGAAGGGTATTTTTTATTTATTTTGCGAATAAATTGCCCCATTTATTCGCAAAAAAAAAATGTTTTTTTAAACAGAATTAAAAAATATTTTCTTTCGCGAATAAATGGGGTGTCTATCCCTAATAAATATTTTTAATTAATTTAGAAGACGTCAGAAACGTAAATTACTTACTCCAATGATGTATGGAAATTTTGGTGGAGAAGAAGAAGAAGAAGGAAAAGGTTGTTGTAGTATTATTAAAGATTATTTTGGTAATAATAATAATAGAGTATTAGAGAATAATAATTAAATAAATAGTAAGAAAATTTAAAAAAAAATTATTTTTTTTTAGTTTATTTATTTTTTTTTTAATTATTTTTAAGGGAGTTGTTTATATAAAAATTAAAAAAAAATTTTTTTTTGAAAATTTTTGTGATTTTATTTAAATAACAACCCTTAAAAATACTTTTTTTTTCAAGTTCACTTAAAAAATATTATTTATATTACCGGTCTATTTATTATTTTTCTTTAATTATTAAAATTTGACAAAAATGTTTTTTTTTTTAAATTTTGTTTCTTTTTTATTTTGTAAATATTATATTACAATTTTATATTTATTTATTTTTATTAGACTCAAAAGGTTTAATTATTTATTTTGTTTGTGTAGACTCAAACGTTAGAAATTGTTTGAGAAAAATAAAATTTGCAATTATCTTGATTTCACTTTGATTTCCCAACTAGTCGCGGGGCGTTTATTGCGAAATAGTATTTAAATAAAGAGAATTAGAGATAAAGAGGAATAATGACTAAGGAAAATCG
Organism: Meloidogyne chitwoodi; assembly: GCA_015183035.1. Lineage (NCBI taxonomy): Eukaryota > Metazoa > Nematoda > Chromadorea > Rhabditida > Meloidogynidae > Meloidogyne > Meloidogyne chitwoodi. Next base: position 2,298,271 of record JACZZP010000010.1, read on the forward strand.
TTTAGAGACTATTATGAGATGTCTCTTCTTTTCCTTTATTTTCTTTAACATTTTTCTAACTTTTTAGTTATTTTTATTGATTTTTTTGTTTCTGATGAATGCTGTTGAACCATCTGTACGTGCTGCTGGATTATTAATATTTAGAAAGAAGGCAAATTTGATAGAATATTTACTTTTGCAAGCATCATATTTGCCTTTTCATTGGACACCTCCAAAAGGTTTTTTTGTTATGTTTCTTTATTTTATAACTTTTTTGAAAGGTCATGTCGATCCTGGTGAAGATGAATGGCAAACAGCACTTCGTGAAGTTAAAGAAGAGTCTGGAATTGATGTAAATGAAAAGTTGTCATTGGTCAAGGATTTCAAATATGAGATGTTCTATCATGTCAATTCAAAGTTAAAAAGGGTATATATTAAATTTAAAATAAAACTCGGGGAATGTGTGCAAGTGTAACGAAGTTTGGGTCCCAATTTTGATTCATTAAGACTAAGTTTTCTAAGATTCCATAGTTCAGGTAAAAATAGACATTTTTAAAAATAGGAACTAGCATTCAATACTTTTTGGAATTGTCCGATCTTAATTTAACATTCTTAGAGACAAATGTTTTCTTTTTCTGACTAATTATTTCTATTTTTTAAGGTCACATATTGGTTGGCAAAATCAAATGATGACAATCTTCAAATTACACTTTCACATGAACATAAAGATTATCGTTGGCTTTCATTATTAGATGCTTTGGAATTGACTCAACATGAGGAAATGAAGAAACTGATAAAAGAAGCTGATGTTTACATTGCTAAGAATGTTGGGTTGTTTTGTTGAATATCTTCTGTTTTAGAATTCCTGTTTATTTTTATTTGTATATTTGAGTGTTTGTTTATATTAAGAGATTTTGTGTGATCCATTGTTCAATAACCCTTATAGAAGCTTGAAACTAGGATTCCCGTCTTTTTAAAAGTTTTTAATAAATATTTGATACAAACTGTTCTTTTTTTAAAAGGTTTTTATTACCTAATATTTATATTTTATACACCTTTTTAAGTTATTTCAATCTCAAGTTTCTTGTTCGACAATCGTTTTAAATTCAAAAGTGATGGGTAAAAATCGGGATAAATGTAATAAACAACCTAAAATTAATGTAAAGAAATCAGAGACTGGCACAAACATTCAACCTCAAGTAAATACACTGCAAGCAAACAATGTTGTTGAACAGAAAAGCAAAGTTCAAATGAATAAGAATTTGTCTAATCAATGCTCAACAAGCAAAGATGTGGAGGTGCCTGCTATCATTGAAATAAATATAAAGGTTTTTATTTTACAAGCTTTAATTTGTTCGATCCAAAGTATAATAAAGGATCAAAAATGTTTTAAATTGATTTTACTTTTGTGCGTTTCTGAGTTGTTTTATTTTCATTTTTGCTTATGCTTTTTAATTGCTGTACAGGATTGATAAAGATATTTTAATTTAGAGTTTTGCTGAAATTGCAAGAAGTGGTTTATCTTCTCAAACTAAACAAAATGCATTCCCAGTACAACCGATAGCACCTCCATCTTCCATTCAAGGACAACAAAACCAACTCCCTATCGATGTTTTTTATTTTTGGTTATGCTCTAACGAAATTTCTTTTAATCAAAAATTTAAATTTGTTTTATAAACTTAAAAATTTAGGATAAGAACAAAGAAGATAATGAAAATGATGTAGATTCCAGTTGTGTATCTGGCCTTATTTCAGGAGATGTGGTATTCAATTGTTATTATTAAAAAATTTGTTAATTTTTTAGGGTCGAAAAGTAGTGGAAAAAATTAAGGTATACCTTTGTAATTTTTATTTAAAATTGTTTTTCTTTTGAGCATGTTTTTTCTGAAATGACTAATAAATTGGATGGGAAGAGTAAAATGGAATTGAATGCTTTGGAAGCTGATTTGGTAACTTTGATTGAAGATCGGGCTCTTACAGCAGCAGATAATGCATTGAAGCGAAAAATTGTTACTTTTGTTTTCATTTTTTTTAAATTTCGTTTAAGTCGCCGCCTTACACACCGCCTATGTTAGTACAAGAAGCAAGACAACAAATGAAAAATGGAAATCTTCTTATGGCAGCAGAATTTGTATATGCTTTTTTTTATTTTAGAAATTGAACTTTATATATTTTAGACATGGGCTGGTTTTAGCTGCGCCGTCTGTTTAATATTTGCTAGGCTGAAAATAAACATACAATCTCATTCCGCCACGAATTATATGTGTAAAATCCTGATTGATTGTTATAATGGTCCAAGGTCGTCACTCAGAAATGATAAATATTGCGCGAATGAGTACTTTTTTGTAATCACTAAAATTTTAATATATTAATTTTTAGAACCCAGCGTAGTTTTTATAAAAGGGTAGTTTTGGAAGATTTGGCGCACAACATTGAATGTGTTGAACACTTTATTGGGCAAGTGAAGCCAATACGTTCACAAGATTTAGCTGATAAGCTTAATGAACTTATGAATGGCAATAAAATAATAGATGAAGATAATAAGGTTCAAGTACAATTTTATTCGCAAAATCATGTTGACTTCATTTTTGGTAATGAGCGTGAATTTGAGTGGCACGCAGACAATGGAGGGAGAGAAAAGTATTATGAGGATCTCAAAAATTAAATACTTCAAATAAAATTTTTAAATACAGACCAAATTTTTATTATTTATATATGATTCCAATTTCCTTATTGACTAAATAAAAAATTTCAACTTATCTGTTTTCATTTATTTTTAATGCAACGTTTTTAACAATCGATTTATTTAACACTTTGGTTTGTGCTTTATTGATTTTTTAACAGATTAGTTTTTAGAGCGTTAAAAAAGAGGAGATTGCATTTCTTCAAAACTACAATTTTAAAAATTTGTTTATTTTAATATTTTTTGTGATGCAAAGAAGAGGTGGTGGTTCAGGCCAACAACGAGGAGGTGGGGGTGGTGGTGGCTATCGTGGTGGTAGTGGTGGTCATCGAGGAGGAGGCAGTCAACCTGGCGAAAGCAGTAGCGGATCACATTGTGGAAGTGGAGGAGCTCACCAGCGTGGTCGAGGAGGAGGAAGCGGATATCAACCTCGAGGAGGTGGTGGACCACAGGGACAAGCACCTCAAGTATATAATTGTAAAGAATTGGTAAAAATATTTTAATTTAGGGATTTCCTGAATCTCTAAGAAGTGGTTCATCTTTGTCTTCTCAATTGGAACACACTCTCAGTATAAATGATGGCACATCTTCTATTCAAATGCAACAGGATTATATGCCATCTCAACTGCGTCCTGACGAGGTTTTTTAGTTTTTTTACTTAACTCCAAAATGAGTATTAAACTGCAAAAGGTGTGGTTGTTTGTTAGATTTGTTTATGTTTTATTGTTTTAAACATTCCAAACCATCATAAGGAGACATATTGATCAAAATAAATTTTTTTAAATCGGACGTTACACAATGTGAGGACATTATCAAAGTTTCTTAATGTTTTTTGAAATTTTTCTGACATTATGCAAAACAGTCTCTTCTCTTTTGTCTTAACTATAATATAAAAAATTTTGATCTTTTGAGTTTTGATGTATATTTTCAAAATAGTGACCGACCCTCTCTTTTCTTAATATTTTTTTAATATTGTTGTTGAGAATTAATTGTTTGACTTTTGTTGATCAATTTAAAAAATATATAAACTGGTCAGTAAATTTGAACAAAAGATTAAGCATTTTCTTTTTATTAAAATTAAAAGAAAAGAACAAAAATAGAAAAAGAGTTATTTTCCTCTGCTTTTCATTTAACTAGTATATATATATAGGTGCGCGTGCGCGAGGAGATGTAGGTTAGTTGAGGGATAAATTATTGTCCTCAAGAAAAAAAACAAAAGAGAAGAGAAAAGGTGAAATTGTTTTGTTGTTATTGTATAAAGACAAGTTTTGACCCTTGTTGATCGCAAGAGTAGAAAATCTTTTATTTTAGTAAAATCTTTTTTTAGCCGTTTATTTTGTGGCCTTTTTTCTTTTGTTTTTGTAAAAAAAAATTTAGTAAAAATTGAAAGATTTTTTTTATTTTTTAAGATCGTGTCATGTCCCTTCCATTGACCAAATATATACACTAACAAAAATATTTTTTCATTGATCTTATTGTTGATTAAAAAAATTATTTTTGAGAGGGAAATCCGAAGAATTTGAATTATATTTTTGTAAAACACAAAAATTGCTTTTTTTAGCTTAAAATATTTTTTAGAAATTAAAAATAATTTTTTTAACAAGTTTAAAAATTCTCCAACGCATTTTATTATTTTTAAAGGTTATTAAAATATAAAAACTCTTGAAAGGATTCGAACTTTGCACCTTTTTTCACCTAAAACTTTAAAAACTAAACCGAATACACTAAACCACAAAAACTAGATTGCGTTTATTTGGGTATATTAACATAAAAATTATAGTTTATTTGGGCGTTAAAAATTTTTTTTAGGTGAATATAAAAATTCCAAATGCAAAGACGAAACAACAAAAATTATTACAAAAATGATATTTTCTTCAATAAAATTATCTTTTTATTAATTTTATTTTCAACAACAATAATATTTGGACAACTTGTAAAAATTGAAAGATGTGATCCAACAAAACAACAATTTAAAATAATTTCAACAAAAAATTCTTCAAATAATTCTTATTTTTTATGTAATGAAGATGGAAATTTAGAAAAACATGATTGTCCTGAAGGAGAACTTTTTAATTCAAATATTTTGGAATGTGAAAAAACAACAACTAATGATGGAGAATTTCAACAAAAACAACAAGAAAGAGAAGAAGAAGAATTAAATGATTTACAAAAATCTTCATCTTTTAAGGTTTAATAATTTTGTTTTTTAAATTTCTTTATAAAATATTTTATAGAAAGATAGAGAAGAAAAAAATGTTACTACTATCACAAAAAATAACAGCACTCAAAAACCTTTTGTTGATGAAGAAGAAAATTTGTTGAAAGAACCTCAATTTCAAGCTCCAGGTTAATTTATTTATAGAATATTATTTTTTAAATATTTTAACTTTTTTATATTTTTTAAGATGATATTTGTTCTGGTGCAACACCATTAACCAAACTTGGAGCACCTGTGGTTGTTTTTTTTTTGAAAATAATTATTTTGTATCTAATTAATTATTTTTTAGATGTGTAATCCAAGCATTTCTAGCTGTCCTGATGGTTTATTTATTTTTATATAAATTTATTTTTTTTAATTTAAAGGTTTTTTGTGTACATTACATCAAAGAACTGGAACTTCTTATTGTTGTCAAGCATCAATTATTGATATTGGAGGCCCAGAAGGAAATATTCCCCTATGTTCAGGATTACAAGTTACATTCTTTGAAACAATTACTGGATTACCAAAAACGTGTTCTTTAACTTCACCTTCTGGTTGTCCGACAGGTTTTGGATGTAATTTAGTTGATGGTTCTTTTACGCGTTGTTGTGGACGTGATTTTGGATGTCCAACAAATTCAGGTTTTTTTTTTAATTTTTTAAATTATTTTTTTATTTTTGTAAAGCTGGTTTTGTTCATCCAACTACTGGTTCACACGTTCAATGTAATTCTGCTGATTCACTTTCTTGTCCTAATGGATTTATTTGTACTCAGGTTGTTTTTTGTTTTTTTAATTTTTACTTTAAATTTTATTAGTCTTCAATGTTTAACACTGGAATATGTTGTTCGGATACATCAAATGCCCCTATTGATGTTTGTGGGGGTGAATCGCCCTTGCCTCGACCAAATCCTTGTTCTGCTTCTGAACCATGCCCTTTGGGATATTCATGTCGTAATGGGAGGTGTTGTCCAAGTAAAGGTAAAAGAAATAAAATAAAAAAATTTTTTCATAAGAATTTTTGTTTTAGGCGTTTGTCCAGTCGGGTCACCTCTTGGTGGTGTAACTTCATGTTCTGTTACTGGAAATCCATGTCCAAATAATTTTCAATGTGTGTCAAATAATGGACATCAATATTGCTGTCCTTCTCCAGGTTGAAAAGATTATTTTTGAATAAATTAAAAAAAATATTTATTTAGAACATGTTTGTTCTTTGCCTAATGATTCTGGAATTGTTTGTCCAGCACGTGTAGTATCTCCAGTTGCTCGTTTTTATTTTGATTCTTCTACTGGCTCTTGTAGAACATTTCAATTTTCACAATGTGGTGGAAATGCAAATAATTTTGATTCTCTTGAACAATGTGAAGGATTTTGTTTAGAGTCACAATGTCCGGATGGAGGTTTCTTTATAATAAAAAAATGAGGGGAAAATATTTGTTATATTTTTTATAAGAGGGAGAAACTGTATGGGTGTGGTCTTTTTTAGTATCTTCTTTTTTTTCAGGGACAGGATTACGTGCAGGTCCAGCATTGGCTCGTTGCAGTCCTAGTGAACAAAATGGTGATACTTGCCCAGCACATTTTATTTGTGTTCAACCACTGTTTGGACAACACAATTATGTATGCTGTAGTAGTCCAGGTTTTTTTTTTTTTTTTGAATTTTTAGAAATTTAAATTTTGTTAAAAAAGAACAAGTTTGTCGAGAACCTGTTGCTGCAGGAGTACCCTGTTTTGGACCTTTTTTGACTATTCAACGTTTTCATTTTAATCAGAATAAAGGACAATGTGAAGCCTTTCAATATTATGGTTGTGGGGGTACTGGAAATAATTTTATTACAAGAGGACAATGCGAAATGCAATGTGTGCCTTCTGTACAAAGTGGTTAGTAAATTAAATAAATAATTTTTTTAAAAAGTGTTGTTTTTAAAGCCTGTAACGGTGTTGCACCATTAAATGATGCTGGTGATTATGTTCAACGTTGTAATGATAATTCTCAATGTCCTGTTGGTAGTTGGTGTAATCAAAGAAGTTATTGTTGTCCTCATGGCGAAACTGCATGTACAAGTCTTAAAAGTATTGGACATACTTGTTTAAGTCAAAGACCTGGAACTTTTTGGTATTTAATTTTTTTATAGTTTTTATATATTTTTTATTCGTTTAAAAAGGTATTATGATAGTGATACAGATTCTTGTCTTCCATTTGAATATTCTGGTTGTGGAGGAACACCAAATCGTTTTGCTGAACGTGAAGCTTGTGAACAAATGTGTTCATCACATAAACCAAATTTAAATAATAATAATAATGATGAAGAATGTCCGCGTGGTATGGCACCTTTATTAACATCATCAACTGGAAGTATTAATAGTAAAATACAAAGATGTCGTCAATCTTCTAATTGTAAGAGAGGTTTTTTTAAGAAGTAAAATATTTTTTGGATTTTTTTAATTTTCTATAAAAAAAATAAATAAATAAATTAGTATTCCTTAACTTTTGTAAAAGTTACAAATCTTCAAAATATTTAAAACACAGAAAGGCTGAGCTCTCCTTACGTCAGCTTCGCTGACATATATAGGCAAGCTCTTTACCAACTGAGCCATTGAGACACTAGACTTTACTTTTCTTTTAACTGACTATAAATTAAATTTTATTAATACTAGTTGGAGGAGGAAGTTCTTCTTCTAAAAGATGTCCAGAAGGGTCTTCTTGTGTTCAATCAATTAAACAACAAAAAGATAATTTATTACAACAACAAAAATGGATTTGTTGTATTTCTATAGCACAATGTCCAAATGGAAGAAATGCTTATTTAATACCAAATTCTGATTCTATAGTAGCTTGTGTACCTGAAGCTGTAAAAGAAGAAGAAGAAAAAAGTGATGATGAAGAAAATAATAATAATTGCCCAAAAAATTATCAATGTATGCAATCTGCTAATGTTGTTGGTTTTTATATGTGTTGTTCTTTCAATAATAATAATAATGATGGTGGTAGTGGAGGAAGTGGAAATTCTTTACCTTCTATGTATGAATTTTTTTTAATTTATTTTTTTTGATTTTTTGGTTTGTCTATAGTAGGGATAGCTTGAGGGTATTCACCTCATTTATTAGAAAAAATATTTTACACACACAAAACTGACCTGAAAATAAAAAAATGTTCTTGTGAATAAATGGGGGTAGAGGTACCCAAAGATAGACAAATTAATAACTTTGATTTCAATTTGAAAATTTAAATTTTTTGTTAGATCAAAAATTGGTTCATTTACTTCTGCTGTAGTTAATGCAGTTTCTACAGCTAAAAAACGTGCAATGTCTTCATTACTTGCTAATTTAAATGAAATACATTCTTCTTCTTCTTCTCCTTCACAAAAACAACAAAAACAATATTATTATTCAACACTTAAATGTCCAAGTGGTTTATTATCAAATGGTGCACGTTGTATAGTAAATCAAATACAAGCTTGTCCTATTGGTTATATTTGTATTGGAGATAATAATATAGCCTCTGGCGGTAAAGGTGTTTGTTGTAAAGCACAACCTAAATGTAATAGAAAAGGACGTAAACCAGTTTATATTGCACCAAAACAGGTTTCTTTTTTTATTAATTTTTAAATTTAATTATTAAAAATATTGTGTAAGGTATTAACCTGTGGTGATGAAGAAGCTGGTTGTCCAGAAGGTTCACGTTGTTCTCGTTCAACTTTATCAGGAATTCAAATTTGTTGTATGCCAAGAGAAAGTTCAACATCTATTGGTTATATAAATAATAAAAGTAGTAGTAGTTCTTCCTCTTCTTCTTCTTCTGATAGAAGAACTATAAGAAGACCAGAGTCATCTATTTCATCGTTTTCTTCATCATCATTTTCACATGTTGTTCCTAAAATTGTTCCAAAATGTGCAAAAGATGGAGCTTTGCCATTCTTTGCGTTAGGAAGTCGAGGTTTTCTTTTTATAAAATTTTGGAATTTTTTCAAATTAATTTTTTTTAAGTTCCACAACAATGCACATCAGATCGAAATGATGAATGCCCAGAAGAATTTGAATGTGAAATGGGCAGTGATGAACAATTTGTATGTTTTTTTTAAATTTTTTTTTAAATTTTAAAAATTAGTATTGTTGTCCAGCTTGGGATAGATGTCCAGCCGGTGCTTCTCCATTTTTAGTAGAAGGTTCTCGCAAGCCTTTAGGCTGTAATTGGATGGCTAATAATTGTCCTGAAGGATATACGTTAGTTTATTTTTTTAATTTTCTGACAAAAAAGAATTTTGACCATTATGATTTTTGACCATTTTATAATGTTGACACTTTTTTGTATTTTTCTTTAAAGTTGTGAAGGTTCAAAAGATCGTGCAATTTGTTGTCGAATGCGTGCAAATAAATTACAATGTCCAAATGGTCGTTCACCTTATCTTTATGGAAAACGTCCAGTAGTTTGTCATTCTACAAGTAATAAAAGAATATGTCCTACTGGATTTGAATGTATACCATCACAAAATGGTGGTGGTCAAAGATTATGTTGTTCTACGTTTGTTTTGTTTTTTTTTTATTTTTTTTTTAAATTTTTTTTTCTCAGACCTGACAATCATGCACCTGAATGTGTTGCTGGTTATGGTTATAATGATCCTTGTATGACTTGTATTTTGTTTTTAATTTTTTTAAAATTTAGCAACTGGTCGAAACCAAATTTGTGATCCAATTTTAGAGGTTTGCGGGGAATTTTATTTAAATTTTTTGATTTTAATTTTCAAGACGTGTCCACTTGGTTATCGTTGTAAACGTTCAACATTAGCAAATACACATGTTTGTTGTTCTTTACCTTTGGATAATCGTTATGATGGTTTTTGTCCTCCTGGACAAATTCCATTAATTATTGGACAATTTTCTTCTTCTTTTTCTTCTTCTTCTGATAATAATAATGATTTTATTTCTCCACCAACATGTCATCAGGTATTAAATCCATGTCCTTCAAATAATAATAATAATAATGGACCTCCATATCAATGTATTTATTCTACTGAAAAACAAGATTCTTTTTGTTGTGCTTCTTCTGCTGCTGTTGCTAATCATCATAATAATAATAATCGTTTTGGTAGTGGAGGAAATTATTTTAATAATAATAAATTAGCAGCATTTCCAACACGTAGTAATAGTAATAATAATCTTGTACAAAATGGGGGAGAATTAAGTCAACAGCAACAACAATGGTTACAACAACAACAACAAAATTGGCAACAACAACAATTTCATCATAGAAATTCTGCTGCTTCTGTTCAACAACAACAGCAACAAATTGCTGCTGCACAGCAACAACAAGCAACAGCTGCTGCTTTACAAGCTTCTCAACTTGCTGCTGCACAACAACAACAACAAGCTTCTTCTCAACTTTCTAATACTCAACAACAAATTGGAGGAGGAGGATTAGTAGGTTGTAGTGGTAGTGGTGGTGATGGAGTTGAAGATGCTAATGATTCAACAATTATGGCACAACAAATAGCTGCTGCTAATAATCAACAAATGCTTCAATTACAAAATAATGGTGGAAGAGGAACAAGTGGAAATTATTATCAACAATTATTACAACAACAACAACAAGGAAATGGAGGAGTACAACAACAACAACTTTATAATAATATTAATCAATTAATTCAGCAAAAACAGCAACAACAATTTCAACAAAATAGTAACATTAATCCTTCTTCTTCATCAGCAATTTCTGCAGCAGAAAATTTAGCTTCAGCAGCATTACAATCAATTTATGCTAATTATGGAATTGCTACTTCTACTACTACTTCTACTACTAATATTTTAAATAATAATTTAGAAAGAAGAAGTAATAATAATGGAAGTTTATCATCTTCTTCTTCTTCATTATTATTTGTTGCAAGTTGTCCACCTTGGAGTCGTCCACTTTTAAATTCTTCAAATGGTTTAGGACGTTCTTGTTCAACTTGGGTTTTTTTTTATTTTAATTTAATTATATTTATTTATTTTTAAAAAACAGATAAGATGTCCAAATGGTTTTACTTGTTATTCTAATTTTCCTGATGGAAGAAATGCTCATTGTTGTACAACTGTACCTTTAGATAATAGAATTGTATTTAAAGCAAATAATAATAATAATAATGCTGTTGCTGCTACGCTTTTAGCTGATGGTATATTTTTTAATTTTAATTTGTGAATTTTTTTTTTAAGATTAATCTTAAATTTTTTTAAGATTAAAAAAATTTCAAATTTTTTTTAATAGAACAATATCCAGCACAACAACAACAATTTAATTCTAATAATAAAACATTACTAAATGGTTCAACAAATTATATTAGTAATGGTAAATGTCCATCTAATATGATTAATATTGGTGGACTTTGCAAACGTAGTAAGTGAATTTTAATAAATTTTTCTTTTTTTTAATTTTTTTTTCTTTAAAAAAAAAGTGTTCTTCATTGGACAACCAGGATGTGAAACAGACAAACAATGTAATGCTCGTTCAAATGGAACAATTTGCACAAAAGGTTATTGTTCATGTCCATCGCCTTTATTAATTTTTGAATCTCGTTGTGTTCTACAATGCCCAGAAGCTATGTTAACAATTGCTGGACGTTGTTATGATCTTGGTTCAATTGTATTTATGGATTCTGTTGATAATCGTGAAAATGGAACAATTGGAGGTTTTTGTCTTTCTACTGTTGTACCAGAAGAACAATGTTTTGTTAAAAATGCTTATTGTAGTGAAAAGAGTTTAACTTGTCAATGTACACCAGGATATGAATTAAGAATTGATGATATTAATAATAAAACTGAAAAGGTTTGTGAGAATTTTTTTTTTTTAATTTTTTTTACATTTCCCCCGCTTCCCGTGGTTATCTAAACTTTTTTTTTTAATTTAATTTAAAGGGAATTTGTATGGAAGTAGAAGGAAGTCGTTTTCATGGAAATTTAATATTAAATAATAATAAACGTTTATTTGATTTTGCATTTGATGAAGAAGAAATTGAACATTTAGAAGAAGAAAAAATATTTTTTAAAAATAATAAAATTGAATCAAAAAAATTTTTTGAAATTGAATTTTCTTCTGATATTGTTGAAAATAATTTAACAATAACACCACCACCACCATTTGTAGAAGAAGAAGAAATTGATGAAATTGAAGAAGAAGAAAATAATAAAAAAGAAGAAGAAGAAGAAATTGAAGTAAAGGAAGAGGAAAATGAAAAAGTAAAGGAAAAAGAAAAAGTTAAAGATGAACAAGTAAAAGAAGAAAAAAATAAAAGTTTAATAAAAACTAAAAATGTTAAAAAAGAAGATGAAAAAGAAGAAAAACAAAAATTATTATCTTTATTAAAAATTGTTGAAAAAGATAATAATAATAATATTAAAAAAACAACAACAACAAAATGATAAAAAACAAAGTTTTTTAGTCTCTCTCAGAGAAGGAGAATTTAAATATATTTATTTTTTTAATTATTAATATTTTTAGAAAAAGTGTGGATATATTTAATAATTATTATTTTTAATAAAATAAATAAAATATATTTAAATAAAAAATATTTTTTTGAAAGACAAAAAAAAAAGAAGTATTATATAATTCAAAATTAATAAAGAACTTTTTGTTTGTGTAAATGATAAAATGTTTTTTTTGAGGAGAGATAATGATGAAGAATTTATATTATATTATATATTATTTGTGTGTAAAAAAACAAAAGGTTTGTAAAATTTTTATAAAATTAATTAATTAAAATTTAAAAGTTTCATGTATTTGTGGTTGTTTTTCTTCATTATTATTATTATTTTGTTGTTGTTCTCCTCCTCCTCCAACCGCTTCAGTTTGTACATTTTCTGTTAAAGGTATTTGTTTTATTGTTCCTTGTCCTGTTAAAGAAGAAGAAGATTGTTGTTGTTTTTCTTGTTGTAATAAATTAGAAGAATTATTATTTCCTCCATTATTGTTTGTTGAAGAAGGTTGTTGTAAGGGAGGTAATGATGGACGTCTGAATTGACTAAAAATATTGCTATCGTATATACGCATTTTTTTTAAATTTTTAAAAAAGAGTAAAAGGAGAGAGGGGTAAATTAATAATTTTTTAAAAAAGAGTTCAATTTTTATCAAAATTTAAAAAAGTTGAAAAGATTGCTAAAAAATGACTAGTAAATTTGACATATTTTTTAAAGTTTTTTATTCAATTTCTTTATTTAAAACAAACCCAGGAATTATTGGCCAAGGTGAAAGACCACTGTAAGATCCACCATTATTATTTGTTTGACTATTTGTAGGTCCATAAGGCCCATAAGGACTAGCAATATTTTCACTACCACCATAAGTTCCAGCAAAAACTCCAGCATTTACACCGTAACCTGTTTTTTAAAGGAGAAAATGAAGAGGAAAACATTTTTGAACCTTTTGTTTATTTAACACCCCATTTATTCGCAAGAATTTTTTACCCAAAATTGACTTGAAAACAATTAAAAAATTATATAATTTTGCGAATAAATGGGATGTGTATCTAAACTTGCGAATTTTGAATTTTTTTCTTTTAAAAAAATATTTACCATAATTATTTGATGTTTTACCCACAAAAGAGGGAGGGGATTGTTGTTGTTGTTGTTGTATAGGTTGACCAAAAGGAATACCAAAAAACCCTCCAATACCTTCTCTTGTTGTACGTATATTATTATTATTACTATCATTATTTGTATTATCACGTTGTTGTGAAGAAGATGAAGAAAGTATTTGTGAAAATGAACGAACTAGAGCTAAAGAAAGTTGTGAAATTAAATCATTTAGTGGAGAAGAATTGTTATTGTCTTGTTGATTATTTTGTTGATTTTGTTGAGGTAAAAATTGTTGTTGTTGTTGTTGATATTGTGGGTAATATAAAGAAGAAAAAGAAGGTTGTTGTTGTTGTTGAAATTGAGGATTATTTCCTCTATTATTATTTGTTAAATAAGAAGAAATTCCTCCTCCTCCTCCCACTGGTTGTTGTTGTTGTTGAGAAGAAAATGGCCATAAAAGTGTATTTGAGCTATATGGAACAATTAATTGTTGAGGATAAAATGAAGGTTGTGGTAGTGATAATTGTGGTAGTGATTGTTGTTGTGGTTGATTTAGAGGTGTTAAAACTTTTTAAAAAAATATTTTTTACAAGGGAAAAATTTTTTGAAAATTCAAAAACCTGAAAAATATGGAGAATTTACTCCAACAGATGTTTGTTGTGGCCATTGAAATTGATTATTATTATTATTTGTAGTATATAATGGGGCACTACTGCCTAAAGGGAATATTTGACCAAAATTTGGTTGAAAAAAAATAAATGTTAAATAAATTATAATTATTAAATTTGGTAAAATTTGAACCATTTTGTTGTGTAAAAAAATTATAAAAAAATTTTAAATATGTGAAAATAGTGAAAATTTTAACAGTTTTTTGTTTTTGACAATTTTGTATATTATCAAAAAATGTGTTAAAAAAGGATTATCAAATTTTACAAAATCAATTAAAAAAAAATATTATTTTATTTTAATCTTCTATTTTTTTTCTTCTAAACTTTTCCCGTTTAAGTCAAAAATATTTTTTTAAGCCTTTTAATGGCCTAAATATTTATTTTTATATTTTTCATTGTACATTTGTTTTTAATAATTTTTTTCTCAAGTGGACATCACTTCACTCACTTTTTCCAAAATATTTAAATTTCGTTTTATTAACATTAAAAACAAGGGAAAAAAAGAAAGAAAATTCTGTTAATTTTCGGGATACATTTTTTAATATTGTACTAGACTCAAAACGTTTAATACTATTTTGTTTGTTCAGACTCAAACGTTAAGTTCTTCGAGAAAAATAAATTTTGCAATTATTTGGCTTTTACTTATGATAGAACTCGACTAGTCGCGAGGCGTTTATTGCGAAATAGTGATTAAATTAAAGTATTAGAGATAAAGAGGAAACTTGAGAATACTTGGGAAAACGGTTATAGACTATTAGACGTGTTTCTTCTTTTCTTTAATATTTTTTCTAACTAACTTTTCCTTTTAGTTATTTTTTTATTGATTTTTTGTTTAGATAAGTGCTGTTGAACCATTACGTGCTGCTGGATTATTAATTTTTAGAAAAAAGACATTTGACAGAATATCTATTTTTACAAGCATTATATTCGCTTTTCATTGGACACCTCCAAAAGGTTTTTTTGTTGTTTCTTTATTTTATAACGTTTTTTGGAAGGTCGTGTCGATCATGGTGAAGATGGATGGCAAACAGCTAGTGAAGTTAAAGAAGAATCTGGAATTGATGCAAGTGAAAAGTTTAAATTAATCAAGGGTTTCAAATACGAGATGTTTTATCCTGTCAATTCAAAATTAAAACAGGTATATTTTTTAAAATAAAACATGTCGAACGTGTGCAAGTGTTTCGAAGTTTTGGTCCAAATTTTGAGTCATTAATTAAGACTTATAGCTTTCCATAGTTGACGTTAAAATAGACATTTGGTAGAAAGACCGTATTTAAATACTTTTTGGAATTGTCCGATCTTATTCAGCATTCTTTAGCAGACAAATATTTTCCTTTTCTCTCTAATTATTTCTATTAAGGTCACATATTGGTTGGCAAAATCAAATGATGACAATCTTCAAATTACACTTTCACATGAACATAAAGATTATCGTTGGCTTTCATTATTAGATGCTTTGGAATTGACTCAACATGAGGAAATGAAGAAATTGTTAAAAGAAGCTGATATTTACATTGATAAGAATGTTGTGTTGTTTTGTTGAATATCTTCTGTTTTAGAATTCCTGTTTATTTTTATTTGTATATTTGAGTGTTTGTTTATATTAAGAGATTTTGTGTGATCCATTGTTCATATAACCTTTATAGAAGCTTGAAACTAGGATTCCCGTCTTTTTAAAAGTTTTTAATAAATATTTGATACAAACTGTTCTTTTTTTAAATGGTTTTTATTACCTAATATTTATATTTTATACGCCTTTTTAAGTTATTTCAATCTCAAGTTTCTTGTTCGACAATCTTTTTAAATTCAAAAGTGATGGGTAAAAATCGGGATCAATGGAATAAACAACACAAAATTAATGTAAAGAAATCGGAGACTGGCACAAACATTCAACCTCAAGTAAATACACTGCAAGCAAACAATGTTGTTGAACAAAAAAGCAAAGTTCAAATGAATAAGAATTTGTCTAATCAATGCTCAACAAGCAAAGCTGTGGATGTGCCTGCTATTATGAAAATAAATATAAAGGTTTTTATTTTACAAGCTTTAATTTATTCGGTCCAAAGTATAATGAAAGCTCAAAAATGTTTTAAATTGATTTTACTTTTGTACTTTCCTGAGTTGTTTTAGTTTCATTTTTGCTTATGCTTTCTAATTATTGTAAAGGATTGATAAAATATTTTAATTTAGAGTTTTTCTGAAGTTACAAAAAGTGGTTTATCTTCTCAATCTAAACAAAATGCATTTCCAGTACAACCGATAGCACCTCCATCTTCCATTCAAGGACAACAAAACCAACTCCCTATCGAGGTTTTTTATTTTTGGTTATGCTCTAACGAAATTTCTTTTAATCAAAAATTTAAATTTGTTTTATAAACTTAAAAATTTAGGATAAGAACAAAGAAGATAATGAAAATGATGTAGATTCCAGTTGTGTATCTGGCCTTATTTCAGGAGATGTGGTATTCAATTGTTATTAATTATTAAAAAAAATTCTTTAATTTTTTAGTCAAGCAGAGTATCAAATAAACTCAAAGTATACCTTGTAACTTTTATTTAATTTGTTTTTCTTTTGAGAGCATTTTTTCTAAAATGGCTGAAAAATTTAAAGAAAAAAATGAAGATGAATTGAAAGTTTTAGAAGCTGATTTGGTAACTTTTTTTGAAGATCGAGATCTTACAGCAGCAGATAATGCTTTAAAGCGAAAAATGGTTACTTTTGTTTTCATTTTTTTTAAATTTCGTCTAAGTCGCCGCCTTACACACCGCCTATGTTAGTACAAGAAGCAAGACAACAAATGAAAAATGGAAATCTTCTTATGGCAGCAGAATTTGTATATGCTTTTTTTTTATTTTAGAAATTGAACTTTATATATTTTAGACATGGGCTGGTTTTAGCTGCGCCGTCTGTTTGATGTTTGCTAGGCTGAAAATAAATATACAATCTCATTCGTCCACGAATTATTTGTGTAAAATCCTGATTGATTGTTATAATGGTCCAAGGTCGTCACTCAGAAATGATAAATATTGCGCGAATGAGTACTTTTTTGTAATCACTAAAATTTTAATATATTAATTTTTAGAGCTCATCGTAGTTTTTATAAAAGGGTAGTTTTGGAAGATTTGGCGCACAACATTGAATGTGTTGAACACTTTATTGGGCAAGTGAAGCCAATACGTTCACAAGATTTAGCTGATAAGCTTAATGAACTTATGAATGGCAATAAAATAATAGATGAAGATAATAAGGTTCAAGTACAATTTTATTCGCAAAATCATGTTGACTTCATTTTTGGTAATGAGCGTGAATTTGAGTGGCACGCAGACAATGGAGGGAGAGAAAAGTATTATGAGGATCTCAAAAATTAAATACTTCAAATAAAATTTTTAAATACAGACCAAATTTTTATTATTTATATATGATTCCAATTTCCTTATTGACTAAATAAAAAATTTCAACTTATCTGTTTTCATTTATTTTTAATGCAACGTTTTTAACAATCGATTTATTTAACACTTTGGTTTGTGCTTTATTGATTTTTTAACAGATTAGTTTTTAGAGAGTTAAAAAAGAGGAGATTGCATTTCTTCAAAACTGCAATTTTAAAAATTTGTTTATTTTAATATTTTTTCCGATGCAAAGAAGAGGTGGTGGTTCAGGCCAACAACGAGGAGGAGGGGGTGGTGGTGGCTATCGTGGTGGTCATCGAGGAGGAAGCATTCAACCTGGCGAAAGTAGTGGAGCACACCGTGGAAGTGGAGGAGCTCACCAGCGTGGTCGAGAAGGAGGAAGCGGATATCAACCTAGAGGAGGTGGTGGACCACAGGGACGAGCACCTCAAGTATATAATTGTAAAGGATTGACAAAAATATTTTAATTTAGGGATTTTCTGAATCTCTAAGAAGTGGTTCATCTTCGTCTTCTCAATTGGAACAAAGAACACTCCCAGCACAAATGATGGCACCTCCATCTTCTATTCAAAGTCAACAGGATTATATACCATCTCAACTGCGTCCTGGCGAGGTTTTTTAGTTTTTTACTTAACTCAAAAATGAGTATTAAACTGCAAAAGGTTTGGTTGTTTATTAGATTTTTTGATGTTTTATCGATTTCCAACATTCTAAACATCTTCCAGACACTTGGACAATACTTGGCTCCACATACCTTATACTTTTTCGTTTATGTTTCAAAAATCGTTAAGTTTTGTCTAAACAAATAGGAAATCTCGAAGCCTAATTTATTGATTAATTCCTAGTGAATCAACAATTAAAGATTCATTTTAATTAGATGTCATGTCCTCCACCAATGCAACCCGCTACTGGATTTGTTCAAAAATGTCAAGGGTTGTGTTCTATCTATGCACTTAGAGTTGAACAGGGTCGAAAAGCTTATCGCTATGATATTGATATTAGACGTCTCCCAATGCCTAAACGTAATGGAAGTGGAATGGATGAAGGAAAAAGCCTTGTTAGAGGAGCGGATGAGTAAGTGTTGAAAAGAATATATTTATCTTAATGAAGATTTAAATTCTTTGATTATATTCTCTTTTTTAGTGGTCAACGAGCATTAAATCGAAATTTATGCTTTGAGATGATGACGATCGCTTTTACTAATACTAGCCGCTTTGGAATGCCAACAGGACATGAACTTGTTTATGACTGTAAAGCAGTCATGGTATTTCTTTTATTAAAATGGGGAAAGATGATTTTTTGAGAAGAGAGGGGATGTTTTATTCTTTTAACTAACTGTTTCTGGGTCATTTTATAGAGAAATATCTTCAAATTTTTTACATAAATGAAAGACTTGTCTTTAAAAATTCATTTTTAAGTTTACTTCAATGCCTATTGACCAATTTGATATTCAAGGAGGTTATAAATTTGTATTAGAAAATAATCAAGTTAATGAATATATTCGTGCATATTGTGGTGATGGTCAAGATGTTCGATTTCTATTACATATTCAACGAAATGCTTCTGTGCCAGAATTGAATTTGAATGATTTTAGTCAATATATAAATGGTAAAAGTGTTTTTAAAGAAGATCATTCTCTTAGAACATTTTTTGAAATAGCAATTTCTCAATATGCGTTGAACAAGTTTGTTTTTTTTTAATTTTTTGAAATTAATTTTTTAAGTGAAATTTTTGTTTCAATTGGTCCTGGAAAACTTTTTGAATATTTTGATCCAAGTAAAAATCCTAGACGTGTTGGAAATGGAATGTATTTACGTCAAGGACTTGCAAAAGGTGTAAAAGTAATTAAAAATGATAATCCAATTAATGGAAATGGAGGAACTGGAAAAGGTCCAAAAGCTGCTGTCGTTTTAGATTGTACGGTTTTTTTTTTGAAAAAAGATTAATTTTTAAATTTTATTTTTCAGCTAAAGTTGCTGCATTTTTTGAATCACAAATATTACATTTGACAGTTTTGGATATGCTTCCAAAGCACAATGGAATTAATACTCGTCTATCAGATTATCCACCAAAAGTATGGGAAGAAGTTGAACGTTTATTGGAAGATTTACGTGTTGAAATTATTTATAGAAGGACGAGAACTTTTCAATTGGGAAAGTTTACAGAGAAGCCTTTGAGAGACTTATAGTAATTATTTTTTTAATTTCTTGAAAAAATATTTTTTTAAAGCATTGATGTTGACCTACCAAATGGTGGTGGAACCGAAAGAATTGATTTGAAAACTTATTTTTTTAGAAAATATAAAATTGAATTGAAATATCTTAACTTGCCTTGTATAAAATCGGTTTTTTAAATTTAAATATATTTTTATTTTTTTTAAAGAATTCTTATGTTCCTCCTGGAAGAAAAGCTGAAGTTTTTCCATTAGAAGTATTAACTGTTATGGTTTGTTAAAATTTTTTATAAATTTTGAAGATTTTAATTTTTAGGATGATCAACGTGTTCCTCTTCAAAAAACTTCTTCTGATTTGATGGCAAAATTGCTTGCTGTATTAATTAAATTTTAATTTACTTTAAAAAAATAATTTTTTTAAAGGCTAATTCAATGTTGCCTGTTGAACGAATGAGTTCTATTCATAAGTATTTTTTAATCAAAAATTTTTATTTAATTTAAATTTATATTTTTTAGCCTGGCACAAACTTTGGGATTGTTTCATAATAAAAATCCGGTGTTAACTGCATTTGGAATTTCTATAGACCAACAATCCAATAGAGTTTGTTTTTTTTTTATTATTTTTTTTAAATTTTATTTTTTTTTTAGGTTGTTGTTGGTATTCGTTCTCTTCCTCGAATAAAATTCAAAAATCGTGTGGTTGACCCTGATCGTTTAAAAGCTGAATGGCGTAGAGATGGAAGTCGTTTGCCTTATTTAGAAACGCTTGGGCAATTAAAAGATTGGATTATTTTATGTACAAGAAGAGATATTGAACTTTGTGAACGTTTTGCGCATATGTTAATTGAAATGGGAAGACAAAAGGGAATACAATTGTCTGAACCTGAAATTGTTCCTTTTAATTGTTCTGAGGTTTTTTTCCTATTTTTATTTATTTTTTTAACTTTAAAGTTTATTTTTGTATTAAAATAAAAATTATTTCCTCGAGCGGGTTCGAACCCATGACCTCCTTAAGCTTTATAAACTTTATTTTGAATATAAATAATTTTATATTTTTTTTTAAAGAATAATGATCGTGATTGGTCAAGTAAATTTGAAACTTGTGCTTCTAATCGTATTCAATTTTTAATGTTAATTGATATGAAACGATTGGACACTCATGGATTATTAAAGTATGAAAGATTTTTTGTTTAATTTAAAAATTATTTTTTTAAAGGTTATATGAAGCAAGATATAAACCACTTGTTACGCAGCATGTAACACTGGAAAAAATCAGGGTTTTATTTATTGAAAAAAATAAAAATTTTTTTAATAATTTTTCTTAAGGATATTGTCACTAAAAATCAACGTCAAACATTGGAAAATGTTTTAAATAAAGTTAATATGAAAAATTTTGGTTTAAATTATCAACCACAAATTGAAGATTGTGGAAAACGTTTTGCATTAGATACAGGGAAAATATTAGTGGTAAGAAAAGAATTTTTTTGTTAAAATTATTAATTTTTTTTCGATTGGTTATGATGTTGCTCATCCAAATCCAATGAGAGCAGTCGATAAACGACGATTGGCAGCACAAGGTGAAAGTGGATTATCTTCTTTAGAACCTTCAGTTGTTGGGGTATATATTTTTGAATTTATAAAGTTTTATTAATTTTTCAATTTAAAAGATTTGTGCAAACATGACCGACAACCCACATGCTTTTGTTGGTGATTATTTTTATCAAGGTTTACAATTTTTTAAATTTATATAATTTTTCTTTATAGAATCACGACGTGAAGCGTTAGATATGCGTCAATTGGCAGATCGTGTCGTTTGGATTTTACGTAATTTAGAGAAAAGTGGTCGACCTCGTCCCCCGCTTGTATTTGTTATACGTGATGGACTTTCTGAAGGACAATTTGCAATGGCTTGTAAAGAAGAATTGGAGGTTTTTTTTACTAAATTTAAAGAATACTTTTATTTATTTTTTTAAGGCTATCCGTGTTGGATGTAAAGAATATGATTCAAATTATCATCCAAAATTTTTACTTGTTGTTGGAACTAAGGTTTTCGTTATTTTTCTAATAAAAAAATTTTATTTTGTATATTTTTTTTCAGCGCCATTTTAAAAAGTTTTTCATCGATAAAGGCCCGCGTCAAGTTGAAAATCTTCCGCCAGGTTCAGTTATTCAAGAACAAGTTGTGCGTGCTGATTTGACTGAATTTTATATGCAACCACATGTTCCTCTTAAGGTTTGATAATTTGAAAAAAAATTAAATTTTACTTTTCCACAAGAAATCTTTGTTTTTTCAGGGTACTGGTAAAGCTATTGAATATGCTGTTTTAGAGAACGAAATAAATATTTCAATGGATGAACTTCAAGCAGTTTTGATGACTTTAAGTTATTCTCATCAGGTTTCTTTTTTTTGTTTTTTAATAATGTAAAAATATATTTTTTTAAAGATAGTTAATATAGCAACATCTTTAACTGCACCAGTTTATCAAGCTCACGAATTGGCAAAGCGTGGAAAAAATAATTTTAATGCTTTCAGGTTTTCTTTTTCAAATTTAAATTAATTAATCTAATTTTTAGAAAATTTTATCGTGAAGAAGTTCCAGAGCGTGAACTACAGTTACCAACACGAGAAGGTTCTCAACGTAAAGAACAACCTATGCGTATTGTTGATTTTCGTAAAGTCACAGAGATGGTTTTTTTTAATTTATTAAAACACATTTTTATTTTATTTAAGTTGGCATATTGGGGTAATGGCACCTCAATTTTGTCTCATCGTTTTACGGCTTGAGAATGCAAAAAAAAAAGATATATGAAAAATATATTTGTATATTATTTAAAAAATTATTTTGGGGATTATTTATTTTGATGATTTTTTTTAATTTAAGAATAATTAACTAACAATAAGGATATTTTGAGGGAATCTTAATTTTTTCTAATTACAACATTTTTTTTCAATTATTTTTTGGAAAATTGAATCGTAAGAAAAGAATATAAAAATCAATTTTCACTAAAATATCTCGATTTTTTTTAAATTTATTTTATTTATTGTAGTATTCGCGCATTTATTTTAAATTTTAATCGTCAAAAAAAATGAGAAAATACTTTTTATTTTAACTCTGCAATCTACTCTTATTTTAAATTATATATAAATAAATACTTAATTATTTGGATAAACTTAATTTAAAATTTTTAGAATTTATTTAAATAAAATTAAATAAATTTTATTTTTTTTTAAATATCTAATGTTTTTCTTCTTTTTTTCATTTGTTAACCAGAGATGTCTCTCGTCAAATTAATTAATTAAAAAAGTTTTTTCTTTTTTTAGATGAACATTCACCAATTATTTGGAAGAAATTTTATATTTTTGTGTACAAAATTTCAACAAAAACGTGGTCTTCGTCAATTAATTTCTCCACAAGAAAGTAATAATAATACAGCATTTGAAACACCAGAGTTTTACAGGCCACAAATTTCATTAAATAAAGATAATGAAAAAGAAGATGAACCAAACACTGAATTGTTACTTTCTGCTCGTGTTAGGCCACAAATTTTGAGGTTTTTTTTCTTTATTTTTAAATTTTAATTTTTTATAAAGACCTTATTTGGATCCTGTTCCAACATTTCAAGAAGATGATCCTCACAATTTTGTCAATTTAGTTACAATTGAAAAACTTTTGAATGCTCGTGTTCATTTTGGTCATAAGGTTTAGTTTTCTTTTCAATTTTTTTCCTTTTTTAAACTTTTTTTTAGATTGGTACATTAAATGACAATATGAAATGGGCAATGTTTGGAGGTTTTTTTTCTTTTAATTATTTTTTATTTTAAATTTATTTTAAAAGAACGTCTCGGTGTTTGTATTTTTGACTTGGAAATAACTCAAAGATATATGATTAAAGCCTTAAATTTTCTTTCTGCTCTCTCTTACTGTGATGGAAAAGTTTTGTTTTTAACAACGAACAGGTTTTTAATTTTTTAAAAATTTATTTTGGTTGTTTCTTTCCCTGTATTTCTCCTTTTACTTGCAAATGGTCAATGGGACATAATGTCAAACAGTCATAAATAAATTAATTATAAACATTAAAAATGAAAGAAAAATTAAACATTTATGTACGAGGCGAAATGGCAAAAAATCTATGACTATCTGACCATTATGTCCCATTGACCATATGCAAGTAGAAAGGAGAAATATGGGAATGAGAAAGGAAAATACAAATTTTTTTATTTATTTTAATTTTTTTATTTTTAAAGATCAGCAATGTTATTAGTAGAAGAAACAGCTGCAGAGCTTGGACATTTTTCTCATACACGTCGTTGGCAACAAGGTATTTTTGAGAATAGAAACAAATTTGTTGGTGGACCTGTTAGATTTCCTGATGCTATGATTTTTTTAAATACTCAAACTTCTGCTATGGAAAGACATCCGGCTATTGTTGAAGCAGCTAAATTGTGTATTCCTACAATTGCTATTGTTGATTCTAATTGTGGTATTTTTTTGAAAATTTTATTTATTTTTTTTGAGAAAAGGGGGTTTGGGGGAGTCGACTTTCAAATTTTTTAATAAAAAAATTTTTTTTTCAGAGCCAAATTATTTAAGTTATCCAATTCCTGGAAATGATGATTCAATTAATTCAATTGAATTTTATATGAAAATATTTTCGGAAGCAATCAAAATTGGAAGAAAAGCTAAGGAAGAAGCTTTATCAACAATTACACCAAAAATTGAACAAAAAAATTTTTTTAGTGAAAAAACAAAAGGACAGCAACAACAGCAAAGACTTCTTTTTAATAATTCTGCTCAACGTAATAATAATAATTTTAAAAATTATAAAAGAGGAGAAAATAAAAAAATTAATGCAAATATGATTCCAATAGGTGAACAAAGAAGGTTTTGATTTATTAAGAATAGAATTTTTTGTTTATTTTCATATAAATTTGTTTTAAAAAATGAAAAAATTTGTCTTTTTTCTTAATTTGTTGAAGCAAAACTAATATTTAATTTTCTTACGCTTTTTTTATTTAAATTCAATCTATAAATTTTTGTTGACAAAACAGCGCGTTAAAAAGAAGAGATTGCATTTCTTCAAAACTATTCTACATACAATTTTAAAAATTTGTTATTATTCTTTTCGATGCCACGAAGAAAAGCTAGTTCATGCCAACAACAAGGAGGTAGAGATAATCGTGGTGGTAATCGAGGAGGAGGCAGTCAATCTGGCGAAAGTAGTGGAGCACACCGTGGCAGTGGAGGAGCTCAACAACGTGGTCAAGGAGGAGGAAGCGGATATCAACCTCGAGGAGGTGTTGGTGGGCCACAACAGGAACGAGCACCTCAAGTATCTAATTTTTGTAAAGAATTGATAAAAAATTTAATTTAGGTACTTCCTCCTATTATCCATAAACATGAAATTCAGTCTGAAACTAAAATTACTGTTACAAATCTTTCCAAAAAAATACATACATCTCAAAGCAAGGTTTTTAAATATATTTTACTTAAATCCGGGATGAGTATAGAATTGCCTGATAAAGTCTGTTGTGATCAGATTATTTTGATCTTCTCAATATTTTTAATTGAGTTTTCCTTTACGATCTAGCTCACCTGTAATATAAAATATCGAATTTACCTTATTTTTTCTTTTAAGAATATTTTTTTAATTTTCATTAAAAAGTTTAAAAATTTAGGATATTAGCCCATCAGCAAACGAGTCTAAACAGAAAAATCCAGAAGCAGGTTGTTCATCAAACATTCAAGTGTCTGCCTCGTCAAAAATTTTAGAAGAAAAGGTTTTTTTTTAATTTTAGAACTAAATCAATCCAAAAAAATTGCAAATCAAAAATGTCTGAAATTATTTAACCATTTATTTGTGATTTGCTATTTTGGATTATGCTTTAATGAATTTCTTTTAATCAAAACGTTTGAATTTATTTTATAACCTTAAAAATTTAGGATATGAACATTGAGGAAAAATGTTTTGAGAAGACAGAGCAAGAAGATTCTGATGGATTTCACGCTGCTAATAAAGTATTTAATTGTTATTACTATTAAACGTTTCATTAATTTTTTAGAACAAAAGAAAAGAAATACAGAAACTTGAGGTATTCTTATCTTTTAACTTTTATTTAATAAATTTTTTCTTTTTAGAAATTTGTTGGTGAAAAGTTCAATTTTGACGAATTCAACAAGAGAAGTGTTTATGAATTAGCTAATTTGAATTCCAAATTTCAAGACATTTTGTTAGAAGAGGCTCTTACAAAGCAAAATAATGATAGGAAGAAGAATCCAAAAGGGGTTACTTTTCTTTTCATTTTTTTAAATATTTCTTTTAAAAATAGGATAAATATAAACCCGAGGAGCTCGTGCAAGAAGCAAGAGATTTTCTGAAAAAAGGAAATTATGTTTTTTCTGCGGAATCGGTATATTTTGTTTATTTTAGATGTTGAACTTTTTATATTTTAGTGTTGGGCAAGTTACAGTTGCGCCGTTAGTAATTTTTTCGCTCAATTACAAATTGATATTGAGAGTCATTCTGGGACCAATGTTTTAGCATATGCTATGGTTGAATGTTATAAAGGCCAACAGTGGATACTCAGAAGAGCCATCGAATCTTCAAATAAGTAATTTTTGACAATTCACTAAAATTTTAAAATATTAATTTTTAGATGTCATAAGGCTTTCTACAAACTCGTTAAATTAGAGAATTTGAAAGATAGTATTGATGCTGTAGAATATTTTATTCGAGAAATTAAATCAATAAAAGAAGTAGATGTTCGTAAAAAACTTACTGAACGTAGTAATGAGGAAAATCAAATAATAATCGAAAAAGTGGGAAAAGTTAAATTTTATTATGGTCGTCATCGAGAGTTTATTTTTGGATATCCTTTTGACTTTATTAATCATGCAGACAACATCGATAAAAAAGATTATTATTCAAAAAAATATGCTACAAAATGATTAAGTACATATTATAAATTATCTTAAGAATCTCTATTAAATATATACGAGTCATTAAATATATTATATTTTTTTTTTTCAATTGCCTTTTGACTGTAAATTAAAAAATCTAAAATTATTTGTTTTCATTTATTTTTAATACATTGTTTTTAACAATCGATTTATTTAATACTTTGGTTTGTGCATTATTGATTTTTTAAATTTAATTTTATATTCTTTTTTTACAAAAATGGCTAATGAGGATAAAAACAATTCAAAAGATTCGTCAGAAATTCTTCAATGTTCTACTACAAATGTTGATGATAAAAATGATCAAAATGGAGAAGAAAAATCATCAAATAATGGAACAAATGAAGATGAATTATTAGCACCGTCAGAGCCGAAAAAATTGAAAAAGGATACTTCAGGTTTCTTCTTTTAATTTTTTACATTTAAAAAAAATTTAAGCTTTAAAATATGAACAAGTTTATTTACGAGCAATTCCACGTGGTTCTCAATATGAAAAATCATTTATGCATAGAGAAGTGATTACACATGTTTTGTCAACAGAGTATATAATTTTTTTTTAATTAAAAATAAATTTTCATTTTTTTAGTAAAGATTTTATAATAACTGCAAGT
This sequence comes from Meloidogyne chitwoodi, assembly GCA_015183035.1. Taxonomy (NCBI): domain Eukaryota; kingdom Metazoa; phylum Nematoda; class Chromadorea; order Rhabditida; family Meloidogynidae; genus Meloidogyne; species Meloidogyne chitwoodi. Next base: position 2,325,494 of record JACZZP010000010.1, read on the forward strand.
CAGGATGGACATTTAAAATTTTGGAAAAAAAAGCATAATGAAGGGATTGAATTTGTTAAACATTTTCGATGTCATTTGAGTAATTTTATTTATTTTATAAAATAAAATAATAAATTTTTTAGAAGAATTTTCTGATATAACTGTTAATCATAATGGATCGTTGTTGGCTACTTGTTGCACTCAGGATCGTTCTGTTAAAGTTTTTGATGTTGTAAATTTTGATATGATTGTAAGTAAAATATTTTTTAATTTTTTAATAATAAAATTAATTTGAATCAATTTTTATCTTTTAGAACATGTTTAAATTTGAATTTAATCCAAAAATTGTTTGTTTTATTCATCAAGGTTTTTTTAATTATTTTTTTAAATTTTAATTTTGTTTTTTTTAGGTTCTGATCTTGTCAATGCATTGGCTGTATCTGATGCAAATTGTGGTAATATTATACTTGTAGATGCTAATGGAAGTAATGACCCTGTTCATTTACTTGATAAATTACATCAACGTCCAGTAATTTTAATGCAGGTTTACTTATTTTTATTTAAAAGATTTTTTGTATTGGCATTTTGGTTAAGTGGAAATATTATAGTTTACAGTATATTAAGTTGGAGGTTCGAATCCAACTGATAGCTATTAGCTTTGATTTTATAAATTCTTTAATGTATTCAATTTTTAAACTTGAAATGTTCAAATAAATTATAAAAAAAATTTTTTCCTTAAGTATGCAACAATTCCTAACGTAACAATTTCTATTGATGATATGGGAATGGTTTGTTTATTTTAAATATTTTTGTTTTTAAAAAATATTATTTTTATATTGAATATTGGTCTGGTACAAAAACAAATTATGAATTTCCAACTTCAGTTGACTTTAAATATAAAATGGATACTGATTTGTATGAATTTTGCAAGGTTTTTATTTAAATTTGTTTTTAAAATATTAAAAAAAAAGATAAAGAAAATTCCTCGTTCAATGTCAATAAGCCCTAATGGACAATTATTTGCTATATTTGCGAGCAATTCTTTTATTTATATTTTTAATTTATTTAACGGAAAAATTATTCAAAAATTAGATGAAACAATTGAAAAATATATTCAAATGGGAAATGAAACAAAGTTTGTTTAAATTTAATTTTTATTTTTTTTTTATTTTTTAAGAGGAAATGGACTTCCAGTAATGGAATGGACTCGTAGAGTTGCTTTAGAAAAAGAAATGGCTACAAGAGATTCGACAGCTTTTCGTCATATAAAATTAATTTTTGATACTTCAAGTAATTTTATTATTTATCCAACACCTTTAGGAATTAATGTTTTTAATTTGGTTACAAAACAAATTGTTAGACGAATTGGAACAAGTGAAAATTTGAGATTTTTTAGTTAGTGAATTTTTTAAATAATTTTTAATAATATTTTAATTTTTTATTTTTAAAAAGATATTGCATTATGCCGAGCTGTTCCTAGTGTTACGGTTTAAAAATAAATTATTATTATTTTTTTACTTTTTTTTAAAAAGGAAAAATTACAAGGTGCAGCAACGAGTGCTCGTGTTGAAGCAGCTGAAAATCCAAATTTAAGAATATCTGAACCTGATCCAATGCTTGTATTTTTTAAATTTTGAGTAATTTAAAATTTATTATTTCTCAACAGTTGGCCACTGCTTACAGAAAAAATCGTTTTTATATTTTTACAAATGTTGAACCTTATGCTGAAGAAATTGATGGATCTTCTTCTTATAACAGAGATATATTCAATGAAAAGCCATTGAAGGAAGATATGATAACTGCGGTTGAATATGAAAATGCTTTGCAACAATCAAGATTGAGTACACAGTTTGTTAATTTTTTTAAATTTTTTGGGGTTTAATTAATTGTATGGGAGATTTCTGCTAGCAATTAAAACTTGTAGGCTGGGGTATAAGATCTATTAAAAGAGAAACTTATAATGTCGCCTCTTAGCTCAGTGGAAGAGTGTCTGATTATGTGCTCTAACATGCAATGGTCTTCGCAGGTTCGATTCCTTCCCGGTGCCTAAACTTATATTTGTGTCTTTCTCTTATTTATGTTACGTTATAAATATTTTTAAAATAAAATTTATTTTTTTTCTTTAAGAGCAACAATTTTCACAACATATGGAGACATTGTTATTGAATTATATTCTGATAAAGCACCAAAAACTGTTGAAAATTTTTGTACACATTCAAGACGTGGTTATTTTAATGGACATTCATTTCATCGAGTTATTAAAAATTTTATGATTCAGGTTTATTTTTTTAATTAAATTAATTTTAACTTTAAAAAAAATTCTTTAAAGACAGGCGATCCAACAGGAAAAGGGACAGGTGGTAATTCAATTTGGGGTGATGATTTTGAAGATGAATTTCATCCACAATTAAGACATGATCGAGCTTTTCGTGTTTCAATGGCAAATGCTGGACCAAATACTAATGGATCACAATTTTTTATAACTGTTTGTCCTGCTGAATGGTTAGATGGAAAAAATACAATTTTTGGACAAGTTTTGGAAGGTTTTAATGTTGTACAGGTTTTCTTTAATTTTTTTTTAATTTATATTTATCTATTAGAAAATTAATCAAGTACCTGTTCATGAAAAAAGTGGCAGACCACGAGACGAAATTTCAATAATTTCCATTTCGTTAAAAAATGCTTGAAAATTGTAGTATTTTTCTACGTTATTTTTTTTTTATATTTAAAAATTTATTCTTTTAACGTTTTTTAAATTTATTTATTTTGTTTTACATATCAATTTTATTTATTTTTTATTTATTCATTTATAATTTTTTAAAATATTTTAAGCTTGTTGTATATAAAGACAGATAATTTATTTTTATTAAATGAATGTTGAAGACTTTAAACCTGAAGAACTTTTAAGGTTTTTTTTTTAACTTTAAAAATTAAAAAAAATATATATAATTTTTAAGTTGTGGTATTGATGAGCGTACTGTTCGAGCTATTCAGCTTCGTTTTCCATTAAATAAAGATGGAAAGGGTGTACAAGAGAAGTTGACTAAAGCTGCAGATAACGAAGAAGATTCTAGGTTTTTAAAAATATTAAAAAAAATTTTTACTGGTTAAGTCTTACACATATTTTTTAGAATTAAAGACCAATGTAGTACTAGCAGTACAAATTCAACCCAAAATTTACTTGTTTCCTCGTCATTAGATGTTAATCAAATAAACAAATCTATTCAACTTTCTGTGTGCTGTTGTGCATTCTTTCATGGGTTCAGTGGTATTTTTTTCTTAAATTTACTTGTAAGAAATGAATTTTTTTGTTTTCTTTTAAGAAATCGATCAACAAAGTATTGAAGCTCTTGAAAAAGTAATTAATGGAAAATTGAGCAAAATGTGTGAACAACTTAAAGCATTTGGAAATCGTTTGAAGCAAGAAAAGCCTGCAGAATTTAAGGTTAAATAAAAATAATTTATTTAAAGTAATGGATGGTATAGTGGGTAGTGGTGTTGATTTGTAATTTCATAGGACGTGGGTTCGATACCGTTTGGGTATCCTTAAGGTTTAAACGTTTTTGTTAAGTAAATTAAGTGTTAAAAAACAAATTTTAGGAATAAAATTTTTTTTTAATTTTTAAAATTTTATTTTTTTAAATAGAATCCAGTTCATCAAGTCTTAGAAATGCATTTATTGCCCGTACAAGCTTTATTTGATTTTTATCGTTCTCGAGTGCTTGCTCCATTTGAATTACTTTTAAAAAAACAAAATAATAATAATAAAACAAATTTGACAAAAAATAATATTACAACAAATGAGAAAAAACAACAAAGAAGAAGAAAAAGAAAAAGGGGTAAGGATGATAATTAAAAAGAAAAAAAAATAAATTTTAAATTTTCCCCTAATTTTAAAAAATTAATTTTTTTATTTATTTATTTTTTTGAATAAAATTTTTAAATAATTAATTAAATTATTTATTCAATAAAAAAAAAAGAATATTTGAAAAATATAAAATATTAAAAAAAACAGAAAAAATAAATTTAATACACGAGAAAGAGAGATTTTTTATTAAAAAGCTCCATTAAAAATTAAAAAAAAATTATTATTTAAGAAAAAAAATAATTTGAAGGGGGAATGCTCTGACCAAAATTAATTAATTAATTTATTTTTATAGAAATTTGAAAATAAAAAAGAAGAATGGAATGAAAATAAAAAAAAGAAAAAAAACCTTTTTTTATGCTCTATTTTTGTTGATTAACAACAACATCTTCATTATTACTTCCATTATTCATGTCCATTGTTAATGCTTGAACAATCCATGGATCATTTTTGGAGCCTTGTTTAAATTCATCTCTGGTTAGTTTTCCATCAAAATTCTTTTTTTTTTAATTAAAATAAAAATTAAATTTTTTTAATTAATTATTTAAAATCAATTTTTAATTTAATCCAACTCTCACAGCTTTTTTAAATTAACTAAAAAAAATGTATTATTTAAAAAAGCTACTAGTTGGATTTTTTTTTAAATTATTTTTTTATTTTTTAAATTATTTTTACCAAATCCATATTTGCAAAAATCTTTTCTACACGTTTTTGGGGAGTATCTTCATCTTTGGGTAATTCTAACATATTTCCAATCATACTATAAATTGCATCTACAATCTAAAATTTTTTATTTTTAAATTAATTAATATTAATTAATTTTTACATCTGCCATTTCTGCTTTTGTAATAAAACCATCTTTGTCTACATCATAAAGAGAAAATGCCCCTTTTTTAAAAAAATAAAAAAAATTAATTTTATTTATTAAAATTTAATTTAGAGTTGCTTAGGTAACAATTTTATTTTAAAGTTTATTTGTGAGAAAAAATAAAACTTTAATTAAATAAAATTAAAAAATAATTCTCTCTTACATTCTAATTTTTCATCTAAAGTCCCTCTTGAAGTAATTGAAAGTGCTAAATATATATTTATATTTTTTAATTTTTTTAATTATTTTTTTAAATTTTATATTTTCTTTAAAACTATTATTTTTTTAATTAAATTATGTATTTTTTTTCTTTTTTTTTTCTTCTCGCTAACCTGCAATAAATTCTTTGAATGAAATGTGACCATCCTAATTTAAATTAAATTTTATTTATTTTTAATTTAAAAAAAAATTAACTCTATTATCATCAAAAACATTAAAAACAAAAGAGGCAAATTTTGAAGGATCTCCATTTGGAAAAAATTGTCGATAAATATTTTGAAATTCATCAAGCTTTTAAATTAAAAAATTTAATTAATTTAAAAAAAAAAGAAAACTTTTAATTCTCCAGTGGGGCAATCACGTACAAAATCCTTTTTTTTTTTAAAAAAATAAATAATTTAATTAATTTTAATTTTATTTTTATTTTTACCTTATACCATTTTCTTAATTCTTTTCTTGTAAAATATGTTTTTTGTTCCAAATCAATTAATTCTTCTTGTGTTAATTTTTTATTTGCTTTTTTTCTTTTTTCTTTGTTTAATCTTCTTTGTTTATTATTATTTTTTCTATTATTATTTTTTAATTTTTCATTTTTTTGAAAAATTTCATTTTCTTCTTCTTCTTCTTTTTCTTCTTTTTTATTAGTTGTTGTTGTTATTTCTTGAATATTATTATTTAAATTATTATTATTTAAATTAATTGATTCTTTTGTTGTTATTGTTCTTTTTTCACGGCTAATATTATTATTTCGATTAAATTTACTATTATTTTTTCCCATCTAAAAATAAATAATTTTTGAGGTTTCTAGGCTATTTTTTACATTTTTTATTTTTATTAAACTAAACAAGTTGGAATATTTAGAGTTTTCTGTAAAGTTGTTTTATGGTTAAGTTGGTATCGCCTCCGCCTGGGTGTGTCGCGCGTTCTCCCAAAGGGAGACGAAGGTTCGATTCCTTCTGTAATCTATTGATTTTTGTAGTCGATTATTTGTGTTTAAATAATTTTTTTTATTTTAAATTTTTTAATTAAAGTTAAATTATTTTTGGGGAATTTTTTTTTGAAGTAAATTATAAAAAAATATTTTTAGAGTAATTAAAAAAAAATTTTTTTTCTTTAGCCAATTGGTTAAAATAAATTGAGAGGAAAAGATTTTATTTAATTTTTTTTTAAATATATTTTTATATATGTCATCATTAGAGAATGGGGGATATATTTTTAAAAAAGAAATAATTATTTAATTTTCAATTTTCAATTTTTTTAACACCGGAAAAACGTCTTTCTATCTTTTTTATTTTTTAAATATTTTTTCACCTCTAATTATTATTTATTTATTATAAATGTGTTAAGAAGAAGAGCTTTTTTTATATTTTTAAAAAAAAAAGATAATATTAATTTTAAAAATATATATTGATTTTTTTAAAATAATTTTTAATTTAAAAATGAGAAAATGTGTGTTTAAAAATAAATTAATATTATTTTTGGGAAGGCACAAAATAACCTTTTATTAATTAATTTAAAATAAATAATATTTTTAGAAAAAAAAAGAAAAACGGAAAAAATAAGCTTAAAAAAAATAAAATAATTTAGTTTTCACGTCACAAATAATAATAATAATTATTATTATTATTTATATTGATGGCACAGCTGGGTTTATTATTAATTTTTAAAAATATTTTTTATTTTTCTTCTATTTTTTTTTAAAAAAGAAAAAAAATTAATTATTTAAAATTAAATGAGAGATTTTTTATTTATTTTTTAAATTAGGTAACCTTAACTTTTTTTATATTAATAAAAAAGTGTATTTTTTTATTAAAATTTTTGTGCTTTAAACTCTCTAAAATATACACATTTTTTGATAAAAATAGAAAAAATAAATTTAAAAATGTTTAAATTAAATTTAGAAAAAAAAAGAAATTTGAACGGGGCAAAAACTGTTAAATAAATAAATATTATTTTTGTTTATTTTAATTCAGAAAAAAGTTAGATAAATTTTAAAAAAATTAAGAAAAATTATTTAAATAAAGATTTTATTTTTGAATAATTAATTAAATTAATTTTTATTAAAAAATAAATAAAAATGTTTTTTTTATTAAAATTGACTTTTTGTCTTTTTTTTCGAATATAAATTGTTGTTAAAAAAATAAAAAGCATTTTTATTTTCTTTCCAAAAAAGTCAATGAAGTATAATAAAATATATTAATTTATTAAAAAATATTTTTAAAAAAAAACTTGTTTTTTTTTAAAATAAATATTAGAGGAGGAAATTGTGTTTTTTTTTATTTTTACTTTATTATTAATGAAAAGAAAATATTTATTTATTTTTTAATAATGTCTATTTTTATTATTAGATGTTTTTTTGACAATTTTTAGAAAAATAAATAAGACACTCAAATGTCTGTACCGAACTGTCCTGGCACTCAAACTTTTGTACCGAACTGTCCTATACTATCTATAAATACCTGGTTATTTGGGAGAAAAAACTGAGGGGGGAAACGATAAATTAAAAAAGTTTTTTTTTCGATAATAATCAAAAAAGCGGCGGAAATGAGAAAAAAAAATTAAATGAAGAATTAATTTCTTCTTCCTCTCGATAAGGAGAGAAACTTTAAATTAAAAAAAATATTTTTAGGAAGCCATAAACTTTTTTTTTAATTTTAAAATTGTTATAAAAGGATAAAAAAAAATAAATTTTTTAAGTAAAAAGCACTTTCGACTAATTTCTTTTTTTTCATTAAAGATGGATTATTTTTTATTTTTTTAAACTATTTTTAATTATAATTTTATTTTTTATTTGCGCGAGAGTGTTTTGTACTTTTAAATTAAATAAATTAAAAAAAGTCTAGGAGCATTTAAAAATAAGGGAGACAGTTTGACACCTGTTTTGAGTGTTTCTAAAACTTTTTTGATGAAAGGATATATTTATTAGAATTTAAAAAAATTGTTAAAAATTTTCAATTAAAATTATAAAAAGAAAATTCTAAAAAAAAAAGTTTCTCGCGTTGAAACGTCCAACGAGATCTTATTAAATAAAATGAAAAATATATTTTAATATAAAAATGTCAAAGTATATTAAAAATAAAAAAGTTGTCGCTTTTAATCCGTTGTTGGCATTTCATTTGTATTTATTATTTTTTTGGAAAGAGAAGAGAAAAGAGAGAAAGAGGCTTCTTCATTTATTCATTCATTCCCCCACTTCATTTATTTTTAACGTCAATAACGTGTCAAAAAAGGGGAGGGGAAAAAGGGATGAAAAATGGTATAGAAAAGAGGGGGAAGTTAGAGAGAGTTTTTTACGCGCAGATGGATTAGTAAAATGTAATAATAAATAATAATAATATTATTTTTATTTTTTTGTGTGGAACCTTTTTTTTTTTGACTTTTTGCGTTTTTTGATTGTGAACAACTTTTATAAAAAAGTGAAAAAAATGTGTATAATTTAATAAAGAGAAAATTTAATTTATGAAAAAATAAAGGAATGAATGAAAATAATATTTTTAAGATTAAAATGTTAAAAAGATTACGGAAATTTCAAAAAATTTTAAGCCTAACCTTTTTCCCCTAAAAATCTACTGTACTTTTTATAGTCAAAAGGCGTTTAACCGTCCTTTTTTAAATAATACACTCAAAACTCACTCTCAACTGACTTTTATTTTTTCTTCATTTTTGTAATTTTGTCTTTTTCTTTGTCTATGATATTTTTTGCATCTTTCTTACTAACTATTTTTGGGGTCAAAGATTATAAGTAGTACAAAACTTTTCCATATGATATAACCTAGAAGATCAACTAAAGGTTTATTGCCTAACTAAAGGTTTATTGCCTAAAATATCAATTCAGGATTAAAAAATTTTCTCCAATAAATTTTTTAATTTTATTCTTCTTTTTAATATTTACATTTTTGTTATGTTTTTTTTTTGATGACTAATCAATTTTCATCATTTAATACATGTTGATCTTTTGGGTTTTGATATTGTTGTTGTTTACTCCCTCCAAAGTAAACAAACAACTCAGCAAAATAATAATATCCTTCTCTCTCATTTTGTATACTCTCTAAATTTTTTCTCTTATTTTTCTATACTCTCTCTCTTTGTTTTTATTATCAGAAAAATATTAAGAAATATGTACATACCTATACAAGTTACTCCTTTTTTTCCTCTTAGATTTGTATAAAATGTTTTCGCGTATATTGCTGAACAATTATAATAAAGTCATACCATCATCATTTTATATTATTCACAGTTTTGACAAAAATATAAATTTTATTGCTTCTATTAGCACAAAAACTGAAGAAAAAATGGCTGATAATAAGACAATTTATAATTTTGAGGCCAAGGATATTGATGACAAAGTTGTTAAGATGGACATCTACAAGTATAGTTTTGTTAAAAAAAGAATAAATAAATTTTATCCTTTAGGGGACGAGTTGTCTTAATTGTGAATGTGGCATCCGAATGTGGATTTACCAAGACTAATTATCCACAAATGAAGGATCTTCTCGAGAAATATAAGGATAAAGGACTTTCTATTGCTTGCTTTCCATGCAATCAGGTTTTTTTAGATATCTGGTCCTCAATACACCCGAAAATTGTTTTTCTTGTTAAGAGAAAGGGTTTAATACGTTTTGATTATAAAATTATTTTAATGAGTTTCTTTTGCTCTTTTTTAGTTTAACAGTCAAGAGCCAGGGACTAATGCAGAGATTAAAAAGTTTATCAACGAAAAGTTCAGCTTTTATCCTGACTTGTATGCAAAAATTGATGTGAATGGGAAAAATGCTCATCCACTTTGGGAATTTTTGAAGAACGCTCAGCATGGAACTTTGGTTGATATGATTAAATGGAATTTTACCAAATTTTTGGTCAATAAGGAAGGAATTCCAGTTAGTCGTCATGCACCAACTGAAGAACCGGAAAAATTGGAGCCTGAAATTAAGAAACTTTTGGGAGTGATGTAAAGAAAAGGGAGACAATTAAAAAATAAAGAAATTTTGTTTGACTTTTAAGGTTATTATTTTATTAGTAATTTTTTTTAATTTGAAAAAAGGTCCTTTTTATAAAAGGTTATTTTAAAGAGTAAAGATGTTAAATGCTTTATTAATTTTTGAGAGAAAAAAACATTTTTTTGTAAAGGGGAGAAAGGGACACGCCCGACTAGGCGCCGGCCAACTGACCGCAATTAGTCTCTAGTTTCCACTTTATCTCTAATTCTCTTCATTAGATATATTATTGCGCGTCCAGTCGGCCGGCGCCTAGTCGGGCTGTACCCGGGGAGAAAGTATTTAAAAATGACTATAAAATTTGCATTTAATATCAAGTATAAATATACTTAAACAAAACTCATTTTGACTTTCAATTGAATAAATATAAATTTTGATGTTTTTGTGTTTTTATATATTTTGTTTTTTTAACAAATAATATTTTATTAATTTTTTTTGAAAAAACTCTTCATTTTTGAATATTTTTTTTTCAACTCCCAGAGGAGTTGAAAAAAATGATATCTTGATTAGTAACAAAATTTTTTGTTATTTTAAAAGAAAATTATCAAAAAAGAAGATTTTAAAAGTTTTTTTAAAAAAATAAATAAGAGGAAAGTTTTTCTTGTGATATGCTTTTCCTTTATTTTTCAAGGAGGATTGAGAGGGGAAAGTTTTTGAAAAAATTTTTTGCTGTAGATGAAAGGGGAGAAATTTTCGAATATTTTAGTGTTTTTAAGGAAAATAAATTTATCTAATTTTTTTATAAAGAAAAATTCATTTTGTTTTGTATTTTTTTTTTAAATTTATTTTTTGTAATCCAATTTTCTTTATTTTCCTTTTTTTAGTACCAATTGTGTATGTGTTTACAAACAATTAGATGTTTTGGAGGGGAGAGAAATAAAAGAAAATTAATAGAAAATTGTTTTAGAATAAAAATGAAAAAAAAGAGAAAAGGAAAGGACTAAAATTAAATTTTTTTTATTATTTAGTGAAGGAGTAAAAAGTGGAAAAAATAGCTCCCCAACTTTAAAAAATTTTTGAATAGATATTTTTTCGACTTTTCGGTTGTCCTGAGGGTTAATTTAAGAAGATTAAAGTTTATTTTTAAAATAAAGGGAGATAAACAAGTCTCAAAAATTTTGAAGAATTAAAAACCGTCAAAATACTTTATTTTTTTTTAGTATAAAAATATTAACATTTTTACTAGGCTCAAAATGGCGAAAAGATGAATATAAAAATTCGGGGGGAGAATTTAATAAATCGTTTACTTTTTAAAGGAAGAGAAATTTTTTGTTTAAAAAAGGGGAAGAATTTTTAATTTAAATATATTGTGGTCATACAAATATAATCGAATTTTTATTAATTTAATATAATTTCCTGGGGACTAGAGTTTAATAAATTCAGAGTGTTTTGAAAAAGAATTTTAATACCTATCCACCTATCCCCCGTTAAAGTTTGTGGAATCACCCTTGAACAAAAAAAAAGCTGTTAATCTCTAATAATCCTAATTAACTCGATAATAAGTGAAAAAGATTCGATTAATTATATAATTTCCAAAAGAATTTACAGAGGACTTTCTTTTAAATTTAAATACAACCTTTTGTCTGTCTTTTATAATGTTTTCTTTATTAAATTCTTTTCTTTTCCAATATTTACGAAAGTGGCGGCGGAGGTGGTCGATTACTTTCTCCAGATTCTCCAGCAGTTGAATTTCTCGTTCCACCAGTTACATTAGCTAAATGATCGATGGATGTTGAAGCAACCATTTTTGCCTGTTAAATGTTTTTGTTAAAGAGGAATATTAAAATTTGAAAAATTAAAACATTGTTAACAGCACTGCCAATCTTCGTTTCAAAAGATTTGAAGAATGATGAGTTACGAATGTCATTAAATTTAGTAGCAACAGTTCCTGCAGTTTCACCAACAAATTCACTAGTCTTTTGAAAACTTAAATTTTAGGAATTTTTAATTTTTTGAAAATAAAAATTGAAAGGCATACGCAGGTGTTTCCTTAACAGTCCGAATTCCTTGAGCCATTTCACTCGTCAACTCATTAAAAGGAGAAATACCCAATTTATGTTTCAAATGGGCCACTTGCTTTTGACGTACAGCCAAAACTTGACGAAGTGTGGAAATCTCATCTTCAGTCTAAAAATGAAGAAAAACAAATCCTCTTCGTTTTAAATGTAACAACAACCTTTTTCAACTCTTCAAGAATCAATTCTCGCTCCGCTTCAGTTAATTGTCCATCACCTGTATTAGCTGTCGGATCATTTGACGCTTAAAAATGATGATTTCTTCATATTTAAAAAAAAAGTTAATTTTTACCTTCAATTCCTGGAGTCGCCATTTTTTAGATAGAATTAAATACAATATCAAGCAATCTTAAAAGAATGATAAAGATTTTACAAACAATTTTATTTGCCAGCAACTTTTTAAAAGTTTGAGAAAAAGAAAATCTGACAGAGAAGCAAAGAGAGAGATTTAGATTTTTATCGTAATTTGGCTTTTAAAATGTTAAATGTTGAAATGTCAACAAATATTAAAAATACGTAATATCTAAAATTCTTTTTTAGTAAACAATTCTCTCGTTTTTTCTCATTATTTTCTAATCTCTTCGTTTTCACACTGCTAAATCTTTTCAGAAGTTGATAAAAAAGTAAATTAATGTTATTCATTTCTGTTGTGAAGAACTATAATTCGTAGAGTTTCCCTCGTGTTATTTGGTTTAACATTACTGTTCGACATTTTTGTAACCTTCTAGAAGAACGTTATTTCAAACCATTTTTAATTTTATTTTTCATGTTATCATTGATAATTCTTTAATTTTGATTATTTTATAAAGATGATTATTCAAGATGAAAATAGGTTAAAAACATGGATTTCACATATTGTTGAGGATATGTATGTTTTTACCTTTTTCAAATTGTAATTTTTAATCATTTTAGAAGTGATGCAGAGCCTGATGCTTTAGCTAAATATGTTATAGCTTTGGTGAAAAAACCACTTGCTGAAAATGTTCTCGAGGAATTGTGCTTGGAAAAGCTTTCTGTTTTTCTACAATCTCGTATGATTTTTATTTAAGATACTAGATAATAATTATTTTTTCTTAAAGATACTGAACCTTTTGTTACTCAACTTTTTTCAACCTTAAAGTCAGGCAAATATCTTAATCAGCAAGATACTAATAAGGTGGACGAAGAAAAGGAAGTTGAATATGTTGAGGAACAGAAGGAATATATTAAACAAGAAGAGGATGCAATAACTGCTGAAACTGATGAAGTTTATTTTTCTTAGTTTTAAGCTAAATATTTTTAGTTGGTTTTGACTGATCCTGAGACTCCAGAACAATCACCAGAACGTGTTGTTGAACAGAAAAAGGAAGACCATCAAAAGAAGAGTCATAGATCATCTGGTTATTTTGTATTTTTGTATATAATTTAGCATGTTTATTTAGGACGATTAACTTCATCTAGGTCTCGAGATGATCGTCTTACTGAGAAATTTGAGAAAGCTGAAAAATCTTCGCCACGCAGTTGTAATAAGCCAGTTCGTTCGAGCAAGGAATCTACATCAACAACTCGTATAGGAACGAAAGCTCTGCCTACTTCTACTAATACAACAAATATTTCTACTTCTACTTCAACTACTGCAACAACTACGCGAAGTTCTTTACATCAACAAACAACCATACAGCCGACGGGTCGTCCTTTCCGTAAAAGAATTTCTCCTCCGCGTTCTAACAGCGCAGAGCGTCGTGGTGGAAGTGGAATGGAACGACGTGCTTCACCCTTACCTAGAAGAAGAGTTGTAGTTGGAGGAGTGAATAGTGGTGTATCACCACGTGTTAATACTAGGCATCATCGTGAGACAAGGCGGGTGCGTTCAAAGAGCCGTGAGCGCTCACGATCACCTATGCATGTCAGCAGGTTTTTTAAATATGTATTTAACGTTTTAATTATTTACTTTTTAGAAAGGACAAGCGTTTAGTTGCTGATTTAGATTTGCGTTCTTTACGTCGACATCGATGTCGTGATTTCCATGAAAAAGGCTTTTGTATGCGTGGAGATGGTTGTCCATACGATCATGGACCGGTATTTTTACTTTTTTTCCTTCAAATATAAATGATTTCAAGGATCCTGTTGTTGTTGATGACTCCGCCTTGGAAAAAATTGTTCGTGCCAGTGGATCTATTTTTGATACAAACACTAGTTATGGTGTAAATCCGCCACCGCCTGGACTCGAGGCTCCTAGTACAACTGGAAAGCCTTCAAGTGGTAGTGCAAGTATTTCCGAAGGTTACTATTTTCTTTTTGGCTTTTGTTTTTGATTCAAAATGAAAAAATATTTAGGTTATAATCCAGAAGCACCTGCACTCACATCATCTACAGCAATGTCCAGTATTGACTTTTCGGTTCCTCCACCTCCATTACCTCATCAGATACGTGCTGCTACATCACTTTCCGCTGCTCACAATCAGCAGCTTATCTACCCGCCTGGTACCATTCCTCCGCCACAACAACTTTCTGCGGATGTTAATGCTGTTTCTTTGTTGCCTTCCTCGTTTGGAGGTATCACGACTTCAACAGGCGGTTTTATTCATTTTCGTTCAGCACAACTTGGTATGGGTCAAGATTCTTCAGCAGCCGTTACTGCATTAACTGCTTCAACATTACCAGTCCAAACAACTTCAATTTACAATCAAACAACACTAACTGGCGTTGGACAAAATAATAATAATATGGGAATAACAAATAGTATTGGAGGAATGTTAATGCGTGGAGGTCGTTTTAAACCTTATGGTTTTCCTGGGAATCGTAATCCAACGTCAAGAAGCCTTTTGGTTTGTTTTTTTATTTAATTATTGACTAAAAAATTATTTTAAGGTGAAAAAAATTCCTCAAGAATGTAACAAAATTGCACAATTGGACCAACATTTTAGTCGTTTTGGTCAAATTACAAATATACAAGTTCAATACGAAGGTTTGGTTTTAGAATAAAATATTTTTTTAATTAAATAAATTGATTGTTTAGGTCGAACAGACACAGCATTAGTTACTTTTAAAACGCGTCGTGATGCGATTGCTGCTTACAAGTCTGTTGAACCAATATTGAACAATCGCTTTATTAAAATTTTTTGGCAAAATGATAAAAGTTCAACGACTATTGCTGATGAGAACACTGGAACAGAAAACACAAATCCAATGACAACAACAACAAGTGGAGGTCCAACTACAACTTTTTCAAGGAATTCAATTCTGCGGCCTCTGGTTTAAAAAATATTTTTTTGTTTATTTTTATTTGTTTTGAAATTAATAGGGATGCTACAAAAAGACATTTATTAAACCTTTAACAAAATCAGCCTCGACTGAATCAAACATCTCTACAGCTAATGAAGGCGATGACGTATTAGAAGAAAAACCAATTGAAACAAGCATAGAACCAACGACCACAATTTCTTCTAATGTTGATTTTAACAGTTTAAAAACAACAACGCAAGCAAGAAGCAATGCAGGGACTTTAAAATTAGGAAAACGAAAATCATTAGATCGAGGAGATGTTCTTAGTCGACTTAAAGAATTGAAACGAATGAAGACCGATTTATATGCTAAACTTGTAGAACAGCAAAAAACACTTCTTGAAAAATTGAAAGGTTTTTTTTCATTATTTTTTTAAATTGTATAAAAAAAATTTTAAGGAACTGAGGATAAGGAACAACGCAAACGCTTAATAGCACTTATTAAAAAATCGGAAGCCACATCAAAAGGAACAAAAGCTGATTTGGAGCAATTAGCTAATAAAATTAATATTGTACAACAACGTCAAACTGGTAAACAATTGAGAATGACATCAAATCTTGTGTTGACAAATGAGAATGTTAGAGGTGATGGTATTAAATTGGAAAATTCTTCTGAAAGTTTGTTTTTGTGAAAATTTTAAAGAATAAATGTCTGATTTGTTTATTTTAACATCAAAATTTAAAATATGATAATCAATTTTTTAAAATTATCTTTATAAAACAATTTATTAAAATTTAATAATCAGCTTCGTTGGGAACTTCGCCTTCTAAATCACCAAATAAAAAATTGTTAAAGTTGTGCCGTATGGTTTATGTTTTGAATTGTCCACAAGATCAGGCTGAAAAACTAATTGGTTTTTTTATTATTATTTTTATGACTTATTTCTCAATTAAATTTTAGTCTATATGGAACAATTTGGAGATCTTTTTGATTATGGTTTGCTTGTTTTTTTAAAATTTATTTAAATTTTTTAAATATAAATTTTGCTTATTTAGATATTAACACTGAGCCTTTGGTCTTTACCTATAAGGATCCACTGTCCGCTCAAAAGGTTTTAGATATTTTAAAATTGTAAAAAAGAATATATTATTTTAGGCGTTAACACACTCAACTACTTCTTCTCCGTTTCCTAATGCGAATATTATTATAGAGTGGGCTCCTGTATCTAAAAGTGTGAGTAATAGTCAATCGATTATTCCAGATGGAGAAAGGAAGCCTTCAGTTTGTTTATTTTATTTAAAACAATATTTTATTAAAAAACATTATTTTAAGGAGCAAGTAACTCCAAAGGATTTGCTTGCTTCTTTAGACTATGATGAAGATGAGGAACACAACGAAGAAGAGGACGATGGTCACAGGAGCGATGGTGAATTTGAAATTGAGGAACTTGATGTTAAGCAACCAGTTGGTAATTAATTTAGACGAAGAACATTAAAATGAATTAATTTGTGATGTTGACGACTTGAAGATTTAAAAAAAAAATAAAGGTTTGATGATATTATAAAAAAAATTTATTAAATGGCATTCCTCCTCATCAGAAACTCCTCCAAAGACGCGCAATTTTCGTTTTAAAATTTAGCGTGAAAAATATGTAACTTTTTTTCTATATTCAAATCCACTAGAATTTTTCATTTTATTTCCTGTTGCCCTTTTTTATCTTTTATTAAATTGTAAATTATATTTTGCTTATTTTTGGCAAAGTTTTTATAAAAATTGAGAAAATCTGTTTGAAAATTTTTATAAAAAATTTTAAATTAATTTTATTAAATAAGCAAAATATTTTTTATGGAGAATACAAAAAATGTCGTCGATTAAATTTGAAATTAATTTTTTAAGAATATAAAAATTTTGGTATTTTAAGAGAATTGTCCAACTTTTGATAAAATACCTTAAAAAATATCGACGATATTATTTGTGACTTTTATATATTCTCCCAAAAAATATGAAAAAAATAGCATGTTGCTTTTAATATTAGTTATTATTTTTAAAATGGCTCTATTGTAAAACAAAATATTAAAAAAAAGAATAAATGTTAAATAATCAAAATAAATAAAAAAAGAGCCTAATTATTTTTTGTTATATCGTTGAAAAAATCAACGTTGATATTTTTTATTTTATATAAAATATTTTGATAATTTGTCTAGTCAACACATATAAATTGATTTAAAATAAAGTTTAATTTAAAATATTTTTTTATGTTTTTTATTTGTATATTTTCCATCAATTATATATTTTATGATTGTTAATAATATAAAACTTGATTAATTTTAGTTATTTATTGCGGAAATGAGCGATTCTGGTAATTCTAGTGCTGATGAACATTATGATTTGACACTTTCTTCTTTAAAAATGAATGAGCTCGTGACACGTATTGAAAGTGGTGGTCGCCGTTTGACTTTGGTATATAATTTATTTTTAGTATTTTATTTTTCAGTTAGTTTGTTGGGTTTTAGATATTTTTCATTTTTAGCAATTTTCGTAAGCATACGTTTAATGAGTCTTTTTCCTTTTATATGATTTTACCTGTTAATAAATTTAAGCTAAATTTGAATATGAAGCGTCGCCCGGATCTTACTTTGTGGAAAGATGGTGATGGAGGGTTTCCAGACACGGACGCAGAGGTCTTCATCAACGATGCAATTCTAAATAGTAACAGAGAACGTCAAAGAAATCATATGCTTCCCCAATCGCCGGGTAAAGTTGGTGAGGATAATCGCGCAGTTGAGATGATGGTAATAATTAAATTCTAAAAAACTTTCTTATTTGCAATTTAGGCGTATGTTACTGGAGCTCACGGGAATAAGGAAGAGCTTTTAATTAAGGTTATTACATTTTTTATTAACTAGTAATTATCCAAAAAACATGTTTCTTTGGAGGATTTAAATTTAGTATCTGTTGAGATTTGATTTTTAATAAGAATGTTTTAAATTTTATTTTTTAGTACACGCCTGCGGAGGACTATACAATTCGTCGCATCTAGATGATGATTTGACTTTATATGGCATTACAAATATTAATTTAAAATGGGAGATAATTTATTTTGGATATATTTCTTTTTGTGTACCAGTATATTCATTTTCAGACATTTTTACACAATAAATGCTAAAAAACATATTTTTATTTGTTAAAGCACTTATTAAATGCTATTTTTTCTTCATCTTTTTGTTTTTGTTAATAATATAATTTTCTATTAATTTAATTTTAGTCATTTATTGTGGAAATGAGCGATTCTGGTCATTCTACTGCTGATGAAACTTATGATTTGACCCTTGAATCTTTAAGTATGAAGGAGTTCTTGGCACGTATTCAAAGTGGTGGCCGTCGTTTGACTTCGGTATAATTTATTTTTGTAATTTATTTTCTGTTTGATAATTTTCATAATTGTTTAAGTTTAATGAATTTTGATGGTTTACGTTTTGATCGTTATTTTCATTTATCTACATGTTAATAAATTTAAGTTAGTTTTGCGTACGAGGCATCCTCCGAGTCTTACTTTATGGAAAGAGGGCGATGGTGGGTTTCCAGACATGACTGCAGATGTCTTCATCAACGATGCAATTCTAAATAGTAACCGAGAACGTCAAAGAAACAATTTGCGTTCCCAATGGCCTGCTAAAGTTAGTGATAGTAATCGCGCAGTTGAGATGATGGTATTCTTAAAATCATTAAAAATGCTTAATATATATTTGTACTTAGGCTTTTGTTATTGGGGCTCACGGGTACGAGGAAGAGCTTTTAATTAAGGTTAATACATTTTTTATTTACTAGTAATTATCAAAACTTGTTTATTTTTGGTATTTAAATTTCGTTGTGCTTGTAGATTTTATTTAATTAATAAGAATATTTTAAATTTTTTAGTACACACCTGCGAAGGACTATATAACTCGTCGCATCTAGATGATGATTTGACTTATATGGCATTAAAATATTAATTTAAAATGGGAGATAATTTATTTTGTATATATTTCTTTTTGTGTACCAATACATTCATTTTCAGACATTTTTGCACAATAAATGCTACAAAAAATATTGTTTTATTTATTAGAAGCACTTTTAAATGCTATTTTTTCCTTCATAATTATATAACATACTTTTATTTATTTCTTCTTCATATCCAAAAGATTGTCTGTTCTACAATTGAGGAGATGTTTTTCTGCCAGTAGAAAATTTACAAAGGTTATTTTAATATTTAGAAATATTGTTTTATTTTTTTGAATTCTAGAGCCACTGTAGGAGAGAGTTCTTGGACTACTAGTGATACTGGTCTTCGTGTCGCTTCTTATCCTGCATATGGGCAGTTTTGCACACTTGGAGGTTTATATTTTTTAATGTTTTGGTTACTACTAGTGTGAAAATATATTTACAAATTTAGTTGCAATTTCTGCTGGATCAAGATTTGAAGTTTATTATCCTCCTGGAACTGCTCATTTTGTTGAAAAACTTGCATTTTCGGTTAATATAAATTTTAATTATAATTTCATGTTTAGTTTTTAGTCAACAAAAAATTTTGAAGACAAGGGGCCAAAACACTCGAATTATTGGAAAAATGTGGTACTTTAGTTGATTTTAAATCTAGTAGAGATACATTTTTTTACGCATCGCAATGTTTGTGAGATTCTTCACATCGCAGATTCTGTTTAAGCTATGTCAAAAGGTAATCCATTAAAAAAATTCTCTTTCAAAATAAAAAATGTTTTCCATCGTTGGAGTTCGAACTTGGACCGCCACATACTTATTAGAATAAATAAAAAAAGTTCAGACTACTTTTCTGGTAAATCTGCTTTAAAGTGCGAAAAAGTGTATATTATATATCCTTTATAATTTTGAAATGTTTTTTTTTATTTTTGAGTATTTTGTCTCTAATTTTAGTTTGGGTGGTATATAATGGCACATTTCCGTTTTTTGCTCACACCTGCTTTGTCCAATTTTTTAAATAATTTTTGGTTTATTTATACACTAAAAAAAGAAAGGCTTTAAAAATAACACAAACTTTTAAGTAAAATAATAAATTACTAGAATAGTTTGTTCATCTAATTTTTGTTTATATTTTATTTTAATTATACTTTAATTTAGAATGTTCTCAACGGCAACTAAAAATTGAAAATGTCTGACGTTGAGGAATTTGAAGAGATTGAGCGAATTGTACTTGGCTTAGATGAGGTTTTATAAAATTAAATTTAATTAAAATTTTAATATTTTAAGCCTGATTTTGATCTTTATGATCGTGTTGCATGCTTAGATATGGTCAAAGCTCATCAACTTGAACGTAAACGTAGGCAATTTCATAGTATGGGAAATCTTAGAGAAGGAGGAACATCTGTAACAACGGGGGAAATGGTTCCAAAGTTTGTTAAATTTTTTAGTTTTTTTTAATAATTTTTAATTGGTCTGTATAAAGAGGAAAAAAGGGGGGACACAGCTGGAGAATTTTAAACTTGAAAGAGTTTACTAGGAAATTGATTATCCTTTTTTTATAAAAGCATTAAACTCTTAGAAAGTAGTTTAAAATATTTTTTGTAAATTTATAAAAATCTGAATGTACAACAATACCTCAAAACGAACAGTATCGTTTCGTATGCCTTTGCAACAAAAAGGACGGCATCAATCACTTTCTGATGTTTTTTTTTATTTTAAATAAATTATTAAACAGAAAAATTAAGGAAACTGATGTAGATTTACCAAAATATCAACGACAAAAATTATTTAATTTTAACCAGAATATTTCTTCAACTTATAAGGGTTATAATCGTCAACAAATTGGACTGAAAAAATATCCTCGTGCCTTTTCTGTCGAACCAATGGGAACAACAGAAGAATTTTTTGATGATGATGATGATTATTTTAATATTATAACAGATTCAAAAATTTCTCCTGTACTTCCAGTTGATGCTCAAACATACAAACAATTGAATAGATGTGATTGTTCTCTTTTGCCTAACTGTTCTTTTGGTGATTGTATTCCTTTAAATACATTAAAAGATGATTTTAATGAAAATGAATGGAAACAACAACAACAAAATAAAAATAAATTATCAAATGATTCTCAAAAAAGAAGTATTAAAACAAAATGTAAAGAAAATATAATTACACAACATCGACTTAGACCACCACCTAAACACTTTGTTGGCAGCAATTTATCCTCTCCAGGTCCACAATCGTCGTCTAATCAAAGTCCTTTTCCAGGACATTCTTCTCCTTCTTCATTATCAACTAATTCAGAAGCATCTACAGAATCTGCTCCAGCTTCTTTTCTTTTTCGTTTACCTTTAACTATTTCGAAAGTTGGAGGAATTTCTGCTACTGGTGATTGTGAAGTTCGTGTTGGTAGTAGTTGTGGAAATAGAAAATGTCAAAATAAATTGATGCCTATAAACTTTGCTGAGATGGGTCTATTTGTCGCTCCTCCTTCAGATACTGATCCAGACGAAGCTTTTGTTGTTGTAGAACGGAGAAAATTGTTTGTAAAATAAAAAATGGGAAATTAAAAAAATAAAGTTGAGACTCTATTTATCTGTTGCAAATCGTCCCGCGACTAACCGGGCGCATTTCCCTCAATATTTTTAATTTAAAAATTTTTTTATACTTTTTTCATTTTGTTACCCAATTGGAAGCTTTTTTTCTCCTTTCAGCTTTTATTTTTTTGCACTTCTTTTTATAAAGTTTGGAATTTCGTCTATAGGAAAACTTTAAAAGGAAACAATTATTTTTTGGCCTTTTTTCTTTTTATTTTTGACGGGAAGAAAAAAATATAAGGAAGCTATTTTCTCAAAAACACCTCTTTAAATCTTATAAGTATAGTAAATTATTGTTGTAAGTACATTTTTTACTATTATATGAAATTATATTTAATAGTCTAAAATGTTCTAAAAAATTGATCATCGTCTCCCCTCTTTTTTCAAATAAAATTAAACTCCAAAATTGTCAATTTTTCAAAATTTTTATTTCTTTTTTTTCAGTTTTGACGATAGCGGTGCTGGTAGTGAGCAACAATCTTCAATTACTGCTGCTATATCTCCAGTACCTAACAATAACATTAATAATCCACAAAGCATTCGACATTCACCTTCAGCAAAAAAAGGCGTTGATAATCATTTTTCTGTTGTTGAAGAGAAAGATTTGGCTAAAGGACCTATAGCTGTTTCTGTGGATACTCAAAGAGCACCTATTTCATCTACAATGTTTTTTTTTAATTTTTATGTTTTTTAAATTTTATTTTAAGCAACAAGGGAAGTCCACTGTTGCGCTTTGCTGAAAAAACGGAGGAAAATAACCGTAATACGCGTCAGCGAAGAGCTGTTGAGGAAACACAGTCAGCAATTGAACGAAGCGGGACTGAAGGAGGAGCTATGGTTGATCCAAAGATTCGACATATTTGGTCAGAAGCTGTTGATCTTAGTGAAATTCGAAATGTTGAGGATCAAACAGAGTAAGCGACTTTTTATTTAAATTTTTTAAATAATTTTTGCTCTTAAATTTTTAAAATTTTAGATTTCGTTCTTTACGTGCTCAACTCGGGATTGATGTATTCAATTTTAATATCTTTATAATTTTACATATTTTTTCTTTTTTAAAGAAAATCTCTGCAGAGACACTTTCTCAATATCATGTTAGAGGGCATATGGATACTTTTGATCAACCTGCTATCTGTTATCCACGTTATCGAGGTCCTTCAACTCGTAATCGAATTCCTAACGGTAAAAATTAGAATAAAATAATTTTTTTTTAATTTGTCTTTTTTTAGGTTTAAAAATGATTCGTCGAGTGTCTGGTAGTAAATTACTCAAAGAGAATTATCCTGAAGAAACTTCAGAGTTTGTTTAAATTTTAATAATGATTATTTTTTTAAACTTCTATTTATTAAAAAAGAAAAGTTCGCTTTACTGGTATGTTTGGCCTTCAAATGGTTACACAATTTGACAATAGGTTTTTTTCAAAAAACAATTTTTTAACAATATTTTATAATTTTGAAGGATTGTGTTGTGCACAAATGAACGTGATGCTTTGGTATTTTATTTAAAATTAAATTTAAAAAATTATTTAAAGGCAGTCTATGATGCATCTAATGGAATTCCAGCACTTTCCTTGCCGTTAGGCGAGCGTTTTGACTCTACCGTTATTCCTTATTTGGAAGATTTTGATTTGGTTAATTTATTTTTAGATTTTTTAATTATTATTTTTTTAGATTTATATTTGGTTTCCTCATATTCACGAACGTTTTGCTAAGAGGTTTAATAAAATATTTTTTATTTATATTAATTTTTATTCCAAGTTATGCTTCTTATTTGAATGCTGCACGTTGTTACATTATAACGTTTATTATTAACTTTTTAAATTAATTTAAAAAATTTTTTTAGTGCATCTCTTCGACCTGTAGAGCTAGTTCGTGATAATCGTTCAAAGGAAGTTCTTCACAATATTCAAGGTTTAAAATTATTAAAAAAGTAGAATAATTAACTTTAAAATTTTTTAAAGATGCTGTTCGTGTGCGTTACAAAGGATTTCGCTCTGTTCAAGATTTGCGTGATTCTGTTTGTTTTTTTCTATTTTAATTAACATCTTTTTATTGAAAAACAAATTTAGGTAAGAAGTGAAATTGTCC
This sequence comes from Meloidogyne chitwoodi, assembly GCA_015183035.1. NCBI lineage: Eukaryota > Metazoa > Nematoda > Chromadorea > Rhabditida > Meloidogynidae > Meloidogyne > Meloidogyne chitwoodi. The sequence continues at coordinate 2,349,297 of JACZZP010000010.1, forward strand.
AAAGCAAAACTAAACTTACTGGCTTAACTTTGGTTTTTTCAATATTGATTAATAATTTTATTTTTTTAAAGTGGAAACGCTACGCAATATTAAACAATTATTTGCGTGGATTTCGTCCATCAGAACTAACAATTCTCAGTGGTGGAAGTTATGGAAAAACAACCTTTATGTGCGAGTAAGTGTTAAAATTTTATTTTAATTGGGATTATTTTTAGTCAATTTATTTTTTAAGATATGCTATGGATTTATTTACTCAAGGAATTAGAACACTTTTTTGTAATTTTGAAATGCCTGAAGAGAAGGTTTTTTAAAAATTATTATTTTTAAAAAGCTTAAAACTTTAAAATATAGATTCTCAAATGGATGATTATTCAATTTGCTGGGTATGTTTTTTTAATTTCTGACTAAAATGAGGGTTTTTACCTCCAATTTTTTGAAAGTATAATGTAACTAAAAATTAAAAAAAAGTATTTCTCTTTCAAAATTCAGTCCTTCTCACGTTCGCAGCCTTGCTCGTTCCCGAACATTTACGACTCGAACCAAGTATGTTTATTTAATAATTGAAAAAAAATTTTTTTGGGAAGGCATGTGAGAAGTGACAAAAAAATCTTTGAAAGATTTGAATTAAAAAAAATTAAAAATTTCTTTAAGAGTTCCACTTCAACAACGCCAAGACCATTCTTCAGTGGAAATGTGGCTTGATCGTTTTGAGAGAACACATAGCGATCTTATAATAATGAAAAGTGAGGAATTTCAAGACAAAACATTAAAAGAGATTGCTGATGTTTGTTTTTTTTAATATTTTTATTAATTTTTTTTCCACTTTTTTAAGGCTATTAGAGAGCAGACTTTGGCTTGTGGCACTCAACATTTGGTTATTGACAATTTGGTATTTTTTATTATTAAAACTTTTTTTAATTTTATTTTTTAGCAAGCGCTAGTTGATATGGCTACAATAAATATTGATCCAATGACAGCAGCAGAAAGAACACATCAACAGGTTTTTTTTTAATTTGAAGAAATATTTTTTTTATTAAAATATTAAAAAAGGATCGTTTTGTTGGGATGTTGCGTAGAATTGCAACTACTCAAGAATTACATATTACTTTGGTTTAAAATTTTTAATTAAATTTTTTTAATAATTTTTTAGGTTGTGCACCCTGTTAGAGATCCAAACGAGGTTATTTATTACAAATTGTATTATTAAAAAATTTAAATTTAAGCAAGGTTATTATGAACTTCAACATATTGGAGGGCCTTCGGCAAAGATAACACAAGAGGCAGAAAATGTGTTAGTTATTCAAAGGCGAAGAGAAGTTGATGATCGAAGAAAATTTCGCAAATTTCTTTATGTAAATGTTTTTTTTATTTTTAATATAAGAGGGATGGTACCTATTATCAATTTTCTTGAGGAGAGGGTTCGAATCCCGATAATGGACTTAATTTTTAGAATAAAAAATATAAGTCCGTTAGACAATTTCCACTCATTTTCAGATTTTGAAAAATCGTTTTGGAGGTCGATGTGTTGAAGTAGATCAGGTCAATTAATTTATTAAAACAAATCTCTTTTATGTAGTATAAGTTAGTTTTTTTTCTTCTTTTAGATAGAAATGCTTTTCCAACCATCAACACTTATTCATTCATTAGTAGAAGTTTCAAGATGAAAATTTTTTCAAGCAAAAAATTTTTAGCAAAAAACAGATTAGAAAAAAAACAAACAAAATTACTACAAAATTATATATTTGTCTTTCAGTAGTTAACAGTTAGCTTTTTTAAACAACATTCTTTTCTATTTGCTTCAAATAATAGAGAGTATTTAATTCCTGAGGAGAAGGTTCGAATCCAATTAATTTAACTTCTTTTATTTTAAAAGGGTTTCATTTTAAAAAATATTTAGAAAGAAAATTAGTGGTCATTATTTATATATTTTTAATTATATAAAAAATCAACAAACAAACAAAACTAGACTTGAGAGCATTTAAAAAAATAATTGCTACACGTCTTTTTTCAATTTTTTGGGAAAGGCTTTAAAAAAACAAAAGAAAACCTTTATTTATAACATCTTAACGTTCAGTCATTATTCTTTTTCTACTTTCATCAATACGATCGCGTAAATGTTGTTTGTATGAAAAAATGTCACCATCCCATTTTGTAACTTTTTTATGGTCACAAACCCAAATTTCTTCTGTTACTTGTTGGACCAATCGAAAGTCGTGAGAAACCTTTAGAAAAAATTAAATTAATTTTATAATTTTTTTAAAAAAAGTTTACCAAGATCATTCCGCCTCCAAAGTTATTTATAGCCTCAGCAAGTGCATCAATACTTCTGAAAGAAAATATTAAAAAAAAAAAAAGAAATGATCTTTCTTAAAATGATTTAAAATTATTTTTTAGATACATGGCTCTGCAACTAATTTTTAAGGAAAAACACAAACTCCATATCCAAGTGGTTCGTTGGTTCGTCTAAAAGTAACAAATGTGGTTGTTGCCATGCTAGCCAGGCGAAAGCAACACGACAACGTTGGCCATCTGATAATTGCTTCATTGGACAAACTTGTTCTCTGCCTTTAAAAAGGTTTTAAAATTACTTTATTTTTTTTTAGAAAAACCTGTAAGTCCATAACGACCGATAATTTTACGCATCTCTTCTTTTTCTCGCACGTCAGGAAATGATTTTTGCATATATTCTAATGCACTGAGTTCCAGTGGTAATTCTTCGACAAGGTGCTTAAAAAATATTTTTAATTAAAACTTGAAAAATTTATTAAAAAAAAAACCTGATGGTATTTTCCAATTTTACAGTGTAAATTTCTTCGAATCATCCCATCGGTTGGATCACAGTCGGTTGCAAGCAATTTCAAAAGTGTCGATTTTCCTGCTCCATTTGGACCGACTAGAGCAACACGAGTATCCAGATCAATTCCAAAATCAAGATCTCGGTAAATCCAAGGCTAGAAAAAAATTTTAAGGTTTAAAATTTTTTTATTTTTTAACATACCGAGTTAGGGCCATATCTAAAACTGACATGCTGTACCATAATTACAGGTGGTGGAATATTATCAGGCTCAAAAAAGTAAAATTGTTTTGTCTGCTCCAAAGCAACTTTTTCTGTTAAACCACCCGCAATCATTTTTGCCATAGTTTTTTCTTTACTCTGTGCTTGTCTTGCCAATTTTGCACTTCCATGACCAAAACGAGCGACATATTCCTTGACACAAAAGGTAAGATTTTTTTTTTAAATTAAAAACCTTCATGTGTTTAATTTGTTCCTGCTCCCATTTGTAACGTTTAGCTTGATTTTCTAGTAATTCTAGACGAGTTTTGATAAATGTGTCATAATTGCCCTAAAAATAAGTTTTATTATCTTAAGATATCAAAATTTTACCGTGTAATAAATAAGTTTCTTTTGAAACAAATGAATTACATTCGTACAAACATTGTTCATAAAATCTTGTGAATGTGAAATAATCAGCAATGAACGTTTATACCTTTAAAAAGGGGAAGAAATTTATTTTTTTGAATTTTAATCAAAATTACTTTGAAAGTTCTGTTTCTAACCATACACAAGCATCTAAATCCAAATGATTTGTTGGTTCATCTAATAAAAGCAATGACGGTTTTAGGTAAAGAGCGCGAGCCAATGCAACTAGAAATTTTATTTTGTTAAACATTTTCAAATTTTTTATAAAAACTTCGCATTCTCCAACCACCAGAGAAATCTTTGCAACGTTTCTGCATCATTTGGGGTGTAAAACCAAGTCCATAAAGAATTTCTGCAGCTTTTACTTCAGCTTTATCTGCATCCATTTCATCCAATCTTTCATATATGTCCAGCAATTTTGCTTGGGATTCTAAATTTTTTAATAAAAATTCCTAATTTTAATATTTAAAAATCTCAAACCTTCGTCAGCATAAGTAGCCAATTCTTCCGCTTGTTTTTCTAGTGCAATACGTTCTTTATCAACATTAATAACAGCTTGAAGTGCAGGTAATTCTACTGCAGCCATTTCACGGCTAACAAGAAACATATCAATGTGATCAGGAATTGGCATTTCACGTAAAAATATTGCTTGCATTAATGAAGACTTTCCTTTACAAAAATAGTTTTTAAAAGTTGTTTAAAAGCAAAAAATATTTACCACTCCCATTAAGTCCAATTAATCCATATTTACGTCCCATATTAATTTCAAGTGTTGTATCTGTCACAATTTCACGTCCATGAAAAGTAATTGTCAACTGATCAATTTTTAAATTTATACTACGCTCTTGTGAAGTTAAAACACCAGCAACAGCACGAGCTTTTGCATTTTCTAATTCAACTTGATGTAAAACATCTGTAACTTCATCCATTTCAGCTTGAGTAATTCCATTTTTTTCTTCATTTTTATAAGAATTTAATCCATCTTCTTCTAAAACATTTTGTTCCGAATTTGTTCCACCTTTTTTTCCACCTCGTTGTTTTGCGGCAGCTTTATCCTTGTCTTTTTTGGCTTTATCTCGTTGTTTTTTTGCATCAGATGGCATTGAGAAATATTTCTAAGGAATAAAATTTTAAGGAAAAAAGAAACTGGATCTAATGTTTTGATTCGAAGGTAACGTTAACAGCTCACTGAGACTCAAATGGTTTCCTTTAAATTTCTTCTAGACTCAAATGTTTTTTCGATTTAAATTTTATATATTTTTTGGCATAATTCTTTTGGGACCTGTACATTTCGTCAAACAAAATTACACGACATTTCGCAGCTACGGCAAAAAAGCTACATTTCGTTTACCCGAGCCCACGATTTTTTGCCTTTGTGACGAAATGTCGTGCAATTTCTGTCGACGAAATGTCTGACACGATTCTTTTGCTTACGTTGTCTTACGTATATAAATTTTCTTTAAATCATTAACTTTTGTTTCGTTTTCTCTCCTATGAATGGTTAAATTTTTTAATTCGCGTAGACAATTAAATGTACGTAGATTTTCATTATTATCTTCTCTACATTTAATATAAAATAAAATACTTTTTATCACATTTTCATCTGTTTTTTTTTGTGCCATATTAAGTAATTTCCTTAAGTTTTATTTTACAAATTTTCTTCAACTCTTAGAAAATTTCATAAACTTTTATTTTTCAGTGGTTTTATAAAAATTAAATAAGATGACCTATTTTTATGATGAACATTGGTTTCCGCGACCTATGGGTGCACTTGGATCAGCATTTTCTTTTACTCAACTCTCCTATTATTCACTCATCACATTATGCCTTTATCAATTCGGTAAATATTTTTTTAAATAAATTTTTTAATTTTCAAAAACATTTTTAGCAATGGGTAAAGTAGAAGAAAATCGGCGGAGAGAAGTTGAACGATTACTTGAGAAAGGAAAACTTTTTCTTTCTAAAGGAAATTTGCAAGAGGCTCTTCATCAATATCATCAGGCAGTTGAACTTGGTTAGTTTTTTGATTGAAAATTTAATTTATAAAAAAATGTTTTTAGACCCAGATGACTACCAAATATATTTTCGTCGTGCGACTGTTCATTTGGCAAGGTTTTTTTATTTTTGAAAAAAAATTTATAAGAAAATTTATTTAGTGGGCGAATGAATTCTGCTTTACCTGATTTGGATATGGTTGTTGAATTAAAACCTGATTTTATTTCTGGAAGATTACAACGTGGAAATATTTATTATAAGATGGGCAATTTGGATCGTGCTTCTGATGATTACAAATTTGCTGTTCGTTTAATTTAAATTTTGTGGTTTTTTATCAACTTTTTTTTAGTTAAGGCACGATTCAAACAATGCAGAAGTTGAGGAAAAATTGAAAATGATTGATCAAATTAAAGAATGGATTAAATCCGGAAATTATTATCATGAAAATGGTGACCACGAGTCGGCTGAAAGAGTGCTTAGCTATGCACTTGAGGTATTTTTATTTCCATTTTTTCTTTCTTTTAAAGTTTTCTTTTCCTAGCATTGTCATTGGGACGCAGATTTGCATAGAAAACGTGGAAAAATTCGTTTAGCCCGTGGTGACACGCAAAATGCAATTTCTGATATTCGGGCTGTTGCAAAATTGGTTCCTGACTCTACAGAAGTTTATCTAGAAATTAGTCGTATTTATTATGAAGTTAGTTGTTTTTGGATTTTAATAGTTAAATATGTTTTTACAGGTTGGAGATGCCGAAAATGCAATGACACAAATTCGCGAGTGTCTTCATTTAAATCCTGAACATCCTCAATGTTTTCCATTTTATAAACGAATTAAGAAATTATTAAAATTACGGCAAAATTTGGATAATTCAATTCAAAAAGAACGCTGGGGAGATTGTTTAGACAAATCAAAAGAAATTTTGAAGTTTGAACAAGAAGTGGATCGAATTCAATTGGATACTTATAAACAAAGATGTAAATGCAACGTTAAAGTAATTCTTTTTGAACTTTTTTTGTTGAAATTAGTAAAATTTATTTTTAGCTTGGACACGTTGCAGAGGCAATTCAAGAATGTACAGAAGTATTAAAATACATTGACGAAAATGATTTGGAAGTTTTGCTTAATCGTGGCGAAGCTTATCTTCAGAATGAGGATTATGATAGAGGTTTGGAATTTTTTATTTAAATAAAAACTAAAAATATTTTTTAGCGGTCGAGGACTTCCAAAAAGCCTTAAAAGCGAATGAAGATTCTAGACAAGCAAAGGAAGCTTTAAACAGAGCCTTGAAGTTACAAAAACAGGCAAAAAAGAGGGATTATTACAAAATACTTGGAGTACGTCGTAATGCGGACAAACGTACAATAATGAAAGCTTACAGGTTTTTTTAAAGTTAAATAAAAATAAAATAATAAAAAAATTTAAGAAAATTAGCTCAACAATGGCATCCAGATAACTTCCAAGATGAGGCAGAAAAGAAACGTGCTCAAGAAAAGTTTATCTTAATTGCTTCTGCTAAAGATGTTCTTACTGATCCGGAGAAGAGGAGAATGTTTGTTTATTTTATCTAATTATTGCGTTCAACTCTAATAAATATTTTTAGATTCGACTCAGGTGAGGATCCATTGGACCCGCAAGGTGGTGGAGGTGGTGGTCATCACGGTTTTCAACAATGGCAATGGTCAGGTGGTCAGGGTGGTTTCAATCCATTTGGTGAAGGCTTTAACCCATTTGGAGATGACGGAGGTTCTCATGGTTTCAAATTTACTTTTGGCTAAGTAGTATATTGAATCTGTCTCAAAATTATTTATATTTCACACATACAATGTCACACATAAATATTTATTTCCCCTGTATTTTTATAGAATTTGATTTTAAAAAAGACCTGTAAATTCGATTTAAATTTTATTTAAAAAAAAAAGTTTAAAAAAATTGGATTAAATTAGAGAATTTAATTTTGTTTCAATTGTATTATTAATTGTTTAATCTTGCTACCTTATTCGAGTTATTTTAAATTATCTATTAAATCATATTTTTTGTTACAATATTTATTTATTTATAATTTAATTTTTAGATTATTTCAAGTCTTTAAAAAAAGCTTTTTTTAATTTATCCAAAGTTATGAGTAAAGAACCAAAGAAGGAAACTGTGCGTGAACTTTCAGAAGAAGAATTTGGTAGTAAAATGGACTTTTGTATGGCTGACACTGCATTGAAAATTGCATGTAACTTTTTTTTTTGATAGAATAAAAAAAGTTTTTTATTTTGTTAAATGTAGGTGGTGCAGCGATCGGGACAATTTTTTCACTAGTTTTTTCAAGGAAAACTTGGCCAATTTGGCTTGGAACTGGGATTGGTTAGTAACTTTTAATTTATGTTAGTCTATATTGTTTGAAAATTTATAGTATATTTTCAATATTCAGGTATTGGGAGGGGTTGGAGTAATTGTAATCATGCATTAGAAAATCCATCGTATTGGCATTATGGCAAAAAGTTGAAATATGGCAACTTTGACATGTCATCTTCGTCAACGTATTTCTCCTCCTTTAGGTCGAAGAATAATGAAGAAGAATCGTCTGATCAACAAAAAAAGGAAACTAAGCCTTAATTGCCATGTCTTCTTAAGAGGTTATTTTAAATTGAAAAATATAAAACTATATAATGTCAGATGTTAGGATCTATCTCTACCTTTTAAAAGGTAATTTGATTGTTTTGTTTTTGTATTAAAAAATCTAAATAATTTTGTCTTAATGTTCGAGTCTTTAATCAAAATAGTTTTTGAACTAAATTATAGGAGAACTAGTCATTAAAATTTAGGGTTTCTCCTCAAAATCACTAACTAAGTCAAAAAAAAAAAATAAAACAATCGACAATAGAATTTTTATAGTAACTTAAAAACGTGTAAAAACAATCTTTGAAAATGTTCGCCAACAGGAAAATTATTATCAGTGCTTTCTTCAATAATTCCGTTCTGAACATGTATGTACCCGTCATTGAACTGAAGGCGGAATTTTGGTGTTTTGTTAAAAATCCAATCATCACTTTTGAGTATAGAAAGTATTTCTTCAATTCCTAAGTTTTGAAAGTTTGAGTTAAAAAAAGTTCCCCGAAATTAAAAAAAATTAAAAACCTGGAAATTGTTCTTCACAAGGAAAAATATCACTTTTAATTTTTGAATCATTATAATTTGAGGAAAATGCTTTTAAAATACTTTTTTCTGTTTTCTTCATAATTTCGTCATCTATGAATTCATATTCTTTAATTTTTATAAAATCTGCAAGACAACCAACAGATTTTGCCCGAATACTTTTTGTTGCTGTTGTGTCAATATTTTCAACATTTAATGGTGATTTTAACGAAAAATGCAAATTCTTCATGTTTGGATTAACCAAAAATGTAAAATGATGGTAAGCATTTCCTTTTGATATTCTTGCAGCAGTTCCAGATATTTTTGAACCGCTTGGTTCAAAAATTAAATCATCACGCGAATTTAAGCTAATTTTGTTAAAAGGTTCAAATAAATGTTGAAAATCCATATTTAACTGTTTGGATAATTTTTTCAAATTTTCTTTTCGATTATGACGATCATGTAAAGTCAAAAGACTAATATTAAAATTTCCTAGAAAAAAACTTTCAAATTTTTAAGTAAAAAACTAACCCATATCATGATAAACTGTTCCACCACCACTATATCTTCTAACTATTTTAATTTTATTTTCTTTACAAAAATTCACATTTGCTTCAATCCAAGGATTTTGATATCTTCCAATGACGACTGAAGGAGAATTTCTAAAATTAAAAATATTTTATTAAGATCTCATTATCAATAAAACCTCCAAATTAAAAGTATATCTTCATTATAAAAATTTTTATTGCGAAAAAGCCATTCTTCTAAAGCTAGATTTTTGTAAATACAATTAGAAGCAGAAGAAAAAATTGTAAGAAGTTTAGGCGTGTTTTCAAATGTTGTGTAGATATTAGAAAGCATAGATCAGCGGTGACAATGCTGGTGTTGTTTCACGTACTGGCATTTTGTCCGTTTATTATTTTTATTGACAATTTTACGAACAAGCCCGACTAGACGCCGGCCGACTATATGCAATATTACGCTAAATAGAGTTAGAGATAAAGAGGAAACTAGAGACTACTTGCACCTAGGCGGGCGTGTCCGACAATTTTATCTTTTTTTTAATATTGTTTGCAATTATTTCTTTTTATCTTTTTACATTTCAGCTTAAAAATAAATGTTCTTAATATCCAAAGGATTGTCTGTTCTACAATTGAGGAGATGTTTTTCTGCTAAAGCAGTAGAAAATTTACAAAGGTTATTTTAACCTTTAGAAATATTGTTTTATTTTTTTGAATTCTAGAGCCACTGTAGGAGAGAGTTCTTGGACTACTAGTGATACTGGTCTTCGTGTCGCTTCTTATCCTGCATATGGGCAGTTTTGCACACTTGGAGGTTTATATTTTTTAATGTTTTGGTTACTATTAGTGTGAAAATATATTTACGAATTTAGTTGCAATTTCTGCTGGATCAAGATTTGAAGTTTATTATCCTCCTGGAACTGCTCATTTTGTTGAAAAACTTGCATTTTCGGTCAATATAAATTTTAATTATAATTTCATTTTTAGTTTTTAGTCAACAAAAAATTTTGAAGACAAGTCCAAAACACTCGAACTATTGGAGAAATGTGGTGCTTTAGTCGATTGTCAATCTAGTAGAGATACATTTTTGTACGCATCATCATGCAAAATAAGCAATGTTTATGAGATTCTTCGACTCATCGCAGATGCTGTTCTTAGGCCGAAAATTTTAAAAGAAGAGGTTCGTTTTCTTTCAGAGAATCTATTTAAAAATCAAATTGTTAATTTTTAGGTGGATATTTGTCGCGATGTAATTAAATATGAAAATGATACTCTTGCAAGGCAACCAGAATGCGAACCATTACTCACTGATTGGATTCATCAAGCTGCTTTTCGTTCAAACACTATTGGTCTTGCTCGTTATTGCCCATCTGATGCTGTTGGTCAAATTTCTTCTGGTCATATTCTCAGTTTTTTGAGTCAATATTACACACCCAAACGGATTGTTCTTGCTGGTAATTTTAGACTTATTTGATATTTTGATTTTCTTATAAAGGAGTTGGTGTTGATCAGGAATGGTTGGTTGATGCAGCAAAAGAGCTTTTTGATCCGAGGGAAAGCACTTGGGTTGAACAGCCAGATCGACTTCTTAAACATATTCCTCCTTTAGATGAATCTTTGGCACAGTAACTTTTTTTTAATTTTCGATTTTTTACTTTAACATTTTTATGTACACCGGTGGCGAAGTGCGTGTTGAAAAGGATTTGAGTCAAATGGCGCTAGGTCCAACACCATTTCCAAATTTGGCGCATTTAGTTATTGGTTTTCAGGTTTATTTACTTACATTTTGTATTTCTTCAACTGAAGTTTTTTTAAGGGTGTTGGAATGCGCAGTGAAGATTTTGTTCCATTTTGTGTTTTACAAAGTCTTATGGGTGGAGGAGGAAGTTTTAGCGCTGGTGGACCTGGGAAAGGAATGTTTACGAGACTTTACGTTGATGTTTTAAACAAGTTTGTTTTTAATTTGGAAATAAGATTTTGGAATTATTTAAAGACATAATTGGATATATAATGCTACTTCTTACAATCATTCTTACACTGATTGTGGCTTATTTTGTATTAGAGGGAGTTGCAGTCCAGAATATGTTATTTTTTACTTTTTAATTCCTTTAATATAATTCTCTTATTTTTCTAATTTTAGTCAACAAAATTGGCTCAAGTAATTGTTGATCAATTCCATTCTCTTAGCAAAGGAATAATTCGTAAAGGAGAGTTGGCTCGTGCTAAAGTCCAATTAAAATCTCAATTGTTAATGAATTTGGAGATGAGACCAGTTCAATTTGAAGATCTTTCTAGACAAGTGTTAGTACAAGGAGAACGAAAAACACCTGATGATTATGCTGAGGAAATTGGTTTATTTTTTTTTAACATTTTTACATATTCTTTAAAATTTTATTTTTAGATCGAGTTAAAGAAGATGATATTGCAAGAATAGTTTATACAATGTTAAATGGCCGTCCCTCCTTTGTTTGTTACGGAGATTTACGTTGGATGCCAACATTTGAGCAATTAAGATCTATGCTTGAACGCTAAAATATTTTTATTTTTGTCTCCGTTTGTTTGTTTAATTTTAAATTTTTTGAAAAAAATATTTTTAGAAAAACAATTTAGTCAAATTTTTTAGTTTTTTAATTTTTTTATTTGATAGTTTTTAAGCGGTACTGTTTCATTAGTCAGTTTTCCCTTTTCATTTATTACCTCCCTCTCAAATTATGTTTTTTGCTTATTAAAAAAGCAACAGCTGACATGATTCTTCTAAAATATATTTTGCAGCCTTTGCATTAATAAAACTAATAAATGAGGATATTTTGAGATTTTATTGGAAATTATTTATCCTTTTTATTTCCCAAAGGAAAGTGTCCTTTTTCTCCAATGCCTTTTAAAATTATTTTTTCTGGTTTTGTTATTTTAATTCAATTTTGTTTTGTAAATGGCCAAGTTGCAACTGGAGGGCAATCTGATAGAACACAACAAGGTTATTTTATTCTCTCGTTTTTTTAATTATTTAAAATTTAAGAATTGGCTCTACTTGGTTGGACAAGTGGTGTTCGGATGGCATGTATGAATTCAAGATTAATAAAAAAAATTAAAAAAAAATTAGATTGCCAATCAATCGCTATTCTAGATTTAATTGATCCATTTAAAGAGGCAATTGCTCGTATGTTAAATAGGCATTGTCGTACACCAATTGCTTGTGGACTTAAAAAAAGGTATTAAATTCGAATCTAAATTTGTATTACTCTTTTTTATTTTTTTCAGTGTAACTTTTAACAAATTTCAAGTAGTTATTCTTGATGGTATTTAATTTTAAAATAAATATTTAAAGTTGAATATTAGGCTTTCCAAGACGTGAAAACCGAGCATTAAATTTTCGCTTTTTTGTTGTTCTTCCACACGATGCGGTTGAGTTTTTATTCATTTTAATATTAAAAAATTAGCTCTAATTTATTTTATTTAAAGCTTCCAGTAGATAAACGTTCAGATAAACCGATGATTCCAAGTTTGGTTCTCTCAGGTTTAAATTTTGAAATTCTCAATTATTTAATAATTTAAAAATTATAGATATGCTTAACTCACAGTTGACTGAAATTACACATGGACTTGGTTGGCAGGTGATCAGCCATGAACAATATCCAAGGTTTTAAACTAAAATATTCTATTTTAAAAGGAATATTTTTTTTAAAGATTTGATCCCACTACAAGTGTGAGTTTTATAAAATAGATTTTATATATTAAAATGGTTTTTTCTCACAGTTTTTCAATCGTTTTTTAATTCCAATAGCAGTGTGAGTTTTATAAAAAAGCTAATATAAGAAAAAATGTCAAATTACTAACAATAAATAATTTAGCATTATGGGCCTCTGTATGATTTTTCTCGCCTACTGGGTTTCCCTTATCACTTCTGGCTCTTCATTATATGCAAATGGATGGCTAGTTCGTGGCTCAAGTGGTGGGAAAAATGCAGCACTTAGGTTAAATTAAAAAATAATAATTGGACTCGTCTTATAGGAGAACAATGCAAATAATAGAAGAACAAAAATATCGTTTTGCTTTATACGATAGTCAGGCTAGAGGTACACCTCTTGCTTTAGGATCACATCCAGTTGGACCCAAATCGGTTGTTATTTATAAGACAAATGCACGCGTTCAGGAAGTTCATGCACCACCAAAATCGTTGGCTACCTCTTCTTCTTCTCCAAAAGTTTGTATTTTTTATTTTAATTTATTAAAATTTTATTTTCTAGGCAGCTGAAATGGGTCGTGCGATGCCCATATATCCAGCACCTGGACGTGTAAGTCAACAGCAGATGATTCTTAAGGATAATAAAAAGACATCTAAGGAATGGCAAACATCCAGGAAAGGTTTTTAAATAATTTAATTTTAAGTTTCATAATTTTTTTTTAATAAGATGGTCTGCATCATCAAGTGAGCAGCAGTGAAGTTTTGCCTTCACCAAATTTGGCAGTCCCAATGAGACGAAAACAACAAAATCAACCAGCAGCTCCAGCTCAACCAACAGCCTATGATGAAAAAGAGATGGCAGAAATGGCTGATTGTGTGCCTGAGATTGTGGTACTATTTTATATTTGGAAAATATTAACTAGATTTGATTTTTTTTTAAGGTTGTGTCTCATCCACACGATTCTTCAATTGACACAATTGATACAACATCCTCAACTCAAGGCCGAAAACTATCTTGCGGTCAAGGGTAAATTATTTTCTCCTTTTTAAATAAAAAATGAATCTGAAAAATTTTAAGCCATCGGAGATCCTCACGACGTTTTAGCTTTGGAGAAGAATTCAAACGAAGAAAATCTTTTTTCCCTGTGAACAAGGACAGAGGAGGTAATAAAGGAAATCAACAAGAAAAAAAGAGATGGAAAGCCAGTTCTATTGCATTAAGCAAATTTAGTATAGTTGGTAGTCGAAAATAAGCATTAGAATTTTTTCCTTTTAATCTTTGGAAATTATAAACATGTTGACTATTTTCTGCAGTTGTTTTAGTCTCACAAGGGACAATAGCGAACTATGACCAAAAATTTTGACTTCTAATGCACACCATCGTGTAGAGAAAGATCGGTTTTCTATTGCCAATTTTTGTCTTTTTTGGCCCTGACCCCCAAATTTAAAAGTTATAGGGCTTCAAAGTTAACGATTTTCAGACAAAAATGTCACTTGAAGTTAGGTGTAACTGAAGAAAACAAGAGAATAAAAAACGTTTGAGTATTGAGTGGAAAAGCGTAGAGAAAGAAGTCAACGGTAATTAGTAAAAGAGAAGAAAATAGAAGTTTCTATACCCTCTATTTTTCGATAAGACTCATACTCTACTTTTCTCTTCTTTCTCTTTTCTTTTCATACAGCCAAATAGTATTTTTTGTTAGAGTCCAATGAAAAGTTTGAAAACCCTATAACTTTTCAATTTGGAGGTCAGGGCCAAAAAAGACAAAAATTGGCAATAGAAAACCGATCTTTCTCTACACGATGGTGTGCATTAGAAGTCAAAATTTTTGGTCATAGTTCGCTATTGTCCCTTGTCAAACTCTTTTGTCCCTTACGTTATTTATTTCATGTGTATGTCTGACTATTCGCGGACTGAGTTTATGTTCTCTAATTTCCTCTATCTCTAATTCTTTGTATTTAAAGTTCCATTTCGCAATTTCGTCCTGCGATTAGTCGGGCTATTTCAATTACAACAAATTCTTGGCGTAATGATCTTTTGAATTTTCTTACATCAGATGCATTTTTATTTTGCGATTACTCATTCTTTTAACTTTTTTATGTTCTTGTTTTTTATAATTTTCTAGCAGGAGATTATATAATTTGTAACGATGGTTCCGCCAAATTTGCCGCTTGGATCGATTCCTCAAAGTATTCGGTCAGTTGCACATTATGTTAAAATTGCAAATGAACATGCCGAACGAGACATTGTCGTCTACTATTGGTGTAAGTATTTATATGGATTTTTTATTTCTAAAGGACTAATTTCTGGTCTTTGTTTTTTGCCGAGGCCAATTTAAAATTTCTTAAGCAAGATCCTATTTGAATATGTTTACCAACTTTAGGTCTTTTCAAAGCGGTTGAAGATGCAATGGCCACAGATAGCACGTCACCTGAGGCAAAAAATTTTTTAACCGTTGCTATGAATATTCTTGAACAGGTTTAAATTATTGATCCTTATTTTGATTACTAATTATTTTTTAGGTCAAAAAAGAAAACAAAGATAATGATGCAATTTTGCAGGAAGTTGTTGCTCAATCTCATATTGAAGATCAGGTTGTCTTCCTTCAATTTTATTCAAAAAACTTTTAAAACATTAAGGCTCAGCGGTTGTTCACATACGCAAATTCTCAGGTTTATTTAACTTATTTTTATCTAATTTCAATAAATATATTTAGGATGATTCGGGTCAATTTAATCAAAAAATGATGAAAGCCTTTTACACTTGCGGGTATTTATTTGATGTTCTAACGATGTTTGGTGCTTTGGATGAAAATATTCAAGTTATATTTTAGTTAAACTTTGTTCTTTTGTTTGTCTCCTTGGTTTAGTTGGTTAATTCCATGTTTTGAGTCTGGAACAGATAGTTCTATAATTTAAAAGGGGTATTGAAAGGAATTTACTTTTTATTTTTCAGTCAGCAAGAAAATATTCTAAATGGAGGGCAACCTATATTTTTGGCTGCTTGAAACGCGGTGAACAACCTGTACCTGGGAAACAAATGGCAGGAAAGGATGGAGGTTTACTTTCTTTTTGCTTAAAATTTAAAATATTTTTAAGATGATTCTAATGATCTGAATGCGTTAAGTGCGGAGTTTAATTCTTCGGCTAATATTAGCAGTGGACCTCCACCTTCTACATATCCAACGGTTTTTTTATTATTTTTAAACTCGTTTTATTTTCCATAAATTTTTTAAACATATTAAAGGATTTCTCCAGTTATGCTCCTCAACCTTATGGTGGACCACAACAACAATATCCTAAACCAGGTCTTCAACCAGTTGGCGGCTTCCGACAATATCCCCAAGTTGATGGAAATAATTTAAATATTTCTCCGATTAATCCAAGTGGAGGACAACAAACAGGTTTGCAACCACCGACAAGACCTCTAGCAGCACAGCGTGGAGGAGCCATAATTCCACACCAACAGCAATTCCAAAAGCCTTCACCACAACAAATACAAAGTGGAAGTAATCAGAATAGCCCGACACCTCAAAATTATCAAACAGCAGGTTTTTATGTTTTACTAAATTCTTAAAACATTTAAATTTAGCACAAGATCTTAAACTTGAGGATTATTTGGAGGCCAAAAAATATACAAAATTTGCATCTAGTGCACTAGACTATGAAGATCCCAAAACAGCAATAGACTTTCTTCTAAAAGCAGTTGCTGTATTACAAAAGAAATCTGGAGGTGGAGGCAGTGGACTCGTTTAAATTAATGACAAACAATAGAAATTTAAAAATCGTTTTTATACATTTATTTGCTTCTGAAAATAAAAATATTGATTGCTTTCTAAAATTTCTCAAGTTCGTGCTCACAATTTTTCTGTAGAATTTCGTTGGCTAGATTCTAAGCTCACTCCATTGCCATCATCTAAATAGAAAAATTTTAATTTTCTTGAATTCAGTAACACGCCGCGAATACCTACGCTGCGAATAATTAAGACAATTATACATAAAAAATTGAGAAATAGTATAAGCAAGAGATAGAGAGTATAATATGATGTCAAAGTGTAAAAATTTAATTTTTACATATATCAAAAGTAAGATTATTAAAAAAGGTTCAACAGTAGTTATGTTTCAAAAGGGTCAATGCCCTTTGCCAAATTCCACCCTATAACTATTCATTTTCTGGAGCTTATATCTCGGCTTCTATAATGCATATATGTTTCCTACATGGCTTGTTCGATTCAGCTTTTCAGGCTCTATCAAATATCCTTTTTAAGCCTACAATGTCTTGTAGAAGTCGAGTTATAAGCCCAGAATACAAAATCATGTTTCTAGATCAGTAAAAGTTAATTACAATATCGCACATAAACTACTAAAGTTGGACTTTTCGCTAGAACATTTTTTAGATCATTGATTGATCTTTTATTGAAAGAAAAATAAAAATGTTGTACCGTAGGATTAAAGAGAAGTATTGGATTAAAATTTTAGATATAAGTGGATATACTAAAATTTTTGAAATTTTTTAAAATAAACATTTTTGGACAAATAGGGGTATCATTGGAAAGAGCTCTAAAGTTGAATCAAATATCAAAAAATTAGTAAGTTCTGACTTTTAGAAGTCGAGATAGGTTACTGTATTTTTAGAGTTTATAATGAATATTTGAGATTTTTTTTCTAAAAGTCAGATTAGTCTGGATTTTACATATTATTTAGAGCTCGAAAAACTGATTAAAATATCAAAAAAATTAGAAAATTCCGACTTTTAGAAGTCGGAATAAAAGCCCCTAAACATTAAACAATTTTATGTGAGAAATTTCTAAAATCGTCGACGAGTTTCATCGATGAATTTTCTCTTGTCGATGAAGTTCGTCGATGAGTTTTATTCCATCGGTGTTTTCACCGATCTCACCGATGTTTTTTCACCGATCTCAACGATGTTTTTTTCACCGATCTCACCGATGTTTTTTCACCGATCTCACCGATGTTTTTTTCACCGATCTCACCGATGTTTTTTTCACCGATCTCACCGATGTTTTTTTCACCGATCTCACCGATGTTTTTTTCACCGATCTCACCGATGTTTTTTCACCGATCTCACCGATGTTTTTTTCACCGATCTCACCGATGTTTTTTTCACCGATCTCACCGATGTTTTTTTCACCGATCTCACCGATGTTTTTTTCACCGTCTCACCGATGTTTTTTTCACCGATCTCACCGATGTTTTTTTCACCGGTTTTATGACCGAGTTTTCACTCAGGAATGAGTTTTCGCCCAGGACTGAGTTTCGCGCCCATTCGCCATGACCGAGTTTCGCGCGCATTCGCCATGACCGAGTTTCGCGCCCAATCGCCATGACCGAGTTTCGCGCCCATGACCGAGTTTCGCGCCCAATCGCCATGACTGAGTTTGGCGCCCAATCGCCATGACCGAGTTTCGCGCCCATTCGCCATGACCGAGTTTCGCGCCCATGACTGAGTTTTCGCTATGACCAAAAATAAACCTGAAAAGTATAAACTTAGAAATACTAAAATAAACTCGGGAAAGAGCTCGAAAAACTGAGTCGACTGAGATATTAATATATCAAAAACCTTGGGCTAGATTTCAGGATAAAGGCCCTTAAAATTCGAAAATTATGGGGAAGGACAAAAATGGCAATTTTGAGCTCGAAAACTATTGGAGAGATTTTGATGAGTCATATATCATTGGAAAGAGCTCAAAAAACTGAGTTGAATGACCTATGGATAGTAAAAATCCTACAACCAGAATTCGAGAAAAAGGCTCATAAACATCCATGAATTTAAGTATAATACAGTAAGAAACATATTATATAAAATCTTGTTGGCACTGAAACGTCAGTTTATATTAAATTAATTGTTTAAAGGACATTTCATGCTTTGATAAATTATAGGGAAATGATACTGTATTTTAGGAGCTTTTTTCCTCAAAGGAAAACTATGCCGATTTTGGCATATTTGGAAAAGCGCAGGAATTTCTCTCAATGTCTTATTTATTTTATTATTACAATGACATACCATGTACAAAAATTGTGTTGTCTATTATGGCACAAATCTCCTGGAATACTTTTTCTTCTTCTGTATCGCCTTCAGTCTGTAAATTTGTTGAAAATTTATATTTTTACTTTACTGCTTTATCAAAAAAGGAGGAAATATTTGAATAATTTTATTGAAAATCCTCCAAAAATAAGTAAAGAATAGTTTACGGTCAGCGGCCGTATTTTTTATTTTCTTTCTTTCTCAAGTAATTTTTTGGAAAGTAATTTTTAAAAACTGAAAAAATATTTGGCCGCGGACCTGGTGCTCAGAATATGTTGGATCGTGTTCGTGCAGTTGAAGGCTCACCACTCTGAGCAATCCTTGATCATCTAAAAAGTAAAACCTTTAGTAGGACTCGAACCCCCAACATCACAGTTGTAAATCTAAACGTTTCCCGACTACACCAACGAAACAACTAACTAGTAATATAATTTTATCACTTATAACTGTAATATTTAATTCACCTAAATTCTTCAGCATTGGTAGCGTGTTCAATTTAAAGAGGGCTAGACGAACACGCACAATGCCTTCCTCATCATCTGGATTAAAAAAAATAAAAAATATATTTTTTAAGCTAACCAGCTCTTTCTGAGCTTTCTTCCTTTCCTCGTTTATAACGTTGCCTTAAAGAATCATTACAAAATGGTTCTGTACAATCTATTAAAATTGCCAAATCAATTCGACCGAGCTAGAAAATATTTTTAATTTTTAAAATACAAAAGAACTCCTACTTGTGCTTCAACATCCTCTACTTGTACAACTGAGCGAGGATAACTTTAAAAAAAATAAAAAATATTTTTAAAAATTATTGGGTATTTTTACCCTTCCAATACATAGCCCCAAGCATTTTTACCACGCTCATGCAATGTTGTATAGAGAAGTTCTCGACAAATTCTCTTTTTAAATATTAATATAAATTAAAGTTTTATTTAAAAAATACAAGTGGAATTGTTTCTCCAGCATCCATTTTCTTTCCTACCCGAGACCAAAGAGCATCTTCTCTATTTTCAAGAACTTTACGCCTAATTTATTTAATCAAAAATGTTTAAAAATTATTTATATTTACCTTAATAATTCACCCATACTTAAAAGTACAAAACCTTCATATTTACGAGATATTCGTTGAGCAAAAGTTGATTTATTTGAACCGGGTGCTCCTTTATTTTTAATTTTTTATTATTCTTTTTAAAAAAAAATAAAATATATTTACCAATAATAAGTATAACAGGTACTTCAGATGGAAGACCTTTAGGAAAAGAATCATTAATTTCATCAATTGAATTTTCTACAATTGGTGAAGAAGATAAAGGTAGTGGAGGAGGAGGAGGTGCTGGAGTAGATTTTCTTGAGCCATTATTAATTAATGAACGTATTCCTTCATTTTCAGTAGGAGGTCTTTGAGGAGTAGAAGGGTTAGAATTTGTAATTTGTTGTTGTTGAGGAGATGAATTAGAAGTTGAAATTGGAGTATTATTTATTGGCATTATTGGAGTTGCTGAAATAATTTTTTGAAAGAAACTAATTTTATAATTTTGAGTCTATAACCCTTCTAGATACCTTAAGTGGTAGGAGGGGACACCGATCACATAAAATTTTTTTTAAATTTTTACCATTTTCATTTCTTACAGTTCCATTATCACCATTCATAATTATTGGAATATCACTTTCTTCTTTATTTTTATAAATATCACCACCAATTGCTGAAGAACTAGCAGAATTACTACTTGTTATTAATCCACCAACACCTGCATTTATTGCTCTTAACGTTAATTTTTTCATTCTTTCAATTATAATTGAATCAGAACGTTCTCCAGGTATTAAATGAAGTAATTGTTGATCATCAAAATATTTTGCGCTAGGAAGCGTTTTTTCTTTAAATTCATTTATTCGACGATCAATTACATCAGAAAGTAGGCCTTTTGCTTCCATATGACGTTTTAATACATCTTCGTCATAATCAAGAATTAATGCCATATCAACTGGTCGAACCTGAAAAAAAGAACAACTTTTATTGTATAAAAATAAAGAAATGTGATATATTAAAGTGTATTTATTTTAAATTATTACATTTTTCTCAAATTCCTCAACTTGATGAGCTTCACGTGGAAATCCTTCAAGAAAGAAGGCACGCGCATTTGGATAACGTCCCATTTCTGCAATTATTAATTGTTGAGCCAATTCGTTAGGGATAAGTTCTCCTCTTTTATGAAGTTCAGCGGCTGTTCTCCACTCTGGACGCTTGTCTTTATAACGAGAGATAGCTGTTCGAACAAGATCCTTTTAAATAAAATTAAAAAAAATATTTTTTTTTAAATTATTTTAATGCTTACAGGCATACAAATATGTACAAGGCCTTCATCTTCAAGTTGTTCCTGAAGCTGAGTAGCATAACGAGTTTTTCCTCCACCCGGTCCTCCTAAAATATTTTAAATATTTTTAAAAATAAAATTTCAAAAAACCCATAAAAAGAATAATTGGTGCATCAGATACAATGAAAGCATTATTTGCTGCTTTAGCCAAAGAATTCGGACGTGAAGATGTTGAAGAAGAAGCCTTTCCTGTTGAACTAGTTGTTCCACTTTGTTTTCGACCAATTTGATTATCATTATTTAAAACAGCTGTATTAAAAATATTTTTTGTGTTGTTACGGTTTAATGAAGGGCTATATTACATAAGAAAAAAAAGAAAAATATATGTATATTTAAACAATTTTTTACAATTAAAAATAAAAATAGTACCAAAAAAAAATAAACCACCTTAGGCAGGTTCGAACCTGCGCCCCTCATCACACATAATCTGACACACTACCACTGAGCCATTGGAGTACTTGTCGTATTTACTATTTTTCTCTCATATTAACGAAACGATTAAATGCTCTTCCGAACAAGTAATCCCTGCCTGTAGGATACTTATAACAAGTCTCACCTTTATTTAACTATAAACAGGTTTGAATATATTAAATTATTTAAGACAGATGGGAATTTAGATTCCTATTTTTTTTAATTTTATTAAATATGCTACCTTCTCTTGCCTGAACTTCGACTAAAAGAAGAAGCAGCCTCAGAAGCGGTAGTTACTTGAGGTTTTGCTAAAAAAATTATATTTTAAATATTTTTTACAACTCAAAAAATTAAAAAAAATCTACACACGTTCCCAACCAGGCACATTTAATTTAGATAAACATCTTGAGCGACTCATTTAATTTAAAAAAAGAAATTATTTTTTTTTATATTTTGATTTCCTGTTTTTTAATTTAAAAAATAAGTAAAATTATTGATCTTAAAAAATTTTTAAAAAATAGTATAAAGGATAAAAAATAAAATTGTTGAAAAAAATTTAGTAAATTTAAATATAATAGATACCAACCGGAAACAATTTTGAAGGGGAATAAATAATAAAAGAAAAATATTTTTGACAATTTTTATTTTATTTTTTAAATCAATTTTACTTGGGAATATTTAAAAGAAAATCTTGAATTACCCAAAAAATCTTATAACCTATAAAAAAATATTTTTACCATTATTTGCGGAGTTTTGTTTTGAAGAATTTGAATTATTTCTAATATTCATTCCTTGATGTTGTTGAGAAATATTTATAAAAGTATCCCTACAATTTATAAAAGTTTTTCATAAAAAAAAATAAATTAAATAAACTAACCACTTTAATGGAAGATCTGGATTTTGTTTCAATTTTATTATTGCATTTTCTAGAAATTGAATAGGATCATTTGGTTGATCAGTCAGTAAACCAGTCATTAAACCCTTAAAAAATATATTTAAAAATATTTAAAATTAAAAATTTAAATATTTTGTTTGAAAATAAAATGTTAAAAATAATTAATAATAATAAAAAAACATTTTTTCAAACAATTTTTACTTCAAAAAGTTGAGGAATTGAATTTTCTTGTAAATAATTTTGTCTGCTTCTTCCATCACGGCCTGCCATTGTTATAAAGCACTCTTTTAAAACATAAAAATAGAAATAAAAAAACTAAAAATATATATTTAATTGCTGCAATTAAATCTAATAAAAGATTAAAAATCGAAGCAATTCTTTAAAATAAATTTAAATTTATTTTAATAAATTTATTTATTATTTTTTACCTCTTATTTTGATTTAAGCAAAAAAAAATAATTTTTCAAGGATAAAATAATTGGAATAAAACTACTACTTAATACTAATAAATATTTCTAATACAGTTATATTTTAAATCCCTATATTACAAGAATATATTTAATCAAAAAATTACACTTTTATTTACTAAAAGAGTGTAAAGGATTTTCATTAGTTACGCAATAAGCTTTTATCTCTTCCCTATTACATAAAGTATTAAAAGTAAAAAAAATAGTAAAAAATGAATGGTAGTATACTTTTCAGGACGTTGGGGGGAATATCCGGCTTATCTGTCTTAAGAATTGCTAGCCAATCTTTTCTTTAAAAATTTATTAAGAAAACAAAAATGTGCCATAAGGATATGAAGATACTCCCAAAACACTTTTTTAATTAAAAAAAGATAAAGAAGGATGAGTAAATTCAATTTATACAACAAAAAGTCTCTACACTTCAATAGAAAATTTGATAGTTTGAGGAAAATCCTAAAAAACGCTGCGCAAATGTGTTGGCATGGAAACACGTAAATGCCCGCGCAACGATTTTTTAGACCACAAGGAAATAAAATAAAAAAAAAATAATTTTTTACCTTTTTAGGAACCATAAAATTACATGGGAAATTCATATTTTTTAGGCTTAATAAAATTATGCTATATTTATTATAAATGCTATAATATTATAAAGTATAAATAACGATATGAAAAATTAAAAAGATGCTCAAATACCAAATAATTTTAATTTAGTAAAATTAAAAGTTTTGACTTTTAAAAAATTTCAAATGGTTTTGAGCATATAGTAGGTTAAAATATTCCATTTTTTTAACTGCACGAATTTAAATTGTTTTAGAGGATCACAAGTGTAAGATGAGTTTAGTTATTTTTTGGTTAATTGGCAAAGGGAATAAAAAGCACAAAAATTATTTTTTGTATTAATTAAAATATTACTAATTTGATATTTTACACTTAAAATTCAATAAAAAAAACTTATTCTATTCCATTGTTGTTGGAGTACTCATTCGGCGTAGATAATCGTCCAACTCTGATTCTCCAACACAACATTTTCTTGGAAACTCATCTGAAGCTGCTGAAATTTGATGAGCACCCAAAAAAGCAGAATGACGACGCCAAGGACTGTTTAATACCTTTAAAAATGAGAAAATAAAAATAATTTTTATTTGAAATATTTAACCTGCACCGGTACTGATGGAGGAACAAGCTTTGTTACCTACAAAATGGTTTGGTTAAAAATTAAATAAAACTTTTAACCTCAAGCTCAAGTCGCTCGGTTAACCCTCTCAACAATGAACAACCGCCAGTTAAATAAATCGCTCTAAAAAAAGGAAATTAATGTATATTTAAATTTATAAGAAAAAATAAAAACCTATAAAGAGGTCGTCGGCTGTCGATGGGACATCTTTGAATTGATTCATGAATCTAAAATTTATAACATAAAACAAACAAGGGTCGTTAAAAAATCAAACCAATTGATGAAGACCTGCCACTGATTCCTTTCCCCAAAGAGAAGGATTAAAAATACCCTCAGCAGCGGAGAATCTACTTTCACCATCAACATTAATTGAAAGTGTTGTTCCAGGCAATTCAACGGCTATTTCCTTGTAACCCTTTTGACGCTCCGATTCATATCCATTAGCAGCGACAAAACAACTCTGAAAATTGACTTAAAATAAATACTTATGTTAGTAACCTTTTCAACAACAAATCGCAGCAAAAGCTCTTCAAAGATTGGTGAGGGATTGTCAGTAAAATGTAGAGCATTCAACCAACTCTTCAAATCCAATTTTGTACGTACTTTTTCCCTAATTTGTTTGGAGCCATAAGGAAGCACTAAATTCACAGCATCTTGAACCACAAATTCTAAATAAAAATTATTATTTTAAATGAAAGAAACTTGCCATCAATAATGGGAACAATAGAGAAGTTCTCTCCAAGAAAAACTACCACACCCGTCGTTACATCATAAGAATAGAGTACCAAACTTGGCTGGCGAACAATTCCTACATTCTATAATTCTAAAAAATTAAAAAGAAAAATGTAATTCAAACCTTAAAACCAAAGGATTTATCCAAAAGCATTTTTAAAATTTCAGATGCTACTTCGATGTCCATGTATTCGGGAATAGACATAAGAACCTAATTGAAGGAAATAAAAATATTTTTTGAAAACGTTTTAATTTCCAGTACCGAAAAGTTCTGAGGCCTGAAGCTAATGTCCATCTCCCGAGCCTGTATTGCCATATCCTCCTTAACTCGTTGAAGAAGTACAATCATTGCGGCACGATCAAGGTATGTTTCCTCTTCAGAAATCTAGAAAAATATGAAGGTATATAAAAACAGAGAAAAATTATATTATAATTTTTTAGTAAAATATTACTTTAATCGGTTCGACCAAATTGTAATTTTCTTGTTTTACAGCAAATAATGCCTCTTTTCCTGCAGCTACAAATTTGAGATGATCGTTCTCTGAGTTGACAGCACATTGAAAAGGAATAAAAGTATATGGCAATGCAGGTTTTTGGGTAAGGATTCCAGCTCGCAGTGAATGGCTGCCAAATTCAAGTAGCACAATTCTCTAAATAAAAAAGTAAAAATAAAAAAATTTTTAACTTACATTTGTTCGATGAGGAACTACTGGCCAGACTGGTTGAATATATGCATCTACCAGAGAAGAACTAGAATGACTTAACAAGGTCTTAAAATAATCTGTTAGAAAAGGAATAATATTGATGGTACCTGATGCCATTTATCGAAGACATTTGAGGGAACACGGACCAATAAATCAGAATTTTCTTTACCTCCTTTTATTAACAATGTCCATTCTTCGCGATTAGCCTTAATATTTGCACCTGTGAGAAGAACGTCAGAAATAGGATGTTCATCGGCACAATGGCTCTTAAATATTTGTTTATAAAAAGAAAATACAATTAAATAACTAACCGCAAACCACTGAAAACGTCCGTCTTTCGTCCGAAAATATAGCCTTTTCCAAATCTGTTCGGGATTTTTCTCATTCGCATTAAAAATCTTTATGTAATGAAAAATAAAAAAAAGTAGATAAATAATCACCTCCATATGGCCTAAAAAATGAATTTTTTACATAACTATTGTATAATTCTAATCACCTTCCATCGTAATATACCGTCTATGTTCAACGAATGGATTCCAATCAACCTATAAATCAAATTTGACTTTTAATAAATTAAAACCTTGAAAAGCTGATTGACAAGATAAGAGAGTGGTTGATTTTCAAAAAATTTTCCAGTTACTAATCCACCGTCAATTGAGCAATTTTGATCCATTATATTTTTTTAAGTAAATTAATCACCAACTGGAGGAACGAAAAATGTTCAACGTCTATTTCCTTTTAATAAAAAAAAAGTAATTGTAAACATAAGATTAAATTGACTCACCTGTCATTCACTTTTGAATGCAGAAAAAAAAGTAACCCAAAAACAACACCAAAAGAACCACTCTTTTACCTCATAAAAGTAATATAAAGCTAAATGAAGAGACAAAAAGCATAGCCAAGAAATAAAGTAAAAGGATGTGATGTCATACAAAACATAATGCAAAATATAATGATGACTCTACCATTTCAAGAATTTTGCATACCAAGCTAGTTTATACGTAGGATCGTTAGAATTAAAATGTATAAAATATATAAAATTTAAGGATATAAAGATTAAAAGAATATAAAATTCTAAATTATCACAGAATATATAAATGTAAAAATATATACATTATTTTCCAAAATGTTTTAATTCAGGATATTTCTCTTCATACGTCTCCAAATGATTCAAAAGTTCCACCTTTTGTTTCTTAAGACAGAATATTTGCTTATTAAAATTTAAAATTGAACTTACTTTAAGTTCTTGCGGCATTTCAGCGTAAACATAATTGAAAAGTTCATCAGGCGGCAATTTTTTGACTTTTTCTGCTCGATTAAACGATTCCAATACTTCAGATTTGATCTAAAATTAATATAAATCAAGATAAAATATTAAGAAAAATACTTTACTAAGCCACTGTTTATCCATTTCCATATCCCACCATCCTTTGTTTTCCAAAAATAGTCGATAACGTAGTATTGGTAAATCAAAATCTGTCCATTCTTTTACTTCATCTGCTGAACTAAATGGAAAAAAATTATGAATTTCTATTATATAAACCGATAAGCAGAAGAATCATCAGAGGTAGAATGATGACCAAGACGATAGGTCATTGCTTCAATAAGTACTGGATAATTTATTAATGCCAATTCACGAGCAGCTTTAGTTGCATTATACACAGCAAATACATCATTACCATCAACTCTATAAGTAATTTTTCAAAAAAAACATTGAAGATTAACCTAATTGTGTGCAAGCCATAACCAATCCCTTTGCCAGCAATTCTAAAAATGAATGGAAAATAGAATTCTTCATCATTTTACCCATCGCCTGAATATTGTTCCTTTGTAGGTGTGCTGATTGCATATCCATTGTTACGACAGAAAAATATAACTGGACATTTCTGAATGGAATATACATAATTTTGAGTTTGAAATTTAATACCAAAGTAGCAGCAAAATTAAAAGCAGCATGTGCATCACCCTCAGAAGCAGCTCCTTCGCCAAAGTAAACGCAAACAATTCGTTGTTGGTCCAACAATTTTGTAGAATTTGACAACTTGAATGAATAGGAAGCTGAAATAAATAAAAGAATTTTCTCAAACTTTTAATAAATGAACTATATACATCCAACAGCCTGTGGTAATTGTGTTGTTAAAGGTGAACTAAAAAATTCTAAAAATAAAATTTTATAAGGAATGTCATTTATAACCTGATTGTCACAAAATTGAGTCGGGCATCACCATAATGAACAGGCATTTGTTTTCCTTTGCCTTTAAAATAGAATACATTATGATTAAGTTACCATCCTTCATACCCGGATCAAGTTTATTCCCATAACATTGGTTCATGCATTGGTCAAGGCTAAATCCACGCCAGAGTAGAACACCTGTTTCTCTATACTGTCCGTATATTAAATCTCTGGGCTCTAATGCAGCTGCTGATCCGACATGATTTGCCTGTCATCAAAATTGTTAGATATTTTTTTTGTTCATAACTTTTGTAAACTAAAAACCTCTTCACCATAACTAGTCATGTAAAATGAGATGCGGCCCTGACGTTGAGATTCATAAAGAATCTTGTCCATT
The DNA here is from genome assembly GCA_015183035.1 of Meloidogyne chitwoodi. NCBI lineage: Eukaryota > Metazoa > Nematoda > Chromadorea > Rhabditida > Meloidogynidae > Meloidogyne > Meloidogyne chitwoodi. The sequence goes on from JACZZP010000010.1 coordinate 2,377,405, forward strand.
GTATTCAATTTTGTCATCTCCATATATATTTTTTGTGCGAATTCCTGAAAAACAGTTCTAATCTCCTATAAAATGGCAAACCTTTGAAAATTTCGGCTCCTCGTGTTCATTTATAAAATTTCCGTTTGAGTCGACACATCGATAAATCGGTACAGCATCACACTCTACTGGATTTTTAAATTCAAGCTTTTCAGTGAATATCACCTTAAATATAAAAAAATACGAGAGCGTACGAAAATTAAGAAAACAGAGCACTTACTAACCTTTTTATTACTGAGATATTTTCCGCCAAATTCCTGAAGCTTAAATGTGTCGGCCTCACCATTTGAAAATTTACGCATAAAGGTTTGCTTGAAATTGCCATTAAAGTTGTCGAAACAAATGTGAGCAACACGTCGACGAAGCAAAAATTGTAACATCGCGAAAACTGTTTTGTTAATCAAAAAATATTGAGTCTTATCAATTTCTTTATAATTAAAAAATATTTAACATAAGCTTTTAGAACTCAAAACGTGAATAAAAAAGTTAAATACAAATTTATATCAACTTTAAAAAATATATATAAATCACAATTTTCTCGTTTTCTTTGCTTTCCTAGACGAATCTAAACAGGTGCTTGAATCATGGAAGCCTCTTAAAATAAACTCTAAAATTATAAAAAGCTAGTACTTACAGTAAATCTCTATCCAAAAAATTGTCAGCAAAATATCCATCTCTAAAAAGCTTTAAGAATTGTGTACTCGCCCCAAACACATCCCAAAGATCTTTATTTGTGTTCGAGCCAAATCCACTGCTTGTTTGGAACAAGCTTGATTTTACTCGCAAATTAAATGCTCTGCAACATTGAAGCAATGCTTGTCTAATGTCATCAACGGGCTCTTCCATTTTAAGTTTATTCAAATAAGAAAAGTCTCTGTATCTAAAAAAGATTTTGATTAAGAATTAACTTTTTTAATTTACTTGTTCATATAATAAAGTAAATAATCAGCAACATAATATGGACTTGTATGACTCTCCAAAATTAGATTACAAATTGATAACTTCATTGCTTCGTCAACTGTATGAACCCTAAATTAAACTTCAGATTTTTCAATACTGCAAGAATATTATCTAATTGTAAGAGTCATCCTTAGGCACAAACAATTCTATAAACTTTTCTCTTCTTATAATCCTAGTATAGAAAAAACATGGCAAAAATATTACCTATGGCCCAAATGAAAAATTTATAAAATTAAAAGAAACTAACCAAGGATTTAAAACACCTGGAGTATCGAGAATATAAATCGCTGGGCGATCCCTACAAAATAATGTAAAATTAACCTAGTATAAGAAACAAATGTAGAAACTTGCCATATTCTAATGCGATTCTGGACTCGAACAGTAACACCAGGAAATGGACCTTCCGCCAACGATTTGTCATAACCCAAATTGTTTTTGCGAAAAGCATTAATTAATGAAGATTTGCCAACCTAAAACACATTTTTAATAACCTGCTCCTTTTTACCACAAATTTTTAATTCCTATTTTCTATTAATTTCAAGTATTTCTTATTGTTAGTAATTTCTATATTTAAAATCAAAATGAAGTTTAATTTACATTGACGGGGTTCGAACCTTCATACCACCTAGACTACGCCATAGAAAGTCAACTCTCCAAAACAAGGTTGTTATCCACTTAACCATCCCACATGTTACGTATGGATTTTTTATTTTACTTACTATGCTATGAAGAAACTTAGTTGGTCTTACATTTTTTATTTATGGAAAAAACATTACATTAGGAATTCCAATGACCATCACTTGATATTCAGTTTTAACAGTTCGATTAAATCTATGCTCTTTATGTAATAATTCTAGCATTTTTTCTCGTAAAGCATCCCATTGTGAATCCACTCGTTTAGTACAATCTGTCCAAAAAATGTTTTGCACTCCCTGAGAATCATAATATTTATTTATTGGTTCTCTTAAAATTATTGAATATATTTATTTTAAAAATTATTAATCAAAACCTGTATCTGTTATCATCGATTAAATCCTTTTTGTTCATAACTAAAATATGCGGTCGAACTGAGAACAATTTTTGAGCAAAAGTTGAGTTTCTTCCTGAAAGAGCTATTCTTGCTTAAAAATTAAAAACATTAGTATTTGATAAGAAAATATATACCATCATGAACTTCCAAAACCATATCAATTGTGCGTAGTTTACCCTCCATCACTTTCATTTGAATATGCATATGTTTTGGAAACCTAAAAATAAAAATTAATCATAAAAATAAATAAACCATTCTCTCCGATCAAATTTGACTGGAAGTTCAAATCGTTGCCTTGAAATAAAATTCTCAAACTGATCTGACATTGAACTTTGAACCTTCTGGCCATTATGATTTGCTCTGCAGCTGATGCAAATTGTTGAATAAAAAAATCGACGAAGAAAAAAATGTCCCATTTATTTTTTTAAATAAAAAGTTTTCTAAAAAACAAACAAAATTGGACACTTTGTTGCCAATTTTTAATGGGAATCTTTAAAGAAAATTTTAATCAAAAACCAAAACACTAAATAAATAGTACAAACAAAAATTTAGATTATGGAAAATCCTGATGAAAGCATCTCCAGTGAAATTAAATTATCACCGACAAATTTGCCTTTCCCTGAAGATTTATCAAAAAACGTAGCATGCTTTTCTTTAAAAAAACATACAAAATTTGCAAGAATTATTTCAAGAGCAGAAAAGGATTTTTCGGTTTAATTTATTTCTTTTAAAGTTTTATAAAAATTATTTAAACAGAATGAAAGTGTTAGACGAATAATTTTTCATGGAATAAGTAGTGGTTGTGAAAAATGTATTTCATTTGTTGAGGTTTTTAAGCAAATATTTAAAGAACCTATTTTTCAATGGAATATTTTAAAGAAGAATCAGAACAAAAATGAGAAGGAAATTAATTTGATAAATCCAGAAATGTTTATTATGATTTCAAAAGATCCGTTTCCAGATGAATATCGATGTTTAAGGTTTGAGAATTTTTTCAAAAATTTCCAAAAATAATTTTTAAAATAATTTTCAGTCAACAAATAAAAACAAATAATGATAATTTTGAAATGCCGGAATTTAATGTATCAAAAAAGGAGAATCAAATAAAGAAGCAAATTGGAAAACAATACGTTTCGAAACAAATTAAAAATAAAAAGACGAATAAATGGCGAAGACCAAATAAACTTGCAAAAAAGAATGTAAAAAAGTAAATAACTTGAATTTTTGTTTTTTATATTTTTCAGAAATATTATTAAATTATTGTTTTAAATCATTTAAATATTAAAAAATAATCTTATGCTAGCGTATTTCTGAAGAGGTTTAAATAAACTTTAAAATGTTAATTCATCGACATACTGAATTTTCTCCATTTTCTTAAGAAAATTAGTACTTTAGTATCCTCCTCTTATGAATTTTAAAAGAAACTTAAATTCAACGTGAAGAGATGATCTTGGTCTCTATTCAAAATCTCTACATGCCTTATACTTCCTTAACTTATTTAAATTCACCCCTTCTTCCACACAACTCCTTAGCTCCTTTATGATTCTGACTTTACAAAGAATTCATACCGTTCTTAAAAGCAATCAACAGTATTTTACAGTACATTTGGCACAATGTCATTACAGTAAGGCTGCAAAAATGTGGCGTATATATAAATTAACACAGTCGTTGGATTCTTCACTAAAAATAAGCAAAAGCCTTGTATTAACACAAAGCTTTTTACATATTTTAAATATATTTTAGGGGATTGTTCTAAAAGATTTTGTATATTTTTAGACTTTTTATAAGAATGGTAAGAACACAAGTACCAAATAATGCTTTCACATTCATGGGGGTGTGTAGATCGAGTTGTACGAAAAATTATTTTATCAAAATCACTCATTTCTTTAACTTTTATATATGCGTAATTTTTATGGTCAAACAAATCTATATTTGCTACAACACGATCTTCCATAAAATTAAAACCTAAAGTTTAAAATCCAACGTTTTAATAAGAAAAATACTAGGTCTTGTTTAAATAAGACAAATAATCTATATGTGAATATTCGAATCATGTTTTATGGATTCATTTATCTTATTTGACCACAACTTTGAGCTTATCTAAAATAAGATTAATCAAGCATTTGGGTAGTTTGACCAGTTCATTATGTCCACTATTAAATACTAGAATATGGAAAGAATCTTCCCGTTTGTATCTAATTTTAAGCTCGTACCCCAATAATCCTTTGCATATAGTACTAGTTAATATCACTTTTAAACTTAGGATATGGGTATTGTATAAAATTGATAAAAAGGCATTGATTTGACCATGATTTGGTAAATTCCCCATCTCTAGTTCCAAAAAGAAAGTAATGCGGTATTTAAAATCTTTTCAACTTTTGGAGATATACACTTAAACAATACTTTAAATTAAAAAGGGTCCCTACTGCGGGAAATTTTTTTCCAATGCCTTTTTAATTGAATAAATTGTTCATTCTCATATTATCTATATTTTTATAAAAAGTAACCAATATCCACAAAGCCAGCCATACTCTTTCTTGCTAATCATTTCTTACATGCAGCAATAACTTTTTTTTATATTAATTTTCAGTTCTTAATAATTAAATAAAATGTCTCTAAATTATATAAAGGATCCTGCTTCCCAGGTACCAACACTAACTGCTTCCGGTACTGGAGTTGATTCAATTGTTCGTTACTATCAGGATGGTACTGATGAAGTGAAGAATTTGTTGAAGAATGAATCTTGTATGATATTCGAATGCAGGTAATATTTAAATTAATATGGGGAGGATGGTAAAAGATTTAACAAAATTTATGTGAATTAAAATTCACAAAGAATAACATATATACCTTAAAAATAGTTTTCAGATCATTTTAAGACACGTATTATTCCTTTAAAACGATTATTATATCAAGTCTTGTTGAAATTTTAGCTACTGTCGTGCACTTTTTCGTTCAATTATCAACTTTATCGCACACAAACGTACAATTTGTCGTTCATTGCAATCGAATTTGCAAGCGGAACAACTTTCAGATTTTCTCAAGAACGCCAAAGAAGGTAATTTTTCGATAAATAAAAATGGAAATATAACAACTTTTAGGTACAGATAATGAACAATCCCAACAACCACCAGAAAATGAAGAAAGTAGTGCTAATGGTGGAGGAAATAATGGAAATAACAACCTTGTTATGAAACGGAACGTGAAAAATGCTCGTGCACTTCGTCGATTTAATCCAGCAAGCAATATAGCCAAACATATTCGTCCAGTAAATGTTCATCTTGAGAAAGCCAATGTAACTAAATTTAAATTTATTGGCTATTTTCAAACTTGTTACCGTTTTAGACAAATATTGAAGTGCAAACTTTACCTAAAGTTGTTCGCCAAGTAGCAAAGACTACAATTATTGATGGAAAACAAGTAAATACTTTAGAATTAAAAAAAACAAATTTATTTTTAATTAACTTCTTTAACAGATTGTTGACCAACTTCCCATCGAAATAGCAATAAAGGAGCGCATACCAGAAAACCGTGTTCCATTAGTTATGCCACGTGAAAACAGCACACGTTGTGGTGAAATGCAGTTAAGACGCAGGCGTTCTATACAGTTGAAGAAATTAGCATCTGGTGGTGGTGATGGAGTTAATTATGGAGGAGGAGCTGAACTTCACGAATTAACACTGGAAGAAGTTGGAAAACTTTTTTTTAAATCTTTTTATAAACAGATTTCAATATTGGAACGCATACCATCTGCGATACCTGTTGACTTTGTGCATTTGAGATGTGAAGATGAAAGGGGAGTCGATTAACTTTTAAAAAATTTCAGAAAAAATATATATTTCAATGCAATTATAGGTGTACAAGCAATGGCCAAAGTCCATTCAATATGTTGGCTGCTCTTGCTCACCATCTTGCTATTCAACATCAACTTGAGTATACAGAGGAAGCACTGTTGAAAAATCCGGCGCCGCACATAAAATGCTTTTTGTGTGATATTCAAGCCTTTAAAAAGTATAATTATTTTTTTAATTTTTCACTTTTTTCCAATTTCATTTTCTTCCAGACTAGACGAACTTCAAAATCATTTTAACACTGTTCATACGTCCATTCGTGAGCAACACATCAAATCTCGCTTTGAAAAGCAAAGCTCTGACTCTAGTAGGCGCAAAGTGAGTAACTAAATTTAAAAATAATTGTAAGTTTAGATGGCGAAATGTCCATGTATTTAAACAAAATATATGAGTCATTGTTCGATTTTTTTGGATTTTTGATTCTTTAGGTTTTCTTTGTAATCAATTTAGATTCAAAAAAATGTTATCTTTAATTTGAGATTATCTTTTTGAGCTTGAATTGAAATCTAACCTTTTGGGTAGAAATCTAGCCTTTTGAGTCTCAGGGTTTTTTGAGTCACAGCAGCAGAATTGGATCATTTCGCGAATTTTTGGCAAATCTTTTAAAAGCCTGAAATTAAATGGAAGACAGAATTTTTTGTTAATTTTATTTACATTAAGGTCGAAAAATGAATATATCTTCATTAAAATTTAATTTACTTGTACAGGAGAAAGAACTTTCTACTTATCGAGCACGAAGTCTCAGCCCATTTTTTGTTAAAAACACTGAAGGTGAAAATTCCAAAGAAAACAAAGTTATTAGCAAACCTGGGAGAAAGAGAGGGATCACTAACATAAAAAAAGGTAAATACACAAGGCCAACATCTCAAATTCCGGAGGCCATTTTAACTCAACAAGAAGAAATTAACCAGGTAGTTAAGTATTAGAAAATAAAAAAACTTAAATTTACCTAGCAACTTTCTGCTACTTATGCTCTCAAAGATTGGATTGAAGCGAAAAAACGTATGGATTGGAATGGATTCCACGATGATGAGGAAACAACAAATTCGAGTAAAGATATGGACGCTACTCTTACAGGTGAAGGAGTTAAAATGACAGATCCGGATAATAATTTGGCGGATAAACCTACGTGTTCAAAGGATATTGTAAATGAAGCAGAAGGTGCAAGTGATTCTACACATATTGGATTAATTGATGAGGATGAAGCGCGTAAAATTGATAAGGTCTTAAAATTACTTTAATTTACATTATGATAAAAATGAATCATTTTAAGCTTTAAATAGTACAATAATTTTATATAATATTTTATTTTATAAAAATTTTAATTTTTAGTTGCTAAATTCAAAAGCACCAGACGAAGATGAAAATGATCATCAAGCAAACGAATCATCTGGTGGAAGCAATGCTAGTACTCCATCTCCTGCAACGAGTGACCTTTTGTTAATAAATCGCCCTCACCGTTCACGTCGTCCGAACACAAGATATGATATTTATGAAAATGTTGGAATCGTTGGAAGTGGTGATAAGGGACGAAAGCAACGCTCAGGAAGTGCGGAATTTTTAAAAATGGTTTAATATATTAGTAATTATTTTTGTTTAGCACCAAAGACACAAAAGTCAGAAAAAACGCCCGTGAAGGAACCACAAAGTGCAGAAAAGATTGTGAAAAGAACACCAACTGGAGGGAAATTCTCTGCTGGAAAACGAAGAATTTTGTCTCAAGGCACAGAACGAAAATTGAGACAGAAGCGTCCAAAATATTCTATTATCACCTCAAGCGCTGAAATCAACAGCCATGAAAATACTGATCTCACCAAAGTAAAACAGACGACAACAATGAGATCAAATCCAGTGACAACTGCAGCTCTTCGCGAATTTCGTGATTTTGTTCTTCCTGATTCTATTAAAACTGATAAATCTGGTAGTGAAACACCAACAGAGTCATCACATGGTGTTAGAGGTGGCAGCGTTGTGGCAACAACTAAACAGCAAATTGATCGGTATACTTTAAAATAATTTATACCTAAACAACCTTTTAAACGATATTTTTTTGAAATTTTAAATATATCTAAAAATTATATACAAAATATGAGAACTAAAATAGTTTTTTTAATTAACAAGTAGTATGCTGGATGAAATTTGTGGAACTGATGGAAGCTCTGCAAATGACGAACAGTCTGAAACTCCACCAGTTTTAACGAAGGAGAAACAGCAATTTCCCTCTGTTATCACTGATCGCTACAAAGAAGAATTGGTGCTATATACTCCACGAGCTAAGATGATTCGTGAAGCAGTGCGTGATAAAAATCGGCGATACATTCCTTCGGGTTTATCATTTTTTTAAATAAAATGAAAATTATTTGATAAATGCGATCTTTAATAAAAAAAAATTTTTAGATAAATCATCGTCGTCTCATAGAAAACAGAATCTGAACGAGTTGAACAATGAAGAAGCAGATGGAGAACTTTCAGTTATTGGAACGAGTACTAATGCAAAAGAGAAAATTATGAAATTTTCTCCAGTTGTAACTACATCTGGGAATCGTCCATTACCGCCACCAAAACCGAAGGTGTAGAAATGATTTATAAAATATTTTTATTTTTAAATTTTAGGATCTGGCACAAATTCCTGTTTATTTGACAGAAACGCAGCGTGATCTTTTCTTTAAGCCATTGAAACCACTTTTCAATAAAAATGTTAGTACAGATGGTTTGTGTCAGTGTGGAGAATGCGGTGATGTGCGAAAAAATATTAAAGTAATAATAAAACTTTTGTATATTAAATATTTAATTTTTAAGGATGGTCGTCGCCATATGGTCTCACATATTAGAGTCATTCGTGTTCGGTTATTTTAAATTTAATAATTAAAATTTTTAAATATATTTTTAAGTTGTTCGCTTTGTGATGCTGGTGCTTTCTTTTGCTCTGATATGCGAGTTCATTTAATGTATAGATATTGTGAGAAACTAAATTTGGCACCAGACGAATTTGTTGCACCTGGAACAGATGTTCCATGTATGGATAAGGAAAAGGTGATAAAATTACATCACTAACATAAGACTTATTAAAATTATTTCAGGCTGATATGCTTACGCAGTTGGTTGATCCCTATAATCCTGGTCGTATAATGTATTCAACTGGCAAAGTAAATTCTACTCATACTTTTTTTCTATTAATATTTTCAGATTGTCAGTTGGACAAATCCAAGGCCATATTACCCAGATCCTAAGATTGAACGAAACATTCTTGGACCAGTGCTTCCCGGGTATGTATCAAGGTTGATTAATGAACAGAAACTTCAAATAAGTAGATATTTTAGCCCGCATCCTTCTCCTAAAAAGAAAGCAATCCGTTCAGCGATCCTTTCACCTAAAAAGTCTGTTTCTGCCGCTCAATCAAAAGAAATTGAACAAGAATCACAACAAAAGGGGGAAAATGAATCACAGCACAAACAGAAGGAAATTGGATCGCTTCAGCCAAATCAGACACAAAGGGAAGAAAAAGTAGAGGGTGATAGCACACCAATGCTCCCACCAACTGATTCGAATAAGGACCATTCATATTTGTAAAAATATTCTTTTATTTTTTAATTTAAGAAGGATTAATAAACAATTTGGAAATTTTAATTGACAAACTTAAAAACGCTATTTAGAACTTTACACTTTTATTTAGTATATTTTGATAAATAATAAATATTTTTTTATTTTTTGTTTGTAATCCATGCGTGTGGAGAATAATTTCTACTAGACTAGAATATAAGAAATCTTGTTTTTTGTTAGTTAATGTATCCATCGAGTACACAAAAACGTTTTTGGATTTTCGGAAATAAAAATGAATTGGTAGAGATGCGACAAGCAGTTAATAAGGCACATATTGATAGGCAAGGAAGTTTGATTTCTCTTAATTAGCTGACTAACAAATTAAAGGTTTAAGACAATACTAGCAGAATGTCCTCAAATTGCAAGCGAGGAAGATTTTCTTACATCGGATGAAGAGGCTGTCTTCTGTCGGATAGTGACGGAAACTGGAATTCGGTATTTTTTACATTATTTTGTTAAGAAAAGATACAAAGTTTTGGAGATGATTTTCGGCCTGAAATGTGGCCATCAGTAAGATGGACTGCTTTTGCCTATTTCAAACGATTTTACCTAAGACATTCTGTGATGGAGTATTCACCAAAAAATGTTATGGTTGCCTGTTATTACCTAGCAGCAAAGGTTTGATCTTTTTGTTTTGTCAACTTCAACCTTTTAAAGGTAGATGAGTTCAACGTCACCATTGACAACTTTGTTGACAATTTGAGGTTCGATTTTGGATATATTTTAAAATAGTTTTTATTCTAGCAGTGGCACACGCGAATCCAACATTGAAACAGTGTTAACATTAGAACCAGAAATCATGCTCAAGCTGGACTATTATTTAGCTGTACACTCGCCTTTCCGTCCTTTTGAAGGGCACATGATTGAAATAAAAACAAGAATGAACTCTTTGCTTAAATTTGACATTGAGTCTATAAGGCCATTCTCTACAGAATTTTTTAGGGTAAGCAATTTTTGAGAACTAAATAAAGAACTTAAGATGTGTTTGTATGGTGATGTAATGTTGCTCTATCCTCCATCCCAAATTTCTCTTGCGGCATTAAAATATGGATTGGATAAAACGTTAGGCGGTATTTTTATGAAAAATAAGAGAAACCAACCAAAAATATTAAATTATAGAATCAAGATCATCCAACTTTTTACGAGATTCACTTGCAAAACTGTTAGACGCTGACTTTGGTGCAACGGGTGAAAAAAATTCTGCAGAAATATTCAGATTGGAAAAGATTCAAATAAGAATTGATCAAATATGTGAATTAGTGCGTGAACAATCCGCCCAAAATCCTAGTGCAGAAGACAGTACGAGACTACAAGTAACTATCTATCGATTAATACATTAGTTACCTTTTAATTATCTAAAGAAGAAATTCTTCACATATATACAAAAAGTTAGCGGTGAACTTCTACCAAGACTAAAACAAATAGAAAAGGAGAAACAGCAGACAGAAAGTGGAAATATCTTTGACTCTGACGATGATTTTTAGTTCTTGAAATTAAAAAAAAATAAATTTGTTAAATTTAAAACTGAAAAATTGCAAACCGGGAAATTTTGAATTCGTGTTATCGTCTAGTTATCGCATAATTAAATTGATGTATAAAATTTCGTTCAGCTTTAGTTCTTTGTATTTGTATTAATGTATCGGAAACTCTTTTTAGTGCACGTTTGTCAAACAATTTCGTCTAAAACAAAAATGAAAATTTTTTGTTAAGTTAATTACCTTCAAGCGTTCCCTTCCATAGAAACCTTCAGATTTTGTCCTTTTTCGTACTGTCTTCTTACATTTATTGGAAACGGACGATTTCAAGGATGTTCCAGATAATTGCATACCAGTAGCAGCTTCAATATCGCGAATATAGGCTATCTCATCAGCTTTTTCCTTATCAACTTTTTTGCTGTTTGCGTCGCTGTTTCTATTAAATTATTATGAAATCTTATAATATTGTCGCAAAAACCTAGACCAATTTAACTAGAATCTAATAAATAAAACTTGCTTATTGTCAAATTGCTCTTCCATGGGGAATCCTTGTTCATCTCGTTCAATGATCGCCCCATGTAATGCACAACGATCGTATTCCATTCTTGGACAAAGCTTTCCGCTAGGCAGTGGCGCACTAAATTAGTACAAGCAAATTCTTATATCAAATTAAAAAAAATACCGGCACATTTTTTGAAAAGTTGACATTTCACCAACAAATGTCATCTGCCTAGGAACGTAGGATTTAACATAATCGTCACTCGCATTAATGTTGTCGCTGAATTACAGATAAAATGTTAAAGATATTTTTTGAATTTTGAGATCTTCATAGCATACTTATCATTTTCAGAACATTTTCTCCACCAACAATCTTCAGCAACTTGATTATATATTTTCTGTACCTCAGGACGCCCAGATTCTTCACCCCAATAGCATAAATCTGAATCCATAGCCAAACGTCGTGGTTTGTTCAAATTATTTTTTTCATATTTACTTCGTTGTATAAAATCAGTTTGTTGGTACTGACTGGATTTGTTAAATGATTTATTTTGTTCATGTCGAATGTTACTTGGACCGGGAACTGTGGAGCATATAAATGAAGCATCATTTTTACGTTCATCTTCGATAGAATTGAGTTGTAGTAATTCAGATTCATAACCTAATGAAAATACCTTTCAAAATTATATAGTTTAAGTACCTTCTTTTTCCTCAACATCTAAAAATTCCTCGTCTTCAGAGTCAGATGAATTAGCATCTGCATGATTTCCATCAACTTTTTCTTTAACTTGAAATTCTTTGCATTTTTGCAATTCTTCCCCTAATGCTCTTTTTGTATCGATTAATCGTTTTGTTATTGAAGTCATCGGCGTATTGTGAGTGTCACTGCCAACTTGAGTGAGTTTTTTGATCCTAAAAGATTTTCGATTATGCAGTAGAATAGCTGATTTATACCAACATTAAATTGTGATTACTAGTAGTTAGTCTGAATAATCAGATATATTGAAATAAGTTGGAGATGGGACCTATTGGGAAGTTAATATGATGGAATCTACTAACCATGTGTTAATTTTGCTATTCCATTTTTCAAGCTGTTTAGTGGTATCCTTCAATTGATTGATTAAATCAATATTTTCAGCGCTCTTCTCAATTTCTACATCTGCTCTAAGAAAAACTGTAACATCTGTACTAGATAGAATTGGGGCACCAAAGATGTTAGTCTAAAAGAAAATTTGTAGTTAGAAGAAATTCAAACATGCAAATTTTATTAACTAAATTAATCACCGAAAGTGCTTCATTTCTTTGCAAGATAGCATCACCGTCACTGTTAAGAGAACAAAAATGTGGAAGCAAAAGTTCTGATAACTGTGGAATTTTTATTTATATTAATTATTAAGTTTTCTAACCTGAAAAGCTTCAATCTGAATTCTTTCAATCTCGGCTCGGGATTCATCAAAAAGTTTGGCAATTTTCTCAACAACTTTTCGGGCATATACTTCTCGTTTAAAAGCCTCATTTGCAGCAAGATCACGTTCAATCTAATTTATAAACTTAATGAGAATTTGATGATATTTTACTAAACCTGTAACGAACAATTAGAATTTTCCCAATCCAAACTTTTTGATTTACTCAAATAATTTCCTAGAGTTCGCAATTTTTGATAGCCCAACCCAAATTTGTCGATCCAACAACGAAGCATTGTGATAGTCTCCTTTTTGAGTAGACAGGAAGCTTCAGACGGTCCAGGCAGGGGATAATGGATTGGGTCAGTCTCTAATGTGTAGACAAGAAAATCCTTTAAAATTACATTAAAATTTGTTTATTTAAAATTTATTTACCTGAATTACATCTATCAAATCGAGACGAAAATTATGTGAACGTTGAAAAAAATATCCAGAAATATGTAGAATGCAAAGCCGAACATCACAATCCAATTGGCGGAGATACTCAAATAAAATGTCAATACATGGAGAAATGATTCCATCCGTTCGACGTACTGTTCCTACAAGTTCTTTAAGCGCTTTTCCGTCCATCTCTTTCGTTTTATAGTCAAACTTAAATTTTGATTTTAATTACGAAACCACGATTCCTTGTAAAATTCATACCTGTCTAACTATTGAACAAATACACCGACGTGCTATACTTTTCTCAGTATCAAACATAGTTTTAGAGCGTTTCTTCCGTTGTTAGAAATGAAAATTTGCACCTAAATGGTTAAACGAAAAAATAAGTTAGTTAACACTTTGAAATAGACAATTTGAAAAATTACGGTATATCGTAAATAAATATTTTATTCAAATTTGGCTTCCTTTTTTGGTTTTTTTCGATTACGTGTAGATCTCCGGAGGTCTGATCTCGAGTTTTTTTTTTCGTGTTTTTTTGATTTTTTTCTTTTTTCATTCGTTTTTTTTATTTATTCATCCGTTTTTTACATTTCATTCGTATTTTTTTATTCGTTTCCCCGCCTGCGCACGCAAAAAATTTTAAAAATATAAAAATTTTAAAAATTCTTAGAAATTTAACATTTTATCAAATTAAAGGTTCTTCGGCTGCTTCTGAACCTGCTGCTGGAATGGCCGGTGGTTGCGGTTTATTTTTTAATATTTTTTTTAATTTATAATTTATTAATTTTTTTTTTGAAATAGCCTAGATATGTTCTACATTCTCGTCTACATGATCAATGTTGATTATCAACTCAACATGCTCATCGACTTGAGTTAGTTTTTCTGTTAATTTTTCAATCAAATTGTATTTATAGTTGCCTGTTTGCTGACAACTACTCCAATGACTCCGGTTTTTTGTTTAATTTTTTGGAACAGTTTCATTTTTTAATTTTTAGTTCATCAACATGTACACAGGACCTGCTTGATCTGCTTTTCAATGTGGACGACTATCTTCATGGTTTTGTTTTTTGATTTTTAGAATAGTTTCATTTTTTTAATATAGACTAGAATATGTACGCAAGGAGCACTGTCCATCCGCAACATGCACGCAAGGAGCCTTGTTTAACCGAGGAGCTCTGTACAATTGGAGGCACCCGGTGTAGTCGTTTTTTTATTTTTGGGGTTCGGGTCCTTCCCTTTTTTAAGCCAGGTGCACCTCCACGTCATGGACGATGCTGCTCTCAACTGATCTACAGCAACTTGGATGCTCTTCATGATCACCACCCCATCTTCCAGTCTTCATGCTTTGTAAGCTTTAAATTTTTAATTTAAAAAAAATGAAAAATTTGCTAAAAAAATTAGCGCGCGATTCTCCACTTCCTTTTTTATTTTTTTGTCTCTCATTCTTGTCCTTGTTTTGTCTTTCGACTTGTCTTCACTTTTTTTTGTTTTTTAAGACTGGCTTCAAAGGTGTCTTCAAGTATGAAATGCAACAAATGACAACATCAGCAAACAAATGGATGGGATGGTCTTAAACTTGTAAGTACAGTGGAAACAAAAAAGTTATAGTTTAAACAAGGTTAGGTGTTTTTTCAAAAATTAAAAATCGATAGAACAATTCGCCTTTGATTTACGCTGCTCCTTTTTTTAAATTTTAATTTTTGGCATTCTGTTTTGTTTATTCTAGAACATGGAAAATAGTTTAGACGGAGAAGCAGAGATAGATTTTCTTTCTTTTGGTAGGGAGTGTTAGAGTCTGAAAAAAATGAATCTACATTTTTTTCATTTTTATGAATTTTTATTGTTTTACGATCATTTTTCTTTTAATGTAAAATGTTTTTGATCCTATTACGCTGAAAATAGTTAATACGTTAACACCAAAATGTTTTTCTTGCTTATTATCTTCTTTGTTGTTTAGTTACTTTCAAATCTTAATTTTATTTCAGATTTATTTTTTAATAAAAGCATTATTTCTATTAATGAGTAGCAAAGGCTCATTCATACATATTTGTCTTTATCTCTTCGTCATACTCGTGATAGCATATCGGCTAGAAGTATAAATCCTAGAAGATCAAAAAGGAAGTACGTTACAAACAGGAGGATAAAAGGTTTTTTTTATATTGGCAAGAATGTTTATATGAATATAATGTGTAAAAAATGTTCTATAAAATGCTCTAATTTTCTGTGGAAATTTGACCTATGAGGTTATTGGTTAAGTTTCTTTATATGAGAAAAGCATTGGGGTTCGAATTCTACTCATTTCTACTATTTTTATGTTTTAAAATATATTTTTAATAATGTTTCTAATCAAAAAATTAAAAAAATATCTTTATTTTTTCAGGAATGTGTACTGCAAAACTTTTGCAATTTAAATAGATTTATTTTCAAGAAATGTATAAGTTTATTGTACTTTTTCTTCAAGCAACTTCAATTTACTGGCATTTTTGCGTGGAGGTAACACAATGTTGGCGCCGTGATCTCGTTGTTTGTGAATCTAACAAAATAATTTTTATATTTTCGTAAATTTAGATAAATCAAACCAATAATGTACGATTTTGACAAAAACCGCGTGAGCATTCTGTGCATTTGAATGGCTTCTCTTTGGCGTGAGTGAACCTAGGTTGTTTTTAAATAATATTTTTATTAAAACTTTGTACACTAGGAATAAATACAAACTTGTGATCTCGCAGATGATCTTGCCGGCGGAAAGACTTCTCACATTCATCACATGGAAATGGTCGCTCATTAGTATGTGTGCGCTCGTGGATACTGTTAGGTATTTTTAACTTCAAATTTCGGGTATTGGGAAATTTCAACCCTTGGGGAATTATATGTCTTGTATATAAAACTCACAGAAGATTATAAGATTTTGTGAAATGGCGCTGACAGTAGCGACAAATAAATTGCTTGCGTTGCCGTCGTCCACCTCCTGAGCGACGTGTTGGCGTGACTTCAGCTGTCGAAGGGACAAATCGTTTTCCAATTTTGCTTAATTTTAAATATTTTATTGTTTAAAGCGCTCAGCCATAAGTTTTCTAAGCCCAAATCCTTTAAAAGGAGTATTACGTCTTGGGCTGCATGGTTGACTTGATAGAAATTTGTTGTTTACTTAGCACGTCTGCAGCAGCTGCTTTAGCAATTACAACTGCTGCTTCAAAAAGCGTCGAAGAGGTTGTAGGCATTGCTTTTGTATTATCCGATGCATGTCCATCCAGCTCTAATGTTTTCCTTTTAATATTCTCATCTTAATTTAAATTTTGTGTATTAATAAGGGGAAAATATTACCATTGTTGTTTTGTGGATTGCTAAGAATGCACGAGGCAATATCGGTAAAGTCAAATTTTTTGGTGACATTTGTTTCATTTTTAATATTGCTGTGTGATATTAAACAGCTATTGTTTATACACATTTTTGGAGCTAGATCTATATGTGTTTGCATAAAAGGTTTATTCTGTATGTAAAGCATCCATCGAATTAGTTCCTGTTGTTTCTGATGTATAATAGGAAATTGTGGGAAAATGCTGTTTGTAGGATGGTGGTTAGTTTGTTGATGTGGAATAGAATTGGCTGTTTGTGGTGCCAGATTTCGTAAGGCAAGTAGTGAAGAAAGTAAAGCCGACGGAGGGTGTAAATATGGCAAAGGAAAAATACTGGATGAGAACGTTGAGGGTGTCGTACTCAATAATTTAAGTGTTGAATTGGTATCAAAGTGAATCGTTGGTGAGAAATGTTGAATGGTAATTTGTGATGTGTTATTGTGTTGTCGTTTGCGATTTTGTTTATTATGGTGCTGGTGAGGCTGGTTAGGAAAAATCATCTGAGAATAATTTTAGTATAATTAATAAGATTGCATTGAAATTTTATTTAATATATACATCAACAATATTGTTTTGTAGATTTTTATGTTAATGTTCGTTAGCCGTTTCTGCTGCCACATTTAATTGCTAGCCAAAAAGGGACCGTTTTAAGCAATTTTTTATCCTTTTTATATGCTTTTTTACACTTGTTCTATTTACCCCATTCCCAACCATTGGGCCAATTTCCGGCAAGGCTAAAAATTTCAATGCGCGCCGCTGCTGCGCATAATCAGGCGGCGGCTCTTGCGAATGACAAAAAACATCAATCAAAGAAACATGGCGGAAAAGTATATTGCGATTTGAAATGTGCGAGAATTAAAAAAGAAATAAAGAATAGCTGTAATTTAAATTTTCCATAGCTGTAAGAATGTAAATTTTCAGATGTGAAGTACAAATTTGTTATCTTTTGAAATTTTGATCTTTAATAATCCTGTTCAAAATAAATATTTGGTTCTAAAATTAGTAAAAACATTGAAGATTTATAATTAATTGAATATTAGAAAGATAATCATAACGATTCGCTTGAACTATCACGAAAATAACGGGTCATAAAATTTATCAAAAATAACCATGAAATGATTTGACAGTAGCATGACCGCGGCATCCTTTTGATGTAAGGAATCTCTTATCATTATATATAAAAGAAAGTTTTCTCACTTATATTTAAACGAGGGTTCAATTGAATGATTAAGGTGATAATTATTATCGCGGGAAATATGAGTAATTAAAAAAATAATGGATTGAAAAACAGACATTAGGCAGATGTTTTCAATATTTAAAAGCTGTTTAAGAGAATTACAATACATTAAGTATAAAAATTATGAAATATATAAATTTTTGCTGATTTATATGTTTTAAAAAATAAGGAATTCGTTGACAGTTTACGCAAGCGTTTGTAATAAAAAGGTTTAGCGGGAGCCAGCCAAACTTTGTTGTTTGTCATGTTTGATATAGTGATTCTTTTATTCCGATTTTTCTTATAACAATAAAAAATTTAGGCAAAATGGAAAAGAGTTAGTAGTATTTATAACTTTTGGGCAATAGTGAAACACGGTGGCAAAAAAGTATTTGATAGGGCGGAGTTTTTTTCGGTCGCGGGAGTAAACAGTGAGTGGTGAATATTGTGGAAGCGACGATAGAATAAAAGTGGATGTGGCTGGGTAAACGGGAGGAAGAAGGTCTTGTACTATTCATCATTCTTTTGGCGATGGGCGTTGCGGTTCAGTAGTTGGTTGTCTCTGATTGGTTTTTAAGGCGCACCTTTCAATGAAAAATTCTTTGTTCAAATTACTCATATTCCTAAGGCTAATTTCCATAAAATTTGAAAATAAGTTTTTGATTACTATTCTACATTATTTTTCTTATTAATTTAATATCCTTTTTATCGTTCTCTCTTAACTTCCTAGTTCTTTTATCTATGAGTTCTTTTTTTAATTTTTTCCCTTATTTTATTAAAAACATCTACAACTCTTCAATTTCCTTTCCCTTTCATGGGCATTTAGATTTTATGATCCCGATGACCTGCTCACTTAAAAAGCGCGCACGGCAAATTGGCCCAAAGCTAAAGGTCTCTTTAATAAAATAAATGAGATGTGATGATAATTTATGACAAAAAGCCCACATTAAAGGAACCATAAATTTAATTTATTTTTCCTTTTAACGTTTTCATCATTTTTTTATCTTTTTTTCTTTATAATTATTTTTTGCGAGGTAAAATAATCGACAAAAAATAGTATTTTTTGTTGGTCATACCTTTTTTTAATAAGATGATTCTTTTTTAATTTTATATTAAAAGCCAAATTTTTTGGCAACGTTTACTATTTTATTCCATTTCATTTTAATATCTTCATTCTTTTATTTTTCTATTTAAATATTTTTTATTCAACCTTTTGTGAGTTTTTATGCCAATCGGTAAATATTTCATTCTTTTCTTTTGTTAATAAGCTGACTTTCCTCAACATAGCACCTTTCATTCTACAGTAGCTGGTACTAAATACAATAGCTAATACTTTCTTAAGTAATATTTGCTTTCTTTTCTTTTCCAATCGTTTTTCTGTGGCTTTTCGCACTACTACTCTCGATTAGAGTAAAAGAATCTATTTTCATTGCTTTTCAGATTTTTAATTTAATTATTTTTTTACTTTGGATTCTATGATATTTTTTGTCCAATACATTGTTGTTGTTGTCTCTGAATTTGACAATTATCTCCCAATTTGTCGTATCTTCTCATGTTGCTGGTTTGCCATCGGCAAATTGGAAAAATAAAAAAGAAATGAAAGAACTGTCTAATGCCTTATACCAACTTTGTTGTTTCTCTTTGCCTTTGGCGGATGCGATTTTTGGCACTTGGACCACAAAGGCATTCATTCACTTTAAAATGAAATAAAGGGCAAAATTTGGGTATATTTAGATATAATAATACTTAGTTATTATAAATAAAGGACACAATGTTTATAATATTTGAGCGGTATTTTATTGGATATCATTTTTAAAAGTTTTTAATCTAACAATAAGTGCTTTGTTTGATCAAAAAATATATAAACATTGCCTGACCTAATTATCAATCTGTTTGAATGGCCCTTCTTACAATTAAAACATTTAGTTTTTTGGTTAAACAGAAAAATGCTTATCAATTCAGTCAATCTCTACATTTAGCGCCCATTTGCTAATCCTCTTCAATGTTTTGTTTATATGTATGTACATTTATCTAATAACCTGACCAATCACGAGCTGTTAAATCGTGGATTAATGAATAAGAGTATTTATAAAGATTAAGCAAGGTTATTAAAGAATTAACAAAGTTAAGAATAAATAAGTAATGGCCAATAAACATTAAAGTAAATATTTAAAATTGCATGATTAATTTTTTTGATAATAATTTATTTAAGAATTGTGAAAGTTATTTTAATGAAAAAAATTTTAAATTACAAACTTTCAATTAAAATATGCTCTGAAAAAATAAATATTTTAAAGAATATAATTGAATATTTCAAATTTTCTTTTTTGTATTTATCGTTATTATATTTTGTTATTTCGTTTCTTCCATGTACCTTTCCGTTATGTTGAATGTGCGGCCATAAAATAACGATGATGATATGTCCTTATTTGTGTACCGCGATTGGCGGCGACAAACATTCACAAAAAAGCCAAGATGCGCTCGCTTCAACCTTTAACTGCTAATCTTGCAAAGCGGAAAAAGAGATATTTCCTCCCTCATCATATTTTTCTTAGTTGCCTTTTGTCATCATTTTACCACATTATGAGCCGATGATGCTTTCTCAATTTCTCGATGCCGATTAAGAGATCCTGCGATCGATTGCAAAAATCGCGCATCATGTGCTTTGCTTTAACGATTTGTTTGAACAAGGCTTATTTGAAAAATTGTTTTAAAGCAAGAAATGGTCTGGAGTGTGAAAGAGAGAAATTTCATTGAATATAAACACTCACCCACCCTTATTTAGGTTATTAAAGTTTATTTTAAAAAAAAATCCTTTTATTTGATAAAAGTATATGATTTAAAAGATAAAAGTTATTTCATTACTTGTTATTTTTCTCCGTTGTTTAGGGAAATTCAATATTTCTTTGAATGTGTTAGTGAGGTTAAAATTTCGTTTTAGAAAAATTAACTAAATAGAACTTATGAGAATTTTCAGGTATTATAAAATCCTTTAAGGTGTTTCATGAAAGTAACCTTGTGGTTTTGACTTATTAAGTATTAAGAAAAAACCGATAAAAAACCCAAATTAGTTATATATATGTATAAATATGTTCTTTATCGGGACGAGCGAACAAATAAGAGGCTATGGGTTGCAAATATATTTCCAATTGCATCATTAATTATCAAATTTAATAGAAGCGAATTGATGGTTCCAGTCGAGTCCATTTCTTTTGTACTTGACCTACATTGCTTTGTTCTATTCCATTCAGATGAGAGCCTTTAACAGTCTGTGGTGCAGGTCTCCAAACTGGCATAGATCCATAGTCTGACCAAGGGCGAGTTATCAGGAATAAAGGCTGCTGCTCCAATTCCATTTTATCATCTGAGGATAGCGATTCCACTTTGTGTTTTGATATTAGAAGAACAATAGCTTTAAGTGTGTTAAATGTTTTTAGTTTTTGAAAAATATAATAATAATTTTAAAATAATAATTTATTTTAAAATTAACTTACCAAAAATTGTTATGAGTTTTAAGTGCCAATTAAAAGAATTGCTTATATTTGAGTTCATTTTTGACAGCTGCTTTATTATACAACACAGGAATAAGAGAGCTTAAGTTTCACTAAACTTCTGAAAAGTGAAGATTTTTTTTTTAAATAAAAATATTATTTATATAGAGGAACTAAATTTGAATGGCTATGCTTATTTAAAGATTATATATATTAGTGAGTCTTTAAAAAAAGAATTGGAGTCCCTATTGTCTAGTCAAATGCCTTTTTTCTTTTTAATAGGGTGTGAACTAAAATGGGATGAGATTGATATTCACGGAAACTTTAATATTATATATTAAAAAAGGCTTTTTCATAAAAGATTAATGAAAACTTATTTTTTATGCTTTATGGGAATTTATTTTTAATCTTTTCAGTTAAAAATGATAGTTAAATTTAAAATTACAACTATTATTAAGCTTTATTTTCTATTCCTTTTGGATTTTTTTGCTGAAATATTAAGAATTTCAGCATAATAACTTTAAGACAATGAGAACATTATGCTAATGAAAATGGTGGATTTGGTTAATGAAAAGTTTTTTTAAAAAGCATTTAGGTTTTATATATGGAAATGAGTTAATAATAGTTATTTTTAGCAAATTTGGCCAATTCATAAAATGACCGCATTTGGGGAGTGAAGCAATGATTTTTGAGCGCACAAAATATTTATATTTCTACGTTTCTATACACATTTTTGATGTTTATTCACAATCCTGCTTTCCTCTTTTAGAAGCATATTTGATGAAAAGCTTCCAACAAAAGAGCGACTGCCTAATAACGCTATCCAATAAAGCATAATAATGTTGGCACATTTTGAATGGAACTGTTGGATGGAGGTGAAGTTTCGAATTGCCTTTTAGGAAATAAGCATAAATGGGTCTGAACACGGAAAGGGGAAAAATGAGAGCCTTATATTGATAAAACATATTCATCTGTATAAAACGTGAGGCATAATGCTTTTTTCGCCTCATGGCAAACATTGTTTGAATATCAATTTAAATTATTAAAGTGGGTTAAGTTTGGAAACATTTTGCTATGTTTTTAAGTAAATGAAAACCCTTCCCCTCCAAAAATGAGACAATTAGTTTTTCATGTAAATGTTTATAATTTTAATGGGTGTATATTTTAACTTAAATCATTTGTCGATGAATTAAATAATAGAGGAACATTAATGTCGCCAATGGCACTAGTAACATAGCAGCTATTTGTTTATTCAACAATCGAATGGATTTAATAATTGTTTGTTGCACTAATTTAATTGACTGCTGCTATTACATAACCGCTTTCCGAGTTAAAAATTTTCTATTTTTTAATATGTATGAATAACATTTACTCAAGCGATAATTTGATTTTAACATTTGGAAATGAGTAAATTACTTTTAGATAGCGCGTGGGATTATTTTTATATAAGTAACAATATTAAGTAATTTGACAATTATACGTATAATAATTATGTACGTCCTGGAAGTAGTACTGACGTATGGACTTAATAAGACAATTGTTAAACTATCATGTACTAACTATTTGCTTTATCCATTAGCATGGAAACGTTAAAAGTGCGTTTTAAAATGAATTTTTTAAGGGAAAATTTTTTTATAATTCTAATTAGATATTTCCAACTGTAATATATAAATTAAATATTTCGAACTCTTTTAAAACTCGCATCAGGTGAAAAGTTTATGTTAAGCTTAAAGTTGAAAAATAGTTTAAAAAATAAAAGGCAGGTGTTTCCTTTATTGTATGTATGTATGTTTTTTACGGTGTTATTATTTTTCTCCAGAAGTATTGTGAATAAATTTTGGTTTGGTTAAAAATGATTTATACATATTAGCTAAATATCTAACAAAATGATGATTTTTTTTATTCCGATTTAGAAAAGATCATTAAAACACAATTGAAAATTTAATATAAATTTAAAGAGTGATTATTAATTTTATAAGGGATCAACTGCGTTATGAAGAGTTAATACCAGATGGAAAACATCTGGCAACTTTTATCTACGTTTAAATTTCTTCATTAAACCAAAATGTTACAACACCAAGTTCCAGTTTTAATCCCTCCACTGTTCATGTTCTCATTGGTATGACATAGTATGATATAAGTACATATCTATTTCCTCTTCGTTCCCCTTCTCTCACTAAATGGACTGTTGACTGCAGCGTAACTAATACATGTCTTGCCTCTCTTGTTATAATTCCCCTGTCATGTCGTTAGCAGCGGTCTTCGCCAACAACATTCCGATCGATTGGGGCTTTCATTCATTAGTCAAACTTTGTCGTTTCAATGTATCCTCCTGCGTACAAAAAGAATGCAGTTTTCGTTCAGTTTTCGTCAAATGGCGAAATAGTATGTAATATTTTTATCGTTTTAAACATAACTTACTGCTTATAATTGTTCTAAAATTCTTTAGGTTTTTTCCAAAATTTTAATTTTTCCTTCTACTTACACATATAAATTTATTTTTAGCGTATTTCATGTTGATCTAGAATTTGTGTAAATGGATAATTCATCATCTTCTCAAATTCTTAATCAAATATTTGGCCATACATCGTTAGGTTTGTATTTAAAAGTAATTACTTTTACACATTGGACACTGATTTAATTCTAAATAGGATTAATTATTCATATTTAAAGGTGAGCAACAAAACCTCCCAATGATTTCGACCGGAGGGAGGAATCAGTATGTAGAAATTGATCGTTTTGAAACAGAGAAACAATTAAAAAATTGGTTGCAAACACAAGGCAGGAAATGGGGAATGTGAGTTTGAAATTAATAATTCTTTCTTATCGTTATTTTTAGTGTTCAGAAAGGCCGTGTCACAATTGAAGATGTTTCTCGTCATATTTAGAAGCGTTAATTCTTCTTACGTTTAGATCATCGACCAATATGCATGCATCTTTCGTCGACGCAAAGGTTATTGTTGTCGAGTGCAAATGCGTGTTCGACACAATCGGCGGAGTGGTCACAAAATTGTGGAGGTAGATTGACTCAAAATTACCTGGAATGATGTTTCCATAAGTATCTTCATTTGTACAATATTTTAAATTTAAACATGACGCATTTATTTTACTTATGACAACTTTACTCGATACAAAATGAAGGGGAGATTTACCCAAATTTTTCTTACCATATATATAATAGGTTTTGCCTGTTCCACATGATCACAATTTTTACGGGCCATTGATGGTTCCAAATGAATTTGACGATGGCACATTTGTAAACCAATCATCGAAGCCTCTCAGCAGTGAGCTGTCGTGTGATAAACTTCAGGATGTCCACAATACAAGTCACTACATTTTGCACTTAAATATTTAAAATAAAATTCAGATTTATATATGTTATTTTATAGATTCAAGTAATTCAGCATTTGAACAAAATAATGAAAATCTTGAATTAAAACAAGAAATTAATTTTTCTTCGGAAAATAATCAAAGTGATGGGGAAGAAGTAAATGCTCATCAGAATCTACCAATTTCATCTGAAGAGCAATCTTTTTCACAACCAATGGAAATGCTCTGGTCCAACCTCTTGGACAATCATACTATTAATTTATTTGATAATGTTGATAACAATTGCAGTGGAGTTAATGTATCACAACCAAATCACAAAAAACCATTTTATTTCTGCGATCAATTAGAGCATGGGGATGGTGTCAACGAGCGAGAAGATGCTCAAACACAAAATTTAAATGAGGAATTTTTTAACTCAATTGTGGAGAAAGTTGCGGTTAGTAAGTTTATTGAAAAAATGTGGAATTTTATATTAAAAAATATTGAACATAAATTTTTAAAATATCCTTAAATACAATAATCTCACGAATTTACTTTAGGGTCATTTCTCTGTATATATTGATTCGAAATTTGACGCTATTATTGGTGCCATTAGTACACTCACCAGGAATGTCGATGAATTGAAGCACTCATTTAACTCAATTACAAAAATGCAACAGCAACAAAATCAAGTGCAGCATCGACACCCAATATCAACTTCACTGAATAATTCAGGATCATTTGATAAACAATTGGCTACTTCTAGGATTGCCACATTTTTTAGGCATCATCGTCCGGTTTGTCAAAGTGCAATTCCAGTTAAGACAACATCTGTTCAATCACAACAACATTGCAATTCACAAGTTTGATTTTAAAATTTAATTTTTCCGTAAAATATTATTTAACTTTTCAGAATTTGACAACCCAGTATTGTCCGATTAATGAGAGGTTATTTTTGTATAAATATATCTTTTAATAAATAAATTACTATACAACAGTCATCAATGTAACGATCTAAATAGTTTAAAATCGGAGGATAATGAATTAACAAGACTTGTCGAAAGGTCGAAGAAGAAATTTACATCGAATTCAGATCAAGCTGGGAAACTTATGCCATCTTCCTCAGTAAGTTCCTCATTGCCTGATGGATTAACATTGTCTAAACCGCAGAAGCCCAATCCCCCGAACAAATTTAACTCCATCAAATTTATAAACAACACAATGGAGAGCCGAAAATCAAGACACGCATACAGACAGCGACGTCGAGAATTATCTTATAAATTTATGAAGGAAGTTGGGATGATGGTAAGGAAAGGTCACGGCGGGTTAAATGGGAAATCTAACCGTCTCGCTTTCAATTGGAAATTTCTTACCACACTCTCTCATTTTTCCTCTCTTTCATTTATTTAATCTCTCATTTTAAACATTACTCTCGTTTCCGTTTTGAGGTTTTGACTTTTGAAACCCTATATTTCGAAAACTTTTCATACTATTTAAAATCCGCTCTACAATTTCATAGATTATTGTTTTAAGATTCTAATAAAAAATTTTTGTTTATTTTTATACACTTTTACAAAAGTTAATACACAATGAATTTCTTTAAGTTTAGATGAAAACTAGATCATTTTCTAAGCGAAAACTCGACGCTATTAATATCCGATGGATCAAACAACAAGAGAAACAACAAAAAAATGTTTCAAAATTATCTAAAGCAAATAAATATAGAATGGAAGCAAGTAAACAGAACAAAGGATCAAGAGGTTTTTTTGGTTTTTTATAATCTTTTAATTTTAATTTAGTTCAAACATGTTCTGAAGAAAGTTCCAGTGAAACTTGTAGCAAAACCAAGGATGTTGGTATTCAGACAATCCCTCAAATGAAATCAATCAGGACGCAAACACTTCCTCGAATGAAAAGTGTTTGTACTCAGACACAAACATTTCCTCAATTGAGATCTGTTGGTACACAAACAGAAAGTAAAGGAAAAAATGTGGCTATTCAGACTATAACGAATCAGAGAAGCAAGGAAACACAAACTTATCCTGAATTTCTTCAATCAGATAATTCATCTCCAAATGAACAACGTAGATTAGGTATATGAACGTTTTTAAACAACAAATTTAGACGAAAAATCGAAAAACTATTGCAACAAAAAACCACTACAACCATTGGAAAATTTAACTTCAAGACGGTCGAATCAGATAGCAAAGAGGATTTCTAATGAAATTAGAAATACTCGTCCAAGTATGATTTTTAATTATTTGATTTTTTAATTTTAAATTTAAGCAACACCAGAAGGCTTAAGTTCTAGTCAACTCATATTAAGAGTTGAAAAGCATCTCTCCCCTTCTGAATGGAGAATTTCAGCGGAGAATGATCTTGCCTCTTATCTTGCTTCTGCGCTAACAGCAAAACAGCGCGAAAAATTTAAACATTGTTTACGAGAATTTGGACACGACAGATTAGCTCCAACAACTCAAGTCAAAAAATTAAAAAAAGAATGGTCTAAAGGAGTGGAATGGAAGTGGGTGAATAATTCTTATGTTTGCATGAATGTTGCGCAAGTTCTCTCTTCAAGGCTTACAATTTTATCAAAATTTGGTATGCTTGAGTTTTTAAAACTTTTAACCCCTAATCTTAGGGCAACTTAAAATTAATGAAAATTTTCACGATAAAATCATGTTAATCGTAACTGGAGATAAAGGCGGAAGATCAACAAAATTCTGCATGGTAATTGGAAATGTGGAGAGACCCAACAGCCCATTCAACCTTTCTTTGTTAGCAATTTATGATGGCGATTATAATAGAGAGAACTTGGAAGTCAAACTTGGTCCAGTACTTCAACAATTAAATCTTATGCAAAATATAACATTTACACGAGATGAAGAAGAGATTACACTTGATATAAAATTGTTTGAGTAAGATATAATAAAAATTAAATTTAAAATTAAGATTCATCTGTGCCGATCTCAAGTTCACAAGTGCTTTCATAGGTCATAGAGGTGCAAGTTCCAATTTCCCTTGTACTAAATGTTTAGTTGTCAAGGAGCAACTTGGTATAAAATGCTGTGAAGAAAGAATATTAACTACCCATACAATGGACAATTATTCAATGTTTGGACCACCGCTTTTATCTATTCCTGCATCTCAAATTATTCCTCCAAGCTTCCATCTGCTACAAGGAATATCTCAACGAATAATTGATGCAATTAATGATTACTGTCAACATTCTGGAAGATCAATTGAAAAGATTTTAAACAATGCTCATGCCAAAATGGATCCTCGAAAAAAAAACTTTACTGGTTTTTAATTTTTTTAATATATTTAGAGAATTTTTTAGGTGCTGCACTCCATCGTCTTATTACGGGACAAACAAGAGAAGAACTCAAAACAATACTTCCACCAACTCAATCTTCTGTTATTCTTTGTAGAATGTTGGAAACAATGGCTGAGATTTATAGATTGGCAGACGCCTCATTTCTAGACCAAAACGAAGTCGAGAATCTTAAAAAGGCAACAAAAAATCTCTATAATGATATACAGGTTTATTTTTTATGTTTAGATTCAAAAATAAAATTTAGGAACTTCGTGCAAGATTTGAGAACTTAAATTTTCGTGCACGTCTCGCCTCTGGTCAATTGAAAATTTTCAAACCCACACCAAAGCTTCATATGCTTTGTGCTCACGCAACTGAATTTGCTGAAAAAAAACGGTTGGTGGAGCTGGATATCCGAACAAGGGATTGAACATTTGCATTCGCTTTATAATCATCTTGTAAGTTTTAATTTTCAAATTTTGACTGTTTACTACTTTAGGCTGTTCAATATTGCAACACCGGCGATGTAGATAGAACAACAGAAAAGCTAGCTCAACATCAGACTCTCCTTAATAGACTTAATGATAGAGGAACGATGAAAAAAATTTATTGATTTTATTTTAATATTTCTTTCGTTATTTTAGATTAAAATAAATAAATTATTAATGATCTCGCTGTTGGGGCATTCAAATTTGGCTTTTTTGTGTTGAAACTGCCAGGCGAGATGCCAGCTGCGATGAACCGACATTATTTAAAATGAACGCGCGTTGTGTATAATGTCTCTATGGTTTTACAACGCTATTTTCGCATACCCCAATTTCCCGTTTAACCCGCCGTGAAAGGTATCATCTATGTAAATTTTTTTAATTCTTCAGTTGACAATAAACGGATGTAAAAAAACGGTTTCTTTAATAAATAGTTAAACAGTTCAACCATTATAATTCTAGATATTCCATTGGCGGGCAAGTGAACTTTTCTCAGCCTGTCAAATGAAACGTCGAGAACTTGTCGGAGCGGGAAAACATGTGGTTTGTACCATTTTTCTACTGCTAATTTTTATCCACACCAATAGGCTTATTGTTAGGTTATTTTACTCACATTATGCTAATATATTTTTTACTTATACAGATGTACCGTGGTATTGATGTAACTGAAAAAATCTACCGTGTTGATTGCTCAAGGGATTTGGTGGTAAGACAAATAAAAAATCTTAAATTTATAAGGGTAATAGGATCATTCAATATTTCATCATCTTTCAATTTCACTAATTTTTAATAATTTAATAATGGTCGTCGCTGTGGTCAAATGGTAGCAGATTCTCTTTGGCCACGTGGATATTTTCAACGAAGAATGTTGTTGCCGATTCTTAAGGGTGTTAACCACAGGTATAATTTATATTTATAAAAATTGAATTAAAAATTTGAGAAGCAAGAAGCGTGTGAATGGCTTAGCAAGAAGTCCGGTGGAAGACGATCAATTTGAAACATTTAAAGGTGAAATTTTTGCAAGAGTGCAGTGCTAATTGGACTTGTTAACACATTTTTATTTTCAGTGGCGTTATTACTGTTGGGAGGGTTTTTAATGGACGAGACTGATAGATACAAATGGATGGAAACAGCACGAGAGGGTGTAAATCAAAGAGGCCTAGGTTCTTTATTATTATTCTAAAAAAAAATTCTGAAATTTATGAATTTAGATGAACTGGCTAATTCTAAAAGAGCACACTATGAATACGATGGTGGACCTTTATTCGCAAACGATGTAGATAATAATGAGTTTGAAAATGAAGTAATGGATGCAGTTTCTGAAGGGGGAAGTATAAGAAAACTTAGCAACATTTTTGTTGACGAAGACTATGTGGTATAATTTTTTTATATTAATTTATTGAAAAATTAAGTGTTTGTAATATTAGGAGAACAAAATCCATGAACCTATCTCAGAACTTCCTACAAACTTTGACTTTATTAAAAACTATGAAACTCTAGTATCGACTGAACAACAACCAAAAGAAAATTCTGAAGAGCAATAAAAGGAAGATGAATATGGAATTGAATCATAGCAATCAAAATATATCTAATTATATCACTGAATTATTTTTTTTGTTGTTTCATTTAAAAAAAAATTTACTATTTTTGGTTTTCAAAATGTATACGTCATTTATACATTCTTATATTTACATTTTATATTTTCTCGCCTCTAATGTGATCTTTATGGAGTACGAGTCTGAAAATTTAAAATAAGAGAATATTTTTATTGATTAAAGATTTTTCATCGTGAAAAGAATATCTTTAAGAATGTTGTAACGCGCATCTATAGAGAAACGCATTCGTTCATTTGCATGAAAAACAATTTAGATTGATATAAATAAGTTTGGGTCCTAAGATTAGCTTTACTATATTATTCTTTGATCACACACATATATGTAACATAAATCTCTTGATTCTATATTATTTTAAATTTTTTATATTAATATTCTAGAATTTTCAGCATTTATCGTAAATTAATGACGAACAAGGAGCGCACGTTTATTGCTATAAAACCTGATGGTGTACAGCGTGGACTTGTAAACAAAATTATTAAGCAATTTGAACAACGAGGTTACAAACTTGTAGCAATTAAGATGGTACAGGCAAGCAAGCAACATCTCGAGGTTCATTATCAGGATTTGAGCAAAAAGCCATTCTTTTCTTCTTTGGTGGAATACATGGCTTCTGGACCAATTGTAAGTTACAAAATACATGATTGGCGATTTCTATTTATTTTTTTTACTTTTAAGGTTGCGATGGTTTGGGAGGGTTTGATACGAGTTTTTTACTGTTAAATATGACAATTTTTGCTCAGGTCTAGATGCTGTAAAGCAAGGGCGCGCCATGCTTGGTGCCACTGATCCATTGTCTAGCATGCCTGGTACGATTCGTGGAAATTTTTGCATTCAAACGGGACGAAACATCTGCCATGGATCGGATAGTGTAAATTATCATAAATTTATAAAATCCTAATAAGTTACATATAAGATATTAAGAAAAGTTAACCATTTTGATTTTTTGGTTCTTTGATCCTATGTAATTTGTTATATCTCAGGTTGAATCAGCAAAACGCGAAATCGCACATTGGTTTGCTCCACATGAAATTATCGACTGGGATTCGGCACAAGTAAAGTGGATCTATGAGTGAATATCGAAAGTTGATTAAGTGTTAATAGACGTCAGTCTAGTTAATTTCCATGAGTTGTCTTTTACAATACTTATCTGTTGAATCTTCTATCTATCGTTAAAGTCATTTCACTATTTTTCGATAAATCTATAATAAGTACCACCAAGTGGATAGAATTTAATCGTATTTAATTAAAGTTATCGCCAGATAATATAGCCTTAAAAAACAGGTATACATTATTTATAATGTTTTAAGGCTGACATTATTTATTGGGCATTACGAGATTGGGCATTTCTATAACTGACGTTCTGGCATATTATACACGTGCAATCTAGATTTTTGTTAGTTTTCTTTGAAAGTATTTTATTTAAAGTCTAAAGTCTACTCTCCAATTCACTGCTTGACAAATTTGTGATAGAACGGTTGGTATAACGATTAACGGGAGAGTTTCAAGGCCGATGAGTTCCTAGAAAGCGGATGTCGATACTCTATTTTATTTCACGTTTGATATTAATGTTGTTGATACCACCATATGTAACAACAGAAATAACTTTAGAAAAAGTGTCGATTAGGCCGGATATTCAATTACTTCCTTTATTAGATGGGCGGAATAATGGAAAGCAAAGAAGATTAGAAGGAGATGAAAAAGTTAGTTTTGCTGACATCACCCGTTCGACACACAATTTTAAATCTTACGTACAGCCAGTTGCACGTTATTGGATCGCTCAAAGCGCGCCGTCTACACAAGCACTCGTTTCTAAAGAAAGTTGGGAACGTTATATTCGTTTTAAAGGTATCTGACTCATTTCATATTTATTAGTTCCATATTTTATAGAAGAGACTTGCCGTAAGATTTTGGACGAGGATTATATGGCTGAGCTCCAATTGAACAGCACTGAAAGTGGTTATTTTCATTGGGAAGCAAACGAGTTTCATCGCAAGCTTCGTGATCGTCTGTTGCCTCAAGCACGAGGAGAAAGTTTGACGCTGATTGGTTCACATCTGTATGACAATTTTATATCTTAAGATTAAAAATACTATTTAGGCTTAGTCATTTGGATCCACGTTTGTTTGCTTCAGAGCCCGGGAGGTGATCTTTTTTTACCTTTAACTGAGAAATGCTATTTAAGTTTTTGCGAGGCTAAACGGCACATTTCTGAAGCCGATGAGCGGCATAAATTGGCCAAAGAAGAGCAGCATATGTTTGAAGATTTTTTGATTAACAAGTTGGTTTAAAATGATAAATTTGGGATCCTTTTCTATTTTTTGATTGGTGCTTCTTAAATTTCTATAGGGAATGTTTTACTAAATTTATGATAATCTTTTTTATTTGTAAAATTTTATGCATAATTTAAAAAATAGGGTGCTTCCTCCGGACATGTTCGCCCCTCGCCGTCCTCCACCGGCTGTGCCGACCTCTTCAAACTCAACAATGGCATCAAACTTTAAAGCCAAAAAATAATTGTATAATATAACCATGCGAAATCACTAGTCGTATATACTTTCTTCTCCACTTATTTCAATTAAATTATTATTTTTGATCTATTTTCATTTCTTAATGTTATTTTACATAGGTGCTCTTTCTAGAAGATTTGAGAAGAAATTTTTTTATGGGGTATTTATCTGGAATAGTCCTCCTTTCTTGGTATTTAGAAATTAATTTGACCTAAATTTGTATGGTTTTACCTTAAGAAGATAAAGCAAACAATACTTTAAAAATCTTTCTCTCCTATTTTCTTGTATATACTATTAGCATCTTTATTTTTTGTTTCTTTTAACTTTCATGGTAAATTTCGTTTTCATTTTCTCAATTATTCAATCTCTATACATATATTTATAGAACACATACTTTTTAGAAAGTATATTTAAATATAAATTTAAAAAATTTTTGCAATTTGCATTCAATTACATTTATAAAGCTAGTTTTTACTAATATCTTTCGAATTGGAAATTTGTTATTGTTTTTAAGATTGTAACGATTTTTCAGTTATAAAAAGTGCAATATAAATATCAATTATGAATGATGATTCTGAGGGTGAAATACATTCTTCTGACCAAGACTGCGAAGACGAAGGAATTTGCGAGGAATTGATCAATAGTAATACTACATTAATAAATAGTAAGTTATAAATCTGAAATTTGTAGTGGTCTTTAAAAATTTGCAGGCACTTTTGATCGCTCCACAATTATTGATAGTGTATCTAATAACGATGATATTAGTCAGCTAAATTTGAAGGTTAATGCGTATGATGCTATACAGCTTGAAGACAGATTAATAGAAAATGCAGTAATATTTTAGTTGTTTTAATTGATAGATCCAAATTTTAGGCTGAAAAACTTGGTGCCGCTCATTCTAAAAAGTCGAAGAATCTCGAGATTTTGGTACGAGAAACTGATTCTTCGGTAAAGAAAGGAGACCTGACACCTTTTGAGTTGATCAGAATTCAAGAAGCTTCCGAATCAAAGGAAAAGTCTTCGAAGAGAAGTAATGAACTTTCTGCATTATCCAAGCGAGGCAAACTCTATAATCAAAAAAGACTTGATTTTTTTCAGCGAAAATACGTTTGTAATTTTTAATTCTTGTTAGATAATTTTTGTTATTAGCCTAAAATTAACGGCCATTTGAATAAAAATAAAATTCACGATGATGATGACGAAAGTTATGAGGGCTCAACGATCTCGGAAAATTCGGATAATAGCGAAGATGAATTTTTGAGAACTAAAAGAAATACGAGGAAAGAAGGAAAACATTTAACACAAATTAAAAAAGATGATGGAGATGACATACATTTTAATAAAAGAATTAGGTGATGAATTATAGAATAAGTAACATTAAAATATTTCAGACTGGTAAATGTGTAGTTGGCGGTCTACCTGTCCGCAAAGAGAATTCGCTCTTTTCTTTTCTTCTCTTGCATTTTTGGCGTTAGGAGAAGTGCACGCTTATTTTTCCTTTTCAATTATAGTATCCCTTGTCAAATAGGAGAAAAAAGAAAATTAAAATAAATAGTAATTAATATAATAATAAAGTGAAAATATATTTATTTTAAAAATGATCAAAGATCATAAAGTTGGGACATGGCTTCGTTTATTAAGTATAAATATGTACATAATAGAATTTTTTAATATTTTTATTAAAATTCCATTATGTACTTTTCTTGCCCAACTAATAATTCCTCTGAAGGAAAATTCTGAATTCTATTTTTTGACGATCAAACTCTTGATATTGAATCAAGGAAAAAATCCAATTTTAATTATTGAATATCTACAAGGTTTCCGATTATTGAAGACTACTTTGATCATTTATAAAATATATTTTCACTTTATTTTTATTTTCCCCATTTCTCTCTCTGTGCCAAAAGGCATACTATAATTGAAAAGGAAAAATAAGCGTGCACTTCTCCTAACGCCAAAAATGCAAGAGAAGAAAAGAAAAGAGCGAATTATCTTTGCGGACAGGTAGACCGCCAACTACACATTTACCTTTCAGACTATACCAAGAAAAAATTGAAGGGGATTCAAGCGATTCGAATAAATTTCACGAATTGAAAAATGAATTTCACATTTCAAAATCCGTGTGGGACTTATGTTACAAGTAAGCTGTTCAAGTGTTTTTATAAAAATTTTTAAGAAAGGCCTTTAAAATTAACAATTTATTTTTAAATTTAGATACCAAAAAACTGGTGTTAGGTGGCTATACGAATTACACAATCAATGCGTTGGGGGGTAAAATAAATATTTGCCAATTTTTTACTTTTTTTAATAGGATTTTGGCAGATGAAATGGGTTTAGGCAAAACTGTACAAATTTGTGTCTTCTTGCGTTCATTGTCTGAAAGTCAAAAACCGTCGCGTATTTTTGGGTAATTTTATTAATAGTATAGGTAGATTTTTTGAGTAATATTGTTATATTCAGATACAGGGGTCTTGGACCATCGCTTGTTGTTTGTCCTGCAACAGTGCTTCATCAATGGGTCAACGAATTCAATAGGTGGTTTCCTTTATGTCGAGTTGCTGTTTTACATGCGAGTGGCGCACATTCAGGAACAAAGAGTAGTCTTATCAGAAAAATGAGTGAATTCCGCATGTATTTTTTATTTCATTAGTTTTACCATATTTCATATTTACAGCGATGGATCAATTCTCGTTACTTCATATTCTACTTATATGTTAGAACACAAGAAAATACTCGGTGTGAAATGGAACTATGTTATTTTGGATGAAGGACATAAGATACGTAATCCAGAAGCTAAGGTTTCTTACTTTTAATATTAAGCACATATACATTAATTTTATTATTAGATTGCACTAACACTAAAAGAGTTGCAAACACCACACCGAATAATTCTTAGTGGATCACCACTTCAAAACAATCTTAGAGAATTGTGGTAATTTTTTTTATTTTTTAGCTGAAATTGTTGAATTTTTAGGTCATTGATTGATTTTATATATCCTGGACTTCTTGGGTCTCTGAAAGAATTTATTGAAAAATTCTCAATACCAATTACTCAGGGTGGTTACGCAAATGCGACAACAATTCAAGTCCGGACTGCTTATAAATGCGCTTGCGTTCTTAGGTATATGTATACTTTTATTTTGTAAAAATTTTACAAATCAAAATAAAATGTTATGTTTATGAATAAATAGTTTATCAGACAGTTCTTATTTATATTTTTTCTTTTTTTTCTAGAGATGCTATCAGTCCTTATCTATTAAGAAGGATGAAAAAGGATGTTCAAATGGTTCTTCAGCTACCAGAAAAAACGGAACAGGTATCATATTTTGATTTTTACAAATATAGATTCGAATAGAGAAATATTTTAATATCGTATTTATTAGATCCTGTTTTGTGAT
Source organism: Meloidogyne chitwoodi (assembly GCA_015183035.1). Taxonomy (NCBI): domain Eukaryota; kingdom Metazoa; phylum Nematoda; class Chromadorea; order Rhabditida; family Meloidogynidae; genus Meloidogyne; species Meloidogyne chitwoodi. The sequence goes on from JACZZP010000010.1 coordinate 2,413,396, forward strand.
ATTACAACCGAACAACGGAATCTTTATCAACAGTACATCGCATCTAAGCCTTGTCAAGACCTAGTAAACGGTCAAAATATGGCATTTGCTGCATTGATGCATTTGCGTAAGCTTTGCAACCATCCTGACTTAGGTTTTTTGATTGTTTTTTTAGGTTTTTATATTTTTTAGTATAATATTTTTTTATTTATTGAAGCTATTAAGTAATGATTTTATTTCTTTTTTAGTGACCGGAGGCCCGAACAAGTATGAGGATCGAAATCTAGAAAACAACTCCAATCCTGAATTAGAATATGGTTCACATCAGAGAAGTGGAAAAATGATTGTTGTTAAAACTCTTCTACAATTTTGGTTTCAGCAACAACAAAAAGTTCTTTTGTTTTCCCAAAGCCGTCAAATGCTTACAATCCTTGAAAGATTTATTTCACGAAAAAAGTATCGTTATTTAAAAGCTAATTTCATTAGATTTTAAGTTATAAATACCTTAGAATGGACGGCACTACTCCAATAGGTAAAAGACAAGACCTTGTGAACAAATTTAATTCTGTAGTTCTTATTATTAATAGCGTTTTTTGACTATTTTTCTTTAGGATAAAAATATATTTATTTTTCTTCTGACTACAAAAGTCGGTGGATTGGGCATAAATTTGACAGGGGCTAATCGTGTTATAATTTATGACCCAGATTGGAATCCTTCGACGGATGCACAGGTTTGATTTATTTTAATATTTATATCCGTACTTATTTTTAGGCTCGAGAACGTGCTTGGCGAATCGGACAACAAAGAACAGTTTCAGTGTATCGGTATATTAAGAGATTAATATTTTTGAATTAGAAAAAATTCTTATTCAAGACTTTTGACAAGCGGTACAATCGAAGAAAAAATCTACCAAAGGCAGATATTCAAGCACTTTTTGGCTAATCGTGTCCTTGTTAATCCTAAACAACAAAGATTTTTCAAAACAAACGATTTACATGAGCTTTTCACTCTGGGGTCCTCTAAAAGTGATAAGAAATATGGCACCGAAACTGAAGCTGTTTTTAATGTGACTTCAAGTTTTAATTGTAAAAATAGTAATGCCATCGAGAATAAAAATAGAAAAAAATTGAAAAGGTTTTTTTTATTCGCATTATAGTCTATCTTTATTCTTATTAAAAAAAAAAGCCATGATATCAATCGTGTGAATTTAACTAGCAAAGAGGGATCATCAAGAAACGTAAATGATCCAAATTACTTAATGACAAATGATTATGAATTGAGTGAGTCAAAAAGGGAGAGAATGCGTTTATTAGCGAAGAAATATGCAAGGCAAAATTTATTTTATAACCTATTCAGTCTGATTTTTTTATCTTTTAGAAATTTTGGGAATGGTAAATCTATACTTTTTCATGAAAAACGTAACAAACACAAGGAAGATACGTGTGTACTTTTAGAGGGTCAAATCGTTCCAATGCTGAAGAAACATGAATTTAGTTCAAAAGTAAAAGACGAAGAGGATGGAAATATATTCGGTGGTAAAGAACAGGTTTATATTTAGTCTTTAATATTCGAACTTAAACTGTAAAAAGGATGATTATGTTATGGGCAAATTGCTTCGAAAGAGAAAAGGTGTTAATGCCACATTGATGCATGACCAAATTATTCAGACAAGTTCATCAGTTGATATACAGTTAATTGAAGATGAAGCAAATGCTGTTGCCAAGAGGGCTGCAAATGTTTTAAAAAAGAAAAGGTTTAAATTTTTATTTTATCAACATTGTTTTTACTACATGTAGAATGCATTCGGCTTTTCTTGAAAATATGTCCGAATTTGGTTCTTTTCCAAAAAAATCACTTTTTGGACAAAAAAGGGCGGTTGAATATGTTGATATTAATTTCTTCACAAAGGATGACACTGAATCTGTTCAGGAATCCGAAACTCTCAATGAAACTGGTTTACCAACGTTTATACTTTAAACATTTTCTTTTAGCAAAAGATAACATTTTTGACGGAGCTTCATTGTTTTCCGAAGAGCTTAATGAGGTAAGTGGCGAAGGCTTGTTAAATTTGATTCGCCGGAGAAAGGAACAGCAGTTGGTTGCTTTCAATGATGATTGCGAAGATGAAAATGATTTAAATGTTTTTGTATTCAATAGATTTATACCAAATTTAATATTTAGGAACTTCCATCAGTCTCACAATCTCAAACACACACAGCTTTTAATGATAAAAATGAAAAATTGGCTGTGGAACTCCGTAATTTTCTGGCAATAAACAACGGCCGTGCAAGTACAAGTGAACTTCTATCTCGCTTTAAGGTAAAATTTTAAGTACCAACTATTATAATTTTCATATTTTAGAAACAAATTCGCCCATCAGATTCATATATTTTCCGATCAATTCTTATGAATATTTGTAAGCTTTTGCCCAATTCGCAATGGGTTTTAAAAGATGAATTTCATTGATTGCTATAAATAAAGAATACCAAATGATCTCTAATACTTATTTTTGATATGTTAATTTATTACAATTTTTGATAAAAATTAATTTGGATTTGTATAATCAAAATCTTATTTTATATAATTTTAATATATTTAAATATATTTTTCATCTTATTCATGTCTTACCTCGAGAGGTCTTACTTTTTCACAGTTATGACGAAGTTTCGATTGCGTGTTAAAGGTTCAAAAGCTTTTAAGCCATCAAATGGAAGGTTTTATCAATTTAATAAAATCATAAGAAGTTTTTTTGTAAAATTTTAGTTCTTCAAGCAATTCAAAAGTGACAAAACATAGAAATTTGGCCAAGTTGGTTGAGTTTAACTAATTTACACTTGTTAATTTTAACAGAAACAAGAGGTTAGTTAATATTTCTTCAAAGACTATTATGGATGATCGGCTGAATGCGATTGATAATGATTTTGACAGTGAGAACGCTCTTAATAAACACTTGCCCCTTGTCTTTATGATTGATTTTTATTGTTCAAAATTTTTTAATTACAGCATCAAATGTCACTTGGAGAAAATGATCAACAAATAAATGAGAAGAACCAGATATTGGAAACTGAAAGACATGTAAGTGCTAGTTGTGTATGTAATTTTCAAACTAAAGACCAGAGAAAGAAAAATCATATCGAGTTAACATCAGGCCATTTATGTTAAAAATAGCTTAAATTTACAGAGGATGTCTTCAGAGTCTTTGGACCAAACAAGATTTTTAAAACACGACCAGATTCTTTGGAAGATGTTGCCTCCAAATCTTTTATTGCCATGCACTCTTGACATAAAAATTACATTGCCCATGTTTGTGCCTATTCTAGGTATCTTTTTAATCTGTAAATAAATTAAATAACATAAGGTGCCGCATTAAATGAGCCTGAGTATTGTTGTACTGCTCTCGCTTCGATTCGCGCTGCTCTTCAGATAGACAAAGATAACGACTTAAAAATTATGGAACAGTATGCGAAGAATTTTCTGCCAATTTTATTCAGCATATACACTAATGGTGTTGAAGATTGGGCTGCTGGTGAAAAAAATGTTGTCAAAATTGATCCTAATGCTGTTCATCAGTCAACCTTAGCGACTATTCGTCTCTACATGCACACTATTCCTAAATCTCTACTCAAACAATATATTGCAATTGCAACGAGTAAATTAATAGAAAGTAATTCTTCCGTTTCTTTAGGCGAAGAAATGATTTCTGCACAAAAGGTATTTATCTTCTAAACTATTATTATAACTTTCATTTTTCGATTCTTCTCGCTGATATACTTACAGCTATGTGCGTTTCTGCTGATCTTAGCGATTCACAAACAATTTTTAATTCTATAAAACCTTGGTTTGAATCACATGAAAGGCCTCAAAAGAAAGCATACAGGTTGTAGAGTATTTAATGCGAATAAAAATATAACTTATATTTTAAGACTTGTATCGCAAATCTATCGTAGAATAAATGAGCATGACTTAAAACCGTTCTTTGTTGAAAATCAAGTATTTTTGAGGGAATTGATTAGGTCAGATGTTGAAAAAATTGGAGTGAGTTGAAATTGTTTATTTTAATTAATCATTTTTCAGCGTTCTTCTTTTCCTTGGCGTATCGCAATTTTCAGAAATGTATAATTTTAACAATTTAACTCTTGTGTATTGTAATGTGTTTATTTTAAGGTTGTCAACTCACTTAATACATTAGATAAACTTGTCGAATTTTGCGATTCAATTTACAATGAAATTATGGAACATTTGAATATTATCACTAGTAAAACTACGAGGCAGCAAGCAGCCAACTGTTTAACAGAAATGAGCGAAGAACTGTTGCGTCTTTGGGTTAAAGAGTATGTTAAATATATATTAGTTGTGTTAATAGATTATTTTAAGCATATATACATAATGAAATATAAGTATATATTAACTACTTATTTCAGGAATTCCTCTACGCCAAATCCTTTAGATACATTATTTTGTAAATTATTTATTACTATCAAAAGAAATTTAAAACAAAACATTAATGTTAACACACTTACGGCATTAACTATTTTAACGCGCAAGAATTTGAGAAATTTATCATCCGCATTGGTTGCACAGCTTATTGATTACATAAGTGAGGTCTTGGTTTCATCAAAAGAAGCTAATGTTCGTCTTCTATCCATCCGGTATATATATTTATGATTTTTATGAAAAATACAGAGATATAAATGTAATTCAAGCGGTTTAATTACATATGTTGATGTGATTTATCACAGCGATTATGTAAACTTAAAATGTTGGTTGAAGTCTAGATTTAAAATTTTTTTTAATAGTGTACAGAAACTCAACTCTAGGTTTAAGAATTTTTTCAGACCGTTGTATATCATATATAATAGTAAATTTTTTTTTATAAATTAAATTTATTAGTTTAATGCGTACTGTTTGTTCCAAAATGCAACCGTTCATGTTTGATCAATATAAAGTTTGTCAATAAATCTGTTGAAATAAGTATTTAATTTAGAATATAATACTTATGGCAGTCTTCTCTCAATCTACATGCTGTTCTACCGTCCGAATAAGAAAGGCAAATTCCTTACTGTTTGATCTTCTTATCAACTTGATTGGTAAAAATTTTTTTAAGAATGTTAGAATCTATATAAAACTGTTAAAGAAAGATTGAATCTTAAAATTTTATACAGGTATTGAGGAAATTCTTTCATTTGTTAAATCTAATGGAAATTCTGCAGAAATTTGGATAAAAATGTTGAAGAATTCAAATAAAATGCGACGTCGAAAACTAAGACGGAGAATTTTGAAGAAAACTGGTATTTCTAATGGTATAAGGAATAAATTTAAAAAAAGCTCTAATCAAAAATCACTTTGAAAACAGAAGCAAATTTTACACAATAAAAGTTAATATTAATTAAAGTCTAGGTTATTATTCATTAGTTAGATTTCGAAAAAATTATCTTCTGACGTTCAAGGTATTGGGTTGATTTCTAACATACTTAAGAGGAAATATTAGGGAAATTTTCCTATTTTTGTCGCATTTTATACAACATTTATGTCGATGACTTTAAAACCTAATAAATTTCTAAGTTAATCAACCGCGATAACTTCACCCTCTCATATATTGAGAGTTTTAAGAAGAGTCGCGAATGAAAGAATGAACTTTTGGCGGGGAATGATTTGATGTTCGATTTATATCGAGAGAAGGAGTTAAAATGATGATGGCGACATTTTCTTCGCCACGTATTTTTTGTAGTCTTATTTACCTAACGTTCGCGTTCTTATAAGTAATGATTTTTGGCTATTTACATTACTTTTCAGATAATTATTTTTTTTTTTAGATTTTGAATAAATTACAGGTAATTCAGCTGGAATATCATATTCTAATTATGAAAATATTTACACTGATAGAATCCTTTCTTTCCTCTAGACAGGAGTTGGTTGGTGAGTCTTGTATACATAGATATGATAAATTACATAGTTCCAGAGTTTAATAAGTAATATTTAGATTCTAATGTTTTTTATCCTTCAACATCGACTTCTAACATTTCTTCTGGTAATGCGTTTTCATCTTCAAGAACATCTAGAACTTATCGAGAGTTGAAACGAGAATGCTTGAGACAAGGCCGATTATTTATCGATTCAGGTACTTTTTCTAGTTTAATTTGAGACTATCAAGTAAATTCAGAATTTCCGCCCTCCAACGAATCATTATTTCTGGATGAAAGTAGATGGAGCGGGACTGATTTGGAGATTGAATGGAAGAGACCGGGCGTGAGTATGTTATATAAAAAAAGCATAGGGTTTTAGTTATTTTGCTTTATGATATTCTTTTCCTCAATGCTGTGCCGTAAAAAACTTTTTTCAAGGAGATTGTCGATGATCCAAAGCTGTTCGTAGAAGGAGCTAGTCCATTCGATGTTACTCAAGGCATTTTAGGAAACTGTTGGTAAGCCTTTTTCAAATTTTTCACTCTATTCGTTATTAGCGAACAAGTGAATCATTTTAATTCAGGTTTGTCTCAGCCTGTTCAGCACTTACTAATAGTGATGCACTACTCTGTAAGGTTGGTGTAAGTAAGGGAGACACAGAATTTAACAAAAAAATAAAAATAGTTACTCCTAAAAAGAATCCAAAAATAGATTTAATACGACAATTCGGTTCAAAACATAGATTTCTCTCAGGCATAATACTAAAATTTTATTTACAGCCTCAGAAAATGTTCTTTTAGTTCCTTATTCTTTTAGGTAATTCCAAATGGCCAAGATACAGCTGGAAGTTCGTATGCAGGAATTTTTCAATTCTGCTTTTGGCGCTTTGGTCGTTGGATCGATATTATTGTTGATGGTGTTACAAAATTCTTTTACTTTTTAATCATTTTATTCTCCATTAAGATCTACTACCTTGTAAAGGAGGAAAATTATTGTTTGCACGTTCAAAAACTGATAATGAATTTTGGAGTGCACTTCTAGAGAAAGCTTTTGCCAAGTAATTAAATATAAAAATAATAGATTTTAGTTTACATTTAAAAATTAAGGTTTTATGGCTGCTATGAGAACTTGGTAGGTGGACAGCTGGCAGATGCCCTCCAGGTATGCTCTAAATATAGAAGGTCTTTCAACTTAATTATTTTAAATTACATATGTATGATTCATAAATCGTACTTTCATTTCTAGGACGTTTCTGGTGGAGTTGTTGAAACACTTGATGTTCGTAGATTCATGTATCAGTATACACAAATAATGAAGGGGTTGGATAACACAGAGAATTTTCGTGTATACAAAGTGCTAAATAACCTAAAAAATGGAAATCTAACTTCGCTTTCTGTTTACAAAGCTGATTGTTCCGCATCAAAGCGTCTTTTTTACACACTCAAACACGCGTTCAACCGTGAAGCACTTATTGTTGCAGCTATTTCGGTGTCTTTTTTCAGGATTTACATACTGGCATAACATATACCTATATTAGATTTCTTAACTTTAATATTATTAACAATTTTAATTTTGAAGGCAAAAAATGAAGAAGTAGAAAGAAGCTTGGACTGTGGTTTGGGTATTTTAACATTATTGTAACATGTTTTAAACTTTATATTAAGTTATGGGGCATGCATACGCGATAACAGCAATTCAATTTATTGAACTGGATGCTTCACACCTAATTAATAAAAGTAGGCCAGATCGAGATCAACAAACAGTAAGCAAGCGGCAAGCAATGTTCGTGTTTTATTAAAAATATGCTAGAATAATACATAAATAGGTTTTTGATTATAATAAATTTTACAATAAAAATTGTATTTTACTTTATTTAGAAAATATTTTATAGAGTAAATAGTAACTAATTTTAGGGTTCGACTTCAGGTTCGTAAATTTACATCGAGATATGTTTATCCAAACTTAAGCTCTTAAAATTATTAGAACCCTTGGGGAGAGAAGGAATGGGATGGACCATGGTCGGACGGAGCAGAAGAATGGGAGCAAGTACTTTATGATAATTAAGATTATGAGTCCATTATCTTTTAGATAACTTCAGAACAGAAGCATCGTTTGGGTGTCACTGATAGCGAGGACGGCGAATTCTGGGTATTTAAAATTTATTTGAACGTTTAAAATTCCAGGGTCTCTAAATTATATATTTAGACATTGGGTATTTACTATATATTATCTTTTGTAGATGCCCTGGGAAAAATTCTTAGAGTATTTCACGGACATAAGCGTGTGTCAATTGTTGATGCCATTAGAATTGGGAATATCTAGGAGAGCGCATTTATCGATGAAAGCAAGCAGAAAATCAAATATTACTATTATCTCTCCGGTAGATCGACGCTACTATGAATGGGTAAATATTAATCCTTATTTATCAGTGCTGAAAATATTTATGTACAAGACAATTTTTAGGATTTTTATGGATGTTGGACAACAAATGGAGTTAAAAGTGGCGCACCTCAAGATCGATCCGGAGGGTAATTTTCAATAATCTTTGTGTGAAATTTGAGGATAAAAACTACTATACTTAGATAAAAAAATCTTATTGTAATAATGCTTATTCAGATGTCCAAACTTTTCCGCTACCTTCTGTTTTAATCCACAGTTTCTTTTGGATGTTCCTGGGCCAGGTCCCGCTGAGGTGATTTTTGCACTTAATCAGCCTGACTTGTTTCTTGGAAAGAAGAGACTACCTTATCTAGCAGCTGGAATGCAAATAATGCGCGTAGAACGTAATAGACGGCAACGTCTTCACAGGGTACTTTTTAACTTTTCAATTTTAGGAAGATATTCAGCGTGTAAGAGTTGCTTACATTAGCTAGTTACATTATAATAGACTAAAAATTTTTTTGTATAATTTTGAAATTTTATAGCCACTCCCGAGCACAGCTACTTCAGAATACAGTTCTGGACGTTCAGTATATTTGCATCTTGAGAAGCTTTCTCCTGGCCGTTGTGCGTTTTCCTCTTACAAGGGAACATATCAACATGCTACTCACCGATTTTGACAAAACCTATACCATTCGAAAGAGCTTATTGAGTAGATATAGGATCCAAATTTTTACGTGCTATGGTTAAGACATTGAAAAGTTACGAGCTTTTAAAGTTTCAAAAAAATGTTCCATTTCCTCTTCGAAAGCGTTCCTTTCTCTCTACTCTTTACTACGGCCTTAAGATCACCTCTCTTCTCTCTTTTCTTTTCCTTGCAGCGGCTGTCAGTTACTCCAAGAAAAAAGAGGAAAAAAAAGAGAAGGCAGGCGGCCGCTGATTGGAAAACAAAAGGAAAAGAGAGAATAGAGGTGATCTTAAGTGTGGAGAGCCTCTTTTTTGAAACTTTAGAAGCTTATAACTTTACAATATCTTAACCACAGCACGTAAAAATTTAGATCCTATACATACTCAAAAAACTCTTTCGAATGGTATAGGTTTTGTCAAAATCGTTGAGTAGCATGTTGATATGTTCCCTTGTTAGTTGTACTTATAAAAATTGTCAATTTCAGATATCCTGATACCGTCCAGGTTCATCAAAACATTCAGCTTTCTTGTTGAGCACTACGTTTCAGTTTTGCTCCCAAAGAGGTGGGAGAATTTCTACTCCGAATATACTCCACTCAACGTTTGAATCCATGTCTATTGGAGAATGACATACCAATGTCTGGTTAGTTCAATAAACAAAACAAAAGAATAAATCTCCGTTTAAGCTCTATGCAGATTTGGTATCCGAATTCGTTGTTTAATTCGACTACATATTCTAGAAATTAACATTCCTTCATACAAGCAGAGGAAAGGTTCGTTATTGAATTTTTCAAGTTAATCCGTTTTCATTGTATTCATACAAAAATCTAACCCAGATGTAGGAGGTCTGTTCTGTCTTATAACAACGAGTACCGGTGAACGAATCAGAACCATAGGTTTAATCCGAGCAGGACCTGAACTATCATTTAAATTTAATGGAGAATGCTTCCTATTTCATAGGTTTTGTATGAATGTGATATATCCTTTTACAATTTTTTAGTTTATGTCCCAGCATTAATTTCACAATTGAAGTTTTCGAAAAACATTTTCCTTTTCATCTCGGAAACAAATGTCTGGGATGTTCAAAAATTTTAGTTAATGCAGAACAAAACGATCGCTTACGGGTAATTATTCTGTTTCTTAGTTTATCCGATTATTATACATCCAGTTTGATTTGGTATTGAGAAAGTCGTTTTACAATCTCGGGTGCAGTGATGGACAGATTATAGGTATGATGCGATTAGAAATAAGTGCTTACGATGATCCCTTTTATCTTTGACTTGCCAATCATGTCCAATGTATAAATTTTGTTTATTCTTGTTTTTGCTTTATAGCTTTTATCTAATCATGATTTGCTAGCGAATGATTTGTTAATTAGTTTTATCATAGTCATCCAACCATGAATCCTTTAGAAAACAACCACGACTACAAATCCATTTTATTCATTCTAATAGCTCACTAATTCAGTCAAAAAATATATTTCTAAAAATGTTTTTTACATTCAATATTTTTGTGATTGTGTTATTTCTATTTTCAAATGTTGCGTCAAAACGGCGTACTGGCTCTAAAAATAGACAGTTTGATTTACGACCAGGAATGGGTGGTTTGGTTAAAGATGTTGAAGACAAAAAAGTTGTCAACGAAACTGTACTTAAATCTGATCTAGGAAAATTTTCTTGGGAAAATTTCAAAAGCAAAAGCGGAGCAACAAAACAAAAGAATACTTATGAAATGATCAAAGAAGCTAATGTCGAAATGATAAATGAAAATTATTTTGAGGAAGGTGAGACTTCAATTTTTAACTTGTCTCTAATTCTACTTTTCTAGAATTGGCAATGAAAATGATTGATGTTTCCTTGAATTCTACTGAAGATGTACAAGATGAATATTTCGAAGATAAAGAAATTTGGAAGAATCTTTCAGCTTTGCCAGGTTTTTATTTTTATTTTGAACTTCAGCTTATTTTTAGGAGCTGAGGAAAAGAATGTTTTTTGGATAGACGCCACATTCAAAGCTGTGGATTTAGGCCTTAATATTAGTGCAACACCTGAGTGTATTATCTGGAAAAATTTCTGGAAAGTAAAAGATAATTCTAGCAATTTAGATCAATTTAGAGTTCTAAAGGTGAATTATAAATGTTATGCTTAAATTTTCACAATTCTACATTAGTCAGGAAATCAAACGATTGATGGTTCTGGAAATGAGTTAGTAGGGTATGAAATCTTCGAAAAGAGTGATCGTATTTTGCGTTTGATTCCTTCTTCTGTTGTAGATGAACTTTTCGATAACGAAGGATTCGAGGTTGATCTGTCAGCTTTATCGTTTATTTGATCGTTTTAAATGTTTTAGGCAATTGGCGTACTTTGGCAAGAAATTTGCGGTGAACATGAGCGTGATTTTTTCTATACATCACCAGACGATGCCAAAGCAATTGGGATTGACAATGGTTCGATTATATGTGAGCCATTCAGGGTAAGGAAGAGAGTTGTTGTAACTCATTCAATATTTTTTCAGAAGGAACTTCATCCAGACATATCTACGGTAGGAATCTTGAAAAAATTTCTGAATGCTGCTCTATCTAAAATGAATTAGTATCCGAACTGAATTATTTTTGAATTATTAGGGAAAACATGAACACCATGTATTATAATTAGTATCATTTTATTTATACCTATTGATAGCTAATCAATCTTGAGGAACGAATGAATAAGTTTGTTGGATGGAACTATACTTATGAAGACAAAAACAAGTATTTAAGTTAAATTGATTTGTTAAAAATAACAGATTTAGTAAAAATAACAGAACAACAGATGGAAAAAAGAATATTAAGTCAAGACAAATTGTAGAAAAAAATGATGGCAAAATTGCAAAGACTGAAGAGGAGATGGAAGAATCCATTAGAAACAGAACTGAGTCTGCATCAGATGCCAAGACTAAGAAGCCAGTAGAAGTAGATATTTCTGATGAGACAAGGTTATTTTTTAATTTATATTCGAAAAGAATGCCTTTAATATGCAAATGTTTACGTTTACATAAAATATTTTAGATATACATTTTAAAAATACATATTTTTAACTTTTCAGCCCATTACTGATATTTTCCTCAGCAACAGTATTAGATTTTCTCGGACTTTATATTGCCCCAAGGTTATTCCATCGTCATCAACGAGTTGGCCTTGCGTTGCAAGGAATTTGCTCTGATTATGTTCCAACAGCAATTGCGGCCTTTAATGTTTCGGAATTTGAAGGCATGAGAGATATTTAGTTTTTACCACTTATATTAACTACATTAAGGAATTGAAATTGAAGGACCTATTGGCGTAAACATAAGTGCACTTGAAAGTGCTGGCGTAAATTTGACAGAATTGGCGGAAAAATTGAGAAATGACACGGAGGTTTCTTTTGGATAAATTATCTAATAATTTTTTATAAAATTTAAGGTAGACGATATACTTTCTAGAACAAAGGATATGGATAAACAAGTTGGGGGCAGTTTCATACTTCCGGTACTTCTGATTAATAGAGATCATTCTATATCATATATACTATATGCCATATTGTTAATTTTAAATTTTAGGTCTTAACCAAGAATCAATATGATCCTTTTTCGCCTCCAATTGTTTTTCAAGGCAGCGCTGTAGTAGTTCGATTTGGAATATATATTGAATCAATATCAAATTTTCAAACAAGCACTATGGTTAATTTTATATTTATAATTTCCTATTTTAATTAGGATTATGACATGGACATATATTTAATGGTAAGTTTTATTTTCACATTATAAATTTTAAATATCATTTTTTGATGTCTTGGCGAGACCCGCGTCTTGTGAGTGGTTTAACAACAATTTTGGTCAAGGAAGAAGAAATTTTGGAAAAAATTTGGCGGCCAGATCCGTGAGTGTTAAGTTTTATTCTCACCCTAAAATTTCGTGTAAAAGATTTTTCGACGTAAAGGAGGCAGAGTTTCATGAAGTAACATTTCTTAATTTTTTGATGCGTATCTTTAATGATGGACTAGTTCTTTATGAAACAAGGTTTTATTTTCTTATGAATAAACTTGATTTTTTAGAATAAAATTGAAACCAGCTTGCAATCTAGACCTCTGTAAATATCCACATGGTAATTTACTCTTTAAAAACATTTATTATTGTAATATTCTATGAAGATAAACAAACATGCGAGCTTCAAATTAAATCTTGTAAATTTTCACTTTATCAATTTGAATTTATAGCTTTTAATTTATGTTTATAATTTATATTACTCATAATATTTCAGTTGCTTATCCACTGCCATCTGTTCGTTTCGAGTGGTTTTCTAATAGGAAAAATGCAATAGATAAAAATCCAGAGGTTAGACTGCCTGAGCTTTATATCGACAATTACGAACCTGCAAAGGTTGTAAAGACAATTTTTCATATAATCCATACCTTAAGTGTAATAAATCTCGAAAAAGTGGTGAATTTGCTTGTCTTCGTGCAATTTTTCGATTGAAACGCGATGTTGGCTTTCATATTGCTCAAGTAAGTTATGACTCACCATTTACCTTTTTTTTAAATCTTCAGTTGTTTTCAACTTTAGACCTATATTCCTACTTCACTTGCTTTGATGTTCTCTTGGGTTGGCGTTTGGTAATGGGGTCGTGTAAAAGGAAAACAGTTTAAATTTTAGGTTGCCAGAAGAATTTATGGAAGGAAGAATTGGTGTTGCTATTACGGTTTGAGGTTGATCATCTTTCTTAAAAATTGACTTAAGGTGTTACTAACACTCTCAACCGAATCGGCCGGAGCGCGTGAGCATTTACCTAGCGTATCATATTTAAAAGCGATCGATCTGTGGTTTGGATTTGTAACGGGTTTTGTTTTCTTCACGCTTCTACAAACACTTTTCGTCATTGGTTTTGATAAACGTGCAAATCAGTTGGTAAATCTATGTTTATTAAAATGTCAGAAAACGATTAATAATTCTTTAATTTATTACTTCGTGTCTAATATTTTTAATGTTTTTTAGAGAAAATGGGCCCAAAAGAAGCGACGTGATACTTTAGAATTAAGTCGAGAAGCAAGGGAGGATATGTCGGAGCGAGCTGATCGATATCACAGTTAATTATTTTTTTATAAGTAATATATTTTCTCTTTATTTAATCAACTTTATACAGAGATTGGGTATTATTTTTATTTTCAATTTTTTATTTTATTTACATTTTTGGCGAAATCTGGACAATTTCTGCCGTGTATTTTATCCCCTCAGCTTTGCTTTATTTCTGATTCTTTATTATTTTATATTGACTGAGGGGCGTCAGGTTTTTAAATTTTAATAGTTTTTCATTAATAATTTTGGCAGGATGACTGCTTCAAGACAAATGAATAGCCTAGAGGGTGCCTATTGATTCTGGTAGGTTTTCTTGTTTCGAGATAAAAAAAATATTTATAAATAATAATCTGATTTGCACCGCGCGCCTTTTAATAGAGCTGAATATCACGCGCTCTTTCGACAGACCCAAACACAGCGTTGTTTCTTCTTTTCATTAGTCCCAAGTTGAACTGAGCTTGTCGCAAATTCAAACTTCCAGGATTTTTCCATGCATTAGGAAAAAGGTCTAAAAAATAGTTTTTATCCTAATTCTATTAGTTCTACCTAGTTCTTCTTTTTTTGAAACTTTTGACGATTTTCTTTGTAAGATGTGAATTGAACGCAATCCGTGTTGAGGTGTCGTAGTAGTATTGTCAAAATTTGTATTAGAAATTTTATCAATTGTTTTGTTTTTATTATGAAACAAATAGGGTTTGACGTCGCTTTTCCTTTGAATTAACGTTTGATCATCTTGGACAGCTGAACGAAATATCCAATCAAATATAGAAGAAAAGCCGTTTGTGTTATAAGAGTTATCCGACGGATTTTTAGTATTGCTTGATCTATTCTGATTCTCACTGGTAGATTCGGGTTTGTCGAGTGGTTTCATCTGAAGCTGGAGTTTACTGTCAGATGCAGGAAGTGTTATAATGTCATTTTCTCGCTCGCAAAATTCTCCAAAATATTCCAGATTGTCAATTATCGCGAAACCACCATGTAAAGCAGCATTGTTAAACACAAAATTATTGGCTTGAATGAATATCTAGAGCGTAAGTACAATAGTTTAAAAATTTATTTAAAAAGACTTGCTTGCATTGGCGCATTTAGTTCTGGGATTGTTAGAAAAACTGGTCCAGGGTCATTTTCCACGGGTTTACTACAATAATCGAAGTACGGGAAAAGTCGAAGCACAGACTTGACGCAGACAGCTTTATTGGAACTAACTTTTGTTTTAATATAAGATACGACTCACTTATCCTAACCTCCGGGCTTGTCCAATGCTGAAAGCGAAGATTTGCAGGTCCATTTTGGCATTCTACTTATAATATGTTCTTAATGTAAGCTGGAATCTATTTTCTCGCAAAATAACTCCGGTTTCGGGTCTGATTGATAGTTTTAGTTTATAAATCTTACCGATGACGTCACTAACAAGAATGGCTTTTGTACCAGAAGATTCGACTTTGTCGGATGCTGCTATTCCATAAAAACCATCTGATTGTGAGAATACAAATTTAGGTGCAACTTTGAATTAACCAACCAGGTGTCAAATGTGTTCCTGTTGCCAGCCTTTAATTCGTTGATTTAAATTTTTTACCATTCCAAGTCACCTGAGTCTATTTTCGTCCAAAAACCCAGAACCCTGGTACCAGTCTAATTCATCCATTAACAGTCCATCTATGTTTCTCCATCGGCATTTATCGTTGAAATCATAGCAATGGAGCTCTTCTGGAATTCTGATTGGACCTGATAGTGCGCTGACACGATCTTTAATAATACAGTAATAGTTTACGCCAGAAAACATTAATTACCGTTAAATCTTATGCTTGTCTTATTTTGCTGCTGGTATGTTTTATCACCAAAAAGTTTATTTGGTATCTGTTGTCGGGGGGCATCTCCATCGTTAATGAAAGGATTAGATAGGGGCGGTGAACAGCAAAGAACTGTAACAAGTTTGAAAAAACTTAAGAATTAAAATTTAAAATTGTTGATCTAAACCTTGATAGATAAGACAAAATGAAGTCACATGGCTATAGCGATTGTATAGCATTTTGGTATTTTTTATATTTAGTTTTAAGGGAGTTAGTACATGCGTGTTATTATAATTCGTCGAGCTTCTAAGAATTTTTTAAGGGGAAATAAGCTATTTTAGATGATCGTCATTATAGACTAAATAGGAATGAAATGCTGAGATTTATTTGTTTGTTCAAATATTTACTTGGGTAAAATGTGAAATGCGATAACTCAAGTATCTTCAAGATTTTACTAAATTCTCAAATTATTGTTCATATTTGAATAAGTTTGGGGTTTACATTCGGAGTGACTAAGAACCTATATTTGTAGATGAATATGTATGCCAACGTTTACTGACGAAAAATAATGAATCCTTTATCTTGTAGAATGAATATTTCATAAAAAATGGATGGTAGTAAAATGATAATTCTATTTCGTCTAATTTATTAGATTTCAACCAAGGTTTGTACAAGCTTTTTCTGCTTACGCGCGTCTCTTTGCTCTTAATTAATTCTTTCCATCCGTACCCAAAAGCCATTGCTTAAAATAATAGTTTTAACCTAGAAATAATTACTTTCAAGTTTCTTCTAAAAGATTGAAGATAATTACCTAGGCTTCAGGACTAGCTCAGGCAATCCTCTATTTTCCAGCTCGTGCGTTGTGGATATAACCCGATAGCGACGAAAAATTTTAGCCACAGTGATTTTCTGTTCAGTACTAGCAAACTTTTGACCTAGAATTGGTTTATTTTTAAGTCGTTTCATGAATCTGAAAATTAAATTACAACATGCCTATACAGTTGCGCGGTCCGGCAGAAAACGGCAAATAAGCGTAAGGCTCTTTGTTACGCATTTTAACTCGTTCTGTTGTAAAGTGCTCGGGGTCAAATTCATCAGGGTTATGGAAGTACTTAAGAACAAAGATTTTTTACGTTTAAGTTTCGTAAAAAATTTTGTGAATATTATTGTAACTTTTTCACATAGCTTAATCACAACATTAGTTTTAGAAAATATATGATATACTCTTGGATCCCGATGAATTGAAAATGGTGGCACCATAACTGTAACTCCTTTTGGAATTATGAATCCACCTAATTGTCAAAAAATTATTATCAATTTATAAAAATTTTTGCTTGCCTATTTTTGTTGGTTCAGTAATTACACGACCAATTATCTCAAAAAATATTTGTAAAATTTAGATGATGTACCAATACCAACATTATAACAACCCAAAATTTTCTTAGTTTGGTATTTTTCGTAAATTTATAGATATAGAGATAAATTAATAGTCATTAGATTATTTTAGGTTGTTAAATGATGGTTGAAATTATCTAAGATTTATACTGGCACTGTAGGTAGAAGCCTCATAGTTTCACGCAAACATGATTCCTGAAAAATTATTATTATTAAAGGGAATTCTCCATATTATTTTGAAAGTTCATGATTTTATTTTTTATTTAAGTATAAGGATCAAATTTATCTCAGACAATACCCCATAGCGCATTTTTGACATATCTTCTAACGTTACATCCCTTTTCATATCGTCATCTTCAAAATTTTTATTAGATATCGTACATAAGATTTTAGTTTACTAAAAATTTCATGTAACTCCTTGTGTAGCTTTTCTTGTAGTTGTGGTCTATGACCTAACCAGAACACCATAAACCCTAGACTAAAAATAACAAAAATGAATTTTAATTTTTACTATAGATTAATTCTTTAAGGTCTTAAATTAATGAACCTGCTTGAAACTGTATCATGACCTACATAATGAAAACAAAATGTTATCAAGTTGGGATTAATTTACTATATCCTACTGTTCTTACTATAGTACATAAATGTAATATCACCTTCAAACATAAATGTTTCTACTTCTTCGCGTATGTCCTCGTCAGTAAAATCGCTTTGTTCTTGCAAGTCTAATAAGATATCCAAAAAGCAACTAGTCTTTTTTTCTTCTCCAAAAATTTTACTATCATTTACCAAATTAGAATTCTTCTGAGTTCTCTCTAACAGTCGCTCCATTTTACGATTTGAAATCACCTTAGGGTTTGTAAATTTGTATAATATTCAAATCAAAATCCAACCCCTTGTGTGAATTCAGTAATAGTTTTAAGATTATTTTTAAAATCTTTTCCACTTGTGCTAATTCGCCAAAGAAAATCAGGCCAGAGCCAAGGAGATCGCATCCTACGTAAATTGCATTATTAACATGTTTTTTTAATAAAACGTGAATATATACCTGTAGAAGCTAATCTCACACATTTTTTTTACAGCTTCCACATATTTTGCATTTTTGCCACTTTGTGTGTTCATCTGAATACCCATTGCAGCTTCTAAAATTTGGTCGTTCTTTTTTAAAGGACAACATATATTTAACCACATATTATATCCAACGCATATAATTTTATGCATCGGTAAAAGTCGAAGGGGTAGCCCTGGTGCGCAAAATCGTCTAGAATTTGAACAAGAGTCTGAATATTTAAATTAAACATCGAGAATATAAAGGTTTGATTTATACATTTGACTGACGGTTAAATACTTGAATGAAGTTCTGTAAAATTTTAAAGTGAAAAGCTGGTGTAAGAATCTTCCTCCTTGAGTGCCATTTTTCGCCTGTACTTGTCAATAAACCTTAAATTCACAGGCTATCTTAAATGTTCACTTAAACTAAAAATCTACCAGTGCCTAACCAGTCTTGTAGCATCTTTAACAAATTTATAAAAGTTAGAAGCAAAAATTGCACCTACAGAATACTCGAATGGCTTGGAGATAAGTTCATTGCCTTTTATAAAAATTAATCTTATAATTAAAAATTGGCAAAATATAGACACTTTCAAGTACAATCTTAGCGGTCTCAGGTTTGTAGACAATCACAATTGGTTTCGGGCCTATCCAAATACGCATTATCCCTAAATAAATAACGAAATAAAGTTATTGTAATCAAACCTGGGGAAGTCTTGTCTTCCGTATACTTACGAAAATAATACTCCATTTGATATGTTGCCTCTAAGAAAGTAATATTGAATCAAGTAATGATATTGAGTTATTTGATTTAACAGCTTTTCTAATTTTTGTCCTGATCCTAATTATTATCCAGTCCTAATATTGTTGTCCAAACTTACTTTCATTATCTGACGAGAACTCAAGTGCACATCCAACAATTGGCAATGATCTGCCAAGAATCAACACTTACATATTGTATTTTTATTTAAATATTAACATTAGAGTTAGGAACGGGATCGGGTCCCGATCCCTTTTCCCGGTTTTTTTGAGAAACCGGGATGAAATCGGGATCGGGAATTCCCGGTTTTCCCGGTTCGGGTCCCGGCCGGTCATTAAATTTCCAATTCCCGGTCATTTTTCCCGGTTTCCCGGTTTTCCCGGTCGGGACCCGGTGATTTTTGGAACTGGAAAAAAGCGGGTATTCCCGAATTTCCCGATCCGGGTCCCTCCCGATCGTTCAATTTTTAAATTTCCCGATTCCCGATCCCGATTTTTTCAAAATTCCTAACTCTAATTAACATAATACATATGTATAAATTTTGTTAAAAATGGTGAAAGAACCTTGGTCCGGGTAGTTTGTCGATCAAGCGCACAAATTCCCGTTTCCTACGGAGGCGAATAATTAAAAATCTAATTAAAGTGGGTAATAAAATAATCAATGTTGTAACTATCCAGAAAACTGGGTTCATTTAAAATTATGTATAGAAAGCGAGTGTCTGGGACCAGACAAATATTTAGGTTTGCTTTTTCAAATGATTCTTATTTGTGTTTTGAAAGAAAAATCAAAAAGGAGACCTATTTCTATTTCCAGTTTTTTACCCTTGCCCAGTTCTCATGTGACTGATAGAAAAGTTACATTGCAAAATAGCAACCATAACATTGCGCAATCTTCATTTTCAAGCAAGGACAAAGTATTATAAATAACAGTCTAAATTTTTGTTCGTAGTTGTACACATATGTGTATGTACATTATTTTTCGTAATTTCATACTCTATTTTACATAGTATTTTGAACGAGTTATTGAATTTACTATTTCCTTTCTTTGGAATTTTAGATTTTTTCTCAATATTTCATCTAATATATTCGTATTTAATAGCATAAATCATTAGCAATTTGTGGCTGTAATATAGTTAAGAGCGGAATGACTATCTCTAAGATTTTTGTCGAGAGGATTGATTAAATTTGATGCTCCTCACAACTTAAGTGTAACATGTTCAAGTGATAATGAGCGTCGTACCGATCGATCAGGCGCCACTTAATTGGACGAGCACAGGTTTATTAAATAGGTAATTATTTAACAATATTTTACTCTAATTTAAGTATCATAAATCATATTTCTACATAGGATCGTCTCGTCATTAATTGTTAACAGCCATATTTGTCCTTAATTACGAATGCCAAAAGAGGCAAATTGTCATAACATCTATTTATGTCTCCGGAAATCTTAAATGCACTCATCGCGGGATCAATTGGAGGTATGTTTCAGTCCATTTAATGCTTTAGTTGCAAGGCTTTTGTTTTGAGAAAAACGTTCTCATGACTTGAGATCGGAAAATATTATTGATTTCATCATGTTGTGGGAGAGTTGTAACTAGCTTGGGCAAAAGTACCATTTTTATTTTATGTTAATTTAGGTCTCGCTGGTGTTATTGCTGGCTATCCTCTAGATACAATCAAAGTTCGTCTTCAAACACAAAACGCCACTTCTCAACAATACAACGGTATACTTCACTGTCTTCGATCAATTATATCAAAGGAGGGGCCAGTTGCATTGTATAAAGGTTTCCAATTAATCAAATCACTATATATTTTCCTTTAATAGGAATGTCAAGTCCACTTGCGAGGTTTTGTTTTATATCAAATTAAGTTGTGACTATCTCTATTTTTCAGCATAGCAGTGGTTAATGCTTTATCATTCACTGCACATGGCCAAGTATCCAGACAATTTTCTGACAGGCATTTCATCAGCTCACATTTTTTTGCTGGTGCTGCCGCAGGATCCTGTCAAGCTTTTGTTGTATCTCCAATGGTGAGCAAACTTAAAACCTAATGATGTCACCTTTAAATAGGAACTGCTTAAAATAAGATTACAAATACAAACAGAAATGGAAACAGTGAATTCTCCCTTTCAGATGGCAAGGTTTACTCGCGTTTAATCTTGTATATTAATTTTAGTCTATAATTTCCAGGCAGATACTTCGAGAGAAGGGTGTTCATTATTTCAGCCGGTTCTTTTTAATATATTATTTCGACTGTCTCTAAACTTAGAGGTTTCATTGCTACGCAAATACGTGATTGTCCAGCAATGGGAGTATACTTTGCCTCCTTTGAATATATTGGCCGAAAGATGAGTAGTACTAACAATATAGAGGGGCTTAATTCATGGCAATTACTACTGGCTGGTGGTGGAGCTGGAATTGTATCTATAATTAAATACACAAATCTAATTTATAAAATTTAGCTCTCATGGTTAGCTAACTATCCGTCTGATGTAGTCAAGACACGGTTCCAGGCTGATGAGAAATATTCAAGCTGTATTCATAAACAATAATTTTTAATGAACTATTTTATCTAGACTCGGACGTCATTCGTCGAATTTATATTGAAGGCGGCCTTCGCGCCTTTTATATCGGTTTAGGTTCTACATTAGTCAGAGGTAATTTTTTAAGCACACATTATTTAATTAACATAATTCATAAGCTTTTCCTACAAACGCTGCCACATTTTTCACCGTTGAATGGACTTACAGGTTATGGCTGCGTAGACCAAAAGTTTCGACTGATACTCCCATGATGTGTCAGCATAATGAAAGCCCGGTTTTAACTGCCGCTGCTGAACTATTGTTAATTCCATCAGAGGCCAAATACACGTTATTTGAACCGTTATTAGTTATTTAAATATTGTTTCTAATCAAGAGTATACTGATCAATGTTTCAATTAGGAACAAATAACAAAAAGAGCTCTTTACAAAAATAAACTGATGGTAAAGCAATCTATTAATGTCAATATAATAATATGTATAAACTTGCTGTTTTATATTGTTAATTACATATGTATATAAATACTGTTTGAAATATCGCAAAATTAATTTTCTTCTTGTTACACATTTTAAGATAACATTATAGAAAGTGATTATAGCTCCAGAGAACAACAAATTATTCGTCAGACATTTTTAAATAAAAGAAACGATTGGCAACATATCGCTTAGATTTTTATTATATCTTTGAATGTCTCGAATTTCGACCGCAGTTTCTTCACATTTTGATATTCAATCCAATGCCATTTTTGAACCTAAGACTGCATTACATAGACAATTTGAGAAGATCAAAAGTTCTAAAGAAACATTTAAAAACAATATGCAAATTGAGCCACATAAAGTAAAGGTGGGGTGACATAAGTTTTTCTTTATACCTGTGTATGCGCTTTCTTGATATACATAAATGAAACTACAACGGGTCCTTGGATTTAGGAAAATAATAAAAAGGATTAATTGGTTGATAGAAAAGGCAAAACATTTTTTGAAGAAAAATTTGATGGCGAAAATTTCAAGTACTATTTTTAAGGAATTGGAGTTGATTTTAACAGAACTTGAACGACTACTTGAATATAATGACTATGAAGCATCTGCACTTCTAATCGTAAAGTAAGAAGGCTATATTTCATACGATATATAAAAAATATAATATTTATGCAATGGTTCTATTGTTTGTGGTTTTATAAGCTAAAAACAGAGGGACTACTGTTTATTTTGGTACTTGTCCGTTATCCCTACCCACTTTTTGCGGACAAAATACAACTTGAATAAAAAATTACTTAAATATCCAATATTTACCCCAAGCAAGCATAATCCCTTCAAAAACATCTCCATCACCAATCATTTTCCTCCACATAAACTCTTCGATGGCATCTTTTTTCATTTGTAGGCAAATCCCAATTTTTAATTATAAATTAAATATAATGGAATAATAATAATCAAATATAAAATGGTAGACTGAGCTAAATAAAATATCAAATTAAAAAAAAATAATATTTAAAAATAGAAAATAATAGACTGTACCTTTTTTATTAGTCAAGTTGTCTATTTATATATAAATATTTATCCGCAAAAAAATTATCCGCAAAAAGTGGGTAGGGATAACGGACAAGTACCTTTATTTTCAGCCTAAAATATATCTTAAGATGTCTTGCTCTCATTGAAGAGTTGGAGAAATTCAGCCCGATTCCAATTCTGATATCACCACCATCACCAAAAAATCATGTAAAGACTCGTGAGAAATTACAACCTCATTTTATTGGCGAAGTTCAACCTCAAAAGGAAGAGAGCGATAGCCAAATTATAAATAGAAGCGGATACACCCGAACAAGTCTATGGAACCGAATAACAGGAAGGAGGCGTCGAATTGGTCAAGAAGGTATGATTAATGAGCGAGATGTGCGCGATCTCTGGGGAACTCAAATTGAATTCTTTCTATCATGTCTTGGATTTATTGTAGGCGGCGGTAATAATAAAATATTAAATAACGTTTATTGTTTGCATATTTTAGGTAATACACTGCGATTTCCAGCAATGGTACCTTTCTATTATTGCGACATAGTTTCCGTAAAGTACCTTTAATCGTGATATTTACAGATTTTTGAGTTTGGCGGTGTTTTCTTTATACCATACATAATTTTTATGATTATCTTTGGACTTCCACTCGTCTACATGCACTTAGCCATTGGACAATTTTCAGGCTTATTTTTTTAACAAAAACCGTTTAAATTTCTCAAACTATTTTAATAAATATCAAATCAGTGTTTATTAATATGGTCTTAATTTTAGGTCTATCAGCCAACGCTGCTTTTCATAAAATGATGCCGATTGCTTCCGGTTATTGGTGTGTTTGATTCATTAACCAATCAAATTTAGGTCTTGGATGGGCGTTTGTTTCAACAGTACTTATATTCACAATGATAAACTTTAGGCTTGTGCTTCTTGCTGTCCCAGTTTCAATCTATTGTATGTTTTATTTAAAATACATATTTTCATTATTATAATCTTCCTGAATTTTCACTTTTTAGTTAATACATTATATATCATTAAAATATTTAAAAATTAAGACATTTTCTACGTCGTATGGAGCTTAGTTTACCTAAGGTTTGCACTACAAGGATTAATTTCCGTTGGTCATGAAGTTGTCTGGGAACAATGTCAAGCCGATTGGGTGGATAGATTCAATTGCTGCGAATTGTCACAGAACCAATGTTTCTATGGCAATGGAACTAATCGTATAACTGCACCCGAATCGTTCTTCCAGTATGTATTCTTAAATAATGCAAATTTAATCTATTAGCTTTTCTAATTAATTTTTATTGGATTTCGAAAAAATTTATCTATTTGCAAGTATAATAACCACAAAAATTTAAATGATTTTTTCATTTAATACTTTATTTTTCAGCTTCCAGGTTGCTTATTAATGTTTGAGCAATAAGAATTTATTAAACTGGTACAGGTACTGAATCGGACTTTGGTAGGGCTTAATATAAAATAGACAATTTGCGTTTCTTACAATCAGAATATTCATGAGCCAAAACTAGGCGAGATTCAGGATCATCTGGTCATATCACTCGTCATTTCATGGATTTTAGGTTTTGTTATTACCTTTTTAAAAATACAAAGTTAACATCAAATTTCAGTATTTTTTGGTGTTTTCAAAGGCCTAGGATCGATCGGATGGGCTGTGTCGTTAATTTGTGTGCCTGTGCCATACCTTTTGGTAATAAACTATTTTTAATTATGAAAATAATATAATAAAACAATTAAAGACATGGATATTTTTAATCTGTGGCGTTATGCCCATTATTAATTCTATTTTTAGCTGATAATACTTCTTTTGCGGGGAATTTCACTTAATGGTGCCTATTCAGGACTCGTTTATTTGTTTACGGCAAGTTAAAATTATTTTACTTATATTTGTTTTTGACGCATCTTGTAATCGATTTATATAATTTTTTTATAGATACAAGATATTGGAAAGCTTTGGTGCTTACAGGTAGGCATATCTTGATTCATATAGTAATGTAATACTAGATTTGGAGAAAAGCGGCGGAATGCGTCTTTTACTCATTAGGAATTGATGCTGGTCCTTTAATTTCAATGGTATGATTTTTATTTTAATAAAATAAACTCACAAAAACATTTAGGCTTCATTCAGTCGCTATCGGAATAACATATATAGGGATGCTGTGCTTCTCGTTCTCATGTTCATTCTTATATTCTAAAGGCATAATCATATATTTAGTGACTCTTTTACTAGTGTCCTCTGTGGGATGGTAATATTCTCGTTCTTTGGGTTTATGACAACAGCTCAAGGAATCCAAATTAGCGACATTAAAGGTTATTCAACTGAATTTTTGTCAAATTTCAGAGAATCACATAAATATTTAAAGTTTTTTTAAAAGTTAACGTTATTCAGACCAACTTGTTTCACCTTCATCATACATTGCTTTTACAGTTTATCCTAGTGTTTCGTATTATCTGGAGTGGGGTTTCGTATGGGCTATACTTTTTTACACTGTTTTGACTCTTTCGGTGAGATTTTTATCATAAAATGTATTTTTCTTTATTTAGGCGTTGGATGCTGAATTTGCATGGCAAGTTTTATTATCTTTAAATAAAATTAAATACATATAAGTGTGTTATCTGATGTCTCAGGCTCGAAATGATTGCAAATAGCATCATGAATAAATTTGAAAGTAAGCAGAAAAGTATCGAAAATCGTTTGGTTTGTCTCTATTTATCTTACAATTTATTTAATCTAATTCAGTTAATTTCATTGTGTATTTTCTGTTGTCTATGTGGCATTCCTTTCTGTACTCGTGGTGGGATATATATCTTTCATGCTATTGAAAACTTAAATTCTAATTGGAATTCATTCTCATTATCGCTTGTGCAGGTGCTAGTTGTTTGCCACGTTTACGGAGTTGAAAATTTCCTCGAAGATATAGGTGAGATGTTAAGAGCACAAAAGCCTCCACGCCCTGTACTTATTACTGGCATCAGCCGAGAGCAATTTCTTTGGTATACAAAATTATCTAATATATATTTTTATTGATTAAGGTATCGATTATGTTATTTTTTTGGGCCTTGTGGTGGATATATCAAATGGATGTGGAGTCTTTTTGCGCCAATTGTTCTTATAGTAGGTTATTTTTGAGAAAAAAACTATATTGATACGGTGTAAACAAATTTTCAGTTTTTAAGGGAGTTTAAATCAATAAAAGGATTAAAAATTAATATATGTTATTGATTTAGCTTTTATTATTTGCATCAATTCTGAGTTATGAACGCGTACGATTCAATAATGTTGAGTTACCATATATTTTTGAACTGATTGCATGGATTACTATGATCGGGTTATTTAAATATTATCTACGTAATTGTAACATAATTTTTTTACGTAAAATAATATAAATTAGCATGATTGGGTTTCATTTTCATAACAATTTTTAATATATTTTTTAATTACTACATTTTCTGTTTTCATGCAGACCTCTTCTAATTGTTCCAGCAGTGGCACTCTGGAATATCATCTATGCATTTCGTAGAAAACAGGTATTAATCAATAACTTTAAATATTAAAAATATATCAATTCAATATTTTAGCAAATAAAAGTTATTTTTGGCACTCAGAACTGGCGCCACAAAGAAGAAAATAAGCAGCCTAAGCACAGGGATGAATCCAATCAACTTTATTCAGTAATTTTTAATCAGATCTCCTAGAATAATTTATTCTTAAAGTATATCGATCCACTGTCTCGTGGTACTTCAGCCAAATCTAATCGCAATATATCAAGTGTTTCTTTTTCTTCTCGTAAAGACAATATTGAGAGATATGCTCGAGTAACTCAGCAGTTATATCATTGGACGAACCAGACTAGCAATACAAGCGAAAGTGAATTTTTATCCATAAAATATATATAGATAAAAGGTATAGTAAACTAATGCATTTGCAGCTGACAGACCTAAACTAGGACATGAAAATTACGACAACTATGATGATACAAATGAAATATTAGATAGTAACAATGATGAATTGAGAGAAGCGCAATATTATAAGCAGGTTAAAGCTATGTCAATTATAAAACATGCATCAATCCGTGAGTTTTCTCAACTTCCTGATCTTCTCTCAGAGGCAAATATAAAAAAATCTAGTTGTATAGAAAATAGAGAACAAAGTTCTGGTTGGGAATCAAAGAGGTAGTAAACATAGATAATACTTATCTGATTTTAGTCCAAGCAGCACATATGATCATGATTCTTTTCTGTTTGGACCTCCACCTCAGCAGTTTCAACACAATGATTATCAACCGAACGTTGATTCATGCAAAAGTGAAACTGAATTGGCAACTTTTTCCATGGCGCTAACAAACAGCAAGAAAGAAATCAGGAGGCCGAAACCTATTGAATTAAGAGAGGAAGAAGAATCGAAATTGGCGAAAAACGAAAGCGGGACAACGAGAAATTAAATGGTTAATTTATAAATCATGAATAAGGTCACCTATTTTTCTAAATAGAATTCGTTTTGTAAATTTTGTTGAAAAACAAATACCTTGTGTTCCACGGTTGTCTGTGAGGTCTTCTTTCTAACAATTGCCTCCTTGAAACACTATTTTATTAATTTTTAAAATATTTTTTTAATTCAGTTTAATTTAACATGAACATAGAAATTTTTTGTGGGTTAATAAATTTTTTAAATTGAAGAAATTTTTTTCCCTCTATAAAATTATTCTGAATTTGGTATCATTCGAAAGAGCTCGAAAAGCTGTATCGAATGAGCTATTTATTTAAAAATCTAACGAGTAGATTTCGAGAACCAGGTCCATGAACATAGTAATATATTGGGGGTAAATAAATTTTTTAAATTAATGGAACTCTAAGTCCCTCTGGGAACTTATACTGAATTTGGTATCATTCGAAAGAGCTTAAATAGCTGAATCGAATGAGCTATGAAATTCAAAAATCTTATGACTAGTTTTTGAGAAACAGGTCCATGAACATTGGAATTTTTTGGGGGGAAGGAATATTTAAAACTTCGATAAAAAAATTTCCTCGGAACCATATTCGCTGTAATTTGTATCATTTGTAGAGCTCGAAAAACTGAATCGAATGAGCTATGATAGACCACCTAAATAAGAAGGCTTTGAGAGATATGATTTTTTGAAGAAAAATTTGGGGGAAGGAATAGTTTGAAATTTTATAAAAAAAATTCCATCGTTGGAAATTTGCTAAATTTAGTATCATTCGAAAGAGCTTAAATAGCTGAATCGAATGAGCTATGAAATTCAAAAATCTAATGACTAGTTTTTGAGAAAAAATTTTTTGAAAGTTTAGAAAAATTTGGGGGAAGGAATATTTTTGAACTTATATAAAAAAATTTCCATCGTTGGAATTTTTCTGAATTTAGTATCATTTGAAAGAGGATGAATTACTGAATCGAATGAGCTATGAAATTCAAAAATCTATCGACTAGTTTTTGAGAAAAAAATTTTTGAAAATAGAAGGAGTAAAGGAACACCCTTTTCTACCTTTAAGTTTCATTGGGTGTATAAAAAATTAAACTCCAAACCTTTAAGCTTCAAAAGGTACAGAAGAGACCAGATACGGTCACATCCAAGCATTAGAGCTTCAATAGGTGTAGAAGAGACAAGCCACTTCCACTTTGGAGAGCTTGGGTTTTGGCTGGGTGTAAAAAGGGAGATGGGGGGAACAAATTTATTAACTTTTTATTTCTTTGGTATTTCTTCAAATTTTTTTCTTTTATTATGATTCTCATTCTATATTCTTCATTCTTAAGCAAAAATTATCAACCTTTAACAGAACAGTCAAAAGTTGCAAGTTGCTGAACATAGAAATTTTTTGGGGGAGAATGACTATTTTGAATTTTTGTAAAAAAAATCTGTAGGTAAGTTTCGTATGAGTCATATATCATTCGAAAGAGGATTTAATTCTGAATATATTGAAGCTGGAATGAATATTTTTTGAAGAAAA